>OV743431.1:49113277-50387732 GCA_928269145.1 Agriphila tristella | reverse complement strand
CTCATTTCAAATAGTACAGTCAGCGTCAAATTGATATGAGCGTCTAGAGTAGTCAAAATGATCTGAAAAACCAAAACAAAACATTTTGACCTACGCAGTTAGAATCATCATATTGTTGTAAGCACACAAGGTGTTCAAAATATCTTAGCACTCATTGTTTCATATTTATTTAAGCAGTCAGTGTTCAAAATTATCTTAGCAAACAAAGCTGTCAAGTCCTTACGACGCATAGTGCCAGGCCCGCCGCAAGCGGGCGTGCAAGGCGTGCACCGCACGCGGGCGGCACGTCTAGGGGGCGGCAAATCGACCGATCCAAGCGTCGAAGCTAGGGTCGAAGAAGGGTCATATCATGAGCGTTCCTGGCAAGATTTGAATTTTGCGCCCCAAGGCTTATTTCTAGGATCATGAGCGACACTTGCAAGTTTTGAATTTTGCGCCCCAAAACTAATTTCTAGGATATTGAATGCTCCTGGCAAGATTTGAATTTTGCGTCCCAAGACTTACAGAGTATTTTCTAGCTATGGGTCAGCAAATTGAGGGTTGCGCCCCTGGCAGACGCCCGCCCCCCCTTGCCAGCCCCTAACCTAGCTACGACGCCAGATCCATTACGTAATATTCAGGAAACTTGAAAGATGTTATCTATCCTTGTACCCACTTGTGAAGAACTCGCGAGCTGCATGCAGCTCTTTGGCTCCCTCTGCTCTGTGCGGCTATGCCGAGAATGACCTATAGCTAAATAATTTATTAGAAATAAATAATTTATTTTTCTTGCCTATACCGCTTCGCATCGTGTTCTGGCAGCGGGGATAGATAGGGATCTAGACTGGATTTTATGAGTTTAAACCGAACTCCGCTCGGATTTCATTTAAGACCTGGGGCCCTATTATTGAATCCTTCGGCTGGCAAATTCAATTTAAAGACTACCCCTTAAAATATAAAATATTACTTTTAAATTAATTTTATAATTAATTTATTTATATAATAAATTAAAAGATAATTTTTTGGCGTCGAGCGCTCTTTTCTACTGATTTTCGTTCGACATTTGACTCAAATAAATGAGAAAATTAGCCGAGGGATTCAAAAATAGGGCCCCTGATTTTTCATCGCGCTTGGACAAAATAATTGCACCATCCATTGATTGTAATGATTTTGTCCAAACATAATTGTCGCATGTCCTGGAGCGCGCGGCGCGCTTTGCACGCCGCGACTAGACTTCTACATAAGAAGTACCTAGGTACAAAGATAAATGCATCTTTCAAGAAACCACCAACTTGTGTAGAATTTTGCAAAAACTAAGCGCGGGGAAGAGTCAAATCGCTGATACGTCCCGGAGCGCGCGGCGCGCTTCGCACGCCGTGACTAGACTTCTACATAAGGAGTGGGTACAAAGATAAAGGCATCTTTCAAGAAATCACCCACTTGTAGTAGGGGGCGGCAAAATTGGTCTCTTGCACGCGGGCGCTCAAACAGCTAGCGGCGGGCCTGCATAGTGACAGAAACGCAAATTACCGTACACGCTAACGACCATCCACACTGAGGGATGAAATCGAGAAAAAATGTTTTTTTTCTATACATTTCTCCCGTTATCCTCCAGGTTATCTGTCAACAATGTAATAACGCATTATGCACACATAACTTTCAAACCTTTTTTGCTAAGATACTTTTAATCAATCTGAGTGCTTATAAATATGAAACAATGAGTGCTAAAATATTTTGAATACCATGTGTGTTAACAACAATATGATGATGCTAACTGCGTAGATCAAATTGATTTTTGTTTTTCAGATCATTTTGACTGCTCTAGACGCTTATATCAATTTGACGCTGACTGTACAAGGAATCAAACTGCTTAGTCATTACAATACCGAGTAAAACGGGGAATTATGTAAATAGTAGCAATTTATTTGATAAACTCGTTCGAGTAGGACTTACTACTCTTTTATCACTAATGGGGTATTCCGACACTTTCAACTAAAACGGACCTAATCACTCTTGATTTTGCTGTTTTATTATAGCACCTGTCTTAAAACACCACTTAATCTGAGGGCCTATCACAAAAAAGCATCGCGATGAGTGTACGATTTTTGTCCCACTCCGTGACATTATTAACTCATATATAAAGTTCAAATTCAAGTAAATCGATCAACGAACATCATCCGACTATATCGTGATTATTTTATATAATAGCCCCTCTGGAACTGTTCAAACGATAATATACTTTAAATATCACTGAATTATACACGATCGTTTGTCATTCTGCCCGGTGGTGGATCGGACGAGTCTGTTAAGGTTGAGCTTTGGACTGCCACTGGCGCTGTCGCTATCTCCTTTGGCACATGTCTTCGTCCTCATGATCATCAGATCTGTCCTGATGCTAGGCCGTCGGACGTTAGGGGCAACAACCCCACAAGCATCTGACAGTCTTCTCTTTATGGAGAGCGTGCATTTCTTACTTCTATTGCTTTGGCTACTGGTCGGAGGGAGGGTGCATGGGCTTCCGAATGCCGTGCTCACACGTTTATGGTGATTCGGGGCCATTTCTAGGGGCAGGTTGGCGACAACAAACAACTCGTAAAAGAGATCGTCTACGTGATAGTTTTTTTTCGCCGACGTTTCTATGAAGACGCACGTGGAGTCTTGGGTGGTGCAGTAAGCTTGAGCTTCTTCAGGCTGGACAGTCCTGCAAGGGAAATAATCTTGACGATTACACCGAAGAGAATTTCAAATAAAGCCGGTCCTATTACAAAAAAGTATCGCGATAAGCGTATGATGTTCGTTCCACTCCGTGGCACTTTGTCTCATCACGAATAAGGTTCAATATCAAGTAAATTGAACGACGAATTGCGTCCGACTATCGTGAGTCTTTTTTGTAATAGACCCTTTGCACACTTAAATAAATAAATTGAATAAACTATTAATTACTGAATTCAATAATTGTGTTAACTATGCAGAACACAATTCATTGATGTAGTTTTTAAATGCAGACAATTTTATGTATAGTTATCAGTTTTAATTAAATAAAATGGAAATGTGGTTATGTCACCGGCTACCAAAGGCGAGCGGATTGCGGTGTGGTCGGTGGAAATCTCAAAAACAGATTGTATAGCGGAGTATAGCCTTTAGCGATTATATAAAAAAATAACTATCAACTTTTTCGAGTGTGGTTGGTTTCATAGTGATTGCGTGACAGATAAAATTAACCATTCTGTGTATATGACTGTTGTCTTTTGTTTTTTTCCGAACGTTTTAAAATTGAAATTATGTTCTATTTTGTTTTTTGTTTTTGCTTTGTAGTTATTTTATTTTATTGACTAGCTTTTGCCCGCGACTTCGTTCGCGTGATTAAGATAGTTTTGCATTTATTTTGAAAGTCACGGATTGCCAATATACCTAGGTATTTATCTGTAGACCTCATTTCACACATTTAAATTTTCTCATAAAAATTCATGTAGGTACAAACTGGAACACTCTGTAGCACCCTGTATAGTGGGAATTTTTTCAAAACTCTCTCTTAGTGCTCACCTACACCATGAAAGGTATTTACCCTCCAAAAATGGTGTCTCAACTTCAGCCCTATACAAATTCCCATACAAACTGGAATACCCTGTAGCACCCTGTATAACGAAAATTTTACAAAACCCTTTCTTAGTGCTTACCTACACCATGAAAGGTATCTACCCTCCAAAAATGGTGTCTCTACCTTCAGTCATCCCAACAATCAATCAATTTAGAATTTTATATGTATAGATTGTGTCTATACACCGTCATTTTGTAGTCGTTTTAATTAACTTAAGGGTGTGTTGCACCCATGAAACTAAACATTTTTGCCCAAGAAACATAGGTCAAAAAACGACAAAAAATTTTGGTCCTCTCATACTATACTAGACAGCTAAAACATTGTATTTGTATGGGAAAGTCAAAAAATTTTTTCGTTTTTCGACCCATGTTTCTTTGGCAAAAATGATTATTTTCATTAGTAGAGCACTCCCTTAAGTTAATTAAAACGACTACAAAATGACGGTGTAGATTGTTCCCGTTTTGGTTAAAGAAAACACTTTGCGATGTAATGCCATAGGACCATGAAAGATCCTACTGATCTGAAATTAAGATTTATTCCTTAATCTTTACCAAGACACGTATTTATCCAGAAACACGATTTAATTATTTTTGTTCGATACATTTTAATTTCGAATTTGAGGTTTTAGAAACAACATTAGGTTTCAAGTCGAAATTGCTTTTAATAATTTGCATTATCAATATTCACAAACGTGTAGAAGCACGAATTGAAGTCGTGATTTTTTCCAACATCGGTCTCGCTCCGGCACGCGACGTTTTCTCATTGCTTTCTCGCTTTATTGATATAGCCGCCCTAAGGCTGCTTGTCCATTGACGTGGAGCGAGGCGGCGGAACGGAGAAACGAGGAAATCCTACTAATATTATAAATGTGAAAGTTTGTGGGTTTGGATGTTTGTTCCTCAATCACGCAAAAACTACTGAACGGATTTAGTTGAAATTTGGCACACAGATACAAGATAGCCTAGATTAAAATATAGAATACTTTTTATCCCGATATTCCCACGGGAACGGGAACCACGCGGGTGAAACCGCGGGCGGCCGCTAGTATTAACTAATAGGATTGCACAAAATCTCCGCTCCGCAATACTAGGTATTGGTTAATATTTCCTTGTTTCTCCGCTGCGATGCCTCGTTCCGCGTCAATGGACAGGCAGATAATTTGACCACATACTTGAGTTCCCTGTCACACTTGTTCCCGGCAATGGCCATGGGTACCCTGGGCGCCTGCCGCCGGCCCCGGCTGCCGCCGCTGGTGGCGCTCGCCTTCGTCTCCAGGATCTGTTCCCTCAGTCTGATGACCTCCTCGAAGGACTCACGGCTGTCCATCGCGAAGACTAACACGAAGATGTCGCCTGTAACAATAGAAATGTTTTAAACCTGTGGTACGTACAAGTTTCTGCGAAACCTATTCGTATTTCGGGCACCAATCCTTCACAATGTTATAAATGCTTTAATCTATAAGTACACATCCATCCATGTATTAAGTTTGTGAAGTGACTAATAAATACATTGTATGATATTATATTATATTATGTATATATATAGTATATATAGTAGATATGGCCCTTTACATTAGCTACTAAGTTAATGTTTTTTGTTTCAACAAATTCTCATCGATAGATGGCACACCGATACTACACTTCTCTGAACGGCCTATCCCCACTGTTTGTCCGCCACTGGTGGATATCGGGAAATAAAGTATGGACAGTCTATTCTCATTGTCTACCACTGGGGGTTATCGGAAAGAAATGTAGAGAAACAAAATGTTTTTTCCCTATATCCCTATATGCCCCAGTAGTGGACAAAGGTGGGGGAGAACGGAAATAGGCCCTATGAACGCTGCGACCGATGTCGGTTGCCGCTAGAGTTGCCAACTTCTTTTACAAAATTGAAAGTAAGTATATTAAGGTCGGAAAAGAAAAATAAATAGTATTATTGAAAAATTATCAGTATTTTTTATGTTTTGAATGCGTATTTTTTAGTACTTCTCGCATTGCTTATCAATTTTGTGTAATTTTTGAAGGTTTTGAAAGTCTCATTACAATTAAAACCTTCTGAAACGAGGTCTGCGCTGCAACGCGCGTGACAGAAGGGGAGTTTAAGGCGCGGTGGTAGTGAATGTGGCGCCCCCACTACATTTATTTTTATTACTCGTAAACCAAGTAAATATTTAAAAAAAGCACAAGTATAAATCTCTTAAATTGTGTCTAATATTTTTTGAATAACTCTTCAACAGTTTTCATTCTTTCTGTAAGTTTTAAAATCCATTTTAGCTCAAAGTGGCCACTTTTGGCAATTATGGATTTTAAAACTTACAGAATGAATGATAACTGTCGAAGAGTTATTCAAAAACTATTAGAGACAATTTAAGAGATTATTACTTGTGCTTTTTTTAAATATTGACTTGGTTTACGAGTAATAAAAATAAATGTAGTGGTGGCGCTAGTTTCACTACCTACAGCGCCTTAAATAAAAAGATGTGTTCAGTACGGATCTCTATAATGAACTAACTTACTTGACAAAATCTGTCTTACACTAACTTACACCTAGCGTTTGTTTATATTATAATCTATTTATAGAATTAGGGCTCTCAAAAACTTAAAAATCGAAGTAGGGCTGTCACGGCCTTCCTGCCTAGGCTTCGCTCTCGAAGCCTAACTTCTTCACCTAATCACCCATCAGTGTTTTACCTGTAATTTGAAATATATTTAACTGACCTGAAACATATTGTACGTACAAGTACTACAGCCCTCTTTGGCTTTTTTTGTTTTGTTTTTTTTTTTTTTTTGTTTTTGCCCTCACTGGCAATTATATTTTGCTGCCCTCAATTGGCAATTTAATATTTTGTTTTTATTAGAAAGCTTTTAATTTATTTATTTTTGATTAATTTTAACTGTCAACTGGCCAAATTGACGATTAAAATTATGATTTTATAACTTTTATATCTCATTATCATTTTTTTTACTCAATAACTCTGCGGTCCTCGCTCACTTATCACATACTTTGCAAAGTGTGAAAGGGTATGGGCAACTTCTCAATTGGATGTAATAAACCTTGTTTCGGCCCACTCGGTCGTTTTGTCGATAAACAAATGATGCAATGATTTATGTATTTTCGTATAAAAGATGTCATTCCAGGAAACCAATATTTTTATTTCATTGATTCGACTGTTTTGTCTGCTCCAATATGACATTGTTCATCGTGGAATAGTTTAGTTAGGTTGAAGCGGGCTGCTGACGGTACATAATATTTTAAGTGTTCTTTTTTATTACTACTTTTTATTTTTCTTAACAGGATGCCATTTTGAATGGTGTACTCTTTCAAACTGTCGGGATTTTCTTGTATTCGCCTTATGATATCAATTACATTTCGATCTTGTTTTTGTGTAGCTTCTATCCAAGTAATCTGATCGTTCACTAGCACCTCTTCTATTTGAGTTTGTGGCGGATTTCTACTTAAAAAATCTACATGTTTTATATTACTGCCTTTTCTATACTCAATTTTGAAATTGAAGTCTTGTATATAGGACCACCATCTAGCCACTCGTGGTAATAAATCTCGTTTTCTTGATGTTAATTTTACAGCGTTACAGTCTGTTATCAGTTTGAACTCTTTTCCCAATAAATAAACTCGAAAGTGTTTTAATGCGTTTACTATAGCAATTGTTTCCAATTCATAGCTATGATATTTAGACTCTTCCAGTGAGGCTCATTTGCTGTAGTAAGCCACCACACGAAGATCTTGATCGTGTCTTTGGAATAAAATTGCACCAAATCCAAGACTACTTGCATCAGTATGCAATTCTGTTTCTTTTTCTGGATCAAAAACTACTAATAAAGGCAGTGAAGAAAGCTTATTTATAATATATTGTCGAGCTTTTTCTCTTTCCTCCGACCAAATGAAGTTGGTATTTTTTTGCAAAAGATCAGTTATACAAGCAGTTTTTATTGCAAATTCTGGTATATATTTCCGAAAATAACTAGCTAGTCCCATTAATTGTCTCACTTGCTTTACATTTTGTGGTATTGGAGCATTCTTTAATGCTTCAATCTTAGCTTTTCCAGGTCGTATCCCTTCCTCAGAAATAATTCTTCCCAAATATTCAATTTCTTTTTGTAAAAACTTACATTTCTTTAAGTTTAAAGTAAATCCTGCCTCGTCTAGTGCTTTCAACACTACACTTAACCTTTCTAATCCTTCTTCCATACTACATGAGGGAACGATGACGTCATCAATGTAGACTAGAGCAATGTTATATCTTAACGCTCCCAGTGCAATATTTACGGCCCTTTGAAATGTACTAGGTTCGTTGCTAAGACCAAAGGGAACACGTAACCATTCGTAGTGGCCGTCAGGTGTAACAAAGGCTGTTTTCTCCACCGATGATACAGTCGTCTTACTCTCAGATAATTCCTGTTCAATTGGAATTCCATAAAAACCGGATGCCATGTCAAGTGTGCTAAAATAACGAGCTTTCCCTAATCTATCCAACTGATCGTCAATTAATGGCAATGGGTATCTATCTTTTATAGTTATTCTATTCAATGCCCGGTAATCAACACATAATCTGTCACTAGCGTCCTTTTTTCTCACCAATATCACTGGTGACGCATAAGGTGACGTCGACTCCCTAATAATTTTATTATTTAAAAGTTCCGTCACAATCGTCCTCACTTTGTCCCGCTCGGAGGCCGACATTCTGTAAGGGTGATAAACAACGGGTTCGTTTGTCGTAGTCCGGATAGTCATAACGGCAGTCTTGATTTCACGAATGTTATTGTTAACTGCGATAAGACCCGAATGTTTATTTAACAGTTCCCGCATCTGAGCTTGGACCTGACTTGGAATTTTTAACAAAGCATTTACTATAACTTCGTCTATAGTATAAACAATCTCATATGGAACTTGATTTTGCCTTCTTATAATCGTACCGCTCGTGGAAGTTATAAACATAATATTGTTTGTGCTTATTGCATCTCTGCCCAAAATAGCATCATAACGTATTTCTTTGTCTTGCACTATATGAAAAGTTGTCTCTATTGTTATGTTTTCTAATTGGATTATAACATTTATCTTTTCATTACAAAATATTATTTCATTTGAAAGTCCACATATTTGTAGAAATGAAGGTTGACGATGAGCACCTATGCACCGTGCCAACTTATCTTTCATTAATGAACATGATGCTCCGCTATCAATTAAAATATGTACAATTCTTCCATTTATAATAACAGGTGTTGTGCATACCTTGCCACTGCTGTTTACTTGTTTGGGGCGGTTTTCTCGATCGACTCTTTGTTTGGTCCAACAGTTTTCCGCCAAATGCCCCCTCTTGTGACAAAACGAACAGTTTTCTTGTATTTTATTCTGACCCATCGTGATAGCAGGTAATTTGATAGGTAAATTGTCTATCCTGGTACGACAATCACGTTGTAGATGTCCCAATCGATTACAGCGATGGCACCTCTTCATGTCTGCTGTAATTTTCTGTCGCTTTGAAGTAGATGGCTGGAAATCTACTTCATCAATGGTGTTGCTGGCTGTATACGTTTTTGGCTGGATTGGTGAAACAGGGATGTAGCGAGCTAATTTTTCAAACAGAACGCTCAATGTATCCGCACTGCTGGCGATGGATTTGGCGTGAGGATCAGTGATCCCTCCAGTTATTAATTCAATGATTTCGCTTTCGCGAAATTGCAATCTAAGTTTTTTTAATATTCTATTCTTTTTTTGCGGCATAAATTGATACCGATGAAAATTGGTCGCTCGTCATATTTGCCGCTATTTTAAAATCACGACACAAATCGCGACATTTTGGGAATGTAATTTGTATTTCTTCTTTTAAGGCTGGCCACGTTCTTTGTACTGGTGTCCACTCTTTATACAACTCCAGTGCCGGCCCAGCCAAAAATGGCACACATCTTGCGATGATTTCCACATCATCCCATTTGTTTTTGGAAGATAAAAAATCAACTTCTGCAATCCACTCACTAGCTTCAATTGCACCAACACTAGGGTCAAATGTAGGCAATGCAATAGCCTTACTAGTACTCGTCTCTACACTAAAGTTATCACTATTATTGTACATATTCACAGTTTGT
The DNA here is from genome assembly GCA_928269145.1 of Agriphila tristella. Lineage (NCBI taxonomy): Eukaryota > Metazoa > Arthropoda > Insecta > Lepidoptera > Crambidae > Agriphila > Agriphila tristella. Next base: position 50,378,054 of record OV743431.1, on the reverse strand, counting down.
TCCACACTATCACTATTTATTGGTCTCTTATTACTACGTTTATTGTTTATTTTATTTTTATTGTTCATCGTGGGCAGTAGGTTAGGTATATATAAAAAAAAATACGCGACGAATCCCACTTCGGATGACAGAAGGGGAGTTTAAATAAAAAGATGTGTTCAGTACGGATCTCTATAATGAACTAACTTACTTAACAAAATCTGTCTTACACTAACTTACACCTAGCGTTTGTTTATATTATAATCTATTTATAGAATTAGGGCTCTCAAAAACTTAAAAATCGAAGTAGGGCTGTCACGCGCCTAAAACGTAGTGTTGGCCGTTTACTTTTTGAACAGATCTATTGATATATAGGTAGGTGCCAGTAGGTATAATGCTTGCTGATAACAGTATTTAAAGAAACAAAAGAAAGAAAGAAAAACATTTATTGGTCTCTGCACCTTAAAACATAACAAACATTAAACTAGACACAAAATACTTACTTTTTTTATTCAGCAGTAAAAAGTATAATGTAGTAAAAAACAGTAACTGTACTGTTTTTAACAGTATGGTTGGCAACCCTAGTTACCGCAACGCGACCGAATATTTATTTCCTTGAGTTTTGATGGAAAAACAAATCAAGTGAGTTCCTAACTTTAATATGACTCGCCTAAATCGATGGTCCTCCTATAATATTGTTACCAACCGTGAAACTTAATATTAGCCGAAGTTTGAGGGTCAGGCAGGGACTACAAAACAATTAAGGACTAAGTTAAAAAGACAGGTGTATGGAATCGACTCCAACTTTACCTATTTTCATAAGCTTATAAATAACGCTTTTTTTATTTTATACTTACGTACTTTAATTCAGAACGGCTAAGTACCTATCTATAGCTCTTGAAATTAAATCTTAATGATCTCATTTTCTTTTTTATCTATTTTATTTATGCGGTCAGTTTCCATTTTATTATATATAAATATTGAACCCTCCTAGTAGTAAAATTAACTAAGTTGTGAAAATAAACATCTCTTAAAAAACTTTTCTACCAAAGTATCTCTCTTTAGAAAACAACATTTTCCAAAAAAACATCCGTATTATTTTATTCGAAATAAAATTCATAAAATTGAAATACCTACTATATTAGGTACCTCTTCGATCGTAGCATAATTTATAATTCTAAAAATGTGCACGCACCTCTTGCAAAATGTTCAATACGCCAAATGTTTAGAATAATAACACCTAGAAGCCGTGTCCTCGTAAACAAAGTGGGGCAACTAATACTAAGCCAAAACGGCTTAGTTCTCAGATTTATATCCTTCATACGTTACCTAATCTTAACTAAAATTCAATAATATAGTAACTAATCTAAATAATAAAAAATGAAAACTGTTTTGTACTTATTCGGTATGATTAGGTAATAATGGAGAATGAAAATTTGAAAACGGAGCTATTTTGACTGTTTTAGTTGCCTCACTTTTGACAGCGTGCTTTGTAGAGAACTATCGTTCTAGGTGTTTTATTCTAAGGCCAAATGTACATACGTGAAATGAACAATGCTCAAAATGTACAATCATCGAAGGTACCTACATAATAATATACCTACATCACATTATTGTTTAGTTTATGTTGTGCTAAAGTCAACCACGTTAACCCATTTATAACGACCGATCGTTATAAAGATCAAAAATAAGTGTGAGGAATACCCTCAATTTAAAAATATTAATAAGCAGAAAACTTTTGCTTATTGTTTACCAATCGCCGCAGTGATCGGTTGACATTGTTTTGGTGCATAGATAATTATCTTATGATCATAATTTTGAAGTGCTTTTGTATTTTGATTCTTATTAGCGTAATTAACTTTCACTATGTCTTCAAAACGGTAAGTATTTACAAATTAACTTGTGACTGAAATTTATTTTATGCGCTTTTTTTATGAATTTATAACCTGTCCAACAAAACTGTGAAAAAATATTTGATCTTTTCGTGGCTTTTATAAAAAACAAATCATATTATATTTGATGATCGTTTTAACGATCGGTAGTAATTTGGGGATGTAGGTACCTATTGACTTTCATACCCAGGAATACAAATAAACATTGTCTCTCAATGAAGTGATTGACGCATTGGAACAATTAGATGAAGTTGCCCCATTTCCTAGTCTATAACCATTATTCCACCAGATAAATAAATAAATAATAATTTATTGGCAACAAAAATTACAATTTTATATTACATGTTACTTATTAAACTATACATCATAGTACTATAAAATGACATCTGCACCCAAACTAGTGAAAACTGTATCTCAGGTGCAGGAGTTACAAACTCTTGTTATACAAAAATACAAAATTCAAAAGATAACGCAAATGCTGACATCACAGATGAAGATTCTGGTGATCTTTTGAATTTTGTATTTTTGTATAACAAGAGTTTGTAACTCCGAAAAATCTTCCAGGTTTGATATAGATTTCATATAAATCTTTACGTTATTTTCTCATATCAGTTGTTTTATATATCAAACCTGAGAGATTAGATTGGTAGATAAGATGAAAATAATATATATATAAATATATTTTATAAGAGCTCCTGCTGAGATAGACTACATGTGTTCCAACAGTGACGAGGACAGTGTACCCTTGTCTTCTTTAGCAAAAAAAAGTCAAACCACCGAAGAACCCCTCATTGTAGAAGGTCTTCAACCTGACCGATCTAAATTTAATTCAGCTCCAGTTATTAGCAGCACGTCAGCTGTTTCTTTTGGTGATTCAACCGTACCAAAAAATACAAAATGCTCACGACTGACCACAGTAGCAAGAAAACCAACTGACCACAATAGCAATAAAACCATGGGCCCAGAGCCCCATATACCTTGAAATGCCCATGTATTACTTTGACTTGTATGTTTGATAACTGTGTTATCAAATTATTGGTCAAATATACAAATATTTACGCGATATAGAGTGGGCAATGTTACAACGAGAGAAATGAAATGTTCCCTTGCTAATACTTCTTTACAGTGGATTTCCGAAGATACATGTACTTGGGATAAATCATAAGACACTGATTTCAGTATGATATATAACGCCATGTCAAGGTGTAGAGACTTACAAGGAAACTTCAGGATACGATAGAATTGAACATCTAGTAGAGTACAAACACACTCGGCTTCGATGTTCGCTTTTCAAAAAAAAAACTTCACTTGTCAAAAATGTGAAATCCCTTTGCATCCTAAAACATGTTACCATACTCCTACATAGACTTGTTTGTTAATTAACGTTTTTCTATTAGATAATAAACCTTTTTTCATAGTAATAACTGTGTTCATTTAGTTTAAAATAAGATACAATCGATAAAGTGGTAGTTGTATGAGCGTTAACCTACCTGCCTATTACTACTGATCGTTAAAACGATCCGCATTTTCCAAATTTTCCTGAAAACTCAGTTTTTTTTTGGTATTTTTCCATGTTTAGTTCATGCATCAATACAAGGTAACAATACTAAAAAAACTGCTGTGATACGAGATAAAAAAATGTTTCAGTAACAACTGGGTTAATTTGTAATTACCTACCTATGTGAAGATTATGTGTGACAGACAAGCTATTCGTAGCTTGTCTTGTCAATCTTGTCAAACAATTATAGGAATTAACTTGATATATAGATATCAAGTTAATTCCTATGAGAATACAAGTCCTATAGATATTCATATTGGTAGTTCGATCTGTGGGCTTAATAGCTTTGGTCGTTATTAAATTAGAATAAGGTAGTTTGTTATGTTCTTGAAGTTTAGCAATAAATAACAAAGAGATATATCAAATTCATAAACTAACAACGATTTATCGCAGATTTCACAGTTTTATCGAACGATTGTAACATCGGCATTGAAACAGTGTTTTTTTTTCCTTCAAATTTTTATATATCTACGTTATTATTATAAAGACAGCATTTTAATCTTAAGCTTCGATATATCGTAAAACAGACGGCCTATTACAAAAAAACCGACTTCAAAAAACCTGCCCATAAAAGGCAAGAAATAATATTCATATCATTAGATATGCATTATCATTGTTATAATAAAAACACGTCTATTGAAATCGGGTGGGGCTGGAGTACAACTTCTTATTTTATTATTCTTAAAGCCTTCATCTCGCAAGCAAACTCAATCGAACAAAAAAAGAATCATCAAAATCGGTCCATAAATGTGGAAGATACGCGCGAACAACGATAAAAACATATAATCGAATTAAGAACCTCCTCCTTTTGTTGAAGTCGTTTAAAAAATAAAAAATATTTTAAAACAAAAACCTTAAATCAAAAACCTACCTCTAAAAAGCAAGAAATAATATTCAAATCTCTAGATACGCTTTGTCATTATTTCTTGCTTTTTAGAGGAAGGTTTTTTGAAGTCGGTTTTTTGTTTTTCAAACATTTATTATTATCTAGAGCATTAACAGCTGTGCTTTAGGAATTTCGCTACTGGGGCAGGGCATACTTTTTTTTGATATTCTTTGTCGAGTAAGCGACGACATCGCTTATTCGCGATAAACTCAAACATTTTTAAAAGTGAAACAAAGTGTGTAAGTTCATTATTAAGTTCTACGAATATAGACGTTGAAACTAAGTAATGAGCAGCGAAGTTACTAGTGAAATGATAATGAACGGACTTGCAATGAAGTTGGTTTAGTTATCAGCAATTTTTAGACAGTCAAACTGACAAGGTACTCTTGCCTTTTTACTTTGTGTCTCTACACAGAGTAACTGAACACCTGAAAACAATGAAAAAAGTACAGTGCCTATCAAGTACCTATAGAAAATATTTAACAGGAATCCAAAAAAAGTAAAAAAGTTGTAAAAGGAGGCCGGCTTTGCAACAGACGTCATTAAACTTTCAGGTCAAAAATTAACCTCTGCAGAAAAAAAAATCAGGTCAGTGTTTAAAGAGCTTAGGGCTGGTTTGGGTCCTGATAATTTTCAGATTTATAACCACAATAATTACTTTACAGAGAAGTCCATACTAAACAAGGAGTTACCCAGAACCTGTGAAATAAACCCTTACAATACCTAATGCAAATGATAAATATAATAAAAATGAAGTGACTTAAAAAGTTATTTTCAACATGAACCTTTTAACCTTTTGCATTTTAATCGTCTCTTTTCGATTCTTTTAGATTTAGATCGTAGCTGTTTCCGACGAATCTGGGAGTCCTGAATATAAATTATTCAGAATGCCATATAAACGGAAAGAACTCTTGGGATAGTAGAAAGCACCGATTGTCCTCTGTTTTGCTAGCACTAAATGGAAAAAAAATATTAAAAGAGAACTTAAGTTTGAGCTTGTAAATGAAAGTCTGAAAATCACGTTTAAATACAACAAAGTTAATTTTCTGCAACAAACACTAAGCTACAAGTTGTATAAAAAACTGAGCTTATGTAAAAAAAAATCACAGATTTTGCAGTCCCCGCAAGAATCGGAGCATTGAAAATGAATACAAAAATTTACGAAAAACCAAAATCAAATCAAATGCAATATCCTATTATATTTCTAATGTTACCTAGGTAGTACCTATTTATTTTTACGATTAAGATTAAGCGCCCGCTGACTGCCTCGACGCAGCCGAAATATTATTAACCGATTTTCAAAATTCCAACGAATGCACTTCTCGTCTGCTTTTGCATCTTTTAAAACTATTACCATGACGATCGGTCAATAATCATAGAAGCTACATAACTCTTTATGTACGGAAACCCCCGTTTTTCTAGAATTCTAAATCTAAAGGGACCACCTACAGGTCACAATTATTTACCGATTTTCAAAATTATTTCGCTATTTAGTAGCTAAACTAATACCCTAGGATCTTTTTTCGTTTTTTCTTAAGTCAGTTTTTTTTCCGAAATATTTACAATTTAGTAAACAAACACCCCCCAAAAAACCCGGAATTTTTGGAATTTTGCAAAATTTCAAAAAAAGTTACCAATACACTTTCAAAATTCAAACGTTCACACGTGTCTCAATAAATTTCTCAACTTTTGGTACTATTTCCATCACGATCCCCTCAAAATCCTCGGAGATATGGTCAAAAATACATCTCAGGCGATTTGCATCTGATAACCATTTTCAATGGTAAAACAAAGCCATTATTTGAAAAAATGTAAGAAAAGGTCTAGTGACATCCGCAGATTCCGCATTTCGTAATGTCAGTTGGTTTAGAGTTTAGACACAGTTTATATAAATAGAAAATATAGGTACAACGTGTTACAAAATAACCCCTATTGCCGAATATGGTAGATTAGGACCATCAATCTGAACAACTTTTACTATTACCAACTCTGAAAACAGGGTAAAGCGGTTCACATAATACATCTACTTACCTACTTAGTTTCAACTGTCTAATTCTAACGCGTGAAAGCACTAAACTTAAGAATCGCCTAAGTCTTTTCTTATATACAACTCGACCAAATTAACTTAGCGAATGACAGCTACATGACGGCTTAGTTTATGACAGCGTTTTAATTTGGTCATGTTGTAGTTAGGAAAAGACTTAGGCGATTCTTAAGTTTAGTGCAATCGGCCATAATAGTTTTGGAATAAAGTGTCTGTGACAATACAAGACGGACGGACAGACAGACAGACATGACGAATCTATAAGGGTTCCGTTTTTGCCATTAGGCTACGGAACCCTAAAAACCGGCCGTTCCATACATTTTGATATTTACGTTAATAATTTTGTTTGGAACAGCTGTTTTTTTTCGCGATCTCAGAGTTGGTTCTGTAATAAAAGTTGCTCAGTTTGATGGTCCCATCTACCACATTCGGCATTATGGGTTATTTTGTGATACGTATATTCTGTGGTTTAGATGAGAATGCTTATAATGAGCGTTATTTTTATATAATCTCATCGTCTAATTTTAGTACGCATTCAATGTTCAAAAGCCTCTCAATTCATGTCCAAACTACCTATTGTTAATTGGATAAGGGTCGTACAATATCGGGGCGGTCTTTTACGCTTCAAAAATCTTCAATACTAAATGTGGGCGTTTATGAAATAGGTAATACAGGTATATTTTTATTTGTTAAGGGCTTTACATTTTGTGGTATTCACTTACGAATTATTTACTTTTACCAAACTCTCCATCTCCAATAACTCGCTTACAAATTATTTAATTTTATCTTAAGTTATGTGATTGCAGTGTATTAGAAATAAACACATTAGACGTTAGTACTATTATATATTCTGTGATATTAGTACGTTTTTTTAGGAAAACTTATAACGGTATTTAATTATCTACTTAAAACTCAAACCACCCACAATATAGTCTAGCTATATCGGGTCATTTTGAACTTACCATCCAAATTTTGAGGATGTGTCCAGTCCATGAAACTAAACAACTTTCTGTAAGAAACATGTGTTCGCCACAAAATTTTGGTCATCCCATACTAAATTGATCACGTGATCTCTTTTATTTGTATGGAAAGTCGCTTTTTATTTTACATATTTGACCATGTGTTCCTTAGAGAAAGTTGTTGAGTTTCATGGACTATGGACTGAGAACACATCCTCAAAATTTGGATGGTATGTTCAAAATGACCCGATATGAATAATAGCTGACACGCGGTGAATAGGAGAAATCTTCGAGCAACAAAAGGCTTCGTTTGTCTGTAGAAGCCCGTCTTACTCTAAGGGAGAAATTATACAGTAAATACATATGACAGTAAAGTCCGCAACAGCTTTCGAATAATGTCAAATTCAAATAAAGTCAAATTTAAAAAAGCGTTCAGAAATTAACTCGTTTGCATGAAAAATCATACAGTGGCCCCTATTTTCTTTTCAATATGTAGTAGGTATACATATTTAGGTTCTCTAAAATGTTGATGGTCCCTATAGCCCCAGTCGTAGGAAGCAAAAAAACGACGAATACGGCTATCCATGAACCAAAGATTTCCTTCGGTAGAATTGATCCTTGGGTTCCTAAAATGGGTTTACGAAGTGGAGCCACCTGGATTTTTCAAGCAGGTGGGGGGAGGGGGGAATTCTGCCTTAACGAAGTCCGAGGTTAATAACTGCCTCAGTTTAGATACTGAGCCAAGTTTGGTATCATTTTCAGATAAATCAATGACGTAGAACTCATTTCTGGTATAAAAATTGCAATTTATTAAGAAGTTTCCTAAACATTACAACAATAACCAATATTTTCAACTTCATTTTTTTCACTTTAATTCACCGTAAATATTAAACTGATGTTCTTATTTGCAAACAAAAAATACGTAAACAAAGCTTATAGAATGAAGACTTGAAAAAATATAACTTACAATTTTTTTTTTAACAATTAATAGTGAAAAAAAATTTCACTGTCACCTTCCGTCAATTTCTTTTACACCTATGGAAATATTAATATTTTTTATCATAACAATATGAGTATCAAATGAAAGGTAATAAATAGCCAATTCCAAATATATATACATTACAACACTTTTATGAAACCGTTTTGAAATAAACTTAAAAAGTATAACGCAGAGTAAAAAAATATCAGTAAATTATTAGAAAAAACAAAAAATGCCAGTTAATACCGACAAAAAAAGGCAAATATCACAAGCGCGCATGTAAGTACGATTTTTTTCAGATATTGTTAGGTACCTTGAGAGTAGTTTTACCCAAGTTTTAACCCTTGGAAACCCTGTACTGCTGGAAAAACTCGGCACTTGTTTCAGTATTTTTGAAAAAACTACCTGAAGAAAGCGTTTTTCAGGTATCTCTACTCTATACTTTTATAAAGCTAACTAAATTTGCTACAATTTGAGCCTATCACAAGCAAGTTTCGAATTGATATTTAAAATTTTAATATTTAATAAAAATAATAACTTCCTTACAACGGTAACGAAGTTATTTTTTTTAATTAGCCAAAACAAGAATATTTTCTTTAATTATTATTTTAAAAATAAAAAGATAATAGAGCTCCTACGAGGTATTTTTCTTTTTTCAATATTCCAATTTGTGTATTTAATGGCAATTTTTTTCTTTAATCAAGCGAGTATTTTATTTTTGTTTTTATTTTTTTTAAGTAGTTTAACAATTGAATCGTACAAATATGAATCCAAAAATGAATTCGACACCCTAAATTCATACGAATATGATATCAAACTGGGCATAGCAGTTTAACTAATACATCTATCGAGATTGGGCTGAAAGCCAAAACTTCAAAAAATTTACTACAAAAATCGTGGTGGCTCCACTTCTTATATCCATCCTAGGATCCTAAGGACCAATCCTACCAAAGGAAATCTCTGGTTCACAAAACGCCGTATTTTTCACCCTACTGACGCCACTACTATCTTCCATATTCTACTTTAGCCATTAATCTGTTACTCGTTATTAAAAATAAAACACCGCCTTACTTTCTCGTTACTGTTTCGCTTCGGTATTCTATTAAGGCTATAAATTAATAGTAGGTAGGTGTCGGTAGCAAATTGTTTCTCAGCCCATCAGCCGACGCAATTACTCGCTAGGCCTCTCAGCCTGTCGCACCAATTACTGCCCTCCTTTCACATATGCTCACTTCATAGTTTACCAACACGTTTTCATGAGAACATTGAAACTATATTTGTTGTCGTTTATTTTTTACACGACTGCCCAAAAAGGAGTGTATTGCTTATAAAAAAACAACTTATTACTTTAGAATGTCATTGACATTCTAGTTAGTTAAACTAAGTAACTTAGGTGATCATTGTCATCAATTACATTCTATTAGTTAACTTAATATTGTCAAGAAATTACGTTTGCCTTAAAACTACTGAAAATATCTAGTACTTATATTATATATCCTGAACACCGAAGTTCAAAATAGCAAAGTACCTACCTAGATATTTAGAATGTACAGAAAAATCATAATTATGGTGATGATGGATTAATAATTGCTTATAGGAATATAGAGATAATTTTGAAATACTCGTACCTAACTACTCTGCGCCTTTGGCCACCGCCCCACACGTGTGTCTTCACTAAGAACTGCTCTTGTCCGGTGAAAGTTAGTGGGTTTGGATGTTTGGATGTTTAGATGTTTGGATGTTTGTTCCTCAATCACGCAAAAACTACAGAACGGATTTGGTTGAAATTTGGCACACACATAGTAGATAGCCTAAATTAAAACACACAAAAACACTTTTTATCCCGATATTTCCACGGGGACGGGAACCACGCGGTTGAAACCGCGGGCGGCCGCTAGTATTCATATAAATATGCCACTGTCATTTTCTGTGTTCATTTTGGAAAAGGCACTAGTCCAGTACAAGCCTTGTAGTAGATGTACGTAGTCTTGTCTGTCAGAAATTTCACATGTGGACATGTGCCTTCGATCCACTAAAATCCATTGTTAAGATCCATAGACGGATTTTTTTGCACTTTTATGTCCACTTTGATACTCTATCCACTTAAATTAATTCTTGATATTAATAAAGTCCAGTACCTATTTTATAAAAATAATGTCTATACATTCTTGTTTGTTTCGGGAAGGGCACAAGTCCAGCACCCTTTTATGACTTTTTTGTCACTTCCAATCAATCAAAACTCAAACAAGAACACCAGGCGCTATTGTGTTAGATATGTATACATTTTTGCCTTTTGGCCATTGATGCCTGAAATAAATGGTTAAATAAATAAATAAAAAAAATTGCATATATTTTTTCCCATCTATTTTACCAGGCACTATTGTGTTAGATACGTTTTTGCATATAATTTTTTTCCATCTATTTTGCACCTTCAATAGACATTTTTTTCAACAGAAGGTTTTTGTGGCTCCTGTAAAATTTTGTTTTTCTCTATTTTGTGTATTCAAATAGGCACTATTACCTCTATGACTACAAATGAAACTTCGTAGATCAGAACGACAGTTAATTACATTGCTAGCATTTCAGAGATTAATCGTGTAGGTATTCAATGTTATATCTTTGGAAAATCTTAATTGTTAGTAATCTCCAAAAGCAATTACTGTTCTATATAATGTAAACACACGTTCAAACTTAACAAGGCTATCATATATGTATGTAGAGTATCAAATATTAGACTTGATGAAACTCTATCTCTGATTCCAATCAGTTAGTTAAGTTAAATTAGATTACGTTAGGAAGATAAAACATATAAACCATCAATTTGTATAAAAATTAATAATACTGTAACCATTTTATGGTTCCGTTGTCAAATCAACAAGGAACCCTTATAATCAATACATTGGTTTCTCCCGACTTCATTACATGATATTTTTTATTTAATACATTTAAATTTCTATTCAATTAGGTATTTTTTATTGGTTCTTATGTTATCAATGATGGGCAAACTTATGTTCTAAACATTTTTTTTGGATGGAATATGACCTGAACGAATACAAAAATATTTATTCCAAACCAGAAATTACATTTACACTGCCATTTATGAGGCCTTCTTTTAGATATAAAAATATCTGTGCCAAAGGACCCCATATACGAACGAATACGAAGCGCTGTTATATTATTAATTGATTATTTGAATTATTAAAGATTTAATTACTCTGTCACAATCACAATTTTTTCATCGGCCATTGGCTATTCATATCCAATGGCTCCACCCAACACTCGATTTCCACATTCCACGTTGATTAGCTAGAACAATGCGAAATTGCAATTAGCTCGCCCCAGTTTATGCCTCGTGCATCATGGAAATGCGACCGCAAAGTCGCCATTAAAACCTTCAACGACACAGAATGTTAAATTCACTGTCAAAGAAGGCAGTTTCTACCATAAAAAAGGTTATCAGATGCAAATCCTCTGAGACGTATTTTTTGACTATAGCTCCGGATTGAGATGAGAATAGTACTATAAGGCTGGCCCCAGACCTACCGGTTTCATTTCTTTGCTTTGCTGTTCTACCTTGCTTTAAAGACCGCCGGCCAACCAGGGTAATTTTCAATCTATCGCATTTTTGGACTAGACCAAATTGGCAAGATAGCCATTAGTTTGGTTTTATCAAATACCATCACCTGGATTGCGAAGTAATATGAAGCTTTTAGGAGATATCCCACCCTGAACATGGACTCCGATTGTTAAAAATAAATCGATCGCTTATTTATACAAGATGTTTAAATAAGCGATCGATTATTTGCTGGTATATGCTGCTATTGCTATAATAAATAAGCTGGAAGTAATTTTTTTACTTATTGTGATGTTTTTATTCTAAAAGCCCCACCCGACTTCAATAGACGTGTTTTAATTAATCGATTTGAACATTATTTCTTGCTTTTTATAGTGCTGTTTTTTTAAGGTTTTTGAAGGAGGTTTTACTTTTTTTAAAAAGCTTTTTTATTTTAAACTTTTTTGTGGTAGGTATGTAAGCGATGATTTTATAAAATAAAACGGGTATAATGTTTCACATTTTTCAATGGTATACCCCGAGTAACTCAATGTCCACAGGTGTTACGTTGGGTCTTCGCAGTTCAACTCTAATCCAGAACGTCCTTGACAATAATAAACCTACCATTATGTCAATCACTGTACAGTTCCTATTTGATTTTGAGGAGTTCCCTCGTGTATCTTCAAAATCCAAAGTCCAATACCAATGAAATTGATATGGTATCATCCTTAAGGTGTCTTCTTACAAACAAAAATAATTGTCTAAATCGGTTCATAAACAAAAAAGTAATGGTTGAAAATCGGTCTCAATTCATATAAAATGGTAACGAAAACGACAGTATTTTCAAGATTACTTGAAAACTACTGAACCGATTTCAAAATTTCAAAAAATGGAACCAACTTGGGAACAAACCTCATATTATAACGTTTGAATCATTTCAATCGGTTCAGCCGTCTTCGAGTAGTCGGTGTACATACATATAAAAAAAAAATATACGCGACGAATAGATAACCTCCTCCTTTTCAAAGTTTTTGAAGTCGGTTAAAAATAAAAATAAATCAATTTTGTGAAATGGTGGTAGATTCAATAGATTCTGTTTTTAGCATTAATTACCTTATTCCTAAAATATTTTTTTCACTAAAACCATTTTTTCATAATATACTGAACGTCTTTATAAGTTCATCGCTTAAAGGTAGACTCACGAGCAATTTCAGTCCCCCGTGACCACGACGGCTGTAAAGGTGCCGAAACGTCGGAAAAATCAAGAATCAAACCAAATACCTACAAACCAACTATAATTACCAAACTACTTACAATAAAACCGCGCTAGTATCCGTTAAAAGAGTGTTTTAATTTATGTCTTAGCTTGAAAGGCGAATAAATCAAATTCTAAAGCGTGCCAATTCATTATCTTTTGTAAAAGCAAATATTTGGTTCTGTATACCAGGCTATCTTCATTGGTTTCCGATAAACGAATCCCTTCGCACACATTCTGTTAATTTAATTTAATTAAATGTGTTCAACGCTCCCTACGAATACCAAAGCTTTTTATTAACATCGTAGCAATGTATTGATATTGCTTTCATTACAGTAACCCTAACATTCAAATTAAAGTACCGTTTTAAGGGTTCCGTACCCAGAGGGTAAAACGGGACCCTATATATTACTAAGACTCCGCTGTCCGTCTGTCTGTCTGTCACCAGGCTGTATCTCATGAACCGTGATGACTGTGATGAATGTTCTGACTTATGTTCAAAGTTTCAAGTCTCTAGCTCATCGGGAAGCTAGTTTAAAATCGTTCGCAAACTTTGCGGACAAACAAACAAAAATACAAACAAACAAACAAACAAACGAGAAAGCAACCTAATAAAAACGTGTTAATAAAATGACACCTTAGCAAAAGTTGTTTAGCCTGATGAGCATTTTTTGTTGAGGTATAAAAATTGAAGATCTGGAACACCTGACGCAGAACCATGATGGTCCAGCTAAACTATACAAAATATAAAAATGACACCTTAGCAAAAGTTGTTCAGCCTGATGATCATTTTTGTTGAGGTACAAAAATTTAAGATCTGGAACACCTGATGCAGTACCATAACAATGCTACAAGTATTTTCTTATGTAACTACATTAGTTCATTTATATGCATACGCCGAAGTCATAAAGTCCACGCGTACGAAGTCGCGGGCATCAGCTAGTCCTTACTATCCTTACTAATATTATAAATGTGAAAGTCCGTTTGTTTGTTTGTTTATTTGTTTGTTTGTTACGCCTTCACGTCGTAACTACTAAACCGATCATCATTAAATTTTGCATACATGTTGTCAGTGGTGCAGAAAAGGACATAGGGTACCTTTGATCCCGAAAAAAAGTATTGTCCCCGAGGGATAGCAAAAAACCTTTCCACGCAGACGAAGTCACGGGCGGCCGCTAGTAAAAACTCTAATAAAAACAAAAATCGGCTCAGAAAAAAAAATAAGTTGATTCTAAAGCCTTTAAAACTAATAAAAATTATAATTTGTCGAACCCGTTTATCAAAAAGAAACAAATTTAATGATTCAAAAGGACATGTCCCATCGCGCCTATGTCATTTGCCTCACTTTTCTCAAAAAATGAAAGTCTACAGCGTCTTAATCAAAGTAGTATGTCAGAATAAGTATTTTACTCTAGAATCAGATTAATAACTATTTTCTGCATTAAAAAGTTGGTTTTTTTAAAAGTTAAAACGCTTTTATATCACAATATTTTATCATGATAGTACTATTTACTTACTTTTTTCAACAAAATACTTCAGAAAACAACTTGATATTGAAAAAAACCGTTCAGTTAGCTCGTTTGTAGGGATAACCTATAGTGGCCCCTATTTTCTTATTATTATTATATATTTTTATTTTAATTATTATATATATTATTATACTATTTTACTATTCTATTATTATACTATTCTATATTATTATACTATTCTATTTTATTATTATACTATTATATTATTATACTATTCTATTTTCTTATTATAATTATTATATATATTATTATAATCATTGAAATTAAACTTTCAAACAACAACTAAACAGTGTACATATGTTTAAAAATAATGTGAACATGATTGAACTCTTCTTATTTTTCCGACATTCGCAGAAATAAATAGTTGAACCAAGCTATTTCCATAAGAGTCGGTTAAGAGCTGTAAAACCAATTACTGAGAGCAATAAAACCAGCTCACTCATCTTTCACCCACGATGATGGTTGATTCAATATTTATGTCGCAGGTATATTGTAGCATCCGTAATTTTATAATCTTACTAGTGACATTATAAAATTCAGAATTTTTGTTATTAAACTGTAACATTCTTTCTTATTGTTACGGTAATTTAATATTACGGATTAGTTTTTTTCAATTAATTATTACTTAGTTAATTTTTGTAATAATATTATAATTTTGTTGAATATTGTAATGGGAAAAATTTTACCCCGGGGTATAGATGGAAATTACCCCACTGAAAATGTTAGTCGGTAGAGCAAAGGGGTTGTGTGGATTCGC
Source organism: Agriphila tristella (assembly GCA_928269145.1). Classification (NCBI taxonomy): domain Eukaryota; kingdom Metazoa; phylum Arthropoda; class Insecta; order Lepidoptera; family Crambidae; genus Agriphila; species Agriphila tristella. The sequence continues at coordinate 50,362,663 of OV743431.1, read as the reverse complement.
GTGGCTCAGTCATCCATGGAACAATTATGATTTTGGGCGCCGTTGATATCAATGAAAGTTAAAAATTAAAAGATAAATTGTCCACGGATCGAAACAAAGTGAGTTTAATAAATCAAACCAATATTTACGTTGATATAAACATTTATTTAACACGTTGTATAATTAATACCAAGTTAACAACGATTAGCAGAAAATAAGTCATAAAAATATTTAAAACCACATGGGGTATAAATGGTTTAACGAAGAATCCGAAGGGTTAAAATGAAGTCACACATTTTATATTAATACATAATACCTTGAGAACCCATTATAATGTTAAAACCGCACGAAGGGCAAATGGTTTAACAGGGACCCTTAACAGGTTAAAGTGAGACCATACATTAATTACAAAAACAATACCCTTGGGTTCATTATAAAATTAAAACCATATAAAGAAGTAGGGATTTAAACTATAGACCCTTAAAAGTAAAGGTGAGGGCATATCTATTCGTTTCCCGTTAGTCAGACAGATTAAGAGGCCGGTTCCGCATTTGAAATAAGTTTTCAAACGTCACCATATCTCTCAAGTTGGATGACCGTCAAGAACCGAACACATATGTACTCAAAAAAACTTATGCTAAGATACCTATTACTTATCATCTTAACACAAGACATTCATAGTAAAATAGAATTATTTATACATTCTGGCTCATGGACCAGAGTTACGCTGAAGCTAAACAAATTTTAAACATGACTATGATTGGCTGTAGACCTGCTCCGGGTTGAGTCTGAACATGTCATCAAAACACCATTTTGTACTGGATATAAACGTTAATTACTTCACCGGGTACATACTACAGAAACACTGCCGCGATGATAATGAAAGAAGGCTGAGGAATACCTTGGTTAGTTTTATAGATCCATGGTAATGGTACGGTTTAACCTGTGCTCGTCGCGCTGATTTTAATGAGACATCATAGCATGGAATACCAGGCAAGCCGCTGCACGGATGACGTTACCTCGAAACAAGCTGAAACCATAACCTTGGAAGTATTCCTGGACCAAACTGGAAACCACTTATATCTTGAAATTTTGAGGTAAAACTGTGGAAACAACCTGGGAGCCCTGCAATAGAAAATCAAAGTCACCAAATTGTCCAACATTGAATATGAGGTTTTCCTTACAACTAACATTATAACAAGGTTGAGAAACTTACCAAATTTGGGCTTTAATTATCACAGGTTATCTCATGAAAGACATGATGAAATATAAATTGATGAGCTGGAGCCCTGAGAACAATACGACACGAGGTTACAATCTGGATCTCACTACTAAAAAAAAACAGACAAATAGTTACATCCATTGGTAGAACACTCACCCCTACAATTCAGGCTCAACACATCATAAAATTAAAGAAAACCCAGACAGCAATTACATGGATTGACTTCACATGACGAAAATTTCCTGCATCTCTGAATGACACAGGCGAAAAAGTGATATGGCGGAAATCCACCGAGTTTGCTAGAATTCTCTCGAATGAGTACCATCGACAAAAGACACACCATAGACAATCGCACTCCCTGAACTTACTTACCTTTTGTCTGAATATTAATATTAAAACGTTTAACTAGCATGCGAGACATTAACATTTACTTTATTTAATTAAAATAACAAATAGGTGATATTTATTTATTTGATTTTATCACAAAAGTGTAAATTAATTGGTCCGAAACATTCAGTTAGCGGGAATCGGAACGCTAAACGTCACATCTGACAGTTGTCACTTGTCAATTGAAAAGGCAGCTGTGAGATATGTAAACAAGAAAGTTTATTTGCTTTAATTATTGAAAAGTGCTAAAATTCTTTGTGAATGATATTTTAAAATGAATTCAAGTGAATGCTTTGTGATCAAAGTGGGCGGTATAATCGCCGACATTCGTTAAACTACTGGAAATTGACCCAAATAAAGGTAAACATATCCATGCATTTATCCTACACAAACCACATCAAAAGCTATATGAAAACACTATGTGTGTTTTGTAAAACCTATCTAAACTCTTACCTACACTTAATACCTAATGTTCCTTGTCCAACCTAGAAGACTATAACGAGAATGCCGCTATAACAAGTACTTTAAAATCAAATGTTGGTTACCCCATAGGTATATAAAAAAAAGGTGTTACAATATATTCATGAAAAATAGAAGAATCGAAGATTAGGAATAAGTAGTAGGCACGCGAACGATGGTACGATGAACATTGTAATTTGATTATTCTTGAGTTCATGTGAATTATTCGATGACTTATGAACATCGAAAATCCAGAAGGCTTTAATGGGGAAGGCAACTGTCAAAATGGCGCTGCGTATGCTTGTTCCACGAGAACTATGAAAACAAAGGACTTTTACTTAAAAATCGTTATTTTTAGCTTTAAAATGATTAAATTCTGTGTAATAGGCTTTAAAAATGTTGGCACTTACGAATTTCCGAAAAATCTGGATATACCTAGTAAAAATGGATAAATTCTGTAAGAACAAAAACGTCTTAATTTGGCTTTAAATTCTGGCATTTGCATTGTAGAATAGTCTTTTATACCCATTTTGGGTCAATGGATCTTTTTCGGTAAAAAATACCACAACATAAATACCTATTTTCCCATACATTTTGTTCTGAACGTCAACTGTCTTAGGAACAAGCGTACGCAGCGACATCTACAATTAGCTTTTCGTTCCATCCCCATTAACACGTTTGATTAGGTTGCTTTCTTGTTTTTTTTTAATAGTAAGATTGTAAAATTCAGGTTTTCACAAAAATCCTGCGGCTATACGTCATCTACAAATACGCGTTCGTTTTTCATACATTTAGTGTGTTGCCTAACGAAATTGGAAAGCGGCACACTTGCGGAATCATAACGAGATGAAATGTTGTCGTTTTGGCGCGAAATGTATACGAAAACTGGATTTGATTTGAGTTTCATAACTTTCATACCGCAAGCGAAACGCTGTTTGGTTCGGTAAGCAGAAATGTAAAAAGAAATAAATAAAATTTTGACGGAATTGAAGATTCCCAATAGCATGTAATAGAAAACACATCTTTACTCAACACACACATAGAAAAAATATTAAAACTGTTATTAGATCCTTTATACGTAAGTAGTCCACAGAACAAAGAAAAATAATCATCTACGGAATTAAATAACATTGATTTTGGTGAATCTTAAATCTGAATATATAAAATCGTGTAAAACTGAATGACTGACTGACTGATCTATCAACACACAGCCTAGACCTAGAGACCTGTAGTTTTTTTAGTTTCTTGATTAGCGAGTCGGCGAACCGATCAAAGTCGGCGAACTTTGTCAAATTTTGAAAATCTCAAAAAGTTATCGACCGATTTTGGTATTTCAAATTATATTTTGAAGCCCTTTGGGTAGACGCACATTTTAACATTTATAGCGTAACTTATCTTCATACTTTTCATATATGCGAAACTACAGGCAAATACGTCTCAATATGATAAACGGGTGGGGCACGATACTCGATCACGAAAACAAACATTTTCAAAGTTAAAACAGAGTCAAGTTAAGGAATTGGTTTGACCTAACTTTGAGTGGTTAGATTCTGGCACATCGTTCACATTTGTAAATGTAGGTAATCGATCTCAGTGGACTTGAAATTACTCCTTTAACTGCTGTTTGCAGAAGCTGACCTCGCCACCCCGAAAGCCTAGCTCTGCTCACACCTTCGATCAAACATGCCCCGCAATAGATTACTCCGAAAAGCAATCACCGCCGTAAAGTTGAAGGCCTAAGACAGGGGTGTCAATGATACGGCCCGCGACCAGAATCTATCCAGAAGGATTTCAGACGGCATTCGATGCCACTACGTAGTGTTTAAAATTGCGCGCGCTTTATTTAAAATAATTTAGTACGTATTTGAGTTTTTAATTTTGAATCTGGCCCGCTAACACACCCAAAATTTTATAAATGGCCCTTTAGAATAATAAGTTTGACACCCCTGGCCTAAGATACTTGCGTCAGTGTGCGTGTTAACTTTACAGACAGATTACCCACAAACTTTTGACCACCATATGATACGTCAAAGTTAGCATTTTGTAATTATCCAAAGTTGTAAAGTTACTAACGAAGTTGGACGATTGAGAAACAAATCAACTAGCGCTACAATTACAAACATGTTAGAAAGGTTAACTAAAATATTCGATGTTAAACAGCACACTTTATGCTAAAAATCTTGAAAATAAAAACAAAAACAGCTTCAAAATTAAAAACCTCTAAAAACCAAGAAATAATTTTCAAATCACTAGATACCTACGCATATCACTGTAAAAAAACACGTCTATTGAAGTCGGGTGGGGCTGGAGGACAACTTTTTTTTATTTATTCTAAGAGCCCCACCCGACTTCATTAGACGTGTTTTATTACAGTGATATGCGTAAGTATCTAGTGATTTGAAAATTATTTCTTGCTTTTTAGAGGTTTTTAATTTTGAAGCTGTTTTTGTTTTTATTTTCAAGATTTTTGAAGTCGGTTTTTTGTTTTTAAACAATTTTTTATTTCATTCTTTTTAGTGTAATCACTATACGGTTCCTATTTGATTTTGAGGAGTTCCCTTGTGTATCTTTGAAATCCAAGGTCCAATAACAATGAATAAAAATGGTATCATCTCTAAGGTATTCTCTTTCAAACAAAAAAAGAATCATCTAAATCGGTACATAAACAAAGAAGATATGGTCGATCATCTGTATAAGTTCACAAAATGGTAACGAAAACGACAGTATTTTCAGGTTTTCCTGAAAAGTACTGAACCGATTCCAAAATTTTAAAAAATGGGACCAACTTGGAAACAAACCTGATCTAATACCGTTTGAATCATTTCAATCGGTTCAGCCGTCTTCGAGTAATTGGTGTACATACAAAAAACAAAAAAAAATACTGGTCGAATTGAGTACCTCCCTCCTTTTGAAGTCGGTAAAAAAAACATGAAATGCTGTGAATGGTGTGCTCACATAAATGATAAACCAGTCACTCAAATTTTATTTTATTTTAACATAATAGGAATAACAATTACAAAATAAAGTTATTATTATAATAAAATACGGGCTTACCAATTTTGCTAACAACTACCTCTACCTACTCGGATGTATTATGAAATAGCCACTTTTGAATCCTGGTGAATGTGAAGATCAATATTTTTGTTCTGCGTATAAACTTGTACTATAAAATTGTACTATTGTATAATTATGTATTCTGTGCTTATAAATCAAATTTTATAAATAAAATAATTTGGAGGTTCACCTATTACCATCCCAAGGATATTTAAGCAGAGGCAATAGGCATCAAATGCATCGACATAATCGCTTTCATTTTTTCAATGTGAATTAGCAATGTATACCTAATTGACTCTTTCGTTAACGTCTCTTATTTACCTTAACCGATATCAAAGATTGTTTATGTTTGAATAACCTTTGCTAAGTTCACATATTTTTATTTTTTATTGTATGCTATCGGCTTGAAAGAATTTAATTAAGTATTATTTCCTTAGGGGTTCATTTTTCAATAGGTATTCAAGCCTCTTGCTTCAGACATCTGTTAATTAAGTATTTGGGCTTTAACTATATGCTGCAAGTCTGATTGCCAATCGGCAAAGGCCTCCTCCAACCTTTTCCACTCCCACCGGTTCTCCGCCACTCTGCTCCAACTAACTCCAGCCACCTTCCTAATGTCGTCGTCCCACCTCTTTTGTGGTCGACCTCTCTTTCTGTGGCCCTCTCTGGGATACCACCGTGTTACAATTTTGCTCCATTTATCCTTACCCCTCACCATATGGCCTGCCCATCGCCATTTGAGCCTTCTTATTTTATAGGTAATATCTTGGACTTTAGTCTTGTTTCTAATATGTTGGTTGTGTAGTCTATCCAATTTCCTTACATTCAGCATACTTCTTTCCATTGCATGTTGGCATGTTGCTAGTTTCTTTGTATTGTTTTGTGTTAAAGCCCAAGTTTGACTGCCATACATTAGTATAGGTAGTATGCAAGTATTGAATAGTCTACTTTTCAAATGTATGTCAAGCGTTTTGTCCTTCATTATCTCTTTCAAGCCCCAGTATCTTTTCCAGCCATTAGCTATTCTTCTGTCGACTTCCTTGTTTATGCAATCGTTTTGTGTCATTAATTGTCCCAAATAGATGTATTCGTCTGTGTAGTTGATTTGTGTAATCCCAACTTTTATGGTCTTCTTCTCTCCATTTGTTATTACCCTTGTTTTTTCGGGATTCATTTTCAGGCCCACCTTCTCACTCTCCAAAGCCAGCTGATTTATCATTATGTTTATGTCGTCTGCGGTTTTAGCGAATAACACTATGTCGTCAGCGAATCTTAAGTGTGTCAGTTGGTAGCCATCCACATTGATGCCCAAATTGTCCCAGTTTAGAGATCTGAATACTGATTCTAATACGACTGAGAACAGTTTTGGAGACAAGGGGTCTCCTTGCCTTACACCTTTTTCCACATTGAACGAGTCACCCTTCTTTTCCAGCTGGATTCTCGCTGTACTATTCTTATATATATTTCTGATTAGTCGGATGTATTTGTGTTCGATCCCTTGGTCTTTAAGTGTTTCCCATATTTTTTCGTGTATCAATGAATCGAATGCCTTGGCGTAATCGATGAAGGCTATATAGTATGTGAGCTGGTATTCATTGTATTTTTCTAGTATCTGGCGCACAACATGTATGTGGTCTAACACTGAGTAGTCTTTGCGGAAACCTGCTTGTTCGATCGGCTGGTGTCACGGACGTAGCTATAGCTATGACAAGGGGGGGGTCCTCAACGCAAAAAAAAAGTGCTCTAACGCCAATTAATCTATCATTTACAAATTAAATATTGCCTGTCAGTGCCGGTTTTAGCACTACCAGTGTCCTGGGCGACATTTCTACGAGGCGCCCCCTATCTGCGATTCCAAGATTTTTAATTTTGCCTGTTAGTTAAAAAATGGCCGCGCAGCGCGATTTTTCGTCAGTTTCACCTACTGATCTTGTAATCTTGCTTATCTTGTAATCTTGCTTGTTTATAGCAAAAAAATAACGGCCGCGCAGCGCAATTTTTAATCGGTTTCATCTACTAATCTTGTAATTTTACTTATTACAGTAAAAAAACCGCCGCGCAGCGTGATTTTTAGTCAGTTTCACCTACTAATCTTGTAATCTTGCTTGTTTATCAGCAATATTTAATCGGTTTCATCTACTAATCTTGTAATTTTACTTATTACAGTAAAAAAAACCGCCGCGCAGCGCGATTTTTAGTCAGTTTCACTTACTAATCTTGTAATCTTGCTTGTTTATCAGCAATTTTTAATCAGTTTCATCTTCGAATCTTATAATTTTACTTATTACAGTAAAAAACCAACGCGCAGCGCGATTTTTAGTCAGTTTCATCGACTAATGTTGCTTGTTTATAGTAAAAAAAACAGCTGTACGATTGATAGTCGACCGGTGGTCGGGCGTTGTTGGCGCCCCACACACGAGGGCGCCCAGTGCAGTCGCACCGCTTGCACCGCCCTAGGGCCGCTCCTGGATATTACAATGGCCAAATCTTAAATGGCACACGGTAGCGAGCGATGAAGTTTCGACGAGATCTTGCCAAGTTGTTCTGATCATGTTTTGCCACTTTAACGATTTTGTCGCTAATAGGGAATTTACGATAGTAATTGTAGGACTGTATAAAGGTAAACTGTAGAGGTGTGCGGCTGGGGATATAAAAGGGAGCCCCGGGCGGTCGCCCCTGCTTGACATGAAACCCTGAAAGACCTGTGCTAACTTCGTAGTGCTCGAAAAACCTCAACTTATTTCAGTTTTTGGGTAACAACTTCAAAAAAATGCATTCTACGGCAAAGTTGTCTATTACACTTTTAAAGAAGTTAAAATTACCAACAATTTTCTCCGCTTTAAGTGTCGTATAATATCTCGAGATACACCCTGCGACGGACTAAGTTTCTATCGTTTTCTACAATCGGCGCGGTGCATGTAATTTTTTTCTGTTGGACAAGTAAGATGGATATGAATGGGGGGGGTCCGGACCCCCAAAACCCCCCCCTTATATACGTCCGTGGCTGGTGTTCATCTAATTTCCCTTCTATTCGTTTTAGTATAATCTTTGCGAATATCTTATATATGTTCGACATGAGGCTGATGGGACGATAGTTGGCAATGTCGTATTGATCTCCCTTTTTGTATAGCAGGATAATATTAGACTCCGTCCATTGTTTTGGGATGGTTTCAGTCCTTACAATATCGTTGAATAAGTCTGTTAGGATAGGTATCAAGACTGCCTTAGTTTGTTTCAGTATTTCATTATTTATGCCGTCTGGGCCAGGAGCTTTGTCTTTAGCTTGAGTGTCAATAGCCTTCTCGACCTCGATAGGAAGTATAACAGGTATATCGGATGCCTCCTTCAGCTCCACTTTTCCTCGTATTGTGGTGTCTTCGTATAACATTTGATAGTATGTTGTGGCAGTTTCCAATATATCCTGTCTTCGGTGGCTCCATTTTCCCCTTTTATTTTTCATTTTTACGATCCATTCTTTTGTATTGATTATATCTTTAAAGGCTTTCTTTACACCTCCTGTCTTGGTTATGTGTTTCTCTATAATTTCCATTTTGCTTTGTTTTCTATCCTTTCTCATGCTTTCCTTTATTAATTTGTTAATTTTTGATAGCCGTTTCTTTTTCTTTTGTGTGTTTCTTTCATTTAATAGGTTATTTCTTTGTTCAAGTAGTTCTATAGATTTAGTTGACAGCCAGCTTTTTTCTTTCTTTACACAATTGTGCCTTTGTTGTGTATGACATTTTATAGCCTTCTCTATAAAGTCGTATTTTCCTTGAACACCCGTGTCTGTGGTCATTTCTTTGAAATCTTTGAGTTTGTCTTTCAAGGTGTTCGCCACTTGCTCTAGTTGGTGTTTCCCAAGTGTGTATTTACCTTGTTCTTGTCTTGGCCTTCGTTTACTTGGCTGATTTGCTTTCAGTTCGGCTCTGATAAGTCTGTGATTTGTGTTAAAGTTTAGTTTGCATACAACATCAAAGTTTGAAAAGTGGTTGCCTCTGTTAGTCATAATAAAGTCAATTTCATTTTTCGTTTTCCCATCGGGTGAAATCCAGGTCCACATCTTCTTTTTATTTTTTTTGTAAACAGTGTTTAAGATTGTTAAGTTGTTTTCTTGGGCAAATTCAATTATTTTCTCACCATTCCTGGTTCTGTTTTTATTACTAAACATGAATGGCCCCAGCACTGCGTTTTCTCCCGAGCTTCTTTCTCCAATTTGGCCATTGCAGTCACCCATTATTATGAGGTTTTTGTGCGCATGCTCTTGGATAGCCTTGTTGAGGTCTTGGTAAAAATTTTCTACTGTTTCGATGTCTGCTTGTTCCGTAGGTGAGTATATTTGCACGATGGACCACATGTCCTTGTATCCTGGTAGCTTTAAATTTAGCATTGCTGCACGCTCTGATATTCCTATGAATTCTTCCACATTCTCTACTAAGTGTTTTTTGATAATAAATCCAACCCCATATTGGCCTGGAGTCTCTCCAATATGGTAGAACAAGTAATCTGGATGAGAAGTAATACACTCTCCCATTCGTCTCACTTCACTAAGACCAATTATGTCCCATTTGATTTGTTGCAATGCGTATATTAACTCTGTGAGATTTTCTTCATTTTTAAGTGTTAGAACATTAAGAGCAGCAATATATATTTTTGGTTCGTGGCATTTGTTTATTTTTTGTTTAGTTTCTTTGTTTTTCTTTTGGTTTTCGGTGTATTTTTTATTTGTTTCTATCTTGTTGGTTGGAGGGTTGTGGTCTATTTCCCCGCGCTGACCAAGCGTATTGGGGAAAGTTTTCCGGTTGGTTGGTTGCTATTTATCGTCTTGTGAGGGGGACCCAGAGCAAGAGTCTGATCTAGTTCTAAGTCTATCAAAAGCATTGAGTCTGTTGCCTTTGGCCATATTTGTTGTTTGTTGTTTCCGCGGTTGCATTTCAGGTGTTGTTGATTCTCCTCTTTTCCTTTTCTCTTTCGAGTTGTTTTGCTTGACTACTAGTTTATCATATTTGATGTAGGCTGTATTTCCCTTTTTCTTCTCTTCCTCTACTCTGGGCTGCAGTTGCCTTCTTTTTTCCATAACTTCTTTAGGGAAGTCTTCTTTCACATAGATGCCGTCAGGAAAGTTCTTTTTATTCTTAAAAATTAATTGCTTTTTCCAATTGGTAGTGAGCTGAACTAGAACGGGTCGGATTTTGTTCCCTTTCTTCCCTAGCCTATAGACCGTGGCTATTTCTTGGGAGTTTATATTAACACCTATCTCAACGATATAATCTTTAATATTATCCACCAGCTCACATTGTCCCTTCTCTTTTTCTTCTATGCCAAAAAACACTATATTCTTATCGCGTTTTCCTCTTTCCAAAAGCTTGATTTTTTCCTCTAAGTTTTCTACACGAGTTTTAAGGTTAGAATTTTCTTCAAGTAAGTGTCTCATTTTCTCATTCAATGCTTCCATAACGCTTTTCGTTACATTGTTTGTTATGATCGCTGTTTGCTGGTTGAGCCTTTCGTCAATTTTACTAAGTAACAAGTTCATATCCATTTTCGTGTAGGTTGGTTGGTATGGTTTGTTTTGTTAGATGACAGATCAGACTTGATCACAGATAACCAGTTACCACTACGGACTGTGCTTTACTCTGTGGCAAATTTTTTTTTTTTTTCTTTTTCTTTTATTTTTATGTTTCACGGCACTAGAATAGAAATGGCAACTCTAAAGCCGTCCGCGCCTTTCCGTTTACGATTCGCTTATGTTGGCACCTCGGAATCTTGGTTTGAATGCGGTTTGACATTAGCACTTTTAGGTTATGCTGGAAATTTTCTTTCGATCTATTTCACTGAAAAAATACGCGTGATCTGGCTGAGATTCTATTGTTTTTCCACTTGGCAGACACTTTTCCACGTTTTATGCACTATTTCACTTGGGTATAAGTTGTTTATGCGCGTCTGCTATTTTTTATTTGCGGAGCTCATTGAAAGCGTGTTTACTGTTTCGACACCGGAACCGGAAAAAAGGTAGGTAAAAAAAGGTTTTTCAATAGGTACTTCATACAAAATGAGTTACAATTCAAGGCACGTTACATTGGCAATTAAGTCTAGCGAAAAATTATTTAATGACTTTGGAAAAGGCTCAGGGACAAAAACTGAAATATTAATCTGATTATTCGCTTTATATGTTTACAGTCACGTTTCACTAACTTAACTAATAGAAGCAATATTAAACTCACTCTCAGTTATAACAGCTTGATCTTGTTAAAATGTTATAAAAACGTAATTTTTCAATCTGCTTAAATTATTATTTGAATGGAAGTCAGGATCAAATTAAACTCATTTTGTTTGAATAAAGCATTTTTGTTGATTCCATTTAATTACAAGTGTCTCATGTGAGCTTTGTTCGACTACATGTGATGCTACAGGCGGGTTAATTAACATAACAGTGAAATAAATGGCTGTGCGAAGTGTTCACTATTTTTGAATTACCGAAATTAAACATACAGGCTCTGATAAAATACTAAAATCTCAATTAATCTATTACTTTTTTTGTGTAACATTTAGGGCTATTTTCAGAGGTTCCGGAAAAGCTCGAATTTAATTACATGGCAGACTTAGAATAATTACACCTAGAAAGATAATTCTCTACAAAGCGCGCTGTCAAAAGTGAGGCAACTAAAACAACAAAATGGCGCCGTTTTCAGATTTTTATTGTCCATTATTACATAATCATACCTATAAGTACAAAACAGTTTCAATTTCCCTACCTTAAAGAGATTAATAATTATATTATTGGATTTTAGTTATGATTAGATAACGTATGAAGGATATAAATCTGAGAACTGAGCCATTTTGGCTCAGTATAAGTTGCCTCACTTTGCATACAAGGACACGGCTTCTAGGTGTAATTATTCTAAGATGGCAGATAATTTCATGCAAAAATCTGTTACCTTTTTTAAAATTAAACGAGAAGTTAGGCACTATCCGGAATCTGATAAATATATTAATAATTAGTTACTAATCTTATTTTACAATTTATGATTATTGTATGAAATAATAATGAATATCTTGAGATACACTTGAGAGCTAAGAAATCGACTCAGTTAGGTTTATTTTAATTTCTTGACGAACCAGTTGAGATAATTCAATAATATTGATACACTTCAAATATCAATTAAAGGAGTTTTTAAATTAATTAATCTACATCAATTTGAATCTGTGCTGCAAAAGGTTGAAGGTAACTTAGTTGACTCGATTTAATTGCTCTCAAGTGTATGACCATTATAATACACTAGCGACCCGCCCTCGCTTCGCTTCGTTGTAGTGTGGAATTAGACACCTTCAACAATATAAACCTTCCTCTTGAATCACTCTATCAGAAAGAATCAAAAAATGCTCATCAGGCTGAACAACTTTTGCAAAGATAACATTTTTATATTTTGTATAGTTTAGCTGGACCATTATGGTTCTGCATCGGGTGTTCCAGATCTTCGATATTTATGCCTCAACAAAAAATGCTCATCAGACTGAACAACTTTTGCAAATATGTCATTTATATATTTTGTAAAGTTTAGCTGGACCATTATGGTTCTGCATCAGGTGTTCCAGATCTTCGATTTTTGTACCTCAACAAAAAATGCTCATTAGGCAGAACAACTTTTGCTAAGGTGTCATTTTTCTATTCCTTGTAGTTAAGTTGGACCATTATGGTTCTGAATCAGGTGTTCCATTTTCCAAAATCAATTATACACTAAGTTATTCCCAGACTTAAGGCTCCGTACCGATTTTGCCGCTTACTGCCGCGCTCTTTTGATTTTGTAAATCTAAGTGCGTAAATGAAAAATGTGTCACGGCCACTTTCCGCAATATAAGATTACAGATATTTCAACATATATTTCAGTTTTGAGTTGCTGAAGTACAAAAAATTATCGCATTTGCCAGTTCAAATTACTGTTAGAAACGATAACTTTTTGTACTTTAGCAACAAAAAACTGAAATATATTTTAAAATGTCTGCAATTTTATATTGCGAAAAGTGGCAGAGACAAATTTTTCAATTGCGCACTCAGATTTAAGAAATCATTAGATAACATGAAATGTGCGAGCGAGAGAGCTGCAGTCAGCGTCAAAATAGGGACGGGCTCTTAACAGCTATATAACAAAAAAAGTTTCATTCGAATCCGTTTAGTATTTCCGGAGATTAGCGTGTTCAAACAGACAAACAAACAGACAAACAAACAGACAAAGAGACACACTTTTTTTTCAAATTCTTACTCTATTAGTATGTCTCCATCGCCCCAGATATTTTTTTTAAATATATATAATGTACAGACACACTTTTTTTACTGTTTTATTATATGTAATGTAAGGATATAAACCTTCTTCTCGAATCACTCTATCTATTAAAAAAACCGCATCAAAATCCGTTGCGTAGTTTTAAAGATTTAAGCATACATAGGGATATAGGGACAGAGAAAGCGACTTTGTTTTATACTATGTAGTGATGTTGCATAAATTGTTTAGGTCACTTGAATACATTCCATTTTAGAACTGCATAAGCTCCACGAACAACAAATAACTGTTTAATTTGTTAAAATTTAGCACAAAGTGAATGTTGAATTGAAACGGTTTTGTGAACTGTAAGTAAAATTACTATTCGAAAGTGTTTTCAGAGCGAACAGTTAAAAAGTTATGCAATATTCAGATTACATTCACAATTTCCATCCATTTAATTCAGATTATTATTTATTCAATTAATCTTTTGTATTGAAACTAAATGGGAATGTGGTTTTATGCATTTCATATCACCCTTTTGTGATATGATACAAATAGCTTTTCAAACGCCTTATTTACCGCATTAACGCATTATTTGATTTGTTCCGGATTCGTAATGATCCTGATTCATTGTATTCCAGATTCGCCTATACCAGATTCGACGTATTCTAGATTCGTCGGAATACAGTCGATGACATATTTTTTTATTTATTTTTAAATTAAATACTTAAATAAAAAAATATGTCATCGAATGTATTGCGACGAATCTGGAATAGGTTGAATCTGGAATACGGCAAATCTGGAATACGATGAATCAGGAACATGACGAATCCGGAACAAATCGATTACTTTATTATGAATTCAAGATGACATGACGTTGTGTCGCTACTTCAGCGCCACTAACAAACGGTTTAGCTACCTCTATGTTTTTCCAGAAAACAATGGAACACAGGAACACTACTGGTTAGTTAACTACAGTTTGAGTGTTTCTTTTGTCATCATTAACAGTAAGTACCTATAGTAATTCAAACTCTGGAGTCAAGGGAGAAAAGATTGTCGAGCGATACTTCCTGATATTGATAAATCGCCGGCTTTCAGATTGCCGCGGAAAAGTTACGACAGCCAAACACGAACAGCACGCGTAGCATGAGCAAACGGGACTCTTGTCTACGAAGACTTGTCGTCTCGACCTTCTAGATTGCTGAGCACAGTGGTGGGACTCGCTCTCAGAATTTTACAACCTCTTTATGTCTTTTAATACAAATATGAGTTTTAAATTATAATATTTTTATTTCAACATCAATAAACGTAAAAATTATCTAAAATGATTCGAAATGATTTAGTTTAAACATGATACTTATTTTTTAATAAGTTCTAAGATAAAGAGACACTCAAAAAAGCTTTCACTTCCGTAGACAAAGCTCTCTCGAGCTCGAGAAGAATAATGTTGCCAATAGTAAATATTTATAATTAATGCCATCATTTCTCGTAAAGAGCGTTCCTTTCTATACGTTTCACGACGCAAAACTAGTTAAATATAGCCGTAAGGATATAGTTCGTTTGCCTTCCTTTTATTGAAAGATTTTTGAAAAGATGACACAGACCAACGCACTTGTTAATTTAGTAATAAATATTGAAATCAATGTATGAAAATAATTTTAATTTACGTTTTAAGTAAATAAATTAAAATTAAATAAAATATAAGTAAAGAAAAACTAAATTTGGGAAAAAGTGTAATATTAGAAGACAATAATAATTATTGAATAGGTAGGTACTTTTTTTACAATAAATTATTCATTGTATTATTTTAATTTATAAAATTTATGAAAAAATTTAAGAATAAAAAAAAATACTTATTCGTTATTTACTACTAGTAAATATTTTCTTTTATAAATTTTATAAATAAAAAAAATTACTTAAATCAATACAATTTTTCATTTTTTTTTCTTTCCGGACAGCTGTTTTTGTCGTTTGTGCTGTAACTTCTCTTCTTACCTTAATAAAATATAAACACGGACAACTTAGATTTATTTTTATTGCGAAACTTAACATTCAGAAAAAAAAATAAGTCGACAAATCTTTCTCGACCACCGTAGGGTAGTAGACAAATTTCTCCCACTCAACTGTCAAATTAATGTCAGTTGAAGAGAAAAGCTCGTGTTTGTCGACTTTTGACATTAGGCCACGACAAAGAACAATGCGAGTCCACGGTTGTAAAATGCAAGCATGAGTATCTCGATCTCAACCCGACAAAAGTGACATTTCGGTGTAGACAAGCCATTGTTCTGTGAGTCGAATCTTATCTCGATGTTGGTCATGCTACGCGTTACACGAAACAGTGACTTGTTAGCTCAACTGGTTGGTTAGATCATTGGACTGAGTTTCCAAAGGTTGCGGGTTAGAG
The DNA here is from genome assembly GCA_928269145.1 of Agriphila tristella. NCBI lineage: Eukaryota > Metazoa > Arthropoda > Insecta > Lepidoptera > Crambidae > Agriphila > Agriphila tristella. Next base: position 50,346,900 of record OV743431.1, on the reverse strand, counting down.
TGCCGCCTCAGAAGTTAGCTGATGACAAAATCAGCCCCCTACTAAAACGGCCAACATTCTATAAGTTTGAACGCTACGTAACGCTTACTTTGAAAGCTTATTTAAAGCAATAGACGATTAAATCACATGCCGCAAACTTATGAAATAGACTTTGATGTATTGTATGGAATTGACAAGCTTACGGCACATTATTTTATAGTTCACTGCTTATTTTAAAGTTTTAATAGTAAGCGTAGCGTTCTAACGCATAATGTTGGCCATTTGAGTATGGCCATTGGGGGATGCCTAGATGTACATGGCCACGCCCGGATAAGCCGGTCAGGCCCCTGGTCACAGCGCGAGCATCCGATCCGGATCTTGCTCGTCCAGGTTAGTTTTAGAGAGCATATTAGGGTGTTTAGGGGTATGGCTTAAATCGGAGCGAGCCCCACATAACCTCGTTGCATGGGGCACGCGTTAAAAGCATTCTCACTACTCAAAAAAGGGGGGCTGGTAAACCTTTCTGACACAGTACAGCTTCCGCTATTTTTCTTCAAGAATCTGGTGTGATCAGCATGTATGAGGGAGATTACACGATCATGCAGACTGACAGGAGACTGATGCAAGGCTGCCAACTGCACTGTTTTTTCTATGAAAAGACATCAGGCAAATACCTTTGACAAAAAACCCAAGAATGTATAGCATTTTTGTTTTTTCCAAAATTAAGACTTGTAATTAGTAAGTCATAAAAAATATTCAGATTTTAACAAAGCTTTATATTTTGAGAGTTATTTGTGTTTGAAACTTATATTTTTGGTAACCCCGACACTATTACAGCAACACCAGTTACACGACCAAAACGTTTTGATAACTGCGCTAGTGATTAATCGGTGTTCTACCGAAATACCGAAATGTACTAAAAAGCATAAAGTCATGTCTCCAGCGACAGTTTTTTCGAAAACTTTCAACAAAATCTATCAATCAATACACAAAGTCACGTTTTTTTTGCTTTAGAACCAAGACGGAAGAAGTGTGCATATGTCGTAACAAAACGCTGTTTGATAGTTGATTGACAATGACAGTTAACTAACAGTAAAAGTGACAGACCGCCACAGGCCGACCAATCGGCTTTCGCGTTTTGACAATTGACTGTCAATGTCAGTCATTCAAGATTACATTGATGACATGGAAGCCGAAGCAGAGTATCAATGACAAAGATGTCTTTTTAATCGAAATACTTCAGATTTTTCAGTAATTAATTTAAGCGAAATGAAGGAGTTTAAAAATAAACTTGCTACTGTTTTATTATTCTAATAATACATATTGCTTAAATGTAACAGAATTATTCTTATACATCTTTGGGTCTGATGTGCCTGATGTCCTTTCATACAAAAAATAGTGCAGTTGGCAGTATTGCATCAGCCTCCCGTCAGTCTGCATGATCGTGTAATCTCCCTCTAACCAACTAACCTGTCAAAAAAGACAGCCTCCTCATGGCTGGGAAGGGGTGGTTGCCCGACGTGTCGAGCAGGTCGAGCTGGTAGACCTCCCCCCTGATGCGGTACAGTTTCCGGTGGAAGTCTTCGATAGTGGGTGTGTAGCTATCCTCGAACTTGTTGCCCAGGAATCGCGCCACCAGGGATGTTTTGCCGACGCGTGCTGACCTGAAGAATTATGTTCTATTAGATTCTGTAAGAAGAAGTTAAAAAGAAGGGGGATCTTGATATTTTGATTTTTTTATTTTTTTTATATATTTTATATTTTTGTATACGTCACAGTGAAAACGATGTATCAATTCACGTGGTAAATAATGAGTGAGTCGGAAACTGTAACATCGAATGGCGAAGGTCCGCCACATGAGATTTTGATAAGCCTCCACACATATCCATAGATTAAAAAATGTGTGTTACAAAAACGCCCAAAAAGCTAATATGGCAATAACTGTTTGACACTCAACCTTGGTTATCTACTTCCTCATATAGGAATATAATATTAGGGCCCGGGACGGCCTAGCGGCCGCCCGCCGTTTCACCCGCGTGGTTCCCGTTCCCGTGAAAAAAATCGGGATAAAAACTATTCTATGTTTTAATCCAGGCTATCTTCTATCTGTGTGCCAAATTTCCTTCAGTAGTTTTTGCGTGATTGAGGAACAAACATTCAAACATCCAAACCCACAAACTTTCACATTTATAATACTAGCGGCCGCCCGCGGTTTCACCCGCGTGGTTCCCGTTCCCGTAGGAATATCGGGATAAAAAGTATTCTATGTTTTAATCTAGGCTATCGACTATCTGTGTGCCAAATTTCAACCAAATCCGTTTAGTAGTTTTTGCGTGATTGAGGAACAAACATCCAAACCCACAAACTTTCACATTTATAATATTAGTAGGATAATATTAGGGCAATAAAGGGTCCCAACAATGGGACTAGTAAATAAATACAAACAAGTTACATAAATAGAACTGGAAAGCTGTTGTAAGATCATGTTGAATGACCTAAATCTAATCAACAGAAGTTGTCTTTATTTTATCAGCAACAAAGTTAGACCACAGAATGTCTGAATGGCAAGAACTTAGAAGTTGCGACGTCAGTCTTAAAGGACTTATCCTCCTATCACCGCTTTACTGTTAATCCACGAGATTAGGAGACCCCTGTGAACTTGCGAAATAAAGCTTAAAATTTTGGACGATAGTCACCTTTCAAAATAGATTTAAAACACAGGTTTATTTGTTAGGTATTACTTTTTAAGTAAGGTTGACAACCTTTAAGTAATACAAAATAAACCTGTTTTTGTGTAAGTACGTATATTTTTAAAGTACACTTATCCATTAATGTTTAAAAAGCCTGTTCGTCTGTCTATTTTCACCTTTTCGTTTGACCCTCTGAACCAAATTTGATGAAGTTTAGTATAAAGATAGACTATTTTTTGTCACGAAAATGGATATCGAAGAGCCATGAAAGTTGAAATGGGAATTCGGAACAAAATTGTCACATTCGAATACTATTCTTAGTTTTAAATTAGAAATACGTTTAATATCATAACATAATCCTTCCTTTTGTGAATAGTGGTATAGTAAAGAGCCACAAAAAATACTATTGGATTTTGAATTGGAAAACTTTTGTAATACGTTAAAATAAAAGAACTAACACTTATCAATCAACTAGCGGCCGCCCGCGGTTTCACCCGCGTGGTTCCCGTTCCCGTGGGAATATCGGGATAAAAAGTATCCTATGTTTTAATCCAGGCTATCTTCTATCTGTGTGCCAAATTTTAACCAAATCCGTTCAGTAGTTTTTGCGTGATTGAGGAACAAACATCCAAACCCACAAACTTTCACATTTATAATATTAGTAGGATAGTGTAGATGCAATAAAATTACTTGACCATCAGTCATTTTTGATGTCCCCACTGCTGGGGCACAGGCCTTCCTTATGGGTGGATAAGGAGGATGGGCCATAACCCACCACGCGGGCCAAATGCGGATTGGTGGGTGTTAACTGCAAATGCTACCGGGACCAACGGCTTAACGTGCCTTCCGAAGCACGGAGAAGCTCGAGATAATACATTTTTGGTCACCCATCCCATGACCGACCCTTGCGAAACTTGCTTAACCTCCGCAATCGCTGGGGCACGCGCTAGACCACTGCGCCATCGAGATTCTTCCGCCATCGAGCTTCTCTAAAATTACTTAGTAGATTGTTATTGTTTCATCACAAATGGGAAAAAAATATTTTCAAATATTACTATATAGAGTCTGTCTAAAAAGTCTGTTTACATGAGAAATTATTAAATCCATACTAATATTATAAATGCGAAAGTCCGTTTGTTTGTTTGTTTGTTACGCCTTCACGTCTCAACTACTTAATCGATCATCATGAAATTTTACACAAACATTGTCAGGGATACAGAAAAGGACATAGGGTACTTTTCATCCCGAAAAAAGGAACTGTTCCCGAGGGATAGACAAAATACAATCCACGCAGACGAAGTCGCGGGCGGAAGCTAGTTATTTATAAAAAATTATACTGGTAACCCTGTTGGTGCTGTCAAAATTCTAATTGTAAACATATTTATTTATTTAGATGGGTATTGGTGGGGTGGTTGGGGATTTAGGTGGGTAATAAAATTACCTTTGAAATTACCCATGTAAACTGACTTTTTAGACAGACTCTACAAAGTCTTTGAAGTTTTATGTTTCTTATAATAAGCTTTTAAATTATATTTCTTTGAGTTCTCGGTTGCATAGCCTGCTATTAGAGGAGCCTCGTTAGATTTCCTTTGTTTGCCTCCAGCTACGTACTCGTATGTAAAACAAATTTTACATCTTGGATTTCGAGAAAATGTAACCACTTTTCAGAGCATGAGTAATGAAAATAAAAATACAAGTTACTAAAGTATAATAAAATTGTACTCGTATGTTCTCAATAAAAACGTTAAAAGCAAAATCATTTCCCAAGTATTTGTACAACACGAATGAACGTAATTGGATTGTTGTGCAGGACGCGAAAACAACTCAAATATTCAGAGATCGCTACAAACGCTGACAAATAATGTTATCAACGATTTAAATGGTACAGTCGACCTCAGAACTAGTTGAACAATTCATTATCATTATCATCATAACTGCTAGCGCTGAAGCTAGGGTCATGAGCACCCTTGGCAAGATTTGAATTTCCTGGCAAGATTTGAATTTTGCGCCCAAAACATATTTCTAGGAACATAAAAAAAACATTCCGACGAACTGAGAACCTCCTCCTTTTTTTTAAGTCGGATAATAAGGAGCGCCCCTGGCAAGATTTAGATTTTGCGCCACAAGACTTATAGACTTATTTTATTATGGGTCAGCAAAGTGCGCCCTCCTTAGGGTTGCGCCCCTGGAAGGCGCCCATCTTGCCAGCCCTTAGCCTACGCTGATAGCCGTATGATACCGAACCAGATAATAGATATTATATAATAATTCACTACATAATGTAGGCCTCCTAGAATGTTGCATTATCTCCACTTTGTTAGTTTGGAAATCGCAGTGACTATCAACCATTTTTTATGTCCCCACTGCTGGGGGTGGCTGGGGCACAGGAGGATGGGCCATAACCCTCAGCATGGGCTTAATGCGGATTGGTGGGTGCTAACGACTGCAAATGCATCCGGGACCAACGGCTTAAGGTGCTTTTCGAAGCACGCAGGAGCTCAAGATAATATGTTTATGGTCACCCATCACATGACCGACCCTTTTAAGTTGCTTAACCTCCGCAATTGCAGGGCCAGGTGCTAAACCACTGCGCCATAGATCTCCTCAGTAGACCGCTTTCATCAGAAAATGCTGCTTCCCATTTCTGGACTACGAAAGTGTTAGATGTACTAAGTCTTTATTCGCCTTTTACGACACTCCGACAAGAATGGTTGCGCTTTTTTACACTATCGTAAAAAATACATGCATTTTTTGTCCAAATGCCCATCCTTTCCTTATTGCATCTCAAACACTATAATCCGTAGCACCCGTAGTAGCACGCGTAGTCGCTGTGTAGCATCGTGCTACGGGGCGTTCGTAGTGCGTACTGTGCTACGACCGCGCGATGTCTATTTCGGGCGGTTCGGTATTGGTGTAATGTAATTTACCACTCTTATGTATGTATACCAATAAAAGACAGAAAAGATGCACTCCGCAAAATCATTTAAATAAATACTCTTGCTCCGACACAATAAAATGCAATTCAGGTCTCACAGCTATTTTAATTATTATAGTCACCTATGGTTGCTTCTCATCTTTTCTGACGTATGAAATAAGTCCGTCCGGATACAAACGGACCCGCCAGGTACTTGTAGCTTCATACATAAAGCGTGGATACCATACAAGATAACTTTTATTAAGTGCATGTTCAACCCTCACTTAGGGCCGATTTTTCAGTCCTCAGATAACAGATATCAGTCCAACGAACTAAGATTATCAGTCAGTTTAAATATTAACCAAATCTAATATGAGTCATTAAAAAAATTGACAGACGAATGACAATCATTTTCAATTTGGAAGTATAATACACTATCAAACGGATAAAGCTCTATCTAGGCATTGAAAAATCAATTAACTATTGTACCTTGCTCAATACCTACGCGCTAACGGAATGGACGTGACGTGGTACTAAAGTGAGGCTACTTCTTGTAGGTACAATAAACAAATAGGAAAGTTTTTCGAGAACCTTATGCAATCGTTATACCATTTGTTTTACAGCTATTTGATACTTTACAAAGGAATACGTGAATATAATATTATAATACTCGGGCTACAGATAAATTAATGTTACTTTTTATCAAACTACCAAATTATTTTTGAATACTTCTTTGTGAATAAAATTAATAAAAATACAATTCAAAATTTCAAGTGTTTTAAATAGGGAAAGCAATTTCGACGAACATCCTCATTAGAAAAGGCAAAACATTTTTGAAAATAAGAGAAAGAAAATAAAGTATGTATTTTGGTAAATACTTAATTAAGATCAAATTTGTCGAAATTAGGCAATTCCAAGTGATGGACGATTTTTTTTATCCCCTCATAAAAAGCGCTTCCTAAATGGTGCCACAAAGTAAAGATCTAATTATAAAGTAGCTCCAAAAACGTTTTAGACTGTAAAATAATTTATTTTTGGGCCGGATGTCAACTCAAATCGAGTGTTCAACAAGCGCGGTCCCACTCAACTTTGACGACTGCTATCAACTTTGCAATCTGATAACCTGGGTATATTTTTTTTTAATAAAATGTTAATTTCTCGTTTTTTTAAAGTTCACTTCGAATGTTTAGATACTTGTCATCCAAAGTATTTTGTCTTGTCTACAAAGAGAGCTTATACATATCATAAAAATCATAAAACTACTATAAAAATAATTTACGCCAAAAACGGTGTGGTAGGTATGGTATGGATATTAGCATTTGGTATTTCTTATAGGTACTCTTTTAAAGTCACCTTTTAAATTTGAGGTTTTTTTAGCATTCACAGTGCTATTTCTTTACAATACTAAATAATATACTAGAAAAAAATCGACTCGTCATCAGATCGTATTCTCAGGCGGGAATCGAACCCGCAAATTACTAACCCATTTGAAGTTCGGGCCAATGCCAAGTCAGTTGAAAGAGCATTGGACTGACGACTATGATCTGGTGACGAGTCGATTTTTTTCTAATTTATAAATTAAGCTACCTTTTAACCTATTAAAGAAATACTTTTTCTAAGACGTAACATCTTACACGAGACATTTTTTTTACACCTAATTTAATTACCTCGATAAGAGGTCGCAATGTAAGACAATATAACCTGGAGTGCCTTTTGACCCTTATTGTCCTCAAGGACAAGCTCCAATTAGCCTGATAACCAGCTGATACTAACTGACGAATTATCCTATCTAGATCTTTATTAGGGTTGCGTAGCATTGAAATTGTTAACTAGGTACTGTGCACTAGCAAGTACCTAGTTAACAATTTCAATGGTATTATTATTAGGCATATATTAGGCATGTCCAAAAATAATTTATTTAATACGTCTATGAGTATTAATATCAATCCATGGCCCGAATAGTAGCACATCCTTCATAAGGAAGGACTGTGCCCCAGCATCGAGAACATTAATGGCCTATGATAATTTAAATCCCTAGATACCCCATAAAAATATTAGTACGTAATGTTACATCTAAGCTTTGAATACTTAATGTCCCACTTTCTCAGATTACATAATTATAATAATGTAAGATATTATCACAATATCGTGCCTTTTAAAAGAAACACTTACGTTTTACTTTAGATTATAAATAGAATCGTAAATGCAAAAATCAGAAATCTAATAATAAAACTCCAAAATAAGCGAAATCTTCTTTGTGGACTAAATGGAGACATAATATCTAAGATGTGTATTACATTACGATTTACATAGATAAATCGAATTTCTCGAAAGCTTCGAGGGATTTGATTGATTGTCATAACGCAAATGGATTGAACAACTTTTTCTAAACCCCTCATTTTACCTGGATTTGAGATTAAGGCCGTGCTTAGACTTCGCAATATCTGTTGCCTAGATTAATCATACCTATATTTTTGTTTTAAATAACAAATGAATTCACTTATATACATTCGTTTAAATATTTTCCATTCATTAGCCAGTCTGTAATTTGCATCATAGAGTACATTTTTACAATCAGAAAGTTTTACTATAGTAGGTTCATATATCTCAGTAACACTGCAAATGCAGCTTTGCTTCGCGTTCGTACACATCAATATCCATTCATAAGAAAAACCTTCGCCTAGCAGTGAGAACATTAAATTGGCTACTGATGATGAAAAATTCATTAAAATATATAATATTTTTGTAATTAGGTATTCTACTTCGAATAACATATAAAGTCATCGCTATGCCTGTAATAGTCGCTCAACTAAATGTCGCCAAATGAGTGCTCGGCTTAAGCAGAGAACAGTCCATTACACAAATTCGTATCGAATCTGAGGGCTTAAGTGATTGTGCCTGTTTTCTTGGTTTCGTGATTGAGTTCATTTTAGAAGAATACTAGCGGCCGCCCGCGACTTCGTCGGCGTGGACAGTTTTTTTGCTATTTATATTTTTCTGGATGAAAGGTACCCTATATACCGAGGAACTGGGAGACGTAATGACACTTCAGTTGTTGTTATGGAAGTATATTTGATTATCTTAACTATGGGTTTATATATTATAATTATCATGCCTTATCGCATACAGATCAGTATCGGCAGTACAGACGTTATCTCATTTCCTACTAGGTACGTGCAGTAGATAAGTATGTGCTTAGCCGGCACACCTATGTCCTTTTCTGTACCCCTGACAAAGTCTATGCAAAATTTCATGATGATCGGTTCAGTAGTTAAGACGTGAAGGCGTAACAAACAATAAACAAACAAACAAACGGACTTTCGCATTTATAATTAGTAAGGATGAAAATTTCAACTGCAAGACAATGAGCTACTACCTACAGCATTTATTAAATAAATACCCTTCTCTTACTATCTTTACTTTTTTATGCACAACGTGCTTGGCCTTCACGGTTCACCTCATCTGATGTTGACTGACGATAAGGCCGAATGTGGAAGCGTACTACACCCGGAATCCTCGTCACTGAAGAACTGGCTATACCTCTAACTGCCGGAACTTGCCACGGAAGTGCCGGAATACAACAATTTTTAAATAGTTGTTTGTTATGGCGTCAGACTTACGTAAGATGGTGGTAGCTAGCCAGGCGAACTTGAAAGAAGCCCTACCACCAACCAAACCAAGAACAAATTTTATCTCCTCCTGGGAATCGAACCCGGGACCCCTGCGTCTTAACTTGCGAACCACTAGACCACACGGGTGGTTAATAAAGTTTTCAAAAAGACCAACGATATGTTTTAATAAAATATCCTCAGTTTTTTTGTTGTTTTTGATGTTTTTCATGGTAAGCAAAGTTTGGAAATATAAACAGATTTGCCACATTTTATTTGCAACACCCAATCAACCAACTTTACTATTTATATGGTATTTTGACTCTAAAACTCAGCTTATTTGCTATTGTTAATTTTGTAAACGCGCACTACATCAATGGAATATAAATCCATAGATAATCTGTTAATTTCTCGGTTCAATGATCAAAGCCACATCCTGCTAGAGACCGCTGTGGCAACGTTGCAGATAAGCCTTTGTTCCATTAGCGCATCATTTTAAGTGAATGTGAGAAAATGCACCTGTTAGCGACACATTAATTGCACCATTTGCATCTAATTTGTTAGTTTTGAAATCATGGCAAATAGTGTAGAAAATAAAACAATTTCTTATGAAAACTCCAACATTAAATCCTCAGTCGATGAAACTTTGCTGGGGTGTAATCCGTGTAATGTCGATGAAACTTAGTATGAGCCAAAACCTATAAGTACTATACAAATATGCAAAAGAAAAAAAACAAAGTTAGGTATTTATATATCAAAATTAGGTGTCTAAGATATTTTTTTGGATATTTAACATATTGTTTTCACACCTTACATGAGTACTTTTGGTAAATAAATTTTAAACACTTTTTTTTTCCTAAAAAGATATCAACGATACAAGAATTATTAGAATTAATACCTAAGTGTCTTATCTGCTAAGATATTTTTTTTTAAATTTCACATAATATTGTTTTCACACCTTACATGAATACCTACTTTTACTTTTGGTAAATTTAAGGCCTTTGTTCGCTTTAGGACTAATTCGCTTTAAGACAGATGCTGGTTTTTCCTTGTGCCGTAAGTTTCTGACTGAGGTAATTAGGTGATCATAGTCAGTGATTAGGTAAATACATTATCATTGGTGATGCTACTGGAAAGTGAGCGCACTAACAAAAGCATTCGATGCTTTTTTTTATTGTACCAGATTTTGTCTCAGTCTGTAAGAAATACTAGTTTATGTTCGGCTCCAAGGTCTAATCTACGTCTATACCAAAATTCATCAAAATTGATTCACTTGTTTAGCCGTAGCCCGCGATGTGGTCGCCTACGGCTAAATACACCATAATGCTCACAATCAAGGCTGTCGTCGCCCTCCACGCTGGGCGCGGAATTCGCAATTTACCTCCGTTGTGGATTCCGATCGTATCGGCCGATATTGCGGTCCGCATAAGCGGATAAAATGTGTCCGACGCTTATTTATATCAGACCCATTGTTGCTTTCGAGACATTATTTTACAAATATTTTAAAGCTAAATGAAAATACCATAAAGGTGCGGGCACATTTGTCTAACGCCACGTGTTAACACGCCGTATTTATATGGACGTGTTATAAGATAAGTGTGATTCTAGTGTGTGTGCGTAGTAAATGTATAATTACTAAGAAAACCGATGTCATCTGACGGCGTGTTAACGCGTGGCGTCAGACAAATGTGCCCTTAACGATGATCACATAAAAAATGAAAAGAGTAGATAGAAGCCGCATAAATCAAACCGGAAATACCTACCGAATCAAATATTGTGTTGGTTATATTTTATACCTATAATAACAGATTTATATTAGTATTTTTAACGTAAGTATTGAATTCTAGAATCCTCATTTTTGAAATTGATACAGCAAGACTGTTATAACCCGGGCTTAAAACATATTTTTTCAATGTTCAAATCTCAAATATTTATTGCATAAAGATAGGTAATTGATACCGTAAGTGCATAATAAACCTCATAGCTTTAGTTAGAAGATGAGAATTTAGGTTTGAGATTAATTTTGTTTAAGACAAGTACTCCAAGACATTGTTATTCTGTGTCCAAGACAAAACAAAACGTCTGAAAAGAGGGCACAATAAGATTGTACTCACCTCGACAATTGCTAATGCGCCTGGCGGCCATTTTTTTATTTCAAAAAGGAAAAACATTTGTAAAAATATTACATAAACCCTATCTTATGAAAATAACAATTCAATAATTAATTAAATTAACTATTAGAATTTGCTTGTTTCATGTCATTTTTAGTTGCGGATGACGTTAGCGTGGATGTTAATTTGACAAGATTCCTGCGCATTAGCAATTGGCGGGGATAGTAAAAGGGTAACAACAACTTACCCCAACATCACCAGTCTAAAGCAGTTCTTCGGCGGCGGTGCGGACTCTTCACAACCCTGAGGCAGCGGGGCGCTGCTGGGCCCCGGCGACCGCTCAGGGTCCGACTCATCGCCGACCCCCGCGCCCCGCCGGCACAACCACGAAGTCCCACACTTATCTCTCGAGTCCTCGACTGGGGCTGCGAACTGACACTTCCTTGGAGACCGTTGCCTCCCACTGGATAACGATGATTTTAAAGGCGATGATGGCACCCTTACGGGACTCGGTGACGCACGAACGGGTGACGTGGAAATTTTCACTGGCGAAGACTGCAAGGAAAGTCCCCCACGCTCCGTTGTACCATTCAACATTTTTATGTATGTTCAGTATCACGCATGTTTCGTTTCACTTTTTGTAATAACATTTCTTACTTCACATTTAGGTTCCATTATTTAAAATATTTTCTTTCAGGGGCTCTACAAAATCAGCGAGAACGTTATTCCTCTAAATCTATTGGCAAATTTCAAGTTAATATCAACTATGATTGAAGCCGGTAAAATTAAAACTATAATTACTCAACATTATATTATAATATAACGTTTAAGGGGGCAAACAGCCTAGGGGGGCTGTTTGCCACAGAAACACGATTATACAAAACTAGCGGCCGCCCGCGGTTTTACCCGCGTGGTTCCCGTTGCCGTGGGAATATCAGGATAAAAAGTATCCTATGTTTTATCTAGGCTATCTACTATCTGTGTGCCAAATTTCAACCAAATCTGTTCAGTAGTTTTTGCGTGATTGAGGAACAAACACCCAAACATATCGAAATATCCAAACATATAAACCCACAAACTTTCACATTTATAATATTAGTAGGATTGCAATAAATGAACCCAAAATGGAAAACCGTTTCTTCCGACCATCAACCTGAATAAATTTTACTATAGGACCTGAAATCACGAAAAAGAAATCAGCTGTTTCATTCGCGATTTCAGAGTTAGTTCCATAGTAGATAAAAGTTGTTCAGACTGATGGTCCGAAGAAACAGTTTTTCCATTTTGGGTTCTTTTTTTTTTTTTTTTTTAAATATTTGACATCATCACATACATTGCTCCAATCCCAAAGTAAGTAGCTATAGCACTTGTGTTATGGAAATCAGAAACAACAGTGGTATGACACACACCCAGACCTGAGTCAATATTGAAAAGTTCATTTTCTACATTGACCCAGCCGGGGATCGAACCCGGGACCTCAAGAGATGGTGACGCCTTGAAAACCGGCGTGCAAACCACTCGACCACGGAGGTCGTCAAATTCATTCATTAACAGGTTCTATATCGCGTGATATAGCATTTTATCGGCACTCAACTGACAAAATCCATTATCTTGATAGTTAATACCGGCCAAGTTCGAGTCGGACTCGCGCACGAAGGGTTCCGTGCCAAAAAACAGCAAAAAAATCACTTTTGTTGTATAGGAGCCCCCCTTAAATTTTTTTTTTCTGTTTTTAGTATTTGTTGCTATAGCAGCAATAGAAATACATCATCTGTGAAAATTTCAACTGTCTACCTGCCGTCGTTATTAATAGCGAGCAAAAAACAGCAAAAAAAATCACGTTTGTTGTATGGGAGCCCCCCTTAAATATTTATTTAATTCTGTTTTTAGTATTTGTTGTTATAGCGGCAATAGAAATACATCATCTGTGAAATTTCACCTGTCTATCTATCACGGTTCATGAAATACAGAATGGTGACAGACAGACAGACGGACAGCGGAGTCTAAGGGCGGCTTGCACGAGTGAGTTAAATCTCGATTTAGTAAGATTTAAAGTCGGTTTAAACTTAAGTCGAACTTATCGTATTGCATGGCGTCGATTTAGAGTTAAACTAGATTTAAATTTAAACCTGCGTGGTCGGCAGTTTAAGTTCCTAATCTTGGCTTAAGTGGGTGTAGAATTTTGTTGATTTCATATATTGTGAATTATTGCGAGAAATGAGCATGTTTCTGAATTATTTGAGTGATAGCGATGATGAGTTACTATCTGACGAAGACGGTTTAAAGGTGTTAAATCTCGATTTTATTGTCAGATGACGTTATTATTGATCTCTCTGATATTACGTAAAAATGGATTTATTAGCTGTGTCAGCGTACAATGGTCATAATTTTATATCAGGCAATGACGAGGAAATTATGCAATATTTAGAAACCTTGTTTTTCTCCCGAAATGTCTTTATTTATTGGAGGTGATACCTATATTTAACATGTTACAAGATTAAACTTTTTTAGATTTTTGCATTCACATTTCTCTTAATGTTTATCTTAATGTTACAAGATGACAAATTTTTGAAAAGATTCCGCTTAGGTAAGTAAGCACAATGCAACCACTCCTACCTAGTAAAATTATTCGCAATTTCCCAAATACCTACTAAAATTCGCCGGCAATTTTAACTATAAAAGAAATAACAAAAGACGACACTCGGACCCCATTATTTATACCTACGTTTTTTTTATGATTTGTCAAACCATTTGCTGGCTTGACCTTTTTTTGTAACCATCTGTTCTTTTGTTTTCTATGAACGGCAAGTGAATGATCAGCTAAATCTTGGTTTAGTTAAGTCGAATGTAATTTAGGATGTGCAAGACAACCCTGGTGGGGTTTAAGTTAAGCCGAATTTAGAGCTAAATCTAGTTTTAACAAAATCAAGATTTAAGAGAGTTTCGTGCAAGTCGCCCTTAGTAATAGGGTCCCGTTTTTACCCTTTGGGTACGGAACCCTAAAAACGGTAAAATATGGGCTCTTATCTAAGGTTCTGTTTACAAGGTGTTACTTAAAAACATGTTTCAATATACAAAAGAGATACAAAGAAACGTGATAGGATCCATCAAATTCATATGGATCCATTATCCCTCGTCAAACACTCCTCGTTTCGTCGTATGGGGTCCAACATATCCCCCGTTGCATCCACGTCAATACCATTATGAAACCCACATCACAAAAGGACATCGTTAAACTTGATATTGTCATCGCATCACAAATGAGAATTTACATAAAATTTGTTTTCCTCCATACCTATTTACATCCTACAATGTTGTATAGAGGAAATGCTTACGGGACAAAACGGGCTCAAAGTGTTTGTTGATTTAATAAAACAATGTTACTTTACGAGTACGGCAGGTATTAGACAAACGCGCTATCAGTCTCAAATAAAAAAAACCGGTCAAGAGCGAGTCAGACTCCCACACCGAGAGTTCCGTACAAATGATTTCAGAAAAAAATCTGCAATTTAGAGACATCGTTTCAGTTTTCCTGATATTTTTTTATCAAAAGTCGAAATCCACCCCACTAGCCCCACATAGAATTTTAATTTATCTCCATTTTTTATTTCTTTATTATTTATTTACAAAATAGTTGGTTAAACGTCATCTAATTCAACATGCTACAAAATAACCTCTAATGCCGCATATGGTAGATTGGGATCATAAAACTGAACAACTTTTACTATGGGACCAAATCTGAAATCGCGAAAAAAAATCAGCTTTTCATACAAAAATTAATAACGAAAATATTAATATGTATAAAACAGCAGTTTTTTTTTTCGCGATTTCAGGGTTGGTCCCATAGTAAAAGTTGTTCAGTTTGATAGGTCCCTATCTACCATAATTGGCACTATGGGTTATTATGTAACACGTTGTATACTATAACGGGTGTAACAAGACCTTCAACGAAGCCGAAGTCCATGTATTCCGCCCATCATCAGGATCATTTTTATCTTTTAGACTATACCTGGGAAACCAATAGCTACGAAGTTATTGAAGGTCAAAGTCAAAATTTTTTTTTCAAATTGTTTATGAAATCTTACTTTATTCGTTATTGCCTACTTTTTGTCCAATGAAACATTATCAAAATTTTAAATATTTCGTAACAAACAATGGCTTCACAACGTCGTCACTCGATGTATCTCATGAGCACGCACATCGCACATAAACGCTGCCTTTCAACTCGGACGCACGCAGCTGTGTAGCATATACTCGCAGGCGCGGTCTGTTGTACGCGTTACATTGCGTGGTAAAGTATGCAATGATTTTTTAACACCTAAAATCAAAATCGTTTCCCAGCAATAATTTCGAACAGAAATGGTCCTGACGATGGGCATGGGCAGAATACGTAGACCTCAGCTTCGTTGAAGGTCTTGTTACACCCGGTATTGTATACCTACTAGCTGTGACAGACAGACAGACAGACAGATTGAGTCGCACCATAAAGGTTCCTTTTTACCATTTTGGTACGGAACCCTAAAAAAATCATTTACTTTACCATTATCTGTCTTTGTAATACAGGTCGCATTTCTCAACCGATTCTCGTGAAATTTTGTGAGCAGGTTCTATAATTGGGTATATAGATTTTGTCGAACCAGTTTTTCGACATTTTTCAAAATGGCGAAGATGTGGGGAGTGTCATATTTCAGCCATTTTGAAAAATGATCAAAAATTTCATAAACACGAGTCTACAGCTCTACAAAACCACCTACCATAGTTAGCGCGTATCTTGTTAACCGCTTGGCTAGGAACTCAATTTAACTTGTACTGTAAATTAGACTAGGAACATGCCTGTGAGTTTAAACAAAAGATGTTTCACAGTATTACGTAGGTACGAGAAAACTCTATTTCAATTACAATTTATTTGCATTACAAAATGTTACAAAGCTGGTAGATAAATATTTAGACGCAATTTTGGATCCTGTTGGGCACAGCAACTTAAAAGGGAAGGGAGGTTGACTTTTGGTAAAATATAAAGCTATCGCTAGGTATGAAGTATGAAGAAAATTTTTTCATCAATGCTTCCGCTACTTTTTATATTATTATAGTTAAATATTTGATTAAACATTTTTTTGCATAGTTTTATATTCCTTTGTTATGACTTTTATTGAAAACATTGAAATAAAACTTTAATTTTAAACAAAATAAATAAATACTTATCAAAATGAAACTTATTCGGAAGATAAAACATATATCATTCTACTTATTTAAAAGTTATTTTTTATTCATTATTTTCGGTTACAACTTTAGCTTATACGAGCATATTCAATTACTAGGACCTGCTTGATGCAGTGATTATAGTGTCCTCAAAATGTTCACCTTGTCTAACTAGACTAAGTACCTACTTAAGCTATTAATAAATACAATATTTCTATATATTTACGCATACAGTGGGACATTTCAGACAACAATTATAAAGAAGGAAGTACTCGTATTTTATTGGCATTAAAATAATAGAAATCCTACTAATATTATAAATGTGAAAGTTTGTGGGTTTGGATGTTTAGATGTTTGTTCCTCAATCACACAAAATCTACTAAACGGATTTGGATGAAATTTGGCACACAGATAGTAAATAACCTAGATTAAAACATAGGATACTTTTTATCCCGATATTCCCACGGGAACGGGAACCACGCGGGTGAAACCGCGGGCGGCCGTTGTTGATAATAAAACTAGCCTGTGTAAACCTTAATTTAAAAGAGAATATGGAATGAAAGAGTTTAATTTGGTTTATATTTTTAGTAATTTGTATATGGTAGCTTTTAATCAAAAGTTACTTTAAAATGGTATAATTGTATCTTTTGTTTCAATTAAGACTTTGACCGAATCCCTAAGCTAAACCAACTAACGTTAATTTCTAGACCCGCCTTCTAACCCTATATCCCACATATTCTGTGAAACGTAGCAATTCTGTTCCCACCATATTCGCTCTAAAACTGGGAAAAGCAATTGGCTTCGGAGGCAAAACTCGGTCATATCGGTTCACACGACGCCGGCGACGAAATAAACCGATGTTCATCCCACAATCGCCAAGTTTAATCGAATCCAGTTACAGTAGACACTTTAATGTCATCGGGATTCGAAATGGAACATTCCATTTTAAAAAAGGTTCCAGATTGGGACAGTACCGGCGTTAGGGGGGTGAGCACGGGCGACCGCCCGGGGCGCCGGATATAGAGGGACGCCGCAGGCGCCCTTTTATATCCGCAGCCGCAGGTGTCCCTTTATACACACACACGCTAAAAAGCGAAATTACAAGGTTAGAAGGTGAAACTGACTAAAAATCGCCCTGCGCGGCGGTTTTTTTTCCTGTAATAAGCAAAATTAGAAGATTAGCAGATGAAACTGACAAAAATCGCGCTGCGCGGCCGTTTTTTTACTATAAACAAGCAAGATTACAAGATTAGTAGGTGAAACTGACTAAAAAACTCACTGTGCGGCCGTTTTTTTTACTATAAACAAGCAAGATTACAATAATAGTAGGTGAAACTGACTAAAAATCACGCTGCGCGGCCGTTTTTTAACTAACAGGCAAAATTTAAAATCCTGGAATCGCAGATAGGGGGCGCCTCGTAGAAATGTCGCCCAGGGGCGCTGGTAGTGCTAAAACCGGCACTGGATTGGGATTAAGAAATGTATTTATGGGAGATTACACTTGTTGCCACGAAAAGCCATTACCGCGACTTTTTCAGTCATGCATGACTCTTTTTTTATCCAGAACGGGATAGTGCTTGGCCTTCACCTTACCTGATATTAAGTGACGAAGGCCGAAGGATGCGCACTACACCCGAAATCCTCATCACTGAGGTACGGCTATCTTACCTCTCTTACTGCCGGAACACAACAATTTTTAAATTGTTGTTATGGCGTCAGGCTTAGGTAAGATCGTGGTAGCTATCCAGGCGGACTTGAAATAAGCCCTACCACCAACCAAACCGAGTACAAATGTATTCCTCTCCTGAGCATCGAACCCGGGACCCCTGCCTCTTACAGGGGTGGGCACACCACTAAACCACATTGGCGGTTAAAACTCGCTGCAGCACTCTGTGACTTATGTTTTTATTGTATTGTTTACTATACAAATTCAATTACAAATTCTCTATCACCACAATTCTTATATGTCTGTACAAAAAGAAGATTGCGTCTGCCTCATCGTTTGAAATGGATGACATTGCAATTCGATCTAGATCCATCGCTCGGCGACGAGTTATCAAAAACACATTAGAAGCGACACGATACCGGTGACATTTCCAAAGAATCACCTACATGCGATTACACTTCGATATGTACTCGTCAATCGATGCCTAATGACATCACATTCGATTACAAATCTCGATTGGATTCGATGAGCTTTAATAGTTTGTTTCTTTTATTCAGCGGGTCCCCTAACCTATAGATAGGTTATAGACTGATGTTGTTTTGTGACACACGAAAATATAAACATTATGACTGTCATAGGATCTTTAAATAGTTAGTGGTCTTATCAAGACAGGATTAAATTATTTGAATACACAACTCGTATGTTTACAAATCATTTGTTACGGATTTAACAATTTATTGTAATTGACGATGTTTCTGTTTGTGCACTGGAATGACATTTATAAAAGATAGGTAAGGCAGTGCCAATTCAGTAACATCTACTGTGTCCAATAACAAAATGTTGTGATTTCAGACCGATCACAATAATGCCAACTACATGTTGTTGTCATAACACAGTATTATCTACGTCCAACCGAGTTTCAATGGACTAGCAACAAAAGCAGAATTCAAACTGGAATGTGGAATGTGGGTGACTCAAACAAATGAATATCGCCCCGCAGCTCGCGACAAAGCAACCAACCTATCGTTTATTTTCTCGGACGCTTTACAAAATAGACATACAAATTGTATTACTCCATCTAAATATAGGAAGACCAGTCCCAATAGGGAATATGCATAAGTCACCGATTTTGATGAATTTGAGCTTGATCGCTGCGGACACTTATAAAAACATGATGGAACAGGAAAAAAAATTAAAAAAATGTATTATTTTAGTTTTATCACAGGATGAAATCAGGGAAAAATAACAATATTTTTTTTCATTTTCGGATATAATGCACTTTACAGTCAGATAGAATATCGAATAAGAAACAATATTTTGTATGACACATATGTACTTAAACGCAAAATTTAGGGAGATAACTGAAGATTATTGGCTAACTCCATATTAAATGCGCCGAAACACACCTGAAACGTGATGTGTGACGTCACCATTTTATATGGAGCGTTTTCGGCGGGTGCTGCTGCGCGCTAACTTCAAGTAACTATATCACGAGAAAAAAACGCAAGAGAAAAGTTTTAATATTACAGTAAATTTTCTCACGCATTATACTTTTGATTAAGATTAAAAAAAAAATTGATGCATATTCCCTATTCCCAAACCAATTGACTATATTTTTGATCTTAGCATAGGCGGCATAGGGAAAATATAGTATAGAAGTACTAGTCATTACTCATTCTGATGCCTTGCGTGCGAAAGTATGGAATGGAGCAGAAGAAAAGCAGAAAAAAATATATAAAGATAAACGATTCAAAAGTGCCTAATTGTTAAGTTTATATGAATAAAGCAATATTGACTTTGACTTTGACTTTAGCACGTGAGCGCCGGGTTAACAACGAACTTTAGTGACTATGCTGACTATGTTCTGTTGTGGTGTTGACTTCCTCAAACCGGACCTTACGTGCCAAGGTTATGGTGTAATAAAATAATAGTTTATTTTAAATTGTCTTTAACAACCGTGCCTTCGGGGTGAGAGACGTGGTGCAAGTAATTTCGGAGCGTAAGTGGAGTTAGGCGGGTCATGTAGCTCGCATGGATCGAGGACGATGGGCGAGAAGGATCCTTGAATGGAGACCGTGGGCAAACAAAAGACCACGAGGCCGCCCTCCAAAACGATGGGTTGACGATATCAGAGGACAAGCGGGACACAACTGGATGACGGAGGCGCAAGACCGGACCCAGTGGAAGAATTTGGGAGAGGCCTATGTCCAGAAATGGACCCAAAAAGGCTCATGATGATGATGATGAACCGTGCCATCAAGCTTGCCTACGTCATCAGTGCATTTATTATTGTCTTACGGCCAGAATTGTTAATCAATCCACAGATTGAAATATGCCTGATCCAGATTAGTTGCTTTAAGCAACGTTTGATATTACAAAAAACGTTCGACAGTTGTCTAGGTGTTGCCTAGCAATTGATCTAGATCGGACCTATCCCTATCTGTGGTTTGATTGTTCTAGCCGTACTTAACTCACCCATTTTCTGAAAATACAAAATCCCGAAAGTAGTATTTTTTAACACGTTTTTATTAGGTTGCTTTCTCGTTTGTTTGTTTGTGTGTTTGTTTGTTTGTCCGCAAAGTTTGCGAACGATTTTAAACTAGCTTCCCGATGAGCTAGAGACTTGAAACTTTGAACATAGGTCAGAACTGGAATACAATGCAATATTATGGTGTCATTGAGCTGATCTGATGATGGAACTGGAAGAAGGCCACAGGAACTTAATGATGAAACCATACAACCCCATTGTGATTAGGCTTGTTAGAATCGTCTTGATGAGTACTCTGATGGGAGATAAGGTCCAGTTCCTACAGAATTTTTTAACCTAAAAACGTGGGGCGCGTTTTGTAAAATGTATCATCCATATTGTCTATAGCATGCGCCCCACGTTTTTTGGTTTAAAATTTTTAGGTTTAAAAATTTCTGTAGGTATAGGTTATTAGGGTTATAAATATTTACAGAAGAATTTATTTTTTACTTTTTAGTTTGTTTTTACTTGTCCGTTTTAATATTTTTAGTCCGATTTTTTGTAATAATTTAGTCTGTTTTAAAAACGTGTTTTTAAAAAATATTTTTTTTAACGTTTACTATCTACAAAAATACAAATGAGTTTCGCTACGCACATTGCTACAAAGTAAACACTCCAAGGTGAAAATCATCCAAGGGATGCAACAATAAAGAAAATTACGATCACAGAGTGAGTTTACGGCACAGCCCTAAAGTAACAATGTCTTCTTCAAGACGGTTTGAAGTTCTATGAATTTACTTTTTGAATGAACCTCTCACCATTAACACCCACTGGCGACATTGGAATGTTTTGTCTTTTTGACATGTTCATTTTTGTCATATTTTGTCCTGAACACTCAATACAGTTTTATGAATGTAAAATAGTAGTGTAAAACACTTTTCGCGTTTAGTTTTGGCGTACTGCTTTTTCAAATAAATTTTATAATTTTTGCGTTTTCCCAGATAAAAACGCTAGTTGTGTTTTCAAGTAAAAACGAATAGCTGCTATTCCCATTTTATTTGCACCTTATCTTGTAAATAAATATATGAAAGGTATTTAATTATTAGGTATTGAATAAGAGTCATTAATTGTGATGACAGTACCTACTTACATTTTCAAGTTTCAAGTATCATCATTTTTTTTAATAGAGCAAAGTAATGTTTCAAATAAAAAAACATTTTGTACGTACTCACTCGTAAAATGTGTATAAGACATTTCACTTCCTAATCCAAAGTGGTCCTAACTTATGACACAAATCGTCGCAAAAAGTGAAAATCGTGGCCAAACCACAGAATACATAATAGTACAAGTACAGAAGATCCACTCCGCAAAGTTATTTAAATAAGTAGCGACTCTATCCCATACACAATAAAGTGCAATTCAGGTCGCACACCGCTCCCTTACCTACAGTTATATTCACCTAGAAGTTGCCTCTCTTTCTATCGCGAAGCCCTTATCTCTTCTAACGACTTAAGGGTTTCTTCTTATAAATAATAAATTAAATAATAGGTACTTAATTTATTACAAGTTATGTGTTTGTGAAATAAAATGTGTACCTAGGTACTTAAATACGTTTCAAAAAACCTAGGCTAGGTACATGCTAACTTTGAGGCAATTTACTTTTTTACGAAATCAAATTGTCCTTAATAATTTACTTTATTTTGAAAGTAGGTAAGTAAGTACCTACCTACTCGTAATCTATAAATTATTATTTCAATAAATAGTTGGGTGAAGATTATTTAGCAAATAAGACAAATACGCAGTACTACGTAACGGATACTAAATACTAACTAGGTAGTAGACAAGCACTATTCACGTTTCGATGTTGGAACTTTTTTAAGTGTGAAAAACGTGAGGTTCGGATCCTTTTTATTATTAGTATTAAAGGCAGTCCACTGCGATGTAATATTCCCCTTCATTTTGGTTATATATCACAAACGTGAGAACGAACGGCCGACGCGGCAATATACGAACGCGGCAAGTGACGTGATTATCGAATCGAACTGCTAACGTGCGACCCAGCCGGCACGCGGCAGCCTCTGAAATCAGTCCGTCCGGACGGACCCGCTGGCTACTTGTAGCTTCGTACCTAAACCGCGGAGTGCGCCTAGCCTGGCCAAACTGCGTTGTTTTAAGGTGTTACGATTTCCGGTTGTAGATTCACTGTAAGTCCATTTTTACGATCGAAATTTCGTATATTTTCGTCTGCGAAAGGCGCTTTTATAGAGGGGCTTATATTAAGAACGTTTGGTTAGCGATTTAAAGATAAATTGTTGCACCCAGCTCCCAATGCGTTGATGCCCGCGACTTATTCCGCCTTCATCATCTTCCAGGTCCTGGTCTAATATATTTCGTGACTAAAATTAATCAAAATTACGTAGTTCTGTAGTTGTCCGTGAAAATGTAACAAACGAACCAGAGAGTTGCTTTTTACCCTTTGATTTAAGCCTACACCATGTTTCTATTGTTTTTAGCAAAAGCTTTGGATAAATCTCGAAGTTTCTTTTAAAATCTTAACTTTGAATTATGGACATAGAATAGTTGTCAGCATTTTTTCCGCAAGTTTTAATCTTATTGAAGCCGTAATTCAGCGAATTTTTTCGATACAACTTTCGATTAAATATTAGATACAAGGAATACTTTTTACGTGCTCTTGGATTTATGTCTGACCCGCTTTTTATAGGTTCTAAAGCTTTATGAGGTATGTTAGAAGCGGATGACATACGAATTAGAAAAGTGGATGAAGTCATCTCATGCCATCACCACTCTGACCTAAAAAGAAAATAATCAGAGCCATAACACTATAACGCATCTCATTAAGCTATATCTTTATTTTAATTAGAAAAGTGAATGCCAGTAAAGATGTTAAAAATGGATGTCTAGCGACTTTGTCAAAGCTAATGGATTTGTATAAATTCATACCTTCTTTTAAATCCTCTAAATCAGGGGTCTCCAAACTACGGCCCGCGGGCCAAATCCAGCCCGCTAGCACCAACAATCCGGCCCGCTAGCACCAACAATCCGGCCCGCAAAAGCAGGCCGGACCTTACCAACAATACTGTAATCTACAGTAGGTATGTTGGTACGATGTGGTAGCTAGATCCTGGCCCTTGGGACTTCGTGGAAGAGTTAGTCTGGCCCTTATGCTAAAAAGTTTGGAGACCCATGCTCTAAATCACATACAAAATCACATGCTCTAAATCACATTACAAAAACAAGTAATTAAAATTTATATTGCCACAAATTTGATATTATTGCTCAACAAGTAACATAAGTAGCATACATTTACTAGGTATGTAAATCCGAAACCACTGGCCCAAAAATAAATAAGTCCTATACCCAGCACTGGGCATCGTGTGGCATGCGATGAATGAAAAATATGTACAAAAGTATTTTTTCTGATAGTTGTTTAATCCCTTAAGTGAGTTGTCAATGAAACTTAACACATTTTTGTCAAAGAAACATGTATGGGTCAAAAACGACAAAATAAATATTTGATTCCCATTTAACTGTCTGATTGATTCGTATGGGTCCACGGAGGACCAAAATTATTTTGTCATTTTTCTGGCAACAATGATTATCTTTATTTGGTAGAACGAACACTCACATTATGGAATTAAAACGACTGGTGTATTTAGGTACATGATATGTCTAAAGGACCATAACAACATTGGTATGCTACTCTCCCGCAAACTGTCTGTTATGTGTCACCCAGTGATTTCCCATCGGCTTACGTCTTATAACACGTACTTTATTACATTCCATACAGTATTATAAATTCACAAGGCTACGCTAAACAAAAACGTGATTTTGTTTCCTCATGAATACGTGTTTTGTCTGAGTAACCTTTTAAAGGATCTTTTATTACGAAATATAATCATAGGAAGAAGGCAAAAATATAATGGACCCATTGATAAGTACAAGTACTTACATAAAACATCTAAACTATTAAAAGCCATCAATCGATAGCAAAGGAAACGCAGAAATCGAACGACCCCGAGCCTCGGGACCGGAGATACAAGGGTCGAACATAAAACAATTAGATGTACAATTGTACATCTACATAATACATCAGTTTTCACACGAGATTGTGTGCTCTATCCAATTGACATAAGGCTACTAATTTGGTGCAAACTCCCAATTTGTTAATGTTTAGTTAATGCGTTCGTGTTTTATGGTAAGTAAGTAGTTTGACTCGCATTAAAATATATAATTTAGTAAGTTTTTTTTAAACACCCAACTGCGAGGGTAAACTAGCACCTATAACTTGTTTAATATTACAAACCTATCTACCAACTGTAATCATAGTACCCTACCGCAGAAAACTTAAATTTGAATAAAAGTTGAACTGTGTTAAGCAATAATAATGTTACCAAAAAATCCTTACTAATATTATAAATGCGAAAGTCCGTTTGTTTGTTTGTTTGTTTGTTACGCCTTCTACTAACCCAATCATTATGAAATTTTGCATACTTGTTGTCAGGAGTGCAGAAAAGGACATAGGGTACCTTTCATCCAGAAAAAACGTATAGTTCCCGAGGGATATCAAAAAACTATTCACGCAGATGAAGTCGCGGGCGGCCGCTAGTCCTATATAAATGTGAAAGTTTGTGGGTTTGGATGTTTGTTTCTCAATTATGTAAAAACAGATTTTGATGAAATTTGGCCCATAGATAGTTTATAGCTTAGATTAAAACATAGGATACTTTTTATCCTGGTCAAAGGTTCCCTAGGGATTTTCCAAATGTCTACGCAGACGAAGCCGATTAATATGAATAAGTATACTAATTTGGATGAAGCTAGTGTTGCAATAATTCTATTTAGGTCAACTCAACGCCAGGAAAAATATCCCACCCATATTCAAACCCAATTTAATTGTATAACCAAAAGTCAATATTTTAAATTGCATGTTGCTTTAAGTTTAACGGCTGAACTAATTTGGATGAAAATGGTACACATTATATACATAGTTTATAGCGTGGATTGAAATAGGATAGTTTTTATCCCAGTCAAAGGTTCCCTAGGGATTTTCCGAATTTCCGTCGTGGGTGGCAGCTAGTTCAAAATAATAAGGGAGATGTTCAAACGCTACTAAACTACAATTCCGAAAAAGAAATCTGCTAAGTTTCCTTATTTTGAAGTGCCAAACTCATTTTAGCAGTCCTTTCACACATCGAGGCTATTACGCGACCCGTCACGTACAGATCTTGAGCTGATCTGTGAGATTACGATGCTGGCAAACGATTATTTTTATAGTTCTGACCTTCAGAGGAAAGTTCCCGGGTTTTTTTTTCATTGGGATTTATTTTAGACAAAAGCCAAGCGGCTATCGTTTGTATGCGAACGCTTTTGTCGTTTCTTTTTTGTTTTACACGATTAAGCTCGTATGTATGTTGCTCGCTCGGCTTATCAGCTGTTAAAAGGATTATCTTATGCAGCTAAATTACCGATTTCCAACTTTTGCGTTTGCATCAGAAGGCACTATGCAGTATTGCGCAATCCTAAATATTATAAAAGTGAAAGTTTGGATGTTAAGATTTTTGGATGTTTGTTACTCAATCACGCAAAAGCGGCTGAACGGATTTGGATAAAATTTGTCACACAGATAGTTTCTAGCCTGGATTAAAATAAAGGATATTTTTATCCCGGTCAAAGATACCTAGGGAACCCCCAGGGATCTTCCGATTTCGAATGTCCACGCGGACGAAGTCGCTTCTATATAGTCATACTAGCTTCCGCCCGCGACTTCGTCCGCGTGGTTATTAGATAAAATCCTTAGGGAACCTTCAACAACCCGCCTAATCGCGTAAAAACGGCTGGTAGGATCCTGGTTGAAGGTTCCCTAAGGATTTTATCTAATAACCACGCGGACGAAGTCGCGGGCGGAAGCTAGTTTTTTACAATAATCAGAATTGGTCCAGAGATATTAGTAGGTATCTCGTCCCCGTCCCTGTCCCCATAAAAGCTCAAAAACGACATCCACATGGATTTTCATGTTTACTTACCCCATTTACCCCTAAGGGATGATTTTCAAAGTAACAAAATAGGTATGTAATTGCCTATTTATTTTTAGACGTGCTCCTACGAATTTTAAAATTGTAATGTCTATTTCGTATTCTTTTTCCATGAAAAATTTGAACCCCGATTTCACCCCTTTAGGGGTTAAATCATGACCACCTTGTTGGACTATAAATTAATGTCATTTTCGCAATCACCATCCCATAAAACCTCAAAAACGACATCCACATCGATTTTCATGTTTACTTATCCCATTTACACCTAAGGGATGATTTTCAAAATAACAAAGTATATAATTGCCTTTTTATTTTTAGATGTGTTCCTACGAATTTTAAAGTTGTAATGTTTATTTAATATTCTTTTTTCATACAAAATTTGAACCCCGATTTCATCCCTTTAGGGGTTAAATCAAGTCCACCGTGTTGGACTTCAAAATAAATGTCATTTTCGCAATCACTATCCCATAAAACCTCAAGAACGACATCCATATCGATTTTTATGTTTACTTACCCCATTTACCCCCTACGGGGTTGATTTTCAAAATAACAAAATATATGTATATTTATTTTTAGACGTGCTCCTACGAAGTTTAAAGTTGTACTGTCTATTTCATATTGTTTTTCCATACAAAATTTGAACCCCATTTTCACCCCTTTAGGGGTTTAATCATGTCCACCGTGTTGGAATTCAAAATAAATGTTATTTTCGCAATCGTCAACTCAGAAAACCCCAATAACGACATCCATATCGTTTTTTTAGGTTTATTTACCCCATTGCACCCCCATTTCATCACCATGGGGGTTGAAATTATACCAATACAATATGCGTTGCGTTAGATTTCCATCCATAAGCCTAAATTACAAATTTAGCGATTTCTACTTCAAAAATAAAGGATTATCTTCTAAACACAACTTCATCCCCCTTTTGACCCCTTCGGGCGTAGAATTTTGAAAAACGCTGAGACCCGTATTTATTAATTTTCAATCGTCAGCCTAAACACAAAATTTGAAGATCCTAGCTTCAAAACTGAGGGACTTTCATACAAACTTTCATCCCTTATTTCATCCCCTTAGGGATGGAATTTTCAAAAATCCTTCCTTAGTGGATGCCTACGCTGTATAAAGTATCTGTGTGCAAAATTTCAAGTCTCTAGGTTCAGTGGTTTGGGCTGTGCGTTGATATCTCACTCAGTCAGTCAGGACTTTGAATTTTATATATATAGATTACTAGCTTCTGCCCGCGCCTTCGTCCGCGTGAATATTAGACGAAATCCTTTTAAGGAACCTTCAACCAGGATCCGGCCAGTCATTTTTACGCGATTAGGCGAGTCCCCATCAAGCGCGCTGCCTCGCGAGGCAAGACATTTGCCGCGTGTGGCGGGCCTCACACAAGGCTTCCAGTTCCCGTTCCCGTTCCCGTTCCCCGTTCCCGTTCCGTTTGCGTTCCCGTCCCGTAAACGTCCCGTAACCGTCCCGTACCCCTTCCGTTTTCGTTCCCGTTCCCATCCCGTTCCTGTCCCGTTCCCATCCTGTTCTCGTTCCCGTTCCCATCCCGTTATATTCCCGTTCCGTTCCCGTTATATTCCCGTTCCGTTCCCGTTCCGTTCATGTTTCGTTCCCGTTCCGTTCACGTTTTGATCCCGTTCCCATTCCCGTTCCGTTCCCGCTGCGTTCCCGTCCCGTAAACGTCCCCTAACCGTCCCGTACGCCTTACGTTCCCGTTCTTTTTCCCGTTCCGTTCTCGTCCGGTTCTTGTTCCCGTTCCCGTTCCCATCCTGTTCTATTCCCGTTCCGTTCCCGTTTCATTCCAGTTTCGTTCCTGTTTCGTTACCGTTCCGTTCCCGTTACGTTCCTGTTTCATTCCCGTTTCGTTCCGTTCCCGTACCCGTCCCGTTCTAGTTCCCGTTACCGTCTCGTTCCCGTTCCGTTCCGTTCCGTTCCATTCCGTTCCGTTCCTTTCCTTTCCGTTCCGTTTCGTTCCGTTCCGTTCCTTTCCGTTCCGTTCCGTTCCGTTCCGTTCCGTTCCGTTCCGTTCCGTTCCGTTCCGTTCCGTTCCGTTCCGTTCCGTTCCGTTCCGTTCCGTTCCGTTCCGTTCCGTTCCGCTCCAGTGCGGTCCGGTCCGGTCCGTTCCGTTCCGTTCCGTTCCGTTCCGTTCCGTTCCGTTCCGTTCCGTTCCGTTCCGTTCCGTTCCGTTCCGTTCCGTTCCGTTCCGTTCCGTTCCGTTCCGTTCCGTTCCGTTCCGTTCCGTTCCGTTCCGTTCCGTTCCGTTCCGTTCCGATCCGTTCCGTTCCGTTCCGTTCCGTTCCGTTCCGTTCCGTTCCGTTCCGTTCCGTTCCGTTTCGTTCCGTTCCGTTCCCGTTCCCGTTCCCGTTCCCGTGCCCGTGCCCGTTCCGGTTCCCGTTCCCGTTCCCGTTCCCGTTCCCGTTCCCTAAATGTGCATGTCCAGGTCCAGGTCCATATGTGTCATGTCCACCGCGTTGGACTTCAAAATAAATCTCATTTTCGCAATCACCATCCCATAAAACCTCAAGAACGACATCCATATAGATTTTTATGTTACTCACCCCACTTACCCTCTAAGGGGTTGATTTTCAAAATCCCAAAATATATATTTAGACGTGCTCCTACGAATTTTAAAGTTGTAATTTCGATTTTGTATTCTTTTTCCATACAAAATTTGAACCCCATTTTTACCCCTTTAGGGGTTAAATCATGTCTACCTTGTTGGACTTCAAAATAAATGTCATTTTTGCAATCGTCATCCCAGAAAACCCCAATAACGACATCTATATCGATTTTTATGTTTACTCGCCCCATTTACCCCCTAAGGGGTTGATTTTCAAAATAACAAAATATATATTTGCCTATTTATTTTTAGATGTGCTCCTACGAAGTTTAAAGTTGTAATGTCTATTTTATATTATTTTTCCATACAAAATTTGGACCCCATTTTCACCCCTTTAGGGGTTAAATCATGTCCACCGTGGTTAGACTTCAAAATAAATGTCATTTTTGCAATCGTCATCCCACAAAACCCCGATAACGACATCCATATATATTTTTAGGTTTTTTTAACCCTTTTCACCCCCATTTCATCCCCTTTGGAGTTAAAATCCTAACAAAAACAATATACGTTGCTTTAGATTTCTATCCATAAGCCTAAATTATAAATTTAGCGATTTTTACTTCGAAAATGAAGGATTTTCTTTAATACACAACTTCATCCCCCTTTTGACCCCTTCGGGGGTAGAATTTTGAAAAACGCTGAGACCCGTATTTATTAATTTTCAATCGTCAGTCTAAACACAAAATTTGAAGATTCTAGCTTCAAAACTGAGGGACTTTCATACAAACTTTCATCCCTTATTTCATCCCCTTAGGGATGGAATTTTCAAAAATCCTTCCTTAGTGGATGCTTACACTGTATAAAGTATCTGTGTGCAAAATTTCAAGTGTCTTGGTCCAGCGGTTTGGGCTGTGCGTTGATAGATCAGTCAGTCAGTCAGTCAGTCAGTCAGTCAGTCAGTCAGTCATTCAGTTTACGATTTTATATATTAAGATAAATATGCAAGATTGTTTGTTTGTTACTTAATCAATCATGCTAAAACGACTGAACTGATTTGGATGGGTTCACATAAATAGTTTCAAACCTGGATTATAACATAGGATACTTTTTATCCTGGCCAAAGTTTCCCTAGGATTTTTTCGGAATGTAGGTACATGCATATGAAGCAAACAATGTACACAATATTGATTAAAACATAACATTTTCCATTCAGCAGCTCAAATGTAGTTGATTTTATTCCCGCTACCGGTAGCATAGTTGGTTCGTGCATTTGGCCGATTCTC
Source organism: Agriphila tristella (assembly GCA_928269145.1). Classification (NCBI taxonomy): domain Eukaryota; kingdom Metazoa; phylum Arthropoda; class Insecta; order Lepidoptera; family Crambidae; genus Agriphila; species Agriphila tristella. Next base: position 50,316,361 of record OV743431.1, on the reverse strand, counting down.
AAGGGCGCGGGTTCGAGTCCCGTATGAAAAACTACGGATGAGTCGATTGTTTTCCAGAATATCAGGTGAAACAAAATTGTCTAACAAAACTGTAACAGGTGATAGTTTTGCTGAAAACGAATAACTTTCTCCAAGGAACATAGGTCGAAAAACGAAAGAAAAATCCATATTCCCATACAAAATGTATTGGTCAGCTGATCTAAGTACTTACTATGGAAAAACGAAGAAAAAATTCGTTTTTCAACCTATGTTCCTTGGAGAAAGTTGTTCAGATAGCAACACTACTTATCATCTGTTTCAGTATTGTTACATAATTTTATTCCACCTTACATAATAATATATATTATTTAACAAAGTATATAAATAACTCCTCCCAATAAATAGGCGAGTTGTTATTTCCCACACGTCTCCTTTTCTTGAGATGGTTTACTTGTTATTCTGGTTTGTTAGACTCTCGGTCTCTTTAAGCATTTTAAGGTTATTTATGAGTATAAATAGATGTTTTCGTTACTAAGTTTCGTAATCAGCGAGGCGCACTATTTTTACTTTCCGGGGTTTTCTCACCACTAACTATTTTTACCCGACTGCAAGAGGGTTATGTTTTTCGCGCGTATCTTGTATTCTTTGTTAGTGTGTTTGTGTGTAATATTCTTTATTACCTCATATCTTTCAAACCGCTGAACGGATTTTTTAACCGACTTCAAAAACTTTGAAAACGAGGAGGTTATCTATTCGTCGCGTATATTTTTTTGTTTTTTATATGTATGTACACCGATTACTCGAAGACGGCTGAACCGATTGAAATGATTCAAACGTTATAACATGCGATTTGTTCCCAAGTTGGTCCTATTTTTTGAAATTTTGAAATCGGTTCAGTAGTTTTCAAGTAATCTTGCAAATACTGTCGTTTTCGTTACCATTTTATATGAATTGAGACCGATTTTCAACGTCAGTTTGAAAGAAGACACCTTAAGAATAATGCCATATTAATTTCATTGGTATTGGACTTTGGATTTTGAAGATACACGAGGGAACTCCTCAAAATCAAATAGGAACTGTACAATGATTGAAATATTGGTAGGTTTATTATTGTCAAGGACGTTCTGGACTAGAGTTGAACTGCGAAGACCCAACAGAACACCTGTGGACATTGACTCATTGAGTTACTCGGGGTATACCATTGAAAAATGTGAAACATTACACTTAACGTTTTATTTTATAAAATCATCGCTTACATACCTACCACAACAAAGTTTAAAATAAAAAGCTTTTTAAAAAAAGTAAAACCTCTTTCAAAAACCTTAAAAACACAGCTCTATAAAAAGCAAGAAATAATGTTCAAATCGATTAATTAAAACACGTATATTGAAGTCGGGTGGGGCTTTTAGAATATAAAAATCACAATAAGTAAAAAAATTACTTCCAGCTCCACCCGACTTCAATAGACGTGTTTTAATTAATCGATTTGAACATTGTTTCTTGCTTTTTATAGAGCTGTTTTTTTAAGGTTTTTAAAGGAGGTTTTACTTTTTTTTAAAAGCTTTTTCTTGAGATGGTTTACTTGTTATTCTGGTTTGTTAGACTCTCGGTCTCTTTCAGCATTTTAAGGTTGTTTACGAGTATAAATAGATGTTTTCGTTACTAAGTTTGGGTAATCAGCGAGGCGCACTATTTTTTACGTGCCGGGGTTTTCTCAACACCAACCATTTTTACCCGACTGCAAGAGGGTTATGTTTTTCGCGCGTATCTTATATTCTTTGCAAGTGTGTTTGTATGTAATATTCTTTATTACCTCATATCTTTCAAACGGCTGAACGGATTTTTATAATTAGATATCGTTAGATCTGTCTTGTCAGCCCAAGTGTTCTTAAGAAGGTGGCGTTATAAAAAATCAACATGGCGGCTGTACGTACGGTGCTATTATACGTAGTGTTAGAGTTGATTATAAATAATACACCACGTTAACAGAAGTAACATTTTATTTCACGACCAGTTCAAACGACAGACCAAGCAAAAGAGAGCACAATTTACAAAAACCAACGCATTTATACGCTTTACCATAACTATGATAGAATTGTCCGTAGACTTGCAACTGTCAAGCATAAACACACGTGGAGCATAGACTTAAGCCGGAAACACACCATTGTGCCGTGCCGCGTCGCGCCACGGCACGTCAATCAATCTGTCAGTCTTTGCTCCACAGTTCACAGACTAGCATTAAACGTCAGAAGGATGTTTTGTCTGTGAGTGATTGCCGCCAACTGCATGAACCATGGCAACACTAATACACTGTCAAGTAATATCAAGTTGACATGTGACACTCAACAAGAAAACAGCCGACAAATATTAGGATTGAAAAACAATTGATTTACAAAACCTTAATTACTAACAGTAGGTAGTGAAAAATATTTTTTTCTTTAATTTAAAAAATTTAAAGACCCGCCTGCATAAAACGACAAGTAACTGAAAAGATGGAAACAAGATTAAATATTAAAGGCAACATAATAACATGCAGTCGGAGGCATATATAATTCAAATCATTCATAATGTCATTTTTTTATGCATGCCTTCGACTGCATGTTATTATGTTGCCTTTAATATTTAATCTTGTTTCCAGCTTTTCAGTTGACTTGTCTTTTATGCAGGGTTTTTTTTAAGTATTTATTTTTAGTTATTATATATTTTATTTACTAATTGGAGATATTTTAAGCAGATAGAATAGTTTTTTGATAATCCATCCAATATATTCCATCTCCGTAGAAGGTTTTCAAAGGTAAAAAAGGCAAAAGTAACAAGAAACAAACAAATTACAGTTAAGATATATATTATAATAGATATTTAGATAAATAAGATATGGAAGAGCGGGGCTGCCTGCCACAGGCATCTTGAATGCCTGTTGGGTTGGTCCCAAATACTATTTTTTGTAAAATATGTATTATTTGGAAACGAAATAAAATAATTTTTATTTATTTATTTATTTTATAAGTGAGATTATACGGGTACCTACATATTACAAAACAACCTGTTTAGATATATTATTATGTGTTTGTATGTAGCATGCTATCAGTCACGTCACGTGTCACGTCGCCGTGCATATATTTCACGACACGCTCCGTGAGAATATTGCCATAACTGAATAAGTTTGTGAGCATTGATCGATTTTGTACCGTCTCTATAATACTTTAAGTTCCGTACTTTTTAGTAGTTAATAGATTAACTATTGTAACTACAAAAAACAAATGATGTAGTTTTAAAATAGAAAAGAAAAAGCTCAATTTTGTTGTACTTAATAACTACCGTGTTTCATAAGTAGGTTTCAGAATTGAAGAGGTGAGGACAGGGGTGTTATCTGACAAAACTGACAAAATAGTAGTTTTTGCATAAAAATAGGGCTTAGAGATAATAAATCGGCTGATGAGCTCAAAACACGCAAATTTTTATTCGTAGCAAAAATACAGACCCTAGCAAAGGTGTTAACTGACAAAAATGCATACATTTCAGGCTTTAACACAATTTTCAAACACTCATAACTCATTTTGAACTTTTTGTTAGTTAACACCTTTGTCCACTCACCCTTTCAATTCTGACCAATAGCATTAGATATAGATTAGACTACCTATAGTCTTATTATTAAACTTGTTGAATTGCGCTGTCGATGATTTTAGATTATTTGTACAAATAAGGAATGATAAACAAAAAAATATTACCAAGATGTGTATTTTTTTTTTATTTTAGTTAGGTGCAAATTATAAAATGCCGCAACTGCAAGAGCTTTTGCCACTAAACTCTAAATATAGCAAGGACTTAACAAGTATGTTGAGTGATGTCTTTTGAATCATAAGGGTTCCCTTTATTTAACACGCGGTCCCCAAATCAGTATTTGTGTACTTATTCATAAGTTGAGGCAGGTGGAGAATCAGTCCCCTTTGCGGCGTGCGCTCAAATTCTATTTTTGAAACCTTCTTCCAGATCCCAAATGGGTAACATGGAGAAATTGCACATGACAATCAACATAGTCATAACTCAAAAAACGTAGTTTCGAGATATAGCGTTTCAAAGATTTAAAAAAATCATATTCAATCATCATTAACTCTGGAGCACGGATGGTAGGAAAATATAGACGATTCAAAAGTGCTTAATCTATTAAGTTTATTTGAATAAAGCCATGTTGACTTTGACTTCATAGTTCCTGACTGTTAAATATTTATGGCTTCATTGCTATATCGTTAGAAAGCTACATTCTTCTACTTTGTATGCTTCAAAAATAAAGTCTTTTGGACTGTATATAAGGATATACAAACTACTATCTCTTGTACACCTTAATTGTATGTATTAATTGATGTAACATGGATTGGTAAATGACACTTACACACACACACGTTTATTATCGTTTTTATTAATGTAAAATCACTTATCAAGCTTTTATTTCATGTAAAAATAGGTTACCTACGTATTTTTAAGGAAGAGCGGAGTCTCCTAGTACAAGCAATCTACTTTTGCTTAAAAGGAACCTCCGGCCACATTATATTGTAAAATTACACCTAAGCTGTTGAAATAAATATATTTGATTTGATTTGAAGTGCAGAGAGTAGTCCTCACGAGGATGGCATAGTCACTGTGTGACTAAACCCTCTATAAAAACAAAGGTTAAAAAAAAGTGCAGAGAGTATCAACAAATTTATAGGAGTAAAAATAAACAATGAAAAACAGTAATAACTAAATAACAATTAATTTTATATAAAAGTTGACAGGCAATACAGTATCATGTCAAAGTTAATACGCACTCATTTGTAAATAATATTTCAATTAGGTGTGTTAATTTGAAATACCTACGTTATGCGACACAAACTGACGTATATCATGGTAGCACAGAATAAGCCTCTGTTACGGCAAGACCGATAAAGACGATTTAGAGTTATGACTGTTTTACTAGTTTGTAGAGAAAAATAATATACTGATTGCGAATATATGAATAACTCAAAATTCTTATTTTTTGAGTTATCACTATGTTAATTGTCTAGTGCGAAATAGTAAACTGGCTCCCCTACTCAAATGGTTATTCTACTAAAATTAATGCTAATAAAATAGAATTACAATGTGTGGGAATGACATTAACGCTTAGCTCCTGTAAATTCCATACATTGTCATTCTATTAAAATAGCGTTAATTTTAATAAATAATAAAATTAAAATCAATTATTTCAGGCTTCTCACCCATAAATCAGTTTAAAATAGACACATTAATAACAATAATAAATTAAATTACACAAATAAGAAAGCATTTAAATGGTAGAGGTGACTCGCACATCGCGCTAAAGTCGGATGGATAGTGTGATTTACTCTCACTCTCTAATCAAACTTCATTACTACCTAAAAGCACGGATTTCATAATTCTATTACAGCGCGGTAGATAAAGCACGCCCAACAATAAGTAATCTATACACCAAAAATGTAATAACTTCTCTATCCCTAGTAACATATACAGGAAATCTTGCTGGTAAAAAACAAAATGAATTTTCCTTCAAGTTTATTTGGAGTAACTCTTTTTCCACCCGTTTGAAAGCAATCGAACCATAACACCAGAAAGCCGACTCGCCGACTCACCCGAATTCAGGAAATCTCACACCTATCTACCTACCTTTGTACAGACAGCATCAAATATATGGGGACAGCCATGTCAGCCAATAGACCTAACGTTATTAGAAACGTTATTCAAAAATATTGGAACAGGCTTCACCAATCTCCACTTCAACATCATATCTAAGAACGTTTTCGAAAAAAAATCGTCTGCAGTTTTCATTTTTAATTTTTTTCATTCAAATGCTATTTTTATACAATACTAAATAATAAAATGAGAAAAATTGTAATACCTATCTGGAAAGATATTTCATTTGAATATCGATATATTTCCTCGCTTTGGTGAAATAACGCTAGCTTGCAGCGTAAGAGTGGAATATACTAGCTAGAATTAATTCGATGTAGCCACTAGTGACTCGGTACCTAGCTCAGCGGTCAGAGCATTGGACCAGACATCCAAAGATCACGGGATCGATTCCCGTCCGAGAATTGATCTGATAATAAGAAAATATTAAGAAAAAAAAAACTTTTAAAGAAAAATAAAAATTTTGAAGCTGTTTTTGTTTTTAATTTAAGGTTTTTGAAGCAGGTTTATCTTTGTCTTAAAAAGCTTTTTTTTTATAATTTAGTATTTCAGTTTTCATTTTATTTCCTAAATAACTAACAGGTTTAACTTATACCTACTAACAATTTATTTGAAATATAACACTGATAAGCACTTCTTTAATTTTAATAAACAGAATGGTTAGCTTTCTTTGAAAAATAACCAATCAAAAAACTATAATTTTGGTTATTACAATATTATTAAAACAACTTTTAAACCGCAAGTTAATTTTGTTGCCGACTGTACCTTCAAAAACATACTTTGTGATTTAGTAAATCTACCTCTATCAAAGAATGGTGTATTTTTTCCTTAATGCGAATGGATGTAATCCTATTAAGTTCCTAATAAAAAAAACTGGCCAAGTGCGTGTCGGGCCACGCGTAGTAGGGTTCCGTAGAGTTACTTTATACCATACCATATTTAATACCACTATAATTTTTCGCCTGCAAAAATAACTAGTCCTAATACTTTTGGAATAAAGTGGCTGTGACATACGGACGGACAGACAGACAGACATGACGAATCTATAAGGGTTCCGTTTTTTGCCATTTAGGCTACGGAATCATAAAAAGTAAAATAGATTTTGTTTACTACTTCTGTATTGAGATTGGGAATTGGAAAAAGGTTCTCAATTGTTCCTCCTGTATATTAATGATCTACCTAGCTCTATATCTCAGGAATGTGTTTTGTTTGCTGATGATACCACGATCATATTTAAAGGTGTTAAAAACGAGGATGTAAAAGTATATGAAAACTGTATTAATATAACTTTAAATACAATTATTAAATGGCTTTATAGTAATAACTTGAAAATTAATGTTAATAAAACTAAATATATTCAATTTGGAACTTATAAACGTAAAAATCAAAAGCTCAATATAAATATTAATGGAGAATTAGTCGAATCAGCAAAATACATTAAATTTTTAGGTATAACTTTAGACAGTTTTTGTAATTGGAAACAACATATACATGAGATTTGTTCAAAATTAAATAGGTTTGTGTTTGCCCTAAGTCGAATTAGTCAGATTGTATCAATAGAGGCTGCTATAACTGCCTATAATGGCTATGTTAACTCAACACTACGCTATGGAGTTATGATCTGGGGTAACTCTGTTGATAGAGATAAGGCATTTGTAATGCAAAAGAAATGTGTTCGAGCTATATTCGGTATAAAACAAACTGATTCGTGTCGTCCATATTTTAGAGATTACAGATTACTTACATTACCTTGTTTGTATATTTTTGATATTTGTTTATTTGTACATCAAAATAAATACTTATTTGAAGAACGTAGTCAAGTATCTAGCCGAAACCTTCGATCAATGTATAAAAATAAACTATACAATCCTGGAGCAAAACTAACACTTGTATCTAATAATTCCTTTATGATGTGTATTAAAGTTTATAACAAATTACCAGAAGAGTTTAAGAACTTGAAATATTGCAAATTTAAATCCTCAGTTAAAAAATGGCTCGCGAACAAATGTTTTTATAGCGTTCAGGAATTTTTAAATTATAAGTAGCTGTAAGTTAATAATAATTATGCCAGTGTGAATTAAGTTTTGTGACAAGAAACTATGTATTTTTGTGTATGTGTCTGAAAAGGCAGGATTAAGTGAAACTTTATTATAGACATGTATATCTGTTTATGTGACCTTCAATCCATACACAATAAAGATCTATTCTATTCTATTCTATTCTATATAGAAAATGATGTTAGCAAATGTTGGTTGGATTTTTTTCTTAATAACTATAAAGTCTTTTATGAAAACATTGACGATACAAACGCTCTTAATTTTTAAATTTATTCCAAACTAAAATATTAGACTATAACTTTGTTGAAATCAGCCAGTCGAGCAATATTCAAAATATCTTCAAAGCAATTTTAGTTTCACAATTACAAATTATTGTATTCAACCTATTTTATATTAGGTAATTGTTCATTGAACTGGAGCTAAAGTTACAAAATGTGTTTGCGAACAATTACAACGGTTTCAATTTAGTATAATTTTATTCCACAATTATTAATTTTAAACACAAATACTACAGTTTTCACTAGATAGAGGGTATAAAAGAAAGTCGATTCCCGCTGTCTGTCCCTATGTATGCTTAGATCTTTAAAACTACGCAACGGATTTTGATGCGGTTTTTTTAATAGATAGAGTCATGATAGAGTGATTCAACATGGTGTCAAATATTCCACACTACACCGAAGCGAAGCGAGGGCGGGTCGCGAGTTAAATAATAAATGTCTTTTTGTATAGAAATTCCTCATTTCTATTTTGTTGAATAATATCTGATAGATTTGGAAAATTTCATGTGGAGTCTTTATGATATTTTTTGGTTGGTACTGATACCAGAATATGGTAGATAAAGATCATCAAACTGAATAACTTTTACTATGCGACTAACTCTAAAATCGCAAAATAAAATTAGCTGTTTCATACATTTTCAAATTTTCGTTATTAATTTTTGTATGAACTGATTTTTTTAAAACTGGTCCCATACTAAAAGTTGTTCAGTTTGATGGTCTCTATCTACCATATTCTGGTTTAGCCATTAATTCTATTACACGTTTTATATTTATAGATAGTGCCAAAATCTCGTTAATAAAAGGTTCTTAAATCTTTTGCTCAGATTGGCATGAAGCCTGTGAGGTTCAGATAAGCCCAGTAGATGATCGTCCTGTGGCCTCTTAAACTGTTCAGAGTGAAACGGAAACATTGGAAGCATAGAGCACAATAAAAGTACTGTTTTTTTATTGCAAGCATAAGTATACCTAAAAGACCATAAGTTTACTTGTTTTTGTTATTTAAGTACGGAAGAGCGGCGTCTCAACAAACACAGGCTTGCAGCTTAAATGGAGAGACACCAACTTATTTCATAAATTGTAAAAGGTTTAAATCCTTACTAATATTATAAATGCGAAAGTCCGTTTGTTTGTTTGTTTGTTTTTTACGCCTTCACGTCTTAACTACTGAACCGATCATCATGAAATTTTACACACACGTTGTCAGGGGTACAGAGAAGGACATAGGGTACCTTTCATCCCGAAAAAAAAGGAACTGTTCCCGAGGGATCGACAAAATACTATCCACGCAGACGAAGTCGCGGGCGAAAGCTAGTGAAAAATAAATTTATTTTATTTTATTTTTTACCTATTATGCTTCGAACGCGAATATTGTGTTGTGACTTAAACCGGTTCCCTATGAATTTGCATAAAATTTTAAGGCATAATATGTCATAGCATAATATGATTTCACCGAATGATGTTTACGCATAATATTACTTAGTCATAACAGCTTATGCATAATTTTTTTAGGCATAACTAATTTAAGCATAATCATGTTTAAGCATAATAATCTTTAGCATAAATTTAAACACGCATAATGTTATTAACGCATATTTTTATAAACAATAAAAATGAATACACTTCGAAACTTGCACATTTTAAAGCTATTGCTATTGCTAAAACATTACACTTGAAATAAATATAAATATTGTTTGTCACATGCATGGTTAGGGGTATGTATTTACAATGCCGAAGTTGAAAAGACCTAATTTTACAAGACCCATGGACGAAACACCGAAAATCAAATGGTCGAACGGTTGTTTGGCTGTACTTTTAACATCACGAAAGGACATTTTAACTATAATACTAAATCTCGAAGCTTAAAAAACTGAAGGTTAATTGAGGGTTACATGCCAGCAGGTTGGTTCTGGCACTTCGCCGACCGCTGCCGCGGCACGCTCGCTTCGCTCGCTCGGCTCGTGCGTTGTAGGTCGCAATGAAACTTAACCTCCTCCTCGCTCGCTACGCTCGCTCGTCGTCGCACCTAATAGACCTAAATAGACTTTCGGGATTTTGAACTATCGGCATTTTAACTTTCAGGATTTCGAACTATCGGTCATTTAATAATCGATCTATTAAGTTACGGTCTATCGGATATCGATATTTAAGATTTTCGGTATTTTGAAGATAGGTGTTATATACGTCGATATTTCGGTCGGCCCTTTTGCAAGAATATAAATAAGTAGGTACCTACCTACGTAAAATTATTCATTCTTATTGTTTTTGATTTTTATGTCTAAATAATATTAGGCGAATAGACAATATGCCTAATAACATTATGCGAAAACAAATTAGTCTAAATGATTATTATGCTTAAATAAATAGTATGCCAAAAAACAGTTATGCCAAAGTAATATTATGACAAATAAAATTATGCCAAATCCGTTATGCCAAATCAAATTAGGTATAAAACCATTATGCGAAAACAAGGGATCCCGACTTAAACCATTGATTTAATTGAAACTATAATATCATCATGATTTCAAACATGTGCCTTTCAATTGTATTTTTTATTTCTCTTCTATTCTAAAAATCTATGGTAGGTATGTAAGTTTATTTTATTGACTGTTCGTGTTTTCTGTATGTTTATTATTGTATTGAGATATACTCACCTTGGATTAGTGAATTCGGAAGTTTATGAAATTTTAGTTTGAAACTTCGAGGTAATCAAGTAAAATGTTAGGCTATACTGCAGGATGATAGGTAGGTATACCTCTTCTATGTGCATGCTTGGGCGTTTACATCGGAAAACGCTGCAATATTTTGGGACCAGACTTGGCGGCCAACTTGGCAAGCGACTATCACTTCTAAAATATAATCGCCACCTCATTGAAATTAGGTTTCAAGCGTTTGTCGATAAAAAGCGCTAATTGACTAAAGTCGCCTGTCAGGTTGCCTGCCAAGTCATTCCATGGAAAGACACCATTAGATGTACTATCTCTTATTCATTAGTTCTCTTTTGCAATACTAATGTAAACTATGTACGAAAAGAGCGTGACCGGCAAATTTTAATGAAAACCTTAGAAATATCTAACGGTAAATTTATAATCAATTGGGTCTTTTATTGCTGTTGGATGCTTTAATATTAATACGACGTCCAATCTCCATTATTGTCCATAATCGCTTTGCAACTTTGCGGCAAACTTTCCATCAACTTTTCAGTAAAGATCTCCACACGGATTTCTGTTCACGAGTAAGATCAGCAGCTGTTACTGCATTTGTTGCCCTTAGTTTAGACTTCATCCACGACCAAATATTTTCAAGTGGGTTGGCATCAGAGAGCCATGCTCGGCGTTTCCCTACGTGATCGAATCAGAAACGAGGAGATCCGCAGGAGAACTAAAGTAACCGACATCGCTCGAAGGATTGCTCAGCTGAAGTGGCAATGGGCGGGACACATAGCGAGAAGAACCGATGGCCGTTGGGGCGGAAAGGTTCTGGAATGGCGACCGCGCACCGGACGACGCTCTGTGGGTAGGCCCCCGACAAGGTGGACCGACGATCTGGTGAAGGTCGCGGGAAGCCAGTGGATTTAGGCAGCGCAGTACCGATCGTCGTGGAGATTCTTAGGGGAGGCCTATACCCAGCAGTGGGTGTCCTGCGGCTGATATGATGATGATGATGATGGCATCAGTGGTCTGTGAGGGCCAATCTAACACATCAATACCACGTTCCGCTTTCCAAGAAGTGTAAAGCCGACTACGGTATTTAGGGTTTTTATCCTCTTGCAGAATCCAGAAATCATGGGAAAACTTATGTTTTTTTTACCAAGCATTTTAGGAAATTGATTGTTTTATTCAGCCTAATATTTATTTTTACAAGCTGCATACTAAAATTAAAAAAAAAAAATATGCCGGTCACGTTCTTGTCGAATACACTGTAGCAAAATAATCGCCAAACTGGTAAAGAGCAATATTTTTTAATATCGCGAACTCTAAAGCTAAATTATGAAGAAAAATATTTACCCATGATTTACATTGATATTAAAAGTAGCGTTAGCTTCCCTAAATGTTATTAAACACCTCACCTCGTAGCCACGCTGAGCCAACTGATTAAAGCCATCTGTATGCAAATTAAGTCCCAATCCACCAATCGCTTAAAATCTTAACTTAACTTATTTAACAAACGTGAGTTAACGCAATCCTTCTATAAAAGTGTTAAAAATATCCTCGTATTATTTATTAGGTCGAGTAGGTACTGCACTTTTGTATGGAACAGCAGATTTTTTTTGCGAGAAGGAGAGTAGGCCCCATTGTAAAAGTTGCTTGTAATCATGAGTGAAACCACCCCACGGCGGGAACAAAATGATTAAAATTTCAGCGTGTAATACGATGTGTCCCGTTTTCATTTAAACTGGATTCTAATAAGACATATCACCAATTAAAATTCAGTTTATCATCATTTGACGGTTAGTAAAACAACTTTAAACAATTTGAACATACCCACTAATATTTCACTTGCAACTCGGCCGAACATTATACATGGCTCATAATGTTTTTTGTGCAAAGTAATGCGCCTAGAAGTTTTTTTTAGAGTCAGGCCAGTATTTTTTTAGTGTAGGGACTTCTTTTACTATGTAAAACCCCCTTTTGATCTAGTTGCCTTAAATGCGAGATGCTAATGACGGCATTATGCCTAAGCAATAGGTTTGACTAGAAAGGTGTTTGCTCTAAACGAGATGTGCCCATGAAGCAGTATGCCTAAAATGCGAAATTGATTAACAAGCAGTTTGCCTAAAGTACTCGTAGATGCCTACTAAGTGGTTAAATGCTATGTGTTTATAGGTAAATCTGGTGCAACCGTGTCTAGATTGAATTGTGTCTAAAGAAAAAACTTACAAGATTATTTAGATTCAAGAATTAGATGGAATTAAGCCGCTTACAATTTAATTAACTAGCGACGTAAATTGTAAATTACTAGAAAACTAAAAAAATTTAAACATTTTCAGTAAAACAAAATAAACACTTCATGTTTTAAGAACCTTTTGCATTTACGCTAAAAGCTAAAAGGTTTTGTGGCCTGAATGCAAAATTAAAAAATATCACGAGTCAGCTGCAAAAACAATATGCACCCTTTTTTAAATCCAAACTTTTAAAACCATAGGCAAAAAGGAGGTCAGAAAAAATAATCATGTGTTTTGAACCTTTGTCGGTGCATATTTTAAATAAGAGTATGAAAGTTTGCATCTTTGGATGTTTAGATGTTTTTTACTGAAATGGCTGAACCGATTTGGATAAAACTTCGTACGCAGACAGTTCAAACCGATATAAATAGGATTTTTTTCCCAGTTGTGTATTCCCGTGAAAAGATTTAATTTCAAAGACCACGCAGACAAAGTCGCGGGCAAAGGATAGTATAGAAAAAGGTTTATGATAGGGTTTCATGTCTACGTTTAAGATAAATATCCTTAAATTTTATTAAGTAGCAGAAAAACTTAGCACTTAGGAAATGAATAGATAAACGTCGTTACTTTCAGAAATTGATCCCGGCACTTCACACAATACCACAGAATACTTATGTATTCTGATAGACAATACAGATATTACATGGGACATTACTATGATATCACTATTACAACATGGGATATTATTAATTGGGTGACTGGAAATAATAAAGGCGACTGTTAATGGGATACTTAAATATAAGTATTTAAGTATCTCATTAACAGTCGCCTTTATTATTAAGCTGGGTTTAGAGTTTAGACCAGCAGCGGTTTATTTTGTTGGTGAGAAAAAACTTTATTGGGCGACAAAATGTGAATAACAAAAAATAGGTACGTAAATCGAGCAACTACACGTGGGAGATAAATAAATTAAGTTGACAGTGAAAATTCTAAATGAGTGATTAAAATACTGAGAGGGCAACTAATATACCAATTAGGTAACTATACAACTGATTTAAGCTGCCCTGCCTGCCTAGCATGACCGATTTATATCGCGTGATATAGCGTTTTAACACGTTTTACTGTCAAAAAGACAAAGGAATTTGACAGTTGCGTGTCGATAATGTGCTATATCACGCGATATAAATCGGTCATGCTAGGCAGGCAGCATGGTATTTTTGCCATCTCGATTAGGTTAGTCGCCTTTTTTAAATTTTAAATGTTTTGTGTGCCCTAAGGTTTTCGCTCAGTCCATCACCCACTTAGTATTTCAATACGCTTTTCAGTATTTTTGATATCCAAAATGGGATTTTTTTGTTACCCGTTTAAATATTACCCTTACAACATCAATGTAGTTTGTGATATTTTCAGTTTACAATAACAATACTTTAAAAGCAGTCGCTTAGATCGCGAAAAGTACCGAATTCAAACTAGTAAAATTACTTAAATTATCTATTTCAATACAACATTTTAAACAAATTAGGAAGCGTGTTAAAAAAGAACATTATAGATATAAAAAAGTAGGTATGTCTTCCCTATCCTTACATATAATAAAACAGTAGAAAAAGTGTGTCTGTACATTACATATATTTAAAAAAAAATATCTGGGGCGATGGAGACATAGTAAAAGAGTAAGAATTTGAAAAAAAAAGTGTGTCTGTTTGTCTGTTTGAACACGCTAATCTCCGGAAATACTGAACGGATTCGAATGAAACTTTTTTTGTTATATAGCTGTTAATCCTGGGCATAACTTAGGGTATAATTGATTTTGGAAAATGGAACCCCTGATGCAGAACCACAATGGTCCAACATACAACATAAAGAATATAAAAATAACACCTTAGCAAAAGTTGTTCAGCCTTTTTTTCAGAAGAGAGAAGAGCATTTTTTGTTCAGGTATAAAAATCGAAGATCTGGAACACTTGATGCAGAACCATAACTCTGCTACAAGTATTTTCTTATGCAACTACATTAGTTCATTTATATGTGTACGCCGAAGTAATAAAGTCCACGCGTACGAAGTCGCGGGAATCAGCTAGTCACGAAATAAAACCTAACTCCATTTTTAAAAAAGAATTTCATCTTTGAACTGGTACTTTACATAAGCATTTAATAGCCTTCCTTTAAATATTTGCAGTACGCCTTCTTCAGCGTTCCTAACAGCTAACGAGATTAAAAAAACCGACTTCGAAAAGGGAAGACTGTTTACTTGGGATCCCATTACACGATTCATTAAGCTTCAAACTTCTGACATCGCAATACGTCAAGCGTAATAACGCTAAGCGAAAATTATATTGAAATACACATCATACATGCTTGAATTTCAGTGAAAAGTTGTTCTTGTTGTTGTGAAATTTTGTTCGCTGCTGTGTTCTGTTTAAAAACATGAGCCAAATAACAGCTGATGAATAGAGTTTGCAACTTTTTCGATATTTTGGTTTAATCCCAAGTCATGTATATTACTGAAATTTTATCAACTTTTGTAAATACTAAATACGAGGATTAACATAAGTAAAAAAAGGTCAAGAATTTAAATTACCTTTGCATTTGAAGTAAGAGTTGAGTGATAATTATATTGTGTTTTTCTCATAATGATGATTTAGTTTAGAGGATTAACGTTTTCAAAATCTTTTAAAGTAAAAAATAAAGGTAAATTTAAGCTTAAATACACTTAAGTGACTTTTAAAAGCACTGCACGTTCATTGCACTTTAAAATGTGTGTCAACCGAAACCGCTGTCACTTCGCGAAACCACAATGAAAAGTCCGTAACGCTTCGCTGCGCGTAGCACCCGACTACGCCGTAGCGGGTTCTACGAGAGACTGCTACGAAAGTGATGCCAGTAGAGCGAAGAATTTCCCGGCGCGCTAAAAATTTTACTACTTTTTTAGGGTCGAGCTATAATGGACAATGGGTATTTTATTTGACAGACATCTGTGAGCCTTTATAACTTATCAAATGAACTCGGAAGATAGTGAAGTACTCGTAAATTACTATCAAAACTGTTTTATTGGACAACGTTCTGAAAATTAGCTTTTATTTATAATTAACATAAAACGAAGCCTCTGTTATTTTATTTTGCTATGCATTAATGTCTCTAATTGAATTTTGATAAATACATCTCATTTAAAAACAAAACCCATTTCTTGTACCGACAACTTTTCTACATCAAAAAAGAAAAATTCCTCGATTATTGGGTTAAAAAAAATATCCCAGTGGGAATGGGTCTGCTTCTGACTACCTATCTTAACGCATATTGAATTGTATGTTTTTCTTTTATTTTTATTTATTGTAACAGCCTATACTGAATAACAAGTTCAAACTTTGAATTTAGCTTAAAATCTGTAAATTGTTTAAGAAATTTGAAATTCATTAAGAAATGAGCTAATTCAATAATGTTATTTATTTGTTAATCTTTGTTAATAAAAAGTCTGGAAACGATATACATATTTTGTAAATATCGTTCCATCTGATAAAGCTGACAAGTTTTTTGCGCCCATTTTTCTTGTCAGTTAAAAGACGTCATAATGGGTGGTAGGGTAAAATAATTGACGATTTAAAAATGCTTATTACGTGAGCTTATTTAAATAAAATATATTTCACTTTCACTTTCACTATCTGAAAATACTTTTGGAATGCAACAACAACTGTTGCGCCCCAACTTCGATACACTTTCAGGGGCCATTTGTCAAATATATGGGAAAAAAGGCATCCGACCATTATTTACCGCGACAGCACAAAAGTAGGCTACCTATCATTGTAAGTGATTCATGAGAGACAAATGGAAAGATACAATTTTGTAAAGAATACTAAACTAACCTATTTGTAACCGACTTCAGGAAAAGTTCTCAATTCCTATTGTATAATTATATTTTTTTAATCGTTCATCGCGCGTATTTTCGACATTTATGGGCCAATTTGGATGATTCTATTTTTGTTAAATTGAGTTTTCTTCGAGATGGTCCCATTTTTTTTTTCAAATCAGGTCAATAGTTTTCAAGTAATCCTAAAAATACTATTATTATGGGCTAACTACCTTGACGACTTTGTTTATGAACCAAATTAGTTTTTTTTTGTTGGAAAAAGGATACCTTAAGTTTAGTCCTCTTTATTTTATTAACATTGGACTTTGGACTTTCAAGATGTCCAAGGGAACTCCTCAAACTCAAATAGGATATGTATAGTTATTGAGATATTTGTAGGTTTATGACAATCCAAAACAAACCGAGCTATGGTCTGCAATGTTCTGAAATAGACTTGGACTACGATGGCACAACTCCTTTCAAACAAACAGCCTGAATTTGGAAATTGAGTTATGGGCATTTTGAAAATATTTTGTAAAAAAAAAACAAAGAAGCGAAAAACCTACTACAAAAACCTAAAAAAAATAACAAAAACAGCTTCGAAATGAAATAGCTCTAAAAAAGCTAGAAATTATTAAAACCACCACCACCAATACACAGTCATATCAAAAAAAAAATACGCGATAGAAAATAAATTCAAGTGCGATTCTTACACTCTTACATTCTCTTCACATTCAAGGGTCTCGAACGGGACGGAAACAGACTTTTGAAGATTGGAGGTGACGACTGTAAAATAATTTGTTTTCTTATTTGGTGTTGTTGGAAGGTCGCATTTGCCAAAAAAAGGAAAGAACCAAAGCGAAGCTAGGGAGGGTCATTAGCTATCAAATCCTACTAATATTATAAATGTGAAAGTTTGTGAGTTTGGATGTTTAGATGTTTGGATGTTTGTTCCTCAATCACGCAAAAACTACTGAACGGATTTGGTTGAAATTTGACACACAGATAGTAGATACCCTAGATTAAAACATAGGATACTTTTTATCCCGATATTCCTACAGGAACGGGAACCACGCGGCCGCTAGTAAGCTATATTTCGAACGGCAAAGCGCACATATTTTATTTTACTGTAACCTTCAGCAACTATCGAATAAAATAACGCGCGTAAAAACATTCGATAGAGTAATTTTGTATGGAAAATTTGTACAGCGCCATCTACCGCCGAAAAGCGAAGTGAAATTTTCCATAGATAATTACTCAATCGAGTATACTTTTACGGCCGATATTTTTCTCGATAGCTGTTCGTGCTAAGGGTACTGAACTTAAAAACGTAATGGCAATGTTTTACTTTTGCTTTTATCGTTAAAAATTTGCGCGATTAACCGCACCTGATTTTGAGGGAAGAGAATTAGTAGTAATGAATATAGTGTAGAGAATAGAGTGTTTTTCTAAGAAACGAATGAAAAAATGTGATAAGTATAGCTTACCTAACTATGCATTTTATACGTATTGCTAACGGAGGCGGCTAATCTCCTTAGCGAGGCAAGACTAATGACAATGTTCACAAAGGCAACTTTTCATGTCAGCTTACACAAATGTCTTCTGTTAATGGAACTTAAATCTCTAAAAAAATCTCCCGTAATAGAGTCCGGTTTTGGTTGAGCCACGTTATTTTTAGCGTTTTCCCTGTAAGATTTTCAGTATTGTTTATGATGGAAGTTGGAGACTTCTAAACATTCAAAGCGTTATTATAAGTATGTTTGAATACCACTACTTTTTATTTTTTCTTTATTAGCCACACGACACGACGCCCACTACCTGGGGTGCTATTCTCTAACATGCAACTTCACTGTCAGTGATCGTTTCGTCGAGTTTCTAACAGATGTCATATACCCATTACTGAGTCACTAGGAAGAATGCCATAGACTCATAGAGAGATTACTCTTCCTATTAGAGAATTGACACCTGCCAGACAAAGCAGCTGCAGCGACGAACTGGACGCTGCAAACTTTAGAGAATAGTATTGTTGGGCACAAATAGAACGTTTAGCTTAATTTAATAGAAACGTTATGTGCAGTTTGTTGCTTGAGTTGCTTCTTATGGAAGAATTTCCCACAATAAGGTGCGTTTCCACCAGAGATATGCAATGATGCATAGCGAGGGATTTGTTATAATAGAATCGCTTCATTTACCTCGCCTTGGGTCAGCACAGCTCTGGTGGAAACGGCTTAGTGGTGCGAAGTATTTGTACATACAGAACAAGCGAGGGATATGTTAGAGGGATGTGTGCTAGGAATGTGTGTGAGGAATGTGTGTAAGAGTTGTGGGCGAGGGATGTGTGTTATGGGTGCATGGAGGCGAGCCCGCTACACATCGTCGCACCGCTCATCTGCGCACCGTTTCACAGATTCGCAACACATCCTCGCTCCGCTGATCTTTCTATCACATCAGTCTCTGGTGGAAACACGTGGGTGTTTCCACCAGAGACTGATGTGATAGGATACTGACAGTGTGGACTGTTTCACAAATTCGCTACACATCCTCGCTCCGCTCATCTTCTTATCACATCTCTGGTGGAAACACCCACACCGTTTCACAGATTCGCTACACAACCTCACTCCGCTAATCTTCTTAGCACATTTCTGATGGAAACAGCCACACCATTTCACAGATTTTCTAGAACATTAATTTAAATCTCATTAGTTTCCGATCTGCTAAAAAATTTAACTTTATTGACTATAAGAGAAAATAAAAGAAATCCAATAAGTTAATATGTCGAGCACAACTCGACTTTGATTCGCTTTTTTCATACTAAATGTACAGTCAACGACACGTCAGACTATAAACGTTGACCTTGAGACCGTCTCTATGCCATACGTAATAAACGTTTTCCTAGTTCCACTGTTAAACTTACCGCACTGTCGTGAGTTACTTACTGTTTTTGCGCTGATAAAATCTGCAGATGAACTTCGCAACATCACCTCAATAAAATCGGTTAACATCTTTTCAGTAAATTCCTTTCAATATTTTTATTTATTGACTGACAGAATTGGCAAACTTTTACATCGAATAAAACGTGGTTGGGTCGTGACAGGGATTTCATTTAAACTTTTGTGATACGCGGACGTGACAAAAAACTAAAAAAAAAAACGAATGTGAAAAGTTATTTGCGAAAGGCACGTCGGCCAAATGGAAATTCTTCGTACGAAATGGGGTTGAAAGTAGAAATCAATATAAGTTAATTAAATAAGGATTTAAATTACAAGAAACGTGGATAAAACAAGAAGGCCATTGTTTTATTTTTTTAACGAATTAAGGTCGCTTTATACGTGACGGGAAAATACCTCGGAAGGGACGGGGAGTCGTTGAAGTTATTAAACGAGGTATTTTTATATGAGTGCTGAACATAGTAATACAAAAATTAAAAAAATTAAAAAACCCGCCTGCATAAAAAGACAAGTCAACTGAAAAGATGGAAACAAGATAAATATTAAAGGCAACATAATAACATGCAGTCGGAGGCATGCATAAAGAAAGTGACGTTATGAATGATTTGAATTATATGCCTCCGACTGCATGTTATTATGTTGCCTTTAATATTTAATCTTGTTTCCATCTTTTCAGTTGACTTGTCTTTTTATGCAGGCGGGTTTTTTTACTTTTTTATTTTTTTTTTTTAATTTATATCTTTTTAGTTATTACATATCACGGTAATGATATACCTTTTTGAAATCCTTATAATAAGCCCTTTAATTTGACACCCATATTGTAGTATTCTAAAAAAAAATTTTTTTCCACTACGTATAATAGCACCGTACAGCCGCCATGTTGTTTTTTTTATTACGCCACCTTCTTAAGAACACTTGGGCTGTCGAGACAAATCTAACGATATCTTAATAACAAAAATCCATTCAGCCGTTTGAAAGATATGAGGTAATAAAGAATATTACATACAAGCACACATACTTACATACAAGATACGCGCGAAAAACATAACCCTTTCTTTGCATTCGGGTAAAAAAGGGTACTTTTGTAAAAAGCGCTAAAAAGGTAGTTTGGAGCTGGGACTAGAGTCAAAGGAATAGTTGAGTCATAGGAATTATAGGAGTCATTAAACGAGGCCATTGTGTATGAGCGCTTAAGTTAGTACAAAAGCGAGGCCTTTTTGTATAAGCACTAAAAAGTTTGTTTTGAACTGAAACGGGAGTCGTTGGAGTCGATAGAGTCATTGGAGTCGTCAGCGTCATAAAACGAAGCCTTTTTGTGTGAGTACTGAAAATGGTAGTACAAAAATGAGGCCTATTTGTATTAGTGCTTAAAAAGTTAATTTGGGGCTAGAGTGGGAGTCGTTGGAGTCGTTATTTAGTCATTAGATTCGTAAGAGTCATTAGAGTCGTAAGAATTGTTAAACGATGCCTTTTTGTATAAGTGCTAAAAATGGTAGTACAATACAAAAACGAGATCTTTTTGTATAAGCGCTTCAAAAAGTTAGTACAAAAACGAGACCTTTTGTATTAGAAATGTAAAGAAAGTTAGTTTGGAGCTGAATCGGAGTCGTTAAAGTCATTGGAGTCAAATCGTTAAACGTGGCCTTTATACATATATGAGTGCTGAACATGGTAGTATAAAAATGGAGTCTTTTGTATTAGGCCTCAAAAGTTAGTTTGGGGCTGGAGCGGGAGTCTTTGGAGTCGTTAGAGAGAGTAGTCGGAGTTAAATAAAAAAAAAACATTTATTAAAGTTGCGGCTGCTGCGAAAAACAGGATTGGTCCCAAATCCTAAAAACTAACATGCGCCTTGGCGCCAAAATTGTCAGATCAACACTACGTTACAGTTGGTGTCATTCGTTGGGTCCGAAATGAGTTCAAGATATGAGTAAAATAAGTCCCAAGTTAAAAATCTTTCTATTTGCTAAGTACTTATGTTTTTTTTAAGTACAACTTAAGTCAAATATTTCTCAAGTGATGCTATAAACTATTCTTAAACATTTAATTCGTTCTTAGTTCCTTTACTTACGAAAACTAATACTCTAACTAACTCATACTTTGTTGAGATTATGGATTCAACGCCCTTTTGAACGACGATGAATATTAATCTTAATAATTGCTAGTCTCATATTTCCTTGTTATTTCATTATTATCTTACATACCAATATTTAGTCTTTCCTCAAGATATCTTGAAGAAAAAAAAGAATACACCAATGCTGTCATTCTTAAATCGTACTAAACTTTATCTCTAAAATAGTATGAACTCTTTCTTAACTTATCCCGTAAAGTATGTGCCTACTTTTCCTTAATTCTTTCTATGTGGATACTTAAGGTACCCTGAGCGAAAGTGGCGCCGCGGTGAATTTTATTTAATATTATAATTCTAATACACAATTTTAATATTGTTATTCGTGGAGATTTTAGGGCCCACAGTCTAGTATTTTTAGACGGTATCCTTAGCGTTACATTCCCTAGTAGTCACTGCTAGAAGTAGATAGAAAAACTGCTAAAAGTGGCCGTTTTTGACATATTTGCTATCTACTTCTACGAATGACTACGAGGGCATTGTAGTGATACCTTCTAAAAATACTAGACCATGGGCCCTAAAATCTCCACGTAGGTCAATAGAATTAATAAAAAAAAAACTCTTAATTGGATTTAATTCCTACAAAAGGTTTTATTGTTTTAATAGCTTCATTTGTTGCCAAATATGACTGTCCTAGGTTTTCCCCCCGGCTGAGTTGTGCATAAGTGGTGGGGGGTAAAAATGTACCCCAAAAGGGGTATTTTCGCGGTGTTTTGGTTATATCTCGTTTTTCATCAAGATTGTGTAAAAAGATTTTAAAGTTGGGTAAATTTAAAACAATTTGAGGGTAGAACGGTTTTGATATGAACAATAGTTTCGGAAACACAAAGCATACTAGGTATATTTAATACTACTAACATTTTTCGTTTGCAAAATAACTTTGTTTTTCATAGTGTTTGTATAAATAACAAAGTTATATTTGCGGTTTTGGAAAATGTGCTATATCTCTAAAACTGCTAACTATTATAATATATCGAGTGTTCCGGCTGGGTAACAATTGATAATAAATTTGTCATACGGATGTTTTCAAACAATTTTAGGCTTAATTATAAGTTTATTTATATTTTTCATTACTGAAATTAATATCTTCGCAAAATTATAAGCATTTAAATAAATCGAAAGTGATTATTTAATTTTATCAACATATTTATTGGTTTCCGGTTGAATTATTTGACTGTGTAATGGTTAATTGTTAATTTTATTAAAACTATTTATTTACCATTTTATATTAATGATCACAAATATTATGACGAACTGTAGTAGTGTAAAAATGTTAAGTAACAAATTATAAGATTTTAGTGCACTGATTAAAAGTATGTAAATTGACGGAAGTGTATTTGGCTTTAGAGCAAGGTTCATTTGTTAAATTTATAGAAATATTTAAGCACACTTATGAGCGTGATTCTATTTCAATAACTCTTACTGTCCATTTCAAAATTGTGTTACGCATGCTTTCTTGGAAATTAATGTTTTACAGTTATTATCGAGATAATAAGTAGTGAAATGACTATGGACAGTAACGGTGAAAGAAGTCTCAATTCCCGCCAAGAATAAATGTATAAAAGTGAAATCGAAATAGTGTAACGGGTCAGTCTGATTTTGTGCCTCGCCGAATAATAAGATAAGTATTGAATACCTGTGTTACATCTAAGATGTTATTCTGTTCAGAACACTCTGTTCATTTGTTTGATTGAATGTGTTGTTTTATTGGCATTTTATGCAATGTTCGTTAGAATGAATAATAAAGACTATTTGTTATTTCATTGTAATACAATAAATTTAAAATAGAAGTGATTACAAAAGTAAAGTTTAATGGTTTATTCATGATGATTAATGTTTTATGATTCGTTTATTGGCTATGCTATTATTCACTATGAATAATAAAGTCTAATGTGTTGTTTTATTTGTAACACAATTTAGAATGTTAGTGATTATAAAAGTTACGTTAAAATATAGTGATTGATAAGATTAATTATATTTTCTTGTAAAATCTTGGTAAATCAAATATTATAGTGATTAATAAGGTCTAAGATGTTGTTTCCTTGATAATGCGAGTATTGCTTTTAGTTACCCAAATATATCCTTGTTAAACAGTGACTTAGTGCTTTTAATTATGTATGCCTGATCCCTTAATTTTAACAATTTCAGAAGTGGGATAACCAGTAAGTCCGAAGACAAGGTGCCAACGAGTTCGAGCCGAGAATCCTTGTGAGCCAGAACAGAAGCGATTGCGTCCGTGAGTTCAAGAGAGGTTTCGCAAGATTCCAGCTCCGACAATAGCAGGGTATTATTGGCACGCAAGCAAAACACAAGGCAAGTCCGTTCCGATTATTTATTATAATAGGCATACATTGATCAAATTCAGTGCATATGTAATGCGATGTTAGGGATGTAAGGTGACGTTGGGAGTAGGATGAAGTGGTTTTTCAATACATTGTGTTCCCTAAATGTTAGAAATATTGAAGTCTTAATATTTCCCTGTAGTCTAAGTTTGCTACAAGTAAAAAATAATTTTAGTTGGAGCTTATTTAAATATGATGAAATTTTTCATTTTTTTAATTCATTTAAAACTACCGCTTGAAACATTAGAGGCTAGCTTTGTAATATTAAAAAGAAGGTTTTTCAGTACATGGTATTAACATAATCCGAAGAGATTCGATATTCAAATGTCGGTTTTTATACAAATACTTAATATCTTATTTGCTGAGTTTAATAATTTCAATGAACGGTTAGTTAATATGGTAGTACATTGACGCTTTGCAAAAACTGTTCAATAATGATAATGATAACGATAATGATGTTGATGTTGATGTCGATGTTGATGTCGATGTTGGTGTTGATGTTGGTGTTAATGTGGATGTTGATACCTACTGATATTGATATTGATAATTGCGTCCGTTTTTATAAATTATAATGATAATTAGAATTATAAGCAATTATAATGATAATATATCCTAAATTATTATTAGCGGTTTGTAAAATTCTGTAGTTGGAAAGTTGTAAAAGGATGCAAGTTTGTTTAGTAGGAATCCCCCTAAGAGACGTAGGCGTTATATTCTTACATAGTTCAAGATAAAAAGTTTCCAATATATTTGAACAAAACAATTAGTTACTATGTGTGTAACTGGAATAAATAATTATTAATGTGTAGTGTAGTGTATACGTACAGACTGCCTGGGGAACACCCGGCGTTTGAGTTCATTTCATTGCGGAGCAAGTTTTAGAAATGAATAGAATAATTTCATTTGGATAGAAACGTGGCTAACATTGTTGATATAGGTAGATATACATTATATTAGCCAACATGTTTCGATGAACAATCAGTATGCAACATTACGAAAATATGTCTTAAATCTATCAAGTTTATTTTATTATGAAATATAAAAGCTTAACAATGGCTAGTATCAATATTCAATTACATAAGTACCTATACCTTAAAAGTATGTTTGTCTTAAAACGCGGAATGGGTAGTAAATAGGCCAATAACTATAAATTGTGTAAACTTGGAATTGCACCAATCCCTACTAGGAAACTCGATAACCTTTGTTATCATATTTTATTTGGAGTGGTCCAAACAAAGTAATTTATGAGATTTAGCCACAACTGATCATCAAAGAAGTAGAAATAAATTTTATTTATTATTTGTTTTGTGGAAAACCTACTAACAAATAACAACTAGAGCTAAAAGATAATAATTAGTGGATACAATGCTTTGAACAAATTTTTAGTAATATTTAACTTAATTTATATATTAATGTTGAGTTTTAAATAAGTTTTCAAAAAGGACCTACTTCGATCCTGATAGCTTTGAATATGTATTGATTACTTCATCAAGAACATTTTGACATGCATGTATTCTAGCAAATTCCAAGTATAATATGTCGAATGAAAATCAGAACTTGTTTGTGAAAATTTTTAATCAAGAAACTGGAAAAACAAATGGTATAGTCATTCTCTCTTAAAATTAGGAATAAGGTTGGGAAAATCATTCACTTGGGTTCTCTTAGAAAATGTCAGAAATTTAAATTCTTGTCTTAACATTGTTGTCTTGTTGACCTCCTTGAATCAGGTGTCGATAGGTGTTGAGGTATTTAGATTAAAAAAAACCGAGGCTCTGGATCAATCCTACCAATATTTTTAATCATTAATATTGATGCAATAATATTTAACATTTATTTTAAAGGAGGTACTTTTCCTGGCCCAGTGGAAAATATGTAGTAAATAAAATTGGTTACTTTGTTTGAAGCAGGAGATAAAAAGTGAGCCTAACTTTTAGGCCAATTTACCTGTACCTGTACGTAGTACATATTATAAGTATATTATAATTACATGTACCCAGTAAAATAATGGGAAAAGAAAATAATTCAAAGTTTTCTATTAATTATTGGAATATTTCCCAATTATTTATATTCAATATAAGATTCAATTTAATTTTTTCCAAAGGTAACAGTGATATTGATAAT
This sequence comes from Agriphila tristella, assembly GCA_928269145.1. Classification (NCBI taxonomy): domain Eukaryota; kingdom Metazoa; phylum Arthropoda; class Insecta; order Lepidoptera; family Crambidae; genus Agriphila; species Agriphila tristella. The sequence goes on along the minus strand of OV743431.1, from coordinate 50,290,106 downwards.
GAAATTGTTCTAACGACGAAATCAGTGCTCCTTTTTAAGTTTTACATTGAAGCAATATAAATGATCAATCGAAGAAAATAAAATATATTATTTAAATTACCTAATATACTTTTTAATATTAATTTGAATGCAGACATAGTTTGAGTTTGTTGAAAATACAAAATCTCTAATGTACCTATAAAAATGTAATGATTCACGACGACAATTGTATCCAATCTACATATTTATCTTATCAAGATGACTGTTTTGTGACATTTACAGTTTACCTAAAGCGACAAGGCAGGGTTGGCCTACCTTAGTTGCTTTCATAGTGTACTGTAATATGAATAATATTCAATAAAAATATATTTTTATCTCAGCAGCTAGTATTGAGAATATAATTTTTACTTCAAAAGATATGTTTAAGACGTCTGTACGGCAAGCTGTACCACAGAATGCACAATAGTACACCCTTTGTTGCGGGATTATCTGAGAGAATTGTTTAAGGAAAAATTAATATGTTGATATGTAAAGGAGTTTAGTTTAAGGCTGTTAGTAATACGGATCAATTGATAAGGTAATACCCATTGTTTTAATACGGGAAATAGAATGAAGTTGCCGCTCCAAGATTTAGACAACAGAAACTATATGTCGAAAGGCATTGCCTTTCGTTGATGAAATTTCACAACATAGTTGCGATTGCGACACGAGCACACGACAGCGTAGAGCTGCCTTCGTATAGATTTAAAATACATGGTAAAATTTGCTCACGAGCAAGGGTTATTACAAAATTATTTAAAAGACAGCAATGCTTGTTTTCATTTGACTTTATAGTATTATTTTTTATAAATATGTTGCAAGGTTGCAACTCTGTATTCTAATAAAATTGGTAATAATAATTACGAGTGGGCATATTATGTAAATAAAGCTACTGAACTTATCTTTGCAGAAGCTGAAAATTAGTTTCCTGTCAGCTAGAAAAGTTAAATTGGTGTTAGAGTGCTATTAGACTATCATAGAAATATGATCATATATGTATGAGTCATTTTTATATGAAGAAACTAGGACGATCTAATAACTACATATGATTTATATTGTCTATGATCATATTTATGGGATCCTATTTGACAGCGAGCGTACAAGTAGGATCATATTCGTCGCCCCAGTCTTAATTATTTCTTTCCTCTATGCGCCTAACCTTAATAAATGGCATCTTTCAGGTGCATTAATTTTGACTGGAATATTAAAATAACAAAAATATTTACTCTTTACGAGGAAAATAAGTGTTTATATGTATAATAATCTTGCTCCAGATTACAAAATACGTCTATATAAAACCCAAATACGTCTTTTATTTAATGTTTTGTTCTTAACAGTTTTCTCCTTTTTTAATGCTATTAATAAAATTGCACTCATAGCAACGGGAATCACGGCTAAATCGTTATCCATCTTGATTTATGACGTTTATATGATCATAGGTGGATCATAAGTGTAATAAGTAAAAATGAAGGACAGCATCATTTAACTATGATCGTAGAATTTGACAGATATGAAATCATATATAAATGATAAAAATATGATAATGTAATAGCGGCCTTAGGGTGATATGAATGTCGAAAGTTTCCAGTTATTTTGATTTTATATAAATAATAGTATTCATTGAGGGACCCAATGAGTATAAGTATAAGTGTATTAGTAGTTGCTTTGAATCCTAATTAAATGCATAAGGCAAGTGATAGTGAGATTAGTGAGTCAATTTGATAGCACAGATAACTTATAGATTTGTTGGAAGGATAATGTTACTGCAATTAATAGAATTATAATAAAATAATGGATGTTACAGTAATACGAACACCTTATAATTTTGTTAAGTGCCGTCTAACCTGACGATGCAAAAAGGTTACTTTGTTAAGGGCCGTCTAACCTGACGATGGAAAAAGGTTAATTTGCTAAGGGCCGTCTAACCTGACGATGGAAAAAGGTTAATTTGTTAAGGGCCGTCTAACCTGACGATGAAAACGGAAAGTTTTATTTTGTTAAATGCCGTCTAATCTGACGATAAAAAAAGGGTTTATCTTGTTAAAGATCGTCTCATCTGACGATGGAAAAAAGAACTTTATTTTGCTAAGGGCCGCCTGGTTGGCAAGTATTAAGGACCACCTTGGTGTCATGTAACGGGGACCATCTTAATAAAGTTTATCAGAAATTAAGGGTTTAAATGAATTATACCAAATTTAATGAACTTTCATGGGCAAACTATGTGTAGTAGTTCGAATTAATTAATTTCATAAATATTAAAAGTTAATGAATTGTCCGTTGTATTTATATTGATAACTTAAATAACATTCAGTAAATATTGGACGATATTTTGTTGAGATTTTTCTATTTAAAAATAAATAACATAGGCCGTCGGACCAGACGATGAAAAAAATAGGTAAATCATCACAATGGAAATTGGATCATTGATAACATGTAATACAAAATGTTTTCTCATTACAGATATCTCCTACAGAAACCACGTGGTTTGCGGGGTCGCAAATTTGTCAGGATGGACGAACTATAATATATCGAGTGTTCCGGCTGGGTAACAATTGATAATAAATTTGTCATACGGATGTTTTCAAACAATTTTAGGCTTAATTATAAGTTTATTTATATTTTTCATTACTGAAATTAATATCTTCGCAAAATTATAAGCATTTAAATAAATCGAAAGTGATTATTTAATTTTATCAACATATTTATTGGTTTCCGGTTGAATTATTTGACTGTGTAATGGTTAATTGTTAATTTTATTAAAACTATTTATTTACCATTTTATATTAATGATCACAAATATTATGACGAACTGTAGTAGTGTAAAAATGTTAAGTAACAAATAATAAGATTTTAGTGCACTGATTAAAAGTATGTAAATTGACGGAAGTGTATTTGGCTTTAGAGCAAGGTTCATTTGTTAAATTTATAGAAATATTTAAGCACACTTATGAGCGTGATTCTATTTCAATAACTCTTACTGTCCATTTCAAAATTGTGTTACGCATGCTTTCTTGGAAATTAATGTTTTACAGTTATTATCGAGATAATAAGTAGTGAAATGACTATGGACAGTAACGGTGAAAGAAGTCTCAATTCCCGCCAAGAATAAATGTATAAAAGTGAAATCGAAATAGTGTAACGGGTCAGTCTGATTTTGTGCCTCGCCGAATAATAAGATAAGTATTGAATACCTGTGTTACATCTAAGATGTTATTCTGTTCAGAACACTCTGTTCATTTGTTTGATTGAATGTGTTGTTTTATTGGCATTTTATGCAATGTTCGTTAGAATGAATAATAAAGACTATTTGTTATTTCATTGTAATACAATAAATTTAAAATAGAAGTGATTACAAAAGTAAAGTTTAATGGTTTATTCATGATGATTAATGTTTTATGATTCGTTTATTGGCTATGCTATTATTCACTATGAATAATAAAGTCTAATGTGTTGTTTTATTTGTAACACAATTTAGAATGTTAGTGATTATAAAAGTTACGTTAAAATATAGTGATTGATAAGATTAATTATATTTTCTTGTAAAATCTTGGTAAATCAAATATTATAGTGATTAATAAGGTCTAAGATGTTGTTTCCTTGATAATGCGAGTATTGCTTTTAGTTACCCAAATATATCCTTGTTAAACAGTGACTTAGTGCTTTTAATTATGTATGCCTGATCCCTTAATTTTAACAATTTCAGAAGTGGGATAACCAGTAAGTCCGAAGACAAGGTGCCAACGAGTTCGAGCCGAGAATCCTTGTGAGCCAGAACAGAAGCGATTGCGTCCGTGAGTTCAAGAGAGGTTTCGCAAGATTCCAGCTCCGACAATAGCAGGGTATTATTGGCACGCAAGCAAAACACAAGGCAAGTCCGTTCCGATTATTTATTATAATAGGCATACATTGATCAAATTCAGTGCATATGTAATGCGATGTTAGGGATGTAAGGTGACGTTGGGAGTAGGATGAAGTGGTTTTTCAATACATTGTGTTCCCTAAATGTTAGAAATATTGAAGTCTTAATATTTCCCTGTAGTCTAAGTTTGCTACAAGTAAAAAATAATTTTAGTTGGAGCTTATTTAAATATGATGAAATTTTTCATTTTTTTAATTCATTTAAAACTACCGCTTGAAACATTAGAGGCTAGCTTTGTAATATTAAAAAGAAGGTTTTTCAGTACATGGTATTAACATAATCCGAAGAGATTCGATATTCAAATGTCGGTTTTTATACAAATACTTAATATCTTATTTGCTGAGTTTAATAATTTCAATGAACGGTTAGTTAATATGGTAGTACATTGACGCTTTGCAAAAACTGTTCAATAATGATAATGATAACGATAATGATGTTGATGTTGATGTCGATGTTGATGTCGATGTTGGTGTTGATGTTGGTGTTAATGTGGATGTTGATACCTACTGATATTGATATTGATAATTGCGTCCGTTTTTATAAATTATAATGATAATTAGAATTATAAGCAATTATAATGATAATATATCCTAAATTATTATTAGCGGTTTGTAAAATTCTGTAGTTGGAAAGTTGTAAAAGGATGCAAGTTTGTTTAGTAGGAATCCCCCTAAGAGACGTAGGCGTTATATTCTTACATAGTTCAAGATAAAAAGTTTCCAATATATTTGAACAAAACAATTAGTTACTATGTGTGTAACTGGAATAAATAATTATTAATGTGTAGTGTAGTGTATACGTACAGACTGCCTGGGGAACACCCGGCGTTTGAGTTCATTTCATTGCGGAGCAAGTTTTAGAAATGAATAGAATAATTTCATTTGGATAGAAACGTGGCTAACATTGTTGATATAGGTAGATATACATTATATTAGCCAACATGTTTCGATGAACAATCAGTATGCAACATTACGAAAATATGTCTTAAATCTATCAAGTTTATTTTATTATGAAATATAAAAGCTTAACAATGGCTAGTATCAATATTCAATTACATAAGTACCTATACCTTAAAAGTATGTTTGTCTTAAAACGCGGAATGGGTAGTAAATAGGCCAATAACTATAAATTGTGTAAACTTGGAATTGCACCAATCCCTACTAGGAAACTCGATAACCTTTGTTATCATATTTTATTTGGAGTGGTCCAAACAAAGTAATTTATGAGATTTAGCCACAACTGATCATCAAAGAAGTAGAAATAAATTTTATTTATTATTTGTTTTGTGGAAAACCTACTAACAAATAACAACTAGAGCTAAAAGATAATAATTAGTGGATACAATGCTTTGAACAAATTTTTAGTAATATTTAACTTAATTTATATATTAATGTTGAGTTTTAAATAAGTTTTCAAAAAGGACCTACTTCGATCCTGATAGCTTTGAATATGTATTGATTACTTCATCAAGAACATTTTGACATGCATGTATTCTAGCAAATTCCAAGTATAATATGTCGAATGAAAATCAGAACTTGTTTGTGAAAATTTTTAATCAAGAAACTGGAAAAACAAATGGTATAGTCATTCTCTCTTAAAATTAGGAATAAGGTTGGGAAAATCATTCACTTGGGTTCTCTTAGAAAATGTCAGAAATTTAAATTCTTGTCTTAACATTGTTGTCTTGTTGACCTCCTTGAATCAGGTGTCGATAGGTGTTGAGGTATTTAGATTAAAAAAAACCGAGGCTCTGGATCAATCCTACCAATATTTTTAATCATTAATATTGATGCAATAATATTTAACATTTATTTTAAAGGAGGTACTTTTCCTGGCCCAGTGGAAAATATGTAGTAAATAAAATTGGTTACTTTGTTTGAAGCAGGAGATAAAAAGTGAGCCTAACTTTTAGGCCAATTTACCTGTACCTGTACGTAGTACATATTATAAGTATATTATAATTACATGTACCCAGTAAAATAATGGGAAAAGAAAATAATTCAAAGTTTTCTATTAATTATTGGAATATTTCCCAATTATTTATATTCAATATAAGATTCAATTTAATTTTTTCCAAAGGTAACAGTGATATTGATAATGAAATTGTTCTAACGACGAAATCAGTGCTCCTTTTTAAGTTTTACATTGAAGCAATATAAATGATCAATCGAAGAAAATAAAATATATTATTTAAATTACCTAATATACTTTTTAATATTAATTTGAATGCAGACATAGTTTGAGTTTGTTGAAAATACAAAATCTCTAATGTACCTATAAAAATGTAATGATTCACGACGACAATTGTATCCAATCTACATATTTATCTTATCAAGATGACTGTTTTGTGACATTTACAGTTTACCTAAAGCGACAAGGCAGGGTTGGCCTACCTTAGTTGCTTTCATAGTGTACTGTAATATGAATAATATTCAATAAAAATATATTTTTATCTCAGCAGCTAGTATTGAGAATATAATTTTTACTTCAAAAGATATGTTTAAGACGTCTGTACGGCAAGCTGTACCACAGAATGCACAATAGTACACCCTTTGTTGCGGGATTATCTGAGAGAATTGTTTAAGGAAAAATTAATATGTTGATATGTAAAGGAGTTTAGTTTAAGGCTGTTAGTAATACGGATCAATTGATAAGGTAATACCCATTGTTTTAATACGGGAAATAGAATGAAGTTGCCGCTCCAAGATTTAGACAACAGAAACTATATGTCGAAAGGCATTGCCTTTCGTTGATGAAATTTCACAACATAGTTGCGATTGCGACACGAGCACACGACAGCGTAGAGCTGCCTTCGTATAGATTTAAAATACATGGTAAAATTTGCTCACGAGCAAGGGTTATTACAAAATTATTTAAAAGACAGCAATGCTTGTTTTCATTTGACTTTATAGTATTATTTTTTATAAATATGTTGCAAGGTTGCAACTCTGTATTCTAATAAAATTGGTAATAATAATTACGAGTGGGCATATTATGTAAATAAAGCTACTGAACTTATCTTTGCAGAAGCTGAAAATTAGTTTCCTGTCAGCTAGAAAAGTTAAATTGGTGTTAGAGTGCTATTAGACTATCATAGAAATATGATCATATATGTATGAGTCATTTTTATATGAAGAAACTAGGACGATCTAATAACTACATATGATTTATATTGTCTATGATCATATTTATGGGATCCTATTTGACAGCGAGCGTACAAGTAGGATCATATTCGTCGCCCCAGTCTTAATTATTTCTTTCCTCTATGCGCCTAACCTTAATAAATGGCATCTTTCAGGTGCATTAATTTTGACTGGAATATTAAAATAACAAAAATATTTACTCTTTACGAGGAAAATAAGTGTTTATATGTATAATAATCTTGCTCCAGATTACAAAATACGTCTATATAAAACCCAAATACGTCTTTTATTTAATGTTTTGTTCTTAACAGTTTTCTCCTTTTTTAATGCTATTAATAAAATTGCACTCATAGCAACGGGAATCACGGCTAAATCGTTATCCATCTTGATTTATGACGTTTATATGATCATAGGTGGATCATAAGTGTAATAAGTAAAAATGAAGGACAGCATCATTTAACTATGATCGTAGAATTTGACAGATATGAAATCATATATAAATGATAAAAATATGATAATGTAATAGCGGCCTTAGGGTGATATGAATGTCGAAAGTTTCCAGTTATTTTGATTTTATATAAATAATAGTATTCATTGAGGGACCCAATGAGTATAAGTATAAGTGTATTAGTAGTTGCTTTGAATCCTAATTAAATGCATAAGGCAAGTGATAGTGAGATTAGTGAGTCAATTTGATAGCACAGATAACTTATAGATTTGTTGGAAGGATAATGTTACTGCAATTAATAGAATTATAATAAAATAATGGATGTTACAGTAATACGAACACCTTATAATTTTGTTAAGTGCCGTCTAACCTGACGATGCAAAAAGGTTACTTTGTTAAGGGCCGTCTAACCTGACGATGGAAAAAGGTTAATTTGCTAAGGGCCGTCTAACCTGACGATGGAAAAAGGTTAATTTGTTAAGGGCCGTCTAACCTGACGATGAAAACGGAAAGTTTTATTTTGTTAAATGCCGTCTAATCTGACGATAAAAAAAGGGTTTATCTTGTTAAAGATCGTCTCATCTGACGATGGAAAAAAGAACTTTATTTTGCTAAGGGCCGCCTGGTTGGCAAGTATTAAGGACCACCTTGGTGTCATGTAACGGGGACCATCTTAATAAAGTTTATCAGAAATTAAGGGTTTAAATGAATTATACCAAATTTAATGAACTTTCATGGGCAAACTATGTGTAGTAGTTCGAATTAATTAATTTCATAAATATTAAAAGTTAATGAATTGTCCGTTGTATTTATATTGATAACTTAAATAACATTCAGTAAATATTGGACGATATTTTGTTGAGATTTTTCTATTTAAAAATAAATAACATAGGCCGTCGGACCAGACGATGAAAAAAATAGGTAAATCATCACAATGGAAATTGGATCATTGATAACATGTAATACAAAATGTTTTCTCATTACAGATATCTCCTACAGAAACCACGTGGTTTGCGGGGTCGCAAATTTGTCAGGATGGACGAACTATAATATATCGAGTGTTCCGGCTGGGTAACAATTGATAATAAATTTGTCATACGGATGTTTTCAAACAATTTTAGGCTTAATTATAAGTTTATTTATATTTTTCATTACTGAAATTAATATCTTCGCAAAATTATAAGCATTTAAATAAATCGAAAGTGATTATTTAATTTTATCAACATATTTATTGGTTTCCGGTTGAATTATTTGACTGTGTAATGGTTAATTGTTAATTTTATTAAAACTATTTATTTACCATTTTATATTAATGATCACAAATATTATGACGAACTGTAGTAGTGTAAAAATGTTAAGTAACAAATAATAAGATTTTAGTGCACTGATTAAAAGTATGTAAATTGACGGAAGTGTATTTGGCTTTAGAGCAAGGTTCATTTGTTAAATTTATAGAAATATTTAAGCACACTTATGAGCGTGATTCTATTTCAATAACTCTTACTGTCCATTTCAAAATTGTGTTACGCATGCTTTCTTGGAAATTAATGTTTTACAGTTATTATCGAGATAATAAGTAGTGAAATGACTATGGACAGTAACGGTGAAAGAAGTCTCAATTCCCGCCAAGAATAAATGTATAAAAGTGAAATCGAAATAGTGTAACGGGTCAGTCTGATTTTGTGCCTCGCCGAATAATAAGATAAGTATTGAATACCTGTGTTACATCTAAGATGTTATTCTGTTCAGAACACTCTGTTCATTTGTTTGATTGAATGTGTTGTTTTATTGGCATTTTATGCAATGTTCGTTAGAATGAATAATAAAGACTATTTGTTATTTCATTGTAATACAATAAATTTAAAATAGAAGTGATTACAAAAGTAAAGTTTAATGGTTTATTCATGATGATTAATGTTTTATGATTCGTTTATTGGCTATGCTATTATTCACTATGAATAATAAAGTCTAATGTGTTGTTTTATTTGTAACACAATTTAGAATGTTAGTGATTATAAAAGTTACGTTAAAATATAGTGATTGATAAGATTAATTATATTTTCTTGTAAAATCTTGGTAAATCAAATATTATAGTGATTAATAAGGTCTAAGATGTTGTTTCCTTGATAATGCGAGTATTGCTTTTAGTTACCCAAATATATCCTTGTTAAACAGTGACTTAGTGCTTTTAATTATGTATGCCTGATCCCTTAATTTTAACACTATATGTCATTCAAACTAATTTTCGCTGAAAACGTTTATTAGGATTTACAGCATATTTATTTTATAGATTTTTCCGTTTCTTATTTCAAAAGTTACACGTGGGGAAATTTTGGTAAAAATCGTGTAACTTAAAAATTGGCCTAATTTCGAAAAGCTGTGTCTCCAAAACTATTGCTCGCATCAAAACCGTTCTACCCTCAAATTGTTTCAAATTTAACCAACTTTAAAACCTTCATAAATAATCTTGATGAACAACCAGTCCTTCCGGGTCAAATCTCCTATCGGGGTACATTTTTACCCCCCACCCCTTAAGCACAACTTCGCCGGGGGGGAAAACTTAGGATAGTCATATTGGGCACCAACAGCTGCCATTAAAACAATAAAACCTTTTGTAGGAATTAAATCCGATTTAAATTCTAACGCTACTGAACTAACGATAAACATTATTAAAATATTTTTCTATTAATAACTTATTAAATAAAAACCTCTAAGGGGGGCCACTTTCGGTCATACAACCGCCTTAAAGATACCTAGAGGGTCGATATGGTAAGAATTACCTAAGTGATTCTCTCCAAGATATAAGCGTATAAGCGTAATAAGCGTAAACTAATAAGGCGCCTACTACGTACGAAGTATCGAAGAACACGTAAAATTTCAGCAAAAGAAGAAACGTAATTAAATAACTTTTTTAATAGTACTACGAATAATCATAAAGTTCGCAACATTATGAACAAATAAGTACCTAGTTTATTGCTTAACTTTGAGAGCCCAAGGGGCAAAAATGTGATAAGGTCCTGTCGTAACTAAGTAATAGATTGGCTAGGCCGCAGGCAAAAAAACCAATTTGATGTTCGATTGTTCTAATATAGGTAGTTATTGCGATTTCTAACTACGTTATATAAAAGTCGACAGCTGCTTACGGATTGAACACCTAATATGTATTCATTACTTCATTAATAATGATAACAGTGCGATGCCATCATCTAAAGTACCTATAATACATATTACCTACTTTTCAATATTGTGGATGAGTATTTTAAGACAGTAACGAATATGGTATAAGTTTAACAATCATGAGCCTTTTTAAGGTCCCAACTGGCTGGGGCACTGGCTTACCTTATGGTCAAGAAGGATGTGCCATCATCACCCACCACGCGGGCCGGGCCCAATGCGGATTGTAGGTGTCAAGATCCCCAGCATTTTGAATATACAACGTCATTTGGTAGTCGTTTTAATTAACTTAAGGGAGTGTTCTACTAACGGAACTAAACATTTTTGCCAAAGAAACATGGGTCGAAATACTACAAAAAAATTTGACTTTCCCATACTAATAAAATGTTTTAGCTGTCTACTTAGTATGGGAGACCCAAATTTTTTTGTCGTTTTTCGACCCATGTTTCTTGGACAAAAATGTTTATTTTCATTGGTACAACACACCCTTAAGTTAATTAAAACGACTACAAAATGACGGTGTATATACCGAAATATTTACTATTGGTTATAAACATTTACCTACCTGCCCCCTATACAAATGGCCAACTTTCTATTCGTTTGAACCCTACGCTTACTTTTAAAGCTTAAATATGAGCAATAAATGATTAAATCACATGTCGCAAACTTATGTAAATCACAGACTTTGATGTATTGTATGGAATTGTCAAGCTTAGGGCCCGTAATTTTATAGTTTACTGCTTATTTTAAAGTTTTAATTGTAAGCGTAGCGTTCAAACGAATAGAATGTTGGCCATTTAAGTAGGGGGCTGGTGTTGTGAATTTCATGTTAACTACTGATCGCTGATTTAAATTATTGGAGTACCTAGGTAATAAGTGGTTTGTTCGCCTAGAGCTCAAGACAGGCGAAATGTTTACCCGAAGGTCTCCAAGAAAACTTGATGAACTATTCTAACGATTTTCACCAAAAGTTTGTCGCGTAGGGGAAGTACGTACTTACGTACAAAATGAAACACATAGGTAAAATGAAACACTGCGGTTTATTCAAAACTGGCGGCCAGAAACGAGGTGTTTGACATCGTATCACGTAAAGTTAGCTATTTTAGCAATCCTGTCAAAATGGGGAATGTCCGAAAAAAATCAATTTAAATTCGAAGAGACTTTAATTTTTTATAATTTTTCTACGCAACGGAAAATTCTGAAACTTTTTTCTATTACTAAGGGAGCTTATTCCTACCTATAAAAAAATATTCAGCCAATTTGATTTGTTGTCACCCCGGGTGACAGTGTTAGAGGGGACTCCTGGAATAATCGCCCCATTGTATCGACCTCGGCTCGTCGCGCCGGAGTGACTGGTAAAAATGAGTTTTTGTCTATAACAACTTTTTATTCTCATGACTATCTTCAGATTTTTGGTAGGTTTTACGTTGTATTCTTTCATTATTGTAACTTAAATCGATGCGTTATAACTTTATATTGCGATGTGTATAATTAATATTCAATAATTGTTGTTCTCTAATTCTTAACTCTTTTTTTTTTTTTTTTTTTTTAATTGCAAATTCTCCCTAGACGTGGAGGTCCAGGTCTTTATTTTACAATTTTTCTTCTTTTACACTCATTTTTTTTTCTTTCTTTTAATTTTTTTACAATATCTTGATTCTAATACATTTCTTTCTTACATATTTACTGTTCTTAATTTCTAGTCGTTTTTATTCCAATATTGCATGTCTTAATATTATTTATTATATATATTTGTATTTACAATGTTTTCTATTCTGTCTTATGTCTTGTTTCTTTCATTTACTATTTTTATAATTCTCTTTGCAAATTCTATTAATTTATCTCTTTCTTTGCTGTCTCTCATTATGTCCTTTAGGGTTTCTTTGCTGAGTGGTGTGTCTAGTGTCTGTGTTAATGTGTACCTATCAATGCAGTGCAGAGGGCAGTCCAGCATAATGTGGAAGATGTCCTCGCTCGCTGTCGGGTCGCAAACGCATGATGGGTTGTCCTTGCATTTGAACCTGTGCAAGTACGCCGCGAACCCACCATGTCCCGTCAGCATCTGCGAGGTCGGCCGGTCCACCTTCATCTTCCGCACTATGCTGTACGCCTCCACCCCATTCGGTAGGAAGAATTTTGTGGTGCTCGCCGTGCTTTCTGAAGTGTACCTACGGTCCCATTCTACTTTTGTAGCTGCGCGCAAATGGCGCTTCACAAAGATTCTTAACTCTTTATTCATCTCACGTATTGTTGGACAAAATGAAATACTTTTACTCCGGACAAAATGACATAACGTTTGTCCATACAGATTTAGGAAGTCTAAATTTTCATTTAGAAACAACATGCTGCGCATCTAAAAAAGGAAATCTGAACGTCAGACGTAGTCATGAATCTATGCAGAAAGCAAACGATGATGTTTGTATTTGTTTAATGTAATTAAATTAACTCTTTTCGCGTTCCCAACCTAGATAAGACTGGTTTAAATGCACGTAATGTGCTCATTGGGCTCATGCATCACGTGCTGATGTTCCTAGGAGGACCAAACATATTATTTGTGACCTTTGTGCAACTTTTATTACTTTGTCATTTTGTGCATAAATAACTTATATATAGATATGTCATTTTTCCCGTATTATACGGACAAAATGGTTTTTCGACTTTTTGTCGATAGAGCTCCTAGAGTTCCTATGTTATTGTTTCCATTCATTTTTAAGTTGAATTTACTGTAAGGCAAATAACTAAAGATAATTTTAAAAATAATAAAGTCATTACTTTATTTAGTAAGATATAACGACAAATAAAAAGACTAGGTATGTCATTTGGGACGTATTTCCCCTATATAAGTATAAATTAAGTATAGGTAGGTAATGCTGAGAATACAACATTTTGTAATTAAATAAAATGTGTAGCTTAAAATTTTAGGAGTCTGTTCAACCATAATTTGCTTGTGCGAAACTTCTCTAAGGGTATTTACGATATATGATAATATACCTATGTAGGTACTTGTATCTAGTTACTTCCCAATTTGAAAGCAAACAAAGCCCTTGATAGAACGTCGTCGTCTCTATTATTCTACGTAACTTCCCTCGTTTTACACGCAAATGAAACTCGTTACGAAAGTTATTTGAATGTAGTAATTATGTTTTAGCGCAAACAGCAAAATTGTTTCGTAGTTAAGTTTAGTAACACGTTTAAAAAACTCTGTTCTGTGCGTTTTTCGATAACGATGATGATAAAAAGTAGGGGTGCATTCGATACCGATACCGATATATCTGCGATACTTTGGGTTTTCCGATATATCGCCATCGGCGATATTTTTAGTGTCGATACAACGATACTTTTCAAATTTAACGCTTCAAAAAAGTAATGCAAACGTGCACGTTTTTTCGCCTACTTATATCATTGCACGAGCTTCAAACGAAGCATGAATATCTAATGCTCGGGGAATCCCCGCACGTTTCAGTGTGTTAAGTTAAAAAAAACAAATTAAAAAATATTAAAACCACGACTGCCCTATCAAAAAACTTTAAAGTGATACACAGAACAGCGTCCCCCGAGAGCAATGACTTTTGTTTTTCACTTTTTAGTACGTTTTTAGGGTTCCGTACCCAAAGGGTAAAAACGGGACCCTATTACTAAGACTTCGCTGTCCGTCTGTCTGTCTGTCTGCCTGTCTGTCTGTCTGTCTGTCACGGCTGTATCTCATGAACCGTGATAGCTAGACAATTGAAATTTTCACAGATGATGTATTTCTGTTGCAGCTATAACAACAAATACTAAAAACAGAATAAAATAAATATTTAAGGGGGGCTCCCATACAACAAACGTGATTTTTGCCGTTTTCTGGTACGGAACCCTTCGTGCGCGAGTCCGACTCGCACTTGGCCGGTTTTTTTACCTTCATTTAAAATCACCAAGCGTATCGGTATCGGTTTCGCCGATATTTTTATAAGTGTAGATATCGGTATCGTATCGGAAAAAAGGCGTAACGATGCATCCCTAATAAAAAGTAAATCTTAAACAAGTTATGTATAAAACAAGTACTTACCTACCTACTTACCCTAAATATGGAATCAGGTTTCAGATGTTTGTAGGCTGTACTAGTTGTTTGTCTGTTTCGAATAACATAAAAGTCCGTGAACCCGCGACAGTATTGCCTACGTCATATGACATCACGATGAAATGCATGGCACACGGTCGGAAAAGTTGTGCTGAGCGAGGATCAGAAGATTATCGCAAATAAAATTGGCCGGAAGCTTAACAAAATCTTCCACTTCCGGTCAAAATTTTAAGATTATATTTACGTCATGTGACATCAGTAAGAGACCCGCGTCATCATTTAGTTTTCAATCGTAGAGAGAGTAAACATAAGTCTGTCAGTTCTGAAATGGCCGGAATACCTTAAACTTATTTTTTTTGTTTTTTAGACATTTCAGAACTGACAGACTTATGTTTACTCTCTCTACGATTGAAAACTAAATAACGACACGGGTCTCTTACTGATGTCACATGACGAAAATATAATCTTAAAATTTTGACCGGAAGTGGAAGATTATCTCAAGCTTCCGGTCAATTTTATTTGCGATAATCTTCTGATCCTCGCTCAGCACAACTTTTCCGACCATGTGCCATGCATTTTATCGTGATGTCATATGACGAAGGCAATACTGTCGCGAGCTCACGGACTATAAGTGCTTTAGCTACTTACTTTGGAATCAAAGCAATGTTTGTGATATTGTCTAATATTTATCAGTTTATCTTTAAAATTTGGCTGGGGTATTTGTCTGATTTATACATATACAATATACCTAGTGCGAACAAAACGAAAACCTCTTTTACACACTTTAATGACGAAACGACCTCCCGTGGACTCTAATGGATGCCACGTGCCGGACTACAGCTGGGCCACAAAAAAAAAAGTTGGAAATCTTACTTTTTGACTATGCCATGATGAAGTCGATAATTTGTCGGAATTTGTCGCCAAAAACCAGATTTTGTCGGTCTTCCGTTTACGAGATACGTGTGGCCCAGCCGAAGAGACGTCTCTACAGCTGGGCCACACAGATCTCGAAAACGGAAGGTCGTAGCGAAAATCTGATTACTCGTATGTGTAGCCGGTATTTTGTCGGAATTTGTCGCCAAAAACCAGAGTTTGTCGGTCTTCCGTTTACGAGATACGTGTGGCCCAGCCGAAGAGACGTCTCTACAGCTGGGCCACACCGATCTCGAAAACGGAAGGTCGTAGCGAAAATCTGATTACTCGTATGTGTAGCCGGTATTTTGTCGGAATTTGTCGCCAAAAACCAGAGTTTGTCGGTCTTCCGTTTAGGAGATACGTGTGGCCCAGCTGTAGAGACGTCTCTTCGGCTGGGCCACACAGATCTCGAAAACGGAAGGTCGTAGCGAAAATCTGATTACTCGTGGGTGTAGCCGGTATTTTGTCGGAGTTTGTCACCAAGAACCAGATTTTGTCGGTCTTGCGTTTAGGAGATACGTGAGGATACGCTGTGGAGACCTTTCTACCTGGATCTTGAGAAAGGAAGGTCGTAGCGAAAATCTGATAACTCGAGTGTGTAGCCGTTAGTTTGTCGGAGTTTGTCACCAAGAATCAGAGTTTGTCGATCTTGCGTTTAGAAGATATTTGAGGATATGCTGTAGAGACCTTTCTACCTGGATCTCGAGAACGAAAGGTCGTAGCGAAAATCTGATAACTCCTATGTGTAGTCGGTAGTTCGAGCGAGTTTGTCGCTAAATACCAGAGCTTGATCGCCTTACGTTTACGAGATAAATGTGATTTGAATGTACCTTCGCGAATGTACATTCGCGTACAACTGTGTTTGAAATAATTATACTACTTTAATGAATGCATGCATGCATGCTATCTAGGTAAAAATTTAGAATACTTGAGCACGAATTTGGTGGTTTTGAGGGAAGGGGGGAGGAGGGGGGGAGGTAACCTCCCCCCTGGTGGTACTCCCATTCCGCGGAAGTACATATTTGCAGAGATATTGATATAAATGAATACACAAAAAAGTTATGATAACAGCCAAATTGCTGTTGTTTTTCGGCAATTAAAGGAAGGAGAGAGGGGGAGGGAAGGGAAACAACTCCCTCTTCCAATCCCCATCCGTCCGTGATGCGTAGTTTTCAAGAAATAATTTTTTGTGTAAACATAACCTCAAAACAAAAAAATTAGAAATTAAGCAGAGGAGGCTAAAAAGAGGTGGGTAAAGGGGAAGGGACGTACGTACAAAATTTCGCACGTAAAAAAAGTCGTTTCTGGCGCTTCGCCGGCCGCTACCGCGGCACGCTCGCTTCGCTCGCTCGGCTCGCGCGCTGGGTTCATGTACACCTAACATGCTTGTCGCTACGCTCCTCGCACCTATCACGTGACCTGCGGTCTTTGATTCACCATCGCAACAATTTAGCAGTGCTACCAACCTAGTGCGCCGCCATTAAACGTCAAGAATGACGACACTGGTTTAAAAATTAGACTTAGATCTTTATTTTTTTCGAAAAATAAGTGTTTCCGCGGAAAATGAATATGTGCATTAGAATCTCTGCATGTTTTATAATAAGGTAGTAAACTCACTATATATAATTTCGTGCTCAAGTTTTCTAAATCCAAGCCGCTATCTAAGCTGCATGATGTTTTATTTCTTACAATATGCGGCCGCCCTGAATTAGCTTTAACGGTCACCCATCCGACACCTGACCGGACCGAGTGTTGCTTATAAAACGTTACCAGCAACTAGGGACCGACCGAACACACTTTTCACCGAGAATCGAGACCGCGATTAAAAAATAGTCTCGGCCGAGACCGAGACCGAGATTTTTGTTTTTTTTTAAGTTACTATAAAATGGCAAAAAAAAAAGCAAATCGATGTACTATGGGCAACAGCGTCGCTTAATCAGTTTGCAACAAAATTCGCGTGCGCGTGTATCGCCCTTGCACGAACTAAACGTATTATTATATTATTACAAAATTGCTTTCTTGTGGTTTGACATTAGGATATTAAATATATTTTAAGGTGTATTTTACAAAAAATAAATTAACCACATCGGATCTGCAGGAGCCTAAACTTGGTATATTTTGAAAATGTGTTTTGATTTAATTTAAAACAAGACAGTGGCTGAAATGTATTAATTTAATATATTTTAAGAACCGGCTTAGCAATACATGATAGGATTTAGAACAAAAAATTTTTTTCCCCATACAAAAAGATTACCCATAACTCCTCTCCTAAGGGAAGAATTTTTAAGAACTGCGGGTCCAAAATATTGTTTTGACTTCAAGTATACTTGTGCCAAACGGCTATGCTGTAGATGGGTTTGAGGTTTTCCATTGATTTTGAGCTCGTACGCCAACCACACCACTATATTAATATAACATTCACATTCTTAAATGGTAAAACTAAACTAGGTACCTACCTACACAAGTCATCAAAAAAATACCAAAAGACTGAAATCAACAATTGTGGCATGCGTAACAGCGTTAGTTCCAATTACGCATGCCTCAGCGAAGAAGAAAGTGCAAGACAAAAGCGCACGAGTGTAATCTCAGGCCTACGTAAGTAGGTACTAATAGGCCGAGATTCTCGGCCATTTTAGCCGAGCCGAGACCGAGACATAATTTTTGGCCGAGACTGGCCGAGATCTCCAGCGAAGTTTTAAATTGTAATTTCGATTTTATATTCTTTTTCCATACAAAATTTGAACCCCATTTTCACCCCTTAAGGGGTTAAATCATGTCCACCGTATTGGACTTCAAAATAAATGTTATTTTCGTAATCGTCATCCTAGAAAATCGTAATAACGACATCCATATCGATTTTTGGGTTTTTTACCCCATTTCACCCCCATAGGGGTCAAAATACTAACAATAACGATATAAGTTGCGTTAGTTTTCTATCCATAAGCTTAAATAATAAATTTAGCTATTTTTACTTCGTAAATGAAGGATTTTCTTTACACAAATTTATCCCCCTTTTCACCCCTTCGGGAGTAGAATTTTCAAAAACGCTGAGATACGTGTACATTAATATTCAATCGTTAGCCTAAACACAAAATTTGAAGATCCTAGCTTTGAAACTGAGGGACTTTCATACAAACTTTGGACCCCCGTTTCACCCCCTTGGAGGGTGAGTTTTGAAAAATACTTTCTTAGTGCACCCCTAGACCTCATAAGGAACCTACGTGCCAAATTTGGTGTCTCTAGACCAAGCGGTTTGGGCTGTGCGTTGATATGTCAGTCACCAATCAGTATCTTCTTTTATATATTAAGATAAATAAATTGCACATCAATCATACCATACTTTACGTTGTTTTCACTTGTTTTATTTTATTGACCATTTTCCTAAAGGTACATCGATAAATAACCAAATAAAACCTCATGAAACTCACTTAGCATGTCGTACTCATTAAATTACTACTTACATTTTTAGGACAGATGTACGCGACTGTACGATACACCACGTATATAGAGTAGGAGACCAGATACCAAACGTTGTCGATACAATAAACGTTGAATACATCAATTACTATTCGAAAAATTAATTGAAATCTTTCATATTTCCTCACTAAATTCTTTTAATCATATAAATTTTGGATTTAATATTAACTATGTACATAAAATAATACAAATCAACTATACTGCTTACGCATTTTGGATAAGGCTCTAAGACTATGATCATAAAAAAACAAAACCCTTATTTCTCTGGAAAGGGGAGTCGACCAAGTCTGTAACTTAAGGACAAACTTGGGAAACAAAATGATCGGACTGAGATAAGAATGAAATAAAAGCACAGATATTTCAATAATTAATTTATTGTTTACAAATTGCTTATTACCTGCGTCTAATGTCATCTAACTCGCCAACTTACATGTTGGTATTATACTGTAACTCTGGTGAAGAAATCATTTTAAAAATAATTACAACGCAACCAGACAGTAGAAAATAAATCGAAAAAGTAAGGGGTACATTCTCGTGAGTAATCTGTTAGTATAAATCAACGTTTTAATAATTTAATTAAAAAAGCGCTAAAGTTAATTAAGAATATTTAGGTACCATGGGCAACAGCGTCGCTTAACCACTCCTAGGGTTAAAATCGCTTGCACGCCGCACCGTCACAACATACGTTTAGTTCGTGTAGGGGCGATACGCGCGCACAAGAATTTTGTTGCTAACTAGTTAAGCGACGCTGTTGCCGAAAGTACCTACAACTACATTACATAATGTAATTATTATTGTGTAATCATAATCAAGTTATGTGATCATCTTTAAGTGTATAATTTTTGAGTTATTACGAGTTTAAAAGAAATGTGTATCCTAGAATTTATGCTCGTCACCTAGGGTTGCCAGATGTCCTTTAATAGGACAACCTCTATTTCAGACCCAAAAATTGATCTTGTCCCCTAATATGAAATCTTCAATAAAGGACGAAATGTAAAACCATAAATACAAATATATTCGAACTTCAACATGAAATGTAAACATTTTTTTAGGAAGCTCTTAGAGCAGCCAAAAGTAATACAAAGTATACTGAAAAACACAAGGTCGTGTACCTATTTGGCTTTGATTGACGAAAAACTAGGTTAACTTACATTGTTTTATTAATAAATGTCGCTACGAGGGTGGATTGATAAGTCCATGACTTTTTAATGAAGAAATATTTTTTTTCGGAATATTTTGTTTTATTTCTGTACATAATCTTATTGTAGCTCTGCATATTCAGTCCAACGAAGTTCCTACCTCTTTGACCCATTATTTTTTCTTTCATCGCATGAAAACTGGTAACTGAAATGAGGGCCCATTTCACACCTCACCTTTTGGCTTGATGAAAATCTTTGCCCGCTAAGACATTTATCAAGACATTTATTCATGTTTGGTAAGAGAAAAAATCACACTGGGGTTGAATATAGAGAATAAGAAGGATTCGCATCTTCATTCGATGAGTTTTGATGTCACGAGTGCCGCCGAGAGGGTCGACAGGGTCATTAAGAAAAGTTAGAAGTCGCTTGAGCTTTTTGTTTCCAAAAGTAATAATCTTTTGCCGAATTTGAAAAAATGTAGTGTAAAGATGCCTTAAAGAGTTTCTTTTTAAGACACAAAAATAAATTATGAAAAAAAGTATTTCTTCTTTTCAAAGTCATGGACTTATCAAACCACCCTCGTACTGATACCATATAAGCATTTTATCTACTCTCATATCGTAAAATTCGAATTATGAATTTCAAATCGAATTTATATTGATATACTTTATACACGCAATACCGAAAAAAAATTAAAAAGTTATTTTATAACATACCTTCGCTATACTGAGCAATGTTATAAAATAACTTTTTTTCTCATTACGCTACAGGGCAAATCCAAGAAGGCAGTGCCGTGATATTAAAAAGAAACAACCATATTTCCACATACTTTCCATGATTAAAATGTACTCTATGGTGATCGATGACTTATCGTAGCGATTAGTCTTCTGGAATACACTCATCTCATTATTTATTTTTCTAATTGATTACGCGCCATTTTTTTTAGATGTTAATTATTACTTCTGCTTAAAAATGTCATAGTAGCGAGTGAAAATTTGACTCCACCCGATATTTTAGATGTGGCGACGGAAAAACATCTGTAAGTAGTGCCGAACTACCGATAAAAACTCTGTTTATCATTGATATTTTATTTTGTAGAAGTTTTGTAGGTTCAATCGCTTCAATCACAAATTGTATGAGAGTAGATAAAGTAGTGTATGAAACTGCACATAACTAGGTATTAAAACACTCGTGTGATAATATTAAAAACACACTCATGTTTTAATACCCCTCATTATGCGCCAGTTTCATAAACTACTATTATTAAAAATCATATTATAACCTTTATTTTCATCCTATGTCCATTATAAGTTTAATCTTATCAAATCCTTTAAAACATAAAATAGGACCTGGCAACCCTATCTTCACCTCACTTGATGTTAAGTGACGTTAAAGAGCACTACACCCGAAATCCTCACCACTGAGGAACTGGCTATCTGACCTCTAACTGCCGGAATACAACAATTTTTAAATTGTTGTAATGGCGTCAGACTTGTAACACGGTGGTAGCTAGCCTGGCCCAGCCCCTAATCTAGCTTAAAATCACTGAAATAAAGATTGACAAATCAAAAATGTACCCCATTTACATAGTATAATAATAAAACAAAGACGTTAAAATAAATACAATATTGAGCAGTAAGTATATAATAAATTATACAATATAAAACTACTTAACAACACTATAAGAATATTAAGAATCCGATAAGCAATGACCACAAATCCGTTTATTGTGCCGAATAAATACAAAAAAATGGGTTTGATAATGCTCAATTAACAAATTTACACACTAGAATTAGGTACTTTCAAGTCTAATAGAAATGTTCTACAAGAAAATAATTCGATTAAATCATTTGACTATCAATATTAAAATAATTTTGCCCTTTTACGTAATAAAATTAGTTGTTTGAAGATTTTTGTTTTCGACAAAAACAATCAAATACTCATATTTATCATCCTTGATTTCTATCCCTTACCTTATGCTATGAAAATTAACAGACAAAGTACAAAAAAAAGAGTTTTAAAACTAGCAAGCTCTTTAACTTATATAGTCAACGCAAGAAATGGTGTGTACTTGATTCCTTTATTTACATTTTCGTATATTATATGACATAATATATTTGTGTTTACAGTGACATCCCATGTAAACTGATTTGTCTTTCAAAGTATATTCAAAACACTGTGATAGATAACACAATGAAACGATAATCTTGCAAGTTTTGTAATTGTTCACATTTAAATGTTTTTATATGCCCTTGTTCTTAATGGAGTTCTATCAAACTTTTAGTTTGATAAAAAAAACCCTGTGTAATTTTACTCTAAAATGATTGCAGTTAGAGCACAGATTACTAAATAGTTGGTAACAGCGACACGAAATTCTGCAGCAGTGCAGCGAGAGTAGCTTATTATGTCCTCGCGCGGATGGGTTTCTGTACATTTAGTACTATAATATATTCTGTGGCACCACCTTCCCCGCGTTCCGAATCACGCTCACAGCGCTGTTAGCGCGAATCCGACCAAATCAAATAGTCACAAAGTATTACACAGATAGGGTATCTGTATACTTACTTCATTTAATGGATTATACGCTAACAGTGCTGTTGGTGTGATTTGGAACGCGGGGCATAAGACCACTTACAAATATCATACACTGTGTTCGTCAAAAAATGTTTATTGCTGTCCAATTTCGTTGTTCTGATCTGTGTGGACGATAGTGTTCGTATTCGCTCTACCAAATGTTTGTGGTTCGATGTCCATGTTTACAATGTTTTTGTTCGTTCGTGCGTACACGCCTTACAGATTACTTTAGCTAGTGATCATAATTTAATGAGGAATAAAATGCACGAAAATCTTTCTCTATTTTGGCAAGCGGGCAAATCATTTGTACACAATTTTGTTGATAAGCCTATCAGTCAAAAACAATATATATTTTTTTAAATATCATGCTTATGTGTATGTAATCGACTTAAGTCGATATTGTAATAAAGGAATCAGTAATCCATAGTGACTGGTTAGTTAGCCGTTACTTTACATATTTAAATCTATTTTTTATAATTTTCTTTATTTAGAGACGGACTGCATGTCAGAAAATGCAACTGCAAGAAATCTAGCTTTTATAAAACTACTTTATCGAAATCTCTATAATGAAACATAGTATACAGTTATACAATACATTGCCTTTTTTATTAATTAATTAGAAATTTAGACATAAGCACAAAAATGTATTAACAATGTTTGAAAAAAAATTGTAGAATAATAATTTCAAAAATAAAATTCGTAATCAAGCAAACATTTTTAAATAAATTTAAAATATACACCGATTCTAGAATTTCGTTTATATCTATAGCTGATTTGCATTAAAGGAGAACCGCCACATTCCATAGAAAAAATGCTTAATTTGTACACGATAGAAATCGGCCTTAAAATTTAGCCAATAATATTTGCCACATGAATCAAGTTCTGCCTTATTTTTTGCACATGTAGAATGATGAATATTTTTGATAAATCGAAACACTACGGAAACAACGACTCATCTGAAACGAAAGGGCAGCAATGTCACTATGAAATGTGAAAATATGGCTGTACAAATTACAATTCTTGTGCTCTTTTAGAAATTAAGAAAACGAAATGTGAGTTCGATTTGACATTGATAGCTGTCGTTTGATTGACAGATACATAGAATCTCAAAGGTATGCAAATTGAGCATAAAATGACGGGTCTCCTTTAGGCTCAATTTATGCATAACATAATTGAAAATGTTAATAAAGTCTTAAGCCAAACACGAAAAACCATCGAAAAGTATAAAAGCCTATTAAAGAGGTACATATCCACATCATACGATTTAGGATATAAGACGTCCTGAGTTTTAGATTCAGGGTCTTTAGAGTTCAATATGGTACTAAACTACATCAATTTAGTATAATATTGAATAAAGACGGGCTATCGATTTGGTCTGACATTCTAAATGAGGTGTAGATACTAGGGATGCGCATACCAAGCACTGTTCTCAATCCAGCGGGATATTTGGACTTTCATTAATTATTTTATGTTAATCAAATATTATTAGAAATTAAAAAATCAACAAAATTTCACTGCAGCGAATTAACTGATTATTTTATTGACTACTTATTAATAATAAAAAGTTTAAAGACAATAACAAATATTAATATTTGCTAATTTTGTAGTCTTTGTACTCTAGTTAACTAAAATATTACTTCTAATCTTTATCTCAGGTAACTTTTATGAATTAGGTTTACTGTCTTAATTTATCTTACAAAAGAAACAACCGAAAAATGTAAGCTATGCGGGTCCACAAATTGTTGCGGGATTCAGCAGTTCCTAAAATTGTGTTCAATCCCGCTGGATTGCGCGATCCCATCCCACTTTCCTGGATTGCAATCCCTAGTAGATAAATCTTATTTATTCTTTTGAAATCTAGTATAAATAAACAAACAGCAAGGCTTACTCTTGAATTCAAGAATCGCTTATATAAAAACAAACTTTGATAAACGGATCGTTCCATACTCATAGCCGAAACAAATAATGCAAAAAACAGCATTAGTCGAAACACACCGGTACAATCTCTCGAATATCATACTATTCAGTTTGTGCAGAAAGGGCACAAAGTTTTATTACATGGCCTTTTTTTACTCAATTCTCTATAGTAAATTTAAAATGGACTAAGGCTCTTTCTCCAATATGCGATTCTTTCGATCCAAAGTCAATATTTAAGTTCAATGACAAAAACTGCCATATCCTTTATTTATTTGCTTCTGTTAAATCTACTCACGATGGCTCTTCGATGTTTCATTGTACTTAAAATGCGTATGAATTTGTTTAAAACAAATGTGGCGATGTAATTTCAAAAATTACGTGTTTAGGTATCAGCGAAATTCTCTCTCACTTTGGTGTCTTTTTTATAGGTACTTTATCACTTTCCGAATAATATAAAAGCAATCTATCGACAGTTCCGAGTTTGGTCTTCGTTCGATAAGGCGATTGCCTGACTGAAAGTGGCGCCCTCAGAGGTTTTTATTTAATAAGTTGTTAATGGAAAAGGATTTTAATAAAACTTATTGTGGAAATTTTAGGGAAATTTATTTTTTAATTTTAAAATACTAGACTATACTAGTATTTTTAGAAGGTATCATTACATTTTCACGCAGTCATTCGTAGAAGTAGATAGCAAATGCGTCAAAAACGGCCACTTTTAGCACTTTTGCTATCTACTTCTAGCAGTGACTACGAGGGAATATAATGATACCGTCTAAAAATCCTAGACTACGGGCCCTAAAAATTCCACGGGAACTTTTATTACAAATTGTGTATTAGAATTACAATATTAAATTAAATTCACCGCAGCGCCACTTTCGGTCAGGAAAGCGTCTTAACACAGCGTGGTGTTTTGACGTCCACAAGTTTCCTTTTAAAATTAAACTTAAATGTTTCCAACATTTAAACGTACTATTTAATACCGCCAAATCTATACAACTTCACTCTGAACGCGTGAGAGCGAGCACACAACACTTTCAAAGAACATTTTAGATTTTTCAAGTTTTAGTCACTAAGTTTGGGGAAATACAGAGTAACTCTCGTTTGTATTAATCGCTAAAACGCTGAAAACAAACTAAATATTTTCAAAACACTAATCCTAGCTATAGCTTCAAAATAAAGAGTTAAAAACATTGTTTTAATAAGTACTATTTAAAAACTCACAGGTCGAACTACCATTATGGTAAAAACTTATAACCTGGCAACTCCGTTTGGCAGCTGTCCCTCTCACACGCTCAGTCTTGTGCTATCGCCGCCTCGCTCAGTTGGCGGCGACCTCTCTCTGCTGCTTGTGCCGCCGGTGGTCGTAGTTGACGAGCCTTTGCCCAACGAGGTACTTGTCGTTTTTGATGTGCTCATAGAGCTTACGGAATTGTCGAATCTGTAACAAAAACAGTGGAAATAAACGTACGGTAAACAGGCAACCTGGGGCTCAAGAATATTGTTAATGTCACAATCGTGTTTCAATTGTGTTGGAGTTGTGATGATTTTTGACACAGTTCTTGTTTTTTTACTTTTAAACCCAAAACCGAAACACAAATGAATCACGTTTATGACGTTAACAATCAACTCTCTATACTAGGAAATAGTAAAGCCATTTTGTAATGTTTATTCGAAGTTGCATCTAAAGGTGTCTTTGTTTTATTTTAAACTTTCCGAAAAGGAAGAACGTATAAAATTACCCCACGAAACAATTTTTTTTATATTTTAAACTATTTCGTCGTTTCCATACATTTTTGCCTTTCAGTCCACAATGTCAAATTACCAAAATGTCAAGCGGTTTCAAAATGTCAAGTCCCCAAAACGTCAGATTCCCAAAATGTCAAGTTCCCGAAATGTCAAGTTCCCGAAATGTCAAATTCCCCAAAACGTCAGATTCCCAAAATGTCAAGTTTCCGAAATGTCAAGTTCCCGAAATGTCAAATTCCCGAAATGTCAAGTTCCCTTCAAGTCAAGTCCCGTTCCAAGTTGTGGACTGAAAGGCTTTTTTTGTATATCGGTGCAATTTAGTAGACAATACGGTAAATGAATCATGTTATAATCGTGTGCGGCGTATGGTACCTAACCTACCTAAATGCCGCTACAGTAATCATCAGTAATTCATATGTACAATGTGCAGAATGAATATTCTACATAGGAATTACTGACCAGTAGGATTTTTTCATAGCAGTTTTTATATATCAGACTTTAAGTTTGGACTTTAAGTATTTTTTTAGGTTTATTTTTACCTTTTTTGCGATACTTTTCATTGCTGTAAATCTTACAGTGTAAGACGTGGGGTAGTTTGTATGAACAGAAATAGTTCTTCATTACGATTTCCGCGAGAACTATTCACACTCCGCTATAGTCAGTGGCACGAATCATGAAACCGGGTGGGGATTGCGCGGAACGCGTATTTTGGGTATGCGTTGCGGTGAGGGGCGCGGGCGGCGGGAGAGGGGCGCGCGCTATTGGTCGCTCACAAGAGCACATGCGCGAACTTATCCCCACTCCGTCGAAAAATTTTCATGATTCGTGCCACTGACTGTACAATGTCTCGCAATAAGCCTTGGTTCTCCGCTTTTTATAAATAGCCTTAGTTCTCCGCCACGGATTGTCCTAGCTGTGATCTGATGATGGCCGTCCAGGGAGTGAATGGAGCAGATTTAGATATCTATACACACCCAACTGATCTGAGGGCCTAGCCAAAGTAACATTCGCAAATCTTCGTTATCGCTTCGCTATCGAAACATGTATGGGATTGACATAAGGTTTCGTTAACAATCGAATTTTAAAACGTCAAATCCATACATGTTTCGAAGCGAAGCGATAGCGAAAATTTGCAAATGTTACTTTAACTAGGGGGGCTGATCAGCATTGTAAGAGATATAAGGAAATATCTATTAAAAACCTGTGAAATCAGCATAAAAATGAATGAAATCCTGAAAATGAGAACTGATCCTTAACCATACCTGGAATACAGTGAGCGCGCATAGCACGGCGAACAGCAGCAGCGCCGGGTACACGCGGCGCGCGAGCAAGTTGCGTTGCTATGGCGACCATCCTACATTACTCGACCATACCTGGAATACAGTGAGCGCGCATAGCACGGCGAACAGCAGCAGCGCCGGGTACACGCGGCGCGCGAGCAAGTTCCGTTGCTATGGCGACCATCCTACATTACTCGACCATACCTGGAATACAGTGAGCGCGCATAGCACGGCGAACAGCAGCAGCGCCGGGTACACGCGGCGCGCGAGCAAGTTCCGTTGCTATGGCGACCATCCTACATTACTCGACCATACCTGGAATACAGTGAGCGCGCATAGCACGGCGAACAGCAGCAGCGCCGGGTACACGCGGCGCGCGAGCAAGTTGCGTTGCTATGGCGACCATCCTACATTACTCGACCATACCTGGAATACAGTGAGCGCGCATAGCACGGCGAACAGCAGCAG
This sequence comes from Agriphila tristella, assembly GCA_928269145.1. Taxonomy (NCBI): domain Eukaryota; kingdom Metazoa; phylum Arthropoda; class Insecta; order Lepidoptera; family Crambidae; genus Agriphila; species Agriphila tristella. The sequence continues at coordinate 50,261,828 of OV743431.1, read as the reverse complement.
CGCCGGGTACACGCGGCGCGCGAGCAAGTTCCGTTGCTCTGGCGACCATCCTACATTACTCGACCATACCTGGAATACAGTGAGCGCGCATAGCACGGCGAACAGCAGCAGCGCCGGGTACACGCGGCGCGCGAGCAAGTTGCGTTGCTATGGCGACCATCCTACATTACTCGACCATACCTGGAATACAGTGAGCGCGCATAGCACGGCGAACAGCAGCAGCGCCGGGTACACGCGGCGCGCGAGCAAGTTCCGTTGCTATGGCGACCATCCTACATTACTCGACCATACCTGGAATACAGTGAGCGCGCATAGCACGGCGAACAGCAGCAGCGCCGGGTACACGCGGCGCGCGAGCAAGTTGCGTTGCTATGGCGACCATCCTACATTACTCGACCATACCTGGAATACAGTGAGCGCGCATAGCACGGCGAACAGCAGCAGCGCCGGGTACACGCGGCGCGCGAGCAAGTTCCGTTGCGCCGCCGAAGTGACGACGAGCGGCGCGACGCTGTGCGCGAACGCGTAAGGGACAGCGAGCGCTAGCCCCAGCCAGCACACTATGGGCGCTGCCACTTCTTTTAGTATGAACCTGGGAAAACGCAAGCAATTTGTATGGCGGTTAACACACTACCCCGCGCTCCGCCGCCTAGCAGCGGGATAGCAAATTTTAATATTTATGAATTAGTATAGAAAACACGTCTTGTCGAACACAGCAGATTCTGCCACTAGGCGTGAGAGTAGTCTTCATAAGACTACTCTCAGTTACTTTTCGCTTACGTACGAAAACCGGCACGATGGATACCACTATCGTCTGGTACGAAATTAAAAAATATGGGACATATCTACAGAGGCGGATGAATATTTTATTGAGGATAGTTTATTATAACACGCCTAACAACATTTCGTATGAACACTTTTCTCTAAAAGTCAAGAGATTAAAGTTTATTTTCATGAAATTTCTTCAATTTATTTCCTCTAAGTGAAATTATTTCTAAATCAAGTTAACTAAATAATTAAATCAAGGAATGATTCAAAATTTCTAATTGTACAATAGGGTGGGCCGATTTTGATCATTTTCCGAATTTTGCTTCACAAGACCCCTCAAAAGTTGCGTACTGCGACGTAGGTTATAGGAAAAATAATATAAAAAATTAAGATTATCACTTTTAGCCCTCTACTAGCGTTTGAATTTTTATAAAATACCTACATTTTGTGTATATCAGACTTAAGAATTTAGCATTAAAAGACCCCTCAAAAGTTGCGTAATGCGACGTAGATTCTAGGTAAAATAATTAAAAAAATAAGCTTAGCACTTTGAAACAGGAATTTTATCAAATCTGATTCGAAATTTTTTATTTTGTTTAATTATTTTTTACAATATTTGATTGCTATCTACTATTTTTTAATTATTTTTCCTACAACCAACGTCTCATTGTGCAACTTTTGAGGGGTCATTTAATACAAAATTCTAAATTCTGAAATACACGAAATAAGGGTATTTTATAAAAATTCGATCGCTAGTAGAGGGCTCAAAGTGATAATCTTATTTTTTTTTTATTATTTTTCCTATAACCTACGTCGCATTACGCAACTTTTGAGGGGTCTTGCGAAGCAAAATTCGAAAAATGATTAAAATCGGCCCACCCTATTGTACAACACAACAACGAAAAGCTTCGCGACAGCGCGATAGTCTGGCACATGGGTAAGAAGAAGAACATCTGTCGAAAACTCGAAATACGCCACAAAATGTTGGTCATCCCTTACTAAACTGATCACGTGATCTCTTTGATTTGTATGGCTATTTTATTTTACATATTCGACCCCATGTTTCTTAGAGGAAGTTGTTCAGTTTCATGGACTGAACACATCCTTAAAATTTGGAGAGTGAATAAAAAATACAGCCTGTTAAATGCCAATCAAAAACATTTCTTATTTCCACTAAACTAATAACTATTAACTTTGGCAGGCCAATATATTTATGATAATTTAGTTTATGTAAGGAAACACTATGATTCATTTGCTAAGAACAGCAATATTCACCAGTTCAATACAAGAAATAAAGATAAACTTGCCGTTCCAAGATTTAGGCTTGCAAAAACTAGAGGTTCATTTATGGGGAAAGGCATAGCCTTTATTAATAAAGTTCCACAACAAGTGATTGATCTTCCTTTGCATGAATTTAAAAACCATGTTAAAAAAACGCTCATGGGTAAAGGTTATTATAAAGTAGATGATTATCTTAAAGATCTAAATGCGTGGAAATGATGTAACACATAACTTGCTAATAAGTACTTTGTTGAAGTAATATAATAAGTCTATGTTGTTGCCAATAATCCTGTCACCCTGTTGTAATTTTCTGGTAACGATATATTCAAGTTTGTAAATATCGTTACTTATGGCTGTTACAGCTGATAAGTTTCTTGCGCCCGTTCTTCTTGTCAGCTAAAAAAGTCTGGAACGGGTGGTAGGAAAATATAGACGATTCAAAAGTACTTAATAATTAAGTTTATTTGAATAAAGCTTATTTGACTTTGACTTTGACTTTGACTCACTTTAGGTCCATTTCCCTGATTCCGTCGCGGTAGGCCTTCTCAATGGCGCGGCGCATACTCCAGTCGGGGCCCATCATAGTGAGCGCGCACACTATCTTCGTGTAAAGGACCCCTAAGGCCCAGTCTTGCCACACGAATAACACTGGAGATTGCTCGAGCGGCACTCGCAACGGTATCACTAGCACCTGTTAAAAAAACGTATATTTTTAGGTGAATTTTATAAGCACACAATACACCTGTATGTGTTACATCTTGAATCCGTCAGTGATATTCATAGGTCGCTGGTCCATATCCAGCTCGAAGGACCATAATGTAGATTCGCTTATAGTTCATAGGATAGGATGTTATGTTGATGTTCTACGATGACGTAATCTAATGTTCGTAAGAATGTAAGGAAAAATGTATATAACACGTGTGTCACCGATAATTGTTTTATTGTCATTGTTTTATAAATGCGTTAATTTGCGGATTTGTAACGTTAGCTTAATAGTAGTTTATGATACAAGCTTGGTAAGGAGATTTTTAAAACGAGTTGACGTTTTGTAAGCCCGAACCGCAGGCGAGGGTTTATAATCGTCACGAGTTTTAAAAAACCTTAACAACCGTGTGCCATACTACGTTTTTCAATACATTTGCGAGAAAACATTATAGGTACTACTGAAATTGTAATCTATACATATAATAACACTGTAAATTCTAAATATTTGTGCGCGAATTACGCAAAAACGGCAAAACGAATTTTGATGGATTTTTCACAATGAGGATCAGTAACAGGTTTGAATCCTATAGTTTTATTGATATAATATAAACAGCTATGAAATCTAGTGAAAGAATTTTTGAAATCCGTTTAGAAATGATTGAGTTAAAAGGGTTTGAAGGAAATGCCAAGCTCAATGCAATATGTGCTTTATCGCGTACGACATAAGGTTCACGTCCATCGCGATGACGTCATAGGGACCCCCAAAAAATCAGTGTTTTAGCTCTTATAACTTCTCAGGTTTAAAAGATATCGTAAAAATGTTTTCACAGTTAATCATAGGGTGGCATTAGCTTTCTAATTAGCCATTAAAAAAAAATCGTTACTGATCCTCATTTAGTAGATTGAGGTCCAACTTAAAATCTAAGCTATGTTTCATCAAATTCAGGTGGGTGGAACCAGGGAAACAGCTTGAACTCTTCGTAGTACTAGCTTTCATACACTAAAGGGGTCATTTTAAACTGGTTGCAATATGTTTCTACTGTCCACGCGGATGAAGTCGCGGGCGGAAGCTAGTAGAAATTAAAAAAAAACGTTCGTAAACAAAAAAACACGGCGCCGGCGTGCGGTAAAATCAAATTTCCTCACACTGTACTAATCCGTAAACAAAAACGCACGTCGTGCGGTAAAATCAACTTACTGCACGCTCGACTGTCATCGTAAACTTACATTTTCGAGCAACTGTATTGAAAAAAATATAATTGTACCTATAATATTGTAGGAGCTCGCTCGTACAAACGTGATAAATCGCTTTATCATATCGCGTTTCGGTGGTCATGCTAGGAAGGCAATACTCGTTGACGGGACTTATGCGAGACATTAAGGTCCTCACATACACGCGCACACTCACCAGCTCCAGCAGCAGCCCGAACATGAGCGGCACGAGCCCCAGCAGCGCGAGCGCGGCGAGGGCGGCGCGCACGCACACGTGCAGCCACACTACAGCCCCACTCACCAGCTCCAGCAGCAGCCCGAACATGAGCGGCACGAGCCCCAGCAGCGCGAGCGCGGCGAGGGCGGCGCGCACGCACACGTGCAGCCACACTACAGCCCCACTCACCAGCTCCAGCAGCAGCCCGAACATGAGCGGCACGAGCCCCAGCAGCGCGAGCGCGGCGAGGGCGGCGCGCACGCACACGTGCAGCCACACTACAGCCCCACTCACCAGCTCCAGCAGCAGCCCGAACATGAGCGGCACGAGCCCCAGCAGCGCGAGCGCGGCGAGGGCGGCGCGCACGCACACGTGCAGCCACACTACAGCCCCACTCACCAGCTCCAGCAGCAGCCCGAACATGAGCGGCACGAGCCCCAGCAGCGCGAGCGCGGCGAGGGCGGCGCGCACGCACACGTGCAGCCACACTACAGCCCCACTCACCAGCTCCAGCAGCAGCCCGAACATGAGCGGCACGAGCCCCAGCAGCGCGAGCGCGGTGAGGGCGGCGCGCACGCACACGTGCAGCCACACTACAGCCCCACTCACCAGCTCCAGCAGCAGCCCGAACATGAGCGGCACGAGCCCCAGCAGCGCGAGCGCGGCGAGGGCGGCGCGCACGCACACGTGCAGCCACACTACAGCCCCACTCACCAGCTCCAGCAGCAGCCCGAACATGAGCGGCACGAGCCCCAGCAGCGCGAGCGCGGCGAGGGCGGCGCGCACGCACACGTGCAGCCACACTACAGCCCCACTCACCAGCTCCAGCAGCAGCCCGAACATGAGCGGCACGAGCCCCAGCAGCGCGAGCGCGGCGAGGGCGGCGCGCACGCACACGTGCAGCCACACTACAGCCCCACTCACCAGCTCCAGCAGCAGCCCGAACATGAGCGGCACGAGCCCCAGCAGCGCGAGCGCGGCGAGGGCGGCGCGCACGCACACGTGCAGCCACACTACAGCCCCACTCACCAGCTCCAGCAGCAGCCCGAACATGAGCGGCACGAGCCCCAGCAGCGCGAGCGCGGCGAGGGCGGCGCGCACGCACACGTGCAGCCACACTACAGCCCCACTCACCAGCTCCAGCAGCAGCCCGAACATGAGCGGCACGAGCCCCAGCAGCGCGAGCGCGGCGAGGGCGGCGCGCACGCACACGTGCAGCCACACTACCGCCCCACTCACCAGCTCCAGCAGCAGCCCGAACATGAGCGGCACGAGCCCCAGCAGCGCGAGCGCGGTGAGGGCGGCGCGCACGCACACGTGCAGCCACACTACAGCCCCACTCACCAGCTCCAGCAGCAGCCCGAACATGAGCGGCACGAGCCCCAGCAGCGCGAGCGCGGCGAGGGCGGCGCGCACGCACACGCGCGCCCACAGGCACGCGCGCGCCACCAGCGCCGTGCGCCCGCCGCGCGCCCAGCCCGCCGCCAGCGTGCCGCCGCGCCCCGCCGCCCAGCACACGTACATGCCTACGCGAAACGATATCACGTATAAGCACAGAATAGATATAAGTACCGCCCCGCCCCAAAATCAATTACCTCACCCCACCCCGCGAGTTCGTGTGTCCAATCGTGTGCTCATGTTGTCGTGTTTATCAACGTCAACTTATTTTGATACTAGCGGCCGCAACTTCGTCTCCGTGGACTTTTTTTGCTATCCCTCGGGAACTGTACGTTTTTTCTGGATGAAAGGGTTTCCTTTTCCGCACCCCTGACAACGTGTATGCAAAATTTCATAATGATCGGTTCAGTAGTTACGTCGTGAAGGCGTAACAAACAAACCGACTTTCGTATTTATAAATGTTAAGTAAGGATTCAAAGCAATGCGTCGTAACTTTTAAGTCGTATTTGTCAACTGACAACTTATTTTGATATTTAAAGCAATGCGTCGGTAACTTTATTTACCAAAAAATTCGCGCTCATATCATACAGTACAAACAGCACGGCAGTCGGTAGCCCTAAAAGTAGGGCCACTTTAATAGGCCACATTTGACACTTCATCAAAATTCCTCAACGTAACCTTGTAACGGCGGGCATCAAATATAATATATTTTTTCTATGTTAGAACAGCACAATTACTTCTTGTTTTTCAATCACGAATGTATAATTACGGTAAAACATAAAAACAAATTTTGTTTAATAAAACTAAACGTCGTTACAATGTTATGTCAGTGAAAACTTTTTCTTTTTAAACACTTTACCCAAAAATCGAAAAATCGAAAGTTTAATGCAATGAGTACTTGTGAAGGAATATTCTCACCATAAATAAATAATATTAATTTTTATATAAGAAATTGGCGGCACGCGACATCAAATTTTATTTCCACTATTTATCGTAGGTAGATACTTGAAAGTCATATTATTTCAAATCTCCATTAGCTTTGTTAGCATTTTTTAGGGTTCCGTAGCCTAAACGGCAAAAAACGAAACCTTTAGAGATTCGTCATGTCTGTTTGTCTGTCTGTCCGTCCGTATGTCACAGCCACTTTATTCCGAAAGTATGATTACACAATTGAAACTTGGTAGGTAGATGTATTCTGTTAACCGCTTAACGATTTTAATACAAAAAAAAACAAAGATTAACCGCCGCCGCTATATACACCGCCGAAATGGTAAAATGTTTGTCCCCCCCTTTAACTTTTGAAATAAGAGAGTGAAAACTCAGATCAAATAAAAAAGAAAGATGGAGCGTTGCGAACAATGAAGTGAGGCCGGTTTTTGATGGTACATGAATGTGCGTACAAGGGGGCGAGCGGGGGCCGGGCGGCAGGGTTTTATATGGAAAGCCAAGGCGTAGTTTCGTTACACGTGTGTGCGTAAACGGTGTATGTACTCAGCCAAGGCGTACTTGGCCGGTTTTTTTATATATTCAAATAAGAACATCAGTTTCATATTTACGGTTACTTACGTCAAAAAACGTAACGTTTTGTTATATGTACGTACTTGTTTGTTTTATTATGTTTCCTTTTACGATATAAAATAATAATGGGACAGAGATTTGACTGATAATTTTTTGATTTGATTTTCATTGCATTTTAGTTAAAATTAAATAGTATCCTCATAAGTACTTTTTCATAATAACTGAATTCATATTCCATGTTTGAAGTCTGTATCGATTCATTCACTTTAATCGGTGTTTTGAAGCTATGAACACCTACGGTCACCTCACTATTAATCGAAAATTGACAAATGTCAAATGTGGCCTATTAAAATGGCCCTACTTCGCCTTCACAGACAGTTGCACGTGTACAAAAACGTCATCTGACGTCATCTGTTTATAATGGCGCGGTTGTATGGAGTGTCCGGGATGTTGTATAAGTACAGATTAATTGAATTCGTATTCAAATTATTAAACTTTGTGCTGCGCCACCAACTAAGCTTTTCCATTGTGCGCTATAAATTATATTCACACTCGATAGTTTTTCGTGCTAAGGGTATACAGGAATCTTGAGCGCCGGACGAAAGAGTGGATGATAAAGCGGGAAATACAATAGTCAGACTAGGGGCACATACGCCGATCTGGGCGCGTCCAACGATGTATTCTATGTGCGCGTCAGAAGACATACTTTTCGTTGGGTCGCGTAACGTATGTGGGACACGTACGCCTATCTGGGCGCGTCACGTAGGTGTGTGCGTCGCAAGGCGTGTGTATATGTTACGGCTAATACCCGAAGTGCGGCTTAACCTAGTTTTAGCCGGCTAAAACTAGGTGTAACCGCTAGTTGTTGGCTAAAACTAGGTGTAGCCGATTTGCTCGCGGCTAATACTAGGTGTAGCCGGCTAAAACTAAGTGCAGCATGGGATATAAAGAAAGTTTTTTCTGTTGTCTGTTAAAAAAAAATAACCTCGAAATTTAAATTTCTAACCTAACCCGGGACCTACAGGAGTAAAGCAGATCGGTTGGTTACACCTAGTTTTAGCCAACAGCTATCGGCTACACCTAGTTTTAGCCGGCTAGAACTAGGTTTAGCCGCACTTCGGGTATTAGCCGTAACATATACACATGGTTAAAGTGTCGCAGCTCTATACGACTACTCTCTAACTATGTTGAATGTATGATTGGGGACCGACGCGCCCAGGGGCCCTACCGCCTAACTCAAAGCTTTAGCCAGAGCGAGAACTATGCTCTATCCGTCCTTGTCATATCATAACACGATGACAAGGACGGACAGTGCACTGACGTCACAAACCAAAGCCAGAGTCAAAGCGAGAGAGTTAGGCGGTAGACCCGCAAACAAATTGGTGTAATATAGTTCCCGCTTAACTTTGCGCATCGAAAATGAGGACACTAACAAATTGCTTCGGGACGAACAAAACTTAATTCTTAATTTAAAGAAAAGAATCGCAACTGACTCTCAAATCAGCAAATCACGTAATGAGAATAGAACCACGTTAGCCTCAGCAAAAATTATGAAAGATAAAACACCAACTATTCCAAACACTGTTCTTCAAAATTAAGGAATGAGAAACATTATACGAAATCGCGTATTAAATAAATATCACTCACCACAAGCCGCCGTATAAAGTTCGTGTACACCTTCAGATGCTTTGGGCAACCAAAGCGCCATTACTTTCCTTCCAATAGCCACGGGAATAACCTGTTAAAAATCAATCAAATTAAAAGCCTATATTTATTTAAATCGTTAAAAAGCTTTTTAAAAAAAAGAAAAACCGCCTTCAAAAAACTGAAAACAAAAACAGCTTAAAAATTAAATACCTCTAAAAAGCAAGAAATAATATTCGAATCATTCGTTACACATATCAATATTAATAAAACACGTCTATTGAAGTCGGGTGGGGTCCAGCCCCACCCGACTTCATTAGACGTGTTTTATTAATATTGATATGTGTAACGAATGATTCGAATATTATTTCTTGCTTTTTAGAGGTATTTAATTTTTAAGCTGTTTTTGTTTTCAGTTTTTTGAAGGCGGTTTTTCTTTTTTTTAAAAAGCTTTTTTATTTTCAACTTTTTAGTGGTAGGTATGTAAGCGCAGCGTGTAAATATTTTTTAATTTTATATTATAATATTTTCAATGGTAAAATGCCCAGAACTCAATTTCCAAATTTACGCTGTTTGTTTTTGAGGAGTTCCGTTGTGTCATCGTAGTCCAAGTCTAGTCCAGAACGTTGCATCGCAAACCATGATTTGATTTGTTTTGGATTGCCATAAACTTACCAAAACCTAAATCACTTTACTTATACTATTTGATTTTGAAGAGTTCCTTTATGTATCTTCGAAGTTCGAAGTCCAATAACAATGAAATTAAATTGTGACCACTCTTGAAGTATACCCTTTCAAATAAAAAAAGAATCATCTAAATCGGTTCATAAACAAAGAAGTTATGTCCGAAATTCCATAAAAACTCGTGCGATGGCGAGCTAAATAATTGATATTTTTCAGGATTATGAAAAAACTACTGGCCAGATCTCTGTAAAAAAATTATGGGACCACACACGAACTATGTTCTTTGAGTTAAAAAAAAATTTTACAAATCGGGTAACAACTGACGAAGCTATGTTAAAACATACATAAAAAAAAAAAAAAAAAAAATACCGTCGACTTGAGAACCTCCTCCTTTTTTTGAAGTCGGTTAAAAATAACACGTTTTATTACAACTTTATATCCCTTTCTAATAAATAGAAGGGTACTTGTTCGGACTGAACTTAACAAGCACAAAAATTTTAAAGGCATGTAACGTTTTAGTATGGAGCCTGGCATACCTATTTGAAAAAAAGCAAAATAAAAAATTTGAAAAAACCCACGACGCGCGACGGTTTAAATTGTTACTCTTTATTTAAAAAGACTAAAATAAGTTTTACAAAAATCCCTCGACTAAAAGTGATGTAGGTACTATACATACTTTATCCACCTATTCATAAATTACAAACGCAAGAAAAATTCGTCGGGGGCTGCCATTGCCATCTCTCTAAAGTAACTATAACTGAAAAATATTTGTTCATTTGGGGGCAGGTAAAGCCCCAACGGATTGCCCCAATTGTCCTTAAACGAATACTTTCGGAGATATTGGGACTTAAAAAAAATCATCATGATAGAAAGAAACACTTCAATTTGCAACTCCAGACTGTTTTGCGATCAATCTTCATATATCTCCGAAAGTATACATTTTACGACAAAATGACAATCAATAAATTTGTGTTTATTTTGACGTTTCCTTTCGATTGACACTAGTTTTATCGGTTTCAAAGATTTCCGATATTTTCAAAATGGCGGGTATGCCAAAAAGGTTACATGGTCTTCAAGCGTTTTTATACGGCTCGAAGGACCAATGTACTGACCAGTGTGAGCGCGCTGGCCATCACCAGTGAGATGCACACGAGCACCAGTAGCGCCAGCAGGCGGACCGGGAACCAGGATACGCGCACGTAAGGTTCGTAGCCCGCGGGGCCATCACGACGCATCAACGCCTGCGAACAAACAAAATAACGCGTTTTCGGTATTTTCCTACAAAATAACCCGTTTTCAGCATTTTTCTATAAAATAGTATGAAGTTTGTTGCGGAAAAGCTTCAGCTATTAGTTTTACGTACATACATACATACATATACTCACGCCTGTTTCCCATGGGGGTAGGCAGAGACTATGGATCGCCACCTGCTACGATCCTTGCACACTTCTTTCGCTTCATTCACATCCATCAATCTTTTTATACATGCCCTGCGGTTTTTGTAACTGCGTACACCAGCCTTTTTTATAATAACCTCTATTTGGTCCGCGTAGGTTTTTCTGGGACGCCCTTGTGCAATCGTTCGTTCCACATTCGCACAATATATCTCTTTCGTGATTCGCCTTTCATTCATCCTCTCTAAGTGTCCGGACACGAAAGTGGCGGCGGCCGAGCGGTGGCGGGGCGGCGCGGCAGCGGAGCGGCGGCGGGGCGGGGCGATGAGAACGTGGGCACGAAACTTAGCGGTCGGTCAGCCGCGCTAGTAGTGTTGTGACAGATGGGCTAAATACCATTAAGGGCCCGTGGACCTACCGATTTGACCTACTGGTAGGACCACGGTATACCACTAAAGTAACTTCTTATTTTTTTTTATTTCTATTGATGTGTCAAATGTGATGTTGCTATGGAAACAATTTCTTGTTAAATCAATACCGAAAAATATTCAAAGGACGAAATATATCCTATGTCTAAACATTTTATTTAGTTCGAAAAAATGGTCTAAGTATAGGCGTTAACTAGTTTCAAAACCGGATTCTTTGCTCATCTTGTGTTTTTTAAATGATGTCCAAGATGCCGACATCCATACTGAATAAATAGGTACTACCTAGTAATCAAACAGACACTATTATATTATTCAACACAACACTACTGTAATCGCAGGCTACCAAATCCAACTAGTTTGTTCATTTGTTTTCGTCGCTCTCCTCCCGCCCGTGCATCGCTCGTCGCCCCGCGCCGCCACCGCCCGTTTCGTGCGCGTCTCCATACTGTGCCATACTGTTGAATGCATCGCCGCCGCTCCGCTGTCGCGCCGCCCCGCTGCCGCTCCGCCGTCGCAGTTTTCGTGCCCGGACACTAAGTGTCCGAACCACCAGAGCATTCCTTTCTCAAATTCTTGTCGCTATATCATCTTTCAGACGACACCTTTTACGAATCACCTCATTGCTCACTCTATCACTCAATTTTACTACGCATATTTTCCTCAACGATCGCATCTCTACCGCATTTATTCTGCTTTCATTCTTATTCTGCCATACCCAAGATTCACTTCCATACATCAGTGTCGGTACCAGCACTCTGTTATAATAATATAATATACAAAAAACAAATCATTCTTATTTATTATTATAGTAGGTATTGTTAAAAAAAACGGGTCAAAGTAGTCTATTGTAACCGTGCTATGGAAGAGCGGTGCTACCTAACACAAGCAAACTTTTACTTAAAAGGTTAGCTGCAACCACTAATTATTGTACTAGACTAAGTTAATGAAATAAATATTTTGTATTTGTTGTACCTATTTGTAGAAACTTTGCCCAATAGTAATAGATATATTGCAAAGTTCTACAATACTACTCCACTGAAAGCAGTCACTTGCAATGACCAATATTCCAATATCATACACAGAAATATAAACAAACCTGATGAGCAGCTCCCAACTGGTGTGGTGGATGAGGCGGTGGATTAGGGTCCACCTGCCTCGCGGCTTCGCCTAACAGGTACGAGCGCAGTCCTAGGACTCCCGCGGCGCACAGGCACCACGCACGGAGCGCCGCCCAGCCAAGTAAGAGTGTGCGACTGCTCTAAGGTTTTGACGCAGATCGTCATTTTCGCAAATGGCCATCGCGAAAAACTTGGTCACTTTCGCAGAATGTCATTGAAGTTTTTTCCTTTTTTTCTCAAAATTGTGGGGATGAGAAAAAAATTGTATATGACATTCTGGGAAAGTGACGTTATGCGAAAGTGACCTTTTGCAAAAGTGACCAGTTGCGAAAATGACATTCTGCGAAAGTGACCAGTTGCGAAAGTGGCATTCTGCCAAAGTGATCAAATTTTTCGCGATGACCTTTTGCGAAAATGTCGATCTGCGACAAAACCTGCTCTAACAGTGCTGGCAGTATCACCTTCAAAATGGCCAATATTCCAATATCATACATACAAATAAACAAACCTGATGAGCAGCTCCCAACTGGTGTGGTGGATGAGGCGGTGGATTAGGGTCCGCCTGCCTCGCGGCTTCGCCTAACAGGTACGAGCGCAGCCCTAGCACTCCCGCGGCGCACAGGCACCACGCACGGAGCGCCGCCTTCAGCCAAGTACGAGTGTGTGACTGCTCTAACAGCGCTGGTAGTATCACCTTTAAAACACAGCTTGTTTAAAAATGGAGTTAATTATTATTAAATAGGCGAGCGGTTGTTGCTACTGATATTAATATTGAGCCTATAAGAAAAAATAAGAGCGAAAAAATTTGAAGACCCCGAAAAAGGGTGTAGGTATATAATAAATCACTTTAAAGCGGTTGTATGACCGAAAGTGGCGCCCTCAGAGGTTTTTATTTAATAAGTTATTAATCCTACTTAATATTATAAATTTGAAAGTTTGTGGGTTTGGAATTTGGATGTTTAGATGTTTGTTCCTCAATCACGCAAAAACTACTGAACGGATTTGGTTGGAATTTGGCACACAGGTAGACAGCCTCGATTGAAGCATAGGATACTTTTTATCCCGATATTCCCACGGGAACGGGAACCACGCGGGTGAAACCGCGGGCGGCCGCTAGTATAATAAAAACTAAAAATGTTTGACGTGGAGTTTTTAGAGCCCATGGTCTAGTATTTTTAGAAGGTATGCCCTTGTAGTCATTCGTAGAAGTAGATAGCAAAATGTGTCAAAAACGGCCACTTTTAGCAGTTTTGCAATCTACTTCTAGCAGTGACTACGAGGGAATGTAACAATACCGTCTAAAAATACTAGACTGTGGGCCCTAAAAATTCCTCATAAAACATTATTAAAATTGTGTATTAGAACTATAATATTAAATAAAATTCGCCGCTGCGTCACTTTCGCTCAGGGTGCCACCTTAAGAGCGTTTATACAGCACACTAGCACCGACATTGGGAATCTTATAGAAAGATGAAATTGTGAATTGTGTTCTTCTTGGGCACTCCGAAAAAGCTTTGTGGTACTTTTTATTGCTTAAATAATATTTTCTAGCACGTTTAATGGAGTTTTTTTTTAAAAAGGCCACTTTTAGCAAAACCCTCATAAATGTTGACTCCACATTAAAATTGTAAACTAAATGCTAGTTTGTGCAGTTTATTCTGATTTATAGTATAGACAAGTGTCATCACAGAGTTTTCTACCAACATTCAAACATACCTGAAGCAGTAACAACTCGAGGCTCAGCTCGTTAACCGGAGCTTCAGTGTGGACAGCCACTGCGTAGGGCAAGAAACCGGGCAGCACATATTTGATCACTCGAATGGGCAGCCACAGCATAAACAGAACGGCAGTGCCGAAAAACATCGCGGACACAACCAAACGACGAATGTGGCACCAAACGGAGAGGTGGATCATTTCCTAAAACAGGAATAAATTAATTAATTGAGGAATAAAATTCAACAAGTCAATTTATAAATCACCAACACATATCCAAGGTCCAAGAAAACAAGGTCTGTCATTTATAGATTTACAGCAGCTTTTCATATAAGGGAAGCATTGTACCTTATTTAAAGCTAATAAAATTATTTGTATTTTGGCAATTTCAGAAGATTAATGTGATTGATCATAATGCACTACATATTACAAGTTTCATCACCTTCCATTTTTTAAATGTTCATCACACATTTTATAGAATCAAACTCAAACTTAAATATCTGCTTGAGAACAGCTAACTGTTCTCAAGTTCTGTCAGTTCTTAGAAAAGGACGGCGCTATATGCAATGAATAGCACCATCCCTTTCTAACTATACTCAAGCAGAGATTTGTGTTTGATTCTAAAATACCAGCCTTACGAGGTCCAATATGCTTAGAAACAGGTAGATATATACTAAAATACATTCATAAATGTTTTGATAAAAAATTTGCAACATACCTGTACAGGACTAAAGTCAGGATCATTCAAGTTCTTCAGGAACCATAGAACACCAGGTCTCAGCACCTCTCTCAAAAGCAGGACAAATGATGCAAAGTAGTACACATAGACCATGCCGACGAGCCAGTGGATGAACATCAAGGTCCACGGAGCAGCGTGTAGGCTAGCTTCGCGGTCTTTCAGAGTGGCATCGAACATGGAGAGAGAGCAGAGGTCGAGCCACCAACCACACACAAGTGGGATAACACCAATCTGTTGAGAAAAGGTTGAAAAATGTCTTTGTAAAATTTCATTGATGGAACTGCTACCAAAAGCTAGGTACAGACTTCAAACACAAGTTTATCGAGACTATTTTTGTTCTCCAATACTAGGTAAATCTATGTACGGGCCTCGGCATGGATCTTGAGCAGTGAATTTAATGTGCAGAAGCATAGCCACCTCTATTGCTACTATAGGTACAATACTTTTATTTTATTTCACTGCTCAAGATCTGTGCCGGGGCCTATATCTTAGGTATTTTTTGCTAACTGACAATATACTTTCAACATCAATCTATTACAATTGTTTACTCTGCATAAATGTATTTTTTTTAATAATGTAATCCAATAAATGTGGTTTTCTTAATAACAAAGACAGAAATGTTTGTCATATATCCTAAATAGCAACCTAATAAATCTCAATTGTATTATTATTATCTATCAAAACTAATAATAATCTTAGTGATTATAAATTCATAGGTCAGCTAGCAAAGTTGCTTAACCACAGGATATTATTCAAATTAGCAAACAACAAGCAATAGGAAATAATTCCATCCTGCTTTATATTGACTATTTCCTTGAAGGACTAAATGATGAAATACATTAACTGCTGTACAAATAAATGAAAAATAATGTTATACCTAGCTTAACTAAAAATATTGCTTAGCAATATTACTCCTTACGTTTAACGTCTCAAAGCATCATATTCCTAAACCTTTTAATTATTCTAGTGATTTTTTTCATTATGTGTATGGTAGTAAAGTTGAGAAGCTCGGTGGCGCAGTGGTTTAGCGCCTGGCCCAACGATTGCGGCGGTTGAGCAATGTTCGCAAGGGTCGGTCATGGGATGGGTGACCAAAAATTTATTATCTCGAGCTCCTCCGTGCTTCAGAAGGCACGTTAAGCCGTTGGTCCCGGCTTCATTTGCAGTCGTTAACACCCACCAATCAGCATTGGGCCCACGTGGTGGGTTATGGCCTATCTTCCTTACCACCCATAAGGAAGGCCTGTGCCTCAGCAGTAGGGACGTAAAAAATGCCTGATGGACGATGGATGGATGGTAGTAAAACTCACCTCAACTACAGAAAGAAGAGCTACTTTCACGACAACATAGCAGAATCCCAATGCTTTTTTGGCACTTCTGAGACGTAGTAATGATGCTATTCCATGGAGCACTGCCAGGATAGCGCCCACGAGGACATAGCCAGCTAGGGCTGTCAACGGCCCAGCAAATGGACCTTCAGTCGTGAAGCCAGCTAAAGCAGCTCCTAGTCTTCCAATATGGTACGGGCAGAAAGCAAATACTACAATGAACAACGTATTCAGAGAAACCACCCAGAAGACGTGCTCCAAAAACACCATAGACCCATCTAACCCTAGTAAACGAGCCCAAGTTAGTTCTTCAGCAGCAGCACGGTCCCATTCCATAGGGTTCCAATTAGCTTCATCCCCCACTAACGGGTCTTCTCCCCCCTCTCCATTACCCTCTTCCCTGGCCGCCTCGTCAACCGCCACATCATTAACTCTGTCATTGTTATTGTCAGGTAGTGGAATCTCTTCAGCGGGAGGTGCTGGCAAGATTTCTCTTTCCATCCAATCAGGTCCACCACCGTGCATTATCTGCTCTCGCAACCAAACCAGGCCGATAAACGAAAAGAGGGTGCATGTCACAACAAAACAGCCAGAGAAAACATCTTTAGCAAGATTTTCAGCTGATACTATGTCGAATGGTAAGGAAATTACGGGGTCTAAAGAGCCCGAGAACAGGCACCTATAGGTCCGGCAG
Source organism: Agriphila tristella (assembly GCA_928269145.1). Classification (NCBI taxonomy): domain Eukaryota; kingdom Metazoa; phylum Arthropoda; class Insecta; order Lepidoptera; family Crambidae; genus Agriphila; species Agriphila tristella. Next base: position 50,244,987 of record OV743431.1, on the reverse strand, counting down.
GCCGTGAGGGGAACTATTCCAAGCCAGGCGAGGGCAACCAACGTGTAATGCAGCCAGTCCTTCACAGCAGATGCAACTGATGTCACGAGTCCGCCGACGACATCCCGTATGGGAAGCCGCCGGGGCATATCAGGAGAGTAGATCGGCATAAAAGAGAAACGATGACCGCACAACTCGCATATCTCCTTCCGCGAGTAGCGCATCCATTGTACAAGGCACTCTTGGTGGATCCATTTTATTGAGCCCGTACAGATACAGGGATGGAAAAGAGGACGGTCGGATGAAGCTTCTGACCGGCAGAAGCGACAGAAGTCAGCGCCGGACCCGTCTAAATCCATCACACCTATTCTTCAATCCAGTTTGACTGCTTTACTGCAATCTGCGAAGTCGACACGGAATTTTTATGCACGTTTTCACAAATTAAATTATTCACATGAAATATTCACAAAAAACAAACCTTGTGATTTAAATTAAAGGATATTGAAAAGTACAAGAGATTTGTTAAATTTTCAATAAAATTAACAATAAAATCTCTATTTGTTTGAGAACTACACGAAAAAGGCCGCGTTCCCTTTTGAGCCAATAGTACTGTTGGCGCTGTGAGCGCTAAAAGCTGTTCCGTTTTGATTATCGCGCTGACAGCACTGTTGACGCAATTTCAATTCGGAACGGCTATTATCGCACGCATCACGCGCCGAGCTTTGTTTTGACGTTTTGTTTGCTAAAATTAGACAAATATCGGATCAGAAGTCTAAAAGGACATGAAAAGTTGTATTTGTTAGTTGAAAATAAACTTAGGTACCTTGTTGCGCTCTTTCATACTGTTCCGTGCTTAAATTTAGAGAAATATCTCTACCCGTAGTTTCGTCTTTAATAAGCACTATCATCTTGTATTATTGCTGTTCTGCTTCGGGTTATAAAATCTAATAAATAATAAACTATAAGATAAACAAAACAATAGATCAATGCAAAACTACTCAAAACGTCAAATATGACAGACCGCTCACAGTGCTAACGCTCGAGAACGATATCACCGTGATCGCAAAATGGCGGCGATAGTGACGTCATCCGTGACGTAAATACTGCTATCGTTGGCGCGCTCACATCAAATCGGAACGAAGTGTGAGCGCGATATCAGTGATATTATCGCTGTGGGCGCAAAAGGGAACGCGGCCAAAGTGATACCAGCAGCAGTGTTGTTCTTTCCTTCAAATTATTAAGGGTTGCCGTGTTTAAAATCAAAAATTTTATTCCGTGATACACGAGGCTAGTTTTTCAAGCTAGGATAGCAAGCTAGTGTCAGTAAGCTAGCAATCTAGTGCTTCTAGCTTCGTGTAGACAAAACTAGCTTTATTTCTAAGCTAGTAAGCTAAGCCAAAAGTACTAGCTTGCTAGCTTACTGAACTGACACTAACTTGCTATCCTAGCTTGAAAAACTAGCCTCGTGTATCTCGGGCATTAAGGTCGCTGCATACGTAACGGGAAAAACCCCGGATAGAACGGGGATGGAACGGGCACGGGGCGGGGACAGAAGGTGATCCTGACAGGGAGTTTAATGCATATGCAACGTGCTAGTCGCGACAGTGGGGAGGAAAAGCGCAATTTTATCCCGATAGGTGGCGTCTGGTCTTTGGTACCCGGCCGCCTCAAAGAAAGTGTCAAAACATATGGGAATCTCTTGGAGTGTTGCACTTTTTAATTTTATACTGAGAAAATGCCGCATTGTTATGCATGTAACTTGTAAAATATTGGAGTTCATTGATTTCCCAGTAACAAAAAAATATTGGGCAAAAAAATATCAAAAAAAAGATACTTTTCCCTCGATTTTCTCGTTTGCTGAGCCTGAGAAACATTATAAGGCTGGCCCCAGACCTACCGGTTCCGTTTCTTTGCTTTGCTGTTCTACCATGGACCGCCGGCCAAGAGGCTCATTTTCAATCTATCGCATATTTTGACCTGACCACATTGGCAAGATAGCCATTAGTTTGGTGTTATCAAATATCGTCGTCTGGGGTGCGATGAGAAGTTTTAGTTTTCGTTTTAAAAAAAAAACTGCTGTTTTATACAAAAATTAATAACGAAATTATCAAAAAGTATGAAACAGTTCATTTTTTTTGCGATTTCAGATTTGGTCCCATAGTAAAAGTTGTTCAGTTTTATTATGGTCCCTATCTACCATATTCAGTTTTATAAGGCTTTACCAAACATCTTGTATAAATAAGCGATCGAGTTATTTTTAACGATCGGAGTCCATGTTCAGGGTGGCATATCTCCTAAAAGCTTCCTACTTCGCAATCCAGGCGATGACATTTGATAAAACCAAGCTAATGGCTATCTTGCCAATTTGGTCTAGTCCCAAAATGCGATAGATTGAAAATTACCCTGGTTGGCCGGCGGTCTTTCAAGCAAGGTAGCACAGCAAAGCAAAGAAACGGAACCGGTAGGTCTGGGGCCAGCCTAAATCAAAAGGAATGTTTCATGAATTTGATGAAGCTTCGCCAAAATAAAACAACATTTGAATTATAACAGCTTTGTTCTTTAATATTTCAACCTCAGCAATTTCTAACATATTTATAACTTGGATGAATTTGATAGGTATATCAAATAAGCCCAATATTGGGGCCAAACAGAGAATTAATAGAATTTTATATGCCAGAGTCATTCAAGAAACTTAGAATAATAAAATAAATATGATAAAACGGTTCGTGTAAATTTGGACGGTACAGAAATTCCAGTACAGAAACCTGAAATTACTATTGCACAGAAGGCATCATGAGGCAACTATAAACACGGAAATTCACACTCAGTTGCTTTGTTAAAATTTAAATCATATGCTTCTAATCTGAAATAAAAAGATTACTTGTAAATCTTACACGAAATTTAAAGAAATGTAATGCTTGTTAGCAATTTTTTGTAAGTTGTTTGTAACTTTCTTGTCTGTTGTTTTGGCTTTTCTTTTCCGTAATTCTTTTATCTGAGCTAAAGTTAGCATAGAATACATTGTTTGTCCGCAAAACGGAAAAAAATATAATCTAAGAAAGTAAAATCACGTAATACACAGTCAAGACAATATAAGCTCAAACTGACAATGGGTCCAAAGACTGAAGCACCATCTGTAATTCACTTTGCCTTCGCCTCCCCGTTGACGTGGTAGTAAGAAGAATGCTTCCCAGCCACGCCACCTATAAATTTTGCTTGAAATGAAAGAAACTGACTTTACTTATTTCTTATTAAAATGTACAATAATTTACACCTACTTCCTTATCCTTACATAATATAAAACAGTAAAAAAAGTGTGTCTGTACATTACATATGTTTCAAAAACAAATATTTGGGGCGATTGAGACAAAGTAATAGAGTAAGAATAAAAAAAAAGTGCGTCTGTTTGTCTGTGTGTTTGTCTGTTTGTTTGTCTGTTTGAACACGCTAATCTCCGGCAATACTGAACGAATTCGAATTAAACCTTTTTTAGGGTTCCGTACCTAAAGGGTAAAAACGGGACCCTATTACTAAGACTCCGCTGTCAGTCTGTCTGTCTGTCTGTCACCAGGCTGTATCTCATGAACCGTGATAGCTAGACAGTTGAAATTTTCACAGATGATGTATTTCTGTTGCCGCTATAACAACAAATACTAAAAATGTAATAAAATAAATATTTAAGAGGGGCTCCCATACAACAAACGTGATTTTTTTACCGTTTTTTGCTTTATATTAATAACGACAACAGGTACACATATGAAATTTTCACAGATGATGTATTTTTGTTTCCGCTATAACAACAAATACTAAAAACAGAATAAAATAAATATTTAAGGGGAGCCCCCCTTAAATATTTATTTTATTCTTTTTTTAACAAACGTGATCTTTTTTGCCGTTTTTGGTACGGAACCCTTCGTGCGCGAGTCCTCCTCGCACTTGGCCGGTTTTTTGTTATATAGCTGTTAAGCCTGGTAGTTGTTTGGTTAAAATTTAACACGTACCAAGCGATGGAACGATCGAGTTGTTTTTATAACCTCTTTAGGTACAAAGTTTTCGTTTTCCACTTGGAATACGGATAATTTAAACTTGCCTTTAAACTAAATCAAATAAAAATCAGTTTTTTTAGTAGAAACCATTAAAATTTTGAAACTTAAACATAAATACATCAAAATACAAAATAATGTCACTAGCTCTTTAATTTTTTTTTGTAACAATTTCTTATTATTCGAAAAATCCGAATTTGATTTTCAAATCCGGATTTGGAAGTCTAGTAAAAATGTGCGAATATCCGGATTTTTCGGATTACGGACTATCCGGATTGCATTCCCTAGTTGCAATGCCCCAAGCCACGGAACGGATGAAACTACGCTCTGACAGCTGTCAGAGCAAAATTTCACCGAACCACGGAACGGTTGGAGCGCGCACCGGAGTGCGCTCGAGTGCACTCGAGCGAAGCCACGGAACGCACCCCTGGGCTTAACTTAGGGTATTTGATTTTGAAAAATGGAACACCTGATGCAGAACCATAATGGTCCAACTTAACTATAAGAAGTATAAAAATGACACCCTAGCAAAAGTAGTTCAGCCTGATGAGCATTTTTTGTTGAGGTATAAAAATTGAAGATCTGGAACACCTGATGCAGATCCATAATGGTCCAGCTAAACTATACAAAATATAAATTTTACACCTTGGCAAAAGTTGTTCAGCCTGATGAGCATTTTTTGTTGAGGTATAAAAATCAGAGATCTGGAACACCTGATGCAGAACCATAATGGTCCAGCTAAACTATACAAAATATAATAATTACACCTTTGCAAAAAATGTGCGGCCTGATGAGCATTTTTTGTTGAGTTATAAAAATCGAAGATCTGGAATACCTGGAAGACCTTATAGGAATACGCCGGAGTCATAAAGTCCACGCGTACGAAGTCGCGGGCATCAGCTAGTAATAAATATTGCAATCACTATTTATAGAAGCAAATTTTTATTTTCATTCGTAAATGTGAACTAGGTACGTACCTACGTTACTACTATTAATATTCTGTGCCGCAACATTGTCCACGCGGACATTCGAGAAAATTATTTTAATTTAACAGGGAAAGTAGCGCCAATCCCCCAGGGGAGTTTAGCAAGGGATCTTAGTGGACGGAGGGGAGGTCCACCATTTCAGTCCATCTTTCGTTGACTTGACTCTACTAGGTATACAAGAAGAATATTAAGAAGATATTATTCAGATATTTTTTCTAAATGTTTTTACTATGTTTTCAGAACGATAATTTGTTGTACAATTTAATAAGAAATAAATAAAGTCAGTTTCTTTCATTTCAAGCAAAATTTATAGGTGGCGTGGCTGGGAAGCATTCTTCTTAGCCACGCCACCAACTTTGTTCATTTACTCGTGGATCTTAATAGTACAATTATTTTTACTTCAGTACAATAATTAACAAATTCCGTACATATTTTTATGCCTAATTAGACTGCAATCGGCACCCTGATTATCTAAAAAGAAACTATTTAGCGACCGGTTGCATTTGACATACATTGCTACTTTTCTTTGGTATGATTTTTTTACCCCAAAGAAAAGTAGCAATGTATTACGTTCATCTGTGAACTGCGACCGGTCGCTAGGTGGTTTCTAATTAGATAATCAGCCCGCGGAGTTGTGGCGTGGCCAGAAAGGATCACGCGTTTTGACAGGAAAACTGCTTAAAGGGTAATGCCTCGATTACATACGCCAATTTAGCTTCCTAGCTAGGAACCAATTTCGGGCTGCCACAATGATATTGTAGAATAAGTTCGATTTTAAAATCGAATCTACATTAAAACGGAAAAGTAAACATTGTTTAAGATTAGAGATGAGAATTGAAAATAAAAAATCATAAAAAATGTTGACCTTTACAGTTTGACCATAAAGAGTTGAAATTAAATAAAATGGAACTAAAATTTTTCAGTACAAAATTTAGTAAGTGTTGCCAATTTATTCGTGATTTTGACGTGTTTACATAGAAAGTGGCGCCCTCAATTTTTGTCAACTCTTTATGGCTGTACGTCATTTGTGCATTTAACTTATTTATACGAGTGGCAACTCTAAATTGGTTCCTTAAATCGGCGTATGTAATCGAGGCTTTAGTCAGATGACTACTTTGACAGGATGTAGTACCACTGAACTATTAAACACTTGACACTGGCAAAAATTACTTCCAAGAAGAAAGTAGATTGCCAAAATTAAAATAGAAGAAGAAGAAGAAGACAAGACACAAAAATTCGACTTTTTGGCGGGAAGTTGAAAAGGGCGGTCCATAAAAAATTACTTTTTCTTGTTTTACTGTAAATATTAAGTTATTTGTGTAAATTCAAGTGTACAGTTTATTTATTTTCGTTTGTGTATATATTCTTCATATTGGTAAGTCATTAACTCTATTTCACATACTTATTCTCACCACTTCGACAACATGGATCTCGAACCTGACCCAGACCCTCCACCTTTACCAGATGGTAATAGGTTTAATCCTTTATTGACTTTGATCGCTGCAGATAATTTTATTACTGAAACAGCCCATAAATCGAAATTAACGAAATCACCATTAAAAAAAAAAAAAATTAGGTTCCCTGATTTCAAAACCGAAACAAATTCGTTCATTCCCACACCAACATCAGGCCCTTACTGAATCCTTAAAGGATAGTAATAATGCTAAAGTTGTGACCCCGAAACCGACCCCTACTCCTACTCCGACCCCTACTCCTATTTCCACAGACGACAATAGCCCAGATTTCACTTATAGAAATTTCTACAAACCTACTGATTCAGGTCCATATGTGGTACATGTCCAGTTAGACGAAGCTTCTCCCTCTGCCGGCACCACTTTGCACCCTATAAAATTTGGAAACTTTCTGTATAAGAATAACTATAAAAATATTTTGGAAGATGGCATTAAGCGTGTTGGTCGCAATCGTCTCGCAATAAATTTTAAAACCTCGTCTGATGCCAACCAGTTTCTTAACAGCAGCTTGTTTACATCTAGTTCTTACAAAGTATCCATCCCAACATTTAATATTTGCAAAATGGGCATAGCAAAAGGGATTCCTGTGGAATGGTCACACGATGAAATTGTAGCGAACACTCGTATACCAGATGGCTTTGGACCAATTATTCGATCGCGGCGCCTACATAGAAAGCTAGTTAATTCTGATGGTGTCTCTTGGGTGCCTACACAAACAGTTGTATTAACTTTTGATGGGCAATCTCTGCCACCAAAGATATTTTCATATTTTTCTTCCATTCTCATTGAGCAATACATTTACCCAACAGTTCAATGCTTTCAGTGTTGTCGGTTTGGACATACACGAACCCAATGCAGGAGCCAACCTAGGTGTTTTAAATGCTCCCAGGATCACTCAGGGTTTAATTGCCATAGTGAAACTTTCCAGTGCATTAATTGTTCAGGTGCCCATGAAGCCACAGACAAAAAATGTCCAGAGTTTGTAAGACAGTCAAACATTAAATATCATATGTCATACAATTCTATTTCCTACCAAGAGGCTATCAAAATGGTTCCTCCACTTAAGAAGTCTTATTCTGAAGTTGCAAGCGCTAGCCAAAATCATCAACCTAATCCCTCTGCTTCACCTGTCACTTCCTCCACAATGAAACAACAAAGTTATAAAAAAACAGTTTTTATTAATAAAAAGCAACCAACCATAACCTCAAGTGGATATGATAAGACAGCTCACAATAATATTATTAATGAATATGCTATTCCTGCCCCCAGCAATGGTTGTGGCTACAAATCTTCAAATAATAATTCAGATTCAGTTACACAAGATGATCTTAATAATCTTCTCTCTTCTCTTTACCGTACTCCGTTGCCGTTTCTCTAATACAAAACTTGTCGATCTCAATATTTAAAATAATCAAAAATGGACCAGATGCTTCAGTGGAATTGTAATAGTATAAAAGCTAAACACACTGACCTAATATATCTTGTAAATAAATATAAACCTTTCTTGCTAGCTATTTCTGAATCATGGCTAGAACCAGGTTCAATGTACAAATTTCCTGGTTACCACGTACTTCGAGATGACAGGCCTGATGGCTATGGAGGCGCAGCCCTCTTCATCAAAAAACGTTACTTGTTTACACAATTACCATTGCCATCCCACAATAACAGCCACATCAATGCCGTAGCCGCTAGGTTGGGTAATATTACAGTGCTTTCACTATATATATCATGTAAAGACTCTTCCACTATTCCTGTTATGTAGTAAATAAATGTGAAAAAAATATTAATATTTTAAGAGCTCTTTCTGGTGTTTGGTGGGGTTCTCATCCCTTCACGCTGAAGTTAGTTTATAATGCCTTAATTAGGAGCATTTTGGATTATGGATCCAAGATTATGGATCATTCAAAAGCTGCTGCAAAAAAATTAGATTCGATTCAATTTAGATGTTTGCGTATTGTTATCGTTGCAATGAAAAGTACTCCTACAAACGCGTTACAAGTAGAAAGTGCAGATCCTCCATTAGATTTAAGAAGGCAGTATTTATCAAATAGATACTTGTTTAAATTATCTCAACTAAATTCCCACCCCCTAATCCCGAGATTAGAGGAATTAAATCAACTTATTCCCGGAAAAAAAACTGTTCCATATTTAGTCAACAGTTTGAGAGAAGCCAATAATCTCAGCTCGAGTAACATTATATCCAAATTTTCCACTCACCCTTTGTTCTCCTTCGATTATCCCTGTCTTACTTTCAGTCCCAATGTTTTACTTTCAATCGGTATAGATAAACACACGAAAGATCCTAATTCTAAACTCTTATCCTATATCAATGAAAATGTTTCAGATAGTGAAATATTCTTTACTGATTCCTCTAAATCTGCTAATTCAAACAATACTGATAATGTAGGCGCCGTTTTCTTAAGACAGTCAAATGGATTTTTTAAACTTTTTCAATATTCAAGTCTAACTTCAAATTACAGTGGAGAAGGGTTTGCAATTTTGGAATGCATAAAGTTTATTATGTGTCACAAGATTGCTAAAGCTTTTATATTCTCAGATTCTTTGAGTTTCTTGCAATCTTTACTATCGTGTCCATTTTACAGTAATTCAATAAGCCCCCTAGTTTTAGAGGTAAAATCTTTGTTGAAAGAATGTGCTAGCTTAAATTTACTCATTACTTTGGCTTGGATTCCCGGTCACGCGGGCATTGAGGGTAACGAAGCTGCTGATTACTTAGCAAAACTGGCAGCCAGACAAGGTGACTCGTCTACGCAACGTATTTTCTCACAGGACTTGGCCTCTCTTCCTAGGGATCTATTGGAAAAAAGCTGGTGTCGTGATTGGGAGGAGTCGACTCAGCATAAAGGCAAATTTTATCGAGAAAATCAATCAAATATAACATTGAAACCCTGGTTTTCAAAATTGCGCTTTGACAAAAAACTAACATCCACTCTTTCCCGTTTACGTTTTGGTCATTGCTGCTCCCCATCCCATCTTGCTAAACTACGCGTTCGAGACTCCTCGCTTTGTGAATGCGGACTTGACGAAGGTAATATCTTACATATCCTATTCCAGTGCCCCCTCTATAATTCTTTGTCCTTTTATGACATCCTTCTAAAATACAAAGCTCCTCTTCCCTATAACCTGTCCTCTATCCTGTCTTTATCTAATAGAGTTTATGTAAGATGTCTAATTAAGTTTTTATCTCACCATAATATCTATTTATAACCCGTCCTACCTATATTATTTATTTATCCTACTTTATTAAATATATATTTTCGTACGACCTATGCCCAACTCCAAATCCTTCCCCCTCCTACACCCGAAGCTGGCAGAAGTATTCTTCGTTGGGGAATATCACCCTGACGTAAAAAGGAGTGATTGCCACATCAGAAAAAAGAAGAAGAAGAAGAAGACATTTGACACTGACAGACAGTTTTGATTTTTTTGAGTAAAAACAAAAATACGTGTCTTTAATTTAAATGGATGGTATACAACATACAACAATGATTGTTCATTGAAAATGCATTGATTTTCAATACCTTTATTAACTATATTTATAAGGAACTCATTGTCACAAATATGTAAGTATCTCTTGACCATTTTTTTGGGTGACCAACATCATATTTTAACTATTGTATTCTTCTGAACTTTCCATCTCAATATTACCTTCTTGTTTCCCTGCTAAGCAAAGATATTAGAATAATATCATTGCTTCTAATTTGATTACTGAAAGTCAATTTAATTTACGTCAACACACTGGCAGTATTAAACCTGAAGAACTTATGTACCTATGCTCTTTTTCTAACAGTGAGAATGAATGGGTTAAGTTAATAAAGATTACATATTTCATGTCTTTTCTATCTGTTCCAGATAAATTAATAATGAAATAGAAAAACAACAAATAACCATGAAGTCCCCAAAAGAAACTATTATAAAAATTGATGATATTGGCAATGGAAGCCAAAAAACAGCCATCAACATCTTATGTTTAGATATTACAAACTATAGTCAATTGACACAGTTTGCATTATGTTCTGCATTTGTATTTATTTGTTATTTAGCTTATGGTTATTTCTTAGAATTAATATTCTCTGGGCCTGAAGTGAAGCCTGTGAGTTTGTATATAACTTTAGTTCAATTTTTAATGACAATGGTCTTTAGTTATGTGGAATCATTAATCAGAAATCCTATAAAGAGGAAGTAAGTATGGATAACCTTTGCCCTTTTTGTTCGTTATAGATATTGGCCCATAAGTATTAATTAACACTGATCTAAAGGTAGATAAGATAGAAAACGAATGCTCGGTTTCTGAGGTTTGTCGGAGGATTATCTGTTCGATAAAGGGTCCACATGGTATGGTTTGAAGTAATAAACTTAAGTATTTTGGCTAGTGGATACCTTATTGAACAGGTAAACCACTGACCAAAGTACCTCAGAAACCGGGCATAAGTCTTGTAATCTTGTTATAGTTTTAGCATAACTTTTCAAAAATTCTCAAACCATTTCCTGTTCTTTACAATGGATAGGTACCATGGGCAACAGTGCTGCGTAACCACTCCTAAGGATAAAATCGCTTGCAAGTCATGCCGTCACAACATATGTTTAGTTCGTGCAGGGACGATATGTGTACTGTGCACAGGAGCTTTGTTTCTAACTGGTTAATCAATGCTTTTTCTCATAGTACTTACCTAATAGCTTTTTTCTGTGACTCTGGCCCTGTGGAATTTCAGTTTCTCATGAGATTTTGGAAATAATAGCCTATTGTAACTGTTTCAGAGTGCCTCTAAAGACATATGCAATTTTAGCAGCACTGACATTAGGTACCATGTCATTCTCCAATCTAGCTCTCAGCTATCTAAATTACCCAACACAGCTGATATTCAAGAGCTGCAAGCTCATTCCTGTGATGATCGGCAGCATTATAATACTGGGGAAGAGATACGGTTTCTTGGATTACATAGCAGCTATCATTATGTGTATTGGATTAACTATGTTCACATTAGGTAATTAACATGATTTTGTTTGTCAAATAATTAGGTTTTATATTTTTACTAATGGCTGCCTGTGACTTTGTATGTGTAGAAAGTTTTTTGTTATCCCCCGGGGACAGTGTGGATGAAAGGTAACCTATGTCCTTCTTTGTACCCCTGATAAGGTGTATGCTAAATTTCATGATGATTAATTAAGAAGTAAAGACAAGTTAAATTTGTCTAATAAAATAAAAAAAGTATTTTTCATCATCCTTAAAAGGTGGATCCACACTTGTAATATTTTGGCGTGTCAGAACACCCCACTATGTCTATAGCATACACCATATCTTTGATACAGTATTACAATACAACAGAGCACGCCTAAACAAAACAAGCAATGTATGTTAGAGAATAAATGAAGAACAAGTTTATACCTAGTTTAACCAAAAATAATGCTTAGTTTATTACTCCTTACATTTAACGTCTCAAGGCATCATATTCCTAAACAAACATTGGTTATTCTAAGTATATACTTATTCTTTGTTTATTTGTACGGCAAACATTATTCTCTAAATAAAATCATAGTAAATTGGACTTAATCAAAATACCTACTTATTATATCAATTTCTTAATTGAATTTGTAACTATTTCAGCTGATTCAAATACTTCTCCAAACTTTGATATTATTGGTGTAATTGTAATATCTATGGCATTGCTATGTGATGCGATCATCGGGAATGTCCAAGAAAAAGCCATGAAGCAGTTCCAAGCCTCGAACAACGAAGTGGTGTTTTATTCCTATGCAATCGCTTGTGTGTACCTTGTGGTTATCACTGGTGCTTCTGGGATTATGACGGCGGGTTATATTTATTGTTCAGAGGTAATAAGAAAAGCTTAACTTTCATTTATTATTGTATGTTACAGATATAATACTTAAAGTAATATTTTAAATTTGAGTCAGTAATTTGATATTTAGAACTGTCAGTTATGTATGTATGAGTGAGCAATCTAATTAGAAATCCTGCCTTAATATCCCCGCAAATTGCTAATGTGTCTGGCGGCCAGTTTTTTCACCTAAAAAAAAACAGTTTTATTTTATAAGTACACCTAAAAGTACTTAGACCCTATGTTATTGGAAATAATAAATTTATTGATTACCTATTGAATTTTCTTGTTACAATGCATTTTTAGTTGTGGATGACGTCAACGTGGATGTTAATGTGACAAGGTTCCAGCGCACTAGCAATTTGCGGGGATTATACATCGGTACTTTATAGTGTAGGAAATGAAGCGATCTTTTGTATAGAGACCCCAACATTAAATCCTCAGTCGATGAAACTTTGCAGAGATGTACATAAGTATGAACCAAAAGTTTTGGTTCATACTTATGTACATCTCTGCAAAAACCTATGTACAAATATCCAAAAACATAAAAAAAAGTTTTTGGATTATTAAAAAAATATGTTTCATTTATGATGCTTTATCTGTAAAGTTTCGTCTACTGAGGATTTACTGTGGGGGTCCACTACCTTCCTGTCCTACACTATTAAATCATAATACTGTCTAAAGATCCTCTCTATTGTAATGTTCATGATGTTTGACATCTTTACAACATGCTGTTAGAGCTGTGTCAATTCTTAACTAATGCCAATATCAATTATGTTCTTATTCTTAATAATATTTTCTCAGTGTATGTATAAATTATCATATATTTTCATTCCCCAGATGCCGCTAAGACTATACACAAATATCTTCCTACTAAGCTTAAGTGGTTACATGGGGTTGCAAGCAGTGCTAACATTGGTTAGGATCTGCGGCGCCACCGTGGCCGTCACCGTCACAACTATGAGGAAAGCGCTCTCTATCATCATTTCCTTCCTGCTATTCAGCAAACCTTTTGTCTTCCAGTAAGTAATGACTTGGAGACTAAACTAGCGTTTTCATATGCGCGTCAGTGTCGAAGCTAGGGAATGAGCGCCCCTGGCGAGATTTTAATTTTGCGCCCTAAGGCTTAGAGCGTCCCTGGCAAGATTTTAATTTTGCGCGCTAAGGCTTAGAGTGCCCCTGGCAAGATATGAATTTTGCGCCCTAAGGCTTAAAGTGCCTCGCCTGGCAAGGTTTGAATTTTGCGCCCTAAGGCTTAGAGCGCCCCTGGCAAAATTTGGATTTTGCGCACCGACTTAGACTTTTTCTAGCTATGGGTCAGCAAAGTGCGCCCCCCTGTAAGTTGCGCCTCTTGCAGTTGCCTCCCCTTGCCAGCCTCTAGCTTCGACACTGATGCGCATATAAGCTCGTTTCCATATACGCGCTACATTTTACTCTTTAATATTCCAGCTTTGCGTTGCGCTTTGATATTCTAGCCTCATTTTTATACGCGCTAATTCCGGGATGTTTCCTCAAACCGGTCAGTCAGTAAAGCGGCTCGCGCTTATACGAGCTTAAATATTACCGCATCAATGCTTGAACTGTACTCGAACGCTCAAAGATTATACGCGCCGAAAAAGCTGTATTCACACCAATCATACAGTACGAGGCATATGTTATCTTGAAATCGGGTGGGGATTGCGCGGAACGCGTATTTTGTGCAAGCATAGCGGTGAGGGGCGCGGGCGGCGGGAGAGGGGCGCGCGCTATTGGTCGTTCACAAGAGCACATGCGCGAACTTATCCCCACTCCGTCGAACAAAATTTCAAGATACATGCCTCGCACTGTACATAGTGGTATATTATGACGGGGTATGCCTCCGTCACGTTTCGTATCATTCATGACATGATCATTGACGTGGACGCTATTATACAACCGTAATATCTAACTAAATCCTGTAATGACCAGCGAGTCAAAAAGGAAAAGAAAATATAAATCTATTAACTAAATAAAAGTCACCAGATTATCTGATACGACAGTCGTTCCCAATCAGTTTTTTCTGCTCCAAGAAATATCTCAAGCTCGCGTTACCCCTTATTTGCACCCTCATTGTCCCCCGTACCTCTTGGGGTACGCGTACCACTTATAGGGAAACAGTAAATTTGCGCGCAGTATAAACAAAAGTCGTATTAAATTGCAATTTACACAATAGGACATAAGACTTTTTATGCTACAAGCCTCGGCAAGTAACTTTAGCGGTGAGAGAATTGGAGGGGATTACTGTACTGAGCAATCTGGGCATGTGTGCAGTAGTCCCGCACCACATTTCCCGCTAATGAGACCCAAAAATTTCTTCTGCGCATAAAATGTCACCACCACAGAATTAGTGTAGGAAATGAAGCTATCTTTTGTATGGAGACCCCAACATTACATCCTCAGTCGATGAAATTTTTGCAGGGATGTAATAGTGTATGAACCAAAAAAAACCTATGTACAAATATCCAAAAACAAAAAAAAATACGTTTGGATAATTTAAAAAATACGTTTCATTTATGATACTTTATCATACTGTAAAGTTTCGTCTACTGAGGATTTACTGTGGGGGTCCACTACCTTCCTTTCCTACACTAATATATGCCGAGGCGATCTAGGACATTTTCGTCAGATTCCGTTTTCGTCAGAAAAAAACTTAGTAAAATGTTTCAACTTATTTGAATTTATCGAAAATATAACGGGGGTTTAAAGTACCAGGCTAGCGTGAATGTAAAGGAGGTCTTTTCATACTTGTTCATCAGATCCGGTCAGCATATTCCCCACAGCCCTTAACGGGAGTCCTAACTTTCAGAAAAACCAGGCTTAATTTTTTTCTGACGAAACCGGAATCGTGATTAAATTCCGTTTCCGTCAGAAAGAAAACAGCCTATATTTTTTTCTGACGAAAACGGAATCTGACGAAAGTGTACTAGATTGCCGAGGCTTGTATGTATGTAGGTAGGTAAAATTCGCTTTTAATATCTCCTGTCCCTATCTTTACATGACCTATTTGTTTTTACAGGTATGTATGGTCAGGTATGCTGGTCGCATTAGCAATATACCTAAACCACTGCAGCAAGAAACATCCTCAGTACGTGCCGATGCCTTTGCTGCAATGCTGGCATTATTTGCAATCAATCTACCAATCTGAATATAGATATTTGAAGATAAAGAGTAAAATTTATGCAGATACCGTGTAAACATTAAATTCACATCTCTACATAGGAATGTGTGAAGACAGACAATACCGTGTATCTGAAGAAACGTGTCACAAAATTGTTTTAATCCACCTTTGAAATCACATTTTCCCACTGGCGCCATGTCGTCATCGCCTTATTAAACAAGGCGTAGTTTAACCGAGCGATAATAAATTCAAATTCAAGATATCAAAGATACTGAATAAAGCGTGCTTGAAATACTGGCTCGTAACTATTATAGAATCAAACTCGAACTCAAATCTCTGCTTGAGCACATTAAGAAAGGGATGGCGCTATATGCTATGAATAGCACCATTCCTTTCTTAGGGTGCTTCTACACGGTGCATGTAGCTTACTGCTTATGCTATAGAGCTGGACCCGCCTTACGAGTTTCCATTCCACGGAGCATGTAACCTGCGCAAGTGCTCAACTTGCGCTGGCTACTTGCTCCGTGTAGAAGCACCCTAACTGCACTCGAGCAGAGATTTGAGTTTGAGGCTCGTATTATAGAATCAAACTCAAATATCTGCTTAAGTACGGTTAGAAAGGGATGGTGTTATTCATCGCATATAGCGTCATCCCTTTCTAACTGTACTCAATGAGGATCAGTAACGATTTTTGTTTAGTGGCTTATCAGAAAGCTTATGTCACCACATGATTAACTGTGAAGAAATTTTTACGATATCTGTTAAACCCTGAGAAGATATACGAGCTAAAACACTGTTATTTTGGGGGTTCCTTATGACGTCATCGAGACGTACGCAAACCTTATGTCGTACGTGATAAAGCACGTATTGCATTGAGCTTGGCATTTCCCTTAAACCCTTTTAACTCAATTTTCTAAACGGATTTCAAAAATTCTTTCACTAGGTTTCATAGCTATCAATATCTGTTTATATTATATCAATAAAACTATAGGATTCAAACCTGTTACTGATCCTCATTAGAGATTTAAGTTTGAGTTTGACTCTATATACGAGCCTAAGTGGGCGGCCCTGTCTGTAATTTAAAGTCGCCCATATTCAATATTTGTATATTGAAAATGGGCGACTTTAAAATACAAATCCGAGTTACTAGTAATTCAGAACGATCAGTACAATTATTGTACTGATCGTGCACTAATTTTCTAAATTAGTGACAACTTTACGGCACACACTATATTTAAATTTTAGCATAGGTACCTTTTCATATTTTATTTGAAAAGTGCTATATTTTAACCTAACTTATTGTATTAGCTCAAATCCGTTATTATAGTAACTTTTGATATAATAGTCGCCCACTTAGTAGTTTTATCACTAATTTAGAATTTTTACTGTTAACTTAAATTATTTTATCTACACTCACAACGTAATGTTCCAAATATGAATTCATAAAAGGTAATATAAATACGTACTTTATTTTCGTGGACAGGTAAAATTAAAAAATAAACTCATTACGATGCAGTCAACTGCATCATAAAATAACTTTTTTTCTCATTACGATACAGGGCAAATCCAAAAAGAAGGCAGTGCCGTAACATTAAAAAAGAACAACGATATTTTCCCACTTATTTTCCATGATTAAAATGCACTCTATGGTAATCGATGACTTAGTGCGATTAGTTTGTTGGAATGCACTGATCTATTTTTTTTAATGGAATGGGCGCCAAGCATTTCAGATAAAGTTTTGATTTCAATTTTTACATTTTGTTATACTTACTGAATTTTGTAGGTTTTTTATTTTTGCTTTAAAATGTGAAAAAAAATACTCTGCCCGATATTTTAGTTTAGAGGCAGCTAAGGAATTGACTTATTACAAGGTAGGTACCTAGCTAATACAAACAAAGTCTCTCTCTTTCTCTTTTCTAACGTTGATCTTTTATTTAGTAGGTTCAATCCCAAATGTATGAGTGTAGATAAAGTAGTGTATGAAACTGCACATAATTAGGTATTAAAACACTCGTGTGATACTATTAAAAACCTCGCCTACGGCTCGGTTTTTAAACACACACTCGTGTTTTAATACCCCTCTTTATGTGTCAGTTTCATTTATTTCACACATAAAGAGGGGTATTAAAACACGAGTGTGTGTTTAAAAACCGAGCCGTAGGCGAGGTTTTTAATAGTATCACACGAGTGTTTTAATACCTAGTTATGTGCAGTTTCATACACTACTTTATCTACACTCATACATTTGGGATTGAACCTACTAAATAAAAGATCAACGTTAGAAAAGAGAGAGAGAGACTTTGTTTGTATTAGCTAGGTACCTACCTTGTAATAAGTCGTTTCCTTGGGCAGAGTCCATTTTTTCACATTTTAAAGCAAGAATAAAAAACCTACAAATTTCAGTAAGTATAACAAAATGTAAAAATTGAAATCAAAACTTTATCTGAAATGCTTGGCGCCCATTCCATTAAAAAAAATAGATCAGTGCATTCCAACAAACTAATCGCACTAAGTCATCGATTACCATAGAGTGCATTTTAATCATGGAAAATAAGTGGGAAAATATCGTTGTTCTTTTTTAATGTTACGGCACTGCCTTCTTTTTGGATTTGCCCTGTATCGTAATGAGAAAAAAAGTTATTTTATGATGCAGTTGAGTTTATTTTTTAATTTTACCTGTCCACGAAAATAAAGTACGTATTTATATTACCTTTTATGAATTCATATTTGGAACATTACGTTGTGAGTGTAGATAATAGTAGTTTATGAAACTGACACATAAAGAGGGGTATTAAAACACGAGTGTGTGTTTAAAAACCGAGCCGTAGGCGAGGTTTTTAATAGTATCACACGAGTGTTTTAATACCTAGTTATGTGCAGTTTCATACACTACTTTATCTACACTCATACATTTGGGATTGAACCTACTAAATAAAAGATCAACGTTAGAAAAGAGAAAGAGAGAGACTTTGTTTGTATTAGCTAGGTACCTACCTTGTAATAAGTCAATTCCTTAGCTGCATCTAAACTAAAATATCGGGCAGAGTATTTTTTTTCACATTTTAAAGCAAACATAAAAAACCTACAAAATTCAGTAAGTATAACAAAATGTAAAAATTGAAATCAAAACTTTATCTGAAATGCTTGGCGCCCATTCCATTAAAAAAAATAGATCAGTGCATTCCAACAAACTAATCGCACTAAGTCATCGATTACCATAGAGTGCATTTTAATCATGGAAAATAAGTGGGAAAATATCGTTGTTCTTTTTTAATGTTACGGCACTGCCTTCTTTTTGGATTTGCCCTGTATCGTAATGAGAAAAAAAGTTATTTTATGATGCAGTTGACTGCATCGTAATGAGTTTATTTTTTAATTTTACCTGTCCACGAAAATAAAGTACGTATTTATATTACCTTTTATGAATTCATATTTGGAACATTACGTTGTGAGTGTAGATAATAGTAGTTTATGAAACTGACACATAAAGAGGGGTATTAAAACACGAGTGTGTGTTTAAAAACCGAGCCGTAGGCGAGGTTTTTAATAGTATCACACGAGTGTTTTAATACCTAGTTATGTGCAGTTTCATACACTACTTTATCTACACTCATACATTTGGGATTGAACCTACTAAATAAAAGATCAACGTTAGAAAAGAGAGAGAGAGACTTTGTTTGTATTAGCTAGGTACCTACCTTGTAATAAGTCGTTTCCTTGGGCAGAGTCCATTTTTTCACATTTTAAAGCAAGAATAAAAAACCTACAAATTTCAGTAAGTATAACAAAATGTAAAAATTGAAATAAAAACTTTAATTGAAATGCTTTAGAAATGGCGCGCATTCTATTAGAAAAAAAAAGAGATCAGTGCAATCGCACTAAGTCATCGATTACCATAGAGTGCATTTAAATCAATGAAAATATGTGGGAAAATATCGTTGTTTTTTTTTAATGTTACGGCACTGGCTTCTTTTTGGATTTGCCCTGTATCGTAATGAGAAAAAAAGTTATTTTATGATGCAGTTGACTGCATCGTAATGAGTTTATTTTTTAATTTTACCTATCCACGAAAATAAAGTGCGTATTTATATTACCTTTTTTGAATTCATATTTGGAACATTACGTTGTGAGTGTAGATAAACTACTATATTGTCCCACATTTGTCGCCCGTCAAGTTATTTTTTGACTTACCTTGAATTCCAACATAGTACTATGGGCAACAGCGTCGCTTAACCAGTTAACGACAAAATTCGTGTGCGCGCGTATCACTCCTGAACGAACTAAACGTATGGTTGTGACGGCGCGGCGGGCAAGCGATTTTAACCTTAGGAGTGGTTAAGCGACGCTGTTGCCCATGGTACCTATAGTATATAATGGGAAGCCTGAATCACTGATGTTGGTATGTAAATTTTTAACTGTGATTTTGTTAGGTTAATTGAACTACAACAAATACTCATAAATTACCGCATTAGATAATACGAGTTTTATCTCGTCCGCATTTTTTTTCCCGTTGGTCACAATTCTAATCTACCTAACCCAATTCTTTTTATTTACGAACTTTTATCTGATCAGTATTATGGCTAAATAAATTGGTAAAGGATGAACCTGTAACTAGAAAGATAAAGAATGAACGTTGAAGCACAAAACAAGTCAATTATATTATGTATACTTGTATAGTACAATGTCCTTGTACTGCAGTCTTCTAGAGTGCAATCTTGATGTATATTATTGTAAGATACTAATGAATAATCCCCGCAAATTGCTAATACGCTGGAACCTTGTCACATTAACATGAACGTTGACGTTATCCGCAACTAGAAATTACATGTAACAAGAAAATCCTAATAGGTCATTAAATATATTAGTTATTGAATTATTATTTTCAATAAGATAGGGTCTAGGTAAATAAAAAAAATCAATTCTTTTTCCTTTTTATGGTTAAAAAAATGTACGCCAGGCGCATTAGCAATTTGTGGGGGGAGTACAATCACGAGCAATAAGATGTACACACCATAGAACTTTGTCACATTACTTTTTGAATAAACTAGGTATAAATTTATCACACTGAGATATATTGATTGAATGTGACATAGTTCTAAAATGTGTATATATTATTGCTCGTGATTGTACATAAACTATTTATAAAAAAATATCCAATTTTATAAATGATGAGATGGAATAAAATCCAGAATAAATAATAACAATGAAATACTTCGTTTTAATCAATGACATTTATTTTTCATTGTATGTACAAAATCTTATAAATCTAATGTTTTTCATACAAAAGTGTCCAAATTTAACGTGTTTGATTATTTGGAATGTTATTAAGACACTATTTTGATTGGCTTTATACATTTACTAGGTCAAAAATGGATTGATTAAAGCATATTAATACAATAAAGAGATTAGGGCTCATTTATACTTGACAGAAGAGTATAATAAACGGCAATGTAAAATAAATCAGTCAATGTTAGATTCAAATTGTAATTAGTAACAATATTTTTTTATATTACAATTTAGCCATATGCATATCAAAATTGTGGGATATTGGTCAAATTAATATTATACAGGTCACAAGATTAACTATACTAGAAATATGCTCCATCTACGTCTGCTCTTAATGTACAAATAACTCTTTGGTATATAGTCCTAAGCTAATTTTATTTGTCTTTTTACATGAGGGTAGTTGGCCCCTTTGCAAGTGACCAAAGTTTTGACAAGGCAATTCTTAGATTAAGTAAATCATACAGGATCTAATCAGAAATGAAATACTAATTTTTGAATTCGCATGATCAAACGATTTATTGACTACCTAAACAGTTGCAAAGGAGCCTTGTGGCATTACATTTATATTACAAAAAAATGTCTTGGCAGTAGAATTTGTACGCTTAGTAAAATTTCAATGTGCAAATATTTTCTCTATTGAATGTCCTAGCAAAAAATGGAAAGAGCATATAATTCGAGATCTTGATTTTACACCAGTGGGCCTTTAGATGAAAAAATATCACATCTCACTTTAGAATATGAAAATATCGTGTTTGTATTTTTTTTTTTATTGCTTACTTAGTGAATAGTCTGTTTTGTACAAAACGCAAAACAATAGCCTACTTTAGTGCTTACAAGCTACGGTCACTAATAAGTAATAAATAAGGACGAGAGTTAAATAGCAAGATAAATTAAGAGAACCTCGCATACTTGTATCCAGAGCTTAAGTCGAGTCAGGTGCTACGGCTATCACGAAACTGCTCCCACAAATCAGAAATGAAAAGCTGACCGACAACTCGAAAAGCTCACGCATTCCTGTATTGTAATTTAATCATGATCCGAGTATAAAAATCCTTAAAAAAGTCTTATAGTTACAATGCACAATTACTCGACATGGCAGTTTAATAAGCTCCATGGTATTAACGGAGAAAATGATTGACACCACCGAATAACTTAATCGGGCCACAGCTGCATTTAGTAGCGTAGATCATTTTCTCGGTTATTTAGAAACGCACCACTTAATCGGGCAACGGTTAGAATCATAGTCACATTTAATTCACTATATCACAGCACTAGTCCTGCACTTCTCTGTACGGTATCTCACTCGTCACTGTGAAGGATTCGAAATAGTGGTTAAGGAACTCGAATGTCGGTCGCTTCTCGGGGATAGCGTCCCAACATTGCAGCATAAGCCGGTAGATATCGTCTGGGAGATAATGGCCAACGGGTTTAGGCATTCTGTACCCTCTCTCTACTTGTTCTATGACGTCTTTTCCGTGGAGTCCAGGGTAAGGGATCTGGCCGTACGTAAATAGTTCCATAAGAAGAATCCCATAAGACCAGACGTCGCTTTTGATGGAGAACCGTCCGTAGATTATCGCTTCAGGCGCGGTCCATTTTACAGGGAATCGAGAGCCTTGTTTGGGGCAATACTCGTTATCTTCTATTACACGTGCGAGGCCGAAATCGCATATTTTGGCTACATTATTCTCTCCTATGAGTACATTCCTTGCGGCGAGGTCTCGGTGTATAAGGAGTTTCGACTCTAAATACTCCATTCCTGAGGCGACTTGTGCGGCGACGTAGACTAAATCCTCGAATTGTAGGAACTTTCCCTCGCCATTTCGAAGGAATTCTAACAGCGAGCCTTTGCTCATGTACTCTTGGACTATGTATACGGGTTCCTGTGTTGAGCACACCGCGTATAGCGCCACTAAACGCTTGTGGCGAAACTTCTTCATGATGCCTGCTTCTTGAAGGAATGCTTGAGTCGACATCGTGCCTTCTCTCAGCGTTTTGACGGCGACCTGAAAAAATAAATAAAAGTCAAGAAAATACTACAATAGCATAATACGGGAACATTTATTTATGTCACCATTAAGTATCAATTTATTATTATAATATTTATCCAGAACAAATATTTTTATCATCATTTTAAGACGGCGCAGTAGACGAACAGTGGTCAGTTTTCGCAATAAAAGTCCATTAAACGACAGGCTAAAAAGCTTGTTCGGACTGCACTACAGAGAGATAAGATAATAAACAATTTCGTGAATTTTCAATGGCGGCGCTAGTGTACAGACTGAACGCGTTTGTATCATCTCAAATTAATACAAATTGGTATCTAAAATAATACTTTATCTATTGTCTGGGTATAGGATTGTCTCCAAAAAAGTAGATCTATCGCCAAATAAAAAACTTTGTTTTTTTTAATTCTATGAAAGAGATATAATGCTCTTTTCATTGTTGACATCGACCCCCCTACTCCCCTCCCCATATTTAATACATAACAATCACAAAAGGGTAGACAAAAGCAGGGGGACGGGGTAGGGCGAAGCCCCCGCCATGAAAGAAGAGAATGAGTTTATCAGGTTTGATTAGGTAAGGTTAGTTAGAACTGCGACTTGGATCAGAGCGAGCGTGCTAATTCTTCACACTGGAATGTCTTCGTGTCGTAAAAGTAGACCAGAAAATAGGCAGCAGAATTTCCATATGAAAACGGTCTAATAATCACCAACCTGGACGCCAAGCACGGAAAAGTGGCGGTCACAACGGTACAACATCGAGTCATCACCGTGTTTCACTAGTTGTCGCTGATATCAACAAATTTATGGAAACATCTGCACATACACTACACGTACATCTCGCTAACGAAGTTCTCTCAGCGACTTAGCATGTATACAACTTCCAAACTTCATCTCATCGGTTCGGTTGGACTGCGGTCCCCGGGCTAATACCACCCAGCCTGGAGGAATATCTTCCATTTGGCCTTCCTACCTATCAGTGGTATACGATCCGTCCTCCTAGCATCCAATATCTCTACCTTCCCTACAGGGATTATGGCAACATGCCCGCCCAAGAGAGAAGCCCCACTTCTTTCTGGACAATCCTGAAATAATGATTGCTGTATTAGTTTCACACTGGACATACTGACCTCTATGGTATTCCGCCACTTGCCGTAGTACACCTCCCCGAAGTTCCCCTGGCCGAGCTTGCGGATGAGCTGTATCTCGCTGCGCGGGATCTCCCACTTGTCGCGCAGCTCGGGGCCCAGGTCCCACATCTGGGGCTCGGGCTTGGGGCACGGCCGCGCTAGCACGTGGCATAATCCTAGGGCGTTTTCTGGAAACATAAAAGAATAAATTACAAACATACCGGATAACTGGGGTGATTAACAATTTGCTTGGTGATACATTTTCGATAGGAAAATATCAAAATAACGTCATTAGTTTTATAGAAAAACAAGCGGCCGCCAGTGGTTTCACCCGCATGGTTCCCGTGGGAATATCGGGATAAAAAAGTATCCTATGTTTTAATATAGGCTATCTACTATCTGTGTGCAAAATTTCAACCAAACCCGCAGGCTGATTATCTAATTAGAAACCGCCTAGCGACCGGTCGCAGTTCACAGATGAACGTAATACATTGCTACTTTTCATTGGGGTAAAAAAAAACATACCAAAGAAAAGTAGCAATGTATGTCAAATGCAACTGGTCGCTAAATAGTTTCTTTTTAGATAATCAGGGTGCCGTTCAATCGTTTTTGCGTGATTGAGGAACAAACATCCAAACCCACAAACTTTCACATTTATAATATTAGTAGGATATTCTATGAACAGGCCCAAGCAGTTCATTTTTTTTTCTATCAAAAATGTCACTGTTGTTATTCACTAAGCACATTCCTAATCACCCCCCAGTTTACGGTTAGGAGCGACCGAGCGATGACGAGATCTTTAGGGGATTCCTAAAATATTCAGAAAGCCTAACTTGCAAACGTCTTTACGTTCTGCAAGTTAGGCTTTCTGCTCATAAAGGGTTTTGTTTTAATAGATAAAGACATGGTAGCTCTCAATATCTCGATGATAGTTAAAGTAATTTTACAGTCTTAATCTGATATTACCAAATCTGTGTACGACACAACCAACTCGGGCGGGATCTTTAGCGACGCTGTAGTCGATTTTGTGATGTTTCACATGGTAGCCTCTCCCTTCTTCCCAATCTTTGACACTAAGACTGAATCCATGTGGATTATGCTTCAAAGCTAGTAGCAACAATATGTACTCACTCGTATAGGACATAACCAGCGCTGGTAGACCTGGAAACGTCTAGTTGGTCGCAATATATAACTCTGAGGCTAAAAGCTATGAAGGCTTATGTTCCCAAGGCTAAAAAAGGATCCTCGAGACTTGAGGTATTGTTTCATAGTGAAAGTGAAATATATTTTATTTAAATAAGCTCACATAGTAAGCATTTTTAAATCGTTAATTCTTTTACCCTAATTATGACGTCTTTTAGCTGACAAGAAAAATGGGCGCAAAAAACTTGTCAGCTTTATCAGATGGAACGATATTTACAAATATGTATATCGTTTCCAGACTTTATATTAACAAAGATTAACAAATTAATAACATTATTTAATTAGCTCATTTCTTAATGAATTTCAAATTTCTTAATCAATTTACAGATTTTAAGCTAAATTCAAAGTTTGAACTTATTATTCAGTCTAGGCTGTTACAATAAATAAAAAAAAAAAACATACAATTCAATATGCGTTAAGATAGGTAGTCAGAAGCAGACCCATTCCCACTGGCAGCACCCGTTCACGAGCATGACGCATGAACCAGCCATCGCTTCGCTCAACCATATTTGAGGGAACGTAACGACCCGCCTCATACGACAGTCCAGGGTACTTATTGTCTAATTTCAAAATCTATCGCAATCGCTTTCAAGATGTGATACATTGATGCTTCTTTTTGGCACAAATAAAAACTTACCAAAGGAATTCAGCAATGTGTCACATCCATCTGTCAAATGAAAGCGATTGCGATAGATTTTCGAAATTAGACAATAAGCCCCCAGACCATAGCCAGTAGCAACAAATTGTACTCTCTCGTATAGGACATAACCAGCGCTGGTAGACTCGGAAACGTCTGGTTGGTGGCGAATTGGCGATGTAAAACCCTCTATTGTCCAACGGCTTGGTCTTACAATGTTTTACATGGTAGCTACGGTAGCTAGCATCTCCCTTCTTCCTAGTTTTTGACGCTGAGGCTAAATCCATGAAGGCTTATGTTCCCAAGGCTAAAAAAGATTCCTCGAGACTTGAGGCATATGTACTTACTCGTATAGGACATAACCAGCGCTGGTAGACTCGGAAACGTCTGATTGGTGGCGATGTAGAACCCTCCATTGTCCAACGGCTTGATCTTGTAATGTTTTACATGGTAGCCTCTCCCTTCTTCCCAATCTTTGACGCTAAGGCTGAATCCATGTGGATTATGTTCCGCGGGCCGCACGAGGAAGGTCCCTCGAGGGTTAGCTTCTGCTAGTAGCAACTTGTCCGCTTCTTTCCGGGACACGTGCGGGAAGAACCAACTGCAACAGGATGGCTCCCTTTACCAAAAAGGCCGAATTAGAGGTGGTCCGATTAGGATCGCTGCCTCAACCCGAAGCTTTGTACATTCATTGCTGGCCTCTTAGCATGAAACACTATATACTTAAAGTCTGTCCATCCTTACTTGTCTTATTTGGTAAACAATCTTCACCCAACTCTTTTTTGAAATAATCATTTATAAAATACAACAAGTGGTTTTCCACACATAGATTACGAAATAAACTGTTGATTATTAATAACAATTTTCATAAAGTTACCAACATATTTTTAAATAACGATTTAATTATAAAAGACGTATGACAATTGTCAAAAACTGTTTACTAAATAAGACAAGTAAGGATGGACAGACTTTAAGTTATAGCCAGGGCTTTATAACGTTACCAATTAACAGTAAAAATAACGTTACGTAACGTTATTTTCAATATGATACCTTGATAACGTTATTTTTTTTAACGATACCTAATAAAATAACCTTAATATAACGTTAAATTAATGTCGATAACGTTAAATGAATGTCGATAACGTTAAATTAATGTCGATAACGTTAAATTAATGTCGATCACGTTAAATTAATGTCGATAACGTTAAATTAATATCGATAACGTTAAATTAATGTCGATAACGTTAAATTAATGTCGATAACGTTAAATTAATGTCGATAACGTTAAAAAATAACGTTATTTTTAATGGTAATTTTATAACTATTGCGTACCTCTACTACCTACATCATGTCACGGCGTCGTCAACGTCAATTACACATTGCTTTTAAATATTTTTATACAGTAACATAATAACGTTATCAAGGAACGAAAAAATAACGATAAATTCTGTTTTACCGTTATTAATTTTAACGTTTTTTTTAACGTTACTAATTTTTAACGGTATTTGAAGCCCTGGTTATAGCGTGAAATAGTGTTTTATTGACTGTCAAAATGAATTGTCTTTTTACAGTTAAAAGTGATAAATCGCTTTAAAATATTATCGCGTTTCTGTTATGCGATGCTATCTAGGGCTGCTGTATTATTTTTGCGACAATGTAGTAATGTGATTTTTGGGTTTTGATGATTGAAGACAAAAAGTTTAAAGGTCAAAGCTTTAATTACTTATTGAGTTTTTATATCTGAAACTAAAATAGTTTAATTTAAAAATTAATTTTATAGTCATTGTGATTTTTTTTGCTTGCATTGAAATAATTTATAATAGGTAAGCTCCAAAAAGCATTATACATGTGAAATTGTCTTATTACTTAAATAAGTAGGTAATTATTTATATTTAACTCGCTCCGCCGTCAGATAATTAGTTCTGGTTAAGTAGATTCCAAGAATGAAGTCTCACGTAGTTTTTGACAATCATGATTATATCAAGAACACGCGAAGAAGCCTGTAAAAAGTTATATGTTAATAATTAGTTAATTAGCTTAGTTGAAATAGGATAAGCTCACGTAACACGTTGGCTTTTTAGTAATAATAATCCATAAATCTCAAAGGACTTCGAAAATTAAGAGGAGTTATAAAAAACTATTCAGCCAAGGTGGTACGTATTTCCGGAAGAAATGTACAGTTACTTCGAAAATCAATACCGAATTACGTATTCTGAACGTAGAGCGTTGCAAGGGTTTATACATAGCAAAGGTAAAGCGAGAAAAGCGAAATATTTTTTTGGAACAACAATCTAGGTTCAGATTTGCTAGTTAAATCTCTATTAGAGCTACAAAACAAATATTCATAGGACCCTTGGCCACCTATTATTTATTTTGTGCCTTGCCAAAACAATTCATAATTCATAAAGTCTTTTAAAAGAGTTATAAAAATTGTTGATCCAATAAAACTTGTAAAGATAGTCGGCTGCATATTTACAACATTCAGTACGTACAATCATTAGTAATCGTTACTAAAAGTGACTCACTCTTCGCACTCCACGGAGCTCTCCTCAGCGACGAAGTTGACAGGCACGAGCCCCTCGCGCCTGGTGGTGAGGTGCAGCACCCGCCACCAGTCGGGCTCCGTGTCGCTCAGCACCTCCATGCGGTCGCCCTTGCGGAACGATATATCGGAGTCCGCTCGCGCTGTGTACGCGCATAGCGCTTTGACTATACGCCGCCCGCCGTTTGTCATACCTTGGGAATTCAACAATAGCTATTTTGATTATGATCGAATGAGTTTACAGTGCGATTATTATAAGTTAGCGTTCCAATGGCGCCACCATATCTCTATTAAATTAATAATAATGTTACCGGAAATTGGCGTTAAATCAGGCGTAACAAACAACCACAGGAACAATGATAGTAGGCACCCCACCCCGCCATTAAATCTCTTTTTTACCCTGTGAATCAACTGTCAAAGTTAGTTCCTTTTCCTACCGAGCGTCAACTTATACTTGTCGCCTGTCCCCTTTTTTTCCACACAAATAGACTGCACATGAGATGTTTTTATTTTAAATGTTTTTATCGTGTGTTTGGGAGATCCTTAGATATTCTCAACTCGCAAACAGACGAGAATGAGGAACAGTAAAATATGTAAGCCATTGCAAACAGATGATGAGCCCTCTAATAGTGAGGTAGTTACAAAGCAAATATTATGAACTTTCAACTGCCGCCTTGTTATCTAATCTTCCTTAGTTTTTATCATAGTAGGATTAAGAGCGTTTCATTTCAGAAAAAATCCAATTCGAATAAAAATTCTTCTACAATAATCACTGAATATACAAAAATCTTTTATCATCATCACCAGCCCTTAACTAATGTGAATAAAAATATGGACTTTAACTCACCACGCGGGCCCAATGCGTATTGATGATGGGTGTAAACGACTGTAAATGAAGCCGGGACCAATGGCTTAACGTGCCCTCCGAAGCATGGAGGAGCTCGAGATGAAACATTTCTGGTCACCTATCCTATCCCTATGCAAAAGCTCCTTAACTGCAGAAATCGCACAACGAATGATACTTGATGCTAGCGCATTCACATACCAACCCTTTGTGCCATCCAGTTCCAACTCAATGCCGATAATACATGGTTCACTTCTGCCTTTCAATTTGAATGTTTCATCAAATCATGTTAATCAATGTCATTGCTCAACAGCTTATTAAACATTTCTGCGCCTTTCAACCTTAGAGCATTCAAACTGCTCTAAGCTTTCAACCCCAACGTGAATCAATTTGGTTAAACCCTGTATTTTGGAGGAGCTTGGTGGTGCAGTGGTTTAGCGCCTGGCCCTGCGATTGCGGAGGTTAAGCAACTTTCGCAAGGGTCGGTCATGGGATGGGGGACCAAAAATGTACTATCTCGAGTTCCTCCATGCTTCGGAAGGCACGTTAAGCCATTGGTCCCGGCTGCATTTGCATTGGGCCTGCCTGGTGGCCCATCCTCCTTATCCACCCGTCTGAGTATAGCAGTGAGGACAATAAAAATTACTGATATTTGGCTTATGACTAAAATCTAAACAGAACGTTGAATTTGTACTGACATTTGGCTGGATTGCGCGTACGCACGATGTCTGCCAGAGCGCGGTGGCCGCGGTTGTTGGGCTCGCCCGTGTACCGCGTCTCCAGGGCGGGGCACGCGGT
Source organism: Agriphila tristella (assembly GCA_928269145.1). NCBI lineage: Eukaryota > Metazoa > Arthropoda > Insecta > Lepidoptera > Crambidae > Agriphila > Agriphila tristella. The sequence continues at coordinate 50,215,070 of OV743431.1, read as the reverse complement.
GAACCCCGCCTCGTTCTTGTAGGCTGGGTACACTGGAAACGTGAAACAACTTGTTACATAAACACGGAACAGTTAACTGGAGCAGAGGGGAAGTCCAACCCTTTGCAAAGATAAGTTAGCTTAGCTTACTTAGTTAGAGTAAGTACCGAGCCCTACCGGACCCACCATACCATAACCATACCCCTCGTGGTATTGTGGGTGAAGGTTCCTTTAAGGAAATAAAAGCAGCGGACTGTAGAAAACTGAATGTATAACCCGGCCGAGTTAACTCGGCACCTGAAGCGCGATAGACCCCTTTCGTTTTCTCCTTGCCTCACGCCACTGTCGTCATGCCAGTAGCGTTAGTACATTCGAGCGATAATTTATCGATAATCTATCGAAAACTTTAAAAAAATTTACGTCGGTGGCGTGAGGAAAGGAGAAAACGAGAGGGGTCTATCTATCGCGCTTCAGGTGATGTAGCAAAAAGTATGCAAATAGTATGAGAGCCGTTATTCGTTGCCCGCTTGCGCGCTAGGTGGAAGGCCAAGTGGGGTGCCGTCCACCGTCCGGTCTCAGGTCCAAGGTTTAGGGCCCGATCGCCGACCGCCCCGCCGAAGAATAACGAACGCGCCGCCCGTGCTCCATCAGTGGGTCAAAACTATACCACTGATAGTGATGTGCGAAACTAGTTTATTACAATACAAAGCTATTCATTCATAATTATGTGGAGAATGCAAACTAAACTATTTAAGTATACAATAACAAGTATGAAAACTAACTTGGCTTAGTTCTTGGTCTGCAACATGCAACCGGCTTAAGGAATGATCAGGAACCTTATAGATGTAGACGACTAATCAGTAACTCATGACATGGAAGTCGTCGTTTTTCTATCATGACCATGAAATAAAGTATTTTTTTCTGTAGACGATACGCGACGTTTTTTGAACGACGTAAAAACAAAACAGCTAGTAGGTACAATAGCTACCTATTTAGAGTTGCCAACTAATTACCCTTAGGCTAAGATCTTTGGCACACATTAATTGCTCTCTAAAAACAATGAAGACGACCTCAAAGCACTGTTTTGTTAGTAAACTAGAAACACAGCAATGCAAATTAAAGCTAAGTGGGCAACTTTGTGCGGCGTGCGAAAAATCTTACGCATTGTTTGGTTCAAGGAAAGGTTCCGCTCGGTTGTTCTAAGGTATTTATAAACTACTGTGGCATTTCCAGAATTATAATTATCACATGGATTTTAAATTGTGTTTATTATGTTTTTTATAAAAAAGTATTGTTACAAACTTAGATGATCTTCTTTGACATTCATTATCATCAGATAATTTGTGGTTAGTAGTGACGTCGATCTTTTTAAGAGGAATTTGACTAACGAGATTTTTTGTAATAATAGTTTTGTGGTTTTCTACAATTATGAAGCTTAAAATATACACGACAACAAACACCAAGTCAAAGCTAGTTCATTAAAATTTGCTTTGTCTATTCAATTTTAATAAATTATGCTTAATTTAAAACGATATAAACATGCATAAAGTGTCATGAATTGTGAATACTCGTATGTGACCTTATATTTATTTATATCAGAGCTTATTATTTCATACAGTAGTCAATAATAGTTATTTATTGGTAACGGCGATGACACGGAAATGTGAACTGACTTTCGATAACTTACGCGCTTTATGGTTCCGACCTTTATTTTTGTTACGTAGGTAGAGTAGGTACCCAAAGCAATTGGCTCCGTCGCAGAATGTCTCTTTCGCAAAATGTCCCCTGGTCGCAAAACGTCCCTTTCGCAGAATGTCCCTTTCGCAAAACGTCCCTTTCGTAAAACGCCTCTTTCGCAGAATGTCCCCTTGGTTTCAAATAAATATCACTCATGCCAAATTTCCATTTTGTTCGAAATGTTGCGAAAGGGACATTCTGTGACGGAACGAAATAAATATCACTCATGCCAAATTTCCATTTTGTTCGAAATGTTCTATGAAACTCAAAAATATACTACCCTCTTGGGAGAATTTTTAAGCTACTGACAGCACTAAATTGTAATAATCATCAGTTAAGAGGGTACTTATGCACATTTCGAACAAAATGGAAATTTGGCATGAGTGATATTTATTTGATACCAAGGGGACATTCTGCGAAAGGGGCGTTTTGCGAAAGGGACGTTTTGCGAAAGGGACATTTTGCGAAAGGGACGTTTTGCGAAAGGGACATTCTGCGAAAGGGACGTTTTGCGACCAGGGGACATTTTGCGAAAGGGACATTCTGCGACGGAGCCATTTATTTGATACCAAGGGGACATTCTGCGAAAGGGGCGTTTTGCGAAAGGGACGTTTTGCGAAAGGGACATTCTGCGAAAGGGACGTTTTGCGACCAGGGGACATTTTGCGAAAGGGACATTCTGCGACGGAACGATATCATTGTCTCTTACGAATTTTTGTTTTTATAAAATCAGGTGCCAAGCAAATAATAGTAGATTATACAACAAGTGAATAAAAAGGGAATTTAGTTCGAGGGACTAAGTTGGATCCCGAGAGTAGCGAAGGATTCTAGAGTTGAATCCCGAGCGTAGCGAGGGATTCAAAAGTAGAAATACTTGGTATTTATAGTTGAACATCAGCCATTTTTCATGTCCCCACTGCTGGGGCACAGGCCTTCCTTATGGGTGGGAGGATGGGCCATAACCCACCGCGCGGGCCCAATGCGGATTGATGGGTGTTAACGTCTGCAAATGCAGCCGGGACCAACAGCTCAACGTGCCTTCCGAGGCACGGAGGAGCTCGAGATAATACACTTATGGTCACCCATCCCATGACCGACCCATGCGTGAAATTAGAAGTTTTCCAATGACATAAAACAACCACGCTAAGAGAGAGATTTTATGATCAGTCTGGCATCAGTCCATTTCATCAGTCTGTATAGACTTTGAACTTTTTCAGACTGAATATCGTACCGAATAGACTGATGCAAGACTGAACATTCAATCTCCCTCTAATAGATGGAAAATAACCCAAAGATAAGACACTTAAAAGAACCTAATTAAATTAAATTGACACTAAAAAGAACCTAATTAAATTTGGCGGGATATTTTTTTTCGTTTAATTTTATTGTGTAACTTTGGCTCTATGGAATAACTCCATAGCAGCCAGTAGGTATAGGTACTTTTTTGTACTAATTCATGATGCGCGCTTGTTCCAAATTCAAATTATTTTTATTCACTCGGTGAATAAAATCGCTTATTATTCACTCTTATCGTTGAATTAAACGCACTTTTTAGATTGGCGATGGTAAAATAGTAGATTATACAACAAGTGAAAAAAGAAGGAATTTAGTTCGAGGTACTATGTTGGATCCCGAGAGCAGCGAAGGATTCTAGAGTTGAATCCCGAGCGTAGCGAGGGATTCAAAAGTAGAATCCTGAGCGAAACGAGGGATACAAAGGACCGAGATGAAATTTTTTTTCACGTGTTGTGTACTCTACTTTTTACCATTGACTGCGAGAAAACATAATAGCAGTACTAACACCTATAGTACCTATTTATAGTTATCCAATTTTATTATTTAGATAGGTAATCGGTAATTTAACCGTTAGAAAATAGTGAAACCATAAGTTTTCCAATGACATAAAACAACCATGCTATGAGGGAAATTACATGATCAGTCTGACATTCCATTTCATCAGTTTGTATAGACTTTGAATTTTTACAGACTGAAGATCGTACCAGATTGATGGAATGGAATGTGTAGGTCTCCAGCTTCCTCATAGGCTATAGAGAAATTCTAAGCTTGCCATATTTTAAAGCATAATAGCAGCAATCAAACTTCCAGACAAAATAATAGCAGCCACCATAAGTTCGTTACCATGAGTTGTTTTATGTGTGTGAGCTGGCGACACGTGTCTGCAGCTTACACATCCCGTTAAGGCAAACCAGTGAGGTTACGGTTTTAGACTATAGTCAAAAATTTAGAGCCTAATTGCAGCAATAAGATCCAAAAAAACTAACCATCACACTCAAATACTGTTGTAACTACGAGCATAAAACTGTGTGCGAGCTGGAGACACGTGTCACTGGCTTGCACATCTGTATTTTCGTAATTATTTAAGCTACAATTATGTTATATAACTCAAAATTCTCAGCCAAATTGGAGCATTAGGCTCCAAATTTATCAAAGCTTTAACTCGAAAAGTTTTTGAGCTACGAGCCGATATCTATGTGTAAGCTGGTGACACGTGTCTCTGGCTGACACATAGTGAATTGCTGTAACTGTATATGTTAGAGTTTCGTTTTAAAGATCAAATAATACGTTATAATTGCAGCACACACGAGGCATAATTTCAAATCTCTGGGCCTCTTAGTTTCAAAATTATAAGCCAAAAACCGTTTTCCCGCCAAAATATTCAAAATAATGGCTCGGAAGCGCCTAATCGCGCCGTTGCCGTTCCGTGCGCTACACTATTGCAATCGAATTTGAACCTAAGAGCTAGTATTATTTTGGTTCATTTTAATTTACGCTCTAGATCGTTTTAATTTCTGTACCTACTGAGAATTTTAGTCTAGGAGGTAGAAGCCGTCTGATATAACTGGTTACCTAATTTTAAAGAAAAACAAAGTCTATTTATTTAGGAATATTTATATCGCTATGCTTAGTTATTATACAATTTTTTTACACTAATCTCACTTACATTAAAACTTCGAACATTTGTTTGTCTGTCTGTATGTTTGTTACTCTTGCACGCCGAAATTTGGCATACAGACAGATATAAATATGGCCTGGACTGGAATCGGGATTAACACAATCAAAAAATAAAAATAATCCTGTAAAGAGTTATAAACAAAATCACGCCATCTGTTCGCGCACCAAGGAATTATTATTATAGCCGTGTAAATATATCAGTGTGTGCGCGCTCTGTTTTATTTATCATTAGCACTAGCGGTGGTTAATATAGCATCTAGCGCCATATTATAGCCCGCTATATTTACATAGCGCACATAGCGCGCTATGTAGGTAAGTAGGCGCTATGGCGCTATGAATATCGCGCGTGGCAACAAGTAGCATCGTTGGCCGGACGGGTGCGCGGGCATTCATCGCGTGCGCGCTGTTGCTACCGGACGCGTTACGCGCGTTTCTCTCGCAGCACGCTAGGTATGAGTATAATAACGCGCGCGACCTTATATTGTGTTAGTTCGATTAGGACTTTTATGACACAACGAAGTCAATTAGTAAGTATTATGTAAAAGCTATTTAGCTAAGCAAAGTTAGTGAACGCGAGATATGGTAAAACAACCGTATTTCAAACGTCAATAAGGTCAAAATCTCTTGCACCTGTTTTTTTTTTAACTAGAAAACCTTGTCTAGTGATCACAAGTTAGAAAAATGAGTGCAAGCGATTTTCGACCTTATTGACATTTGTCAAAATCACGGTTTTTAATGAAAGATCAAAGTTAGTAAACGAGAATACGGCAAAAAATCGACCAAATTTTAAACGTCAATAAGGGCGAAAATTGCTTGCACCTGTTTTTTCTTACTAGAAAACATTGTCTAGTGATCACAAATTAGAAAAATAAGTGCAAGCGATTTTCGACCTTATTGACATTTATCAAAATCACGGTTTTTAATGACAGATCAAAGTTAGTTAATTAGAATACGCCAAAAAACCAACCGAATTTCAAATGTCAATAAGGTCGAAAATAGCTTGCACCTGTTTTTCTTAACGATAATTTAAAGACGTGAAATACACCTAATTTTATCGACAAAAACACCCACATGTTGGGGTCTATCCCCACTCCTGTTGGAATGGCCGCCATTTTAAATTTGACTTTTTATTTTAGTATGCCAAATTTCGGCGTGAAAGAGTAACAAACATACAGACAGACAGACAAAATTTGTATAATAACTAAGCATAGCAATATAAACATTCCTAAATAAATAGACTTTGATTTTCTTTAAAATTAGGTAACCAGTTATATCAGACGGCTTCTACCTCCTAGACTAAAATTCTCAGTACAGAAATTAAAACGATCGAGAGCGTAAATTAAAATGAACCAAAATAATACTAGCTCTTAGGTTCAAATTCGATTGCAATAGTGTAGCGCACGGAACGGCAACGGCGCGATTAGGCGCTACCGAGCCATTATTTTGAATATTTTGGCGGGAAAACGGTTTTTGGCTTATAATTTTGAAACTAAGAGGCCCAGAGATTTGAAATTATGCCTCGTGTGTGCTGCAATTATAACGTATTATTTGATCTTTAAAACGAAACTCTAACATATACAGTTACAGCAATTCACCATGTGTCAGCCAGAGACACGTGTCACCAGCTCACACATAGATATCGGCTCGTAGCTCAAAAACTTTTCGAGTTAAAGCTTTGATAAATTTGGAGCCTAATGCTCCAATTCGGCTGAGAATTTTGAGGTATATAACATAATCGTAGCTTAAGTAATTACGAAAATACAGATGTGCAAGCCAGTGACACGTGTCTCCAGCTCGCACACAGTTTTATGCTCGTAGTTACAACAGTATTTGAGTGTGATGGTTAGTTTTTTTGGATCTTATTGCTGCAATTAGGCTCTAAATTTTTGACTATAGTCTAAAACCGTAACCTCACTGGTTTGCCTTAACGGGATGTGTAAGCTGCAGACACGTGTCGCCAGCTCACACACATAAAACAACTCATGGTAACGAACTTATGGTGGCTGCTATTATTTTGTCTGGAAGTTTGATTGCTGCTATTATGCTTTAAAATATGGCAAGCTTAGAATTTCTCTATAGCCTATGAGGAAGCTGGAGACCCACACATGGAATGGACTGATGCAAGACTGAACATCTAATCTCCCTCTAATATAAAGAAAAGAACCCAAAGATAAGACACTAAAAAGAACCTAATTAATTTGGCAAGATATTTTTTTTAGAAAAGAACCCAAAAATAAGACACTAAAAAGAACCTAAATAAAATTGGCGGGATATTTTTTTTATTTAATTGTATAACTATGGCTTTATCTATGGAATAGCTCCATACTTTCAGCACGTTTTTTTTTTGTACATAATTCATACGATGCGCTCTTGTTCCAAATTCAAATCATTTTTATTCACTCGGTGAATAAAATCGCTTATTATTCACTCTTATCGTTGAATTAAACGCACTTTTTAGAGTGGCGATGGTAAAAACGTTATTTTGAATCCCATTTCCTTAAAAGAGCAAAGTAAACAATTAGCGAAACGTTTCTGTTGTACCAAGCACAACCAGCCAATTATTTTTTTCAGTGAAAATCTTTTAGATAAACAACCCTACTAATCCATTCTCCTTAGTACGATGCTGTTGGTATATAGGTAGGTATAGGTTTATTTTGTAATAATATAGACATTAATTAATTTACAGCTACCTAAGTTAGTTAGGAACAAAAACATGTTTTTTGTTCCGTTGTGTACATAACTATGTACATACACAATTAGTATGTAGTTTAACCGAAGCGAAGCGAGGGCGGGTCGCTGTATGTTAACAGAAACATATCAAAGTTTTAGTCCGGTCGTGGGACATTAAATTTCATAAAGAAGTTTTGATAATACTAAAAGTTTTAGTTTTTGCTGAGTGTATAGATTATGTGCATTGTGAGCTATTGTTGAAAAGTTAGAAGTTTTATGCCGGTGCTTTAGGTATAGTTAAGGTATTACGTAATATTTCGTTTAACGTAATATATATAGAATTAAAGTTTGAAATGTTGATTGTTTCATAATAAGAACTATGTTATCTTCATGTTGTAAAATATTTAGAAAGTTATTATGTGTGGAAGTGCGTAAATCAAAAAATCACTCTTTTGTGTTCGAATAAAATTTTAAAATTTCTGAAATCTTATTTTAAGACTTTCAGTGGTTAGATATACCAGTTCAACAAAGTTTAGAAAGTTAAGTGGTGTGCTTCTTTGATATTTTCATTTTTCCTTTATAACATACGGAATAATGAATTAAAAATTGATAAGATCGCTATTACAATACCTTTTCAATGCACTTATATACTACACAAAAAATTAGAAAAATACATACAGTGGCTTTTGTTTAATTACGGATAAAATATGTAGTATTGTCGCTACAGGCCGCCCGCGCCGGTCCGGTGCCGCTGGCGGCGCGCGGCGGCGGCGCGGCGCGGGCGGCGGCCGGCCGCCAGTCCAGACCCCTAGCCAAAGTAACATTTGCAATTTTCGCTATCGCTTCGATTCGAAAAATGTATGGATTTGACGATTAAAATTCGATAGTTAACGAAACCTTATGTCCCATACATGTCTCGAAAGCGAAGCGATAACGAAGATTTGCCAATGTTACTTTGGCTAGGCCCTCAGGAGCCCTATTTTTTAATCGCTCGACTGGTGTCGAGCGCTCGTTTCTACTGATTTTCGTTCGACATCCCATACATTTGAGTCAAATGTCGAACGAAAATCAATAGAAAAGAGCACTCGGCGCCAGTCGAGTGATTAAAAAAAAATAGGGCCCCAGGCCCACTCGCGCCATAAATAAGAATAAATTATTATTAAGGTGGCGACTAATCTGTAACATTCCGTCGTAACGTAACGTTACGTTATGATGAAATGTTACAGGTCAGTCGCCACCTTTATGCTCGCGCGCGAAGTGTATGAAGGTACCTACACTACCTACAGCTACCTACTTACTTACAAGTTGTACGCTCGGCTACTTACAAGACGTGTCGACTCCTATCTGACCTATCTCTTATCCCGAAATGATATTATTATGATTCCACTAGTGGCCGCCCGCGACTTCGTCTGCGTGGAGTTTTTTTGCTATCCCTCGGGAACCATACTTTTTTCGGGATAAAACCCTATCTCCTTTTCTATACCCCTAGCAACGTGTATGTAAAATTTCATGATGATCGGTTCAGTATTCATGCGTAACAAACAAACAAACAGACTTTGGCATTTATAATATTAGTACCTATGGATAGTGCGACTCTAATCTACCTTACTCTCTAACTAATGTACCTACCTACCTAATTTATACAATTGCCACAAAATAGAAGGCCCTAAAAGACGACAGTAATTTTATAAAATTAGCCACAGATGTAGGCAGCTAGATAGATAAATAAGACAAGTTAGTTGGTTTAAATACTTTGATCAATACCGTAAACTGCTGCATCTTTGCACAAAATTTAAGGTTTTTTTTAAATATCTCTTCAAGTATTTATTATCTGTGTCCATTTTTACATTAAGGCGCGAATTGGAGATGTATGCCATATATCTTAAGGTTCATAACGCCGAAACGGCTGTTAGATTGATCTCCAGAAACCGTCAAAGTCGTAGGCAAAGTTGTGATAAAATATCCCAACTTTGCCTAGAAGATTATAAGCAAAAATACGAGCCGCATTTAAAAACTGGTCTTAATTATAGAGCCATACAAATTGCGTTACCATCGAGATGTGCATGGATTACCACATATAAGCATCAATATTTTTTTCTGGCAAGCAGGCGAAGTTGGGCACAAGCAGGCAAACTTTGAGCAGTATCAGTAAATATTTCCATAGTAAATTTGTAGTATACTACGGGTTGCCAACTTGCCACAAATAGAAAAACACAAAATTTAAAAGACTTACTATAATTTCAATAAAAATGGGTAAATCCGGACGTAAACCAATTAAATTCACAGGACTAAACTAATTTCATTTGATTTGTTTTAATTTCTTTATTTTGAATTTATTATTTTCTTTTGAATTTATTTTTTTATAACTATTAAACCTTTAAACATTTATAATTACTTTTGTAAGATTGTTTTCTATGTTTATAGCTGTATATCTTTTTATTTAATAACTAAACAAAGTAAACATAGACTGCCCTCCAAACCGCTTTACTGTCGTTGAGTAAGTAGTGACAACCCTAGGGCTAGGCAAACTTGAGTCACTAATGCCCGAGAAGCCTTTTACAACATTGCCTACCGTGGTTCTACCCGTTAATGATTGACATTAACAAGAAAAACCCTTATAAATAGGAGAAACAGCAAATAGCTTACCCCGTAAATACTAAGAGGGTAAATACTAACCCCGTAAATACTAACTTTTTCCAAGGAAAAACTAAAAGTTTAACACTCACCTAAAAAACGTGCACTCGGTCACAGAATACATAATAGTACAAGTACAGATGCCGCATTCTGCAACATCATTTAATTAAATAGCGACTCTTGCTACGACTCAATAAGGCGCAATTCAGATCGCACACCGCTACAGCGCCTACAGTTAAATTCACCTAGAAGTTTTCTCTCTTTCTATCGCTTAGCGCTCATCTCTTCTGACGCCGTTAGGGTTGTCTCCTTTTTATCTGTTTGTCTGTTTATCTGTATGTTTGTGCGCTAATAACTTAAAAAGTGCTAACTCAATCGTAATGATGTTTACATAGAAATATACTATGTATTTTGCAAAGTAATTTAGTCTTTATCTCATCGCAATCGGTTTACTCAATCAAAAGATATACGACTTTTAAGTTTTTAAGAAGAGTTTACGATGAATTCGTTGTAACAATATCTTTTGGGAACTATACTGTTAGAACGACGACTACCTGGACCTGGTGTTCCCACATCTGGCACGGTAAAATGGTCAATGGCTTAAAAGTAAACAATAAAGTGTCGAGTTTTGGGGTCCGTCTTTTGTAATTTCTCAGAAAAAAAATGTACTTGAATGCAGTTGAATGCACTTGAAAAAAATCTAAGCCCGCTTTCTACGTATTATATTATTTTATACTACTAGCTTCCGCCCGCGACTTCGTTCGCGTGGACATTCGAGAAAATCCTTAGGGAACCTTTAACCTGGATAAAAAGTTTAATATCCTACCTTGCTAGGTAGCCCGCTTGGTGTGAACGTGCCTTGCGCGCAGCAGGCCTCTGGCTGGTAAGCGCGTACTATAGCGACCGAGTGCGATGTCGGGCCGCATCCTCACGCGCAAGTGGCAAACGCCCTGCCTGCAAGCGAGGTACGTCCACACCAAGCGTACTGCCTCGCGAGGCAAGACGTTAGAACATAGAATACTTCGTATCCTGGTTAAAGGTACCCTTAGGATTTTTTCGAATGTCCACGCGGACGAAGTCGCGGGCGGAAGCTAGTATTATCTAATTATTTTCTTTTCTCTGGAGTTACTATATTCTCTAGTGTTACTCTGGTGTCCCCTAATTTTTGATTACTTTTATCTTTGATCAAGAATTAAATACCCTAGATGTCCGGTCAGAGTCTCAAAAATGGCACCTCAAATAGCGTCCCACTACAAACTGGGTGCTTATTTTGCACAAAGTAAGTGATAAAAGATGTATTTTTGTAAAAAATAAGCTTATTTTGTGCAAAATAAGTGATATAAAATGTGAGTTTGTACAAAATAAGAGGTGATCATGTACAAAATAAGCGCCAAGTTTGTAAGTGGGACGCTATTGAGGTGCCATGTTTGCATACTGTTTTAGTTCGTAAGCGTTATCTAGGATATACTTGATCGAAGGTTTTTATGTATAAATAATTTATACAATTCAATTATACTTGTAAACAATACAGTGAACGTAATATGTATAAAGAAAAGAAAGGTACTGCCTGACATCCCAAGTAGCATTCGGGGTTCTATATAAGATGCCTAGTCGTTCACATGTACTCAACAAGCTGTGTAAGTCAGCTGTATAAAAGCTGTATAGCTTGCTATAATGCTATAGAACCAGTTTGGGCACAAATTAGACAGCCTTAAGTTCACTATGCCTCTACATTAGCAGTATAATAGCATTATAATAGCAGTTTAAGTAGTAACATCGGACTTAAGGCTGACTTACGGCACTATATGGGACGCAGTGTGAACTAATACAACATACATGAGTGTAATAAAGAGTAACAAGTGGCTATACACAGCCTTCACAGTTATAAAATCCGACAAAAGTACTCCAGTGCTACCTAAAATTCACGTGTGTCCTAAATTATTTCTATTTATTCCACAAATTTAATATGGTTTTATTGTGTCGTAATAATTAATGGCGGAACAACTCTTATTTGGATAAAAATTAATATAACACGGAAGTACCTGTTTTGAATACTTAATATGTGTTAATGCCATGGGAATGCAACTTTATCGTGAAATGTGTACATATTTACAGCTAAAATATTCACGCGCCTCTGTAAAAACGCGATATTCATTTTAAAATACATAAAACTGGCTGAGAGGAAATCTCCAATTTTCAGTTTTTCATGAAACCAAAACTCAATCGCTCTATCTGCTTATTTTGCGATAATCTGCATGATAATTTTGGAGATTTTTGGTAAATATTTTAGGTTATGTAGAACAAAATGGTGGAAATGAAATACGGCTATGTGAACTGTTATAACTCCAATTTAATGCGGGTGAGCGTATATAGGTTCACATGTGTTCTGTTAGAATGCTGTTATCTATATGAAGTCCCACATTTGTACCACTACAGAGCCAATGTCTATAAATTTATTCTGATGTGAACTTATGTACAGTTTTAAGATGTAATTCAGGTCAATTGTGTATCATCGTTTAATCTTTCAATATTACTGAAATTTTAGAGATCCGCAATAATAAATTTGTCCGTTAATTGGCCTAGCCCAGGTACTAAGTCAAGTATGAATACCTAAAGTACAAATTTTGTAACAAACTAACAAAAAAACACTTTTTGTTTTCGTGTGAGACACACAATTTGGTGTTAAAAAAAAGTGTAATAGAATATTCACATTCACATTCATGTTCAGCTTACAGCAAATAAGAGTAGTATTTGTGGACAAATAAACTGCTATTGATGTTAATGGACAACACATATAGTCCTTTTAACAGCCTACAGTCCACATGCGAACCATTTAAACACTTCTGTACAGATAGTAAAAAAAGGTTATTTTAATGATCATGAGCTGTATAACAGTCTAAAATAAGTAAACATAACAGCCTTTAACTTTATAAATGACCACGTGTGTTCTTTTAAAATGCTAGCTCTAGGCCGTTAAACAGCGGTTGCCGATTTCTACCCTCTTATAATGCTCTTAGTCAGACGGCTGACTAAATGATAGTTGTTAGAGTATTATAACACCAACAATCGTATAAAAGTATAACTGTACACTCCTATAAGTCCCTTAGACAGGTATAGGTGTAATAATTGGAATAATGCAGCTTATACATCACGAGTGAACTGTAGTAATGCTTCAAGTACACCTGGGAACTAAATGTGTACTCTTAAATGGAGTAAAATGCTAGGTACTTGGGATAGACGTAAGTTTCAAGTGGCTGTTTAATATCAAATTATTTTAAAGTTTAACATACATTTATGTCAAAGTAACGCAGTGGAGTTAAAATCATGTAAATCTTAGAAACTATTACTATAAACATAGATACATTATTTTGATAGGATACTTTCTTGTTGTATTAAATACTAAATGTAAGTACCGTAAACTGCTGCAAGATTGCCCCTAAGCTTCAATTTTGCCTAATCTCGTAAAACTAACATTACTTCATAACCGCCATCTATTTTTTACTTTTGATAATGAGAGAAATACCTTTGTTTTATTGGCAACCCATTTCATTATTATTCAAAGTGGCAACACCGTTACTTTTTTGTCTGTCAGCTGTCAACGGTCGCAAACTTTTAGTTTTTCCTTGGAAAAATCGAGAATTTCAGCTGCTCGAGAACTGCTCAAAGTTTGCCTGCTTGTGCCCAACTTCGCCTGCTTGCCAGAAAAAATATTGATGCTTATATGTGGTAATCCATGCACATTTGTATGGCTCTATAATTAAGACCAGTTTTTAAATGCGGCTCGTATTTTTGCTTATAATCTTCTAGGCAAAGTTGGGATATTTTATCACAACTTTGCCTACGACTTTGACGGTTTCTGGAGATCAATCTAACAGCCGTTTCGGCGTTATGAACCTTAAGATATATGACATACATCTCCAATTCGCGCGCTAATGTAAAAATGGACACAGATAATAAATACTTGAAGAGATATTAAATAAACCTTAAATTTCGTGCAAAGTTGCAGCAGTTTACGGTATCTGATTTTCTTAGAAGTATCATTTTCATTCACAAAAAAACACAAAATAGGTAACAGAGGGGAAATTTTTAAGACGATCTTTTGTTATTCTCAAAAATCTCAAAAAGTTTGAGTTTGACGTTTAGCAAACTCAAACATCGTGGCCATTCGTGGCCACCTTTAAAATCTAAAAATTAGATAAATGATATAAATTCTTGTAAATTCAATTAAATTTATTTTTGTTTTTATTTTCTGTTTCAAAATGCTCTGAAAGGAGTGCCTTAAAAGTTGATTCGCCAAACTACCTTAGAAAAACAATTATGATCAGCTTATTTAGTAGGTAGGTAGCTTTATTTTATTTTATAAGTATTCTGTGTAATTTCATCGATTACGCGACAAAAAGAGTGGCGCTTTGTAGGTGCTTGTAATATCAGGCACGCAGCGCTGTGAAATTTGAAATTGTACTTTATTGCCATGCGACGAGAGTAGCTTATTGTTTGTGGCCCCGCGCCCGCCCGCGCGCCGCGTGGCAGTCAGCGGCACCAGCATGCACCCGCTCGCGCGTCCCGTATAATTCGTATTTTAGCGCAATAATTTATCCGTAATTTAAACAAAACCCACATTATGTATGTTTCTAATTTTTTGTGTAGTATATAAGTGCATTGAAAAGGTATTGTAAGAGCGATCTTATCAATTTTTAATTCATTATTCTGTATGTTATAAAGGAAAAATGAAAATATCAAAGAAGCACAATACTTAACTTTCTAAACTTTGTTGAACTGGTATATCTAACCACTGAAAGTCTTAAAATAGGATTTCGGAAATTTTAAAATTTTATTCGAACACAAAAGAGTGATTTTCTGATTTACGCACTTCCACACATAATAACTTTCTAAATATTTTACAACATGAAGATAACATAGTTCTTATTATGAAACAATCAACATTTCAAACTTTAATTCTTTATATATTACGTTAAACAAAATATTACGAAATACCTAAACTATACCTAAAGCACAGGCATAAAACTTCTAACTTTTCAACAATAGCTCACAATGCACATAATCTATACACTCAGCAAAAACGAAAACTTTTAGTATTATCGAAGGTAACTTTTCTCTGGCTACGCGACTATTTAGTGTGTATTTTATTGGTATTGGTGATGGGCTCTTTTTGCGCATTTAGACTCCCATTCGGTCCGTTATGCGTGAACACAGCATTGGTGTGGCTAGTCAAGCCATCCCAGCTCCTTCCAGAAGCGCAGAAGCCTCCTGGGGCGTTCACAGGCTTCTAGGAGCGACCTAATGTCTTTGAGGATTTCTGCCCGGTGTGCGGCCAAACCCACGCACTCCAGGATCACGTGGGCGGCTGTTTCCTCTGCGTCCAGGCATCCTCTACATAGGGGACTGTCTGTCGCATTCATGATGAATAGTTGTCGGTTTAAGGCAAGGTGACCTGTAAGTGTACCTACAACTTCGGAGGTCTGGAAGATTAAGGCTGAGCAGTCTACAGGTCAACCGCGGCGAGACTGCAGTCATCGCCAACTTGGACTGTCTAAAACTTGTTAGATTTACCCAACGAGTATTATGTGCAGCACGAGTACGTTGTGTAGAGACGAGTACGAGTTTAGTGTGTAGTATTTAAAGTATTTTTCTATAGGTACTGTGTAAAGAGAAGTTATTCTTGCATACTATTATGTATTCTGTGGCATAAGTAAGCTTCCTTAGAAAAAGCTTCCAAATTCAAGGGAATGGAATAATCCGACGGAGCGCGGCGTGGCGTCGAGTCATTGTATCCCTTATAAATCCGTGAAAAAGAGTACATACTTATAAACGGGAGATTTATCAAAGAATAGAGTATAGTGGTATTAGTATAAAGCCATTGCACAAGTTTGATTACTTTTAACCATTGCCATTTGATATGAGATACGTAATCACCGAAAGGCCAACCAAACACAATGGTATAGCAATACGAGAAAGTTCGGCTAAGTAAATATCCAATCTGCCTGAGTAAGGGTTTAGTTCGGGCAGATTTTCTTTGCATTAGTGAAGGGTTCAAGGAATCATCCCTACATCGTGTTTACAAAGAGGATGGGATGCGCACTATCAATGATGGCCGCCAACTTGCCTCGGACGGGCTATTACCTCATGAAAGGAACTTGTGGACAACAGGCAGACTTAAGGCAGTCAACTAGGGGATTTTCAGATGATAAAAATATTGAGTAGGATAGGAATGGGGAAGCATTGCAAAAATACAAAAATGCCTTCTATTAAAAATGATATTGGTCTTCTATGCATTAGCCGAAATTAATTACGAACTTTTATAAAAGCTCATCGAAATATTATTAATTTCGATGTAAAAGCAGTATAAGTATATTTTGATAAATCATAATGATTCTAATTTCATCATTATTTAACCGGCTAATACAAAATTATTGAAGCAAAATGAAATTAACCCTGTTTCATCATACATAGTCTATTACGACAGTTGTTTACATCCATCCATGCAGTAAATATTATGATTTTGTTTCAGTTTTAAAGTTTCGAATTTATTTCCTTTTTGGTAAATGTAAATAAACGGGTGGACGGATGTTATTCGCATTACGAAATTCACTTTATTATGCATAAGAAAGAATATTTATGCAGGAAAATTAAGCAGGATTTAAGGGCGTCCGCTGCGTTAAGAGGGTCACGCGCGCAGGTGGACATAGATTAGAGCAGTGGTGGTTCCTAATTAGCATATCTATTCTGTGCAATTAGTTTTTCAACGTACCCTCTATTGCAAGCAGGAGTGATATATAAAAAAAAGCTTACTCATAATAGGTATTGTTCCGCGTTACCCCCTAAAAGGGAAACACTGGATTAGAGCGCTTACTCATGCACTGCATCTGTCCGTCAGAAAACCAACAATCTACCGTTATTTTTAAAGTATATCTACGCGATTTCGTGGTTGGCCCCATAGTAAAAGTTGTACATTAACGTGGTCTGAACGGGGTGTTTTCATTTTTAGATATACTTTAAAAATAACGGTATATTCCCCGCGCCGGCCGTGTACCCGCGCTGGGATCCCGCTTTACGCAGCGGACGCCCTAAAGAGACAGACTAGTTTCTGGGAGTAGATAAGATAAGCGTACGATTGTGTCTAGGATCTGGAACTCACCCAAAGGTCTGTCGGGGTCATGGCGGCGGCTACAGCACTTGTTACCCATGGCGCGGCCCGCCCGCTACCGCGCCAAGCCGCTTCTGCAACAATACAATAAGTATTAATCAACATTTTAAATCACAAACTGATAAAAAGAGCAAAATTATATATTTTTTTAATCTTTTAATTCGTTCGCTATTGTAGGTGGCATGTTATCCAACGGATTGTTGTTAAAATAGTAGAGGAAATCTTAGGTATAACAACTAAAACCCTCAAACTGAGGATTAATGTTAATCTATTCCCTGAAATCCATAGGATATTCTGTTAGGAGTGTTAGTATTAGGACCAAATTACTAAGAAATAGGCCAGATTATAATAAGCTCATTACGATAATAACTTCTTAACTTACGAGATTTTCAGTTATTAAAAGTGAGTAGGACGAAATACCATTAGAAATTATGCATGTTAATGTTTGCCACGTAGTACATCTACCTACTCAACAATTCATATCTTATCGATATCAATCAAGTAACTCTATTTTAAAACAAGTAATTAACACCGGAGATAAAAAAGTAGTTGCAGTCACCAATTATATTAATAGTTAGAAAAGTTAATAAATTTCTGACACAAAAACTAAAGTAAGTGGAGGCCTACTAACCCTAACAGTTTATTAGGACAAATCATTAATTACAATGCAACATACTTATGTAAGGTAAGATAGGTATGCCAAGTAAAATTGATAAATAAATATTTAAACGGAAAACGAAAGTCAAATGCAAATGAGTGTGTAACGTAAACCAGTCCGCTTACAGCAGATAAAGCGGCCCCATGCAAGTCGAGGTTGTAAGTAGGTTGGTCAAATAACGTTATCTGTAGTTACACGGCTCGTGAATAACATACAACAATTTATAAGGAACATTTATAACAATATTACAAGTGCAACTGATAATAAATTATATTTAAATTTTATAAACGAAGCTGAGGAATTTCTCGTAAGTATTCTGAGTGTTTGTAACAATAACGTTCAGACAAGTTTGGAAACGGCTAGCTAGACCCTTGCCAGCATTATTAAATCACTGGTATCCATTGACAGTTGTTGCAATGAATGGTGCTGGTGGTCAGAACTCAGAATCCTTTTAGCCCCAGTCGTAGGAAGCAAAAAATCGAAGAATACGGCTATCCATGAACCAAAGATTTACTTCGGTAGGATTGATCCTTGGGTTCCTAAAATGGGTTTACGAAGTGGAGCCACCTGGATTTTTCAAGCAGGTGGTGGGGAGGGGGGAATTCTGCCTTAACGAAGTCCGAGGTTAATAACTGCCTAAGTTTAGATACTAAGCCAAGTTTGGTATCATTTTCGGATAAATCAATGACGTAGAATTCATTTCTGGTATAAAAATTGCAATTTATTAAGAAGTTTCCTAAACATTACACAATAACCAATATTTTCAACTACATTTTTTTTTACTTTAAGTCACCGTAAATATTAAACTGATTTTCTTATTTGCAAACAAAAAAATACGTTAACAAAGCTTATAGAATGAAGACTTGAAAAAATATAACTTAATTTTTTTTTATTAACAATTAATAGCGAAAAAAAATTTCACTGTCGCATGCCGTCAATTTCTTTTCGACCTATGGGAATATTAATATTTTTTATCATAACAATATGGGTATCAAATGAAAGGTAATAAATAGCCAATTCCAAATATATAAGTATACATTATAATACTTTTATGAAACTGTTTTGAAATAAACTTAAAAAGTATAACGCAGAATTAAAAAATATCAGTAAATTATTAGAAAAACCAAAAATGCCAGTCAATACCGACAAAAAAGGCAAATATCACAAGCGCGCATGTAAGTACGATATTTTTCAGATATTGTTAGGTACCTTGAGAGTAGTTTTACCCGAGTTTTAACCCTTGGAAACCCTGTACTGCTGGAAAAACTTGGCACTTGTTTCAGTATTTTCGAAAAAACTACCTTAAGAAAGCGTTTTTCAGGTATCTCCACTCTATATTTTTTTAAAGCTAACTATATTTGCTACAATTTGAGCCTATCACAAGCAAGTTTCGAATTGATATTTAAAATTTTAATATTTAATAAAAATAATAACTTCCTTACAACGGTAACGAAGTTATTTTTTTTAATTAGCCAAAACAAGAATATTTTCTTTTTTTATTATTTTAAAAATAAAAGGATAATAGGGCTCCTACGAGGTATTTTTCTTTTTTCAATATTCCAATTTGTGTATTTAATGGCAATTTTTTTCTTTAATCAAGCGAGTATTTTTTTTTTTTTATAGTTTAACAATTGAATCGTACAAATATGAATCCAAAAATGAATTCGACACCGTAAATTCATACGAATATGATATCAAACTGGGCATAGCAGCTTAACTAATACATCTATCGAGATTGGGCTGAAAGCCAAAACTACAAAAAATTTACTACAAAAATCGTGGTGGCTCCACTTCTTATATCCATCCTAGGGTCCTAAGGACCAATCCTACCAAAGGAAATCTCTGGTTCACAAAACGCCGTATTTTTCACTCTACTGACGCCACTATTTGTTGCAGTACTTTAGACATGTTTTAGTTTCGATCATTTGATCATCTCCTGATCCAAAAAAAATGTTGGTCATTTGTTTTTCCTTAGATATGTTCCTGTGTCCTTGATTTGATGATGATGATATTTGCTGTTTTGTTTTGAGCGAGCATCGAAAGCTTACAATAAATAAGAACACATCGATTGTTTCTTTTAATAAATAAACAATAAATATTATCTAATTCCTTGTCTATTTATCTGTTTAGTAAACAATACTACTGTTGGTAAACTTGGTAATAAGGTAATAATAAAAATTTCCGGGAATTACCATCGAGATAAGATGTATAATATTTCGATTGAACTTACAGCTTTAGGCGCACAGGGCGCACTAGAACATGAACATAAGATTCTTAGGCGCACCGCACAATGACATAAACGCAAAATGACAAATTCGCAAAACGTCAGAAACGCAAGAACAATGGCGAAAATATACCAAAAAATATTTTCATAAATCTGAGTAAAATAATAGTTTACGAATTTTCGGGACTTTCGTTTAGGTAGTTTTTAATTTCTATACGCTAAAATTTTAAATCAAATCCTACTAATATTATAAATGTTAAAGTTTATGGGTTTGGATGTTTAGATGTTTGTTCCTCAACCACGCAAAAACTACTGAACGGATTTGGTTGAAATTTGGCACACAGATAGTAGATAGCCCAGATTAAAACATAGGATACTTTTTATCCCGATATTCCCACGGGAACGGGAACCACGCGGGTGAAACCGCGGGCGGCCGCTAGTTAATTAATGTATGGCGATGGCGGGCGGGTCGCCATCATTTTTTATATTGACACGATTCGAAATAATAAGCTTCAAAATAAGTGAAGAAATTATGTATGCAAGCACGTGCGTTATAAAGACGTTGAAACGCTCAGTAAAACGTCTAAGATAAGATCCTGATTTCTCTAATTACCTAGGTCTATTCCCCGGCGACTCAATGTATTAACAAATAAGTTGTTTTCTATATTATCTCCGTCGTTAATGTTTCAGATCACAAGTGCCTAGCTTTTCTTTTTAAACTGAGTATTGCTGATGTTGTCTAAAATTATTAAAAAATATACAAGTGTGCTACAAGGAAAAGGTGAGCCGCAGACTAATTACTACCGTAATTATCAATGCCTATTATGTATAACGGTTCATCGAAAACTATATATAATTATACTTAATCGATAACAAATGGCCCGTTGAGCTTTATCAGAATGATTTCCCACGACACGTTACTGGTTTGATAAAAATTGATGCATCGTTGAACGATGCTTGTTATCATTTTGACGGTAAATAAACAGTTTTTTTTCGAATTAGTATGTATTTTTTTTTATTTTACTTTAATTATAACGGACACACCAATTACAATAATTAAAGATAAAAGGGTAAAAGGATAAAAGGGTGGAAGACGAGGAAGAGACAGAAGTGGATGAAAGAGATATATATATGGATGAGATTATTAGTGCAATGAAGAGCATGAAAAAAGGGAAAGCAGCAGGATATGACAGAATTACTGTTGAAATGCTGAGAGGTGGGAAAGAGCTGGTTGCGTCCTGGCTGTGCCTGATCTTTAATAAATGTTGGAACAGTGGCAAAGTGCCGGAAGATTGGCGTAAAGCCGTGGTCGTGCCGCTGTAAAGGGAAAGGGTCACGGCAGGATGCTAAAAACTACCGCGGGATCAGTCTTCTCAGCATTGTCAGTAAATTGTATGCAAAGGTACTGATTGAAAGAGTGATGCAAAAAACTGATCAGAGTATTTGGGATGTGCAAGCGGGATTCAGAAAGGGAATGGGATGCACGGATCAAGTCTTCTCCTTGAGGTGCTTAACCGAAAAACACCTGGCTAAGCACAAAAAGGTTTACTGTGCCTTTGTGGACCTGGAGAAGGCCTACGATCGAGTTGACAGGAATGAGCTATGGAAGGTGTTGTCCGAATACGGATTGGAGAGCAGACTGATTCATGCACTGAAATCTCTCTATGAGGATTCCCGTGCATGCGTCAGGATTGACGGCGTATACACTGACTGGTTTGGCATCTCTAGGGGTGTCAGACAGGGATGTGTTGCGTCACCATGGCTCTTTAATCTGTTTTTGGACAGTTGTATGAAAGGTCTGAAAGAACGTGACTGTGGGGTTGTGATGAATGGGACTCAAATCAAGTGCCTTCTCTACGCTGACGACCAAGTTATACTTGCGTCTTCTGCGCAAGAGTTGCAGGAAATGATGTCGGTTATGAATGAAGATTTTGTGAGAAAAGGGATGAAAGTGAATGTAACTAAGACTAAAGTGATGGTGTTTGAGAGAGATGAAGAAATGACTGACTGTACGGTAATGTTAGGTGGCGAAAAAGTGGAACAAGTCCGTGAGTTTGTATACTTGGGGAGTTTGTTCACAAGGGACGGAAAGAGTGAGGAAGACATAGAAAGACGAGTGAAGAAAGGAAATTCGGTGAGTGGTGCTATACACTCGGTTATGAGTAGCCAAACCGTTTCTGCAAAGACGCGAATGGCTATTCATAACGGAGTGCTGGTACCGACACTGATGTATGGAAGTGAATCTTGGGTATGGCAGAAGAAGAATGAAAGCAGAATAAATGCGGTAGAGATGCGATCGTTGAGGAAAATATGTGGAGTAAAACTGAGTGATAGAGTGAGCAATGAGGTGATTCGCAAAAGGTGTGGTCTGAAAGATGATATAGTGACAAGAATTGAGAAAGGAATGCTCCAGTGGTTTGGTCACTTAGAGAGGATGAATGAAAGGCGAATCACGAAAGAGATATACTGTGCGAATGTGGAAGGAACGATTGCACGAGGGCGTCCCAGAAAAACCTACGCGGACCAAATAGAGGTTATTATAAAAAAGGCTGGTGTACGCAGTGACAAAAACCGCAGGGCATGTATGAAAAGATTGATGGATATGAATGAAGCGAAAGAAGTGTGCAAGGATCGTAGCAGGTGGCGATCCATAGTCTCTGCCTACCCCCATGGGAAACAGGCGTGAGTGTATGTATGTATGTATGTATGTATGTAAAGAACATAATTAATACAGTTTTCTTACACAATTTCAACAACAACTATTCATTTAGATTTTCACAATAACGCAAACATTCTGACAATAATTTCATCCATCCATCCGAAAACAAGTCACATGTAATGTACTATGGGCAACAGCGTCGCTTAACTAGTTTTCAACAAAATTCGTGTGCGCGCGTATCTCCCCTACACGAACTAAACGTATGGTTGTGACGGCGGCGCGGCGTACAAGCGATTTTGACCTTAGCAGTGGTTAAGCGTCGCTGTTGCCCATGGTACGTACTATGGGCAACAGCGTCGCTTAACCAGTTAGCACCAAAATTCGTGTGCATGTATATATTCTGTGGTATCGCCCCAGTAGGTCAGTAGTGGCACTCATGTATGGCGAGGTCAAAATTTGTCATTAGATGAATTCACTTGGCACATATGTAGCTTAGGTAAAACTGATCTGATTTAGCCCGGTAGCCATCCGCCCCCCCTTGGCAGGTAAGGGGGGGTGGCATTCAAAGTTTCGCGCCGCCGCACTTCAGAAAAAAATCATATCTCCTTCAATATACCTACCACCTTGAGTGTGGTATCATAATGTGATAAATCAAGGATGAGGAAGCCATTTTTGAGACATTTAATATACAGTTTCATAGAAAAAAAGTGATATATTTTTCTATATTGACGACATTATCAAAATCAGTTTGCTATTTTTTTTATTCAACAGTTGGTATCTTTGAAAATTCAAATTTTATGCAAAGGAAAAAAATACTATCTTAAAGTACATTTATTCAGCTTTAAATACATACAAACTTATATATAGTTATCATACAATATCTATCTGACAAAAATCGAACATTGTATGCGAAGGTGTTTCCAAACGTTTCAAGTTAATTTTTAATTTCAAGTTAAGTTGGTTTTTCATACAAATTGTATAGAGTACAAACTTAACTTTGCGGCCAATTGATGTTTATGTTTCTACGGTCTTATAGTCTCTCTCAGCTATCGTACAGTCTAATTTATACTTTTTTTTTTTTGTGGAAGTCATAACGACAACTGAAAAAAATAGACAGACTTGATCTCAGAATGAGGAAGTCACAAAACGTCGACGCGACGTGGCGTCAAAAGATCAGCTCAAAACGATCAGGTAGGAAAACGTCCTATCCTACCATATTAAGTTTACAGTGCAAAAAGTGTTTAAATCATAATAGGTAGGTACCCTAAGAACCTAGGTATACAAACATATCGTAAAGATAAAACTACTGTTGCATTGAGTATTTTTATACACTCGTGAGCAGAAAAATGGAACAACAGCCCTATTTCATACAAACAAGGTAATTTTAAAGCTTTGGTTCTCCGCCCAAGATTAAACGGGGTATTATGTGATTATGGCAATTTAAAGAGTGAATGGAGAAGGCACAGATTGCAAAAGAAATCCAACGGATCAGAAGAGTCGTTTACACCAGAGACCGTCTAGAGTGTTGAGTGTTACATTTTCCATACTTAAAAATTTTCGCTTGATATTTTTTTAAGTTCAACCCTGAGCTAAATGACTTATCTAATCCGTTCGATTTCTTTAGCATTATAAGTCTCCGCCATCCATTCTTTAAACTGCCATCATCAGATAACATCTCGTTTAATCCTGAGCGGAGAACCAAAGCTTTAAAGTTACCTCGTTTGTATGAAAATAAGCCTGTTAATCATTTTTTTCAGCTCAAAAGTGTATAAAAATACTTAATGCAACAATAGTTTCATTTTTACGATATATTTATATGCCTAGGTCCTTGGGGTACCTAATAATTATAATTTAAACATTATTTGCACTTTAGACTTAATTTGGTAGAATATTTTCCTACCTGGGTCGTTTTGAGATCTAATCTTTTGACGCCACGTCGCGTCGTCGTTTTATGACTTGCTCGTACTGAGAACACGTATGTCAAATTTTTTCTATAGTCGTTATGACTTCCACAAAAAGATCTAAGTATGTATTAGACCGTAGGATAGTTGAGAGAGATTGTAAGACCGTAAGAACATAAGCGACAAAATATACCAAAGTTAAGTTTGTATTCTATACATTTTGTATGAAAAAACCAACTTATATTTGCAGTTGGAAATTCTTGGCAACACTGTCACATACTGTGTTCGATTTTTTTCAGAGAGACATTGTAAGATAACTATATATAAAGTATACATATTTTTAAAGCTGAATAAGTGTACTTTAAGTCAAAATTTTTTTTCTCTGCACAAAATTAGTATTTTCTAAGATACTGACTGTTGAATAAAAATAATAGCAAAACATTTTTTGATACTTTTAGCAATATTTTTTTTTTCAATGTCTATAAAATTAAATGACTCAAAAATGAATTTCTTTATGCTTGCTACAGAGTTAAGTTTGTGTTCTATACATTTTGCATGAAATAAAACATCTAATACTGGCTCTTGGAAACGTTGGGAAACACCGTCGCATACCATGTTCGATTTTTTTTCAGATAGACATTGTACGATACCTATATATAAAGTATATATTTTTTAAAAGCTGGATAAATTTGCTTTAATACAATATTTTTTTTCTTTGCACAAAATTAGTATTTTCGAAGATACCGGCTCTTAAATAAAAAAAATAGCAAAGAGATTTTGATACTATCCGTTATATTTTACCTTTTTTCTATGAAACTGTACATGAAATGGTGACGGCGCGTCGTGCAAGCGATTTTAACCTTGCGATTGCGACGCTGTTGCCCATGGTACCTACCGTGAAAAAACTTTTTCTTTTCATTTCTACTGCTTCAAAAGTCTCAAGTTACAAACATAAAGGTGAAGTTAATTTAAAAACTTCTCAATAGTATTTATTTTATATAAAACTTAGAAAAATAAGTAAGTTATATAAACAATTTCAGCAACTTGAACAATGACTCGTAATTAACTTTGGGAAAAACACTAAGAACTTTCACAAGAAATGTTGGAAAATTAAAAAGAACTTTCAACTCTGTGCAATCGATGAAACGTGATTTGATAGTAAAAGTTGTATAAAATTTCAAACCCTGAAAGTTTTTATGGTAAAGTGATTACGTCAACGAGTGAGTGGCGAAGAAATATAAATTTCTTCAAACTTTTGTTGTTTTCGTTACACAGCTTTTTGAAGGTTTTTTATGTGGTAATTTTTTAAGATTTTGAGATACACACCAGAGGAAAATATTGCTTACAATCTATCTTCATCTTCATTTATATTTTTTAATAACACTCTCAGCAACAATAGGTATTTCTACTGTGGATCAAAACAGGAGGATTTCAAAAAAGTTGAATGGAATAGAATAGAATAGTTGCTAAGTTATTGAGACAGATCGGCTGACCAAAGAAAGAAACGTCACATCTTTTTAGACCATTGTAAATTTTTCACTCTTTTGTGTTTTATTAGTGAAATTGCCGTAGATAGGCGAAAAATTGCAAAAATTGCTGTGCACTCATAAAAGAATTAGAGCATATGAAATTACCGTGTTTGTATGAAAATTTCTGCCATAGAGAAAGCCGTAGCAAGTTTAATTTTTGACCCCGATTGCCGTAGAACACGGTAATTGACGTAGCATTGGCAACACTGATTCTTTAGTGATTATTTCCTCTGTGGTTAGACTATCCAGAACATTCTACCAATTTTTCAACCTTCTTACTCCTGATGACGTATTTTATACTAGGTAAAGTCCAAGAAGCTTATTCTTGGTACAGTCACAACATGTATACAGTTTAGAAATTTTTGTTGTGGTTGCCATTTGTAATGAAATGACAAAAGAAATGAACAGAAATCAATGGGTTTCTGTTCAAAAAAGTAATACCTAAAGTTCTAAACTATTTATTTACACTGCAACGTAGACGTGATAAAGAAGCAGAGAAGAGGATCAAAATTGTATCAAATCTTGAACAGCAGTCCCAGTTCCATTTTATTGCAATTGTCCTGTCCATATTTCTTAATTCTGTTAACCACTTTGTCTTCACGATATTTTATCACTTAATCAAATTCGAAAGCAAAAATTTTAATTATTTTATTTATCTGTTACGTAAAAGCAGCAAAGATAAATTAAAGGATAGTGTTAAGTACATGTGTTTTTACGTGATAAGCAAGTATTCTCGTATTGTTTGGTGTTCTGTCTAATCTGCTTAGGTAGCCACATTTGCTTCTGTAGCTAAGCGCCATTTATGCTCTGTCGTGCTGGGGTTTAAATTATAAGGTTCAATACTTCTGGCCGACTCGTGAAATGACTCATGATGACTACGCACATTAAATATGTGGTGTGACAAGCTTCAAGCTTTCATAGGCTGTTGCAATCGCTTTCCATTAGGTGGGCAGCACGGACGTCTGTTTACCATATCAATTAATTGAGGCATTTTGGTTGCAATAGACCTTGAGGATTTGAAACGCGTCTTCATGAATTCCTCTGGTGAATTCATAGAAATACATTGTTCGTTGCTGTTTGTGGTTTTCGTCCGCTTCTTGCTTGGAATTGACGTATTGTCAACAATTTTACCGTGTATAGAATACACGATAACGTCCGGTCCAGTTTATTGTTTTTTGATTCATCGAATTCATAAACTTTGCTGTGCATGTAGTAGGTATACCTACCTAATTCAGTTTTAAATTCTATCGTTGTAGATAACTACTTACTAAAATTGCAAATTGTAATTCAAACTATTACTGTTTCAAATAAATAATTGAGAAGATGTTGTTGACATTGTTAATATTGAAGAATATTTTTGATTTTAAAGATGTAATAATATAAAAGGGAGAGACATAGAAGCATAAAGCTGTCGACATATAAATACTAAATCTGATTTCCCTGACCCCATCGCGATGGTTAAGAGGGGTAAACAAACCATTTTTCAGTGTCATTCGCACACCTCGCCATTCGGGGAACCGCTACAGCGAACATCCACGGGTTATCGATAAACTGCAACAAGGTACGAGCTAGCAATCGATTTACGGCCGTAACAAATTACGAAGTGCGATTGATCGTTCAGACGATAACTAAGATCTATCTACACAATGACGTTGTAATCAAACTAAGGTTTGTACAAGACTGATGCAATCTGCGCTGCCAGTCGTTTGTTCATTACATTACAATATTTTCAAGCTCAGCTAAGTTAGATTAATTATGAGATATGTCGAGATAGCCGCCGCCGGCGCCCTTAAGATATTTCTCAGAGGTTTCTCATAGATTTTAATTAAGAAGCGGAACGAAACTGTTCTATCAGTACCACGGACATTTTTGTTTTATGATAACAAACGCACATTATTAATTATTCTCTATCATGATAAATTAGCTGTCGTTTTACTTGTTACAGACCTAATTAAGACGCAAAGGGAAATGCCGGGGAAGCTAGTGGCTCTATTTAAGTTTTGACTAATTTTGACTTGTTCAGGTTCTTTCTGCTAAGTTTTATGTAGAACAAAAAGAGGAGATGAAAGAGTCTTGGCAAGTCGTGAACTGAATCATGAAGACGAAAGTGAAGGTTGTGGTGTGCTGGAGGCGCGGGCGGGGGACGAGACGCCCCTACCACCTGTTGCTGCCAATCAATAACACCGCCAAAGCACCATTGTTCCCCCAAACCGGCAACTCGGCCCCATAGCCGAAACCTTCCAAACCGAACGCGATAAGATTTAACAACCAGATGAAACCCTGCAAATTGCGCCGCGATTCATTGCCTGGATTTGATAGTCGCTAGATTACACGAAATAGTTATTACAGTCTCGAGTATCTGTAATCTGGGGGTATGGACGTAATAATAACTTGCTTATCAGCCAAATCAATGTCAGAAGCTGATAAATATTAAACCTCACATACCAATATAACGGTTTTGGCTATTTGGCTAAGCTTTATTTCAGTGTATTTCTAGACAGACGATATGGTAATGAACACTCGAATGATAGATGATATATTTACCAAACGCAGTAACTGCAAAGAATTTAAAACATTGGATGTTATATCAATAATATTTTACAACAGAGCTGGGATGGAGGAATTTCGCCTAAATAAACATGGGAAAGAAGATTTATCTACAATATAGCCTTTTTATCGGGTAGACTGGGATATTGTAAAACGAAAAACTTAATTCGTCCGTCGCGCATGTACCGAGGCCGGTCAATAACCCAGCCGGCACAATCTTGAACTTGAACCACAAAGCTTTTGCGGAAATACCTACCTATATTTTTATTCACATACCGCAATGATGTAATCGTCGAGATGAAGACAAGCAGCGACCAAAGGCAAATAACAATAATATTGTAATCAACATCGAATCTATAGGCTACTTTCCTCCGCATACGTTTTGATAACCACATTATTTAAGTACCTAGGTGCTACTGTTGTTTGAATATTTCTTAGTATTCCAACAATTTCCATTCTTTTGTCATGTAGATATGACTTAATACTTGTAATAAATTTGTTTAATTACAAAAATTATTATTATGTTTTAACGTAGTACCAACCTTGATAGTATTTTGTGGTAATTGCAGAAATTATGGAGATAGAGCCGTTTTCCTTGTCGAATAATTTAACTGTGTTAGCAACATTCAATAAATTATTGCGGTCGTTAAGAACTTTGAACCTCGTTTGATTAATGACTTAAAATTAAATTACTTAAATATTACACCTCTCAAGCTTACGCGCTCACTAGACATGAATGAAACGTCGGGAAAATCAAAAATCCTATCACCAACTAATTACCAGAGTACTTTCAATAAAACCGCGCTAGTATCCGTTAAAAGTGTTTTAAATATTATAATATTATAATTTAATAATAGAAAATAGGATTAAAGGATATACACGACTTGATGTGGTAGTAGACTGAAAACAAAGAAATCGAAGAGATTATTGATTCAGTGATATAATATAATTCTCAATTTTTCCCAATAGCAACACAGTTTTCAATGAAAAATCACCAATTATATAAAATTAATTGCAATTAGCAAAAGTTTAGTCATAAGCTAGTAGGTCATAAGTCAGTAAATTCAGTCACCCATCCAATGACTCGCTGCCGGTGGATGGATTATCAAATAAGATGTGGCTGCTTGCTATAACATTACGCCATGACATTCATCAGTCTGCAGTTCTGCATGGTAAGTTTTTAAATGCTAAACATTTGCAGGGATTACAGGAAAATTAATTAAATTGGTGATATAAAAATAGCAACACGTAATTTATCGTAAGGATGACTCACAGGTAGTAACAACGTGGTTTCGTATCTACCGCAAACTTCGAACATAATTTGACAGATTATCACTGAGACTGACGAGTTCATCATAACCGAGAATAATGGCAAAATTCGGAATCAAGTTCATTCAGCGTGACGGACGTTGTGTGACGGTATGACGCATGAGTATAGTGCTTATCACGTGAAAAGGTAATAAAGAACACTTTTTAATATTTAAATATTCAGAAAAGAACTGCGAATTAAGTCGTCTCGTCTCTTATAATAAATGACGTTGCAAGATAAGATCGGGCTTTACAAATGAAAATTGCGAATGAGTTGAATAGATTTAAGTTAGATAGAGCAAGTAATTTGGAGCTTGTGGTTTTTTTGAGAATTCGCGTTTACAAGATTTAATGCCCAGACATTATACAAATAGTAAAACAAGATAATGAGATAGAATTTTTCAAAAATGTCAGTGCAGGATTCAAATTCTTAATCACATCAGCTAACAAAAAGCCAATATGATTAGGTACTTCCGTTTACAACAAATACCTTTCCCGTGGGAATCCCAGCAAAAATTAGCCCATGCCATGATGATGATGATGACTCTAAAAGTAGTTCCTCCTAAAATCCCGCAACATCGGAATCGCAATTTAAACTTACCTCTTTATAAGAAAGAACTAATGTTAAAAATTTGCACCTTTAGCTTAGTAATCGTCGTTATTCTTTGCACGTTGTTTCTGAAAAGTTCTGTTGAACTTGACAATGATTTGTATTTGGATAACGTCGTAACTGGCTTGTCGGGCACAGCCGTATTGTATCCAAGACAATGGCAATGGCAACCGATTATTCGGCTCTTATTATTTACGTCCCAGAAACTGCGTACGAAATTAATTTAATTGAAGGTAATTCATAGAAAACTGACGACGATAATTCAAATTGTTGTTTCAGTTATGCAGAGCAAGGCGAGACCATTGATTGTCGTTTTAAGGGTAGCTGGCAAAGTTAGGAGAATCATAGAATTTACTTTTTTATATTATGGGACAGCTCATGTGAAATTAACTTGATAATGTATCGGATAGTTTCTCTTCCATTCCAGGTTAGATTAATACATAATTGGACTAAAAGCGGTGGTAGGCACATAATCGCTTCCGCCTCGATACACAAACATTACTTAGATTAGTATACAGACGTGCTAATTCAATATCATCTAATTACATGGTGTACATGAGAATGCCAAAGGTAAATAATCTAGGAAGGGTCGATAGCAGCTTTGATTATGCAGGAAGCTCAGAGAAGCAGTCATTGGTTAACGTGTCTACAATAAGGCTTATTAAAATACTGTTCACGCTTCAATGAAACTGCGAAGGAGGTATCACTACACGCTTTCCGCCGGAAACCATCGCTAGAGGACATACAACATCGTGTACATCCATCAAAGGATTTGTAGATTTTAATTATTATATATAAGGTTTATTTCGAAAACTTTTTTTAATTTGAATGATTATGAGAGATCAAATGATTTTGGAATGTCAAGTTTCATCTATGAATACAAAACATATCAGGGTATAGTAGGTATACCATTCGATCCATTCCAGTAGATGCACAAGTGTGGAATGCCAGGTAGGCCTGACAATGGGTTCATAAACAATAGAACCGATTACTGTTGAGACGCTCGGTCTGAATCGAGAAATGCCTTTGCTTCTGAATACAGCTTTGTCCAACAACAATTCTTCGCTTTGAGCAAATTCAAACGATTACAGCAAACGTTTGACCATAGCGAAGGAAATATTTGTTTAAGAATTACCAATTAACGATTCATTATGCATGTAAAGTAATTATTTGAAAGTTGTTAAATTTACAAGTTTTAGGCGTTCAGTTTATTAAACAAGAGGATGTGATGGAACCAAAAGATAAATATGGACATTCTCTTATCTCAACCATTTAATCTTACTTCCCCCATAACAAAATATAAGGGGTAATCCCCCTTAGCCTTTCCCACTCGTTTTTGCAATTTCCGCTGACCACAAGGATATAATATAACATAACTAATATAGATAGTACGTTGCTATACATATACATACTTCGAAAATAATAATTTACTATGTGTGATGTTGATGTTGTCATGTAAATTCTATCATGATGGAGCATAATGGTGGTACAGCGTAAACATTGAGAAGATGACGAGAACAATGCACCCGCATGGGGGTACTGGGGTGTCTGTTCGATAAATAGTCGCCTCAATTTCATTCCGGTTTTAACAAAAAAGTATTTCCGTACACTATACGAGTATCTCAGAATAATGTATGTGTTGTGTGTATTGCACAACATAGAGATGTTGTTACAATGTTTATGTTTGAATTAACTAGACCGCTCTGTGGTTAAGAGCAGTGAAAAAGATTATCTCTATGTGATTAAATGGTAGGGTTTAACCCATTTCCTTTGACCAAACGGGATGTTTATATCCGAATGGCTAACCGCGCAATGTTTGTATTCAAAACAACAATCTGGGACAAAACAGTACGCTGGCTGAAAACAGCAAAAAAAATATAGTAGCGACGAAAAAACAAAGTTCCATTAAATAGACCAGTCTGATTGTAAACATATTTTTTTATACTTACAATTATTCATGGTAATGATGATGAAATAGACAATGCAACATATAAAAGTGAGATAGCTAATAAGTTAAATAACTTTATGCTCCATGGGATCAACATAATGTTTCATATATTTTGTCCTCGTCGATTTTTCCTTCTGTATGGATTAAAATTGTATCAATTTATTTACTCCTCGTTTTCTATGACCGTATCAATTTTAGCCACAACAAGAGCTCCGGTCTCTTCTCTACGTCCATCATATTTCGAGTTGAAAGACCGTTTAAGTCTTCAAATCTCAACAACATATTTGTGAGCGTCAACCTCTTGAAACCCATGTTTACAGCTGTGAACTTTTAATTAACAGTATTAGGGTGTTTAAGTTGTTGGCAATAAATCTCCCGAGTCCCGAGCCCAGTGGAGTGTTTACGGGAAGCGGAGCGCCCTCCTGTCGCCTATGGTCATAACGTGGGGCGCGAGCGATCAATACCACAGGGCTTCCCGACTGCGTGCCCACTTCCGAGCCTCTCACGCAACTTTAATGCCGACTGCCTAATCTTTTTCAAGAATTCGGAAGTCTTGAGGGTTGAGCACCAATTCATTGATACGGATAAAAAACTCGTAAAACCCTTTTTTCTTTTGCAGATGAAGGGCATTGTTCTTGTGCGTGGATCACACGACATTATGTCGTCATATTTATTCAACTTTTAGTATTAATTAAGACAAATGACCATAATATGATGTCAAAGCTAGTGCTAAATGGACTCCTTCAAATAAAACAAGGAACCCCATAGAAAAAAGAATTCCAACGCGTAACAGATAAATGTAACTGAGATGTTAAACATAATTTGTTTTACTTAGCTAAATAAGGATAAAAAGTCATCGGATTAGCTTACCCAAAAAGTACGTAATATTTAATCAGTACGTCATTTGTTATTGGAGCAAGCTTATTCAAACATTACTACGTTGCATGAGGGTCATTAGGCACAATCAGCAAAATTATGTCTCATTAAGGCAAAGTAATGATCTTTCACTTTATACGTTCAATTTTAGATGGATGCGGAACGTGATTCCAAATATTAGATGCGATGCGGCGGAGACACGAGGCGTTTTTATTTCTGCGTCATGTAACGATGCGACATGTGGGAATTCTTCAGCTAGGGTTATTTGTTTTTCAAACGAAACAAGTTTACCGTCTTTTGATATTGAAATTGGGTTCAAATAAAGTTTTGAGATGAGATCGTGAAGTTGAAATGCGTATAGCTTGACAGGTGCTATATTGACAGTATTTAATTTAGGGTTATCTGAAGTTGGAATGATCGATGTTTCATTTTTTTGTGTACAGGTACAGAAGTATGTTTTCCTATAACCGACTATAACTTTAGATGACATACCCGGTTTATTGAAACAAAAACAAAGAAGCCAAAGATGTCATCGATTGGTTTAAAAAAAATATGCAACATTTTTTTCTCCATCCAAGAACATAGCCCTAGGGGTAGGAATACTATTTCGGCGATAATGATTACAGTGTAATACTTGCGTGGTGAGCTGGCAAGTAATGAAATAATCATATTACACTTTTTTGAAAAAGTACGCTTGGGATTATACCCAAGCGTACTTTTTCAAACGTTAATGAGTACATTCAAAAATAAATAAATAACCAAAATAGCTTGTAATAGCAATTCTAGCTAGTAAAGGGGCGTTAACGAAATGGGTATTTTCGTATACGGTGATACTCTCTATATTTTGTGGTGATGGTGACAGATATTTATGGCGTTCCTATGTGGTGTTTAATTATGGGAATTTTGGTGACGTCGGTGTGTTTTATTTGATGTTGATAGCACAGAAATCAATTATTTAATAGCGAGTTGTGTATGTGTTAAAAGAGTGAAAAATTCTGTGGTGGTCTATTTTGGCTACATGGGAAGTGATGTCAAAAATGGTAAACCAATTATTTGGCCGACTATCTGAAGGTACCTTGTGCTGGCAATCTTCATTTTAGGCATTTCGATTCTTAAGCATTTCGATTCTTAGGCATTAAACATTGTTGTCAAAGTACATTACAGGCAAATTCAGTTTTTAGGAACCGTGCATTTTAGGTACTTCGCTCAAAAGGGGTTAATTTTAGAATAATTTCGGATCTTCTGTCATTAACTTTACATTACACTGTGATTATACACTGGCCTGCAAACTAAGTACTACAGAGGTCTATTTTCATACAAACGATGTTTAAAAAAACCACGAAAATAGCATTAAAATGTATGGAAATGCTGTAACTGATAACTCTTATCCTTACAGCTCTTAGAATGCTGATCAGATCAATTGGGTGTGTATGGAGAAGATTCAGCTTCTCCATTCACTCCCTGGATGGCCATCATCAGATCACACCACGTTTAATCCTGGGCGGAGAAGCAATGCTTCAAAGTTACCTCGTTTGTATGAAAATAGACCTCTGTAGTACTTAGTTTTGCAGGCCAGTGTAATATGGTGTTGATGTGACAAATTTTGCCTCTAGGCATAATAAAACTAAAGGTGTAATGTATTAATGCGACTAAGCACCTGCTTATGAATGAAATTATAGTTTTGGTCAATTTCAATTTATTACTTCCGACCATACTTGAGAACCGGTTTACATCCGTCCAAAACATCTGTTGCGTTAGGTTCATGTGTTCATGTCAGATTATTATCAAGTATAACAATTATGAGAAGTTAATAAAGATTACAAAGGTTCGTTACTTTATTTAAGCTTATTAAGTCATTAAATTCTTTAAACATGCCAATATAGTCTAGCTATGGACGTGTTCTAGAAAATATGTTCAAATTTTCACAGTTTGGCTTTTATTTATGCTTCTAAGCTTATCACGACGTAACTTTTTGAATCAACATTTCAAGAGACTTGAAGTAAGGTAACGTATAAAAATATCCCATTGTATCCGATTTCTCCCCTGCTGTAATAGGTATAAGTATTATTGTATCCCCAAAGACCACGGTTTACTGTTACGCCCGTCCCCTGCCCTCGACCGAGCTTGGGCTATATGTAAATAAATTTACAGACCGTATCAGCAGTATAGGTACTTATGATTCAGAGAAATATTTGTCTATGACCGATTTCAAAAGTTAGTAGAATTAGTACTATTATATATTCTGTGGTAGAAGTATGAAAATACTGACTGAGAAGACCCACTGAATGTGAATACAGATAGGATATACATAGTTACTTAATACTACAGTAGCCCGTAATACATTTAAATTATCAAAAAGGTTACCGCTCGCCGTTGTGATATAGTTATTTATTACGAAATTATAGATCCTTTAACCCAAGTTTTACAGATCGCAACCCGCCGTAACCTATATTTGTATATCTCCAAAAATGATATTTTTTTAGTTTTCGAGGTTTACCACATGGTTTAGCTATTGTCGTGTTCTACAGCTTTGTTTGATTGCCACTGATAATAGTAAGACTATGAAAAGCAGCCATAGACAGATTTAAGACCAGATGAAAATGGATGGACTTTATCTGGTCTAAATCTGTGTATGGTCACTTTCCATAGGCTTACTATTATTAGTGGCAATCAAACAAAGCTGTAGAACACGACAATAGCTAAACCATGTGGTAAACCTCGAAAACTAAAAAAATATCATTTTTGGAGATATACAAATATAGGTTACGGCGGGTTGCGATCTGTAAAACTTGGGTTAAAGGATCTATAATTTCGTAATAAATAACTATATCACAACGGCGAGCGGTAACCTTTTTGGTAATTTAAATGTATTACGGGCTACTGTACTATAAGTCAAACAAAAAAATAAACATAGGTAATAATAGTTAAGATATTATTAAGAAGTAGGTTAGGGTAGATTGTAAGTACTTAATTGGATAATTGATCGCTATTGGCAACTGGTCAAGGAATCAGGATATAAGAATTGCAAAAGAAGTACCTATCTTAAAATACAAATGATATAAAGGAGTGATGTGCACAAAATATTGCTTATGAAAGATGTTTGAATCTTGATAAATAATAATTATTAGCCGTCATAGTAAGGCATTGCCGTCAGGAAACGATGCACGGCAATCATACATGCAATAAAATAAAATAATAGTGGTGGCGAAACAAATTGTTTTTGAAAAACCGTGACCTACGGTCTATGATTACGCGAGGATTGATGCATCTGATTGATACGGAGGCCACGGATGAACACGATTGTCGAGGTAATTTGCTGTACTTAGGGTATGAGTAATTCACTATTATAATACATGAAATACATCTCAAATCGCATGTATCTTCGAAAATAATGAATCATCGTTAGGGGAATCTTGCAAAATATACATATGAAACGAAAAACAGAAACTAAGGATAAGAAATAAGAAACATGTGCCATAAGTAAGTATGATCGGTGCGGATCGGTGTAACTTGACGCACGTAAAAGAAATGTAATCACGAAGTTGGTGTCGAACGACCGTTCCATATTCACGATGTCCTGGGAATAAGATCGACAATGAATTTTCATAAGGATACGTGCCAAAGTAATGTGATTAACTTAGTCCAAAATAAACTTTGTATAAGGAAATAGTAAGTACACAGAAGCATTTGAAGAAAAATTGTGAAATAATAGTTGAATGAATATAATATAGCTAAATCATCGCTCGCAATAAAAACATCGAGTGACTTATAAAGAAACGATTTCAGTAAGTATATCAAAGAAAAGACAGTATCGTTAAAGAAAGGAAAAATAAGCGTGGAAATTACACCGGGATAGGTCTCAAAGGAGTGCCGTAAAGCAGCCTGAATATTTTAACTGTTAAGAAAAGCATCGTTCCACAAAGCCGAGCAGCTATAAACACTGGACTCATGATCCCTGTTCATGATTAAATTTTAATAAAAAGCACCTCTGCTTTTTGTATGTTGTGTAAGTTTACAAAAAAAGATATAAGAAAATATGTTTTCAGGTTATAAATTGTGAACGTGAACATTAAAGATTACAAAACACACTAGACAAGCTTGTAGCAATCCTTTCTCTACCACAAGCTGAGTGCTCAACACTATCGTTTATGGTTTCCACATAAACAGCGTACAAAGTATTGCGAGCACGTTACAAGTCTCCATCATGTTCCGCGTTGGGTCATGATCGATGGGGCGATACGCCGCTTTTCTTTGGTTACATTAGTAGCCATTACGCTTTCAAATCGAAACGGCTTATCGCCTCCACTTCCTCGCCACTCGTAGCCATCGCTTACGCAGTGAAAACTCCACGTAATAACAGGCCTACGTACAATAACCACTGTTTCGGATGTTTGCTAACAATTATCGTGCGACCTAATGGTAGAAACATCTACAAGTCGATTATAGTATGCATTCTATTTGAAAATAGCTGCTGCTTAAACGTGATCTACACTACAGCACGTGTCACAAATGCAAGACGCACCCGTTATTATTGTTCAGGTAATAATATAGTGTAATGTTTCATCTGATTCGCGGCACAGCGCAGCTGCGTATTAACCACATGTCTCATGTGGTTCTGTTGAAATAGTCTATACTAGTCGGCATAGCTTCAGGGCTATCTATGACACGGAATTGCACTAGATGTGTATTGATAAAACAAAAGCTAATTATAGATGTAGATACCATTTTTGGTTGATGTCATTATTCGTCACCATATTTAAATTTTAAATGGAACGATACACTTGTTCTATTATTGTTCTTTAGCATGAGACAGAGGGGAGACTGTTTATTCTTGGTCTGCCGTACGACACAAACACAATTACGAGTTGCACCCTTTTCAAAATATCCTTATCTTCGACTTACATGTATGTTTGCAATGGAAAAAAGAACCGTATTCTATGCATCACTGCTTATCATATCGCGTAAGTCGTAAACGTCAACTGAGGGATCAGGTTCTATGGTGTACTAAATGTTTGTGCGACAAGCTGTTACACCATGTAGTTCTGTGCCTTTTAAATTTTCTTTACCACGTCATCGGCTAGATGTAGTTTTAGTTACATCATGGTATTCAATCAGATAAGATATAAATTGTCATTGTAAAAATCATCTTGTTGTTAAAAATATAAAGTCAGTTTTATAAAAAAAATGCCCAAATTCCATAGCCCGGTATCACAACAAATAAACTTTCCATAACTCGACAAGGTTGGGCTTTTGCAACAAGTTTCAAGCAGAATTAAAAACAAAGGCAACCCTATAAAGGGCGTTCTCGGAGACTGGACACAGCTGGTCAGAGCGGCACGTATCATACGCTCAATTACACCGCTCCGCCACCGCGACATCGAAACTGCTCGAGCCTGGTAGACTTCAGTTCCCGTATGGCGAGTAACAACCTTGCCTTTTCCGAGCGATGCACTCTTGGTAACTTTGCGAGAATTAATCAAGTGAACTGGATCTAATTAGACGACAGATGTGCCGCCAGAAGAAGACGTACAAACAAAGCAGACTTTAAGCATAATAGTTACGTGTAGCGTGTACTTGAAAATCGTGAAAAATCTAAACATTCAACAAGCCCTTTATAGCGAGTAAAACGTGAATGGCTAATAAATGTCTTCGGTTCGGAATTTCTCGATTATCCGCTGGAAAATGTGGATGCAATATTCCAAACGATTTCGTCTCCCTTGCGTTTTGAGCATCTGAAATCACTAAAAATAGCTCAACCTTTATAGTTTCGATTTGAACATTTCTGAATAATTCAAAGAATGTGTATCATATTATATGAATGTCTGGCGATCTTGAAGGTAAGAAAAACCCTGCAAATCAAAAAGTGCCTTGAAGGTTCAATAATAAGAGGAATCTACCCAACGACAAAACCCTAAAAACGAGAGGATCCATAAACAATTTACTCAACTTAAAAAAGCTTAATGTAACAAATTATCTTAAAACAGCGGTATGATAATAACGAGTATTCCGTTAAACGAATTTAAAAATGCCAGCTCGCAGGCAGATAATGTTGGCACGTTGGCAGGGAGGAAACGCCTCGTGAGCTACAGGAGGGAAACATTTCAAGCCCACGTTGGCATGGCAAAGGGGTTGAGATCACTGTAGCGTTATTCAAAAACAAATTCCATTATCTTTACAGCCACTTCAACAATATAATTTAGCCGGTTTATTACGAGATGGTAAAACAAATCGCAATTAGCGAAAATTCTTTAAAAGTTAAAAGGCAAAAAGAATGATCTTTCAGATTTTAATAAGCGCTTTACCATTCTCTTGTGTACATTTTGGCTCGAATCTTATCTACATTTTCCGTTAGATAGAACGGTAGCGTTTCATTATTAGGTCCCTGAACTTGGATAAATTTAGCCTGACGCGTAAATTAATGAATAACTGTACTTGTTAGGCTCTTAGGAATGAAAACAAAATGGCGAAGTGTTTATAGTTATTTATATTTTGTATTACCCTTAAATAAGAATTTAATATAAAAATACTTTAAGTAGATGAATTGGCTAACGAATCAGTTTAAACAGCATTGAAAGATATATCCATTTGAGTTACTCTTAACCAATGGTACTCTACTCAGTCAATCAGTGAACAGATATTATCCATTAGTATAACGAGTCCCATAAAGAGACGTGATAATATAATATTTAGCTACATGAAATACATTATGATACCGTTATTTAGTAAATTATGGGTATTTCTTCCTTGGTTATTTAAAATTTTACGAGTACTAGTTTGCTAAACTCTTTCTAGTTTGCAGATGAGGAGTTGTGAAACTTTGAAATGCGAACTTTCAGTGCTTTCAGTGCCGTTTTGTACCGAAAAATTATAGGAATATTATTCTACATTACTTCATTCTCTTTTCATTCATGTTTGTTTTGAATTAAAAATAAGTATCAAATTGATTTGAGATAAAGACTTCGATAACATTAAGCCGTAAATGTAGAATACCACTAATAACAGGGAGATTAAACTGCACTACAAATTGCTAGTGGAGGTTCAATAACGTGAGAATACTAGTCGAAAGAGGTTCGCGTAACACCGTATTGACGACCTAATGGTGGCGGAGTTGAGTAATAATAGCAATTAAATCGAGCAAGTCACCCCAGGGTTCCATGTCGTCAATACCCGACAGTTCTTGATTACAGTGGCGTGTAGCCTCTGGTTGAACGCTAAAGACGTATTGTTGCAACTCCACTCTCCCGCGGTACAGTCCGCTAAATTGCATAGAACGTTCTACTAACGTTTCATTATTTAGACCGTTGTTTGGTGAGAAATTCTTTATAGACAGACACATATCCATTCATGTCAATTACGCTTTGACAGCGTGGAAGTGCTCCAAATGATTCCAAATCACCTACACGAGTCGTCAAGCCTATTCGGGAGTTCTATAATTCAGCAAATCAAAGGGCAAAGACATCGGGTAAATGTACTGCTCTTTGGGAGGTCGATGTTCTACCTCAATACGTCACGCAGGGTAACTATGTAAATTGATGTTCTACAGTTGCCCTATTAGGCGAACTCGTATAGATTATCGCAGCAAGACTTTATAGCAAAAAATATGGTAATTCGATGTCTGGTTCGTTAACTGCTCTGAAAGCCGTGAAAGTTTTTGTTTTGTTATTTAAAAAGTATTATGTGAAAATTACGAATGCTGGAGTTACGTGACTGACATTAAACATAGCAAGTGCAAGAAATATACTGCATAAGATTTACTTTATTAGAATAGCAATAAAAATTCAAATGAAGTACTAGAAACCTAAGGTATTTAAACTAAATGGTGAAAATTATGACAATGAACAGTTCAACTCAAAGTTTCGAAGGACAAAAATGCTAAACAGTTGACTTTGCAAAGACCAACGGGATTAATTCGAAACGGCACTCAATTCGAAAGCGCGAAGTGCCGTCAATGCATAAATAGAAATTAATTTCTGCAAAGGCAACGAGAGATTCTGCCGCAAGCTTCTCTCGGAACTATTCCATGCTGTTAAAGTATGATTTAATTACGACGCCATATGACGGCGTTGTTACTGCTGGCGAACTTTCACCAAGTTTATCTAACAGCTGAGAACTGGATTGTAATACGTTAGTTAATCTGCAAAGTATAACAAACGCAATATAAATTAGAGTACTGAATGTGATAGTACAGTTATTCCAGATAACAGAAGTGAAAAATTAAAAAACATTTTAGAAAAAAGCTAGCTATAGCTACCCAGAGACCAAGATTACGAATATTACGATACGTTAGTCGGTATGTAATGTTACTCTTTGAGAAGGCAGACAAAGGAGTAATAAAAGCATTAGGCAGCCATTACATGGTCATGCAAGCGTCAGTCAAATTCCATCAGTCATGAATTACGTTTGACTGATCAGTCAGATGGAAAGAACAAATCACATCATGCAACCATCAGTCACTACATTACACGGTAGGTTAATCGTCAGTCACAGCCCGTGACTGTGGTTAAACTGACAGCAAAACCTACCGTGTAATGGCTGCCTTACAAAAAATATCAGAAAACTAGAAGTTCCGAGTTATTTAACATGCTTTCTTTCTGAACATTAAAAACCTTATAACTTAAGTATTATTTTTTTAATATAAGTCTAGATTGATAGGTACGTAAACAACTGTCGGCTCGCAATTTATCAATTATTTTATAATTAATGAAGAGCGGGGTTGGAATTAATTAAAATAAGGGTTCCAAGTAAGTATTAATATTCTTACCAGTAACTAGAAGGAATTACATGACTCGTACCTGAAAAAAATAAAGATTATTAGTATGATTGTCTATAATAAACAAATGCATAAATTGAATGAACCATTATTATAGTTATAGGAAAAAAACCAAGCTCAGATTAAAAAAAAGTTAACAAACAAACAAACGAGAAAGCAACCTAATAAAAACGTGGTAAAAAATAGCAGTACTATTATGAGTCACCAAAATAAAGTAGACACGATCGATGTAAGGCCTACAAATGAAGTAGATAAGTTTGTAGTTTATTTAGGAAACTACAGAGCCTTTAGGCGCGATTGGTCCAATTCGCGATTGGTCCAATGTTAAAAAAAATGTCCAATTCGCAGTTGGTCCAATTCGCAATTGGTCCAATTCGCAGTTGGTCTAATTCGCAGTTGGTCCAATTATAGTATATTACGTTTTTGTATACTTATGTTTAAATACATATTTACTAACTTAAATATTCATATATTTTTGCAACTTATGAGTGCATTAGTCGGTTGCGATACCTAATTAGTCACGATTACTATTAAATGTGTTATTTTGTTTAATTTTGGAAATACACTTTATTTGGACCAATCGCGAATTGGACCAACTGCGAATTGGACCAACTGCGAATTGGACCAACTGCGAATTGGACCAACTGCGATTTGGACCAACTGCGAATTGGACCAACCGCGAATAATGTGAATTGGACCAATCGCGAATTGGACCAATCGCGCCTAAAGGCTACAGAGAAAGTAAAATAAAAAAGGTTTGATATGGCTTGCGTTTAGCATACCTAGCACTCTAACTTACGAAGAAGTTTAGTATCATTCCCATCATTTTAATAAAAACATGTGTTTAACTGTACCTTACATCATTATGAAAAAGCTATTATAGTTTTTTTCATAATGTTGGTACCTACCTAGTTCTAACAACTGAGAGTAAATATAATAAACTTCTGTGTAGGTAGACAATACCCTGCGTAGGTATCATGTTGACGCAATAAATAATTAAACAAAAAAGTTAAGCATCTAATCAAACAAACAGTAGCCTATCTATATAATCACAGAAAATATATAATTAAATTCTCTTGATTACTAAAACACAGATAGGTAATTAATTATTATTTTACTTAGCAACTGCCTGTTAGTGATAAATACCTATTTAGTGTTTAGAACTAGAGGCATAAGAATAAGTCAGTTTTATTTATTCTTATGCTAGAGATTTTCTGGTTTCCTAAGCTATTAACCAATAATTGGCTAATTACCTTAAACTTAAATGAGAGTGACTGTAATCAAATACTCAAACACTACGCCAAAATGAACAAACCAGAAACGAATCGGTTACGTAAGTGCAACGATATCAAATGACACACCACACCACCTTTATCCAAAAGCAATGTAATGTAACAGTGCAGCTTCAAATAAAACAAAAGATTGTGTAATTGGGTTGGTAAACTTTTTCAAAACTGTTGTGAATTATATATTTTCTGGTAGCTTTTGGCTTTGGAGTCAGGAATAACCAATTGCCGAATTTTTATAATCAGTAATTTTAATTTAAATAATAATTTTAAATTAAAATTTACAACATAGTACAATAAATCACTATTACGGCTGTATGCGTAAAGCTTTTGCTCGAATAAAAAAAAATGAAAAGTTTGGCATTGGCAATGTCAACTAGTTGTCATGTTAGTCACAGTCAGCTAAAATAAATAAAATAACTCTTTTGTAAGTTTGTAGATATAAATATATTTACGTGATCATCACAAACGTATAAAGCTCTCTGAAGGCAATTCCTGTTTAATCCTCTGCAGCACGTCTCTTTCAAAGGGATTACTAATGTTTGGGCAAAAAACGTTTCCCAAAATATCACATCGCAAACTATTTTACGCAAATTTTCATTTGGCAAAAAAACATTTGGCAAAACAACTTATCGCAATTTTTCAGTTAGCAAAACTCTTTTTGGCAAATTATTGTTTAGCAAATAATAACTTGGTCAAAGTTTCATTTTACCAAATATTATTTAGTCAAATGTATCGTTTGGCAAAACATACTCTTCCCAAAATATTGCATGGCATACGATTTACATATTAATTTGAGTAGTGCAACAAATTGACGATAAACTACCAATACCTCCTACCTTAGTTTTTAGCTATTTTTAGTTTTTATGCGACATAAAATATAATTTCACATGTCACGGCCAAAATATCCTAACGCAATATTGTACTATTTAATCGACACCAATTTCACCCTAACTTTATAGGCAATAGCTTCTAAGTAATTACCTATCTTAAAAAAATATGATTGAAAACCTCCTATCTAGGTACTCCAAAAAATTACAAAAACATTGCCAAAAAATGAGAAAATGTTTTTTAACTTTATTTACTGGAAATAAAGTAATTTAATAAGCCTTGAATTTTACACTACATATTAATACGTGTTATAATCCGCCCAATTTTCTAAAATTTTATTCAGACGTTAAATTACTACTAATGTGTATCGCAACTTATTTAAAAAATTAAGATTATAAAATACCTACTTATTTGGTTTAAAAAAAACATTGTAG
This sequence comes from Agriphila tristella, assembly GCA_928269145.1. Classification (NCBI taxonomy): domain Eukaryota; kingdom Metazoa; phylum Arthropoda; class Insecta; order Lepidoptera; family Crambidae; genus Agriphila; species Agriphila tristella. The sequence continues at coordinate 50,170,331 of OV743431.1, read as the reverse complement.
ATAAATTGTTTTTAGTTTCTTAATTTATGAAAATAAATATAATTTTACCATTCTCCTGTTACGATTATATCAATAATATTTATTTCTGCCATTTGTTACCTTTATACTTGGAATTCCTATATACTCCTGTCCTGCATTCCTGTATCAGTAAAAATACATTATCATTTGCCAAATTTACGCTATAAATAAGTTAAGACCCGATTTCACCAACTACTTTAACAGCCGATTAATTTTTAACCATCTGATTTTGACATTTTCTCCATACATAAAAATTCTCAAAAACAGACGGTTAAAACTTAATCTCCTGTTTTAGTGTTGGTGAACTTCAGCCTAAGTGTGTGAAGTGTCACAAACATTTTTTTGGAATATAATATTTGGCAAAATAAAACGTTTGCGTAATAAACATTTGACCTAATAAAACTTGACAAAGTAAAAATATGCTAAATGATAATTTAACCAAGTGAATAAAATGCGAAATGTAAATTTGTCAAAGATTCATTTGGGAAATGAAACTAGTGCGATACGTTTTTTCGGAAGTGAAATTTGACCAAAAATAATTTGGCCAAACGGCAGAACCCCCTTTCAAAGGTATGGGAATTGTACAAAATTCATTCTGCGGATGGTCACATCCATGTCACATCTATATTTCAAACAAAACGGAACAAAGCAGTGTAGGTACTTCATCGGCGTAATAAGCTGGATAATGGATTTCTTCAAGCTGATCCATTTCCCATAACTGAACAAGAAAAACACTAGAAAATCACAATAAATAAGCTGAAAAACAAACAACAACATTAGGTCGTGATTAATGATTACCAAAGAGTAAAATAATTGGATTACTCTTTGTCACTTTCTGTCAAATCTGTCCTGTCAACCAGTTTTTTATCAGTAAATGCAAGGGAACTTCGTGTTCAGCCGTTCGTTTGATATTTTATCTCCATAATAATATAAAAATATATTTGATTAACAAGGTGAAATAAAAAAATCATATTATTATTTTCTTTATTCTTCAAACTTGTGCTATTAAAAAAAAATATAAAACAATTATCTTCGAAAAAGTTTACCAATCCAATTAGGCGAGTGATTGTGTTGTCATTGAGTGTTAATATGTTTATGAGTATATCAAGTTAAAGGAACGAATGGATCGAAACATAATAAAAATTTCGTTTCGGTTAACGGCCACTGAGCAGGGTCAGCGCACGACAAACACCGAGGACGCACTGTCATTGCCACAGTTTTATGGTGTTCCATCAAGGTACCGTTTTGTCAACGTTAGTTTACAACTCCCATCCAACCACTAAACTTTACGCTCGACTAAAACCACAGGAGAGGAGAACGTAAACACTTGAAGAGTGAAAACTTCTATTATTGAATCACGAGACGACTTGTGCGTCTACCCCTTAGTTCCTATATTTAGAATTTCATCTGTTATTTTTTTTCAGGGTCGTTTCACATTTCAATCATCGAGCAGCGAGTTTTAATTAAAAAGGCAGCTATTTAGCTTACCATCCCTTCATTTCCTAATAGGTGGTTCGGTACGAGCTTTTGAAGTTCTGAAAATGATATAGGGATATGGCGCAACAAGATCGGTCGCCGGGTGTAAATTATCGTGGCTATTTTAGTATGGAGCAAGTTCCTAAGTGCTTTAAAATCACTGTTTTATGTTTCAAATCCGGTAATCAAATCTAATATAAGAGACGCGTTATCAGTCAGCAAGCATTCAATGAAACGCATTATTTAAATGTTTTACAATTTAGAATTTAGATCATCAGAATTTCTTACTTACCATATAGGTAAATCTAGTTTAGATTCACAGCGAAACTCAGATTTCAAATAAACTATATCATAACACCCGCCTTTATCAAACTCTAATCACAAATATTTTAGCTGGAAAACATAATCAGTCTCATGATAATAGTAATAATGATTGCGTGTATTTATCACTGATACGATAGCTGAAAAAGTTAATCCAATAAACCTTTACTCGTAAAGGATAACATTTTGGGATAATCTGAACTTAATCATGATTAAAAGTCTAATCTGAAGGGAAATGAGACAAAAATTGTTTACTTGATAAAAATGTTGGAAGAGAAACGAAATTAAATAAATCCCTTGATTTGTTTGAATATTTTCTTAACGAACTTTGCTTGCTATTAACATGTACCAACGAGTGAACCAGCAACGTACCTCAGGCATGGTAATTAATATTAAATAGCAAGGAGGGTATACTCGGCATCAGTAAGTATAATTGAATTGTGGAGGTAGAGCAGGGTCATTGCTTTTAGCCCCAGACACGAAGGTCACGCACCGATAATTAGTCATGTAGAAAGGTTTCTAGATACCCATACCTAAAGCCGAAACGAAGCTGCGAAGGTGCGAAACTTACATGAAAATAAAACACAGCTGCGCATAACGACAAATTCTTGAGGAGCAGATTTTTTAACACCTTGGTAAAAATTCTGCTCCCCAGGGATTTGTCATCTTTAGATATCGTTAGCAAAGAATACTAACTATCAAAAATTAATACCTTTTAATGACTTGTTTCTAAGTTATGTAACAATATCATAGAAGATATTTGAGTATCGATTTAGGCCTCAGGCACAGACTTTTCCAATATTCCTAAAACGGTATTAGCACAAATAAAATAAATACGGTTCACATAAATATGGAATTTATGGGCAGTAATCTTTGCCCGCATAGGCGTTACTATAACAATCCCCGATAATCCCATTTAGACACAATTTTATGGGCACACGATGATGGAGCAGATTAACTAATAGCCTAGTGGAGAACATTAATTGGATTTAATTTATAACATGCCTTTAGCCACTCCTATCGCTATAATTAAAGTATCTGATTTGAAGAGACAGTCATTTCAAACTTCGCACTCAAACAAGGTTAGTGGTTCAGCTTTATTTTGAAAATTTAAAACTGATTGACCAGTGGAAAATGAGCAAACCTTAAAAAATCATCATAAGATTATGATACGATATCGTTATGGATTGCGCTTTTTATTTTTACCATAGCACGCACGACGACGGTCGACGACGTTCTGACATATTAACATTGCATGCTCCATTTAGTACATTACCTGATAATTAACCTTTAAATGTCTCAAAATGACACTAAGGAAGTGCACATTTCAAAAAGTCAATGCGATTTAGGTCAGATATTGAATACTGTTTCACAAGTAGGTGTAACATTAATTATATTTTGGGTTCGAGGCAAGGCATTCCTAAATGTCTAATGACATACTGCTTAAAGATAAGATGGATGTCTCTGACGACCTCCATAACGATGATTTAACGAAAATTGAGCAGTAATTGCTTGCTTCAAGTTCCAAAACTCATCACTAACTACAATCAACAAGTGCTATAATGACAGCAATCCGCTGTGTCTTCTCTCGTGCGCTACCCATCAACTGCGGCTTCCGTCTGTTTGGGTACTTATGTAAAAAACCTTTCCTGTTTAACACACTTTACTGTCACGACCGAAATTACAGTAATCACTCATGAGAAAAAATAAACATGTAAGCCCTTGAAGTCGGCACTTATATTTTGATACGGTCAAAATATTTAGAGGATGCAAATATTTGGGTATGTAATCTACGTGACCCAATCACGTCATTCAAACATTTTGTTGATAAACAACTTATAGACATTCAAAACATAAGCTGACAAGAATGGTGAATTGGTGACTTCTGAGATTGCAATAGGGAATATGCATCAAATTTTTTTTTAATCAAAATCAATAGTATAATGCGTGAGAAAATCAACTGTAATATTGAAACTTTTCTCTTGCGTTTTTTTCTTGTAATATCGTTACTTGAAATTAGCACGCATCAGCTCCCGCTGAAAACGCTCTATACAAATATGTGACATCACTTATCACGTTTCAGGGTGTTTCAGGCGCATTTAATATGGAGTGAGCCAAGAATCTTTAATTATCTCCTTAAATTTGCGTTTTAGTACATATGTGTCATACAAAATATTATTTCTTATTGGATATTCTATCTGACTGTTAAGTGCATTATATCCGAAAATGAAATTAAAATTTCGTTATTTTCCCCTGATTTCATCGTGTGATAAAACTTAAATAATTCATTTTTTTTATTTTTCTTTCTGTTCCATCATGTTTTTACAAGTGTCCGCAGCGATCAAGCTCAATTTTATGAAAATCGGTGACTTATGCATATTCCCTATTGAGATAGATAGCAACCCAAATTGAATTTGTGAACAGCATTGCAATGTCATCTACTGCTTATCGATACGATAACATCCATTAATGAATGACAGAAGAATTAAATCACAAGATGCTAAAGCATCACAGCATAACAATAATATTCTTTATTGCACACGAAAAGACATTACTAACAAAGCAACAGAACAAAGAAGAAAGTACACAATAGGCGGCCTTATTGCTAGACAGCAATCTCTTCCAGGCAACCTTGAGAGAGAGAGAAATATAAGATACAGGGCAATAAGGGAGTGGGTGCAACTATTTAGAGGACAGTCTAAAGACAGTCCAATAAGTACATACATATGGAAATAAAAATTCAGGAAAATGGAAAAGAAAATAATAAATAAATATAATTAGTGAAGAATAGAAGGATGGAAATGACTCCTGACCTGACTTGATTACGAAAGGATCCAAGAGTTTGAGCTTTTTTCTGATACTTTCTGGTAGAGAATTCCAAAGATATACTTTACTAATACTTCTTGCTCAAAAGAGACAAATAATACATTCTAGTAACTTATAAAAATCTCAAGGGTTCACACTGGTCAACGGCAACAAACAGGGAGATTTTCCTTTCAGATATGCCCGTGTTTTATATGATGAAGGTTCTTCGGTAGCATGGTATAGAGATCAAATTTGAATAAGAGGTGAATGTAACGCACGTCTTTGTTTGTATTAGTGTCAAGATTACCTATGCTGGCGACGTGCGGAGGGTCAAAAGCGGTAGAAACTCCCACAGCGAGTTTCGCAACTGTTATCGTCCCACGTTTTTCGGGAACATCTATAAAGCTTTGCTGATAACGACCTTTTTATTATGTTAAATTTTTACATGTAACCGCAGCTATAAGTCATGTTTTCGATAGTGACTCATAGAAGGATTAAGATGTTAAGTTAAAATGAAAGCGTGACCGAGTAACTGAATACAAAATTGATGCGAGATAGTGAGCCGAGAGCAGGAAACGATGACTAAGATGTAGTGTGATGCTTATATTTGGTAGCACGCATTGTATTGCCACGATGATGCTTATAGATTTTCATCTTGATCAGATGATTTGTTATTAAGTAACATTAACAATATACGAGGGGCATGCCAAAAGAAACTAGATACTCAGAAATTATAATATTTATTATTTATTACTATTATCTATCTTTTCAATGTATTCAACCTGAGCCTGTATACACTTTTTCATGCATTAAACCACTTGGAAAATACTTCTGAGCACTCTTTTCCAGATACCTCAAAAATTTCGAAATTATAGGCAGCTAGTGCATCTTCCTTGCTCTAGAATCTCTTGTCTTTAATTTTTTCTTTAATTTTGGGAAACAAGTAAAAATCGCAAGGGTCTAAGTCAGGGAAATATGGTGGATGAGGTAGGATAGACACATTTTTTTAATTAAAAATATCAAGTGTTCTGGCGGACGTGCGTTGTCGTGGTGCCAAAGAAGGTGCCGGATTCCTGACTTCGGTCACTTGTCACACCAAGCTGATAATACTGCTGGAGCCCAAACTGACTCATACCACTCAGAATTAACTGTCTTTTGTTTCTCAAGCACAAAAGTAGCAATATGACCGGTCTTACAAAAAAACGAGGCAACCATTTTTTTCGGCGAGCTGTGCGCACGGCGACATTTTGTTGGTGTTGGTTCATCATCAAAGCATCATACAGTCGACTGTCGTTTTGTTTCGGGGTCGTAGTTATACAGCCATGATTCGTCATCGGTAAGTATATTGTATACGTTTTTTTTCTCGCCTCCGTCAAATTTTTCTATCATAAATCGACACCAATCTACCCAGCGGTCTTTCTGCTCATCGCTCAGTTTGTGTGGCACCCATCTCGAACAACGCTCACGGATAGAAAGGCGATCGTGAATAATGGTTTGTTTTGCTGCTGATCCAATACCTAGTTCTCGCTGAAGCTCTACATTGTAATTCATCGGTTTTTACGGATTCATTTTTTAACTGCTTGAACATTTTCTGGAGTGACTACGGTTGCCGGCCGACTTGGCTTCAAAGCTTCCCCGTCCTCTTTTGAATTCAGCTAACCAATTAAAAACTGTTGCTCGTGAACAAGCAGACTTACCAAAAGTAGTAACCAAAACATCAAAACATTCTTGGGGTTTTAACCTTTTTTGTAATCGACTCTCGACTGATTTCCACTGTTGTAAGCAAATTCCTGCCAGATTTTTACAAAAAATAGGCATTTTTAAGAAAAAAAAAATGAATTCAAGTATGTCCCATATTTAAAATAATCGCGAAATAACCAGTGTTTACGATGGTGTATAAGTTGCCAGTATCAAATTATTAAGTAAAGAGTATCTAATTTCTTTTGGCATGCCCCTCGTATTTATTAAAACTTATTAAAAACTTTAGACTTTACATTCTATTTATCATTTATCCTTACTTATATTATAAATGCGAAAATCCGTTTGTTTGTTTGTTTGTTACGCCTTCACGTCTTAACTACTGAACCGATCATCATGAAATTTTACATACATGTTGTCAGGGATACAGAAAAGGACTTAGGGTACCTTTCATCCCGAAAAAAAGTGTTGTTTCCGAGGGATAGCAAAAAAACTATCAACGCAGACGAAGTCGCGGGCGGCCGCTAGTATTCATATAAATTCTTCTCCGTAGACGTGAGTATTTTTAACACTTTTTAAAGAAAATAAGAAAGATACCTGCGGTAAGGCAAACCATGCTGTAACAATTTTCGATTCCCCACGTCTATTAGCACATACTTAAAAAGGACGACGGTATAATGAACAAAGACATTCAGGTGTCTACTTCCCCGAAGCGGTTGGTGGAAAGAGTGCACCGTCCATAAATATTAATGACAAACGCCGATTCAATGGCTGAGCCACAGACAGGTCACCGGCCTTTGATCTGATTGTTGGATGCTCATTTCTCAGATGTAATTAGAAATGCCTCAAACAGCTAATATGCCCCAGAGATGGTATGCGACATGAATAAAACATGACCCACTGTGGTACGTACAGAAGAAGAAAAAACGAAAAGTAAAACTTGAATCATTGTGAAAAGAGGATGACCCAGAAGAGGGAATCAATCAACTGGTGTGTAGACGAAAAGTAGTTGCTTTGTATTTAGAATAAACATCGTTAACCCAGTTACATACTACGCGATGGAAGATTTCGGTTTGGAGTTTACGAGATAAAATTCTCGGACTCATTGAAGACTTTCTTATAATTAACGAGCCTGATTACTACTCCCGTAAAATTCTAGATAGAGATTACAATATAAAAGCAAGACAACAAACTGAAAACACGGATTCCTTGAGCTATTTGTGTCATCCCACAAAAGAAAATTCACTTACTGGTAAAATGAAAAAGATTACGAGCAAACTTAGACATCATCTTAGAATTTGGCTTTTAGGTAGAGGCAAAAAAATATCAGTGGCAATACTGATATTATGAATGAGTGTCGATGTTCCGATAACAGTATGTCAACAGAGTCCGTAAATCGGACCTTAGAGATTGATTGGGTCAATGTCCTGAACATTAACTATAAGTGATCGTTCTCTCGCAGACAATAAAGCGAATTAATGCAATTGTAAACTTTACAAACGGATTTCAACATGATGATTTGATAGCGCAATAACACATTTAACTAAGTAATAGAAAGAAATGAAACCTTCACTTAAGTACCTACCTATTTAATAAAAAATCACTACGAAAAAATGTATAGGTATTTTTGATAATAATAATGTTACAATCGTACAAATAACAAAAATAACAGTAATTTATGCAAGAATTGCTTTTAACAAAATAATGAAGTAAAATGATTAAGATCACGTCATGTATTACAAATATTATTCTGATAAACATCAAAGATTGTATCTACAGTACAGTACATTAATGTGCATGCATATTAAGATAAAAATCTTTAAAACTCAAATATTCTGATAATATTTTGTAATAGTATTAATTATAATATGTAACTGAAAACGATGTAAATATGTCAATTTAAGGAAGTAAAGATTTTTTTATGAATTTACCGAAGACACAGCCTACGTTTGAGCAACTAGCTCAACATCGGACGTCACTAAACAGTACAAGTTGGAACATGTCATGTCACGTCACATAATATGTATATTATACATAGTAGTTACTCTTCTCTAAATTCAGAACATAACAAAACGCTTACTAACGCATGCTAATAAATAAAGTAATTGACATAATTTGTTGGTGAAATATTCACAATCAAATCCTCTAACGCTATTGCGATAACAGATATGGGGAAAACAATAGGGATATTAAAGCTTTGTTTAACAGCGAAACCAATAAAGTGAATGGTGTCCAAATAAACGGTTTAGTTTAGATAAGCGAGTCTAACATTCATACGTAAATCGCTGTATTGTGTTTGTGGCCAAAGAGCAGAGCAGCGCCGGTAACCCCTCACACTATATTATAAAAGTTTATCCGTCTCCTTTCCTCGCACTGATCCCACCCTCCATCTATAGGATCGTGGGATAATTAAATATTTATGTCATCGTTACAGACAGCATCAAGTTCCATTGCAAGTAATATAATAAATCAAAATACATATTCCAAATCATTATGAATCGTATCAAATATAAATTTAAAATTGGGTGAACAACAGCAACATACCTGAATATTAATTTAGGGTCCTAGTGATTCAATAACATCCCACAATTGTGACACTATCACTAAGTAAAAAAAACAATAGTAGCACCACCAAAACCGTTAACCACTCAACGATTAGATAAAGACGGTAAGCACAAGTTCACAGCATTTGATCAATTATGCTCCGTTGAAAATACAGAGAAGGGAAACAGATGGCACATCATTAAAGGTAGACAAAGCTCCGATCACGAAAAGCTTTCTGTAGCGCAGCCGCGTATGGCTGCCTCGAGGACTGAATGGCGACTGCATCAGTGAGGCGTCGGAGAGGGGGGGAGAGGGGCGAACGCAGTAGGGGGCGCGCGGCGAGCGCTCGTGGAGGCGTCGAACTAGCCTTGTGTCACTGGCGTTGATATGATAACGAATGTATACAAACTTGGTGTCAAAACTTCCAAAGATAGATTAACAGACTTCGACCATGTATATAAAACCTATGATCAAACAAGGACGAACGAAGAATAGGCTCGTTAGAATCGCTGACAATGAGAAGGACAACTAAAATATTGTGTATTGACAATATATCTAACGAAAACAAACAATGACAGCAGGCAGATATTTTCAAACAGCTTAACAATCAACATTGACTGAATACTGGGTTGCTCTAACTAAAACATAAGTACCTAACTGATATAAATCGTAGTGCAGTGATTTCTCCCTGCTTTCTGCACCAGTTGTTTTAGAAAAGTGACTGACTCAGACCCCGAGGTCTCTGAAGTCTTCCAAATTTCCAATAAATGGTACGGCTAAGAAATGCACGTTTAAACTAAGGATAATCACATACATATTGTGCACAGTAGTGCAGTGCACTTAAGATAGAAGGCGACCACAATAGAAGTATGGCGACAAATCGTAAGGCCACCAACAACACTTTCAAGTGTAACAACAAACAAAAAGATAATTAAATATAACATTTTGATCCTGTAAGTAATATAATGAAGACTGAGCTTTTGTGACTTAAATATTTTTGTTATCACCAGTGATACTTGGTAAAAATAATAAGTATTTAATCTAAATAAATCAAGGAACAATGTTAGAATTTTTTTCTTAAAATATATCAGTAGATTTTAAGCAATACCCTTTTAACGGGAGAATTTTATTTTTCTTTGCTCTGTGCTTTTGACTTTGCCACTGAAAATAGACCGTCAAAGGGCCAAAATAAACCGTGTCTACTTTTCCTGTCGGAAGTTATGAAACGGTTTCTTTCATCATCATCTCTTTCTAGTTCCAATGGTGGTGCCAAAGCTAACAAAGGCATTAAATAAATTTTCACGTGCAGTTAATTGTGACAAATTAGAGATCATTTTGCAATTTTTATAGGAATTTCAAACCATTGCAAGTAACAAATATTTCTCACTCAACAATAACTTCATTTCAGATTATTGTTTTAAACGCTCAATTCGACAAATAAACCGAGACTCATCTCTCCTGCAAATGTTTTGTTCACGAGCCAAATATAAACTTCAATCGCGTATATTGCTTCGCCCCTCTGGGTAAGGAAAGGAAGGACTGAAGATGCAAGCTATTTTCGACAAAACACGTTCCACCTTCAAACCAATCATGACATATCAGAAAATGCATCTATTTTCTTGAAGTATATTTTGAAGTACTTATGTTTATACTGCATTTTAACCCTTTTGCTTACACAATCATGTGCCTGGACAACAATGAAATGAAAAATCTATTGTCTCATTTTCCCGAGTTAAAGGATTAAACCGCTGTCATAAAATATTAATGGGCTATTTACATGAGTCGATTTTAGTCACCTGTGACAGTTGACTTTAGTCACCTAGCCAGTCGCTTCCAAAATTGAATCGTAGGTAATAGTATCGTAATTGATGGCGTAACCTAATGTAATAATAATAACGTAGTTCCAGTTTTGGCCACCGGATCAGATAATTTTGTTCAGTCTTCTGTGGCCTAGGCTGAATTGCCATTTACTCGGTCGATTTTCGGCGTGCGGCTTTAGTCACACATGTAAATATCCCATAACAGCATGAGAAAAGGTTGATCCGATAACAAACATTAAGTTAAATTAAATGAATGCCCAGTCAGTCACCGATTCATAAACCAGATCGTAAAGCAGAACCACCCGCTTGGTTAAAGATCTCAGGGCAGATCGGCTTGAAAATTAAACTAAAAACAATGCTACTCGTCATTCATTTCATTCAAGTAAACCACATAAAACCAGAAGTTGTGAAACATTTAAACACAAGTTTTTCTGGGTTAGTCAGTCTAGGTTAAAAAAGCAATGAAGCCATCCTAACAATTCAATATGCTGTAACAAAAACCCACGTTGTATGTACAAACGAAAGTTAAGTATCCCTTACTCCGACAAAGTGAGGCAATAAAAATATACGAGGGCCACACCCGAACACCACAAACGTGCCGATTGGACGCGTCCGAATTCGCTTGTTGTATTAGACGACACTTGGTAGCAAACATAAAGAAGATTTATTGCGATGCCAACGTGTGCAGGCAGGTCGGAGTTTGCCCAATGCTCGTCTCGACGGCAGATGGTGTTGGCCGTAGAAACTTTACTAGGAACATGCAACCGAAAACCCATTCGATCCCTTTATCAAGTGATCATCCGTGAGGTTCCCAACTACTAAATAACTACTAAACCAAGGACACCATAGAACTTAAAACACATCTTAATCGGCAAGTTAAATAGCAAACTTCTAATATCTCTAATGATGAAAGCTTTTCTTTTATACATAAAGAACAATACGAAACGAAATACCTACCATTGTTTATAAATATTTCATTGAATGCAAGTCTAAAATCATTATTCAAACTCAAACAGTTGACAACATCAGGCTGCAATCCAAAGCAAGACAACAACTCCAGAACGAGTTCGAGTTTTGAGAAAGAAACTGAAGTTATCATGGCGGAAGACGGTGCTTACATGGTAATTGGGTCACCCTAGAAGAGGTAAAGATAATGCTTTGAGATTGTATGCACTTAACGGTAAGATGGAGAGAGCTTAGTAGCTTACCAAGGAAAATTGCGCAATGCGACCGTAGGACACAATATAAATTCTTAGGTAATTTGTATTTTTTTAAAGCAGAAAGTTTTTTATCTGTACTTAAGTATTCGCGTTCAAAATGTTTACACTTTGCTCAGAAGAATCTATCTATAATCTATTGTGCTTGTGTATTCTGGAATATAAAATCTATTTTGATAAAAGCATTCATTATTCCAAGCACAGAATAAATAATTAGTACTGCCAATGCCAAGTCTAATAAGCGCACGTCAACATCTCTCCTTATTTTAACAAACACAAAAGAGAAATCTTTAATTTCATTGAAATAAAATTCAACAATAATTATTTTTTGATAAAAACAAATTAAAAATCTACGGTGTTATTACAAAAGGTTTTAAGCACCTGTTTAACTTAAACACTGTTTAAATGTGATGCTGTCTGTTTAAAACAATATTGTCAAAAAAGTTACAGCATCACATTTTAACAGTGTCCCAGTTAAATAGTTGTTTAAAAATCTTTTTTGTACCAACATCGCTATATTTTGTGTGCGTGCGTTGTCTCGTTCTTTATATTCTTCAATATCAGCCCGCCAGCATGCAATATAATTTTATATGAGCTGTCAAATGAGAAGATTCAAATAAAATAATGCAGTTATAAAAGTAGCACGTGCTAAAGCTAAAGAGGGTCTACCCCACGCGGCACGGCACGATACTTAGTACTATTATATATTCTGTGACGATACGAAAAGTATGCGCGCGCGACGCATTCCCCTACAAAATGACAGCAGCTGTGAGCAAAGCCCATTTGCTTGAAACGGCTTTCACATGCCACTAGAACAACCCCTACAAAACCCAAGTATTTAAAACAATGATCATTGTATTTATTTATTATTGTTTTAGAAGTCACAGGGCATCGACCTTAACCTTCGAAAATTCACTAAAGTCATTTTGTGGCATTCAATTCAATTCAATTCAATTCAATATATTTATTGCTTGAAACTGTGTACAATTTTTTGCAGGTTACATTGCAGATTAGTAGGTAACAACAGTATACCCATAACGGGCTTGCAATATTTATCTTATAAACTAAAACTAATACATAAAACTATAAAATACGAAATATATTAGTGTTTAGATGCGTAGTACTCATCTAAAGTGTAAAATACATTATTGATAAGCCATTTTTTAAGTGCGTGTTTGATTTTTGGTAAATCTAGAGCCTTAATATCTGCAGGTAAATGATTAAATATTTTAATGCCCGTGCTGAAGGCACTTTTATGGTATAAATGGTTATTTATTCTTGGTATGCATAGGTCATGTTTATATTTATTGCGGGTATTGGGACGGGAAGTGGTTTTATTAATAAAATAATTCGGATTTTGTTTTACAAAAATTACAGATTCTAGAATAAAGATGTTTGTCAACGTTAAATAACCTTTTTCCCTAAATATGTTTCTCAGTGTTTCATCAGAATACATATGATAAATAATTCGTAAACACCTTTTTTGTAAGAGGAAAGTTGATTCAACGTTTACAGAATTTCCCCAGAATATAATGCCATAAATTAACAGCGGATAAACTTGACCAAAATATGCAGCTCTGGCTACATCCACCGATGTTGTTTCGGCTAGTATGGAAAGCGCATAACAGTAACTGGCAATCTTTTGGTTTATTTTTAAAATATGATCTTTCCAATTTAAGTTAGCATCGATGGTAACACCAAGAAAATTAATTTCGTCTACTTCATTTATTTTTGTACTATTTTCAGATATATCAAGATTGTATGAAAAAGATCGATTATTTCTAAATTGGATAAATTTTGTTTTGGATAAATTAATGTTTAAGTTTATAGATTTAAGCCAGCTAGTAGTAGTTTCTAATACTTTATTTATGTGATTTTCAAAGGTGGTTTTATTTCTATATTTATCTGGAATAAAAATAGTAGCATCGTCTGCAAACATGACACATAGGTTCTCAGTGATATTTGGCAGTTCATTCACATATACTAGAAACAGAAGGAGTCCAAGGATGCTACCTTGTGGTAATCCCAAAGTGACATGTTCAGTACTAGATTGGATCTCTTCAAATGTCTTACTATTTTTATTATATGAATCAATTACTGTAAATTGTGTTCTGTCTGTAAGGTAACTTTTAATAAGTTTTAAAGCTAGACCTCGTACACCTAGGTTTTCTAATTTCTGGAGAAGAATATCATGACTTACGCAGTCGAATGCCCTGGACATGTCAAGAAACAGACCAATGCATGTAGTTTTATTGTTTAATGATTCCCATATTTCCTTAAGTACTTTATATATTGCATGCGTTGTACATTTTTGCTTCTGAAAACCAAATTGGTTTTTATCGAGTAAATTATACTTGTTTAAAAAGTTGAGAAGGCGAAGATAAATAATTTTTTCGAATATTTTGGAAAAACAAGTTAATAAAGCTATTGGTCTGTAATTAGTTTTACTACTTTTACTACCTTTTTTGAACAATGGTTTGATTTTTGCTGTCTTTAATTCTTGAGGAAAAGTTCCAGATTCAATCATTAGGTTAAGGATATATACAAGAGGTTTGCTTATAATTTCTAATGAACTTTTAATAACTTTAACCGGTATATCATCGTAACCACAACTCCGCTTATTACTTAAACTCATGACAATTTTTTTGAGCTCGTATTCATCTACAGGAGTTAGAAAGAGAGTTTTGGAGTGCGATTTGATCGAACTATTCGTGTTAAATGTTTTTTTTTTGTTTATTATTTTTTGTGTCAGACGCTGGCATAACAAAGTGTTGATTAAAAATGTTTGCAATTTTATAAACATCTGAGACATCTGTACCGTCATCCTGAGTCAGATTTTGTATAGTGCTCATAAAGGTATTTTGTGGTGTAGTTTGCTTCTTTATTAAATTCCATGTTGCTTTATTTTTATTACTACTTTTATTTATAAATGATATATTATATTTTTGTTTTGCAGAACGAATCACTGATTTTAGTATTTTACAATATTTTTTATAGTAGTTCGTATAAGAAGATTTTTTATTGTGGAATATATTGTAATGGAGTTTTCTTTTAATCTTGCATGCCCTATTTATACCTTTTGTTTGCCAATTCGATTTTTTATTATAAGTAACTTTATATCTCTCTTTAGGTATACATAAATCAAAAATCAGTTTAAATAATTCTATGAATGTGCTATAAGCTGATTGAACATCATGGCATTGAAAAACTTCAGAAAAACTCAACTGAGACAAATGTTTAAGAAAAAAGGTTAGATGTTTATCTACGTTTCTTCTATACCGAAACCAATATTTTTCGACAAATCCTTGATTACATGGTACACTTATAGTTTGGGCAGAGTGATCCGACAATCCAAGGTGTAAAACTTTCGCAGAATATTTCTTAAAATTGGTTATAATGTTGTCTAAACAAGTCTTTGATCGCAAAGTTATTCTTGTTGGCTCATTTATTGTTAAAGTTAAATTATATTTTAGTAAAGTATTTTTGAATACTGCAGTTTGTTTACTGTTTTCAAGGATGTTAACATTAAAGTCACCTGTTATAATTACTTTCTTTATTACATGTTGGGATCGTATTACAATTTTCTGCAATAGTGACTCTAGTGACTTTATAAAAATATTAAAGTTTGAGTCCGGAGTTCTATATACACATATAACAATGCAGTTCAATTCTGGCAAAGATATACCACAACATTCCATATTAAAGTACATGCTAAGTGACTCTATACAATGTAAAGAGTTAAAATTTATATTATTTTTAACATATATAGCTACACCTCCTCGTGATTTATTTCTGCAAAAGGAAGCTGCCAGCTTATAACCTGGTAACTGAATGGTGCTTACATTTTGACTTTTAAGGTAAGTTTCACTAAAACATAAGATATCGGTATTATCTTTAGTCAACATAATTTCTAACTGGCTGAGCTTAGCTCTTAGGCTTTGTATGTTTTGATGGAAGATATTTAAGTTACATAGTTTGCTTGGCTGTATATAATCACTTTTACTTACATTCGGTGAAGATACGAAAGGACTGATTTTTATTAACACTTGGAGTAGGAGGACACGAAGATGATTTATTATTTTTAATTGGACTTACAGGACAAGATGCTGGTATAATATCTTTTTTATTTATTATGTATGAGTCATAACTTGTTTCACAAGGAATATCTGACATGAATTTAATTAAATCTCTTATTATTATTTGGATACCCTTGAAATTTACTTTTCCAGAGTACTTTGTAAACATATTATAGGAATATTCGAGATTTTTATTTGTGTCTAATATAAAACAGTATTCATCTATTTTGTTATCTTGATGCAATAAATTATTAAATAAAACAATTCTATTATTAAATAACCTTGAGGTAAAGCTATACTTAAAGTTAGGAACACATATTATGACATTAGTATGTTGCACAGCCAATATTCTTTGCTTTAACATTTGAATTAAATCCTTATAATTTTTCGAAACTGTAAAATCAGTTTCACCTACAATTATAACGCAAAAATCATAAAGAGTAAAGTCCTTAAGTTTTTTTTGTAGATCTTTGGTCAGTCGTTCCAAACTAGCTCCTGGCATACGGTAGTGGCAGCATTCATTATTTTCGGCTAGGCGCTCCCTCGTGAATGTAGATGTTTGGTTGTGGCCAATGCTAGTAATTAAGCACAGCTTTGGCTTTATTTTATAATGTGGGTAGCACTGCTTAGAGGATTCAGTCTTATTAATCTCCAAAGAAGTTGGTTTTTTGTGTTCATCAAAAACTTTTGATTGACAATTCTTTGTAGTAGTCATCGAAAGTAGTAACCTTTTTTCTGGTGGTTAAGTTGTTGTTTAAGGGAGTAGACATGTTATTGTGCTGTCCGTCGAATCGTATACTGGAGTTAGAGTCTTCAATGTCATTTGAACTGTAAAGTTTTATCACCTTTTCTTGGTTTTGGTTTTCTATTAATAATTGGGCATTTTTTATTTTTAAGTTTTGTATCTCCAGATTTGCCGATCGTAATTCCATTCGTAAACTACTTATTTCTCTTTTTAACTCATCAACCACACTGTTTCCGCTAGTAGCGACATCTTGTAAACTGTTTACAATTATTGAATCTAAATTATGAATAGAGGAGTCGTTCAGAGATAAATAGGACGCCGACAAGTCAGGCAACGATTTTTGTTTCTTATTTCTTCGGAAAGTGATAAAATTTGTATTTTCTTGTTCTGTTAGTGTAGGTTCTATTACTTCTAGGGACTCAAAGGAATTTTTCGTAGGTATATTAGACTTTACGGTGACGGTGTTTGACTTTGGTTTATAACTACAGGTATCACATTTACAGTTTTTCCTGCGTTCAACTGCCATCAATTAAAACATTTTTTCCCCAATACTGGTACAGTCCAAGTGGTAATAATTTTGACATTCTGTACATAATATAAAATCACAATTTGTGATATCATTTCTGCATTTGTTACATGTGAGCGACATCTTGCGGTGAAGGAGCAAAAAGTCAATAAACAAAAGCACAAAGCAAAAGGGTTGCTGGAATGCTTTTTTTGGAAATCGTAGCAATTATAGTTCTTTATGCAGTTTGAAGATGGCGTTGCATAAGTTTTCACTTGGTAATATTAGTATTATATAAGTTCATGGCAAGGGAAGCAATTTCAAAATAAATAACGGCGGTAAACAAAACAACAAAAAAGTTTTTCACTTATTATCAATTCACTGTAGTTTTTTCGTTTTTCCACATATAATCTAAAGTTTTTTTATTAGTGTTCACTTTTTACCATATCAAAAGTTTATTTTAACTATGTTTCATCAGTATTTAAATGTTTTGATGTCACTTTTTATCACCAAACTTATTTACACATTTCTTTTTGGATACATAGAAGGCTTTGCCGAGATAACATTTTCACACAATATTTAAACAGTTTACTATAAAATTAAAACATTACCACTGAGTTAAAACTAGTTTAATTATTTTTACGAAATAAAATACGTAGAGCTAGATGTTTACGTGAGAGCAGCGCCCTCTAACAATTGACATTGCTATTGACGCAAATCTTTACAAGAGCAAATTGAATAATATTCTGTAACGATTCAAAGAATTCCACGGTTCTTCGGAAAGTAAAAAAAATATCTCTTAATATATTTATAAAGACGGAAAAAATATTTCAACATGGACAGTTCCATTCAGAATGATTATAATGGCCGTACATTCCATATAAACGTAGCAGTCAGATATTTTATTATGATGATGCAGACGCAATGATATAGAAAACCCATTTTCACTTCAATAACTTATTTTCATTGGCGCTGAAATGTGGCATGGAATTACTAATAGCCAAAAAAGATAACCCAATTTCTATTCTGACGATAGAAAGCGAATACTCGAAGGGCAGACGGACGGAGCACTGAACTGCCACAGAACATCTGAAAGGGCGAAAACATACACCGATGTCTAGACTAGGCAGATTACAAACTCTGACACCAAAATATTAAATAACAATACATCATTATTTAAATAATAATTAGGTAAGTACACAGATTTTTTCATCGATTAGTTTCAAACTGGTGATTTATTAATATACCTAATCTAAGAGAAACAATGCGAAATGTACTGAATGAACAAACAAATGGAGCGAACTATTGTCCAAACGAAAGTGATCATGTGATCAATATTAACGGAGTTGGAGATGACGAAGCTACTAACAGGTGATCGATACCTTCCGCCCTCTAATTACCGAGTAATCTCAGACGGTAATTACTCAATTTACTTAAAACAGGAGACGACGCCGACAAAGTACTTGGGAGATTAGACCGTCAGCTATAACTCACTTGTGTTGCACGACTCAATAAAATCAATGTTGAGTAAACATGTTCTGCACTAATTATGATTCAATTTGATTTGATTGAAGATAGAAGGTCTGAATTTAAAATAATGTCTTATTTTTATTTTGTAATCAATTGTACTAAAATATCCATTATTGTTGCTGTTATCAAACTTATAATATGAGGAAAAGCTAGGCGCGTTTCATCGAAGATCGCATCTCTGCCTACCACCAGGCATGATAGAGGTCAAGCTTACCTTACCTTCTCTTATAAAAAAAACAAAACTAGCTGCATGAAAGGAAATTACCAACGACCAATATAACGTCACAATGATACGCATAAAAGTAAGGAAGAATTCAAACACCGCCATATTACTGCCGCGCCTAGTCACATTATGGACTCCATGGGTGATGAAGCGGCGACATCGGGGAAGATAATTATAAATGGAACGTTGGCGACCTAAATACTAGCACACGTGAACACGACTATTTCGAAGCGTTGAAGGTATTTCAGGTGGATTTCGAAATGCCCGTTCTGTTTTACTACTTCCTCCTCTCGTAAGTACAAAATGAAATTCTTCATTATTGGAACTAATTGGCATGGCATGGAAGATTTATTTCTGATATTGACTTGTGTTGATAGTATTTCTTATTAAAACATCCAAATTATCAAATATGTATAACTTCTTTGCGATTTAAACGCTAAATGGACTATAGTTAAACTGCAAGACTGAACCGTAAGGAATGTGAAAATACTTTTTAAATGTTCTGGTGTTATTTAATTTAATTTACGTAAGTCTATTAATAAAATTTATAATAATATTATAAGCAAAGAAGGTGTTTCATTCAATCATTATTTAATCAATGGTTTACCGAATGTTGCAATGTCTCATCATCATTCATGTGTCCTAATCCTAACCCAAGCAATTAAATAATTTACTTTATTGAGTTTATCCAAAAATTGGGCAAAAACGGCGTTTCATTTGAAGTGGACATAAATGGCCACATCCAACAATAGATACAGTACAGAAGCAGACGAAATGCAAATAACAAAAATCAATAACGACGCGCTGTGAACGCAGCACAATCAACTTGAACCAAGTTATCCAGCCCATCCAGCCTCACAATTTTGGCACCACTTGCCAAACCTATTGTTAGCTATAATATAGTGCAAAACTCGCTATAAAAATGATTTTTGTTAAAGAACAGCACATAAGACTAAATGAGAGATTGTCAAAGTAATCGCAATAAAAAGATGGAATGGGAAATTCTTATTTAGGTGGGGGGAAACTTTGGTTCTTAAAAAAAGCAATACTTATTATAATTCCTATGTATGATAAAATATTTCACATTAATTTATTTACAATCCAATTAGAAGACTGTAAAACTTTTTATTCCTTCCTTATCACCAAGACATTAGGATTCAAAAACAACCCACAGATCCAGACGAAATTCCCAGACAGTGCTACAGACGAAACAATAGATCATCGGATATCCGGTCTAAGTCGTCGACGGCGTAATAACTAGCTTGGACGAGAGAACAATAAATCAATGCTTACTTTTACAATATCCAGTTCATTATAAGGGTCAGTCAATCTACATCTACCTATATGCACATTTATAAGTATGATGGTTCTAACATCTAAGTAAGTGGGTAAGAGACTTGACGGCGGTGACTCGAGTGAACCTGTTGACCCAGTGAAGATATGCCCCGGGGTGGCCCCGGGCAAAAACTTCAGCCGCACCTGCCTACGTTGCAAGACGTCCGACTTCGACTACAATAAACTATTGTTGAGACGACGAATGAAGGGTGGCAGTTGAAACAGAAATTGTATTACATTTGCAAATAGGTTTCAGAGATTTCTATACTCAATCAACAATAATTTTAAGAATCAAACGTACTCCTTTCACGATCTTAATTACATTCACGCATGTTTCTTTGTGTGGTTAATGGCTTGTGGTTTTTGTGATTTATAAAGTGATTGAATTAAAATCTAAATACTTAATTAAAAGATCTTTATCCAGACCAATTGTTGCGTCTGAGAGGCCTGAACAGATACTAATTGCATTAGTACGGACACATAATTGCATTCCACAGAATGGAATCATTCTACAGAATGCCTAAATAAATTATAAAGTTTATTAATAATAAAAATAATATACTTTGAGCAGTGGTTCTGACTGCTGTCTAATTATCTTTTTATTTTGTGCCCTCTACTCAATATATTTTAATCCTTAACGCAACGCAGACTATCGCATTAATTTACTACGTACAAACAAGTAAATAAGAAGTAGATACCTACACTAGTATACTTTTATTTAAATTGTTTAGATTTACTAAAAAGGAATTTTCTTATAATATATAGCAATCTATAGAAATTTATTTATAAAAATAAATAAATATCACGTAAACAATCGGTAAAAAGTTTCAACAAAGCTACAATAACCACCAAATTGATCAATATAAGATATTTTCAGTTTATGCCAGTGTTTTCAAGAAGTTTGGCAGTTGTAAAACAGGTTACAAATTTATCAATGCCAAATGAACAAGAGCAGCATGATCAGAGACGAACCCTTTCAAGTTGTAAGGTAGACTCATCTGTTAACTTTCGAAATCAAATTCTTGACACCAACATTAGGGCCTTCTTACCAAAAAAGAGAATGTTTGTGTATGTGATACGACAAGCACAGCTGAACTTAGTGAACTCGTTAACCAACTATCGGCTGTTGAACTCGCACGAGTATGCTACGTCACTTACATTCACATTTACCGACGAAAGGGATTTAGTTACACAGCACAATCCCTAATGAACCTTTGAAGGTTACAAGTTTCTGAAAGAGGTCACCACAATAAACAGTTACCTCCATCACACGTCACCATGTCTACGCTTGCCTGAACACAGGATTGTAATCCCATTAGCACATCATCCTGTGTGTCTTTATTTATAGACAAACAGGATGATGTTTTGTAAGTTTTATTCAATAATAGTAAATTCACGAAATATTACGAAACATTTAAAATGCCTGCCTCGGGCTAGTGTAGCCTGGTTTGTGAAAGCTTCTGGATAAATAATTAGATGCCCTATATTGTTTTTATCAAAGGTTTAAGAATTATTAAAAACAAAACGATCGATGGTGATAAGTCCACCCTTTCAAAATCAATCAACAGTCCAATCCAACACTGTTTAACAATGATCCACCATATAATTGGGTGTGTTGTGTTGTGCACTAAGAACGAAGCAATTTTTTAGAAAGTCTGTCACTATATTGTGTTTGTGTCCATCCGTATGAGAATCAAATTCCGCGTATTCAATTTCTAATCTCTACTTACCAACCCACATCGTCCGTTTAATATTTTTATTCCAACAAGTTTATTTTTATTTTTAAAATTATTGCGTTTCAATTAATTGCCGTGTTAAAGGCAAATTATAAAATTATTTTATACTATCTCGATGTTAAAAGCTATATTTTTCACGCATATGAAACGATTTCTGAATAAAAAAAATCTTTGCGGTCTGGTAGTTCGGCCATCGGCATCGGCGGTCTCACATCCAGATAACATTTGGTTTTGTTCGTGGCAGGGCTTAATTTTTAGCTATGATTCTCATAGAAATCATAGAAAATCTTGATAAAAAAAGCTTTTAAAAAAAAAAGAAAAACCGCCTTCAAAAAACCTGAAAACAAAAACAGCTTAAAAATTAAATACCTCTAAAAAGCAAGAAATAATATTCGAATCATTCGTTACACATATCAATATTAATAAAACACGTCTATTGAAGTCGGGTGGGGCTGGAGGACAACTTCATTTTTTTCTTAAAGCCCCACCCGACTTCATTAGACGTGTTTTATTAATATTGATATGTGTAACGAATGATTCGAATATTATTTCTTGCTTTTTAGAGGTATTTAATTTTTAAGCTGTTTTTGTTTTCAGGTTTTTTGAAGGCGGTTTTTCTTTTTTTTTTAAAAAGCTTTTTTATTTTCAACTTTTTAGTGGTAGGTATGTAAGCGCAGCGTGTAAATATTTTTTAACTTTATATTATAACATTTTCAATGGTAAAATGCCCAGAACTCAATTTCCAAATTCACGCTGTTTGTTTTTGAGGAGTTCCGTTGTGTTTTCGTAGTCCAAATCTAGTCCAGAACGTTGCATCGCAAACCATGATTTGGTTTGTTTTGGATTGCCATAAACTTACCAAAACCTAAATCACTTTACATATACTATTTGACTTTGAGGAGTTCCCTTGTGTATCTTCGAAGTTCGAAGTCCAATAACGATGAAATTAAATTGTGACCACTCTTGAAGTATACCCTTTCAAATAAAAAAAGAATCATCTAAATCGGTTCATAAACAAAGATGTTATGTCCGAAATTCCATAAAAACTCGTACGATGGCGAGCTAAATAATTGATATTTTTCAGGATTATGAGAAAACTACTGGCCAGATCTCTGAAAAAATTTTATGGGACCACACACGAACTATGTTCTTTGAGATAAAAAAAGAATTGTACAAATCGGGTAACAACTGACGAAGCTATGTTAAAACATACATTAAAAAAAAAAAATAAAAAAAAAAATACCGTCGACTTGAGAACCTCCTCCTTTTTTTGAAGTCGGTTAAAAACAGGTGAGATGAAGAAACTTTGTGCGGAAAATCACCAATATTTATTTTGGAAGTTGTACCTACTCGAGTGACAATTTAGAGCCAGACAGTGAGACAGAACTCTTGCATCCTGTTTGATACACTCCAGTCTCCACGTTGCAAAGCATATTTTCTCCCAAGAGACTAAAGTTCGCAACAGAAATTAACAATATTTCAGTCTAGACACCGACCGACTCACTTTCATTGTACTCTACAATCTCTACATTACTTGCCATTAAAACTGGTATTGTTCTCTAGAAAACAAATGCGATAGTCGAAACTAGTCCAACTGTGGCACACATGTCCAATCAAGCACAAAAGAACTACGAGTAAAATGTATTACTACACAAAGATTCTTCAATTTCACGCATCACAGCTTTTGTTTTGTAATTTGAAAACATCAGTTTTCATGTTGGTCGCACAAACAAAATAAATGTTGAGTTCGAAACTGTTGGCCAATCAGCATAGATAGTGTATTAAAATAATACACTATCTATGCCAATCAGTCTATTAATTATATCGGCAAATTGAATGGGTAAACAATCTGCATAGAATTTGAGCGTGAATTAAAATACATTTTCAACATTGGTCTCTATGTAAATCAAGGACCGGAACGTAACGATGTTACTGGCATGGTGGTTAATGGATTATGCTATCTGCAGTCGCGATCGCAATCTACGTGGCGCAATAGTACGCTCTATCTGCAACGTTTTCAATGGGCTGTAAAATTTCAGGTGCCTCGGCGAGAGTTTGCATTTGGGGCAATGGATATGGCCTTAATGACGAACGGAAAAGCGGGACGTTCAGTGGCACAAAATCCTTAAGAAAAGACTAAAATAGATTGGGAGATTAGACACTTCATAAATGAAAAATGTGTGATTAGAAACGGTTGCACATACGCTTTCCACTTGACTACCGATAACAGAACAATGCACACAGTCAATTTAAAACCATTCACCCCTGAAGACCATTTTTCTACGGTATAAATTCTACAGTATAAAACCATTTCAAATATTGAATACCGTTGTTTTTATACAGCTCCAATTATTCATGGATACGCTGTCGTTTTCTGATAATTTTGTTTTCCGTTGCTTTATTCTGGAATCAGGATGTACATAATAAATAATACATAGTATTTACTTACACACTTAGAATAATTACACCTAGAACGATAATTCCCTACAAAGCGCGCTGTCAAAAGTGAGGCAACTAAAATAGCCAAAATGGCGCCGTTTTCAGATTTTTATTGTCCATTATTACATATACCTAATAAGTACAAAACAGTTTCAATTTCCCTACCTCAAAGACATTAATTATTATATTATTGGATTTTAGTTACGATTAGGTAATGTATGACGGATATAAATCTGAGAACTGAGCCATTTTGGCTGAGTATAAGTTGCCTCATTTTGCATACGCGGACACGGCTTCTAGGTGTAATTATTCTAAGCTTACACATGTGTAGAATTTTAAACAGGTGTCGATTTATTTGCAAGGCACTACCTACCTAATCCCTCGAACTGAATGTTTTGCGACAGAATAATATTTTATGACGTGACGATGATATAGGTAAAATGCCGAGCAACCGAAAATAATAGAACAACAATTCCATAAAGGAAGAGCTTTAGTAATTATTTTTCTTTAATAAATTGATTTCAAACATAACATTTTTTCTTTTATGATACCTACTCCCACCTTTTCACTTTGCTTTGCGGTTCGTTCGCATTTTATATCTGTTTGCCGGTTTATTAAACTCAAAATGGAAAGAAGTCTTTGATATTCAACCAAATTTGGAACTGTGATATCGTAACCGTTCAGTAAAATTCTCAAATGTTTTTGCAGATACTTCCCATATAAAGCGAGCAATTTAGTTAACTCACGTCAAAATTAAAAAGGCATTTAATATTTGCGAATATTTTCATTCCTTTAGAGGCAGATCATTGAACCGCAACCGCAAAAAAACTAAGCATCAGCTTAAGTTTATAATGCAAACATATTATTATGTACTTACTATATTGTCTGAGAGAGTTATATTTCTGATGCTAGTGGAATTTATTTAAATTACTGGTTAACGCCCAAGAAAAAGTTACCTTTATTTTTCAGTATATTTTATCAGTATGAAAGCGCAAAAAATTAAACAATATCTTTGCATGTAATAAAGTGCATAATCGCAAAACTAACATCTACGTACCTAGTTGATAATTTCGGTTTTGTTGACAAATGCCAACTTAGTTTAAAACGCCAGATTCTACAAATGTCCAATTCTACAAATGCCAACTTCTACAAATGCCAAATTCTACAAATGCCAACTTCTACTAATGCCAACTTCTACAAATGCCAACATTTAGTTGTAATATTTTCAATCACTTTTTGATATTTTGCGTTTATATAGTGTATTTAATCAATTTTGGAATTTGGTTCTTTTTAGGGTTCCGTAGCCTAAATGGCAAAAAACGGAACCCTTATAGATTCGTCATGTCTGTCTGTCTGTCTGTCCGTATGTCACAGCCACTTTATTCCGAAAGTATTAGGATTACACAGTTGAAACTTGGTAGGTAGATGTATTCTGTTAACCGCCTAACGAATTTAACACAAAAATAAAAATAATAAAAGATTAAGGGGGGGCACCCCGTACATGGAACTGAAACAAGCCTGTAAGTTATGCATGTGCGTCTTGGTATTTATTATTATTATTAAATATAAGCTGCTTCAGAAGGCGGGCATTTGTCGCATTCTTTGGTATCTATTGCATTATTTTATTTATTATTTATATTGTATTAATTTTTTTTTTTTTTTTTTTTTTATTTATTTATTCATTCCAAGCTTATATCTATTATTACAGGCTTAGCCCAATGCAATAGAATAAGCGAATACAAACATACATAAAAATAAATTAATAAATGACAAAGGAACACATACCTATTATAACCTAAACACAATCAATAACATAAAACATACAAAGCCATTCTTGTAAATTCACTCAGAGAACAATGAAATAGGTCAATTCCATCCGCAATTTTATTGAGTGTGTGCAGTGTGAGCGTCAACGGAGACTTCTTTTGCAGGTGTGTCCGCCCGCGCGAGATAGCCAACAAATTTGGCCTGCGGCGACGCTCCACGTACTTGTTAGGAACACAGAGCCCTACCTGTCCTAATATTGTTGCATTAGATACCCTACCTCTGATAACTTTAAACAAATATAATGCCAAAGCTAGACCCCTACGCACTCGCAATTCATTATATCCCACCATACCTAATATAAATAAATTAGGGTACATTAACGGATAGAAGGGGTACACCCCATATAGTCTGTAATACAAGTACCTTATAAATTTATTTTGAATACGCTCCAACATGAGACTATATTGTACTTGGTATGGAGCCCACACCACCGCATTACATTCAAGATGGCTTCTTACAAGAGCATTATATAAAGCGACTATAGCTTTGACGTTGGTAAAACCATTAACTCTGCGAAGTACAAGTCCCAAGTTCCTATAGGCCTTTTTACAGCAAGTAACGATGTGATTCCGAAAATTTAAATTATTAGTGAACAAAACCCCTAGATCTTTTACCTCCGTGACTCTTTTCATGGGTACCTCGTCTACACTATAATCGTACTTTATGGGGTCTTGAACTCTAGTGAAAGAAATTGTAACACACTTAGATACGTTAAATTCAAGCTTGTTGTCTTTACCCCACGCCACTACTTCGTTTATGTCGCTTTGCAATTGATCACAATCGTCCACTTTTTCAATACTCCGAAACAATTTAAGATCGTCTGCAAACAGTAGACAACTTGAAGACCTAACAACCTTCGGCAAGTCATTTATCATGATGACGAATTGGAGTGGTCCCAGATTACTTCCTTGACTTACCCCCGAGTTCACCGAATATGTGTGAGACCGACAACCAGCGTATTCTACGTACTGTTGTCGATTTCTCATGTAACTTGCTAAGAAATTGAGTAAATGAGGAGTGCAACCGATGCCCGCTAACTTTCTAAGCAGGATGTCGTTATCTACTACATCAAACGCTTTCCGAAAGTCAAAATAGGCGGCATCTACTTGCCCTTTACTACTATCTACCGTAGGTATAACTTCTGCTACATAGCTAAGAAGATTGCTGGTTGTGCTCCGACCTGGGCGAAAGCCGTGCTGTGCGTCTGAGAGCTGTGCACTAACCTGATTAAGCATATTTTTTTGCATTGCGGCTTCAAATACTTTAGCTGGTGTAGATACTACTGCAACTGGTCTAAATCCATCCACCGTTGAACACGCGTTACTTTTTGGTACTGGAACTACGCGAGTAGTTTTCCAGATATCTGGATAAACCTCTGCCTCCAAGCACCTATTATAAATAAATAGCAACGGATCTGCCAGCACCGATCTACAGTCTCTAAAAATTAAGGCTGGGATTCCGTCCGGACCAGCGGATCTTTTCGGCTTTAGATTCGCGAGTGATTGGGATACTTCTTTAAGATGTAGTTTCTCAATTTGTATTCTAGCTGCTCCATTAGCACTTCCCGCCTCCGCTATCGCTTTTCCTACATTAAGCTCTGCTTGGTCTACGCTATAAACTGAGTGGAAATAATTAGCGAATTCTTTGGCACACTGTTCCCCCGATAAAATGACACCGTCCTTTAAAATCGTTTGGGCATTCCGATGACCCTTTTTGGTTTTGATATAGTTCCAAAATGCCTTAGGGTCTTCCAATAAATGATTCTGAACTGAATCCCTATGTCGGTCATGACTAAGCCTTATCATTTTTTTCACCCTAGCCCTACACGAAGTAAACAAATCGTAATCCACTTGTGATTTGCTAGCTTTGTATTGCTTGTGAAAAATAGCTTTAGACTTTATTTCACTTATTAGTTCAGCATTATACCATTCTGGATATATATACCTTGTATTGACCTGTCTACCCTTTGTCTTTGGAACGCATTCATTGATGGACTCATTAATAATTTCATAGAAAAATTGTAAACTATCGTTTATGTTTTTTATTTGATATAACGGAGACCAATCAATAGAAGCCAATAACGAATACAATAACGGAAAATTAGCCTTGTTAAAGTTCCATGTTGGTTGTTTACATCGTGAATCGGTACTTACTGTATTTGATGCAGCTGAGCCGGTCACCGAGACCACTACCTGAAGCGGCGGGTGATACCTATCCACCGACACCAACGCCTCACTCACGGCGCTCACACTCACATCCTCCTCACTAAAGGTGGTCAGTACTAAGTCCAACTGACGGTCCAAAGAATTACCTATTTCATTTCTCTGAGTAAATCCACAATACGAACACAAATACTCATAATAATTACGAACACTAGCTGAGCATGAATACAAGTTCAAATCGCCTATCACTATTATTCTGTTGTATAATACACAAATATCTTCTAATATTTTAAACAACAACATATACTCATTTTCATTGGTACGCGGCGGTATGTAAAAAACGCAACACAATAACAAATATCTATCCCGGAGATAAACTTTCGCACAAACGCACTCGAACATGTGATTGTTAATGTCAATGTCACCCGGTATCGGAATGTTACGCAGCTCGAATCGTTGTGTGGCCACTAAAAGCGCGCCACCCTGCTTTCGTCCATCCGTTCGGTCGCATCGTAATATTTTATATCCTGGGGGTACCAATTCTGCATCATATATGGAGATATTACAGCCTGTTTCCGTTATTGCAAATAAATCTGCGTTTGAAGAAGCTATAGCTGTGTTAAACTCGTCCAGTTTAGTCCGAAGACCATTCACGTTCTGGTAGTACAATTCTAGTGATTTCCTTTTATTTTTTTGTGTTGTTGTCGTTTTGTCTACGAAAAAACACCCACTCGCAAAACTCCACATTTATTGGCCATATGTCTGGTTGACATAACTTTTCGTAAATACTTTCAGGTACACCTATCTTGAAAGAAGCATAGTCTCGTTCAACTGTATGCCTTATTTTATCAATTTTGATTGGAACTTCCTGTCCACATATTTTTTTAACATAGGTTTCCAACATTTCTACTGATGTATCTTTCTTTAATCGCCACACATGTAAAAATTTTTTCCTTTCTGTCCCCTGGATTTCCAAGTAGGATGTACTTCCTCCCTTCTTCACTTCATTAACAGGGTATCTGCTCCTTTTCCGCTTCACTTCCGTCCAGATGTTGTCCGTGCTACTTTCATTTTCCTGCCTCCCAACAGTTACATCGGAAGCCAATACTTCTATAATATCGCCTGTTTGTGTCATACTAACTTCTGAACCCTCGTGTTTCTTGGCCCCAATTTGTTTCGTAGCTCTGACTACCTGCTTGTTTTGTTTAGTAATTGTTGCAAATGATAGTTGTTCGGTATTTTTGCTCGGGGATGCAATTGATTCATTATTTTCATTTTTATTCGTAAGGCTGATTTCAAACTTTTTTATTTCTTGATTTTTTCCCAATTGGTTAATTTTGCATTTTCCTTGTTCTACCGCCACACATTTTTTTAATTGCAGCAATTCAGCTTCTGTTCTATGAAAACGTTCTTCTAATATCTTATAAGCTTTAATTTGTTCATCTAATCGATAGTTCATTTCAGCACGAAACTCACGCAACTCCCGTAAAATCTTGCTCTCGTTTTCACTTATGTCAGCTGACTTGATACGGCTGCCGCGCTCTGTATTTACGAAGTTACTTGGGGTGAATGTTTCATTCATTAATCCACTACACTCAGTTTCCATTGTGTAATCCAATTTTAATCACATATAGCAGTAACTACTATTTTAAAAATATTTTTTCTAGACAAGCACTCTTAAACGCGTCCGCTTTATTTTATGCGCGGGTAGTCAAATCCGCCTAGCTACTAATAATCTGCCTAGCTACCTTGTGACAATGTATAAATTGTATGGATCTACCTATTTTTTCTTTTAAGGCGCGGTGGTAGCGAAAGTGGCGCCGCCACTACATTTATTTTTATTACTCGTAAACCAAGTCAATATTTAAAAAAAGCACAAGTAATAATCTCTCAAATTGTCACTAATATTTTTTGAAAAAAATTGAAAAAAAAAAATAACTCTTCAACAGTTTTCATTCTATCTGTAAGTTTTAAAATCCATAATTGCCAAAAGTGGCCACTTTGAGCTAAAATGGATTTTAAAACTTACAGAACGAATGAATACTGTTGAAAAGTTATTCAAAAAATATTAGTGACAATTTAAGAGAAAGTGAAAGTGAAAGTGAAATATATTTTATTTAAATAAGCTCACATAATAAGCATTTTTAAATCGTCAATTCTTTTACCCTACCACCCATTATGACGTCTTTTAACTGACAAGAAAAATGGGCGCAAAAAACTTGTCAGCTTTATCAATCAGATGGAACGATATTTACAAATATGTATATCGTTTCCAGACTTTATATTAACAAAGATTAACAAATAAATAACATTATTGAATTAGCTCATTTCTTAATGAGTTTCAAATTTCTTAATCAATTTACAGATTTTAAGCTAAATTCAAAGTTTGAACTTGTTATTCAGTCTAGGATAAAAATAAAAGAAAAACATACAATTCAATATGCATTTAGATAGGTAGTCAGAAGCAGACCCATTCCCACTGGCAGCACCAGTTCCCGAACATGACGCATGAACCAGCCATCTCTTCGCTCAACCATATTTGAGGGAACGTAACGACCCGCCTCATACGACACCACCGCAGAAATGATTAAAGAGAGCATGACATACTAAGACTACCTATGTTAAGGCATCGAATTGAAAATTTATATCCAAAAGCTTTTCATAGGTCTTTCACTAAACTACTGACTATAGAAAGTAAAAATATTGCAATTAAATAAATCAAAACAAGGTAAGCTATTAAGAATTATATTTTTTGAGTAAGAAGTGCCATACATACAGACAATATAAAACAGATCTTTTATATACGAGCTATACGACGCCCTTAATACAAGCAGACAGAAGCAGACCCATTCCCACTGGCAGCACCCGTTCACGAGCATGACGCATTAGATTATCACTTGTGCTTTTTTTAAATATTGACTTGGTTTACGAGTAATAAAAATAAATGTAGTGGCGGCGCCACTTTCACTACCTACAGCGCCTTAAGTATTGGCATCCATATGTTAAAAAGGCAAGGAGTCATTTGAAAAACAGCGTCAAGCTCGCCTGTCGGGCTTGGCATAATGCTGAATTGGCCACCTATTTGGTTGCAGCAGCCGTGAGACGTAGGTAGTATGGTACACTTAGTCAATGTTCATAATTACCTACTGTATTTTATTCTTACTTTATTGTGTAGTTTGTTATTGTAGTAGCTTATGTCTCATGTCTTGCAGCTGAATAAAAATTTCATTCATTCATTCAAACCGAAAAAAAAAATTCTTGTTCAAACCAATACGTGCGGCGTATCTATAGATAGGTCTATAAAAATAACATTGAGGTTTCTAAGACAATTTTTTTTCAAAGTCAACCGTTTGAAAGATAAACACTGCCAAAGTGGTAAAATGTGTGTCACCCCCCCTCTAACTTTTGAAATGAGAGAGTGAAAAATAAAAAGATATATATGCTGTAGATCTTAATAAACACTTTCAACGAAAATTGGTTTGAACGAGATATAATAATTAGTTTTTGAGATATAGCACATTTTCCAAAACCGCTAATATAACTTTGTCATTCATTCCAACACTGTAAAAAAACAAAGTTATTTTTGCAGGTGAAAAATAATAGTAGTATTAAATATCGTATGGTATAAGGTAACTACGGAACGCACTTGGCCGGTTTTTTCTTCGTAATAAAAACGTCTCAAGTACCAGGATCACATAAATATGGAGAAGGTAAATAAATAAATATAAATAAAATATGAAAACGCAAAAATATATATCAAAAAGTGATTGAAAATAAAAAAAATATAATCTGGCGTTTTAAACTAAGTTGGCATTTGTAGAAGTTGGCATTTGTCGACTAAACCATAATTTGGTTCACAGACACTGCGCCAGGCAAGTGATGAAGTGACGTCGAAAGCGAACCCAGACGATGACAATTTATGAAGTTGCTGCACGCGTGGGATGACTTACCATACAACAAATTGCTATTTGCGAAGACAACTTTATTGGAAATTGTGTTCGTCAATAAACTTTCATTAGCAAATTTATTTTATTTATTTATTTTATTTAAACTTTATTGCTAAAATTACAGCAAATGGCGGACTTAATGCCATAAGGCATTCTCTAACAGTCAACCGGTAAGGGTGTTAGAACTATAAATGTGTCGGCAACAAAGCAAAGATCTAAGGTTGAAAATGCAAATATATTACTTATTTAATTTAAGGATAAATAACAAACATTAATACACATATAAATAATGTTATATATAATATACATACATACATAAAAATATTAAATATACTACCCTATGTCAGATTCAAAGGGGCTAACGTAGAGAGCTAAGGTAATGTTCTCGGACCAATCTTTTAAATGCAAATCGTATCTAATATAACCTGAGAATATAACTGATATACTGATAAGCAGAGGAGACATCATCGTTAGCTTTCAAGGGACTATAAATTGTATGCCAGTAATAATAATGATGAAAATTTCTTAAAATCTTAATGGTTTTATTGAGTACCATACTCCATGTAAGGAAAATAACTTCTTATCAAAATCCATTACACTTCTGAATAAAAAATATCATTGCTATGAAATCACTTTATAACGCTGGCTGCTGTGAAAGTAAGCAGACACAATATCTTATAATCTTTACGAGAATTCCAATCCAACACACTGACGAGAGCAGTTTTCTTACAAAAGATCTCGTAAAATCACTTATTTAATTAACAATCCCGCAGATTTACAATAATAAGTTTCAAAACTTCTCATTAATACAACTGCACTAACAAAGCTGTAACAGTACCGCGCCCATGCGCCTACGCAACTTTAAATCGAGTTCTGCTTGTTTACTTTACTTTTTAAAAACGAGCTCGAGATGTTATGAGAAAACATTGTAACACAGTGTATTAGATAGATAGCTAAAATAAAACAGTATATTTTCAATGTCGAAATTTTTAGTGTCTGGCCTGCTCTTATTCTGTGCAAACAAAAGAATAGCTATGTTGAAAACAAAATAATAAAACTTCGTGAATCTACTAGGTGTAAAATATTGATGAGTTCCATAAATTAGGGAGTCTTTGAAGACAGATTAAGTAGAGCCCCAGAGTGGCCCAGATGTAGTTTAAAAGTATCCCTTTTCAATGAATTGTACAAATACAAAGCAACCAAAATAAGGGTTTAGCACAGATAGCTCGTGTAATGGTCTATTTGCATCTTCACCACCCGTTCCAGATTTGGCTGGTAACGATTTTCATTTACTGCTCGCCCCCTGATTGGTCTAAGCTAAATGCATAATAGATGAGGTCTATAATAATACGCGGCCGTTGCTCCATGATATTTTCAAGTCCGACTCTGATCCGAATGAAGGACCAGTAGGGTTATTCACGATTGTCGGAAATCTAGTCGAAAGCATTCGATTCGAATCCGTATCCTCCGATATTACAAAAATCTAGCTATTCACAAATACATTCGACTGGCATTCGATTCACTTTCCGACGGGAAAGCCCAATGCATTTAGAAAGTTAGGTAGCATAACGTATAAAATAAGATCGAAGACTATAGACTTTCCGATTCGATTCGGAAAGTTGGTTTCCGACAATCGTGAATAACCCCCCAGGTTGAAAGTTGTTTACCCTACTTTTCCGCCTTTAGTAAAAACGGTGTCGCCATTAAAGGATATAATTAAAATGTGAATCGGTTCTGTTTGTTTCTATATTTAATCGCTTCTATAAATATAATATTGATTAGGTGATATCGCTGTCGCGGTCTTATGAAATCTCATTACACAGAATACCTCAGTAATAAAGACAAACAACTCAAGTTACATTTTAAACTGTAGTCTTAGCTTAGAGGGAAACAACGTCATCAAATAAACGGCAATATTGATTTGGTAAAATGAAATGCCACCAAGAAATATGAATACTTATTTTCCTCATATATAAGTACGTCCTACTTTTGATGCATGAGTAATATAGCAATCGCTGTGACACTCAACATACAAAGTGGCTGATATTTTGGAAGCACGATCGGGTTCTGCTTTAGATAAAAGGGCTCGCTCTGCACTATAACGACAAGCAAAGTGTATCTCTCAGTCTCCACTGTAGCCCAGTCAGTAGTGGCACTCATGTATGGCGAGGTCAAAATTTGTCATTAGGTGAATTCACTTGGCACATATGTAGCCTAGGTAAAACTGATCTGATTTAGCCCGGTAACCATCCGCCCCCCCTTGGCAGGTAAGGGGGGGTGGCATTCAAAGTTTCGCGCCGCCGCACTTCAGAAAAAAAATCATATCTCCTTCAATATACCTACCACCTTGAGTGTGGTATCATTTTATGATAAATTAGGGATAGGGGACTCATTTTTGAGACATTTAATATACAGTTTCATAGAAAAAAAGTGATATATTTTACTACATTGACGACATTATCAAAATCAGTTTGCTATTTTTTTTATTCAACAGTTGGTATCTTTGAAAATTCAAATTTTATGCAAAGGAAAAAAATACTATCTTAAAGTACATTTATTCAGCTTTAAATACATACAAACTTAACTGAACATTGTATGCGAAGGTGTTTCCAAACGTCTTTAATTTCAAGTTAAGTTGTTTTTTCATACAAATTGTATAGAGTACAAACTTAACTTTGCGGCCAATTGATGTTTATGTTTTTACGGTCTTATAGTCTCTCTCAGCTATCGTACAGTCTAAATTATACTTAAATTTTTTTGTGGAAGTCATAACGACAATTGAAAAAAATAGACAGACTTGATCTCAGAATGAGGAAGGCACAAAACGTCGACGCGACGTGGCGTCAAAACGATCAGGTAGGAAAACGTCCTATCCTACCTAAGTTTACAGTGCAAAAAGTGTTTAAATCATAATAGGTAGGTACCCTAAGAACATAGGCATACAAATATATCGTAAAGATAAAACTACTGTTGCATTGAGTATTTTTATACACTCGTGAGCAGAAAAATGGAACAACAGCCCTATTTCATACAAACAAGGTAACTTTAAAGCTTTGGTTCTCCGCCCAAGATTAAACGGGGTATTATGTGATGATGGCAATTTAAAGAATGAATGGAGAAGGCACAGATCGCTCAAGAAACCCAACGGATCAGAAGAGTCGTTTACACCAGAGACCATCTAGAGTGTTGAGTGTTACATTTTCCATACTTTAAAATTTTCGCTTGTTATTTTTTTAAGTTCAACCCTGAGCTAAATGACTTATCTAATCCGTTCAATTTCTTTAGCATTATAAGTCTCCGCCATCCGTTCTTTAAACTGCCATCATCAGATAACACCTCGTTTAATCCTGAGCGGAGAACCAAAGCTTTAAAGTTACCTCGTTTGTATGAAAATAAGCCTGTTAATCATTTTTTTCAGCTCAAAAGTGTATATAAATACTTAATGCAACAATAGTTTCATTTTTACGATATATTTATATGCCTTGGTCCTTGGGGTACCTAATAATTATAATTTAAACATTATTTGCACTTTAGACTTAATTTGGTAGAATATTTTCCTACCTGGGTCGTTTAAAGATCTAATCTTTTGACGCCACGTCGCGTCGTCGTTTTAATTCTTGCTCGTACTGAGAACACGTATGTCTAATTTTTTCTATAGTCGTTATGACTTCCACAAAAAGATCTAAGTATGTATTAGACCGTAGGATAGTTGAGAGAGATTGTAAGACCGTAAGAACATAAGCGACAAAATATACCAAAGTTAAGTTTGTATTCTATACATTTTGTATGAAAAAACCAACTTATATTTGCAGTTGGAAATTCTTGGCAACACTGTCACATACTGTGTTCGATTTTTTTCAGAGAGACATTGTAAGATAACTATATATAAAGTATACATATTTTTAAAGCTGAATAAGTGTACTTTAAGTTTAAATTTTTTTTCTTTGCACAAAATTAGTATTTTCAAAGATACTGACTGTTGAATAAAAATAATAGCAAAACATCTTTTAATACTTTTAGCAATATATTTTTTTTTCAATGTCTATAAATTTAAATGACTCAAAAATGAATTTCTTTATGCTTGCTACAGAGTTAAGTTTGTGTTCTATACATTTTGCATGAAATAAAATATCTAATACTGGCTCTTGGAAACGTTGGGAAACACCGTCGCATACCATGTTCGATTTTTTTTCAGATAGACATTGTACGATACCTATATATAAAGTATATATTTTATAAAAGCTGGATAAATTTGCTTTAATACAATATTTTTTTTCTTTGCACAAAATTAGTATTTTCGAAGATACCGGCTCTTAAATAAAAAAAATATCAAAGAGATTTTGATACTATCCGTTATATTGTACCTTTTTTCTATGAAACTGTACATGAAATGTCTCAAAAATGAGTCCCCTATCCCTAATTTATCATAAAATGATACTACACTCGAGGTGATAGGTATATTGAAGGAGATATGATTTTTTGTCTGAAGTGCGGCGGCGTGAAACTTTAAATATCACCCCCCACTACCTGCCAAGGGGGGGAGGATGGCTACCGGGCTAAATCAGCTCAGTTTTACCTAAGCTAAATATGTGCCAAGTGAATTCATCTAATGAAAAATGTTGACCTTTTGCCACTACTTCCTAGGCTACTGCATCTTTATTCATATTCGTAGGAAAAATAGACTATTTTAATTTAAATAGGTACTTAAACTGAACAAGAAAACAGCAGGACATATTGAGTTACTTTTATTAACCTTATGATCATCTGTCCATTACCATTTGTTTTTAATGAAGAGATGATAAAATCCACTCAAGGAAAATGGGTCACCAGACCCTTTTTAAGGCAGCGATAAATATAATCAGCAATATTACATCGTAACATAGACTACAATCTGTGTCGACAATACTCATTGGGTAACGAGACGTTACACGAGAGGAGGTATCCAAATAATCCTCGACAGAAAACAACAGGATGAATTGAACCTGAACGTTGCTGAAGCAAAATAATTAGAGAATTAATATGAAAGCAGTAATTAAGAAATTCAGCCTTCTTCTAAAACATGATCCGTTAGTGTAATGCGAATTTTAGTCAAATTAACGTAGCGGAATCTCTGAATCATCCTGCTTTAATTAGAACCGGAATCTCAGTACCGTTCAGAAACCTCCTGTTGAACTCATGTGTAGATGTAACCGAATTGGTACAGTTCCACGAATGCAACATTTGAAATCCAATGTGTCATTCAATGAACTCACATTACAACCACCGATGTGTGACCTCTGCATCGACCATGTTTCTTCAAGACTGTTGAATGCTGATGGCTCTAATGGTTTTGGTCTCTCAACGATTAACACCTACCGTAATCCATGCAAATGTTATTGCCTATCGCCACGGTCTTTTACTGATCTCTCTTCAGTTACGCTGTGAGGACTTTAAACGAGTTTACTTCGGTTGGATATTTCAAAAATATGTTTCCTGTGAGTGATAAACATTCAATTTATATCGGAATCAGTAGAAGCAAGTTCATATTTTCCCCATTATTGGAAATTTGTCGAGATGAGAGATCTGTGAGCGAAATATTATTTCCAAGCGATATGCTTTCTTGCCCCAGTTTTGCCGGTTCGTCGACCGATTTCGTGTCGGAGGTTTCACGATCACCTGGCAATGGCAATGTTCGATTCCGATTCGGGAGCGGATATATTTTTAGAGTAGGTAATAGAAACATTCTATCTCTGAGATTGCACTTCTGAAGTGCTCTGGAAAGTGTTTGATGCTTGCAGGTAATATATCATTTCCGAAACATTAAGTGTAGCGTAGAAATAAATTGAGATCATCTTTTTATAAAGATTCAACTCTGTAAGTAATTATTTTACTATTATACCAGAGCCCAGGTGAGCTCAGTCAGTATGATCAAGGCATGATCGATGGCAAAAAACTGTTAATTTAACATCCCTTGCGCGATGCGTGATCAATCAACATTTCGAATTGAAAGGAATAAGGAATGGTAGATTCTTTGGGATAATTATACTGAATCTTTGCGATCTCTTTTCATTTCATCGATAGTATTTACTATTTTGGTAAATAAGTTTTTTGTTGATAGAAAACTATGATGAATTTTCTCATAAATTATGCCCCAATGAGTTTCATTCAACATCCATATCCAACAAATGCCCTCCCCAATTTCTGTCGCGTAATAAGGAAACTGGAAAGGTCAAAACAGTGGCGCCTACTTAGGCGCCGAGCAGACGCTCCATTAGAATGGCTGAATGGAGGAGTAATCTACTTACATGTTGAATACATAAATAGGGAAATAGATCTACTTGAGTCTTCTACACAATATAACTAAATCTAAAGGGTGTAAAAAGACCTTCAACGAAGCCGAAGTCCAAGCATTCCACCTATCATCAGGATCATTTTTGTCTTATAGACTATACCTGGAAAACAAGCGACAATCAATAGCTATGAAGTTACTGAAAGTCTAATTAAAAAAAAAACAAGATTTTTACGAAAACTTTATACGTTATTTCTTAATTTTTTTCCAAAGAAACATTATCAAAAATGTAAGTAGGTAAGTATTTCGTAACAAAACGTTGCCTTCTGTCTGTGTAGCCTCAGTATATTCTGTGC
Organism: Agriphila tristella; assembly: GCA_928269145.1. Classification (NCBI taxonomy): domain Eukaryota; kingdom Metazoa; phylum Arthropoda; class Insecta; order Lepidoptera; family Crambidae; genus Agriphila; species Agriphila tristella. The sequence continues at coordinate 50,131,283 of OV743431.1, read as the reverse complement.
CTCAGACCAAATCTTATCTGAGTGTGTAGCACGGACTCGCAGGCGCGTTTTGTTGCGCGCGTTTGCGTGGTACTGTTTGCAATGCTTTTTTTTAAGATTTATTTTTTATTTTTGGTCTTTTTCGTTTCCCAGACTCCCAATAATAAAGGAGAATGGCAGGTGTCCATATATTTTCAGAACCACATAAAGGGTTAGCGTGCCAAGAAGTAAATAGCATGACTTTAATCCTCTATTAAAGCCTAATAAATTATGTAATCGTAAGATACACTTTAAAGCTGGGTATAAAAAGTTATTTTAAAACCTAACCTCAAAACAGCACCTAGTAGGCAATTACTTTGGATACATTACATAACCTACACAGAATGATTTTTATTTAAAAGCTTTAGGTGAGGCTGGTCATGAAATCTACAAATATTTAGTAATTAGACCGTAATAGACAATTACCTACTACCTATCTATCATTGACCTGAAACATAGTATGATAACGATAGGTAGGTAGTAGGTACTAATCCGCGTCAATTGGTAATGCGCCTGGCGGCCATGATTTTAACCTCAAAAACGAAAAACAATTGTATTTTTTTCATATACCAAGACCCTTTCTTATTGAAAATAAGAATTCAATAATTAATACATTATATTACCTATTAGAATTTTACTGTTTTTGTCATTTTTAGTTGCGGATGACGTTGTTTTTCTAAATGTTGCCTCCTTCTTTACGAACACTTTAAATTGAAAAGTAACCACCAAATTATGACCTTTAAATCTCATAAGGTCCGAATTGGGCACGCTCAGTATTTATGAATTTGGAAAATGGTTCCCAGTTTGCCATTCTCCTTTGAACAGAAATGATCCTGATGATGGGCAGAATACGTAGACCTCAGCTTCGTTGAAGCACAGAATACATAATAGTACAAGTGTTGAGGGTCTTGCTTGTTACAGCCGGTATACTGTGACAATATCGACAAATGCCTAAATTCGAACTTTATTTGCTAAATTGTTGTCTGTACGGTATTGAAGTTTTAAGTTTTTGCATAATATCTCTGTCCATAGAATAAGTTTTGCTTTAATTAATAGCTAGCAAAACAGATAATTTATAATACCGACTAGCTTGATGGCGCACAGGGTCAACACATTTGTAATGCGATTTTTTTTTTTTTTTTTTTTTTTTTTATTATACATAGAAGAGCATACAATTTTTAGAAAAACCGAGTGACTAAAACCCGATTAGGTTTGTCCAGTCACTGCGTAATCGGCAAAAAAGATATACAAATATAACTAAGCAGTATTGAAAAAAAATATACAATTTGCTTCATTACTATAAATTAAAAAAACATATATAGGTATATATTATTCTAAGATTTAAAAAATAATAGGCACAATATTTAATTGTCCTGGCCAGTTAGACCCTATCTAAAAACGCCGATGGTTTGCGTCAGTAATTTTCATTAGTAAAATTTGTTGATATTCATTAGTAAAATTTGTTGATAAAAACAAGTAGAACAAAAAGGTCCAACTGGCAAGTACAATGCTGTTCACTCGCGTCGTGCGCGCATCAGTCTAGCAACCGATTACCCTACCGAGCCGAGGAGGGCTCGATAGAACGAAGTTAGTGTGTGAATCACAAAGTAAGGAGTGAATGGTCACGGTCGACGCGCGTGCACAGGATGATGTTAGGAAAAAGCTGACTGTTGATTGAATACGATAAATTCTAAGGCAAATTTTTAGTAGAAAAATATTTTTTCAGTTTTAGCTTCGTACTTTTGTGTTCATGATCATCCAGAATAACACGTAATTCTTTGGGTAAATTGTTAATTATCGCAGGAAGAAGACAAGAAAAACTTCTCTTTCCGTAAAAGTTATTTGAGCGACCATTGAGAAGTTTCTTCTGCGTGATCTGTCTTGTTTGTATTCTATGACTAATCCTCGGCAAGGAAAAAACGTTATCGAGTTGTTCAGTTAGAATTGCATAATTCACTTTGTCATGAACCGACATGACCTTGCAGTACCTAAAGAGTTCGTCATACTTATCTTTATATATATTTTTTACTTTCTTAGAAACTATAAGCTTTAATATTCGTAATTGTAGATTATATATTTTATCTAAATAGGTTTTAAAGGTGCGTCCATAGCTTGAAATTCCATATGAGATTATAGGATCAACCAATGTTTTGTACAAGATCAATAGAACTTGGAACGGTACCTTATTTTTTATTATGACAAATTTAGCTAATAGAGCACGAAGTTTTTGACACACAGATTCGACATGAGGACCCCAGTTGTGACGGTTGTCAATTGTTAGACCTAAATATTTTTGCTGTTGCACCGTTTCTATTGGTTTGCATTGGCAGGATGATACTTTATTGTGCATACAATCGTGATTGTGTATTACTATTGAGACGTCATGGTTTGTATGATTGTGACTTGAATGTATGTGCAAGAGTTTAGTTTTTTTCCCGTTTAGTACAAGTCCCATATCATGTGACCAATCGTTTAGCAGTGACAAATCATGCTGAAGATGATTTTGCGCAATTCGTATGTCACGGTCTGCCGCTATTAAACAGGTATCGTCCGCAAACTGGTACACTGTGCACTTCTTAATTATGTTGTTGATATCATTAACATATGCTAAATAGTGTAAAGGACCGAGGACTGATCCTTGAGCAGTGCCTTCAGTGACATTTTTAGTGTCACTGTATGTGTCAGCAACTTTTACCTGATAAGTACGATTTTTAAGGTAGTCGGAACTCCACTTAAGCAATGGACCCCTTATTCCTGTCATCTCAAGCTTTTCCAATAAGGTACTATGACGCAGCGTATCAAAGGCTTTGCTGTAATCTATAAAAGCTAGAAGTACTTGTTTTCTTTCATTTAAGTGGGAATTGATATCATCAGTGAACTCAGACAGAAGTAACGTTGTGCTTTTCTTGGGTTGGAAACCATATTGGTTAGGTGACAGTATATTGTTATCATGGTAGAACTCTTGGATTTGTCCACTAATGAACTTTTCAGTTACTTTATCTATTATAGGCAATATCGAAATTGGTCTATAATTAGAGTAATCGCCATGACTACCTTGCTTATATATAGGACGAATAATACTTTTCTTAAGATCGTCAGGGTACCTAGAACTGTTAACGCTATTATTGATTAATTTAACTAGAGGAATAACAATTTTTTTAGCCAGACTTATGATATCTATTGGCCTAATGCCATCAATACCAGGTGATTTTTTGCTATTAAATGATTTAATTACTTTGTGTATATTTTCTACTGTGGCAGGCTTAAAACGAATAGACACTTCAGCTGGCTTTTTGTAACTACTTGAGTCTAATATTGGCTGAGTACAGTTGGGCAGGATATCTCTAACGTTTTTCTGAAAAGACAATGCAAAGTTGTCCGCTATCTGCTTATTAGATATATTATGTTTATGGAACGATTTTGTTAACATTTCATCAACTGATTTTGATATTTTTCCCGTCAAGGAATTTAATAACTGCCACAGTTTTCTAATGTCACCCTTACACTCATAAATGCAACGTTTTATGTATTTATTTCTAGTATTAGTAACGATTTTGTTTGTTCTATTACGCATTCTCTTGTATTCTAAAGCAATCAACATATTACTGGGTTCCTTCATCCATTTCGTATATAGTGTATCTCTTTTTAAACATAAGTTGTTAATATGATCACTTACCCATGGTTGCCTACTATTACAGTTTTTCGTTGTTATCTCGTACGAGGAAGCGTCGTAACAATCGCTAAAGTTATTTTGTAACCTTTCGTATATTTTGAGTGGACATTCTAATTGCAACAGTAAAGCAACTTTCGCAAGGGTCGGTCATGGGATGGGTGACCATTTTTATTTTATTTTTAGCTTCTGCGTTCAGGTTGCTCCCAGCTCCATTTGCATAATATCTCATCCATCCATAAAATGCAAATAAGCAAGAAATCACCAAATAAAAGAAGTAATTAGCAGTGCAGTGGGGACTTTTAAATGGATGATGGGTGACGATTATGATGACTTTGCTAGGTAAGGAATAATTTAATAGCACAAACTGTAAAATACTTAAAGAACAGTCCACTTGCTAACAAGGTAAGGCTGGAGTTCAATATAACAATGAATAGCCCATTTTAGCATACTGGCGGATTTGTCTTTTTCCGTTATCCCCCACAGTCTGTCCACCACTGGTGGATATCGGGAAATAAAGTATGGACAGTCTGTTCCCATTGTTGACAATTGGGGGATATTGGGAAATAATGTATGGACGGTGTAATCCTGTTGTCCACCACTAGGTGGTATTGATAAAAAAGTATGGAAAACAAAGATTTTCCCTATATCCTTCAACCAATGGTGGACAAAAGTGCGGGACAACAGGAATAGACCGGAGGATATCAGTGTTTTCATCCAACTTCAAAAAGGAGGAGGTTCATGTTTTTTGTTGTTTTTAGGGTTCCGTACCCAAAAGGTAAAAACGGGACCCTATTACTAAGACTCCGCTGTCCGTCTGTCTGTCACCAGGCTGTATCTCATGAACCGTGATAGCTAGACAGTTGAAATTTTCACAGATGATGTATTTCTGTTGCCGCTCTAACAACGAATACTAAATACAAAATAAAATAAATATATAAAGGGGGGCTGCCATACAACAAACGTGATTTTTTGCCGTTTTTTGGTACGGAACCTTTCGTGCGCGAGTCCGACTCGTACTTGGTCGGTTTTTTCATCATAATCTTTAGCACAAGATTATCTTTCTTGAAAAAAGTTATTGGAGCATAAAAGTATGGCCCAGCCAAACCATGTTTTCCTATTATGGCTGCTATATTATGGCATATAATGATATACTTTCAGACAAAAAAAAAATTCACATCTACCTATTATATATACCTATATAGGTCTCATTGTCATACGGTCAGGATCTGATGATGGGATCTTGGAGAAATCAAGGGAACTCTTCAAATATTATAGGCACACTGTGGAACTGATGAGGAAGACCATAGATGATCATCGGAACTATTCAATACTAAGTTTTTCTAAGTCATAATGCATCATTATGCATTATGACGAGCATAAATATTCTGTTACTTCAGCCTTTAGCTCCACTCACCATTGTGAGTGGAGCTAATGGCTGAAGTAACAGAAGAACTCCTCAAAAATAAATGCCCCTTGCTCGGGAAAAGCAGAATTTTGTAAAAGGTGATGAGCGGTTGACATAAGGCTATTGTAACTTATAGATACAATAGCCTTATGTCGTCTCTAAATATAGTAACCTACCACAAAAAGTTAAAATTAAAAAAGTTTTCAAAAAACAAAACTTTCAAAAACTTAGAAAATAACCTTACAAAAAAATAAATAACAAACAATAAAATAAAATATTCAAATCGGCATAATAATAACTAACTAGAAAGTTTGTAGGCATCTAATATTAAACAACATCTTATGAAGTCAGGTGTGGTTTTAAACCCATGATTAAAATTTTGATAAAAAATACTGTTTAGAATAATAATTATCTGAAACACAAACGTTCTTTTTACCAGTAGTTTTATTATAAAAAAGTTAAAGAAACTGATGACTCCAACTTCTTTGATGTGTACACCCTAATTAATAATAATGAAGATTTGAATACTAAGTATTTCTTGGTTTTTAGAGCTGTTTTCTAAGGTTTTTTTGTTTAGTCAATATTGCAAAAAAACTGGGTGGGTAGGTTCCACTTTGATAAAAAAAACATAGTTATAATACTCGCCCGTGAATATCTAGGTCGAAGAGTCGTTCGGCGCGGTCTGGCATTAATTAACGATAGGTAATTAATTTGATTGTTAGTAAACAAAACAAAATAATAAAGCTGCTGTACTTACAAGCCAAACAAATGACGCTCGCAGTCACTGTCGTCGTCTCCATACACTTGAAAATATTTCAATAAATAAGAACGTCTTGTTATGTAGCTAATATGTAAAACTGAAGAAATTTATTGTGGAATCTTTGATAACAGTCCTATTTATTTAATTACTCACAACTTTTTACAACAAATCATTAACAGACAGTAAACTCCAATCAATCGCTCGCACAGACTAGACCAGTCTGTCGCAACTTTCATATAGGCATGTCGATTTTAAATCGATTAATCGAAGAATCGATTTTTTAAGGTCCTAAAATCGATTTTTTTAATCGATCTGAAACACTGAATCGATTCACTGAATCGATCCAAGAATCTCCGGAATCGAACCGATTTACATCTTTAATGTTAAAGATCTAAAAATTGGTGAGGTTTACCGGTTTTCAAACCAAAGAGGACAACAATACAAAAAGAAATCGGCTGTACGAATTTAAATTCCTTTTACCTGCCCTATAAGAGGAGAATTAAAGATTGAATATCAGTGTTGCTAATTAAGGTAGCATATTATAATGCTAAAGGCAGATTTTCTTTCTGTTTAGCATATTATATTGTTGTTTAGCACATAGCATATTATTTAGCGTATCATATTATAATGGACAGCAAGTAGCATGATCAGAATTATCCAATCGATTTGAACTTAAAAATAACTAATGTTAAAGTTGCAATTCAAATAAAAAATATACACAGGTTTTTAAGTGCAGCTATGTGCACCATAAAATTGTCCTATTGTAAGTAATAACTATTATTTTTAACTTTAGTTTTGTTGCTGGACCTACCAATAGTGTCAAGCTATCGCTAGGTACTGATATTATTATTACTTATTATCGTCTTTACTAGGTATGTTAAAAAAATCGATTAATCGAAAATCGATTCCACGACGGTCGATTTAATCGAAGATCGATTCTTCTGCGTTCGATTCGAATCGATCCAAAAATCGATTATTTTTTTCATGAATCGACATGCCTACTTCATACAAAAAAGAATTCTATGAAACAGACACGAATTTTGATGGCGACTATATTTGTCTCTCTCTTCCTCATTCTTTCTCGTTCTTTGATGATACGTCACGTCATTCATTTGTCAGTCAGAGCAACTTCGGCGGTACATTTAAAGATCTTTGGAAAGTTTCTAGTATTAATAAAATTATAACCACAGAGAAAGCAATAACTACGTAAGAAGAGACGGGACTTCATAGAGCAAAAAAATCTATGAAATGTCAAATCAAACATACCTCATCGTTGCCAACCTAACGACTGTGAAACAATATTTTGCCAACCTACAGGAAAAAAGATAGAGATGGGCGACCTAGTATCAAAATTTTTATCGATATCGATGAATGCACTGAACTGCGCTTACTTAAAGAATAATTTAAAAATCTCCACTAACATGGCACAATGCTCCGTTTTTTAACTAGTACTGAGTCACATAAGTATGTTAGAATTGATTATGAAGCATTTAACTGTTGGGCAGTACTTTAAAAAACAGAACATGTGTTCAGTTTAATATTTGAAAGAAAGAAATTAAAAATTAAAAGTATTTATTTCTTTAAAATCTTCATTGCACTTCTTCAATTATTTCGACGGCTGATGGTAATGACCTGAAATAAAAAATTATATGTAAACATTTTCATACATAAATTCAAAGATATTAAGGTTTAAAAATGAATTTTGACAGTTTTGTATAACCTCATGTGCTGCTGACTGTACAATGCAACGGGAAAATTATAAAGTGTATATTATATGGTACATTTTTCTTACATTTCTTACATTACAACTAAAATTAAAAACATCGATATCGATATTTATGTAAGTAGGTACTCTATTTCCCATCAGCTTATTATTGGACTAAAATTATTATTTACATTCAAATACCTACCAAAAAGTGTAAACGGATGTTAAGTTGATTAATGATTACTCACCGAAGCTCATCAAAAGAAAATTTGGCCATAAAAAACATTTTGTGTCTTCCTTTAGCGCCGATTTCAAACCACAAATTTCACAAATGCTTCATTATGATTTGATTAGGTAGGCACTTAAAATTCGCAAAGACTTGACCATTAACCACTGACTTATTATATTACTAGCGTACTATTAACACAAATTGATAATTTTATCATTTTATTAATACTAAAAACTTCCCAAAGAGCTTTTAAATGTACCACCTTGTACCGCCTATAGTTGCTCTGACTGACAAATGAATGACGTATCATCAAAGAACGAGAAAGAATGAGGAAGAGTGAGACAAATATAGTCGCCATCAAAATTCGTGTTTGTTTCATAGAATTATTTTTTGTATGGAAGTTGCGACAGACTGATTATAACAAATAAAATTATCAATTTGTGTTAATAGTACGCTAGTAATATAATAAGTCAGTGGTTAATGGTCAAGTCGTTGCGAATTTTAAGTGCGTACTGCGTACCTAATCAAATCATAATGAAGCATACGAGAAATTTGTGGTTTGAAATCGGCGCTAAAGGACGACACAAAATGGTTTTTATGGCCAAATTTCCTTTTGATGAGCTTCGGTGAGTAATCATTAATCAACTTAACATTCGTTTAAACTTTTTGATAGATATTTGAATGTAAATAATAATTTTAGTCAAAATAAGCTGATGGGAAATAGAGTACCTACATCTATAAATATCGATATCGATGTTTTTAATTTTAGTTTGTAATGTAAGAAATGTAAGAACAATGTACCATAATACACTTTATAACTTTCCCGTTGCATTGTACACTCAGCAGCACATGAGGTTATACAAAACTGTCAAAATTCATTTTGAACCTTAATATCTTTGCATTTAAGTAAAAAAATATTTTCATATAATTTTTATTTCAGGTCATTACCATCAGCCGTCGAATGAATTGAAGAAGTACAATGAAGATTTTTTAGAAATAAATACTTTTAATTTTTAAGTTCTTTATTTCAAATATTAAACTGCATGCTCTGTTATTTAAAGTACTGCCCGCAACGGTTAAATGCTTCATAATTAATTCTAACATACTTATGTGACTCAGTACTAGTTAAAAAACGGAGCATTGTGCCATGTTAGTGGAAATTTTAAAATTATTCTTTAAGTAAGCGCAGTTTAGTGCATTCATTGATATCGATAAAAATTTTAATACTAGGTCGCCCATCTCTATATTTTTTCCTGTAGGTTGGCAAAATATTGTTTTACAGTCGTTAGGTTGGCAACGATGAGGTATGTTTGATTTGACATTTCATAGATTTTTTTGCTCTATGAAGTCCCGTCTCTTCTTACGTAGTTATTGCTTTCTCTGTTAGACCACAGACAGACAGACAGACTAGCTAGCTAGACCTAGACTAGACTAATAATATGTGTTGCCAGACCCGATCAAAACTCTTGCCCACACAGGTTGTTAATATTGCCCATTCCGACACAAAATCGCCCATGATCGTTAAAACAACAACGTGTAGGGGAAACTATCGTATATTGACACGCTTTGTACCTAGAACAATCTTAATTTTTCGAAAGCTCCCGCCCTTTAGCCATTTAAACGTCTGGGTGACTATCATGTGGTCAGTGACGGATTAAGACTACTTGGTGCCCTAAGCAATCCAAGCCTGTGGGCCCCCTATATTACTTATAGGGTTTCCATCGACGTAAGGGAGGCTGTCTACGATCATTTTTTTTCAGGAAAAGGCCTTTCTATAGTAATAAAACGGCCACGCAGCGCCATTTTTAGCCAGTTTCATCGACTAATCTTGTACTCTTATCTTTCCTGTTGTCTAAAGTAAAAAAAAAAACGGCCGCGCAGCGCAATTTTTTGTCAGTTTCATCAACTAATCTTGTATTTGTCTTTCCTGTCTATGTAAAAAAATGGCCTCGCAGCGCTATTTTTAGTCAGTTCCATGCACTATTCTTGTACTCTTATCTTGCCTGTTGTCAATAGTAAAAAAAGAAAACGGCCGCGCAGCGAGATTTTTTGTCAGTTTCATCCACTAATCTTGTTGTAAGTCGTTTTACATAGCCATACAAATGAATTTGAAATAAAACATTTTTATTTTTGTTATTTCTTACAGAAAAAAATATTTTCGTTTCTTTTTCGGTGCCGATTATGGTACCCCCAGACGTGATGCCCTAAGCAATTGCTTAATTTTTTATGAGCTAATCCGGCACTGGGTCCTCTCTCAGCAAAATTGTTTTATTTGCTGCATGCAGCTAACGTGGTTTTAAATAATTTTGAATTATAACTAATGTGGTTTAAATGAATTGTCAATGATTTTTCAGCAGCAAATTTAGATTTATTAATTATTGTATCTCTATTTCTCTACTTGAAAGAACAATATTTATATTTATTTATAATTATTAACTATGCTAACAGTTTTTTGGTAGATATGTTCGTCACTACTCCAGGGGGGTAATTACGTAACTTTGTTGCAATCAACTTTGACAGAAATCGCAATTACATCGCTGCTTTAGTAAGAACCAATGTGACAACTATTTTAACTAAAGCAGCAATGCAACTGCGCTTTCAATCGATTTCAATCGAGAATTGTTAGCAACAGACTTACGTGATCAAGGGTCAGGCCACGACATTAATTATCTCATCTTTATCAGTCAGTCAAGTCTTTCCTTGAGCCGGGGTCCCTCGGCGATCGCCGACCAGCCGCCCTGCCCCCCTAGCCAAAGTAACATTTGCAAATTTTCGCTATCGCTTCGCTTCGAAACATGTATGGATTTGACGTTTTAAAATTCGATTGTTAACGAAACCTAATGTCAATCCTATACATGTTTCGAAAGCGAAGCGATAACGAAGATTAGCGAATGTTACTTTGGCTAGGCCCTCTGGCCAGACCGGTACCTTGATTACGTAAAGCTGTTGCTAACAATTCTCGATTGAAATCGATTGAAAGCGCGGTTGCATTGCTGCTTTAGTTAAGATAGTTGTCACATTGGTTCTTACTAAAGCAGCGATGTAACTGCGATTTCTGTCAAAGTTGATTGCAACAAAGTTACGTAATTACCCCCCAGGCCTGGCTTTTAAATTAAAGAAACACGCCCGACCGCGATATCGGTAGTCGTTTTTTAGTAGGTATCATTTGACGTGCGTGTCATTTACCTTACCTCTCAGACTAATTTACCTACCTAAAAAAACTATTTGGGAGCTTGCAAAAACCTTCAGCTTCGATTGGTTTGAGTAAATTTACATAACCAAAAATAATAACTTAAATGAATCAAAATACCTACTTTAGAAATTTTGACTTTGGACATTATCAAAACAAAACAAAATAAAACTTTACGTACCTAAGCGAACACAATATTATGAACAGAACTCGAATGAATTGTCGACAAAAAAAATGTATTACCTACCTATAGAAGCCGGCCGGCACAATTACTCAAAAAACAAAACATTTGATTATAACAGATTTGCGGAGGCGCCAGGCTTGGGGCCCGCGGGGAAGGAGTAGTTTGTGATTGGCTGATCGCAATTCCGGGGCATTCGAATTGTCGAAAGCGTAAGCGGGCAGCGAGTGGGCAAGCGGGAGTGGGGTTATGTTATGACTCTAGGTCGGACTCTATATCAACTTAAAACGCGCTAATTTTCAAATTAGTCCTAGAAACTTTTTTTGGTGTGGTTTTTGGTGACGTAAGAGTGAGACGTGATGCCCTAAGGAGGGATTTTTTTGTGTTTCTTCTGGTGCCCCCTCAGACGTGATGCCATAGGCAATTGCTTAATTTGACTAAGGTTTAATCCGCCACTGCATGTGGTCTACCGAAAATGTTTGGCAAAAAATGTTAGGGCCCAGTCGATCTACATCGGTAAAACTGTTTTTATCTGCGAAATCTTAAACGCAGGTGCTGCGCTTCGTTCCTACAATACAACCATAAAGAGTTAACAAAAATTGAGGGCGCCACTTTCTATGTAAACACGTCAAAATCACGAATAATTTGGCAACACTGAGTATATTTTGTACTGAATAATTTTAGTTCCATTTTATTTAATTTCAACTCTTTATGGTCAAGCTGTAGATGGTTCTATTGGAAGAAACGTCTATGAATACCCAACCTAAGCTGTGATTTTGTGTTTTGGTACTTTGTGCCAGGTGTTTTTATGTGGTTTCTGGTTAGTGAGTTCCTTGATTTCCAAAATTGCCCTTACTTTACCTGTTCCAAGATCTTTTCGCCCTTTTTGCCTTTTATCAAAAAAATCCTAAAATTGCCCACGGTCTGGCAACACATTTGTCAAATCTGTCCTGTCAATCAGTTTTTTAATCAGTAAATGCAATGGAACTTTGTGTTCAGCCGTTCGTTTGATATTTTATCTCGATAATAATATAAAGAAAATATGTTTGATTAACAAGGTGAAATAAAAAAATCATAATATTATTTTCTTTATTCTTCAAACTTGTGCTATCAAAAAAATATACAAAACAATAATTCTCTTCGAAAAAGTTTTGCTGCTTGAGTACAGTTAGAAAGGGATGGTGCTATTCATCGCATATAGCGCCATCCCTATCTAACTGTACTCAAGCAGAGAATTGAGTTTGAGTTTGATTCTGTAATACGAGCCTAAGGCTCGTATTACAGAACGAGACTCAAGCTTTGATCTCTACTTAAAACTAGTTTTAAGTCGAGCATTAATTCTAGAACTGTGCTTGAGCAGAAATTCAACAAACTAAACTCAAACTCAGATCATGCTAATTTTAAAACGATGATTGAGTACGCGATTCAGATTTACAGCTTATTTTAGAACGATGCTTGACTTAGGTTAGGTTTATGTTTTTCACTAGTGTTGCCAGGGTTTATTTATTAAGATTGAATTTTAAGGGAAAGGTGGATGGGAGGGAGAGAGGGGACCTAACCTCTCCAAAGCATTTTGTGCGGCAATGCACAAATCAAATCAAATCATTTATTAGTTCATAGTTTCTGTTTAAATGAAACAGTCACAGTTTTTGTTTAAATGAACATTGAAATTTTACTAAATCTAACCTCAAAATGTATGAAAAAGTCATTAAATCAAAAATTAAGGGGGGATGGGAGAGTCCCCCTCTTTACTCTACTCTTTTTCCCCTCACTCACCTCCCTTCAATGTTTTTTAGCTTTTATACATTTTGAGGTTAGGATTGGTAAAATTTCAAAATTCATTTAAAAAAATCAAAATGCTTTGATTAAGGGCATGGGGGCTCTCCTAACCATCCGCTCCCTTAAATTCGACCTTATCTAATGTAAATATGAACCCAAATCAAAGCTCAAGCGTGGTCTCGACCATACTTACGTAAACAGAGATCAAATTCTTTCTAAGCAGAGATTTTAGTTCTAAAATTAGTCGAGCATTGCTCGAGTATCGTTTGAAAATTAGCATGATCTGAGTTGAGTTTAGTTTGTTGAATTGATGAGCTCGAGTTCATCATATTCCGTTTTACGAAAAACTTACTGCAGTGACAAAACCACCCGTTATAATCTTCGCAATATTCCTTTAATTCTAAGCACAAATACCTTATTTATTAAAATTTACGTTTAATTGGCCAATGTCACTCATAAAAATGTATAAATCACGTTGTGACGCAACATTTACTTGGCCTAATTATGCGTAAAATGAAACTCATTCTGCTAAAAACCGTAATAGGAAACAGACTGTAACCATAGATAGTCGCAAATCTCTATTTAAGTAGAGATCAGCTGAGTCTAGACTCAAGCATAGTTTTGGAATCAACAGGGTGCTTGAGACTAGATTCAGTAATGGGGAGGCGAAGGCAAAGTGAATTACAGATGGCGCTCAGTCTTTGGAACAATTGTCAGTTTGAGCTTATATTGTCTTGACTGTGTATTACGTGATTTTACTTTCTTAGATTGTATTTTTTTCGGTTTTGCGGACAAACAATGTATTCTATGCTAACTTTAGCTCATATAAAAGAAGAATTACGGAAAAGAAAAGCCAAAACAACAGGCAAGAAAGTTTATAGCAACTTACAAAAAATTGCTAACAAGCATTACATTTCTTTAAATTTCGTGTAAGATTTACAAGTAATCTTTTTATTTCAGATTAGAAGCATATGATTTAAATTTTAACAAAGCAACTGAGTGTGAATTTCCGTGTTTATAGTTGCCTGATGATGCCTTCTGTGCAATAGTAATTTCAGGTTTCTGTGCTGGAATTTCTGTACCATCCAAAATTACACGAACCGTTTTATCATATTTATTTTATTATTCTAAGTTTCTTGAATGACTCTGGCATATAAAATTCTATTAATTCTCTGTTTGGTCCCAATATTGGGCTTATTCCATATTTGATATACCTATCAAATTCATCCAAGTTATAAATATGTTAGAAACTGCTGAGGTTGAAATATTAAAGAACAAAGCTGTTATAATTCAAATGTTGTTTTATTTTGGCGAAGCTTCATCAAATTTATGAAACATTCCTTTTGATTTATAATGTTTCTCAGGCTCAGCAAAGGAGAAAATCGAGGAAAAAGCATATTTTTTTTTTATATTTTTTTGCCCACTATTTTTTTTGTTACTGGGAAATCGATGAACTCCAATATTTTACAAGTTACATGCATAACAATGCGGCATTTTCTCAGTATAAAATTAAAAAGTGCAATACTCCAAGAGATTCCCATATGTTTTGACAGTTTCTTTGAGGCGGCTCGGTACCAACGACAAGACGCCACCTATCGGGATAAAATTGCGCTTTTCCTCCCCATTAAGTAGAGATCAGGTGATTAGAGTTCAAGCTGTGCTTGAGTCTCGTTCTATAATACGAGCCTAAGTCTTATCTTTATAACACGTCCATATAAATACGGCGTGTTAACACGTGGCGTCAGACAAATGTGATTTTATGATCTACTCTATGGCGACCGATGACCCAGACTAAAAATTAGCGTATAGTTGGCAGCCTCACCATGGAATTAGAAGGTTTTGACTATGTCAAAAAATTGTTAATAAATAGTGATAAATAGTGAACTCTACCATATAAATAGTGATACTATGATTCAAAAGATATTTGAGTATCTTGGTGAGGCTGCAAACTTGACGTCAAGTTGGCAGACACCTTAAGAAATACAGTTCGTATCAATATGATTTATATGCCAAAAAATTGTTAGAAAATAGTGAATCGTATACGCAAAATTTCAATAACATTGCTTCAATACAAGCCGATATATTACGGTCTCTAAGTGGGCTGCTAACTTGACGTTTCAGACAATAGCGATTCCAGAGAAACGGGTACAAGTTTTAAACAAATGAATATATCAAAAAATTGTTAGTGAAATTGTGATTCCTACGATATAAATAAAACAAGAATTCTTCATTGCTATTTTCTAAAAATCGAATGTTAACTTTTACATATAATACTCTGAATAGGCTGTCGATCAATATTGAACTTTGCTCCACAGTAATAAGGTTCAAACTTCATTGCAATCATGAGGTGAGTACTATCAAGCAAAAAAGTGAGATTTATATTTTTAGCCATATCCTCGAATTATTATTAGACTTGTTTTATTAATTAAGTGTTGGTATCAAACAATAACGATATTCATTAATAACAATAATATTCATAACAATCTCTCGGAAAAGATTGTCAATTTCTCAGTTATAATTTAACGTTAGGTGCCTATTTATGTATTAGGTATTATTTTACTTAATTATTTTTGAAATTCTAAAAGGCAAATCATAGCGTGCCAAGCCAACCCTTACACTTTTAGTCGTTGCGTCAACTGTCTATTTTTACGAACGGTGGCTTTTGCGCCAACAATAAAGGCGATGATCGACTGTATAAAGACTACTCGTTAGTAGGCTGTGCTGTGGTCAATACCCTACTCTTAATTCAATATTATTAATACAGGAGAAACTATTAATATTTTCTACTTATATTACTTCCTACCTACTCACATACCAACTGATACTCATTTTACTATAAATCTCACCAAATAATAATAATATCTTTATTCTACCTAATACATAAATAGGTACCTAACGTTAAATTATAACTGAGAAATTGACAATCTTTTCCGAGAGATGGCGCTATTGCTATGATTGTTATTAATGAATATCGTTATTGTTTGATACCAACATTTAATTAATAAAACAAGTGTAATAATAATTGGAGGACATGGCTAAAAATATAAATCTCACTTTTTTGCTTGATAGTACTCACCCCACGATTGCAATAAAGTTTGAACCTTATTACTGTAGAGCAAAGTTCAATATTGATCGACAGCCTATTCAGAGTATTATGTAAAAGTTAACATTCGATTTTTAGAAAATAGCAATAATGAATTCTTGTTTTATTTATATCGTAGGAATCACAATTTCACTAACAATATTTTGTTATATTTATTTGTTTAAAACTTGTACCCGTTTCTCTGGAATCGCTATCGCCTGAAACGTCAAGTTAGCAGCCCACTTAGAGACCGTAATATCTCGGCTTGTATTGAAGCAATGTTATTGAAATTTTGCGTATACGATTCACTATTTTCTAACAATTTTTTGGCATATAAATCATATTGATACGAACTGTATTTCTTAAGGTGTCTGCCAACTTGACGTCAAGTTTGCAGCCTCACCAAGATACTCAAATATCTTTTGAATCATAGTATCACTATTTATATGGTAGAGTTCACTATTTATCACTATTTATTAACAATTTTTTGACATAGTCAAAACCTTCTAATTCCATGGTGAGTCTGCCAACTATACGCTAATGACTAAAATCGATAACAGCGCACTAAAATGCGTTCCGAGTCGGTGATTTTGTATGGGTTTGACAGATAACGTGAGCGCTGACATCGATTTTATCATGATTCGGAATATAGCCTCAGGCCGCGTTCCGAATCACGCTTACAGCACTGTGAGCGCGCTAACGCCCGGTCCAAATCATGCTTACAACGCTCACGTAAGTTAAAGTGACGTCACAGATGACGTCATCGCATGTGCTAACGACGCTCAGCGTATTCCACCAAAGCACTGTGAGCATAGTCGGTGTAGCTGTCAAACTTCCTTGTCAAAGTTCATTGTTGACAAAAAATATGTGGTTAAATTGTGAATCGTTGTAGATGTTGTGGTCATTATTTGTGATTTTTACAAAAGATGGCTAAATTTATTGACCTGCAGGTGTTTTGTAAAGATACGAACGAAATAATTATATTTAACTGATGTTGAAAGAGCTAGCAGTGGTAATAAGTATTTTGAAGCTTTGAGAGTTTAAAATTGGTTTGTAAATAATTGGTCTCAGTTAAGAAACTTAATTCGTATTCATTATTGCCTTTTTATTTACCTATCCCTTAGAATAAATATTTACTTTACCGAGATTAATCCATTTGAGGTTATGTTGTTCTATACAATCCAACGTTAGCTATGTTAGCGCTCTCACAAGCGGTCCAAATCAATAGTCTCGTGAGCGTGCTGACAGCGTGCTAATGATTCGGTCCGGCACAGAATGACGTCACACGCTGTGAGCACTGTTGGCGTGATTCGGAACGCGGCCTCAGTCGTATATTGCTATATTCCGAATCACGATAAAATCCGATGTCAGCGCTCACGTTATCTGTCAACCCCATACAAAATCACCGACTCGGAACGCATTTTAGTGATGATCGTCATCTCGTGTGTGCCTTACTCCTTCAGGCTTGTGAGCTTTTAAATCCTTCAGTGACGGATAAACAATATCTTATTTTGGTATTCAGAACAAACGTAACGCTAGAATTTATGTATTATTGACGTTTGAACATGGTCCTCACGAAATGACACTGAAGATCATGGATGCTGGAAATAACAAAAACTAGCTAACGAAAGTGCAGTTTCACTGCATAGATGCTCAGTGACGCAAAAATAAATAAGATTTAACATTCGAAAATCATACAAAACAGAATAGATCTCATAAAATCGTTGTTTAAACGTGGCACACACGGAACCGTGTGTGCCAGTTTTCATTTGTCAAAATATCGACAACTAAACCGTTTGGAACCAAATGAAGCAGTCTAGCAGCGTTACGTTTGATAAGTGACAGCATATAAAACTTTAAATCCGTTCGCGTAACAACACATCAATAGGAAAAGCAAAAACAATATTTCGACCCATCAGACTGTGTGGCCCACAATTAATACCGTTACGTTACGTGAATTTTGCGTCACTTAAGATGTAAAGCAGTTTATAGTCATAAGAATTTCCGTCACTGAGGATCTAGCTTTATTTGGAACCAATCACTGCAGTAGTTTCAATACAATTCATGATACAATTTGTATGAGATTTTTAAGATAGGGTGACAACAGTGTACGCACGTTGATGGACAGAAAGGATATAACCGTCCTGTTAATGAGGGCTTTTCAATCAAAATGACAAAAAACTGTCTGCTCGATAGATGGCATTGATAAAAATGTATGTGTCAATGTGTTTTTTTTAATAAGCAAGCCTCGAAGAGTACTTAGGTAGGCAGGTAGATGTAACCCTGAAATGTTTCTTTCTGGGTAGATGTCAGCCAGCGTTCGCTTAAGCCGAAATTAGATGGTTCATTTTTACGTTTATTTTCGATGCTTCATTAGTGAAGCATCGAAAATGAAGTGTCTAATTATGAATTCATCTTTCATCACTGATGTGCCTTTTTGATGAAAGTCACTAGACGGCTGTTTGCTTTCATCGGTATCTGCCTTTCATCAATCATCGGCATCGGAAATTAACGATAAATGAAACGTGTAAACAGCGCCATTCACTGCAGTGAACGGCATGTCGTCAGCCACGTGTTTGTTTTAATTTTAATATGCCTTTATTTTTCGTTTTTCGACGTTTTTCAACCTGCATCAGACAACATGCATACAAGCAATGCATGCAAGCATTTTCTCGCTCTTTAATTAACTACTAATTCTTTAATAAAAATTATCACGCACAACCTGTTGCCGCGAAAGAGGAAAATAGTAACAGACAAACATACAAACACACATGCCAACCCTTACCCCAAATGCATATACCGCCTCCGTTCCGTTCCATCCATCGTGGGTTGTAACGATACGCTGCAGTCTCAGTAAACATCAACACGATACGATGTCCGCAAAAAAATAATTCGTGGTCACCCTAGGTGATCTACATACTAATTTAAATCTCGAATTGCATCGTAAGTACTGCAGTGATTGGTTCCAAATAAAGCTAGATCCTCAGTGACGGAAATTCTTATTACTATAAACTGCTTTACATCTTAAGTGACGCAAAATTCACGTAACGTAACGGTATTAATTGTGGGCCACACAGTCTGATGGGTCGAAATATTGTTGTTGCTTTTCCTATTGATGTGTTGTTACGCGAACGGATTTAAAGTTTTATATGCTGTCACTTATCAAACGTAACGCTGCTAGACTGCTTCATTTGGTTCCAAACGGTTTAGTTGTCGATATTTTGACAAATGAAAACTGGCACACACGGTTCCGTGTGTGCCACGTTTAAACAACGATTTTATGAGATCTATTCTGTTTTGTATGATTTTCGAATGTTAAATCTTATTTATTTTTGCGTCACTGAGCATCTATGCAGTGAAACTGCACTTTCGTTAGCTAGTTTTTGTTATTTCCAGCATCCATGATCTTCAGTGTCATTTCGTGAGGACCATGTTCAAACGTCAATAATACATAAATTCTAGCGTTACGTTTGTTCTGAATACCAAAATAAGATATTGTTTATCCGTCACTGAAGGATTTAAAAGCTCACAAGCCTGAAGGAGTAAGGCACACACGAGATGACGATCATTTTTAGTGCGCTGTCATCGATTTTAGTGTGATTCGGAATGCAGCCTGGTATTGTCATGTCAAAGTGACATTTGATTTTGACTTGACTGACATTTTTGATTGAATTTGATTGAGATGAGAGAAATTGCTGGCGGTAAAAAATTGTGTAAAAACATTAAAATACACCAAAACATTATCTTCTTCATTGCTCATTATGTTCCTTAAAAAAATAAATCAACAATAAATCAAGATATCGTAATAATGGAAGAAGAAAGTGAGTGAAGCTGAAGTCCATAACGTGTCTTTATCCAACTTGCTTATCTTTTGTTGACAAACTTGTTTGCTATTCCAGAATTAATTCGTAGGAAGAAGAAAGCTCTAAATGGAAGTAACAGGAGAGCTTTGGCAGAGGCTTGTAATGATTTGGCGTCATATTATTATAAGAACAATCGTTACAATGACGCTCTTGATGAGTACAAACTGGAAGCTGGTATTTGCAAAGAGCTGGGCTTGCGCTTGGAGTGGGCAACTTGTAACAGGATGATAGGTGAAATGTACATGTTGATGGCTGAGTTCGATAAGGCTCTCAAGTACGAGGAGCGACATTTAGGTAATTTTGACTAAATTACATGGAGTGTGTTGTTTTTTGTGTTCCTAATATTCGGTGTAAGATTCTGTGTTGTTGTTTACTATCCCGGCAAATTGCTAATACGATGGAACCTTGTCATATTAACATCAACGCTAACGTCATCAGTGACTAAAAATTGCATAGATCGTAGATCGTTAGATGAGCCCTTGCCATACTATGGCGGCCGAAAATGTGGCATCGTTGGGAAGAGTGAGCTCACTCTTCCCGCCTCAGTCGCTTGTAGAAAGCAGTGAGCGGTGCACGTTACGGCAACATTGATTGAACAACTTTGATTTATTAATTAGGTTCGTTAACCTACAAAAATGCCTTCCTGTGCGTTCAAAAAGTGTTCTAACACAAGAAACACAAACGAATCCAAGGGAATCACATTTCATGCGTAAGTACCGAATTATTAATTATTTTCACTGATTCCAATTAAATGAACAAATTAAAATGGTGTCCGACACGTGTTTGTATGACAGAGAGCGAATGGTTACAATTTGCACTATGAGTGAGCGAGATGACGCTGTGTCTCTTTTTTCGTCGTAATAGCATTGGTTATCTGCCAGATAAGATTGAGCTCTTGAATAACTGACCGTTGTCCGTACTAGGGGTCAAGTTTATGTAGACGTAAACAAACGAGCGTAGCCGAGCCAGCGCGCGCCCGTGTGTCGTGCGTGTGAGACGTTACGCACACAGACATATTATACTACGTGGACACTATTCAGACACACAGGGCTGATCTAACGATCTACGATCTATGAAAAATTGCATGTGATGTAACAATAAAATTATATTATTAGTTAATATATTAATTACTGAATTATTATTTTCAAAAAGATAGGGCTTACGTATATAAAAAAATACAATTGTTTTTCGTTTTTGAGGTTAAATAAATGGCTACCAAGTCCTTTAGCAATTTGGGGGATAGTATTGTTGAGGGAGATTTCCAACCTCCATATGTTTGAATCTCAATTTAATTTATTGTGGCAATCTGCCACACATGCTTGTCAGTTGATAGTTTGACACTACCACTACGAATTTGGGCTCAGCTAGGAGATTTGATAAGTTTATAATGTGAGAATAAAATATGTGATATTGCCATAGACATAGAAAAATTTTCGCTGTGCTCAGGAAGACCAACAAAGCGTGGAAAAGAGAAGTTAACATCATACGGACACGGTCTATGTAAAAAAAAGAAAGGATCAAGTGACATGTGCCAACATTTTTTACAGTAAGAGCCCCTAGCGTCCCGCCTAGCAAATGAGCAATCACAGTTTGTTTAAAATATTTGTTATCTTAATTAGAATTTAAAATAAGGGTGTCGTGGAGCCATGATGTTTTGTGCTCTAAGTAATTGCGATGTGACAAAAAGAAATAATCCAAGTAATCACACTTTTCACAGGTAAATAAGATATTGCCACACATTTCTCTAAAACCAAATTTCGCTACATTTTTTCATTTATCGACGAAGAAAACAGTATGGAACATAGTTTATTAATTTCCTTTGCCATATTATAGTCATATTTTATGAATCTAAGTCATATTTTACTTATCTGATATAAAATGTATGCATTCGTTTTCGGATCACCTGTTTATTGACATTGTTGTTCTTTGACATTCTATTTCTATGGATATTGCAATAAATAAGTTTACTAAAGTCTCCTGGGCCCTATTCAATAAAACTTACAATCCTACAAATTTGTCAATAAGTGACATATTTGTCAAGTTGTATGACAAGTGCTGTTCAATAAAACTTACAATTATGTAAGAATTTTACAAGTAAAAATCTTACAAATATTACAATTATAAATGCTGTTCAATAAACGTTTACATATGTAGAAAACGCCTGTAGATTTCGATGACAATATTGTATCTACAAATTTGTAGTTGTCATTTACAAATTACATAAATTTGTAAATTGTTGTTGTGCATCAGCCATTTTTATGTCCCCACTGCTGGGGCACAGGCCTTTCTTATGGGTGGATAAGGAGGACGACCCATAACCCACCACGCGGGCCCAATGCGGATTGGTGGGTGTTAATGACTAATGCAGCCGGGACCAACAACTTAACGAGCCATCCGAAGCACGGAGGAGCTCGAGATAATAAATTTTTGGTCACCCATCCCATGAGCGACCCTTGCGAACGTTGCTTAACCTCCGCAATCGGTGGGCTAGGCGCTAAACCACGGCGCCACCAAGCTCCTCGAAATTTTTGTTGAAGATTCTTAATTAACGAGGATAGATTTCAAAAATCTTAGAATTTCAAAATAATCGATAGTTGCCTTACTTACCTTAAACTTCTCATTAAATGTGAAATCAGTCACATCAAAAGAAAAAAATATTATGTTTTTAAATATTAACACGTTTTTTTTCTTTGTCGTTCGATTAGCACGATTTCATCGTTATCACTCCTTTACATACTGGATTATGGTAAAAAAAGCAGCTAAAACAAAAAAAAATGTCGAGTTATAAAATTTTACCGAGGGTGAGGTCACCTGTCAGAAATGTATTACAATTCTACAAATAAGTAAACTTGTAAATACAATTATGCGTTCAATAAAGCAGTTTTTCCTACAAATTTGTAAATTGTCACCTGTAACAGGAAAATGTTTATTGAACAGAAATATGTAAAATTGTAAGTACAATTCGACAAATATGTAAATTTTCCACCATTACAAATTTGTAACTTGTATTTTTTATTGAACAGAAACTTGTAAAATTGTCACCTGTCACCTGTAATTGTAAATTGTAAGTTTTATTGAATAGGGCCCTGGTCCTCTCATTAACATCAATTAGGCACACACAATGCCTAAGAAGTATATCATACTGATTTTTGATATGCTTAGGAATCTGGAGTGAATAAATGTTTAATTAATTTTACTGTTCTGTTTTATTGATAGCTGTGGCTAAGGAACTAAAAAATCTTGTTGAAGAACAGCGAGCCATGGCCACTCTGGGCAGGATCTACCTACTGCAAGGACAGAGCACCTCCAACGAGGAAGAAGCCAAAATCTCTTTGAAAGCTGCTGAAAAAGCCTTCATGAAGAGTCTTGTTTTGTGTGAAAAGTTAGTTAGCAGTTTTTGTTCATATTTATTAATATTGTTTGTTTCTCTTTTGTTGTTTTCAGGGTTTCTAGTCTGTTTATTTGGTAATAAACAGACTGGAAAACCCTACAGTTATGCTAACTTAGTTGTTTCTTTTAATTTTATACTAGATTCCACCCGCGACTTCATCCGCGTGGACATTTGGAAAATAACTAGAAAATCATTGACCGGGATAAGAAGTATTCTACGTTTTAATCCAGGCTATAAACTATCTGTGTGTAAAATTTTATCCAAATCTGTTCAGCCGTTTTTGCATGATTGAGGAACAAACATCCAACCCTACAAACTTTCACTTATAATATTAGCAGGATTAAATATTGTAATAAGCATTGCAGTATTTGGAGCAGGGATTTTATTAAATCCAGTTTAATGAAATTTTGATTACCAAAATAGGTAATGCTTTGTGTGATTAGCTATTTGTGTATTTAGCTAATGACTCTCTTATGCTTGCGAAATTCCTATCTAACTAATGATGTGTTAGGTCAATGGTTACAACAAGAAAGAGATTGTGTAGTTCTAGATAATGAGGATCAGTAACGATTTTTGTTTAGTTGCTAATTAGAAAGCTTATGCCACCACATGATTAACTGTGAAGAAAAAATTACGATATCTCTTAAACCTGAGGAGTTATAAGAGCTAAAACACTGGTTTTTCGGGGGTCCCTATGACGTCATCGCGACGTACGCGAACCTTATGTCGTACGTGATAAAGCACATATTGCATTGAGCTTGACATTTGCTTCAAACCCTTTTAACTCAACCATTTCTAAACGTTAATAGAATAAACTATGTCGGGATTTACACCATGTACCTGTTTATTTTTGAGACTCCGATATTTCGGCGCAGTTGCATGCGCCATGATCACGGAAGAACTGTTCTTCCGTGATCATGGCGCATGCAACTGCGCCATGATCACTGTCAATAACCATGGAAATTTAAAACATTTATAAACGGATTTCAAAAATTCTTTCACTAGGTTTCATAGCTATCAATATGTGTTTATATTATATCATTAAAACTATAGGATTCAAACCTGTTACTGATCCTCATTGAACAAAATAAAAGTACCTACACATTTAAATTTTCTCTTTTAGCCTCAGTGGTAAAATTACCAAACATGAACTGATGGACATGCGAGCCCGCCTTCTCTTAAACATTGGAGTGGTGCAAGAACATCTCGGCTTCCTAGACAAGGCTGTGGACTGTATCAAAAAGGCAATAACTATATGCTCCAATGAAGACTTGTATGAAATTCTTCATAATTGTTACACAACGGAAGCATCGCTGCATAGTAACAAGAAAAAGGACTATGCAAAATCTTTAAACTGTTTGAATAAAGCTCTGGAAGTGGCCAGCAGACTTGATAATAAGGTAAACTATACAATGTGTTAATAAATGGACCAAAAATGTGAAAATGGTTTCTTCAGACCATTAAACTGAACAACTTTTACTACAAGACCAACTCTGAAAATGCAAAAAAAACACCTGTTTTATTTGCATTTTACCTTTTAAAACAGCAATTTTTTTTTCACGATTTCATAGACAGTTTGATGGCCCGAAGAAACGGTTTTAATTTTTTTTATTAATTCAATTAATAACCTGTTAATTATAATTTCTCTACCTGCAAAAAATAAAATAAGCAAAGCAATATAATAAATAAAGTACAAATTTATTTGTAGTTTAGTGGTTCCACTCACTTACATGGGCTGCCATATGCATGTTTATCGTATCAATTTTATTATATTTTTTATAATGAAGTAGCGAATCTATTTTATAGTGGTAAATCATCTAATTACTTCATTTTACAGGTCCTCAAAATGTGTGAGACACTGTCATCAAAAGCTGACATTTTATGCAAAATGTCCGATTATCAGAGTGCAAAGCAAGTCCTTTTGAAGGCTTGGAAAATGAAGACACCAGATGAAGAGGAGCACGAAAATATTGAGTCTAATCTCAAAGTTGGTAAGAAATCTGAACATCATTTATATTACACAAAAAAATATGTGGCATCAGTAACCTATCGGACTCATGTAACTGATCTTAGGAGCGCAGGCAAATGATGTATTTTTTGTCAAGACAATCAAGACATTATCTGTGTTTGTATGGCTATTTGAGATTTTCTGTTTTTTTAAGTCTGCTCACGCTTGTAGTTGTAGCCCACTTCCGCCGCGAAACCGCAGTTGGTTCCGCTATGAATGGGGAAGGCAACTGTCAAAATGGCGCTGCGTACGCTTGTTCCACGAGAACTATGAAAACAAAGGACATTTACTTAAAAAATCGTTTTCTTAAGCTTTAAACTGATTAAATTCTGTGTATAGGCTTTAAAAATGTTGGACCTTACAAATTTCCGAAAAATATGGATATAAAAAAAATGGAAATTCTGTAAGAATAAAATCGTTTTAATTTGGCTTTAAATTCCAGCATTTGCATTGTAGAATATCCATTTTGGGTCAATATGGGTCTTTTTCGGTAAAAAAACCACAAAATAAATACCTATTTTCCCATACATTTTGTTCTGAAGGTGTACTGTCTTAGGAACAAGCGTACGCAGCGACATCTACAATTAGCTTTGCGCTGCCAACCCCATTGTCAGGTGTACGACAAGCAAATGTATGTATTTGAACAGGCTGTTTCGCTTGTCGCATTTAATTTAACTATGATGCTGTCTCTTTCACGCGTGATTCCGCTCGATAAGCTCTCAACGTTGTTGGCAGACATCCACAACGAAAATAATGACGCGAAACAGCTACGTAAATGTGATTGTCATATTTCGTCGTCGATAGAAGACAATTCATGGCGAAACTACTGCGGTAACGCTGGTATTGTTTCGCGGCACAGTTGTGCTACAAGCGTAAATCATTGAAACTTTTCAAACAATAGGGAATATGCATAAGTCACCGATTTTCATAAAATTGAGCTTGATCGCTGCGGACACTTGTAAAAACATGATGGAACAGAAAGAAAAATAAAAAAATGAATTATTTTAGTTTTATCACACGATGAAATCAGGGGAAAATAACGTTTTTTTTTTCATTTTCTGATATAATGCACTTAACAGTCAGATAGAATATCCAATAAGAAATAATATTTTGTATGACACATATGTACTAAAACGCAAAATTTAAGGAGTTAATTGAAGATTCTTGGCTAACTCTATAACGCGCCTGAAACACACCTGAAACGTGATAAGTGACGTCACATATTTGTATAGAGCGTTTTCGGCGGGAGCTGATGCGTGCTAACTTCAAGTAACTATATTACGAGAAAAAAACGCAAGAGAAAAGTTTCAATATTACAGTTGATTTTCTCAGGCATTATACTATTGATTTTGATTAAAAAAAATGTTGATGCATATTCCCTATTTTAGTGGCAGCGATGTGTTATACTGAAGATTTACTGGTATCAACCAACCCATCCGATCATGCTGCTTTCAAGAAACTGTACGAGAAGTTAGGGGATGGCGCCTGCCATTTACGTAACTATGCTGGGGCTGTTGAATATTACTTGAAAATGTTGGACCAGGCCGAACTTGCTGGGGACTGTGGGAAGACTCTTATACCAATATACGTAAGGTGAGTTGAAGAATGAAAGGAAATAGTTTGATATAGGTTTATAATACTAAATAATATACTTACGCGGAAAAATTCGAATCGCAACAGCCCCCTGTACCTTGATTACGTAAAGCTGTTGCTAACAATTCTCGATTGAAATCGATTGAAAGCGCAGTTGTATTGCTGCTTTAGTTAAGATAGTTGTCACATTGGTTCTTACTAAAGCAGCGATGTAACTGCGATTTCTGTCAGAGCTGATTGCAACAAAGTTACGTAATTACCCCCCTGATTACGTAACTTTGTTGCTAAAAATTCTCGATTGAAATCAATTGAAGCCGCAGTTACTTTGTTCTTTTAAGTAAGATAGTTGTCACATTGGTTCTTACTAAACCAGCAATGTAACTGCGATGTTATTCTCAGGCGGTAATAGAACCTAATACCTTTGGAAGTCTCAAAAAAATTCGCTACGAGTAACAGTGGTTCAATGTATAGTGTGACACAAAATCACTCAATGCGAATTTTCATTGTCATCTCATCGCTCAGATGATGAAGAAAGAGATGAATAAATATGAACCGTTTACTAACAAATGTTACTAGATGAGAATAAAAATTCGCATTGAGTAACAGGTGTTACCAGATGCGATTTTTTTCCAAACGTGATACTCTATACACGAACCACAGCTTGTTACATAATAGATGAGAAATAAAATTCCCATGGAGTCACACCTGTTACTTGTTGAGAATATGTATACGAATATTTTGATTAGTTTATCAATTAAATTTTCCAGCTTATATCAGACTTACAAAGATATGGGGTGTTATAATGAAGCTTTGGACTATTATGAAAAGGAGTATGAACTCATCAAGGATGTGCCCAAGGAGGCATACACAACTCTTTACAACATCGCTGAAGCTAGGTTCTTGGCTAAGAAGCCTTACCATCAAGTTGAACAGGCTTGTCTTGATGCACGGGATGCTGTAAGTACTTTTAATTAAGGCTGATTTACATTGATCCAGTGAAAATGGTCGAGTAGATTTACATTGCCTCCCGTTTGTTGATTTTGAAAGAACGTCAAACACGCCACAACCTAATGTCTATACTGGATCGATTTTACTGGATCAATGTAAATCACCCTTTACGTTTTGGATTTTACGAAACTCGCACAGTCAGCGCCATAATGATCTGAGCATTCAAACCTACCAACATAGCTAATTAATTGACAAAAATCAACCTTATCTCAAGACATTAAGGTGCACTTTCGTTTGTTCTCAGATTACAAATGAAAGTGCACCTTAATGTGTAAATGTAAATCTGTCATTTTGTTGTTTGCTATCAATTTTTGTATGTTGGAAGCAGATTTTCGCAAAATGTAAATTTTTCTTCCAAAACATTTTGCTTTCCTTTTTTGTAATTCGGTTATCAACTTCCATAATAATAATTTTTATTATCAGCTATTTTTAATCATAAATGAAAAAACATTTATAGCAGCGCCACCAAGCGGGATAAACTTTCTGTCATCCTGCTATTATCTGCCAACAAATTCAGGAAAAATAGTACAGTAATTGTTATTTTTTGTAGGCCAAGGAGTGGAACAAAAGGAAATATGAAATAAGAATCCTGAAGAACCTACTGAAGTACCAAGAGGAATATGGGGAAACTGACAAGATGGAACAGACTAGAGACGAATTAAAAGCTCTAGGTTATGACTTTGAGAATAATGATAACTCTGAAGATGAACAAAGCTCCGCCGGCGGTGGTGATGAAGATACGACCCACATTGGAGATGATATCTGCCTTGATGATCTGACAGGTTAACATTATTATTTTAAAGATGAAGATTCTTTTAAGCCTTTGTTTATACTATATGAACGCCTTTCAATTCATAATAATTATGAATTGAAATGCGTCGTAACTTTATTTACCAAAAAGTTTGAACTATTCGAACTTTTTGGTAAATAAAGTTACGTACGACGCATTGCTTTGAATATCAAAATAAGTTGACAGTTGACAAACACGACTAAAAAGTTACGACGCATTCCTTTGAATATCAAAATAAGTTGACAGTTGACAAACACGACTAAAAAGTTACGACGCATTGCTTTGAATATCAAAATCAGTCTATCGCAACTCGTGAAGAAAAAAAAAATCTATGAAACGGGGTAGAACTTTAATGGCGGCTATATTTATCTCACTCTTTCGTCATACGTTTGAAAGTGATAGCAACGTTAAAAGAACCCTGTTTTGACATTTGGCGTGTTAAAAAATTTGTATGAAGTCCCGTCTCTTATATAATAACGTAGTGATTTTACATTCTCTTTGATCAAAATAAGTTGACAGTTGACAAACACAACTAGTAAGTTACGACGCATTGCTTTGTATTCAATACAATATTACCGCAAGGTAATAAGTTGACAGTTGACAAACACGACTAAAAAGTTACGACGCTTGATTTGAATATCAAAATAAGTTGACGTTGACAAGCACGACTTATGTACGGTTCAAACCAACCGGCCCGCAACGCACAACGCATTTTACCTCTGCCAGAGGAAAATAAAGCGTGTATACAGTAGTTAAATTACATATTGCGGACGGAGCGACCGGCTGCCGCGGTTTCATGCAAATATGGAATTAACTACCTGTAGAGACGCTTTATTTTCCTCTGGCTAAGGTAAAATGCGTACCGAATCTGGCCGGTCTGTTTGAATCGTACATAAATGAGCACACGATTCGGCACACGAACTCGCGGGGTGAGGTGAGGTAATTGATTCTGGGGTGGGGCGCAAAGTGTCCTTTCTGTACCGTACTATTTATATGTATTCTGTGACAGTACCTACATTAATGACAGTTTGGAAGATAACACATAAAATTCCCAACATCCAACCTAGGGTGGAAAGCAGGGTTGGAAGATGGGAATAAGTCAAAGGTGGTCATATTGATTGAAGGAGTATTTATTTAATATCGTTGTTGATATTGCCAGATGTGTCAGACACGAACGAAGAGGATATCGCAGAGAAGACTAGAGAGACGAGGCGGCGCGGAAAGGGGTTCAGCATCAAGAAGAACATGAAGGGGGAGACGCAGCTACATGTTGTAAGTTATTCCAGTAGTACTTGCTAGCATAATTTGTAATTTTTACGATTATCTGCCAACGATATGTCAAAACAAGTTTAGATGCGTCATGCGCCAACATCATGCAATTTAAAACAGCGACAGGTAGGCTGCAGATACACACATTGACATATTATGTCGAGAGAGGGACAAAAATGAACGCCACCATACGGAATACTTGTCGTTAGAAAGAGATAAACAGACATCATAAGTTTCGTCTGATACGCTGCATGCTCATTGGCGCGATCATAGGAGTGACAGTCGCAATGCTCGCTCTTTGTAAAAATATGGCCGATTAGAGTAATGCAAAATACGAAAATACATTTTACGGTTAAATACAGTACTTACGTATGAAATGACACATTTTTCCGATCTATGACTGTTGGTGTATAATTTGCACATCGTTTAAAGATGCAGGAAGGCATTTTTGATAAGGATGTCACGGTTTTTTAGTGTCTGACTGACAAGAGTGGTGTGTGTTTACGTGTCACGAGCCTGTGCCTGACTAATTGAAAGTCGGGCAATTACCTGACTTTCGTCTTGCCATTGTGGAGCGCGGGTAACGTATCTAAACTTGTTTTAACATATCGTTGTTATCTGCTTCAAATTTTATCATCCGTACCGCTATAGGTAGTGGAAATCCTTGCCTGAGTCTGTTTCCCGATAGGTACAATCTGGGGGCCTTCAAGTCGCGAGTGAATAGGTATCTTCTAGACAAGCGCGTTCCATCGTAGATCGCTACATCGCTTACCATCAGGCGTGATAGCGAGCAAGCGCTTGCCTATTTATCATAAAAAAACAAAGTAGGAGCTCTGCTTAACCTGGGACTAAAGAACTGAAAAATAATGCATGTTTTCTTACATGTTTCCAACAAAAAATATGTAATAAGACCGTATACAACCTGTAACAGAATTAATGACTAAACCGGAATATGGTACATAGGGACCATCAAACTGAACGACTTTACTAAGGGAACAAAAACAGCTGTTAAATTAATTTTCGTTGTTAATTTTTGTATGAAACAGCTGTTTTTTTTCGCGATTTCAGAGGTAGTCCCATAGTAGAAGTTATTCTCGGTTTGATGATCCTTATCCTACCATATTCTTGTTTAACCATTAATTCTGTTACACGTTGTTTAGATATTTCGTAAAATAAGTCCAAAATCTATTGAATCTGTCATTTTGAAATCTTTGTTTTTCCGATGTCACAAACATTTTGATATTATAATAATAATATATATAATATAATAATAATATTTGACAACATCACATACATTGCTCCAATTCCAAAGTAAGTAGCTATAGCACTTGTGTTATGGAAATCAGAAACAACGGTGGTATGACAAACACCCAGACCTGAGACAATATTGAAAAGTTCATTTTCTACATTGACCCAGCCGGGGATCGAACCCGGGACCTCAAGAGATGGTGACGCTTTGAAAACCGGCGTGCAAACCACTCGACCACGGAGGTCGTCTCTCGTCGTTATCTCTCTTTCCTACTTTGCCGTTTCTTCTCTTCACACATAAACGTAACTTTTTGTTCATTATAGGCTTGCATTTCGGGCAACAAACTCCTCGTAGAAAGACTGATAGCTAAAGGGCACCCAGTGAACATAAGAGATAACGCGGGCTGGATGCCGCTACACGAGGCGTGCATCCACGGACATGTTGAGATCGCCAACATTCTCATAAATAGTGGCGCCAATATCAACGACAGGGGAGGCGCCAATTGTGACGGTAAGTGAAGTTACAACATTTGTAGATACAACATTGTAACACATAATCCCATGCTGCTACACAAAACTTGCATCCACGGACATGTAGAAATCGCCAACTTTCTAATAAACAGTGGCGCAAATATTAACGACAGGGGAGGTGCCAATTGTGACGGTAAGTGAAGTTACAACATTTGTAGATACAACATTGTAACACATAATCCCATGCTGCTACACGAAGCTTGTATCCACGGACATGTAGAAATCGCCAACTTTCTGATAAATAGTGGCGCCAAGATCAACGACAGGGGAGGTGCCAATTGTGATGGTAAGTGAAGTTACATCATTGTAACACACGATGCGGGCTCTAGATGAAGATCATAATGTGTGTAAGGTCTATGTTGAAGGTCTAGAAGATTTTATAATGACCTATCCAAAGAATTTGGGGGTTGCTTAATTGTTTAGTATATCTTGCGTGTATAAATAAAGTACATATGCAAATGAACAAGTTGAGTTACCTAAAGTTAGTTCTTACTTAGGTAGGTCTTAAAATTATTCCTTCGTAACTGATTCTGATTCCAAGAGCAAATGAAATTCATTCCAAATTATGAAGTTAAGGTTTCGATTCAAATTATTTTAGGTAGTTTGCATAACCAAAAACTTTTCCACTTTACAGGTATAACACCACTTTATGACGCGGCAAGCAACGGG
The DNA here is from genome assembly GCA_928269145.1 of Agriphila tristella. Taxonomy (NCBI): domain Eukaryota; kingdom Metazoa; phylum Arthropoda; class Insecta; order Lepidoptera; family Crambidae; genus Agriphila; species Agriphila tristella. Next base: position 50,098,891 of record OV743431.1, on the reverse strand, counting down.
CACTTTGATGTAGTTCAGTTATTATTGGAGAAAGGTGCAATTCCATCACTCAAAACTGACTTTGGTGAAACTCCTTTGAATGCTTTGCAAAAATGGCGCGCCAGTAGAATACTAACAAAAGACGAAGAAATCGCTTATAATAATGTTAGTAACAAGATCCATAGTTTCATTGATAAAACAGGTGGCATAGACTTGAATAGATCTAAATCGAAAACTCCCGTGAAACTTGTAAAAGAAAAAGATGTTACCCCGCCAAGCACTTCTAAAATGGCTTCTCGTATAAGAGATTTACATTCACCGGTATTCAAAAAAAGAAACGTTATTGAAGACGACGACAGCGATGATGAAATAAACATATCGCCAAATGTCAGAAATCAAACTGCTTTTCCTTCCGATGAATCCAACGTCTCTTCAGATGATTGCAAATCTAACAAAGACAAAGATAAAATATCTGGTGTCAATGAATATAAGAGTGCTATATCGGCTCTGAGAAATAGAAGTTTGAGTGATTTTCCTGAAGTGGATGTTAAGAAGACTAAACCAAAATCTGCTTTACTTGCCCCTGAAGAAGTAGATGACGATTGGCTTGATGACGATTTGAGCGGAAACAAAAATAACAAGAAACGAAAACTCAGTGATCCCTTGACGGTGACTGCTAAAAAACCATCTTATGACAGTATAAAAAGTAATATTGAAAACATTAATAAAATCAACGAACCGCTTGTGGATAGTAATAGGACGCAAAAACAGAAGAAGACTAGAATCAGTGACATTATAGATGTAAGCGAGAATAGTTCAGATTCAGATAACTTTCAAAAGAACGAAAATCATTGTCCGAAAATATCAGCTGCTGAGGCTTTTGTAAATATTACTAGAGAATTGAATGATTCGCGGTCTCGAGATAGTCGAGACGGTATGCGACGACGATGGAAACGGCAAAGCACTTTATTAAAAGCTGGTTTCCAAAGAAAAAGAGACGACGACATATCAAGTAACAGTGGAAGTGATAACGAAATTTACAGAAAAGAATCGAACAATCAGATACAAACTAAAGGAAAATTTTCAAGGAATTCTTCCGGAGAAAACTTTAATTATAACACCAATGACGGTTTTAATGTGGTGCAAAATATAAATCCTAATATAATGCAGCCTGTTAATCTAATACAGCCAATTAATGTTATGCAATCAACTAAAAATGGTCGACCAGTGCAAACGCAGATCCTGCCCCCGGCTGCTGTGAAGGTGCAGGTGGAAGACAAGACGTTCCTGATATCGTTGAACTTGAATAGTATTAATAAACTGACAATCAGCTGGCTGGTTGAAGAAGTGAAGACTAGATATTACAAGTAAGTAAAACAGTCATCTGTTGTGTACTATTTTAACCACAACAGAAAGTGTAATAATTTATTGATGTTTTATTATTTCAATAAGTTTGATTATATTTTTGCCGTTGTAGAGTTTATTCCACAGTCGAAGATAATAATTTACCCTCTTATTCATAAAACATTTCAATTGTTTAGCTAAGAGTGTTTGGAGTTATCACAACATATCTAATTTCTTCAATCAATTTTGATAATAGTGGTCAATATGGGCTTAAAATCAATAGGAAAGATTGAACAGTTTTCATGCCCTTCTGATTATATTTAAACGCGCCACAAGTTATTAATAATAATTGTAGACATTGATCAAAAGGTAAAAGTTTGGAACTTTATGAAGGAGATTACATGATAATCAGTCTTGCGCCAGTCCATGCCATCAGTCTTTATAGACTTTAAATCTTTTCCAGACCTGATGCCAAACTGAACATGTAATCTTGCTTCTCAAGCTTACGCTGAAATAAAACACTTTTTAACGGATACTAGCGCGGTTTTATTGAAAGTACTTTGGTAATTAGTTAGTCACCGTTCATGCGCATTTGGTCCACTTCGCATTTGGTCCACTTGATCCATTTCGCATTTGGTCCATTTCGCGGAACGTCCATTTCGCATTTGGTCAACTTTTAGATAACTTTTATGGAGTATTTTAGCTTCTATTTTCGCTTTTCGATATATATTTTATATTTTTCTTGTTCTTAGTACGTCACCAAAGTACCAGGATCACATAAATATGGAGAACGTTAACTTATTTAATTTAACAATTAGGTAAACGTCTTTTGTGCTCGCAAAGGAGGAAATTTTAGAAAGTGGACCAAATTCGAAATGGACGTTCCGCGAAATGGACCAAATGCGAAGTGGACGTTTTTTCGGCAAGTGGACCGAATGCGAAGTGGACCAAATGCGCATGAACGATTATCCGTTAAAAAGTGTTTTATTTCATGTAATCTCGCTCTAAGAAATAATGCTCAATTTTAGGTTGGCCGGCGTTCGGCCCGTGTTCAGCCTGATGACGTCAGACGGCGCCATCTTGAGTGAAGATGACCCCCTGAGTCTGGTGCTGTCGTCGCCCGAGCTCAAGACTTGCATCACCAACTGGAAGGCCTCGCCAGCGGAGGAGCGGTACTTGGCCTGCTGTGAAGCTTTGGGGATACGTAAGTTAAACTCGCTTTTGCAGCAAAATCGCTTTTTCTCACGCTCGTAGCACAATGTTGCTGCGAATTTTCTCGCTGGTAGAGCGTGTTCAGCCCGATGAAGGCATCGCACACGGAGGAACGTACGTTAGTGTTTAAAAAATATAATATTGATACTTTTTACCATTACAAAATACCATAGATAATTTTTATTAGTATTTACAGTGACTCTTTAGACTGCTTGTGTATTTGCTTGGTATAAATTAGTACTCACTCGCGGTTAATAAAAGAGTAGCTAACTAAATCATAGACTAACTAGCGGCCGCCTGCGACTTCGTCTGCGTGGACAGTTTTTTTGCTGTCCCTCGGGAACTGTACGCAAGGAACATTTATACTCACAGGGCGACTACGATTTTTCTGGATGAAAGGTACCCTATGTACTTTTCTGCACTCTTAACAACGTGTATGCAAAATTTCATGATGATCGGTTCAGTAGTTACGACGTGAAGGCGTAACAAACAAACGTACTTTCGCATTTATAATATTAGTAGGGATTAATAATGTTTGTTTGGTTATATAAAATTAAACCAATCATGATCGTTCGCTAACTGGTAGGCAGTTAGCGAATTTAATCTATACTTATCAAAAAAACTGCAACGGAAGATATTTTAAAAAATATTTTTGGAGTGCGCTCTATAAAAGTTCTGAATTCTAGTTTTTTTTATACTTTCTGTTGATTTTGCATACCTTAAATCACTTAACTAATTCTGTTTTCCGTATTTTCCAGCGGCCTCCGAAGAGATCCAACAAGCAGTTGGCAGAAGTCACACCACGCACCGATTAGCTCTCGGCGCGAGGACATTATCATCATCACAAATACGACCCTTATTCAGAGCAATGACCCACCAAACCCACATCACAGCCGTCATGATATCAGACAACAACATAGGAGACGACGGAGTCAAATACTTAGCCGAGTGCTTATGTACTATGAAGCAACTAACTCATTTGAATATCAGCAATAACAACGTTACTGCGGAAGGCACTAAGTTGCTTTTAAATATATTTGAGAAAGCTATAAGACCCGTATGTCAAGTTTTGGAAGAACTAGATGTTAGCTCAAATCCGATAGCTGATGATGGCTTCAGAAATATAGTGAAATTATGTCAATATGTTAGACTGAAGGTGCTAAAGTTGAATAGCTGTGGAATAACGGAGTATGCATTAAATGAAGCAGTGAAATCAAATTTGAATTTTGATAGCTTAGAATGTATAGATATTGGACATAATGCGGTGAAGCAAGGGATGATCAGCTGTTTGATGACGTCATTAAACCCTAATATATTGACTGAGTTGGACTTAGATGATGTTGCAATTGAAGGGACTGCGGTGGGGTGTATAGCGTCCTTTATGGACTCTGCGAAAGAATTGAAGATTAGGAAATTCAGTTTGTCTAATTGTAGATTGGTGGATGGACAGTTTATGAGGATATTCAGGTTTGTACTGCTCTTAATTTTTATCAAGTAATAATTCAGTTCTCATTATAACGTTATCTGTAAAGTTTTAAGCTAGCTAGCCATAGCCACTGATGGCGCGCCCATTTTGTAGCCGTCCAAATGGAAGTAGGTACGTCCAGATTTAAGCTTTGGAAGTAATGGCGTCGTTGCTTCTAAAGGAAGTATAGTCAGTCAGTCAACCAACAATAGGATATTTTCCAAATTTTTGAAAACTGCTTATATTTAAAGATTGGGACGAACAATTTAACAGAAAAATAAAAATTAATTAAATAATGTCTTTTTTTCTCCATTAAACCAATTAAAGTCAAATTTATTTTTAATTGTTTTGATTTTACCGCCAAAACGCTCGGTTCAATGACATCTACTGAGTGACGTCAACTTTGTGTAAACTATAGAGTAAATTGTAACACATACTACAAAGATGTTGAAATTGTTTACACAAAGTTGACGTCACACAATAGACGTCATCGAACCGAGCGTTTTGGCGGTAAATTCAAAAGCATTAAAAATTATATTTGATTTTAATTGGTTTAATGGAGAAAAAAGACATTATTTAATTTATTTTTATTTTTCTGTGAAATCTTTCGTCCCAATCATTAAATATAAGCAGTTTTCATAAATTTGGAAAATACCCTATTACTTCCATTTGGACGCCAAAGCGCCTGCCAAAAGGACGTCTCGTGGCTAGCTTTTGTTTATTTTTTACTAGTCGCCGCCCGCGACTTCGTTCGCGTGGAAAGTTTTTTTTCTATCGCTCGGGAACAATACTTTTTTCGGGATGAAAGGTACCCTATGTCCGTCTCTGTACCCCTGACAACATGTATGTAAAATTTCATGATAATCGGTTCAGTAGTTAAGACGTGAAGGCGTAACAAACAAACAAACGGACTTTCGCATTTATAATACTAGCTTCCGCCCGTGACTTCGTCTGCGTAGAAAGGTTTTTTTTTGCTATCCCTCGGGAACTATACTTTTTTTTCGGGATGAAAGATACCCTATGTCCTTCTCGGTACCCCTGACAACGTGTATGCAAAATTTCATGATGATTGGTTCAGTAGTTAGGACGTGAAGGCGTAACAAACAAACAAACGGACTTTCGCATTTATAATATTAGTAAGGACTAGCTTCCGCCCGCGACTTCGTCTGCGTGGATAGTATTTTGTCTATCCCTCGGGAAAAGTTCTTTTTTTCGGGATGAAAGGTACCCTATGTCTTCTATGTACCCCTGACAACGTGTGTGTAAAATTTCATGATGATCGGTTCAGTAGTTACGACGTGAAGGCGTAACAAACAAACAAACAAACGGACTTTCGCATTTATAATATTAGTAAGGATTAGTAAGGATTTTCTTCTGAGTCCTATAAAATTTTATTCAGAGTTAACTTGTTTATTCAGTAGTATTAATGATGTTGTTTTACGATTGAACCTGCCCCTTGATTTTATTTTGTAACTCTGTTGCAATTAACTTCTGATTGAAACTGACAGAAATTGCAGTTACATTGCTGCTTTAAGTAACATAGTTGTGACATTGATTCTTACTAAAGCAGCAATGTAACTGCGATATCTGTCAGTTTCATTTAGAAGTTGATTGCAACAGAGTTACATAATCAGCCCCCAGATAAAAGTTTATGTAGATGAAAATTCATCATTCTTGAAAAATCAAATTTTGCTCTCTTATTCTTCCAGATCCCTTGGCCGGGCCAAGCATTTACAATCCATCACCCTCAGACGAAATATGCTTACTTTCATATCACTAAAGAAGCTCTTGCAACGGCAACCCCCAGTGCCACAGATTAACCTCGAGGGTTGCCAGGATATCTTCAAATACTCCCCAGATTCAGACTTCCACGTGTGGCTCCCAGCTATGAACTTTGGAAGATGTGTCCCTGAAATAAATGTTACACCTGTTTCTAAAACTGACGCAGAAAGAGATAGCTTTAAAACATTCTCTAAAACATGGTTGAGCTGTTTTAACGGCCGAGGGATGATCGAACATTGCGATGGTGGGGTCATTAAATTTACTGCTAGATGATAGGGTGACTTAAGTAAATTATATTTATTGTTTTATACGTCTAAGATATATCATTGTACTATAAGATACTTTAATGAGATCAATCATTAGTTTATTTAATTGGATATACATTGCCATAGTACTGCAAATAGCTGAGATAGAAAACCTAAAAGTCATTCAAAACTTTGTTGTAAATAATAACATACATATTAAAAAACAAGACAGTACCTCATTTAAATTCTTAATGAACTTCTTTTTTCTATCATTATGATATACTTAATAAAGCAGGTTTCAAATTTCTTTTGTTTCTTTTTTTGTAAAACCTGATTATTAATTATTACTTTTATGGCAGAACTGGCTCGAAAGACTGATTTTATTAAGAATTTAACAAAATATTGATTCGATTTGATAAAAATATAGATTAATAGATCGACAAGTGGTAGTTAAGCTAATAAAGGCAAGCTAATAAAATAAATAGAATATTCGATTTGAATATAAAAAAACGGTGGGATTTTTAAGTGTATCTACTTGGAAAGGAAAGTGCTCAAAATACTGAACAAGTGAGACGGAGCGTGTAATCGGTAAGCAAGGCTCGAACTGCAAACTGAATAAAATGATAATTCCACCCGCGACTTCGTCCTAGATCCCTTGGGAACCTTTGACCAGGATAAAACTGTTTTAATCCAGTTTATAAACTATCTGTGTGGAAAATTTCATCCAAATCAGTCCAGCAGTTTTTGTGTGATTGAGCAACAAATATCCAAACAATTTTTATAAAATTAGTAGCCTAACAACTAATACCGCCGAATTTATAACTCACAGAAGATTAGGCTGTACGTACAGTTATAGATTTTTTGTCTTTCCAAAAATGAGAGAAAGATATAAAACACAAAAAAGCCGCCATAGAGTGGAATTTAACCATGGAAAGTAAAATAATTAATGAAGGCTTTTCAGAATGACAAAAAACTAGGCTCGATAGATGGCGTTGATAAAAATGTATGTGCCAGTGTAATTTTTTTACTCAGCTTCGAAGAGTACTCAGGAGGGGGCCTTACTTCGAGCTCTTATAGCAGGACTTATAATTGAACTGCCTTACTTTTTCGAAGACCTCAAAGGTTAGTTCAAAGGCAGGCCTTGAGCAGTTCTGCTTTTGAATAGAACGGCTTCTTATTTGCTGATGGTAAGCCCCCACTTAGGCAGGTAGATGTAACCCTAAAATGTTTATTTTTGGGCAAATGTCAGCCAGCGAGCGCTTTCTTTCCTCTTTGCTACTGGTCGTTTATTTTTAAAAGCACGAATCTTATATTATATTATATATAGCTCGATTACCACTGACTCACTGATTGACACAATTGTTCTCCCAGAAGGAGCTGGAAAAGGGTATAATAATGTTTGGGGCAAATGTGCAAAACCCCAATCGAACTGGGGAAAAATTATGACATTTGGGAAAAACAAGATGGCGGCTGTGGCGAAGTTTGTAACTTTTTTGTTTTCTAACCGATTTTATTCAAACTTGCAGGAGTGGTAGATTTTGACATTTAAAATTGAGAAAAATATTTTAAAAATGCAAAAACAAAATGGCGGCCGCGCCGGGGAGTTTTGAAAAATTCGATTTTTGGACCCCGAACCGCGTGGCCACAGCTCTAAAGTGTTATTTGATTTAAGAAAAAAAACTTTATTGTTTCACCACAATTACTCTCAAATTTTACCCATCGGGGAAACTTTTTAAAAATTCAAGATGGCGCCTGTCGTAGAGGCCATTTTGTTTGGGGTACGAAAACACGCCATTTTTTAAGTCGATTTTCTTCCAGGTGGCAACACCGGAGCGCTTTGAGGTTCATTGAACGGCTGTAGGTATAGATACAATATATTGAAAAATAGAGTATTTTTACCCCATTTCGGGGTAACTTTTGAGATTTACCCCAAAATGCAAAAAAGTAAAATAACCACTTTTTGACAATTTCAAGTATGAAAACTTGTGTATAGTTTGTATACAAATGACTTTATGGTATTTTGGTTGGTAACGTCTGGCAACCCTAGAAACTGCTAAGGAAAAAGACATTTTCGAGATACCCTTTTTTCAAGTCCTATTGCGGCGACTGGGTGCAAGTGAGAAAAAAAATCAAAACGTCATTGCACGTAGTTTATGTTGCTTAATATAAGAAAAATATGAAATATAAAAAAAACAATATGGCGGACGCGGTGGCGGCCATTTTGTAAATTTTATACATTTTTTAAATATTTCAAGGCTATTTTGAGGCAGTTTACGACAATTGAGAAAGTTGGCATGTACCAACAAATTATGCATATTATGAAGAAGTATTGCCTTGTAAAAAAAAATTACCCATTTTTAGGGTACTTTTTGAGATTTACCCCAAAAAACTGAAAAATAGAAAAAGCGGCATTTTTAAATATTTTTTATTAAAAACCATTAGATTTTGCCAATACTAATGACATTTAACTATTTACATATCGAAAAGATGGCAACACTTGAATTTAAAGTAAGGGTAATTTCCAAGTACCTTACATTTTTATTACCCAAAAGGAGCATTTGTAGATGGGTATAATGTACGGAAAAAGTATTTAGAATTTAGATAACAATTAGAAAAAAAAATTAAAGTGGAAGTCCAGGTCAAGATCCTCATGACGGAGAACTGCCCGCCAAAATGGTACTACATAGGTAGATGGTGCTCAAACTAAAGTTGTAGAGGACTCTAAGTAGATCCTGAAGCGAGAAAAAAAATTCAAAATGGTCGAAAAACAAAATGGCCGCCATACAAATTTACAGAAAACCCAGCACATACAGCTCGATTACTCACTTACTGACTGACTCACTGATTAAAATAATTGTTCTCCCAGAAGGAGGTGAAAAATGGTATAATGATATTTTAAGAAAATGTGCAGAAAAAAAAACAATATGGCGGACGCGGTGGCGGCCATTTTGTAAATTTTATACATTTTTTAAAATATTTTAAGGCTATTTTGAGGCAGTTTACGACAATTGAGAAAGTTGGCATGTACTGAGAAATTATGCATATTATGAAGAAGTATTAAAAAAAAACCATTTTTAGGGTGCTTTTTGAGATTAAAGGCCTGGGCACACCGGATGCGTAGACACGCGCGTGGTCACGCGTGCGTGTACACGCGCGTAGTTACGCACGTAACCCCCTGACACACCGGGTTACGCATACGTCTACGCTTACGCATACGCATACGCAACGCAGCCTGTCCCCTGCGTACCCAGCGGGCACACCGGATGCGTAGACACGCGCGTGTACACGCGCGTGGCTACGCACGTAACCCACTGACATATACCTAGCCGCTGCGGCAGCCATACTTTTTATGTTTGCAATTCCTGTGCACGATGTCTGATGATGTGATTCAAGAGTGATTCAAGAGGAAGGTTTATAATTATGTCATCGTGTCAAATTCCATACTACACCGAAGCGAAGCGAGGGCGGGTCACAAGTCCTTTTTTTGCCAAATGCGACCTTTGATTTGATTTGATTTTTTTGGGACATTCCCCATTCCATAATACATTATTTATTTTGTTAGAGCTGCAAGTTTATGCAGTGCTTTCGATGCTAGGTTTCCCAGGCGGCTTAATTTTTGCCGACATTTTCATATTTCTACATACATAAAACCTCAACTTATAATTCACCTATACCTTTCTCAGGAATCACTCTATCATTTGGTAAAAATCGCATGAATATACGTTTAGTAGTTTTTGAGTTTATCGCGAAGCGCAGACAGACAGACAGACGTGGTGAGGGACTTTGTTTTATAATAATGTATGTAGGTAGTGATATCAAGCAATAGATGACTAGTTTAAATTCATAGAAGTGACGAAGTTCTCTATTTGTAAGAAAAAAAGCAAATTTCATAGGTGGGTCCCGAACAAAACAACTGAATGCGTAGTCACGCGCGTGGTTACGCGCGTGGTCACGCGCGTGATCACGCGCGTAGTGACGCGCAGGAAAGATACGTGCGTGTTCGTATTTGTTCGGTGTGACGTCCAATAGGGAATGCCATTGAGTACAACGTCATCAATGCGTTCCGCTCTGCGTAAGTACGCAGCCTGGTTGTCTCATGAGAGCTGCAATGCGTAGGGTTACGCATCGGTCTACGTGCACGCGTACGTTACGCAAGCGGTGTGCCATATCTCATAAAGTTTCAGGTATTACAACGTCATGGTACGTCTACGTGCACGCTTACGCATACGCTTACGCATCCGGTGTGCTGGAGCCTTTACCCCAAAAAAGTGAAAAATAGAAAAAGCAGCATTTTTTAATATTTTTTATCAAAAACCGTTAGATTTTACCAATACTAATGACATTTGACTATTTACGTAACGAAAAGATGGCAACACTGAAATTGAAAAAGGTTTATTTTCCAAGAACCTTACATTTTTATTACCAAAAAGGAGCATTTGTAGATGTTTACAATGTATGGAAAAAGTATTTAAAATTTATAAAACTATCAGAAAAAAATATTAAAAGTGGAAGCCCAAGTCAAGATCTTCATGACGGGGTACTGTCTGCCGAAATGGTACTACATAGGTAGATGGTGCTCAAGCTAAAACTGTAGAAGACTCTAAGAAAATCCTGAAGCGAGAAAAAAAAACAAAATGGTGGAAAAACAAAATGGACACCATACAAAATTACAGAAAACCAAATTAAACACCACTTACTCACATAATTGTTCTCCCAGAAGGAGGTGGAAAAAGGTATGTGCAAAACCCAGTCGAACTGGGGAAAAATTAAAAGTTGAAGTCCAGGTCAAGATCCTCATGACGGGGTACTGCCTGCCAAAATGGCACTACATAGGTAGATGGTGCTCAAACTAAAGTTGTAGAAGACTCTAAGCAGATCCTGAAACGAGAAAAAAAATCGAAATGGTGAAAAACAAGATTACTTATAAACTTTTAGATTTTTGCATTCACAATGCTATTTTTATATTAAGATGAATAAATAATGAAAAATATTAGAAAAAATCGGCTCACCCGTAGCTAAGATTACTTATATACCTCGATAATAACTACTCTATTTAGTATTGTTTAATAACTACTCACTCACTGACTGATGGAAAAGAGTATAATGATGTTTGGGGGAAATGTGCAAAATCTTAATCGAACTAGGTATAAATTATTACTTTTGGGAAAAACAAGATGGCGGCTGTGGCGAGGTTTGTAACTTTTTGTTTTCCAACCGATTTTGTTCAAACTTACAACAGTGGTAGATTTTGACATTTCAAATTTAGAAAAATAAGAAAAAAACTCAAAACAAAATGGCGGCCACGCTGGAGAGTTTTGAAAATTCGATTTTTGGACCCCAAACCGCGGGGCCACAACTCTGAAGTGCTGTAGAGTTTAAGACAAAAACCTTTTTGTTTCACCACAATTACTCTTAAATTTTTTCTTCAAAGACTATTATTTTCAATTAAACAATCATTATCTTAAAAACCATTAGATATTGCCAATACTAATGACATTTGACTATTTTTATATCGAAAAGATGGCACTGGAATTTGAAAGTAAAGTTATTTTCCAAGTACCGCCACATTGTTATTACCAAATTGCTTGCTAAAAATAAAACGATTGTTTCATCCCGCCTGCAATAATGAATCAATGAGCACCGCTTGCGGACTCGGAAGGGCGGCATAGAACCACCACCACCAAAGTCTTCTAAATCAGTTACATACAAACGACCGATCTCGCCCAATAAGGTAGATTTGACGAACAACACGAAGAAAAAACCCGAGCTACAAGCTAAATGCATTTTTGTGATGACACGGGCCATCAGATTACCTACTGCCTGTGACAAGTTCAAAAGTGAAGACGTTATCCAACGCTGGAAGTGGATCTGCAAGCGCAAAATAAGCTTATTAAAAGTCTGGTGCTCAACTTGCAAAGGCAGTCACCATAAGTTACTTCACCCTGATGTGATGTGAAGTGACGTGATGTAAAGCTGAAAAATCAACATAATACTCTACTATCCTTCTGTTTTTCACTTTGGACAGCGCACATCTGAAGACGGGGAAGTTATCTGAGAAATGTTTAGCGATTAATTTCACTCCACTTTTTCACACAATACTCAGTCCGTTAATATTTTGGATGACGTAGTGGACATGGACTCTTCCTGTGAAGATTGAAGTTGACACATTAGAAGTTTCCAAACTATTAGCATCACTCGACTTAAATAAGTCTGCCGGCCCCGACAATATCCCAGCAATTATAATTATTGCGAGTTGTTCCGAGTTCCTCTTAGTATCCTGTTTAGGCGTTCACTGGGTGAAGGCATTATGCCTGATATCTGGAAATCTGCCTTTATTACGCCAATTCACAAAAAAGGGCTTAAAAATGTAGTCGACAATTATAGACCGATTTCCAACCTTAGTCTGTTTGCAAAATATTTGGAAAAAATTGTCTACAAACAAGTCTACGCATCCGTTACGCAATCTTTATGTCCAGAGCAGCACGGCTTCGTTAAGGGCAGATCGAAGACGTCTAACCTTATCTTATGTAGCGACTTCCTGACAAAACATTTGACTGTACCGTCTCAGGTTGATGTAGTTTACACGGACTATAATAAATGTTTTGATCGTATTGATCACACAACACTTTTACGTAAACTGCAAGCTATAGGTATTAAGGGTAATTTATTTAAATGGTTCTCCTCTTACGTTAAAGAAAAATTCCAGACTGTTGTTCTTAATGGCCACACTTCTTCTCCCATGTTAATACCATCGGGCGTTCCTCAAGGCTCTTTACTAGGACCATTGCTCTTCAACATCTTCATAAACGATATCTCGTCATGTTTTACTCATGCCAAAATCAATATGTACGCTGATGACATGAAGGTATTGATGCCGATCAACTCAACTCAAGACGCTCAGCATCTGAAGGAGGGTCTCACTAGATTTGAGCATTACTGCCATGTTAACAAACTTGACATTAATGTCTCCAAATGCTATGTCTGTATTTATATCCGAAAATCTAAACCCATGTTATCATCTTACAAACTATTAGGCACTGATGTTACCAGAGTTACTACCATACGTGACCTAGGAGTTACCTTTGATAGCTAATTTGCTTTTTGATGAACACATAGACAACATTGTGGCTAAGGCATCTAAAGCTCTCGGCTTCGTTATGATGATGTTACACGATTCAACTCTATAAAAGCTCTAAAAATACTTTACTGTGCTTACGTACGTAGTCATTTAGAATATGCCTCTCAAGTATGGAGGCCCTGTCACAAACTATATGAAACGCGAATTGAAAGGATTCAGAAACGGTTTCTGCGGTATTTACAGTTTAAAACGAATAAATATACTCGTGATTACGATCAGCGATGTCGTAAGTTTCATTTTTACCACTTGTAGAAAGAAGACGCATTGCAGATCTATCGCACCTTCTCAGCATAGCAGGGGCCCTACCGCCTAACTCAAAGCTTTAGCCAGAGCGATAGCTAGACTATATCCATCCTTGTCATATCATAACACAATGACAAGGACGGACAGTGCACTGACGTCATCAACCAAAGCCAGAGTAAAACCCCGCGTTCCGAATCACGCTCACAGCGCTGTTAGTGCGAAACCGACCAAATTAAATAGTCACAAAATATTGCACAAATAGGGTATTTGTGTACCTTCTTAATTTAATGGATTATACCATAGCCTTCTATAATTGCAAGCCGTGAACATAAGTTTGGCAACGTCTGTTACTGTCAGTTCGTGGTCATGTCGTCGGCCAGTCTCCATACTAAATGTATGGGAATATTTCAATTTTAAGAGGTCGATATTTTTTTTCCTAGTAATCGTGTGAGGTTTAAAATATGAAAATAATTTAGTTCCTTTATTGAAATGCTTTGTATATTAAACAATAAGAAAAATATCAACGTTAACCAGGAAAAAATGGCTGTCAAAGATGTCATCTTTTTTGTTGATTTTCTTCAGCAGGGAGTTGATTAACACGCCCTCTAGCAATAAATTATATATCATTAGAAAGGTCTTTTGAAGACAAATATTTGCTGTTAATATACTTTCAATCAATTGTTTATACTTTTGGAGTTAAAGGTTATTAAAGTATAAAAGTGGTTTATTGTCTATGGGAGTTGATTTACCCCACCTCTAGCAATAAATGAAATATTATTAGAAAGGTTTTCACATGATAAATATTTGCTGCAAACATACTTTCTATTAATTGTTAGTATTTTCGGAGTTTTAGGTCATAAATGATAAAAAAATTGGTCAAGTTCAGAGCGTTATAACTCTCAAAGTACTAATAGTTGACGTTTATTGTAATACAATAAAGTGTTTCAAATTTAAATACCTTTCCAATGATGTAAGATTTATTGCTAGGAGAGGCTTAGATCAAAATGCTCATCGTACTAAAGGACCCCCGAAAAGTTCAAATAATTTGACTCAAACCTTATGTTCTAATAAATAAATAATAATAATAAATATAAAACTTTATTGAAATAACCTTACATCACAATTTACAACTAGTTTAAACATAGATAATATAGGAAAAACAAATAATAAATAATTATTAAAATAATATAATACTATGTGCTTGACCACATGCGATGTTGTCGTTCTGCTCAACTTCATGGCTTGGAAATATAGAAGGCTATGATAATACGCTAACAGCGCTGTTGGCGTGATTTGGAACTAGGCAAAAGTCTGTCCTTGTCATCGTGTTATGATATGACAATGATGGATATAGTCTAGCTATCGCTCTGGCTAAAGCTTTGAGTTGGGCGGTCCAGGGGCAGGTGGCTCTGTTGATTGTCCTGAGCTTTTGAGTGGCATTAGTTTACGTTTAGTAGCTTCCTTCCGTAAACCTAACGTACTTCACGTTCCCTGGTGCAAAACGAAGTATCGGCGAAATTCTTTCTTTATCAGAACAAGCAGGTGTTTCAATAGTGTTGCAAAACAATTTGAAATAGACATTTTCAACACTTCTTCAAGTAAATTTAGGCGAATGTTAGGTAATAGTTATTTTTCTAACAAATATTTTTGAAAACTACTTCCTACTTATTTATACTTTAATTACTGGGTGTAATATAGGTACTTACCTTAAATTTTTAACATAATGTAGGCCAACACTGTTCTTATTAATGATTTTCACCTATATGTGGAAGCTTGTAATTGGCCCTTGATATTTATTTAAGTTAACCACTTTATTCTTAACCTAGCTGTAAGCTTCCCGAAGATTGTTAAAATAAAATAAAATAAAATGTCTGAACGCAGACGAAAAACGCATAGAAGAAAGACCCAAAGACTACCGCGACTACCGCAAACATCTGGTCGGCATCAGCAAGTTTCAAAAATGAGTCTTTTTGAAGGTGCTTCCCGTGACCGTCCAGGGAACTGAAGGCAACTTTAACACGTGTGCTCTGCTTGATGAAGGGTCCACCGTGTCACTCGTGGAGAGCAGTGTAGCCAACGTGGCAGGAGCCGGAAAGTGGAGCGTTGAGTTGGCGTTTCAGGATGCGGTGGGCGGCTGTAACAACCTGGCAAGATCGTCTCTTTCACGCTTATTATGACAGATACAGTATCCTTCAGCCTTGAATGAGTTCGTACGAAGAACTTCACGTTTCCAAGACACTCAACAGGGAATATGCATAAGTCAACGATTTTGATAAAAAAATTGAGATTGATCGCTGCGGATACGTATTAAAAACATGATGGAACAGAAAAACAATGTATTATTTTAGTTTTATCACACGATGAAATCAGGGGAACATAACGATTTTTTTTCATTTTTGGATATAATGCACTTTACAGTCAGATAGAATATTGAATGAGAAATAATATTTTGTATGACACATGTGTTGGCATGTTACCCAACACTATTTTTATTGTACATCACTGCTTCAATTGGAGGTTCGCTTCCCACTCTCTCTTCGTTTCCGGGCACCATTGCGTGTGGTTCGTGTTCCATACTTTTATAAGTAATTTGAGTTAAAATATACAAGTTTGTATGTGTCTTTTGCTTCCAAAAATAAACCCTGCCTTCAGTCAAGCTACCAGTGAGTTTCAATTATCTACAGTCCTACATCTACGTGCCATTCCACAACATGTATGTTGGTACTTAGACGCAAAATTTAGGGATATCATTTTTTTGGCTAACTCCATAAAAATCGCGCCTAAAATCATGGTTGGTGAAGTCACAAAACATGACCATTTTGTACAGAGTGTTTTCGGCGGGTGCTGATGCGTGCTAACTTCAAGTACCTAACTATATCACGAAAAAAAGGAAGGGAAAGGTTTTAATATTACAGTTGATTTTCTCACGCATTATACTTTTGATTTGATACAAAAAAAATGCTGCATATTCCCTATTGATGGCAATATGATTTCTTAATACGACCATCTCGATCGACAGACAATCCTCAATTCCTCATAGGCCAAGGTTATTGTCATTTGAATATAAGCCGAGAAATAAAAGAAGGCAGGAAGGATGAGCCTGTTGCCTCTCTCACTGAACTTAGTTGGATTTTGCATGATGTTTCGTCGTCAATTTCGAGGAAGATTATGCCCGAGTTTGCTTGTCACTACAGTCCGAAAAAGAGGATGAACTTCACTTCTTATTAGAGAATTTCTTTAGACTTGATAGCATAGGCATCAGGAATTCTAAGCTACCTAGATATTCTCGAGAAGAATGACGAGCACTTCACATTATCGATACTAAGTCGAAGAAAATCGACGGCTCTGGGAGTCTGCTTTGCTGTTAAGAAACGATGACATCAAGCTTCCCAACCCAACAACAAGAGAAACGCCGAAAGTAGATTACGTTTGATTGAGAAGATAATGGATTTTGATCCGAGCTTCGCAGTAGACTTCACGAAGCAGACGCATAACATGTTGGAAAAAGATTATGCCAAGAAAACTGCTCAGGCACCAGTTGCTCGAGTTTGGCATCTCCTACATGTTGGCGTTAGAAATATCAAAAAACTTGGAAAACTTAGACTTGTTTTTGATGCGAAAGCCGAAACTCAAGAAGTGTCTCTGAATAGCAAATTACTGACTGGCCCAGATATTTAGAATTCATTAGATGATGTCCTGGTTAGGTCCCGAAAAAGAAAAGTAGCCGTTACTACAGATATCAGGGAATTGTTCCTGCAGTTTAAGTAAATGATCAGGATCAAAATGCCCAGTGCTTCTTTTGGAGGGTTATGGAAAGAAAGAAGCTCTCAGAAACTTATAAGTTCACCTCGATGACCTTTGGTGCCACATCATCTCCATGCACAGCTACTTGTATTATTCGTCGTAATACTGATGATTTTGTTTCATGTCATCATCCACAAGCAGTGGAAACCATTAAGGAAAGGCACTACGTTGATGACTATCTCGACTCCACGGATAATTAACGAAAAGGGGATGAAGCGACTGATTGTGATTCATAAGGCAGGAGGTTTTGACTTAAAGTTGGGCCTCTAATAGACCCAGCAATTGGAAACCAGCCACAGATACTTTAGGGTTTGATCTCAGCTTTAAGTAGGTGGACAAAGAGATCAACGAAGGTTTGCGACCGCCAACAAATCGTGAGTTGCTAAAAATTTTAATGTCACTGGGTATGTTTATGTCCCTTCCTGATTTATTGAAAGATATTGCTGCAGGAAATTTGGCGGTCTACGATCAAATGGGATGATCAAATCGTCGAGAAGATGAACAAAGATTGGTATTGGTTCAGAAGCTTGAGACTTGCAAATTATTTTCAGTACCCAGATGTTATGGTTTCTCACAGATGACTAAGTTAAGATTACACATTTCTATTGACGCCTCTGAGCAAGCATTATGCCACTTTCGCTTACTGAGTAGAGATGACGATGTGGCATTTGTAGCTGGGAAATATAAAGTTGCACCTGAAAACTGCAACGATCCCTAAGCTAGAGCTGCAGGTTGCTTTAATGGGATCCCGTTTAGGTCACACCATGAATGGTAAAAGCAAGAACAGAAACTCGAAATAGCAAAACGATTATTCTGGACAAATTCACAAATAGTTTGGAAATGGATTAATAGAAAGCCACGAAAACAGAATTTCTTATTAGTTTCTCTATGGTTTTAATGCTTGAACTGCAAAACCACTTTGAAGCCCTTGAAAACAGCATATGCAATGAAGTTTCAGAGCTCAGCGGATGCTCATGCTATATAAGCAGCGCAAGACCGATCGTCGTGGAGATCTTTGGGGGAGGCCTATACCCAGCAGTGGATGTCGGGGGGCCGATATGATGATGATTTTAATATAAGCCAGCAAAGTTTTAGAAAAAAAACAGTATTAATTTTCACCATGCATCACCGTCACCACACCGCACTGCAACTTGCAGACAAATTCCAATGTGATTTTGTCGGATGGCATGGCAATAAATACCGCATTCCACAATTCGCAGTCAGACTGTACAAAAGCCGCTGTTTACAGTCCAACAGGGCAATGCCCGCGGGCTGCTTCAGCAGCCCGCGCACCAGGGCGAAACACTAGTTCATATTTATATACCTAAAGTTCTTGTTTAAAAGCCCTGTGTAAAAGCCATAAAGTTAATATTACCTAGCGGAATAGAGGAACAAAGGGCTGAGCAAGCGAGATGTCACTATCACTAATCATCAGCAATAACTTTATGTTAAAAGCCAATTTTGACATTTCCATCAACGCCATCTAGTGAGATAATTTACTCTGTGGTGGTGGTGGGTGATTGACGGCTTAGCGATTGGTCTGCTGGAATGCACCCAATATTTACGTTACGACTCTCATGTCATGTCATATTCCCCGCGTTCCAAATCACGCCAACAGCGCTGTTAGCGTATAATCCATTAAATTAGGTAGGTACACAAATACCCTATTTGTGTAATATTTTGTGACTTTTTAATTTGGTCGGATTCGCGCTCACAGCGCTGTGAGCGTGATTCGGAACGCGGCCATTATCCCCGCGTTCCAAATCACGCCAACAGCGCTGTTAGCGTATAATCCATTAAATTAGGTAGGTACACAAATACCCCATTTGTGTAATATTTTGTGACTTTTTAATTTGGTCGGATTCGCGCTCACAGCGCTGTGAGCCTGATTCGGAACGCGGCCTATGTGTCTGTTCCATGTCTGTTCTGTGGTAAATAACCTAAAAAGTCACGTCGTTGATTTGTTTTCATTTCATCAAGAAATTTTTATTGTATGATTTGTGGTTAAACGATTTATAAAAAGTGATTTAGAATGGCGGAACAAGTAAATCAACGCATTGAGGGTATGATAAATGAGTTGGAGCAGATGCGAAGAACAAAGTTGTATGATGATGAAGAAATAAGGTTATTATAACTATTTACACCCGCATAAACTGTGATTATTTATCTAAATTCGTACAATTTTATTACACTTACGTTATTGTTTATTTGTTTTATTCCCACTCACTTTTGGACTTTCTAGTTACTAAAGATTTGTTAAAGCTACTATTTTTGCTTGAAACTTTTGGACTTTGATTCATATTTAAATTACAGAGAAATATCGCGAAAACGCAAAGAGTTTGAGTACAGAATTCAAAGGAGAGTTAAGCAAAAAGAAGATTTTGTACAGTTTATTGCGTATGAATTAACTCTTCTTGAAGATATTTCTCTTCGACGGAAGCAAGCAAAACTGGGTGAGAAGAAGAAAGATATTGAGTATTCTGTGGCTAAACGGCTGAACAAAATTTTCAAACAGTTTATCTACAGATTTCAAAATGATATTGGGATATACTTTGAATATATAAAGTTTTGTCAAAGTGTCGGTTTTGATCATGCTGTTTCTGGTATTATAGGACAAATGTTGCAGGTAAAAACATTTAATAACCTTATTACTTTTTGACTTTTGTATACTTTTAATGGAACTATAGGCCTTTTTTAGATCCTTTTAAAGTAGGCATTGTGTAAAAAGAGCACAGATAAGTGTCTCAAAGGTGAGCAAAAATGTTTATTGTCTTCGGAAAACAGTATAGATTCCTCCATCATTTTCTTTTTGTTCAGTGCTCTTTTACATGGTATGATATATAATATTGCACAATGTTATATGTATGACTGTTTGGTTCCATAATAAATAAAAAATAATTAATCAAAAAAAATGCTCTGTTTCAATTGATATCAAATTGAATACCCTTCAATTGACATATTGTATGTATTCTAGATACACGGTGACAAGCCTAAGATGTGGCTCTTGGCTAGTAAATGGGAAAAGGAGGAGCAACATAACCTGGAGAGTGCTAGAAACTTTCTGCTAAAAGGATTACATAGACATCCAGAAGCTGAGATCCTTTATCTAGAATTATTTCAAATTGAACTTACTTTATGTGCCAAGTCTGAAGAAAAAGAAGAAAAGGTAAAAAGATAACTACTTCAAACTACAAGTAAAAATATTTAATACTAGTGGCTGCCCGTGACTTCGTCTGCGTGGACAGTTATTTCTCTATCCCTCAGGAACAGTATCTTTTTTCGGGATGAAAGGTACCCTATGTCCTTCTCTGTACCCTTGACAACGTGTATGCCAAATTTCATGATGATCGGTTGAGTAGTTAAGACGTGAAGGTGTAACAAACAAACAAACGGACTTTCGCATTTATAATACTGGCAGCCGCCCGCGACTTCGTCTGCGTGGACAGTTTTTTTGCTATCCCTCGGGAACTGTACGTTTTTTCGGTATGAAAGGTACCCTATGTCCTTCTCTGTACCCTTGACAAAGTGTATGCCAAATTTCATGATGATTGGTTGAGTAGTTAAGACTTGAAGGCGTAACAAACAAACAAATAAACAAACGGACTTTCACCTTTATAATATTAGTAAGGATATTGTATTGTATTTTTAGAATATGCATTCAAGCAAGAATTCTTTCGTTTCAGGAAAAGCAGTTAAAGAGGGCGGATGTGATATGGAAAAATGGAATGAAAAGTCTTAATGACTTGGCTTTTTTGTTCAAGTTATGTGATATCAGTATAAAGTTTGAGGCTGACAAACTTATAACAGAAAGTATAAAAGAGGAAATTTGGTCTAGACGTAATAACAAAGAAGTGTGGTCCTACATTGCTACAAAAGAAATAGAAGTAAGTTTATACCAGTTTTTTTTTAATTTTCGAAATATATATTTAATCCCATTAATCTACTTATATTACTTTCTAGGGCTACCACTGGGAAGGGATTGAAGAGTTTATGGACAGTGAAAACAATTTCTCAAAAGAATTGCAATATTATAAAAGTGTTTATGAAAAAGCACTTCAACAGGTTTGCATATTGCATTCATGTTTTTTCAATCTATGTAAGTAGTTTGTAATTGCAATTTAATATTTTTATTTTAGTTTCCAGATGAAACACTCTATACGCAATACATACATGGTTTATTGGGTGCCAGTGATACGGTTTGCTCTGATTCACAAAAGATTTCTGCCGTCAAACAGGCTTGGTATTATGGACATGAAAATGGATTACTAAGTAAGGAAATGTTTGCATTTGGTATTGAAGTTCTGAAGACAGAAAATGAAATATCAGATGAGAGACTTATGGAGGTGAAACTTTTACAATTGTTTTAATATTATTTTAAGGCTGTGGTCAAACTTAATTACTTTATTGTTTTTTATTCTATTGCAGCTCTTGGATACTGTTCCCATGAATGTATACCATGATAAGTTTGTTTGGGAAGAAAAACTTAAATTGTGTAAATCATATGATAAGAAAATATTAGCAGTTCTGGAAGATGCTACAAGGGTATTAAAATCAGATGCTGCTCTAAGTCTTTGGAGTACAATGTTGGATAATATTGAATCTAAAGATATTGTAAGTCTACTGTCAGTACTATGGTCAGCCTATGAGGTTAACTTTATACTACCATGTCGGACCAACTTATTGCATTCATAAATATTTTATAGGTTGCAACTTTTAAAACACGCAATATAGTTAGTTAGTGTAATAAAGTACTTGAGAGTTCTGTGCACCTACTCCTTAGACTAACTGTACTACTGATGATATATCTATAACTTTGTATGGCAGACGTTACTGTAATTTGGATATAAATTGATGTATTTTTGCAGCTAAAGAATCTGTACAAAAAGTTTCAAAATTGTGAAAGTGCTGTGCTGATGGCTTTAAAATCAAAATTATTACAGAAGACATATGAATACAATGGTATAAAAT
The DNA here is from genome assembly GCA_928269145.1 of Agriphila tristella. NCBI lineage: Eukaryota > Metazoa > Arthropoda > Insecta > Lepidoptera > Crambidae > Agriphila > Agriphila tristella. Next base: position 50,076,711 of record OV743431.1, on the reverse strand, counting down.
TAGCTAGAGATATGTACGAGGAAATGATAAAGGCTCCTCCAACTCAGATAGAGACTCATACAGTTATGATTGAAATAGAAAAATCACAAGAAAAGCCAAACATCAAAAACATCCGGAAATACTATGAATGCCTAGTACAACAGCATGGAAAAGACAGTGTAGATATATGGATGGATTATATGAAGTTTGAAGTTGAACTAGGTAATGCTCAATCAGCTCCAAATATATACAGGAGAGCCATTAGTGCTTTAAAAAAGGAATTGGTTGACGATTTCATTAAAGCACAAACCTTATCCAAGTTAAAATAAATAATTATTCTAAATGAACCTTGTGTTTACTTTTCAAAATGATACTACCACTGACAAATAAAATATTTTTATTTTAATATAACCACGCCTCAGCTCAACAATCTAGCAAAATGAACCTCCACATAGATAACAACAATGCTAAAAATTATTTACACTCTCATTTTACACATTTTTTATTCTCTACAAGTTTGAATCTACTTTGGTGATTGTGGAATAACACTTAGCAAATAAACACAAATAGGTAGATAAATGCAATTCAGAAATCTGATAAAGTGATTACTGCAGGGCCGCAATAGGAGCAATGTAATACCTAAAGATTAGGGAGGAGCCTCGCTTGTGTTGCTTATTTCTGAGCAATTCTCTCCAGCAGGACTGCCAAGATGGGTATGCGGGCATTAGAGGTGGGTTGCCCGCCTTCAGGCTGCAACCTGCCACAGCCATGCAAGTGGAAACCACCACTAACGGATAGGTCAATGTACTGGTCACAAATGTAAGCAATGGGACAGTGTAATATCGCAGGTCTTTGGTCTTGACTAAATATTTGTTTACGTAGTATGCTAGCACACCCGTCACAGCTACACAAGTTAAATCTCCAAGTAATTTTGGAACAATTCCATGAAAGAACCCGAGTATGCCATCATCTCTGTAGATGGACACAATGGCACCAATAAGTGAGCTGTAATCTTCTTCTTTCCCAATAAATGAGGCCATCATTCGCACAGACACAATATGGAATGGATAGGATACAATAACAGAAGCGGTATGCATTATCATGTCTCGGCGTCCGAGCTTGACATAGTCTTCAAGTTTAGGTTCTTCATCTGTCACAATATTTGGTGGGTCATTGATTTCAGGAAGGTCGATGCCACATGCATTGATGACTTTGGACGTGAGTTGACTGGATGCAATGAGTCCAAGTACTCGAGCAGAGAGGCCTCTATAACAGCCAAAGAATCCGTCTTGCGTTTTGATATACTTGATATATTGGAAAACGTTAGGTAATATCATGGCAGGGCGTCCGAAAAGAGTCGTCGATCGGCGCGGCGGCAGAGGCTCGTAGCCAAGCTGGATGAGTACTTTCGCATATTCCATGGGATGGCATATTGTCGTGACGAGTAACTGAGATGGGAGTGCAGCTATTTTCTCTTTTTCAATTTCGTCCATATTTTGACGACAATACAACCTTCTGAAATCAAAAATTACTGACCATAGATAAAAAATGTTATCAAAAATGACAGTTTGTGAATGACAGTTGTCACAGTCAGTGTTGCCACTACCTCTCCATCAAATCCCACACACATGACTCCTTGATTACACACATGGGCGTATCTAGATGTCACTTTTAATCGAAGGATTTTCGTAAAACTTATTTTACTCTTATTAAATTATAACAATTTTAACCGTCGTGGGTTTTTCTAAATTTTTTATTTTGCTTTTGAATTTTAAACTTTTTAAAGAATTCATACGTTATCTAAATACTCTAAAAACTGCATCTAAATCGGTCAAACTGTTTGGAAAATGATAACTGCAGCGCCCCCTAGCGGCTCAACACCTACATACCAACAGAAAACCGCATCTAAATCGGTCATAATATTGCTCTGGAGATAAATGGGAAAATGATTACTACAGCGCCCCCTAGCGGCTCAACACCATATCACCAAAAACCATCGTCCACACTCTACAAACCTATTACAGAAAACCGCATCTAAATCCGTCAAATCGCTCTGAAGATAAATGGGAAAATGCTCACTGCAGCGCCCCCTAGCGGCTAAACACCTTAACACCTATCTGAGAACCATAGCCGATAACCTACAAACCCATTACAGAAAACCGCATCGAAATCAGTTGAGTACCTAGTTTTAGAGAACTTTTCAAGTGTGACTTACAGTTTGACCATAAAGAGTTGAAATTAAATAAAATGGAACTAAAAATTTTCAGTACTAAATTTAGTAAGTGTTGCCAATTTATTCGTGATTTTGACGTGTTTACATAGAAAGTGGCGCCCTCAATTTTTGTCAACTCTTTATGGTCAAGCTGTATCTGTCTGCTGCAGCGCCCCCTGGTGGTCTACCACCATGAAACATGTCTAAGAACCTGCTCTGAAATGAAACCTTTTGAATGCAAAAAACCGCATCGAAATCGGCCCTGTAGTTTCCGAGTAAAATGGTAACAGACAAACAAACAAACATCCTCTAACCCCAAACGCATATACCGCCTCCGTTCCGTTCCGTCCATCGTGGGTAAAAAGTGACAAACAAAAGGTGTGTTTTACTCACATATATCAGAAACTAGGACAATGTGCATTTTTTTGCATTTTTATAAAACAGGAATATTATCTACAAAACGACATCAAAATCTTTGCTATGAGTTGCATATTTCAATAATTATTTTTGTTTGAATATGACCATTACGTAAACAATATATTTTTTATCCGTTTTTGAATTAAGTTGATAATTTTATTTAAAACACACTAATTTTGGATTAAAATTTACTTTAGTAATTTTTTATGACCTATTAAAGTAAAAAGTTTGGTTCCCTATGTTTTTGCATAAAATTTTAAGGCATAATATGTCTTAGCATAATATGATTTCGCCAAATGATGTTTACGCATAATATTACTTAGTCATAACAGCTTATGCATAATTATTTTAGGCATAACTAATTTAAGCATAATCATGTTTAAGCATAATATTCTTTAGCATAAATTTAAACACGCATAATGTTATTAACGCATATTTTAATAAACAAAAAAATGAATACACTTCGAAACTTACACATTTAAAAGCTATTGCTAAAAATTTGCACTTGAAATAAATATTAATAATGTTTGTCACATTCATGGCTAGGGGTATGTTTCTACAATGCTGAAGTTGAAAACACAGAATTTTACAAGACCTATGGACGAAACGCCGAAAATCAAATGGTCGAACGGTTGTTTGGTTGTACGTTTAAAATCACGAAAGGACATTTTAACTACTAAATCCCGAAGCTTTAAAAACTGAAGGTTAATTGAGGGTTACATGCCAGCAGGTCGGTTCTGGTACTTCGCCGACCGCTGCTACGGCACGCTCGCTTCGCTCGCTCGGCTCGTGCGTTACAGGTCGCAATGAAATTTAACCTCCTCCTAGCTCGCTACGCTCGCTCGTCGTCGCACCTAACAGACTTTTGGGATTTTGAACTATCGGCATTCTAACTTTCGGGATTTCGAACTATCGGTAATTTAATAATCGATCTTTTAAGTTACGGTCTATCGGATATCGATATTTAGGATTTTCGGTATTTTGAAAATAGGTGTTTTATACGTCGATATTTCAGTCGTAAATAAATTAATATGAAATTTTCGGCATTTTAATACATACCCCTCTTGCAAGAAAATAAATAAGTACGTTACGTAAAATTCTTTATTCTTATTGTTTTTGATTTTTATGTCTAAATAATATTAGGCGAATAGACAATATGCCTAATAACATTATGCGAAAACAAATTAGTCTAAATGATTATTATGCTTATATAAATAGTATGCCAAAAAACAATTATGCCAAAGTATTATTATGACAAAAAAAATATGCCAAATCCGTTATGCCAAATCAAATTAGGTATAAATCCATTATGCGAAAACAAGGGATCCCAAAAAGTTTACATACTTAATTTTTTTAACCTAATAAGCGTTATTATTAGCTTTCGAAAAGTATTTTTTTATAACTGTAGGACATTTAAATCCGGAGAAATTGACATTTTTGGGCAGGGCCTTCTAAAATAAAAAGTCAAATTTAAAATGCCGGTCATTCCAACAGGAGAGGGGGATAGACCCAACATTTGGAGAGTTTTGTCGTTAAAATTGTTATTATCTGCCTTTAAAAGCTCCGACATCGCTATCAAAACATATTGTATATTTTGTAACTGTAATAGTACACAATTACACACATATTTCTATTACACACGGGTTACACACGAGAGGCCTTGATTACACACAAAATGTGTAATTACACACAAAACGGCAACGCTGGTCACAGTTGCTCGGTTGTGTTGCCAGTTCCCAATATTTTATTTTACACTTTGGTTGCCAGCAATGGCCATTAAGCAGTATGAATAGTAAAGTACCGCATTCTAGGCAGCTACCGCCGCCATCGCCACCGCCTAACGTTAAAAAGCTTATGACATCAGTGTACTGTCCGTCCTTGTCATCATGTTATGATATGACAAGGACGGATAGAGCATAGCTATCGCTTTGGCTATCGCTTTGAGTTAGACTGTTTGCACATTATCCGATACGATTACTTAAGGATGGTTTCTTATTTGCTGTTGGTAAGCCCCCAGAGGTATTGAATTTAGAGGAGACCGGCGGGCTGATTATCTAATTAAAAACCACCTAGCGACTGGTTGCAGTTCACAGATGATCGTGATCCATTGCTACTTCTTTTTGGGTTAAAAAAAAACATACCAAAGAAAAGTAGCAATGTATGTCAAATGCAACCGGTCGCTAAATAGTTTATTTTTAGATAATCAGGGTGCCGTACTAAACTTTTATATTTTTTTCAGGGATTGATAACGTTATTTTTAAATGTATCGTTATTTCTTACTTTTTTTTTTACCGTTACTTTTAACATTAACGTTATGTCAATGAATAACGTAACTTAAGATTTCAGTAAATAACGTTAATTTTAACGTTATTTCTTCCTTTTTGTTACCGTTACTTTAAAATTAACGTTATTTCAAATAATAAAAAAACGTTATAACAAATGTCAGGGGTACCAACATAACGCCATCATAGGTAATAACCGATGAAACGCACTCTAGTATTGTTTTATTTACATTCGAATGCGGGTGCATTGCATTCCAATGCTGCTTGGAGCATTTGGGACCAAGTATATCAAGACAGTTTACTTGGTAAGTTCTGACGAGGTAGCCACCACTACATTCACAACCAAGATCGCGCGTATTTCAAATATCCCACATCCCACATGCGTACACACTTGTACCACAAAACTGCACCAATTTTAAGACACAATATCCACCACCGAATCGAACTTGATAAAATGGCGCCAAAAAAACCGAATGCGTTTCATCGGATACTTTCTAGGACATTATGTTGGCAGTACCGTCATTGTTATCTTATTGCGATGGATTAAGGTTCAAAATTGAATAAATTTATGGGATACCAACATAACGCCAGAGGTATAAATAACTCCGAAATTGGTCATTCGGGTCGGGTGAGAACCACCTAGCGACTGGTTGCAGTTCACAGATGATCGTGATCCATTGCCACTTCTTTTTGGATAAAAAAAACATACCAAAGAAAAGTAGCAATGTATGTCAAATGAAACCAGTCGTTAAATAGTTTATTTTTAGATAATCAGCCTACGGGTTGCTCTAAGCGCTCCTACGCACTGTCCGGTTAGACGCTTTGCGGCTGTCCGTCCGGTGTACCGCAATCAAAAATATGTACGAAAAAATAGTTTACATTCGCACTGTGATACGGCTGCCGCCCAACCGCACCGGTCGCTCGCAGAGCTGCGGCCTGCGGCCCGCCCGACTGACGGCTATCCGGACGGTCGCTGTACGCACTACGCGGATGCACTGCGCGTTGCGGTTTGCTAGTTTGTGGTTGCTCGCCAGCGAATGCTTGCTCTCATCTCGTGTTTGCAAAATAAGGATGATCCTATCCGCACTTGCCGGTGGCGGTTACGGCTAGCCGCTGCCCGTAGGCTGATTATCTGATTAAAAACCACCTAGCGACTGGTTGCAGTTCACAGATGATCGTGCTACATCCATTGCTACATCTTTTTGGATTAAAAAAAAACATACCAAAGAAAAGTAAATAAATAATTTAGTTAAAATAGTTTCTTTTTAGATAATCAGCCTACCGGTTAACCGCAACTGCAACTGCATCCTGCGGCCAGCCGGACGGACAGCCGCAACGCGGCTAACGGACAGTGCGTACTATCCCCGTCAATTGGTAATGCGCCTGGCGGCCATGATTTTAACCTCAAAAACGAAAAACAATGAGCGGTTTTCTGACAGCAGAGAATTTTAGTATAATTTTATGTCGACAGATGGCGTTACTTCAACTAAGTCGATTTTTTAAATATTATTTCCCACTAATGGTCATATTGGTCATAGAAAAGTTTTCGTAACACGCCATCGGACAACCAACGTACAAAGCAACAAACCACATACTCAACAAACGTATAATAAAAAAGTAATTACATTTCATATTTTTCATGAAAAGCTACCTACTAAGTACAACGACATTAGTTCTATTTTATGAACTACTTTTTTTCTTAAACTGCCTTTTGAAAACCGCTCATTGTAAAATGTTTATACCTAACTAAACCCTATCTTATTGAAAATAATAGTTCAATAATTAATATATTAGATTACCTATCAGAATTTTCTTGTTTCATGTCATTTTTAGTTGCGGATCACGTCAACGTGGATGTTAATGTGACAAGGTTCCAGCACATTACCAATTGAAGGGGATAATATGGGGGCTGAGGCGGCCAAAAAAAATCTGCTGTTCCATGTTTTTTTTTTCGCGATTAAGGCTGGCCCCAGACCTACCGGTTCCGTTTCTTTGCTTTGCTGTGCTACCTTGCTTGAAAGACCGCCGGCCAACTAGGGTAATTTTCAATCTATCGCATTTTGGGACTAGACCAAATTGGCAAGATAGCCATTAGCTTGGTTTTATCAAATATCATCGCCTGGATTGCGAAGTAGGAAGCTTTTAGGCGATATGCCACCCTGAACATGGACTCCGATCGTTAAAAATAACTCGGAACAAGATGTTTGGTAAAGCCCTATAAAACTGAATATGGTAGATAGGGACCATAATAAAACTGAACAACTTTTACTATGGGACCAAATCTGAACTTGCGAAAAAAATGAACTGTTTCATACATTTTGATAATTTCGTTATTAATTTTTGTATAAAACAGCAGTTTTTTTTTAAAACGAAAACTAAAACTTCTCATCGCACCCCAGACGATGATATTTGATAACACCAAACTAATGGCTATCTTGCCAATGTGGTCAGGTCAAAATATGCGATAGATTGAAAATGAGCCTCTTGGCCGGCGGTCCATGGTAGAACAGCAAAGCAAAGAAATGGAACCGGTAGGTCTGGGGCCAGCCGTGGTTGGCCCCATAGTAAAAGTTGTTTATTAACGTGGTCTGAACACCCTTTTCATTTTGTACTTTAAAAATAACGGTGTGTATTATTGTGCAATAGAATTGATCGTTTAGGCTCAAAAGATATTTCAAACTTATTGTGCAATTAAATATTGCTTAATTTGATTGTATCGTCTAGGGTCCTGGTTTGTACTATTAGTTATTCTGTGGCCTGGTAGAGGTTGTATAGCTGCGAGAATGCAACCTCCTTTTATATACTTACCTAACACTTTTTTTTAATAATTTACGATTGTTTTTTATTTTACTCGATTTGTCGTTGCTCTGTATTTCTACCGAAAAACATCTGTAATTTTCATAGATATAGTAATTTTGTATTATTTTTCTTATTTAACTTAATTTTGCCAATTTGTTTTCTTGAAAATGTCAAATGTGAAAGTCTTGACCTCATGGTAATTTGTCATAATATGTACCTAGGTACCTATATTCTCAGACCAAAATTGTTCTGTTGTGTTTTTTTAACTCGTCCTATTCTCAGAAAAGTCTTCATGAGTCTATATATTGGTCTGTTGTCGCTATGTATGTAATTTGTGAGTTCTTGAGTGTTTCTTTTGTCGTGTTGCATTGAGGTCCTGTCTCTCTCGAATGGAAAAGATTGTCGGCTGCCTTTGCTGTCTGGTAAACGGCAGACTTGTACTATTATGTATTCTGTGACGGCAGGCTGATTATTTAATTAAAAACCACCTAGCGACCGGTTTCAGTTCTCAGATGAATGTTATACATTGCTACTTTTCTTTGGTATGTTCTTTTTACCCCAAAAAGAAGTAGCAATGTATTACATTCATCTGTCGAATGAGACCGGTCGCTTGGTGGTTTCTAATTAGATAATCAGCCTACCGACCTACACGAAACGAGCAAGGCTCAAAAACTGAAATAATGTTTGATTGGTCTGAATTGAAGTGTTTGGTTTATTTGTTTTGTGGTTCTCTGTAGTTCATATATAATGTTTAAACATCAATTTCTGACATAAGTTTCTGTGGTCTTCAGTTTTAAAATTTGTTGCTAGGTTCATCACATTTGAAAACATAAGATCACAGAAACCCAAGTGGAAAATAATAATAACATTATTATAAGGAGAAAAGGAAGCATATGTTGTGAGCGGGGGCCCTACCGCCTAACTAAGGTTGCCAGATGGTCGGGATCCACCTTCTCCCGGAATTTCAAGTGGTCTCCCGACTCCCGAAAAATCTAAAAATCTCCCGAAAAACTCCTGTTCCGAAAGTTCTCTAGAAAACAATATTTTTTGCGTAAGAAACCACAGATCACAAGATTAGTGGATGAAACTAACTAAAAATCGCGCTGCGCGGCCGTTTTATTTTACTATAGGGAGGCAAGAGTACAAGATTAATGGATGAAACGGGTGAAACTAACTAAAAATCGTGCTGCGTGGCCGTTTTTTTCAATAGACAGGCAAGATCACAACTTACAAGATTAGTGGATGAAACTGACTAAAAATCGCGCTGCGCGGCCGTTTTTTTTACTATATACAGGCATCTAAGTTATATTTTTAATTTTAAATATTTATTTATCCCGACAACAACCACAAAATCCCGACATTTTCAAATTTTCTCCAGATATTTTGGACTTCTGGTCTGGCAACCCTACGCCTAACTCAAAGCGATAGCTATACTCTATCCGTCCTTACCCCCTAGTCATAGTAACATTTGCAAATTTTCGCTATCGCTTCGCTTTGAAACATGTATGGATTTGACGTTTTAAAATTCGATAGTTAACGAAACCTTATGTCAATCCCATACATGTTTCGAAAGCGAAGCGATAACGAAGATTTGCCAATGTTACTTTGGCTAGGCCCTCTTGTCATCGTGTTATGATATAGTCCCTTCTTAGACATGTGTCGTTCCGGACCGAAATAGTTCCACGAACTATGTCCGACACTGGAACGATATCGGTCCGGTCCAACAAGCCTAGCTAAATAGTTCCATCGTTCCTCCACGTCGCTCACAAAAAATACGAATCTTGGTTACGTGGTCGATTCAATACAAAGGTTCGAAGCGAACCGACCGAGAGTGGTTAATTTTAGCCAAATATGTTGAATCAAAACTACATCTCCGAAAGAACCTAGGAACTGAGATGTGATGTGACACGCCATTTTACTAAAATTAAAGTTAGTAGAACAGAATGACAATCTATGAGATTGACAGGAGCTAATCATTAGCTTATATGATGTCATGTCCATACATTGTAATTCTATTCTACTACCGTTAATTTTATAAGAATATGGATATTCAAATCAAATCAAAATATATTTATTTAAATGAGCTCACATATTAAGCATTTTTAAATCGTCAAATCTTTTACCCTACAACTCATTATGACGTCTTTTAGCTGACAAGAAAAATGGGCGCAAAAAACTTGTCAACGTTATCAGATGGAACGATATTTACAAATATGTAAATCGTTTCCAGACTTTATAATAATAAAGATTAACAAATAAATAACATTATTTAATTAGCTCATTTCTAATTTGAGTAGGGGGCTGTTCTGATTTAATTACATATTAAAAAAGGTATGTGTAACGTGAGAACTAGATAGTTCCGCGAACATGTTTCCCGAACATAGTTCCTCTATGCAATGGAACCTTTCCATGTTCAATCCTATGAGGGACATGATTTGCGCATCTCTATCCCTTCTGTTAGGGTAAAAATAGTTCACTTTGTGATACCAGCACCAAATTTTAGTATGTTGTTAAACATGTTATTTTATCTTAAAAACCGTCGGGAGCCCACTTGTAAAGTGCCTGGATCCGGAGATATGACGTCATCAAAATGGCGGCCGCCGTATTTAAAAAAAAGAGATTAATTATGATTTTATGAGCCCTATACACATGTGTGGGGTGTTAAACGAAAGGTAATTAAGTGTTCTATAATTCTATAATAACAACATCAGCGGAATAGTACAGTTACGAAAATATTTTAAATTATATGGAAATTTAATACACAAAAACTCCCCATTTTTTTGATTTGAGTAACCATAATTACTGAACTGATATTTTTAATGGCAAACAAAAAATATGTCCACTAAGTCCATTTAATGCAGATTTGAAAAACTGTAACTTTTTAGTAACTTTACTAATAATAAATAGCGAAAAAAAATTTCAAAACGTCGCGCGCCGTCGATTTCTTTTATGGGTAGAATAAAATAATATATTTTAGATATAACAATATGGGTATCCAATTAAAGCTAATAAATAGCCAATTCCAAATATATATACATTGTGACATTTTAATGTTATAGTTTTGATAGAAACTAAAAAAACATAACTCAGAAATGTGAAATATTGGTAATTTATTAGAAAAACAAAAAAAAAAACCGTCAATATCGACACTAAAAGGCAAAAATTACAAACGCACATGTATTTCCAATTTTTATATGTTATTAAGATCCTTGAATACTTGTATACCCAAGTTTACAACCCTGAAACCCTGTGCTGCGACTCAAAAAACATGTCACTAGTTTCAGTTTCTTTAAAAAACTACCTTAAGGAAGCGTTTGTTAAGTTATTTTGTCATACACTTTTGCAAAGGTAACTGCTACAATTTCAGCTTAACCGAAATATTTTAGGTCTATTAGTTGCTGAGACACAGCTAGTCAACTACAGCTAGCCTGCAAAACTAAGTACTACAGAGGTATATTTTCATACAAACGAGGTAACTTTGAAGCATTGGTTCTCCGCCCAGGATTAAACGGGGTGTGATCTGATGATGGCCATCCAGGGAGTGAATGGAGAAGATTCAGATCCCCATACACACCCAATTGATTTGATCAGCATTCTAAGAGCTGTAAGGATAAGAGTTATCAGTTACAGCATTTCCATATATTTTAATGCTATTTTCGTGGTTTTTATAAACATATCCAAACAGCTCTTAGAATGCTGATCAGATTTATTGGGTGTGTATGGGGATCTGAATCTTCTCCATTCACTCTCTGGATGGCCATCATCAGATCACACCACGTTTAATCCTGGGCGGAGAACCAATGCTTTAAATTTACCTCGTTTGTATGAAAATAGACCTCTGTAGTACTCAGTTTTGCAGGCCAGTGTAGTTCTGTGAAAAAGAAAATTACCACTAATGATTCTACCTTTTTAGGCCTTGTGCCTCAACAAGACGAAATCCAATAATATTGTATTATTTTTACATTCCTAACGATATATTTGAAACAATTTTTCGTTCCCTGAGATTAAAAACAGTTTTATTGAGGACCTAATTGATTTTATAAGTAAAATCATTGAGCACCGTTTTGAAGTTTACCATAAAACGCATTAAAAAAGATTCGTGGACGATATATAGAATGGCGGACGTTGATTGAGATAAGTCCCCTTTTTAATATACTATATCTATGAGATAAGTCTCATAATCTTTTTTAATGCGTTTTATGGTAAACTTCAAAACGGTGCTCAAAGAGAATGTAAATAAAAGTAGCGTTTTAATCAAGAAGCTTTTACCCACAATGGAGATTGCACGCCTAGTATCATAGTAAAGATTGAAAAAAGACTCTTTAGTGACGTCACGGCTTATTGCTATCTCTTTCTTTTCGTTTTACAATACGTTTTCGTTTCTCAAGAACGAACGAACAACGAACACGTATTGTAACACTAAAGAAAGAGGTTGCAATAAGCCGTCACGTCACTTAAGGACATTTTTTCTATCTTCACTATGACACTGGCCGTGCAATCTCCATTGAAGGGAGGTATAAGCTTCTTGGTTTTAACCACGTTTTCATGGTACTATCGAAACCATGGAAACCGTTTTCAATAAACCAAAATACTAATATCTATATAAATAATAGTAATACTACTAGATAATAGTTTTTGAAAAAAAAAAAACATCTATAGGTACTGTATTTTTGACGTTGATTCGATCTTGACGTGAACTCGATCTCGTCAAAGCACTTTGGTGCTGAAAAATATTATTATTTTGTTTCTCTTTCGTTTGATGTGAGAGAATTGGACTGTAGACTAGTATTCTGTGACAATTTCCAAGTCGAGCTAACCTCAAAATGCTACAGAATATGTAATATATAAACAATACCAGGAAAAGAAAAGAAAAACTTATTACTGATTATTGGCTCCGTGCACGCTTTTAGCGCCACCTAGCTTTTTGAAACTTTGTTGGCTGTCCTGTCCTGACCGTTTTGACGTTTTGATATGTAATGGCGGCATTGTGACAAAATAATAAAAAATACTATACATATGAATGTTTTATTTTGGTTATATCAATTATCAGGGTTTGATTACGTCTTTTTTAGTTGTAAATTTTGTAAAACAAGAGGATAAAGCTACTTAAATAATTTTATTAAGTGATAATAAACATATATAATTGTTCCTGTATCGCTAGTAATAAATTAAATATCGTTTTCAAATAGATTACAGAGCCTACATTATTTCTTATTTTTGCCACCATGAGCGCTGCCATCGATTATTATACCTTCGCACCCAGCGAATAGCTACAGACCTTTCCAGCCACTATCATGAAGGCACAAAAATCTTTATAGCGATACTTTTTGGCCTTAGAAGATGGTCATTATCCTTTCCATCTATGACTAGCTGTGTCTCCGCAACCAATGGACCTACACTATTCGGGTTAAGCTGAAATTGTAGCAAATTGTGACAAAGTAACTTGAAAAATCGTCCTTAAGGTAGTTTTTTAAAGAAACTGAAACTAGTGACATGTTTTTTGAGCCGCAGCACAAGGTTTCAGGGTTGTAAACTTGGGTATAAGGTACTCAAGGGACTTAATAACATTAAAAAAATATAATTACATGCGCGTTTGTGACTTTTGTCTTTTTTGTGTCGATATTGACTGTTTTTTTTTTGTTTTTCTAATAAATTACCAAAATTTCACATTGCTGAGTTATATTTTTTTAAGTTTCTATCAAAACTATAACATTAAAGTGTCACAATGTATATATATTTGGAATCGGCTATTTATTAGCTTTTATTGGATACCCATACTGTTAAACTAAAATAGTAGATTGTACAACAAGTGCATATATCCACCCGAGCCGCAGGCGAGGGTGGATAGTCAAGTCGAGGGTAAAATGGGTTTTATGTACGAGTTATACACTCTGCTTTTCACTTCGATTGTGAGGAAATTAAACAACAATAATGTAAAAATAAAAATAAAAATATTTCTAACATTTTAGTGACAAATTATATATTTTTGGAATGTGCTCATCAAGACCTTTCATTTGATACCCATATTCAAAAATTGAAAAAAAAAACTTTTTTCTCAATTTTTTGTTACAAAATATATATTTTTGGAATGTCCTCATCAAGGCCTTTCTATGATACCCATATTCAAAAAATGAAAAAAAAAAATTTTTTTCTCAATTTTTTGTGACAAAATATATATTTTTGGAATGTGCTCATCAAGGCCTTTCATTTGATACCCATATTCAATAATTGAAAAAAAAAACTCATTTTTTTATAAAAAAAATATAATTTTGGAATGTGCTCATCAAGGCCTATCATTTGATACCCATATTCAAAAATTGCAAAAAAAAAACTAATTTTTGTATAAAAAAAATATATAATTTTGGAATGTGCTCATCAAGGCGTTTCATTTGATACCCATATTCAAAAATTAAAATAAAAAAAATTATCAAGGTCTTTCAATAAAATTGATACCCATTTTCAAAAATAAAAAAAGTGAAAAAACAGAATGAAATAACAAGTTAATTCAATGAAGTTTAATTGCATGTGTGGCTGTTTACCTGACGACCTTTGTCTTAAAGTCTGAGACTTAGACGAAGATTTTACTTTATGCACTAGAGCATAAAAAGCGATTTTATGCAGCCTATACCCAACATAAAATTTTTTTTGGCTATTTGTTGTTGGTAAAGGTACTAGAAAATTACAGTTTTTCAAATCTGCATGAAATGGACTTTATGGAAATATTTTTTGTATGCCATTAAAAATATCAGTTCAATAATTATGGTTACTTAAATTAAAAAAAGGGGAGTTTTTGTGTATTGAATTTCCATATAATTTAAAATATTTTCGTGACTGTACTATTCCGCTGATGTTGTGTATTACAAAATTATCAAACACTTAATTACCTTTCGTTTAACACCCCACACATGTATATAGGGCTCACAAAATCATAATTAATCTCTTTTTTTTAAATACGGCGGCCGCCATTTTGATGACGTCATATCTCCGGATCCAGGCACTTTACAAGTGAGCTCCCGACGGTTTTTAAGATAGAATAACATGTTTAACAACATACTAAAATCTGGTGCTGGTATCACAAAGTGAACTATTCGGGCCATTTTTGAAGCTAACAGCCGCTATTTCCATTCGGATCAACTGAACCGACCAACTGGAAACTGAACAACTATTTTACTTCCCAACAGGACAACTATTTGGTTGATCGGTTGGGAAGGAAACGAATCAACTATTTTAGTTCTCAACAGCTTAACTACTTAGGTTCGTATCGTAAAAGGTATCGTAAAAAAGTTTTTTTCATATTTGGTGGGTTAGATCCCTGGATAAGGCAGGCGATATTTCAAAAATCTTTGAATGCAGGACCAATTATTTTTTAATCAAAATGAAGTCTTCTTTCAGTAGTATCCCTACCTTCAATATTTAAGGTTCTTTCCCTTCGTGTGGCAAAGTTTTGGGATACCCTTATTATATTGAAAATATTTATAGAAGTTAACCTTCTCTAGATTTATGTGACCCTGGTACTTAAAATTAATAGTAGTTTGTTACACAAGGGACGTAAGTGAGCTATTACAGAACAAGATCCAATTTGGCGCCCGTGAGAGCGCAGCTCGCAAAGGGCGCTAATGGATCGAGTGTACCCGAGATATTTAGATGCCCGAGCGAGCGAAGCGAGCGAGGGCGAATATAGTTCGAGGGTGTAATAGCTACTTACAACCGAGGTAAGCATACTACTTTACATAATTCATGCGAGGTAAATTTAATAAAAATAAAAATTTAATAAAAATAGAAATTTAATGAAAATAAAACTTTTAATAAAAATTAAATAAAAATAAAAATAAAAATAAAAATAAAAATAAAAATAAAAATAAAAATAAAAATAAAAATAAAAATAAAAATAAAAATAAAAATAAAAATAAAAATAAAAATAAAAATAAAAATAAAAATAAAAATAAAAATAAAAATAAAAATAAAAATAAAAATAAAAATAAAAATAAAAATAAAAATAAAAATAAAAATAAAAATAAAAATAAAAATAAAAATAAAAATAAAAATAAAAATAAAAATAAAAATAAAAATAAAAATAAAAATAAAAATAAAAATAAAAATAAAAATAAAAATAAAAATAAAAATAAAAATAAAAATAAAAATAAAAATAAAAATAAAAATAAAAATAAAAATAAAAATCAAAATCAAAATCAAAATCAAAATCCAAGGAGTTTTGCATAGCTTGAACGGAAATGAAATGCCGCCATATTTATTGTTTTTTTTTTCAGTAAAAAGTTTCCACAGTTTATAATATAAGAAAAGAGATTGGTTCACTAAGGAGTTTTAAATGCTTGAATTGTAAAGTGTACTTTACAGTTAAAGCATTCACCATGCTTGAATTGTAAAGTGATTTGAAAATGGAACATTCTATCTAAACAATGCACTGTGTTGCACATGCCAACTTACACGGCCTCTTACTACCTATATACTAGTAAATCCTAGTTGCCGAGCAGTATGATGTAAAAAATATTTTTTACCATTAGTACTCTTTACTTCAGGGTATTAAAATTATATAAAAGTTAGGTAACTTTCTCTAGATTTATGTGATCCTAGTATTTTTTCTTTATCTGCGGCGGTTATTTCCTATGAATTAGATCCCACTAGAAAAACATAATAATTTTTCTTTATTTTTAGTAGAGACCATTCGATGCGTCGATTGACACAATGTGTTATCATTTAGTTGTTCCGTTAGGAACTTAAAATGAAATGTCAATATCATCATTTAATAGGAAATTCAAATAGTTGATCCGATAAGAATAAAGTCGCATACAGGGTCTCAACGGCACAACTAGTTGATCGGTTTAGTTGATCGGAATGGAATAAGGGCTAACAGCACGTACTAATATGACAAGGACGGATAGAGCATAGCTATCTATCGCTTTGAGATAGGCGGTCGACCTGCTAGTTGTATTATTTTACCATAACCTTCTCTTTTGTCTTAAGGCTCAATTACACTATACAATTTTAAGCAAGCGATTTTAAAACTGTCTTGAAAACGACTAAGAATGCGCGCATTTACACCACACAATTTCTAGCACGCTCGGCCGTGCTTACTGTCATAGTAAAAGAGAAGGCAGTAAGTCTCTAATGTCTTTTTCAATCAACGTAGTATTGGAGTTATTTACATTGTAGTTTTTGTATTTGTTTTATTTTCTGTTTTAGTTCTTTAAGCACCTACCTAATACCAAATTCCTTTTCTTTAATCATTGTTTGTTAAGAGGTTAATTATAAATATTTTCAATTTGCAGTCGTCGTGTCAAATAAAATTTTAGGTACCTATCTCCTTACTTATATATTAATCAATCATTTTTTTCAACTATTATCTACCTATTAGAAACCTTCATAACATTAATAGGCTCACGAATAGAAATATTTTACCTAGTAGGTAGGAAGTAGTAGTAGGTATATTTACTTAGTATCATTTTATTTAAGTAGATAAAAACCTCTAATGTGTAGGTACTTACTTAATGCAAACTGCAAGAATCGTATCAAACAAAACAAGACTGTCGCTCTTGTGAATAACTCGACGGACACACACGCCGCACCGCACCGCACCGCACACCAACGCGAACGCGACGGCCCGCGCGCGGATCGCGGCAGCGGCACCCGCCCGGGCCGCGGCAGCGGCACCCGCCCGCCCCTCTGCGTGACCCACCCCGCGCCACGCCCGCCCACGGCGTCCGGCTCAGAAGGTGCACATCGTCGTTGTTGTCGGTCGCGCACGTATCGACCTACCTAGATATCGCGTTATTATACGTTACACTATTTCCCAACAAAGTACTCGTCAAGACGATTCAAACGAGCCCAAACTCGATGGGGTTGCATGGTTTTATTATAAAGTTCCTATGGCCTTCTTTCGGCTCCATCATCAGATCCTTGGACACTATTTCCCAGAGTAGAGTACTCGTCAAGACGATTAAATTGAGCCTAAACTCAATGGGGTAGCGTGGTTTTATTAAAGAGTTCCAGTGTCCTTCTTCCGGCTCCATCATCAGACCCTGGACACTATTTCCCAACAAAGCACTCGTCAAGACGATTCAAAGGAGCCCAAATTCAATGGGGTTGCACGATTTCAATATTAAGTTCCCATGGCATGGCCTTCCAGCTAAATCATCAGAGCCTGGACCTCATCTCCCTTTAAAGTACTCATCAAGACGATTCTAACGAGCCCAAGCACGATGGGGTTGTATGGTTCCATTATAGAGTTCCTGTGGCCTTCTTCCGGCTCCATCATCAGATCAGCCCAATGATACCATAATATTGCATTGCCTTCCATTCCTGACCTATGTTCAAAGTTTCTAGTCTCTAGCTCATCCGAAAGCTAGTTTAAATTGTTCGCAAACTTTGTGGAGAAACAAACAAACAAACACACAAGCAAACGAGAAAGCAACCTAATAAAAGCGTGTTAAAAACAACCTACCTACCTATAAGTTTCAAGTCTCTAGCTCATCGGGAAGCTAGGTAGGTAGGTACTTACCTAGTATAAAATACTCTTTTCTAAAATTAAGGACAAACAAATAAACGAACCTACTTATAAATATGAATAGTTTAAATAAATAAATAAACAAGAAAACGTCCATATGAAAACTTGTTAAAAAACCAACATTCCTTTTTGAACTTATCTTGTACTGTGGCAGTATCGTCTATCTGTCGCGAGTCAGACAGAGTCTGTCTCTGTCTGTCACATTACCTCTACACGTTGACCTTGAGAACGCCTTTATGCCTTAGGTATAAAGTTGGTTTTTGTAGTACAACTGTTACGTCTGACGTGCCGTCGTAGGTACAGTTAGACTGTCTTGAAATCGTGCGTGCATTTAGACGACACAATTTTAAGAATCTTATTACCGAGCGGGCTAGGCCGCACGATTTTAAGATTCTTACTGGCTTAGTCCGTTTACACCATGCTTAGTCTTGAAATCGCGTGCTTAAAATTGTGTAATGTAATTGAGCCTTTACAAGCCATGCTGTCAAGTTTGGCAACGTCGCTTTTCGGGATCGCGTGAATCTAAACTTCATTAGGCCGAGAGAAAGCTGGTAGCCGGCGTTGATTTATTTCGGTATACTAAAATGGACCTTATCCCGGCGTATTACATTATATTTTCGCTATACTAAAATGGACCGGCGCTTGTAAGCGCTTATAACCACCCGGTCCATTTTAGTATAGCGAAAATATAATATAAGGGGGCGTCCGTTAATCACGTGATGTTTTTTGGCCTATTTTTAACCCTCCTCCCCCCTGGTGATGCATGGTGAGGTTTTACGTTAACCCCCTCCCCTCCTCTAAATCAATTTTTGGTACAAAATAATCTCAACAATTTTCTGTACGAATACGTCGCAGTAAGCGGGGAAATCGTCCTGGGGGGTAATTACGTAACTTTGTTGCAATCAACTCTGACAGAAATTGCAGTTACATTGCTGCTTTAGTAAGAACCAATGTGACAACTATCTTAACTAAAGCAGCAATGCAACCGCGCTTTCAATCGATTTCAATCGACAATTGTTAGCAACAGCTTTACGTAATCAACGTACCTACTGGTAACGGTGAGTAAACAATCAGACGCAGTTTTCAGTTAAAAGTCACGCGTTTAATGAAAAAAATTAATACACGTGATATCTCACTACACCCCCCCGTCGTAGTCTGTAATTTTTTCTTCGTATTCATCATTTTTTTTAATAGAAGTGGAGGGTATTTTGCAGCTCATCTCTTTTTATTTCACGGACAGTTTCTCTCATATTGTGAACATCTTTTCGTATTTCATACAGTAATTTCTCTTGGTCTTCTCATAAAATAATCAGGTTTTAACCGTGTCCCCACCGCTGTGCCCCACTGGTGGGTCCACAGGTATATTTTTTCCCTGTAGACCGACTGCACTAGATCCTATTCAATCTGGCAGTTCCCGTGGGCCCACGGTTAATTCTTCTAAGACTTTTTTTCCCCGTTGACCCACTACACTATTTAGAGATATGCCAAAAAATGTGCCTTTTTACCCACTGCTATTCCCCATTTGAATCCCCATAAAAATTAACATCGGAAGTATACGTGATAGGTGAATGTGAAGCGTTCAGTCACAGTTCAGTATTGATTAAGATAAAAAATAGTTATAGATAATGTTAAGAAATAAAATGCCGTCTTTCACGAAAATCTCGATAATTAGGTAATCAAGCTTTATGTTATCTTTCTGTAAAAAGTGATTTATTTGTGAATACTTTTTTCCATTTTCCATTAAACGAATAGCCGATATCTATGAGAAAATAACTAGTAGGTATCTATCTATGCCGTCATGCGTCCGCGCGGGCGTTGACTGAACGGTTTAAGCGATTTTGGTCTGCACGCATGCGTAAAAAGTAGTAAAAAGTAAAAAAAAACATTAAAAAACACTTGTTTAAAACATTTTAAAGGAACTGTTTGTTTTGTAAAATAATAAAAAAACCTGTTTAATTTCCACCCCTGATATAATTAAATTCCTTAATCTTCCTTAATTTTTTCCAAACATGACAGCGGTGGTGGGACCACGGTTAAAAGACGGTTTTGTTTCAATTACCCGTAGACCCACTGTAGTGCAGTGGGTCTACAGGGAAAAATATTTACCTGTGGAACCACCAGTGGAGCATACCGGTGGGACCACGGTTAATAGGGGAAAATAATACTTAACTTATTTGTCTAGTCCAACTGGTTTAACGGAGCATTTTCACCACGACTATTATGCCGCGTACACATAGCTGCAATGTATCAAGCAAAGTAACACTGCCTTTCATTGCATGCTCGTTGCAAGCGTGGACGCATCGCGCGCCCGAACTGAGCATGAGTGCTGTAGTGAGCTACAAACCTCCTGCAAGCATCTGTTCCCGCCTGTGGAACGAACATGCAATGAAATCTGCCTTTCTTCGCTCCACACATTGTCAGCTTGTACTTGCCCCTCCATGTTCCGTTCGTGCTCGTGCGCGCCTCGCGAAACGACTGTCCACGCTGTTGAAACGAGCACACTGCGAGCCCCTTTGTATTCGTCCCAAAAACCGACAAATCACGGATCGCTCCGCGCCTGCATTGTAATGTAATGCTCGTAGTCGTAGCGTGCGCGTGAAATGCTCTGTTCGTGCGCGGAAGACGTCCACACCAAGAGAATTTGATACAAGGTGTGTTACATTACATTGTCATGATACATTGCAGGACCTAGGACGTCAAATTCTTTCAATGCATGATACATTTTGTTACGTTGCATTGCAGCTATGTGGACGCGGCATTACTGTGTGACTCTGTGACTACGACTCTTAAGGCTCAATTACATTACACAATTTTAAGCACGCGATTTCAAGACTAAGCATGGTGTAAACGGACTTAAGACAGTAAGAATCTTAAAATCGTGCGGCCTAGCCCGCTCGGTAATAAGATTCTTAAAATTGTGTCGTCTAAATGCACGCACGATTTCAAGACAGTCTAACTGTACCTACGACGGCACGTCAGACGTAACAGTTGTACTACAAAAACCAACTTTATACCTAAGGCATAAAGGCGTTCTCAAGGTCAACGTGTAGAGGTAATGTGACAGACAGAGACAGACTCTGTCTGACTCGCGACAGATAGACGATACTGCCACAGTACAAGATAAGTTCAAAAAGGAATGTTGGTTTTTTAACAAGTTTTCATATGGACGTTTTCTTGTTTATTTATTTATTTAAACTATTCATATTTATAAGTAGGTTCGTTTATTTGTTTGTCCTTAATTTTAGAAAAGAGTATTTTATACTAGGTAAGTACCTACCTACCTAGCTTCCCGATGAGCTAGAGACTTGAAACTTATAGGTAGGTAGGTTGTTTTTAACACGCTTTTATTAGGTTGCTTTCTCGTTTGCTTGTGTGTTTGTTTGTTTGTTTCTTCACAAAGTTTGCGAACAATTTAAACTAGCTTTCGGATGAGCTAGAGACTTGAAACTTTGAACATAGGTTAGAAATGGAAGGCAATGCAATGCAATATTATGGTATCATTGGGCTGATCTGATGGTGGAGCCGGAAGAAGGCCACAGGAACTCTATGATGGAACCATACAACCCCATCATGCTTGGGCTCGTTAGAATCGTCTTGATGAGTACTTTAAAGGGAGACGAAGTCCAGGCTCTGATGATGAAGCTGGAAGGCCATGCCATAGGAACTTAATATTGAAACCGTGCAACCCCATTGAATTTGGGCTCCTTTGAATCGTCTTGACGAGTGCTTTGTTGGGAAATAGTGTCCAGGGTCTGATGATGGAGCCGGAAGAAGGACACTGGAACTCTTTAATTAAACCACGCTACCCCATTGAGTTTGGGCTCGTTTGAATCGTCTTGGCGAGTACTCTAATGGGAAATAGTGTCCAAGGATCTGATGATGGAGCCGAAAGAAGGCCATAGGAACTCTATAATAAAACCATGCAACCCCATCGAGTTTGGGCTCGTTTGAATCGTCTTGACGAGTACTTTGTTGGGAAATAGTGTAACGTATAATAACGCGATATCTAGGTAGGTCGATACGTGCGCGACCGACAACAACGACGATGTGCACCTACTGAGGCGGACGCCGTGGGCGGGCGTGGTGAGGGGTGGGTCACGCCGAGAGACGGGCGGGTCACGCCGAGGGGCGGGCGGGTGCCGCTGCCGCGGCCCGCCCGCAAGCCGTCGCGTTCGCGTTGGTGTGCGGTGCGGTGCGGTGCAGCGTGTGTGTCCGTCAAGTTATTCACAAGAGCGACAGTCTTGTTTTGTTTGATACGATTCTTGCAATTTGCATTAAGTAAGTACCTACACATTAGAGGTTTTATCTACTTAAATAAAATGATACTATGTAAATATGCCTACTACTACTTCATACCTACTAGGTAAAATATTTCTATTCGTGAGCCTTTCGAATTTTCAACCTAGTCAGATATTAATGTTATGTAGGTTTCTAATAGGTTGATAAAAGTTGAAAAAAATGATTGATTAATATGTAAGTAAGGAGATAGGTACCTAAAATTTTATTTGACACGAGGACTGCAAATTGAAAATATTTATAATTAACCTCTTAACAAACAATGATTAAAGAAAAGGAATTTGGTATTAGGTAGGTGCTTAAAGAACTAAAACAGAAAATAAAACAAATACAAAAACTGCAATGTAAATAACTCCAATACTACTTTGATTGAAAAAGACATTAGAGACTTACTGCCTTCTCTTTTACTATGACAGTAAGCACGGCCGAGCGTGCTAGAAATTGTGTGGTGTAAATGCGCGCATTCTTAGTCGTTTTCAAGACAGTCTTAAAATCGCTTGCTTAAAATTTTATAGTGTAATTGAGCCTTTAAATGGCTTCGGAAGGCACATGTGCAATCGCTAAAGCCCAATAATTTGCATTGGTTCTGTGTGAAGGGTCACCTAGGTATGTCACTCTATTCTCTCCTAAGGAAGGCCAGTGCACCAGCGCAGTTGGGATATGCATGACATAAAAAAATGGTTGATGACGACGACGGACGACAGACATCGCAGCACGATTTCCACGGGACTTATTAATTTAGTACTACTTCGTTTAGTAATAGGGACTTGTATTCGCTGATATTATACCATAATAATAATTTGATCATCTTAATAGTCATCACTTTGCGATTTGAATAATGGGATTATGGGATCGATGAGTCCACATCTACCCTTCTCATGAAGATCATGGACCTTTATTTATCCTATAAACCTTGCAGCGTTGGAAATAAAAAAAAATAAAACAAAGGGATGACTCAAAAAATGATTTTTTATGTCGTTGAAGTTAACAATTCATTGGACCCGTCTTCGTCTATCTTGTAAGGTAGCTGTGTCGTCAATGTAGGCGGACCTTTGTTGGGTTCTCTTATATTCTGGAAATTCTGAAAATAGAAATTAAATTTTCGCAAGTTCAGCAAGCGTCGGAAACTTTCCGTAGGTACTTATCCGATGCTGTTTTCATATTTATTTACTCTATGGTTTCAGTATTCGAAATGTGATTTTTCTTCCCGACAGATACAACTCTTCCAATACGAATAGCTGTCGGAAAAGAATACGCAAATTATAGTTTTCCTTTCGAATCAAACTGTGAAAAGTTACGGATACGGAAAGTTTCAGACGTTTGGGATTTAGGTCCCTGTCCTGAACAATTTTTAGCAACGTGGTAGGTACGTAATTAATAATTTAATAGTACTGACCACTTTGACCCTATCAGGTTCTTTATCTTTCGTGTCTTTGTCCTCTTCTTCATCTTCGACTTCATCGTCATCTTGTTCATCATCTCCATCGTCGTCAATTTCATCATTCTTTTCGTTGAGATTTCCATCTTCCTCGTTTTCATTTTCATCTTTTTCTTCTAGTGTTTCCCAGGCAATATCTTTGTCTGTAAGATCTGGGAATTGAAAATTCAGTACACAAATAATTAACAAAGTATTTATTACGAGCGATCCGCCCTCGCTTCTCTTCGGTGTAGTGTGGAGTTTGACATACATGTATTATAACGGGTGGCGCAAAAGTACTGGCACTAAAGAAAATACTTTAATTTTTTTTATATGACATTTTCTGTCATTCTGTTGTTGAAAATTGTGTAGTGAACAAATATAAAATACACTGAAAATAAACATGGACCGTTTTACTCCCCAAGAACGTGGAATAAATATGGATTTAGTGAGGGACGCTTTTCCAGGCCGAGTTATCTCTCGTTTTGGCGATTTGCCTTGGCCTGCAAGATCACCCGATCTGACCAGTCCAGACTTCTTTCTTTGGGGTTTTTTGAAATCTCGGGTGTATGTGAACAAGCCACAGACTCTCGCAGCTCTAAAAGAAAACATTCGTCAAGAAATAACGAACATATCGCAGGAAGTGTTACGGCAAGTTATGCAAAATGTCATAAATAGGGCTCAAATGTGTATCAACTCTGGAGGTCACCATTTAAAAGACATCATCTTTAAATCCTAATGGTACGAAATTTAATGGCACAAATATACATTTAAAAAAACCTAAATCTAGTTTTCTAATTCAGAAAAAATGTTATAGCTGAACCAAATAGGGTCTTTACTTTTGCGCCACCCGTTACATATAAACCTTTCTCTTGAACCACTCTATCTATTAAAAAAAACCGCATCAAAATCCGTTTCGTAGTTTTAAAGATTTATGCATACATAGGGATATAGGGACAGAAAATGCGACTTTGTTTTATACTATGTAGTGATTTTACGAATACAACATTCAAATGAGTACAAAATATAGAATTTCTGATTACGATTAATGTAGCTCTAGTTGCTATACTCGTAACTACACTGTTTCAAGTGCCCGAATGTTTAAATGGCCCTACTAAAACAAAAGAAAAGTTACGAAAACAAAATTGAAGAATACCTCTAAATCTAAGCGATCCTCTTCTGCTTAGCGCCTTTTCTTCATTAGCTACTTGAACTATCACCGTTGGTGTTCCCTCAATTGTAACACCATTGGATTTTTTTTCACCGTCTTTGTTAGCGTCACCTTCTTCTTTAAGCTGTACATAAATAAGTGAAAATTACATAATACTCATTTCATTTTCAGTCTCTATTAGTAATGCAATAATTAGCATTAGCAATAATAATTGATTGCTAATCGTACATTAGCATTCATTAAATTAATCATAGTTGCTAAAAATAATTAATGCTTTTTATCATCGAACCGCGCAAAATCGTCTGCGTTCGCATCCTGCTGCTATCATATGAAATAATACGATCGCGCTAATTAGCACGCGGTGCGAAGTATCTGCTAATGCTATTCGTACGTTGCGAATGAATTCGTCTCCAATATGAAATAATACGACCGCGCTGGTTAGTACCGCCGCGGCGCGAACGCAAACTAAGTATCTGCTAATTTATTAATTTGTTACCTGCTAATTTATTAATTTGTTCGTGAATTCATCTCCGACAGTTGACGACAGCCGACGATGATTTATCGAATGAATACAAGTGAGTGAGTGAGATAGAAGAGAACATGTTTGTGAGCTTAAGTGAAATGCTTGTGTTTCTATGATTAATTTTGATTAGAAATGCAATATCATCATTTTCATCATCACATAACCTTCATCATCATCATCACCTTCATCATCACATTTATTATCATCATCACCTTCATCGTCACATTTATTATCATCATCATCACCTTCATCATCTCTATCACCACCATCATCACATTCATTGTCATCATCACCACCTTAATCATCGCCATCATCATCACCTTCATCATCACCTTCATCATCAGAATCACTATCGTTATCATCAATTTATTTAAGTGAACGCAAACACTAAATTACGTAGTGACAAAACACAAGCATTTACAAATCAGTGCTATTCACGATCATATTAATAAAATCATAATTTAAAATCGTATTAAAGTCATATGCATAATCACATTAAAATCATATTTTTTATTTTTATTTATTATGAAAATCATGAAAAATCATATGAAAAATCATGTTAAAAATCATATTAGCAATTAGCATAGCACTAGCCTATACCCAGCAGTGGGTGTCGTGCGGCTGATATGATGATGATAGCACTAATGAAATTAACGGAAATTCGCATGTCCATTACTAGTCTCTATATTTTTTTTTAATCACCATCAAAATAAAAAAGACGTAAAATGAAAATACAAACCTGTAAAAATACACTCGGCTCCTGCAATTTAATTGCTTTTTCCTTATTTCTCATTATGTTATCATCTGTTTCCTTCTCCAGACGTAGTTTGTGTGCTTTGTGTGTTCGCCACATCTGCAAATGATGAAACTCTTTATTGCTAATCAGATTTAACTTAACTACGTATAATCTTAAAGGGAAGTATTTAATCGGGTAACAATAATTTCCCATTTTGGCTATCAAAAATACTAAATATAGCGTACTGAAATACTAAGTGGGCGACGGACTGAGGGCGACTACAGATATTGAACATGGGTGACTTTAAAATACAAATTGAGTAACTAGTTATTTAGAACGGGCGACCAAATTACTAATTCCGTGACAACCTTGGCATCAATTATAAGCCAAAAATACAATAATATTGGGCAGTTAAATATCAGTTAAATAGTTACCTACTTGGTATAATAGTTGCCCATTCAGTATTTATATCAGTCAATTAGAATTTTCACTGCTAACTTAAATTATTTATCTCCCACATGTACCTAGTTGCCCGTTTTACGTAATTTTGTAATCCACAATTTGTCGCCCGTTTAGTTATTTTAAACCGCTGCCTGGTTTAGTATTTATGTGTCCCATTAACAGTCGCATTTAATTATTTCCAGTTAAGTTAATTAATTCCCAATCTTAAATACAGCAATCAGTTTTACTGGTATGCTAATATTTGTAAATGTTTGATACTCACGTGATACCCACAGTAACATAGTCCAAGTATGAATATTACAATTAGAGCTATGAAAAACTTATCGGTGTTTTCTTCTTCGGTGTCAGGCTGTTGGTAAAGGGAGTCGTACGGTATTCTGGATGGAGGATCTTCCACCCACGTTTTGTCTACGCTCTGTAAACGAGATTTTTATTATCTTAGCTAATGTAGTTTTATAATTATCAGTACCTAGGTACTTTGTTACTATTTTATACAATTTTCGGAGGGTTTTGGGTTTAAGCGTGTCATATGTGATGTGATGGCTGAGATTTTTTGGTAAACTGAGTTATTTCTTTTGACCAAAGATTGATCAAATCATAGTTAATGTTAGCTGATTTTCCAGGCGTCCTTGTGACTGAAAGTTTTTCAACGTTTCTACTAACGCTTTTATGAAAATTTATTACTTTTCCAGTTTGGCAACTTACAATAAGAAAACTGCCGTTATTCGTAGATCCCAGTTGATCGTGTTTAGGCCACGCTTCGTCGAAGTCAGCAGAGCACTGAGCACTTCTAACTCCTTGTGCATTTACTGCGTTTACTTTTTCGGAGTCTGAACGAGTGAACAACATGTACTCTTCCAAAGGCTTCATTATGTAGTCGTTTATTTCAACGAAGATGTCTAGAAGCAGATATGTAATTGGTTTTTATATTTTATTGCGGATGAAACATTAATAACCATTGAATGGTGATGGGATGGGGCTATTTAGCGATCGTTTTGTGGTATTTTTAAATTGGAACGTAGGTATAGGATGCCTTACATTTCTGTTGCAACAAAAAATCTATACCTACTTATAATAAAACTGTAACAGGTCCAATTCTGTACATTAAAGATATTTTGAAAAAAATGTTTTGAGGGCTCTCTAGAATCGATACTGAAGCCAAAACTGTATTTTTTTTATTTTTGTCTGTCTGTATCACGTTCGCTATGGACTCCGAAACTACTGAATGAATTATAATGAAACTTTGCATTATTCGAGTTCATATTACGAGGAAGGTCAGCGTATACTTTTTATCCCGAAATTCAGCACCGTTCCCTTGGGAGAGGGGATGAAAGTCAAAATGTGTACTTGGTTTTTATTCATTAACGCGTAGTTCGATTTCATTCATTTTTTATGTTAGATAGGAGATACTTTAAAGATTGTCGTGTAAATATTTCAAGGTCATCGGTTTTGTAGAAATAAATAAAATAAATAGGTAAAGAAGTACCTAGTTCAAATTGTAGGTATTGTTTAAAAATTATCTTCATAGACATCTATTATGAGATTTTTTAAACAACATACAGTTTGTGCTTGACCACGAGGTTTTCAAAAACCGCACTTTCTGTATCTGCTGCTTTGGTATTCTTTTAATATTCTATTCGAAGCTAGATGGTGCTTCTTATAGAAAATTAAATTCAAGAATCTAATATTCATATTTAAATTGTGTCTTGAGTACTTCGATCTTGAGTGAATATTAAATTATTATTGACTAGCGGCCGCCCGCGGTTTCACCCGCGTAGTTCCCGTTCCCGTGGGAATATCGGGATAAATAGTATCCTATGTTTTAATCCAGGCTACCTACTATCTGTGTGCCAAATTTCAACCAAATCCGTTCAGTAGTTTTTGCGTGATTGAGGAACAAACATCTAAACATCCAAACATCCAAACCCACAAACTTTCACATTTATAATATTAGTAGGAAGTAGGATATAAACTCTAACCGGGAGAGCCAGTACTAAATATACTGATAAAGCTACATTTCTAAATAAATTATTAAAAAATTAAAATTACTGACCCCGAGCGTCATTTTCTCTAATATAAAAATGAAGGGGTGACTGACAGACTGACGCCCAGCTCTAGCCACTGGACCTAGGGACTTGAAAGGAGATTGTTCTACGCCCATACATTGTTCGCCCCAGAGCCAACAGCAGAGAAAACATTATTTTCTAATCGTAAATTACTCGTATAAGCCCATAAGGACAATGTTTTCCCACGGACACTTCTGTGAACATTTTTATTTAAAGAAAATGAACAGATTTTGAGGTTATTTTTAATAAACGCCATCTATAAAAAGCTCTTTGAAAAATATATAATTTATTTGAAAAAAGTATCTTTCTTAAGACTACATACCAAAAAATTTCATTAAAGATAGGATTTAAACTGAAAAACTTGATATACTTATTCAGATATATTCATCACTAAATGAACTGAACTGACAATGGGTGCATTCCAGCAGCCGAATTGCTAAGTCATCGATCACCACAGGATATATTGGGTGCTTTCCGACAGACTAATCGCTAAATCATTGAAAGTAATAAAATTGAACATTTAAACAAATTACTTTCCATGGTTAAAATGTAAACTGTGGTGATTGTTAACTCATCGATTAGCCTGTGCTAGAATGCACCTCCATGGAAAGTATTTTATTTTTATAATGTTTAATAATTTACTTTCCATGGTTAAAATGTACTCTATAGCGATCGATGACTCAGCGATTAGCCTCCTGGAATGTATCTAATGTCAATCAATCAATGCAAATGACAATAATTGTCTTAGAAGATGGCGGATTTCATGGTATTAAAAATTAAAGTACTTTTAAAAGTGTATTAAATGTTTCGCAGTGTTCGCTTGTAATTATAATTCTCAAATCGTATATTAAAATATAATAAAAATTTTGGTACATTTCAAATGCTTGTTGGTTTTGGGGCGAATTAGAACAATCTCCTTTTGTACATAGATACTTTATAGTATATGAATATAAGATTCTTGACCGTATACAATCTAAACATCCACTAAAGAAAGGATTTCTGGAAGTTCAATCCCTAAAGGGGTGAAATGGGGATTCAAAATTTGTATGGAATAAAAAAAAATACACATTTCAATTTCAAACTTCGTGGAGGGAGTGCGTTCGTTAAACTAGGGCCAAAGTTAACATGGCGATAGACTGCGGACTAACACCATTTTAGCGCAAATCGTATTCATCATTCATCATCATTCAGTTTAACGTTTAGTCCCACCGTTTAAGGATTATAAGAAGCATTGTGATTGGTTTACAAGCATTAAACCAGGTTTTGTTCGAACAGTCTTGCACCCCAGTTTTGTGAAACATCTCTGCATAAGACAGTATGGGATTAAATGGATAAAAAAAAGCCAAAAATTGATATGGGTGTCGTTATTGAGGTTTTATGGGAT
This sequence comes from Agriphila tristella, assembly GCA_928269145.1. NCBI lineage: Eukaryota > Metazoa > Arthropoda > Insecta > Lepidoptera > Crambidae > Agriphila > Agriphila tristella. The sequence goes on along the minus strand of OV743431.1, from coordinate 50,046,445 downwards.
GTTGATTGCAATAATGGCACTTATTTTAAAATCCAACATGGTAGACATTATTCAATTCCTCAAGGGATGAAAAAGGGGTTCAAACTTTGTATGGAAAAAATATAAAATAGACAATCCGACTTGAAACTATAGGAGTACTTCTGTAAGGGGGCGTCCATTAATTACGTGAGGTGATTTTGGCGATTTTTCGACTCCCCCTCCCCCCTTGGTGAGATGTTGTGAGATTTGGCTCGACCCTCCCCCCTCCCCCTATAAATCTCACGTGAGATTTTTCAAAACGTGTATTTTTAGTGTGATTACGTTAATCTGTGCTTTCTTCCTTTGAATTTATTTAAATAAACATTATTGTTTAGGATTTAGCCATATTTTGGTATGAAAAATGTTTAACTTTATTTAACCTAGTTTTTCGCAATACTGTTCCTGCAGAAAAAAAAATTACGTGATATTTGCCGAGACCCCCCCTCTCCCCCACGTGAGATTGGGTGAGATTAGGCTCGACCCCCTCCCTCCCCTAAATGCCTCACGTAATTTATGGACGCCCCCTAAACAAATGAGCAAACGCATATTTCGTGATTTCTAAAAATCAACCCTTTGGAGGGTAAATGGGGTATAAAAAGCCTAATATCGATATAGAAGTCGTTAATGAGGTTTTATGGGAGTTGATTGCGAAAATTATTTAAAAACAATAAACCGACCTAAAAAAACCTGCCTCTAAAAAGCAAGAAATAATATTCAAATCATTAGATACCCATTATCATCGTTATAATAATGTCTATTGAAGTCGGGTGGGGTACGAACGTACCGTACGTACGTAAAGGAAGTACTTACAACTTCGTTTTTTTATTCTTAAATCCCCACCCGACTTCAATAGACGTTATTATAACGATGATAATGGGTATCTAATGATTTGAATATTACTTCTTGCTTTTTAGAGACAGGTTTTTTTGAAGTCGGTTTTTTTGTTTTTAAACATTTTTTTTATTTTAGTGTAATTACCTTCTTTATTAGGTAGTGTAGGTAAGTATATTATTTAGGTAGAAAAATCGGCTCAGCCAAACGTGAGATAATCGCGGAGAAACATACTATATACAGGTCAAACTGAGGACCTTATTTTTTTGTAGTCGGTTAAAATAACTACACTAAAGGAATTCCCTTTCCAACACAAAAACTTCTAATTCTGTTCATAAATAACAAAGTCAAGGTAGTTGATGCAAAATCATAGTATTTTCAGGATTATATACTTAAAAACTACTCGACCGATTAAAAAAAAAATTAATGGGACCATCTCGCAAGCAAAATCAATCGAACAAAAAAATAATCATCAAAATTGGTCCATAAAATGTCGAAGATACGCGCGAACAACGATAAAAAAAACATGCAATCGAATTGAGAACCTCCTCCTTTTGTTGAAGTCGGTTAAAAATGACATTTGTTTTCAAGTTCAACAGGGTGGAAATACTTAAAACCCCTAAAGGGCTGAAATAATACGGCAACGGGAACAGGAACGAGAACGGGTACAGTAACGGGGCATGAACGGGTTATGGATATCGTACTAATATTATAATAACGTGAAAGTAACGGAAAATAATAATATATCCTACTTATACAACGTGTTACAAAAATACCCCTTATTCCGAATATGGTAGACTAGCTTCTGCCCGCGACTTCGTCCGCGTGGATATTAGAGAAAATCCTTAAGGAACCTTCAACCAGGATCCAACCGGCCTTTTTTACGCGATTAGGCGGGTCTCCACCAAGCGCGCTACCTCGCGAGGCAAGACATTTGCCGCGTTTGGCGGACCTCGCACGAGTCTTCCCGCTTCCGTTTCCGTTTCTGTTTCCGTTTCCGTTCCCGTTCCTTTGCCGCCCCTTTGCCGCCCCTTTCCCGTTCCGTTCCCGTTCCTTTCCCGCCCCTTTCCCGTTCCGTTCCCGATACCGTTCCGTTCGCGTTCCGTTACTGTTCCGTTACCGTTCCGTACCCGTTCCATTCCCGTTCCGTTCCCGGTCCGTTCCCGTTCCGTTTGATGTATAAACAAAATATGTGTTTGCCTATTTATTTTTAGACATGCTCCTACTAATTTTAAAGGTGTAATATCTATTTTATATTCTTTTTCATACAAAATTTGAACCCCATTTTCACTCTTTTAGGGGTTAAATCATGTCCACCGTGTTGAACTTCAAATAAAACTCATTTTTGCAATCACCATCCCATAAAACCTCAAGAACGATATCCATATCGATTTTTATGTTTACTCACCCCATTTACCCCCTTAGGGGTTGATTTTCAAAATTACAAAATATATGTTTGCCTATTTATTTGTATATGTACTCCTACGAAGTTTGAAGTTGTTAGTCTATTTTATGTTATTTTTCCATACAAAATTTTAACCTCATTTTCACCTTTTTAGGGGTTAAATCATGTCCACCGTGTTGGACTTCAAAATAAATCTCATTTTTATATTATTTTTATATTATTTTCCATACAGAATTTGAACCCCATTTTCACCCCTTTAGGGCTAAAATCATGTCCACCGTGTTGGACTTCAAAATAAATGACATTTTTGCAATAGTCATCCCAGAAAACCCCGATAACGATATCCATATCTATTTTTAGGTTTTTATCCCTTTTCACCCCCATTTCATCCCCATAGGGGTAGAAATAATAACAAAAACAATATACGTTGCATTAGATTTTTATCCATAAGCCTAAATTATAAATTTAGCGATTTTTACTTCGAAAACAAAGGATTTTCTTCAATACATAACTTCATCCCCCTTTTGACCCCTTTGGGGGAGGAATTTTGAAAAACGCTGAGACCCGTATCTATTTATTTTCATACGTCAGCCTAAATACAAAGTGTGAAGATTCTAGCTTCAAAACTGAGGGACTTTCATACAAACTTTCATCCCTTATTTCATCCCCTTAGAATTTTCAAAAATCCTTCCTTAGTGGATGCCTACACTGTATAAAGTATCTGTGTGCAAAATTTCAAGTCTCTAGGTCCCGCGGTTTGGGCTGTGCGTTGATAGAACAGTCAGTCAGTCATTCAGTTTACGATTTTATATATTAAGACTAGCTTCCGCCCGCGACTTCGTCCGCGTGAATATTAGAGAAAATCCTTAGGGAACCTAGGAGGCAAGACGTTTACCGCGTGAGGCGGGCCTCGCACGAGGCTGCTCGCTTGGTGGGGACCAGCCTAATCGCGTAAAAACGGCTGGTCGGATCCTGGTTGAAGGTTCCCTAAGGATTTTCTCTAATATCCACGCGGACGAAGTCGCGGGCGGAAGCTAGTTTTTTACAATAATCAGAATTGGGTCCAGAGATATTAGTAGGTATCTCGTTCCCGTTCCAGTTCCAGTTCCCGTTCCCAGTTACTGTTCCCGTCCCCGTCCCGTCTCCGTTTCCGTCCCCGTCTCCTGGGGCTGAATTATGTCCACCGTGTTGGACTATAAATTAATGTTATTTTCGCAATCACCATACCATAAAACCTCAAAAACGACATCCACATCGATTTTCATGTTTACTTACCCCATTTACCCCTAAGGGATGATTTTCAAAATATCAAAATATCAAAATATGTAACTGCCTATTTCTTTTTAGACGTGCTCCTACGAATGTTAAAGTTGTAATGTCTATTTTATATTCTTTTTCCACACAAAATTTGAACTTCGTTTTTCCCCTTCAGGGGTTAAATCATGTCCACCGTGTTGGACTTCAAAATAAATGTCATTTTCGCAATCACCATCCCATAAAACCTCAAAAACGACATCCACATCGATTTTCATGTTTACTTACCCCATTTACCCCCTAAGGGGTTGATTTTCAAAATCACAAATTGTATGTTTGTCTATTTATTTTTAGACGTGCTCCTACGAAGTTTAAAGTTGTACTGTCTATTTTATATTCTTTTTCCATACAAAATTTGAACCCCATTTTCACCCCTTTAGGAATTAAACCATGTCCACCGTGTTGGACTTCAAAATAAATGTCATTTTCGCAATCGTCATCCCAGAAAACCCCAATAACGACATCCATATCTATTTTTAGGTTTATTTACTCCATTGCATCCCCATTTCATCCCCATAGGGGTTGAAATTCCACCAATAACAATATACGTTGCGTTAGATTTCCATCCGTAAGACTAAATTACAAATTTAGCGATTTTTATTTCCAAAATAAAGGATTATCTTCCAAACACAACTTCATCCCCCTTTTCACCCCTTCGGGGGTAGAATTTAAAAAAAAACGCTGAGATACGTATTTGTTTATTTTCAATCATCAACCTAAACACAAATTTTGAAGATCGTAGCTTCAAAACTGAGGGACTTTCATACAAATTTTCATCCCTTATTTCATCCCCTTAGGGATAGAATTTTCATAAATCCTTCCTTAGTGGATGCCTACACTGTATAAGGTATCTGTGTGCAAAATTTCAAATCTCTAGGTTAAGCGGTTTGGGCTGTGCGTTGATATCTCACTCAGTCAGGACTTTGAATTTTATATATATAGAATAGGGACCATCAAACTGAACAACTTTTACTATGGGACCAACTCTGAAATCGTGGAATAAAATCAGCTGTTACATGCAAAAATTAATAAAAAAAATATCAAAATGTATGAAACAGCTGATTTTTTTCAAGATTTCAGAGTTGGTCCAACATTAAAAGTTGTTCAGTTTGATGGTCCCTATCTACCATATCCGGCATTAGGGGTATTTTTAATTTTTGGAACATGTTGTATTATAAATGTGAAAGACTTGCTTTGCCAAACAGAACGTGTACTTAGCGCGCGCTAGAGCACTATCGTGACGTCGCGCTATAGCGCCGAATTGTGTTGTAGGACGTGCATAGTTTCATATCAAACACAGCGCCAGCGCTGCGTACTGCTAGCGCTTACAACACAATAGGGAATATGCATCAACATTTTTTTTTATCAAAATCAAAAGTATAATGCGTGAGAAAATCAACTGTAGGTAGGTATACTGTAGGCATATTAAACCAACCTATGATACTATGGAATGCAATAAACGTTATGAGTTAAAACTTTTTTCTTGCGTTTTTTTCTCGTGATATAGTTACTTGAAGTTAGCACGCAGCAGCAACCGCCGGAAACGCTCCATACAAAACCGACGTGATATATTATGACGTCACATATCACGTTTCAGGCGCGCGTTCACTATGAAGTTAGCCCAGAATTTTCAATTATTTTCAATTATCTCCCTAAATTTTGCGTTTAAGTACATATATGTCATACAATAAATTATTTCTTATTCCATATTCTGACTGTTAGGTTTATTATATTCGAAAGTGAAAAAAAATTCGTTATTTTACCCTGATTTCATCGTGTGATAAAACTAAAATAATACATTATTATTTTTTATTTTCCTGTTCCATCATGTTTTTATACGTGTCCGGAGCGATCAAGCTAAAATTTATCAAAATCGGTGACTTATGCATATTCCCTATTCGGCGCTCTAGCGCGCGCTAAGTGCGCGTTCTCTTTGGAGACGGCTGAACGGATTTGGAATAGCACACAGATAGTTTTACTTTTTATCCTGGTCAAAGGTTCCCTAATGTCCACGCAGACGAAGTCGCGGGCAAAAGCTAGTAACAAATAATGTTGTAATGGCATACTTTAAAGTTTATGAAGAGTAGCCTGGGCACTTACTAGACAAACATCCATTGTAACCTTTGTAAATCTTTAGCCTCGGGTCTGTAGTATTTAGGCCCCCTATCTGAACTTCGTTCGATCCAACATCAAACACTTCCCACAACCCTTGTGGTGGCAGTTTTTCTAAGGGCACTTCTATTCTATCTATTAAAAGCTTTGCCTCTTGCCCTATTCTGGTGTAGTATACTGTGTGACGTGCACCTTAAAATAAACAGACACCATTAACACATTTCATTTTCTAGAAATAAAAATCAGAGGGCCTATTACAAAAAAGCAACGCGATAGGCGTACGATGTTCGTCCCACTCCGTGGCACTATTAACTCACGAAAAAGGTTCAATATCAAGTTAATTGAACGACGAATTGCGTCCGACTATCTTTGTTGATTGATTATCTCTTCTTTGTTGTAATAGGCCTTCAGCTATCACTAAATTTGCTTTACCATTGAGAAAATTTCTATTTTTAAATTCAGCGCCATAAGCCGAATCTTCACGATCTTCTTCAAATTTAAGATATCCGTCTTGCGTTATGGCTACTAATAAATAATAGCTCCGTCTGAAACAGAGTAATTCTATTCACCAAAAGCTTTTCTTTTTAACCCATAATATATTATAAATATGTAACTTACTTGTTCTCAGTTTGTACTAAAAGTAGCACAGTGTTTTTCTGTCGCAGGTCATTGCTTGAAAATGCCAGCTTAATTTTGACCTAGAAAATATTATAAACCATCATAATAGTACCTTGTGGGTTGGATTTTTGGAAATTAGAAAGCTAGTGGTTACAAACGTTTTTTTTCTTACCAACCTCTGTAATAGGTCCAGCGAGCACAAACATGCGTTGAAGAATACTCTCTCCATTAAAATCAGCCCCCTTTTCCTCCATGCAGTATTCTCCGAAGTAGCTGGTGAGTTCGCAGTCACAACTGCTCTCCTGGTTCGTGAAGTCTTCCGTACAAACGCCGCCGTTTTTACATGGCTCTGAGTCGCATTTCATATTGCATTCAGGCAGTATGCCTGTTAAGTCTGAAGAAGAATAATATAACAGACTAGTTTACCTGTCTACACTGGCCTGCAAAAGTAAGTATCACACAGACAAGCACTTTTGTCTTTTGGCCGGCACTTTCATATTTGGACCAAAAATGTATGAAACGTGGACGATATCCTTTGTATCGCAACATTGTTCGACGCAACTTATCGATACTAGATGCGAATTCGATGTGCCAATCTATCGGCCTGGTACGTACAAGATAGTCGTCGTGAAACATGTATTACGTTACGACTTGTGTTTTAGTACGAACAAGCCTTAACACTCCTTAAAGTCATTTATGAACAGGAGATACAATATACACTGGCCTGCAAAAGTAAGTATCACACAGGCCTATATTCATACAAACGAGGTAACTTTGAAGCTTTGGTTCTCCGCCCAGGATTAAACAGGGTGTGATTAATTGATGATGGCCATTCAAAGAGTAAATGGAGGAGGCCCAGATCACCAAAGAAACCTAATTGGATTAAGAAAGTCGTTTAGCTCAGGGCTGAACTTAAAAAAATAACAGGTTAAATGACATCAAAAGTATGGAAATGTAATACTAAAAAGTCCGTACGGTCTGTGATGTAAACGACTCTTCTAATCCATTGGGTTTCTTTAGCGATCTGGGCCTCCTCCATTTACTCTTTGAATGGCCATCATCAAATCACACCCTGTTTAATCCTGGGCGGAGAACCAAAGCTTCAAAGTTACCTCGTTTGTATGAATATAGGCCTGTGTGATACTTACTTTTGCAGGCCAGTGTACCTAGTTGGTTACTAAGTTCTGTAACTATGGAAAACATGAATAATACTAAATTTACAAATAATGCTACAATGAATTATATACCAAATGAAAGCACAAATATTTAAGATTATCATGTATTAAAATTATTCGAAATGACCGCCTCTGGCATGAATACACGCCTTTAGACGACGAGGCCAGTCATCGATGGCAGCACGAACTACCACAATATCCAATTCTGCGACTGCCTTGAGAATAGCGCGCTTAAGAGAGTCGAGATTCATGTGGGGCTTAGCACATGCTTTCTCCTCAATAAGTTGCCATATGGCATAATCCAGAGGATTTAAGTCTGGGCTGGAGGATGGCCATTCTTCCTGCGCGATAAAATCAATTTTGTTAGTCCGAAACCATGCTTGTGTAGATTTTGCTTTGTGCGCAGGGGCAGAGTCCTGCTGGAAGACCCATGGCTGGTTTTGAAATAAAGTGTGGCTTAAGGGTTGACAACAGGTTCCAGAACGGTATCTTGATAGACTCTAGCGCCAGTTTTCACACCTTTTTCACAGAAATGAACCTTACTTAGCCCTGAATAGGACACCCCCAGCCAAATCATCACTGATGAGGGGTGGTGACCTCGTTGGACCCTCGGAGCAATCATGCTGGCTTCTTTACTATTCTTAGCGTATACTCTATCATTTTGACGGTTAAAATTTTCTTCGACTGTGAAGATTTTTTCATCAGTAAACAAGATTTTTCGATGGCCGTTTTGTGCGTACTGCTTTAGTAGAGCGCGACTTCGTGCTAACCTCATAGCCTTCAATCGTGCGTTTAGCAGATGGCCCTTTCGTCTACGGTAAGCGTGAAGCCCAAGGTCATCATTGATAATTTTTTTAAGGGAACTTCTCTTCACAGTCATCTGTATTGCCAATAACTTTTGCTTCCGGACGGGATTTCTCGTGATTCTCGCCTTCACTGCCTTGATCACAGCTGGTGTCCGAACGGTGCGTGGTCTTCCTGATCCTTTTCGGTCATCGACGGTCAAGGTATTACTGTACCTATGGATAGTGCGATAAATAAATTGCTTGTTGATTTTCAACTTTTGTAGCAACTTGAAAATCATATTCGGTGGCTGCCCACATTTGTGCAGAGCAATTACAGCGACACGATTCTCCTTCAACCCCCATTCCATGGTGAAATAAACAAAATATGATATACGTGTGGTATGAAATTATAGCTTATAAAACTGTCAATAATATGTCATTTTTATTTTTTCTTTTCATTTGTTTTAATGGCCAGTAATCGATAAAGAAACTCAGTAACAGAACTTTTGACCAACCTGTGTATATTGTATCTCCTGTTCATAAATGACTTAAGGCTTGTTCGTACTAAAACACAAGTCGTAACGTAATACATGTTTCACGACGACTATCTTGTACGTACCAGGCCGATAGATTGGCACATCGAATTCGCATCTAGTGTCGATAAGTTAGTTGCGTCGAACAATGTTGCGATACAAAGGATATCGTCCACGTTTCATACTTTTTTGGTCCAAATATGAAAGTGCCGGCCAAAAGACAAAAGTGCTTTATTCTGATAGATTTTGTCCATCTAAGCATTTTTTATTATGGCTCCGAAGCTGTAGCGCCGCTTCACATTTGTGTCAAAATGTATGAAAAGACAGACTTTTTGAACTCAATTATAATCAAGTACAGCGGTGCTACAGCTTCGGTGCCATAATAAGAAATGCTTAGGTGAACAAAATCTATCAGAATTTGCTTTTTGGCCGACTATTTTACATTTGTGCCAAAATGTATGAAAAACAGACTTTTTGAACTTATTTAAAATCAAGTATAGCGGTGCTACAGCTTCGGCGCCATAATAAGAAATGCTTAAGTCGACAAAATCTATCAGAATAAAGCACTTTTGCTTTTTGGCTGGCACATTCACATTTGGTCCTTTGCACTTGTCTTGTGCGCAAGAGAGTTCACAAGATACAGATGAATTAATGGGATTTGCAATTCGATCGAGAGTACACTGAGAAAAAAATATTGTTGGGTGTAACAATAAAACTTTAACAGGGGAGAGCCGTTTAAGGTCGACAGTTACCACAATGAACAACGTTTTTATTGTTACCTGGTTTTTTTTTCTAACAACGTTAACGTTCTGCGTAAGGAATTGTTAGACCGACAAAATCATTATATTGTTATTACAACAGTCAATAAACTGTTGTGGTAACAACTTAAAAATGTTTGGCTTTGATAGGCTTTGAGAGGATAACAATTTTTCTTTGTTTTTACCGTCACATATTTATCGTAACAAATTAAGTTTGCCGTAGCAAATATTGACCTATGCTGTAGTACTAAGTTAACGTCATTACAGTAACAAAATCACTTTGTATTCTCATCAACTTTTTTTGCTACTCTAGCAAATGAAAATTGTTACTGTGGCAGTTTTAAGACGGCTACTCCCGCGACAGTGGCGCCACTCCGTATAATTATTAACTACTGCTCGAAAATAGATGAAAACCAAATTCTCTAAAAAAGCACTATTGAGTCTCGTGTGATTTGACACTATAACAGCGTGATTTGACACTATAACTGGAAAATGTCTTGTTTAAACAATTCTATTGGTTCTAAATAATCTTTAAGACTGAAATAAAGTGCTTTCTAGATAGAATTTGGTTTTAATCAATTCTCAGAAAGAAGTTAATAATTTTACGGAGTAGTGCCACTTTTGCGGGAGTAGCCGTCTTAAAACTGCCACAGTAACAATTTCATTTGCTAGAGTAGCCGTCTGCAATCCATTATCTGTGGAAAATAATATAAAGGTTTTTAGTTAAAGAAAGTTTAAACAGACAAATTAAAATATTTATTAAAAATAATCACAATCAGTGCAGAAAATATTTGACATAGATCACGATAAAATATTGATGATATATTTGAATGATCGATGCACTTTTCACTAGCACCAACTTTCACTACCTACTCTTCTTTGTCGTTTCGCTCGTAGCAGAGCGGCCATGGTCTCGTTGAGGTGTCCACCTCGGTGGTAGAGGCGGCCACAGCTTTCCGCACGATCTCCCGCCGTCTCTCCCGGTTGGCAGACTGTTGTCTGACTGGCGCAGTCAGATCTGCGGTTTCCCACTGCGAATTTCACTTGGTCCTTCCAGCGCATTGGTGACCTGCCACGTGATCTGGTTCCCTCCACTTTGCCCTGTACGACCAGCCACCTTCACAAAGAAGTCCCTTAATTCTTTCTCTTAACTCATTTTTTCCGTGCGTATCCATGAGCACCCGTAAAACAAATGAATGCCAATAACAAACATCGTGCTACAATAAAAACTTAACAAATTAACTTTGTCGCAAACTTGAAGCAAATTGTCGTCTCAACCAAGTTAGGTAATGTAGTTAAAATAACAATGCACTTATAATTATTTTAACAGTATTTATTTTGTTAGTTAAGACTTGAATACTACATCAAAATATACTTTCTTAAGAAAACAACCTACTATTGTCATCTATGAGAACTTTTTTATGATAGCAAATTGCGTGTTGTTCTTATCACAACAATCCCAGAACAGTAAAAAAGTTAATATTGTAAACTAAATGAGCCTGGATGTAGTAACAAAGGTTTTAGTTCCTACAAGTCTGGAACGGGTGGTAAGAAAATATAGACGATTCAAAAGTACTTAATAATTAAGTTTATTTGAATAAAGCTTATTTGACTTTGACTTTGACAACAGGAAATTTTAGCAAAGCTTTTATTGTGACTTTCTTAGCCATTATTTTTCTCAGTGTACGGACGGCGGATTCTAAAGCATTAATTTATTTACTCGATTGACTCTTATCATAAAAAATCTTTTTTCAAATCTAGATGTTAAATACTAACCTTGATCAATCTCATCCTGTGCCTTCCTAGATAAATCCACAACATGGTCGGCTATTTTGAACCCTCTGACGCACCCCACGTACCCACCCTGAGGCAATAAGTTAGCTCTCGGAGCCAAGTGGAGGGAAAATTGATCATATCCCCCTAGATTCATTTGAAAGTAGTCTGTAGGCGGAGCTGGTGGTCTTTGTGGACGAATTACCTCTGGAAAAAAATGATAAGAGAATACGATTTATGTATACCTATCAATATCTGTATATTGTTGTTGCTATACATTGTGGAATCGATATCGTTATCATCCCTTTAAAGAGCTTCTACCGATGAAACAGAATATCTTCCCCGAAAAGACATGAGTTGAGAATTTTTATTCTCTCATAAAGCTCTCATGCTAATACAAAGTTTACAGCTGGTATTAAAATTTGATTAACATTAGGTTTTTGGTTTTTAGACCAATGTCTTGTTGCGGTTAGTAGAACACTTCTTTAATACTACTAAAATTTGATCTTTGTTTACTTTGTACATGAAAAATGTCATCAACTTACCAAAATCTGGATTCAGCCATGGTTTGTTCGTATAATTAGTTAGAAGCTTAGCTACTTTATCAATTGTTGTATTTTTATCATTTACGTGTAGTGTTGTAGAATTCTCAGTTCTTATAATAGCTATCTGTACGCTCTCTCCTTTATTTATTTTCTCGTATGTGACATTCATTTGTATTATTTCATCTTCATGGTTGAACAGGTAAATTATTTCAGTGCCATTGTGAATAAATAGATGTATGAAGTTATTAAGATTGTCATTTGCATATAATACAAGCGCATTATAGTCGTATGTTCTTAAGTTCATCAATACGTTTTCTGTCATCATCTTCTTTAGCCTGTGCTTTTCAGCATCTGTTGCGTTATCTACTAAATAATTCTTCTTTAAATATGCTTCTTTCGTTTGGAAAGTTAATGCTTTGCTGTTTATATCTAAAAATAGAACATATTAATAAGTGTTATGTTTATGATTGAATCATTATAACGTATTTGTCTCCGATGAGGATTATGACGCCTATTGTATACAAACATGTTGCTTATACACAAAGGGAGACGTCCATATGCATTCACATCTATAAATGAAATGAAACAAATAATCTTAAAAGTTGGCAAACCTATCTGTTTAAAAGTTCCAAATACTTACTCTCCTCGCAGTGTGTGCCCAAATGTGCCCAAGGATTTTTACAGATGCATTCGTAACTAGACCAGAGCTCTTTACACGTCGCTTTATTTTGGCAAGGGTTTGGCACACAGGAAGGTTTGCAGTCCTTGATGATTTCAGACAGATGGACGGACATGTAGCTGTAGATATCGAGAATCTCACCGTTCACTACTAAGCCTCTGAAGCAGCCGATTAGCCCTTGGTGCACTGCAGACTTTTTTAGATGTTCTCTAGAGAAAGAACAAGATCATCATTATTTTCAAAAATAATCCTGGCATACATTAAATTGATATTTAACATTAACTTTTAAGATCTTTTCAATATCCACAACGGGAAAGTGCCTCGGCCTTCACCTCACCTGATGTTAAGTGATATGAGACCGAAATGTAAGCGCACTACACTCGGAATCCTCACCACTGAGGAATACTCTTCAGTATAACTCTCCAGATGCCTAATAAAATTAAATTGCAATGCACTTACGCAGTAGCACCTCCAATGAACATAGACCCTTCAAAGGGACCAAATTCTTCTTCTAGAAGCAAATTAAGCATTTGATATTCAGTGTTGAGCATGAACCGCACATGGTAGAAGTTGTAGTCTATCCAGATTTTGTGCCATTCACCACCGTTCAGTTTCCTTTTAGAGTTGATTACTAATTTTCGCGTAGTGCCGGTGTTTAGGGTGAAGTTGAAAGTTAGTTCATGTTCTGTAACACATATATAGTGAGTATCCATTTATTTTTCATAATAAATCAATATGGCATACAATTATAGAGTATACCACCAAAGCAAAATTTAAAAAAGATACATAAATAAATTTATATATTCAGCTACTTCCACATAATATGAAAAAACATTTTTTTTATGCAAACCGATATTTATTTGTAGTCAATTAGCTTACCACTAGTTAACGCCACCATAAAAGACGGATAGTTAGGTCTGATTGGTGGTTGGAATAGCAGTATAGCACTGGTGCCTGTAGTCCTGAAACTGAATGCAATGTCCCCTTTCCGCCAACCAGGCACTTCTATGTAAGATTGGGACGTTGTGAACGTCACTACGTAGCGTTGGGTGTCTAAAATTAAGAAAGTTACTTAATTAAATCTTTAAGCGCCTGCGCACATTTGTCTCTGCAACTTTTTTTTGTGTCTCTCACATCAAGTCTATGAGTTTGTATGAAAACGCACACACGTAGCAACGCGACAGTCGGCAACTTTTCATACAAACCATGTGAGAGACAAAATAGTTGCGGAGACAAAAGCTGCTCGTAGGCGGTGGGCGCTCTCCCTAACTAGCATTCTTTTAGAAAATAGTTTGCAAGTGGCCAAACAATTAAACAAGGAAAGGAAAGGACCTAACAAAAACTTGTTAAAATACCTCGAGCAGTTTGTTTCTACCAATTTACAAGTGATATAATATGCTCCGAGGAGGAGCTCGGTGGCGCAGTGGTTTAGCGCCTGGCCCAGCGATTGCGGAGGTTAAAGCAACGTTCGCAAGGGTCGGTCATGGGATGGGTGACCAAAAAATTATTATCTCGAACTCCTTCGTGCTTCGGAAGGCACGTTAAGCCGTTGGTCCCGGCTGCATTTGCAGTCGTTAACACCCACCAATCCGCATTGGGCCCGCGTGGTGGGCTATGGCCCGTCCCCCTTATCCACCCATAAGGAAGGCCTGTGCCCCAGCAGTGGGGACATCAAAAATGGCTGATGGACAAAGGACATAATATGCTTACTCGTTTCAACACACTCAAGAGGCCCAAGCGTGATCCTCCCCTGAGCTTCTTCAGTTAAATCCTTCTGTTGAAGGAAGAACATTTCAGTGATTCCCAAACTCTTAGGGTCCACATACACCCCTTCGTCGGAATGCCATTTGTTCTCGTTCGCATCGCAGTTGCAGGATTGTGTAGGGTTGACGCAAGTGGCGTTCACACCGCAGGGACAATACCCTCTGAAAAATAACCTGCTCGATGTATGGAACGAGTTACTAGTAAAATGGAGGGAAATGAAGAGCCAAGAATGCTTGAGGAAGTAATGTTCATAAATTCTGGGAAAAAATGATGCTCACAAATGGGTAATCTCAATAGAATGTAATTAATTCAGATTTCCAAGTTAAAGAAGGAATATTGAATTTATATTATCGTAGTTTTAGAGACCCTTAGCTTAGGAGAAGTATGGAAAAAGTTTTACAAGACTACGGATCAATGTCTTATTGAATAGAAATCTACCTCTTAACGTTTCCTAAGTAATCGACGGTTTCGTTAGAGGAGGATATGAACCACGTTGCGCTGTGGAGTTCCAAAGGCGCCATATTGCAGTCGTATTTGATGTACTGACGACAGTATAGCGAATGGGATATAAGCTCTTGCAACATTTCGGCTGAAAACTCCCTGTATTTTATTTTGAAACTGAAGTCTTGGCCTGATGCTGAGCGTACGTCCTAGAAATAGGAAAAGTATTTTGTACGAGGATGGATTGATAAGTCTATGACTTTGTAATGAAGAAACACTTTTTTTCGAAATATTTTGTTTTATTTCTCTAGGTATTTATCTTATTGTAGCTCTGCGTATTCATTCCAACGAAGTTCCTACCTCCTTAACCCATTATTTTTTTCTTTCATCGCCTGAAAATTGGTAACTGAAATGAGGGCCCATTTCAGACACCACCTTTTGGCTTTATGAAAATCTTTGCCCGCCAAGACATTTAATTTCATGTTTGGTAGGAGAAAAAGTCTCAGTGGGTTGAATACTTGAATCTAGAGAATAGGAAGGATTCGCATCTTCATTCGATGAGTTTTGATGCCATGAATGCCGCCAAGAGGGTCGACAGGGTCATTTAGAAAAGTTAGAAGTCGCTTGAGCTTTTTGTATCCTAAAGTACTAATCTATTGCCGAATTTGAAAAAAAATAGTGTAAAGATACCTTAAGGAGTTTCTTTTTAAGATACAAAAATAAATTATGAAAAAAAATTTTTTTTCCTTTCCAAGTCATGGACTTATCAATCCACCCTCGTAGTAGTAACTTTTCCAAAATAAATTAAACGAAAAAAACATTGAACTCGTGAGATGTTATTAGTTAAAAAGTTTTATATTAATGCAACTTACCACTTGGCTAGGTAAATTATGTTCTACCACAGTTGTAGAAGAGTCAGCTTCAATCTGAAACTCGCATTTGACGTGTGCTGGTGGAAATCTCCCATTCCCATCAATATCTATAAGGTATACATCATTCCTTGTGTATCCTAGTAGAGCTAGTTCTTCACAGGTTTTTCTAAAAGTAGCAAAGTGGCAGTTCTCGCCGATGTACCCTGTAAATAAAACAATGGATTCGTATAGGAATTTGTAAGAATGTTAGAATTGCTAAACAATATCTCAGATAATAATTACAATAACAATATCTTAAAAGTCTCAGACTACGTTCTGTTTAGTAGAAGATTTTGAAGATTTAAATGAAAGCGTAGATAATTATAGATTTTGTATAAATAAATTATAGATAATCTTGACGAAACAAGAATTGTTTAAACGTCAAACTTTCCTTTGTTTTAATTTTTTACACAAATATTTGTTGTAAAAAAGTAATAATATTTTGTATCGTGTGTGTGTAACCAATAATATTTTTGCTAAGTTGAAAGACATTCCCACTATTATTTTAAATCTGTTTCACGTTAATGTGTTTTGATTAGAAAAATTTATAGATTTCCTTAATTAGGTATATAGTGGCAAGGACAAGCGAAACTGTATTATTATCATAAGTTGATGAACATTTCACCGGATATAACGCACGTATTTTATCTTCGTAAACTGGTTATGATGATGAAATTGGAGATCTTAAGATATAGGTATTTATAGTTTTTGTTCTCACGATGCAAATATGTTATAATTATCGACTTTCGATCGACGAAAGATGAATGCTCGGATTTCATATGAGATTCAATAATGAACAAGAAAAAGAAGCGTTTTTTAAAGAAGTGTCATGTTTCTTTTGTTTATAGCATCAAATTCTTTATAGATATCAAAAACGTTAACGTTTCAAACGTTAAAAGATGTTTCATTACATTTTCCCAAACATCCAGGTTCAACAGCCAGTGTCCCATCTACAGGCCCAATTAAATACACCTGTTACAACCGGTCCAGACATATAAATCGCAAAAAGGTGATTAAAAGTACTAATTATTTTTAATTAATGAAATAATTGGTTCTAGTTAGGTATTCTTACATTTTGTCATGAAATATGTCAAAAAGTTAGTTATTCTACATTGCCCTGGAGATTCGAGGCCTAGACTTGACTTAAATTGACGACAATAGATCGTAGTTCTTTATGAGACTGAATCTAGTCGCTCGCAGGTATTGGGCCGCGTGCACGGGTCCACGTAGCGATCGTCGTTGAGTCGTCTATTATAATTACTGGCCGTGGCCGTAGTACATTATGTAGATAGCTGCTCAGTCGCTAAACTCACCAGGGTTGTCAGAGTAGCAGATGACGCGGTCCTCCCGTATGAAGCAGACGCCACTGGTTCGCAGGTGTTGGGCCGCGTGCACGGGTCCACGTAGCGACAGTCGTCTATAGCTACTGGCCCACAACACAACTTGTAGTACATTATGTAAATAGCTGCTCAGTTGCTGGACTCACCAGTGTTGTCACAGTTACAGATGACGCGGTCCGCCCGTATGGAGCAGACGCCACCGTGCTCGCAGGTGTTGGGCTGTGTGCACGAATCCACGTAGTGACAGCGTCTATAGCCACCGGCCCACCACTAGTAGTATATTATGTAGATAGCAGCTCAGTTGCTGAACTCACCAGTGTTGTCACAGTTGCATATGACACGGTCCTCTCTTATAGAGCAGACGCCGCCGTGCTCGCAGGTGTTGGGCCGCGTGCACGGGTCCACGTAGCGACAGTCGTCTATAGCCACTTCGCCAACCACTCGTTCCGTATTTATGACAAATCTATAAAAAAAGGCATTTTTTACTGAGATTCACCCACCAATAGCCGGGCCTAAGGACGCCCAAGAACTATGCTGTGCTTCAAACCAACCACTGCAATATTTGGACAAAATTTCGTTTTTTTACCTCTTATTAATTAATGCTATGGTAACTTTACACATCTAACTTATTTCGAAGCAGTCTTCTCCAGATTGCACAACTGTAATTTGATACAATCAAAGTGATTCAGTTGACCAAATAAAATCATCTTCAACCCTATCGAAAAAAAATTTATTTCTACCCTTAGAAATAATTATTTTTCTGTAAATTCAGGTTCTATGCAACTAAGACAGACTGTGTGATAGAAAAAAATAAAAAACACTAAATTTTTCATGAATTTTGCGACGGAAAATTCCACTTCAGAGATAGATTCAGAACTATGAGTCGAATGGCCTAAAAGTTTTCGCTAGGGTGCTACTAACACCCTGTAGACACATTTTATCATGACCTTATTAGCATCGTTTTCAATAACATTTTTATGATCAGACAAACTTGAGGTACCTAGTAGGTGTAGGTACAACAATCAATAAACAGGTTAAGTCGTAAAATCGAAAAAAAAATATGGAAAAAAAACAGTCTCTAAATTCAGTATTACCTTGGCTCTATTAGAAGTCCATTTATCTTGATGTTCCTCATACATCCAATCAGACCTTGGTTGGCAGACTTAAGACCACTGCCGATAACAATTTTGTCTTGCAATTGGAAGTCCAGACCTAAAATCGAAATCAGGTAGTTACTTTCTAAATCAATTAATTATTCATTCCAAATAAGTACTGTGAAATATTTCAGGATTGATAAATTATTCATTATCGAATAAATCTATGTCAGAGGTTGGAAATTTAATTTGTGTTTTACATTATTGTTGTTCTTGGAATAAAATTCAGTATTCATAATATTTTTTAAATAATTTATTCAGAAAAGTTGATAGTCATTAAGTGAAACAACTACATTAACCTTTGCATAAATCGTAAAATGCTATCAATTTATTATTGTTTAGAAGCCAAATTTGGATAAAGTACCTACCTATTTCAATACGATACCACATGAGTAAGTATTAAAGGAAAATTAAAAATTACATGCAAAATTTTCATTTATTGCTAACTTCTTAACTAGCTTTTACCATAAAGAGGGCTCTACACTCGCGCTGCGAAAGCCCGCGAAGGCCGCGAACCGCGAGTGTGCAGGGTTTCGCGGCTTCCCGTTCGCGCTTCGCGGCTTCGCGTTCGCGCTTTGCGGCGTTCCCCGGCCGGTGGCGGTTTTTTGGTCCGCGTCAAAGGGCTTGTGTGCCGAACTAAGGTTGCCTTGATTCGAGGCCGCGGTTCACGCGCGAGTCTGGAGGGCTATATTTTTCACACCGTTTTCATGCGCGAACCGCGCCCGTGAGTCGCGGCCGCGGTTCGCGCGCGAGTGTGGAGCCGGCATAAGAATAAATAAAACTTTATTCATATGCTTTTGCATTCTTTCCCCGTAAGAATTTCGGGACTAAAAGTATCCTAATGCTATCAACAAGGTTAAATTATACGTCTTTATATCGATATGTAACAACATTGTGTCGGTGGTTTAGTTTAGGCGTGAAAACTAAACAAACAGAAAGAGATGATTTCGCATTCAATAACATTATACTCGTAATGGACCAAAAAGGTTTGTAGTACCTACACATTGTCTTGTCTGGATTGTAATTCAGTTAAAAGAAGTTTAATATAATTTATTTGTAATAGGTATTTAGTATTATTTGTCTCCGTTATGTTATTAAAAGAAAACGGCAAAAAATAACATTTGTTGTATGGGAGCCCCCCTTGAATATTTATTTTATTGTTTTCAGTGTTGTTATAGCGGCAATAGAAATACATCATCTGTGAAAATTTCAACTGTCTAGCTATTACGGTTCATGAGATACAGCCTGGTGACAGACAGACAGACAGACAGACGGACAGCGGAGTCTTAGTAATAGGGTCCCGTTTTTACCCTTTGGGTACGGAACCCTAAAAAGAAAAATTTAATATCATTACCGAACATCTGTGCATGTTTGTTGAGATAATCCACAGTGAGCTTGATTCTGCCCTTCCTGTAGTCAAGTTCGACGTTATGCCAGTCGTTGCTTACGTTAAACTTGACTGACTTTAACACAGTTACGTTTTTGCCCACGTCCGGTACTAACTCGAAACGAATTTCTTCTTTTACCATCCTTACCTGTAAATTTTTAGATTATGCATCAAGGGGATAAAATAGTGTCTTAGGCAGCCATTACACGCTCATGCAAGCGTCATGCAATTCCATCAGTCATGAATTAAGTTTACTGTGACTGACAAATAACCTACCATGTAATGTGGTGACTGATGGTTGCATGAAGTTGATTTCTTCTTTCCATCAGTCAGTCAGTCAAACGTAATTCATGACTGATGAAATTTGACTAAGGCAGTCATTACATGGTCATGCAAGCGTCAGTCAAATTCCATCAGTCATGAAATACGTTTGACTGATTGACTGATGGAAACAACAAATCACATCAAGCAACCATCAGTCACTACCTTACACGGTAGGTTAATCGTCAGTCACAGCCTGTGACTGTGGTTAAACTGACAGCAAAACCTACCGTGTAATGGGTACCTTACGCTTGCATGAGCATGTGATGGCCGCCTTACAGTGCGTGTTGTTGAGGTGCATGTAAACAAATAGGAATTTAAAGGTTTTATATCTTGAACGAGAATGAGCCCAAAGTGCAAGTCTGGAGTTTAAAAAAAAGAATTATTTAATGGAATTGAGTATTTCGATATGAAAATGCAGAATTTAGGTCGCGGAATCTCTTTATAATCATTTATATGCAAACATACATAACGTTTAAGGTTTTAATATTTTTATTCAATTATTATTTACTTAAAACTAGGAGCAGAGTCTGATCTTTACAGATAATCACCGGGAAATCGATTCAATTCGAGGCATTACTGATTCTATAATTGAAGTGTTCCAATCTGCGCTTGTTATTTTTTAATTTTAAACGCAGATTTCTCCGTACGCATCATGAAATTGGAAATCTTAATTATGAATGAAAAGCATTTACTACTACGAGAAATTTCTATAAGAAAAGTTGGTTAATTTATTTGAAAGGTGTATTAGTACTTAAAACATCACAGCTAGAAATTTAAAGTGAACGCTTGTATAAAGCTTTTAAACCGACTATAAATAAAATACAATAACATAAATTCAAAAGTCCTTACCTCCCAATAACCTTGTCCCGATGTGATCTGGCTGTAAGCTAAAACCGCCATATTCTTGCTGGTTTTAAAGTCGAATTTCAAATTGATGCTGTTGCTCTGATTCAACGGCCACCATATATGGGAAGTCGCAAAAGGATAAGTGATCGGTATCAGTTCTATATCAATCTCTTTAAATTCCGGATCCAATACTCCGATATAATGGACTTTAGTATTGTTCTGTTTTAGTTCGTAAAGTATGGAGACGTCATTGTAGTAAACGTATTTTAGATTTCCAGCGAAGTTGTTGAACGATTTCAATCCTTTCATTTTATGTAAGTCGGGACCACCGCATATGTATATTTCCGGATCGATACAAACGTATCTCGCGTTCCCTGACACTTCGTAAGTTTTGGTTACGTCATCTAAGTAAACGAATGCTATATTTTCTTGCAGTATAACTGTTATGTTATGCCAGCCGTTGTTATTTACTTTCTCCCCGATGTAATCTTCGACAGGCCCATCTCCTAGATCTATCTGTATTGCTAATCTTTCTTGGTGGATTGATAGGGCAATATAATGATGTTTGTCATCTATTTGACCGCTAGCATAAAACAAGGCTGAGTCATCAAACCGGGTCTGCGAAATTTGTAAATTGTGCTTAAGCTTTACATGGGTGCAAACATTTTCTTTCTCTTTAAATCTATGAACATAGAGTTCAATTTTGAATATTAACTGTTACAAGGCCTTAAAAGTAATTAATTGAGAACGTCTAGACGGTTCAGTCCTATATAGATATGCATTAAAACAATCATTATTCAAACTCGTATATTGGGAAAATTAAGACCTGGGAACCCAAAAGAGGATAGGTCCTTTTTAGAGAAACAGCTAAAAAATCACGAAGTGAAGAAATACAGATGTGTTTTATTAAAAAAAAAACAAATGAAAATGACGTCATCATATATCAAGATGAAATAAAGATTTTCACAACTTAGTACTTTCATTCGACTAGGTACTTATTTCTGTTTAGGTTGTTATTAAATTTCGTCACGTTTAACACTTCTGTCTAAAGCACAACCATTAACCGTTGTATTTATAAAAAAAAAACAATTGCAAAGTTGTTCAAAAACGGAAATTTTAAATTTTAGTTCAATATACGGGGCATTACGAAATTTTTAGGACGTCTTCAGTCCATGAAACTTAACAACTTTCTCCATGAAACATGTGTCGAAATGCGCCAAAAAATTTTGGTCATCCCATACTAAACTGATCACGTGATCTCTTTGATTTGTATGGAAAGTTTTTTTTGTCATATTTGATCCTATGTTCCTCAGAGAAAGTTGTTCAGTTTCATGAACTGAACACCTCCTTAAAATTTGGAGAGTGAATAAAAAAACACCTTGTACACAATTTGTTGTCTTACCTTAAAATGCAGGCTGACTCGTGTGTTAGTGGAGTGCACACGGTCCTTCCAATCGTAAACTCTATAGGAGACATAGCTGGAGCCTCGAAGAGTGAGCACTGTCGCCGCTGAAAGATATATCATGTTATTTCATAATAATGACGACAAATTACTCTTTATTCCATAAACATGAAGAATTACAGAATGAAGGACAGTTACAGAGAAGAAAACATACAAGAGGCGGCTTTATTGCTAAGCAGCAATCTCTCCCAGGTAACCCTTGGGTGAAAAAATTACATAAAGATACAAGGATAAAGAAACAAACAAAAAATACACTAAACTACAAAGAAAAACTACGTTGGGGTGCAACTATAAAAGGACTAATATTTTTTTAAATGTATTTTTTTTTTGAAAATGTATCCGAAACCTTTGGCATTGAATAAATGTACTATGCCTTTATAACAGGCTTTGTATAGTAAAATACTTTTGTCTTGATTTGATTTGAAGTATTACGTGAGAATATTTATTATTTCAATTAATTTAGGATCGTTAAACTCGACAACCCTGTTATAAAATTAAAAGTATAGCTGCTTGTGATGCAACCGATGTATAATCGTAAAATCTCCGCAACAATTAGTGAAAGTGACACTTGCTCTTAAAATGAACCGATTAACCGCCAACTGTTGCAAAAATAACGATTCCGTTTAGCAATCGTACTTTAATGTTTAAAACGTTTACACATTTAATGACCCTGCGCTAATGATCGCGATACTTTATAAGAATCATTGTATTTGTGTATAGTCTCTATACGTCTTGCTTTTACATGTAATTATTAAGATCTTCGAGCATCGCGGCTTCGTCCCGAAGAAGCCCGTCTTACTCTAAGATTAAGATGTTTATAAGATCTAAACCTCTTTCTTGTAATATTCTTTTAAATAGTTAAAAAGAAAGATTTGAAAATGAAAGTGAAAAAATTTATTCAGCTTCAGTAGGTACACTTGTTAACAAAACTTGTTTAAAAAAAGTACATAATACTTGAAGCAAAATTTAAAAAAAGTAATTAGCCGAAATGGTCTTCAACCTTAGCTATTGCCACAGCCTGTACGACACGCCAAAAGATTTTAAAGCGACAACACTCGCCAAACAATTTGCTATTTTTAGATTGATAAAAAGAAGAAATCAGAGTTAAAAAAATACTGTATTGAAATGTCGAAGAATGTCAAAAGAAATTGTTTCCCATTAAAATTCGAGGAAAACTCTTGGGTGATTATCAAAGTCATTATATTTATAATACAACAAAATACTTGTTTTTATTACGAATGCTCAATATATTTTTAGATCTTTATACTCTTAGCTTCATCGCAATCTCTAAGATCAGTAATTAACTTAAAACAATACGCTAAGTTTCAGAAAAGTTTCTAATTGTGCAGAAAAATGTTCAATCTCTTTAATATCTTAAAGTGCTGTAATTTCGAACGTAGTTGTTTGAAAGTTAAATTCATTTAGACCGATCTGTCATTTTAACCTGTTAGTTTTAAATTAAGTGTAAATTAAGTTTTTCTTTCAGTAATAATGGCGAAAGTTTTCTATTAAAATGTTACTTCTAATTAGTTAATTTTTGTTTTAGTTGAAAGACTATTGAAATAAATTACCTAACTAAATCAATTAACCTTTGTATTTTTCACTGCAAAACGTGCAAATAAGGTAGCTAGAAATAGATAACTGATTGCGAGATTTGATAAAACATGCTACCTATTTAGTAAAGTAATTGAAATTGCAAAAGCGGTTTCAACAATTCTGTAAGAACAATAGTTTAAAAGTGAACCATTACGAATACAATATATGTAATAATATCAAAGTGTCTTCGTCTCGTGGCTCTACCAATCCACAACAAATGTCTTTTTTAATAACTTATTTACTTATGTTTAACTGTGTATTAGACTTGAAACATGGTTGCATTGTAGATGACTTTGACAAACAATCTAGCTACTATGTGTGTCTATCTGTCCTTATACTACAGTAGCCCGTAGTACATTTAAATTACCAAAAAGGTTACCGTTCGCCGTTGTGATATAGTTATTTATTACGAAATTATAGATACTTTAACCCAAGTTTTACAGATCGCAACCCGCCGTAACCTATATTTGTACTCGTATATCTCCAAAAATGATATTTTTTTATTTTGTGAGGTTTATCACATGGTTTAGCTATTGTCGTGTTGTACAGCTTTGTTTGATTGCCATTAATAATAGTAAGACTATGGAAAGTGACCATACACAGATTTAAGACCAGATTAAAATGGATGAACTTTAGCTGGTCTTAAATCTGTGTATGGCTACTTTTTATAGTCTTACTATTATCTGTGGCAATCAAACAAAGCTGTAGAACACGACAATAGCTAAACCATATGGTAAAGCTCGAAAAATAAAAAAATATCATTTTTGGAGATATACAAATTTAGGTTACGGCGGGTTGCAATCTATAAAACTTGGGTTAAAGTATCTATAATTTCATAACAAATAACTATATCACAACGGCGAACGGTAACCTTTTTGGTAATTTAAATGTACTACGGGCTACTGTACTATTAAGACAATTTTCCCACAGCAGCCGAGATGGAAAACTTTGATAAAAACACTGTTGAGGCATGACTATTGTTCACGCTTAGTAGACTCTCGAGTCACGTTTTTTTTAAATGATAAGATTAAAGATTTACCTACATACTATTGTTTATAACAAACAAACTTTATATTAATAATATTAGTAAGATATTATGAAATTACTTACTATATACATCACATAGCTGTTCCTCATACAAAGTCCCAAAACAATCGCATCTATATCCATTATATTCGTTAATGCACCTTGAACCTCCGAAGCACAGGTTTTCCATCGTCATACATTTGTCTATGCATCCTTCTTTAACGTTCTCATGTTTGGTGGCAATAAGAGGAACTATAGGCAGAAGGTCTGATGCAGCTTTTCCAGAACTTAGCACCATATCGCTGATGCAACCCACAAATGATTCTATGATGTACTTCACTCCATGCAGTTTCTCTTCTGAACTGAGACCTGTAAGTTTTGGTGAATATAGTTTTGTATCACAGACCATACAACAAGTATGTTGTATCTGCTGCAAATTATTATTGGCGGGCAAAGATTTGTTAACGGGTACTGGGGGCCTATTACGAAAATAACGTACGCAACTGCGTAACGCAGTCACTTGGTCACGATAATCGTCCGCAGTTCGTCGGTTGTAGTTATAACAAACATTTTGAATTTGGCTATCGTATCCCAATAGACTAGTAAACGAACGATGTCGGATACGCTAGGGAGAAACTGTCAAACTCACGCAATCACTTCGCGATATCGCATACGAAAGTGATTTGTAATAGGAAACAATCAAAACGAAGCACGGACGCAGCTGCGTGTGTCGCATTAAACTTTTCGTAATAGACCCCCTGAAATTTCTGATTTTGTTTAGATTGTTTAGTAGTCAAGGAAGCTGAAACTCGAGATTTTAAATAATCTAAGATAAAAAATAACTCGGTATAGTAGTTTCATGCCTTTCACCGCATCAAACCATATAAGTACGCGAAAGACCAACTCGTGATACCTTCTACATACAATTTCACAAACGCACCATGCATAATAGTGATTTATTTATTTCAGTACCATCAATACTTTTTAGGCCACATTACTTTCTTGGCACTGTTTTGTTTCGGACGACAACTGATTGGTTACTAAGCTCCGTGGTCCTTTCCAGGGACTACAAGAAGAGACCACGGGCGACTAAGGCTTATTTTCTATTGTCAACAGTAGCATCAACAGTCCAACAATTCTTGTGCAAGCCTTCATCATCAGCATCATAACAGCCTGCTCCATTGCAGAATGTAAGACTCTCACGTTCGGTAGTGGGAGAACCCAATGTTGGATAGTAAGTATTAGTTTCATAATATTTTGGCAACCTCCGTGGTAGAGTGGTCTGTACGCCGGTTTTCAAGGTGTCGCCATCTCTGAGGTCCCGTGTTAAATCCCCGGCTGGGTCAATTTAGAAAAACGTACTTTTCTGTATAGGCTCACTTGGTTGAATGCTCAAAGCTAGGGTTTCCTAGGATAACGGTGCCGTCATATTACGGCCGTAATATAGCGGCGTTGAATGTTGTCTATGGAAACAATATGGCGACACCGTAACGTCAGAAACCGCGCCGTATTGTTTACATAGCCAACTTTCTACGCTGCTAAATGACGACCGTAATATGACGGCACCGTCATCCTAGGAAACCCTAGCTTAAGGGCTCAGGTCTGAATGTTTGTAGTTCTACCGTTGTCTCTGATTTACATAACACAAGTGCTTTAGCTACTTACTTTGGAATTAGAACAAGAGCAATGTTTTCAATATTGTCTAGTATTTATATTTATTTGATATTTATAATATTATTTCATATTGCTGAAGGTACTATTGATATGTTCGCCGAAATAACATTGAGCTCTTACCTCCAATCAATATAACTGATGTCAAATTGTCAGTGATTCCGTAGTTGGTGTCAAAGCTCAAACCCTGTAAGTAAGTAGAAACATACATTATTCTAATCTAAAGTACAAGCAGACACCAAGATCTAATTTTCCTGTCCATGTTAATTGGTATAAAAGATAGTTCCATAAATAACATTATATTGTCTACTAGCTTTTGCCCGCAACTTCGTTCGCGTGATTAAGATAGATGTGCATTTATTTTGAAAGTCACGGATTACCAATAGACCTAGGTTTTTATCAGTAGACCTAATTTAATACATTTAAATTTTCCCATAAAAAAAAATGCACAAACTGGAACACTCTGTAGCACCCTGTATATAGGGATTTTCCAAAACCCTTTCTTAGTGCTCACCTACACCATGAAAGGTATCTATCTACCCTCCAAAAATGGTGTCTCTTTTTCCAGCCCTATACAAATCCCAATACAAACTGGAACATGCTGTAGCACCCTGTATAACGGGAAGTTTCCAAAATGCTTTCTTAGTGCTCACCTACACCATGAAAGGTATCTCCCTCAAAATTTGGTGTCTCCATCTTCAACCCTATACGAATTCCCATACAAACGGGAACATCCTGTTACATCCTGTATAACGGGAATTTTCCAAAACCCTTTCTTAGTGCTCATCTACACCATGAAAAGTATCTACCCTCCAAAAATGGTGTGTCTACCTTCAGCCCTATACAAATCTCCATACAAACGGGAACACCCTGTAGCACCCTGTATAACGGGAATTTTCCAAAACTCTTTCTTAGTGCTCATCTACACCATGAAAGGTATCTAGGTACCCTCCAAAAATGGTGTCTCTACCTTCAGCCCAATACAAATCTTCATACAAACTGGAACACGCTGTAGCACCCTGTATTACGAGAATTTTCCAAAACGCTTTCTTAGTGCTCACCTACACCATGAAAGGTATCTACCCTCCAAAAATGGTGTCTCTACCTTCAGCCCTATACAAATCTCCATACAAACTGGAACACGCTGTAGCACTCTGTATAACGGGAATTTTCCAAAACCCTTTCTTAGTGCTCATCTACATCATGAAAGGTATCTACCCTCCAAAAATAGTGTCTCTACCTTCAGCTGTTAGGGCTCCACGCCTATCCCAACAATCAATCAATTTAGAGTTTTATATGTATAGATTGCCTTTTGTGATTGATCGTAAATTATGAGATTCAATTCCTATAATTTGATCAAATCTGAATTACGATCTTCAATTGTTATTACTTCTATCTGCCTCATAAACTCTACTTTTCCGGTACCTACACAGTTTCAATAGAATGAATTTAAAGTTCGTGTACAGTTCTACAATTACAGTAATAATCAAATGGAATCTCGCACATTATTCAATGTTGAAAAAAATCCCCGATTGGCAGGTGGTTTGAAGATCTAAGTATTCGAATGTTTTCGTCGGAAAACGCTACTTCTTAATGAAAAATTGCTTGACTCCTATGTGTGAAGGGCCTGGGTTCTACCCTAAATGAAACAGCTGATTATGTAGCTGTTTAATTTGTGATTATTACCTTAAGATAGACTTCCTCCTTCAGATGGTCTACTTTAGCTATCAGTCTGGCTCCATGGACATCGATGGTGACCACTACACTGTGCCATTGGTCTCGGTTCAGAGCTCTACCCACTGTCACTGAAGTGAGGTGTTTACCGAATACGTGCACCACTGGAGAATAAACAGAATCTTCATATTTTCTATAACGTCTTTTATTAACTCATGATCATGTTGTTGAAAAATGAAAAATGTAAAGAAATGAAAAGAAAGAAAGGTTGATAAATAATGAATTATATTTGAAGGTAGTGAGGTTTTATAGAAAACAGATAACCCAAAGTTGTAATATTTAAGACGCTGTACTCTGTACTATAGATAAGAATAAGGTAGAGCGTAACGTAACAAAGTTATTCTTTCTTGGAAAAGTGTGATTGTTTTAGAGTACCTATTGCTTATTTGTAGAGGCGGAGAGGAGGTTAAAATTTGAACTTATTAGAGGATAAATTACATTTGCTAAAACTGGATATTAAGAGGCTGGTGGACAGTAAAGTTTATATACAAACGTAACACCAAAATGTTTTGCGATTTGAGCATAATTAACTCTACTTATGACGTTATTCGGATTAAGACATGATTTGTTTAGGGTTCCATTAAATAAAAAATCCAAAATACCAAACCAATTAAAAATTCATGGTATTTACAGTTTTGTATGAAAAAAAATTTAATAGAGCCTTAGACAAATACTGTTTTAATCCAAATAACATCACAAGAAGAGTCAATTATGCTCAAATTGCAAATCATTGTGGTATTACAAACGTAGGTAATTAAATTAAAGCTTCTGTCCGTTGATCTCTTAAGTCTACTAATAAGTATACTTAATTACTTAGGTAAATTAGCCCTTAAATCTACGACAGGAATTAGGTACGAAATAATTTTGCGCCATGTCTTTTTTAGCGTACTCGCAGTACTGTTGTACTGTTTATACCTGCAAGTATTGCTTATGACTTCCCAGCGGGGCTACTCAAACGACCACTTTTCTATTCTTTCGCTAACTTAAAGCTTAAAAATAAGCAATTAAACGATCAAGTCACACGTCGCAAGTTTATATAAATCACAGACATTATTGTATTGTATGGAATTGACAAGCCTACGACACGTAATTTTGGAGTTTTTGCCTTATTTTGAATTTTTGAGTTAGCGAACAAATAGAAAAGTGGCCATTTGAGTAGCCCCGCAGTACTGCTTGTTCCAATAATCAAAATTATCTATCTATACCCGATAGTTATCGTTTTGTTTTATTTTACCTCACTAGTCTGATCATTTCCTCTGTATGATTATAATAGCAGCTCATGAATAAGGATAGACAAGTTTAGTAAAAGATAAAGTATGAAACATCCCGTTACCTTTCAGTTCTCCTTTTTCCACGATGACGTACAATGCATATGGCTGCATTTTGAACACCGGATTCTTGACATTGTGGTACACCAGCAAACCGTGAGGAAGTCTAGTCCTGAACTTAAATGAGATCTCTCTACACAACCTGTGGAAACAAAATTATAGAACACAAATAAAAATACATCATCAGAAACTCTTTTATGTTCTTACTGGTGGGCCACAGATGTTCCTAATGGATGGACTAGGAGTATGGGCTACAAACCATCACGTAGGTAGATCTAGTGCAGTTTAGTGGGTGTTAACGACTGGAAATTCTACTGGAACCAACGACTTAGCGTGCCTTCCGAAGCATGGAGGAGTTTGAGATTATGGTCACCCATCTCGTGGCTGATCTTAATGAAACTTGCTTAACCGCAATGGCAGGTCGAATGCGCTTAGCCACTGCTCTACCGAGCCGCTCGCTTATCGCGGATTACGCAAATTATTTATGCACTCGTAGTATTGAGTGTTAAGTCCGTAATAATGATTACAGCTTTTGGTTTGTAAATCGTGACCCACTTTCGTTGGGTAAACATCGAACATGTTAATTAATAAGTACATTTAATTAACACCATGTTACAGATAATGACAAAAGATTTTGTGTTCTGGACAACGATAACTACAATATTTTCGTCATGCTGATTAATCGTTTAAGTTGTGTAACTTTGATATCTTTTGAATTTGAAATACGCAAGTCGATTTTTTTATTTGTTTATACAAATTGGCTAATCATTTGATGATCAAAACATGACAAAGAATACCGGCCGATGTAACAGACATGGTTAATTAAGATTATATAAGTTTGGATTATTTATAAACCTTTTCACTCCGTTTAGTATTGAAGAGATTCATCATTTGCACAATATGTGCCCCGATTGTCTTTCAAAAATCGTTGTAATGGTTATAATTTTGCAATAAGTTAAACCATTGATTAGTTTAATTACTATTCGTATAAGAATAATAAGCTCCAAGTGGTTGTTACTGCACTTAGTTAAAAAAAAACTTAGTTTCGGTTAAACTCAACCTACCTAATATTTTATTTGAGTTCACTTGATTGAAATGTTATTTCCTGTTGTGGAAACTGTTTTGGCTTTTGTAATAGTCATTAATCATAGTTTTTAAGTTAATATTGGATGCTATTTCTTTCTCTTAACCAAATAAACAAACAAAGTTATATCTCTTAAATATTTTCATCCACGTGGTATTTAGTTGCTTGTGAGAATTTCAAGAATACAAGGCATACAAGCTTATGTCCCTCTTCCAGGTCCACTCTATTCTTTATACCACCAAAATGCTTTCTATTGTCTCGTCTTCTCCTCTACAGGTCGCATTTCTCGACCGATTCTCATGAAATTTTGTAAGCAGTTTAGATAATTATATAGAAAAAAGATTTTAACTCGGTTTTATGAAACTTTCTCGAAAAAATAAAAACATATATTTTTAAGTAATTTGCTACTAACCAATAATGCCGCGAGATCTTTTCTTTATCTTTGTGTCATTATTATTAAAGGCATCTTCTCTTACCTAAGTTGAAACCTCTGTATGATATCTCCATCGAGTTGTATGTACGTGTTGTCTTTGGCAAACATGAAGGTCTGGTGGTGGCCAGACTCCGCGAAGGTGAGGAACCTGTCCCTGTTGCTTGGGGGGATGGGGGGGATGACTGTGGCGTACGTTGAGGTGGATATGTTGACCGTTGTTGCTATTGATGATGTGGACGTCAGTGAGAGCGTAGTTGGTGGTAGGACTGTAACAGAAACAAATGAAAAATTTATCTGCTTTTGACTGTTTTTTAAGTAAATATTGTATCTAGATTGAATAACCGGAAGCATATTTACCTGATGCGGCTTCTTAAAATATTCAAAATTCTTAAAATCCTACTAATATTATAAATGTAAAAGTTTGTGGGTTTAGATGTTTGTTCCTCAATCACGCAAAAACGGCTGAACAGATTTGGATGAAATTTGACACACAGATATTTTATAGCCTGGATTAAAACATATAGGATACTTTTTAACCAGCTCAAAGTTTCCCTAGGGATTTTTCGAATGTCCGCGCGGACGAAGTGCTAGTGTGTAAATAAATTCCTATGACGTTTAGGACTTTGTTACAACGTAATAAAAAACCGGCCAAGTGCGAGTCGGACTCGCGCACGAAGGGTTCCGTACAAAAAAAACAGCAAAAAATCACGTTACTTGTATGGGAGCCCCCCTTTAATATTTATTTTTTCTGTTTTTAGTATTTGTTATTATAGCAGCAATAGAAATACATCATCTGTGAAAATTTCAACTGTCTACCTGTTGTCTTTATTAATATCGAGCAAAAAATGGCAAAAAAATCACGTTTGTTGTATGGGAGCCCCCCTTAAATATTTATTTTGTTCTGTTTTTAGTATTTGTTGTTATAGCGGCAACAGAAATACATCATCTGTGAAAATTTCAACTGTCTAGCTATCACGGTTCATGAGATACAGCCTGGTGACAGACAGACACACAGACGGACAGCGGAGTCTTAGTAATAGGGTCCCGTTTTCACCCTTTGGGTACGGAACCCTAAAAAGATAGTGTTGCTTCTTCAAAAATCACTGACAGTAAGTAAAAGCAGGGAAAATCAACCAATTATTAACAAAATTAGTAACAAGCCAACTGGAATTTGTGTCAAATTGGGTTTAGGTATTTATTACATCTCACGGAGTATACACTAAAATTGGGTTAACCCGGATTCTTTGGATGTTTTCGATAAAAAAATGAAATTATCCATAATACCCAATATCTGAAATTAAAGTAAATAGGTAATGCATCCGATTATCCAATCTTTAGTTATAATCTTATTCAGTCTAGTTTGTGTTTTACAAGCATTAGGGAAAGTTATCATGCTAACTATTTCGTAAACACGGTTGCAGAACTGAGACTCTGAACCCCTTTAGTCTATCAGCCGAGTCCAGTTTTTTATGGCAATTTTTTATGTTTTGTACAAAATAATATTTTTTATTTCAATTTATCCTCAAAAGTTAGATTGACACAAAAGTTTTTTTCAGTGTAAGGCAATGCTAATTTTTCTCATTGATACATTGAGTCTTGTATAAAAATCTCTTTTATACAATCCCTTTTATACATTGAATCTTGTATAAAAATTTAAATGATGATTTTTAAGCCTTTACCTTTCTCCTCAGGAGCCAAGTCTACCGGTAAACTGCACCAGACATCAGCTGTTCCACAGAATATTATAAGTGTGATCAACTTTGTTCTTCTTCTTAGTAACAACAATCCCATCCTGCTTGTTTGTAGTCATTTATCTAGAAAAATTATAAAAAATAAATAAACATGATATAAATCATCCCAATTATTTTAGTCAAAAATCTTTTGATGTAGTTGATGTCTTTACCAGGATTCGAACCCAGGACCTTTGGCTTAAGAGACAGGACCGCTGTCACTGCGCCAAGAGGTCGTCGTCATAAAATATTTGAATATTAAAAAATGAACAGTACCTAAATATTCAGTTCTTATATCAAAGATTCGATATTACGCCGATTTTTGAGTAACTAACAAATACGGTTGTATCAATCGGCATAAATAGGATACCTAACGAATTTAGTACGAATTTGTAAAAAAAAACAGAATGGATTAAAAAATCACATAGAAAAACGAATAAAATTCCCACAAACTTCACTCAGTTATTGAAGAGTATTGCTCCTGTCCAGAGTAGATTTATTAAAGTTGTTATAAAACGAACGCTGGGATAATTTTCTCTAAAACATTTCCGTTTAGATTTCCCATCAAAGAATATTGTACCTTTTTCCTTTTTGTTAAAGTTGACAATACAATACGTTACATTTACATCGGCTGTTAAGCGGAAATACGGAATCAGTCTGTGTGGTGTGGGCCGGCTAAAAGGCACCAGTATTAAATGAACCGCCACATTTCTATATTTCAGTATACGTCATATAGTTTACGTGCAACTTTAGAGGTCTTCTAAAACTGGTTGTGTTGTAGTATTAAATTGGCTCAAGTAACCGCCGCCGTTGTCTCGAGATGTTACACTGAGTTGACACATCGCCTTTTAAGTTGAATGCCAGATTTGACATGAATCATGTGCATTTCCGATAAGTCGAAGAAATAATATTGGTATTATGTTTAGTACATACCTACATAACTTTTGAGATTTGTGGATATTAAATAATTAAAAAAAACAACATTATTGTTGTATTTTAGTAACTGTAGGTAGTATAATTAAATAAATAAGCAACACTTACATGGTAACGACAGTTAATTTCCTTTCAATCCACAATTTAACAAAATCACTGCTTAGAAAAACACTAAAGTCATTTTGTTGAAAACTATTTGACAGTCGATAAACTTTCCCGCACGCGATAATTTTTCTTAAAACTGCAGAGATGTAATTTTACCTCTTTTCTTAGTTTTCGAAAGAGTATATCTATGCTGTTTACTTTTTTAATGTCGTTATTTTTTTTATTTGTTTCTAACCAGCCAGTAACGTATCCCCTGGCGGCGGCCGAGTACTGACGCGAACTTTAACAACATGTAATAGCAC
Organism: Agriphila tristella; assembly: GCA_928269145.1. Lineage (NCBI taxonomy): Eukaryota > Metazoa > Arthropoda > Insecta > Lepidoptera > Crambidae > Agriphila > Agriphila tristella. The sequence continues at coordinate 50,012,328 of OV743431.1, read as the reverse complement.
TGGCACTGACAATTTGTCCAATGGGTCACAGGCGTTCTCAGGATAAGGACATATGGATAAGCAGAGAGTAAGAATTAGCGGACTTAACTTTAGATCTTTATGAATATTGAACGCTTAGCAAATCCTACTGATAAAAAGTTACAGAAAAAAATAACCTAATTGATAAGTTCAGTTGTTAACCTTTGATCGATAAATGATTAAAGATTCTGTAAAAAAGTATTCTGCAAAAAAACCTTCAATTACCAAAAATTATAATTACATGATTCGATAATATGTATATTAAATATATACAGTGACATTTATTAAAAAAACAACGTAAGTGACCTACATTGTATCTCATCATGATCATTATTGATGATGGCTCAATCAAGTATAAATCTTGTCGTGGCCGTTAACATTAATGTGAAAAATATTCAGACGCTGGCTGTCGTAATAAATAAAGAGCGGTTGATTTAGGGGAAGGTGGGGTAAGACGGGGACTTTAAGGTATTTCATAAATAAAACCCTCTGGTTTTGATTGCACAATATAGGAACTTTTATTAAAAAAATTATCAGTCTTTCTTCCTTTAATTATAATCAGTCAAAACAAAAAATAATAATTCTCCTCATAGAAATATCAACTTTAAAAAAATACCTAAATCTCCCCATCTTACCCCACCTACAGGGCAAGACGGGGTATCCCCTTGGGTAAAATGGGGTATAGAATATTTAACCGTCGTCATCTTCACAAACCGGGCAGTTATGGACAGCTTCGTCCTCGTTATCTTCCACTCCTGCACAGCCACAATGCGCCCACTGGCAAGTGATCCATCCTTCAGTAGACTCGCAATACAAGCCGTGGCAGTACAGGCATTCTGTCCTATCTTCGTCATCTGATGTTCTGATGCTGTTAGAGCCTGATCATAAAAGATACTCAAAGGCCGCATAAAACCAACATCTGCTAGCTGCAGTTTGTGAGTGGTGTGTGGTGGGAAGCATAGTGGTATGGAAGGAAGCATAGCGTGGTGGTATTGTCACGCCATATTTACGTGCTTCATCGATTAACTGCAAATGTTGGGTGTGAGAGGCATGACCATCTAAAATCAGCATGACTGGGTTGGTTTTAGAAGCGTTGGTGAATTTCACAAATTAAATAATTACAACTAATAACGATAATTTTGAATTAAATAGAAATCCAAAAAGAATAAAAAATCAGCGGGTAAGATGGGGTACCAACCCCGTCTTGCCCGCAAGTAGGTACCCCATCTTTCCCAAACTGGACTTATAACTCGTATTAAAATTTTCAAGGTAATAAATCAAAGCAAGCCGGAACGAATTAATGAATTTAGAGTTGTAAAATAAACAAACACCAATAAAAAATTATGTCACGTATATTGTATATCACATATTATGAACAGTCACGCACTTTATATACATCAATAGTTAGATAAAACCACATAAAATCAAAAAAACATGCTTATCAAATAGAAAAGTGCACTCTTCCGACCAAACTTTTGGTGACACTAACGAGTACTGCTGAATACCGTCAGATGGCGTTAAAAAAAAATTTCTAGTGACACTGCATTATCTGTTTTTATAGGGTCCCCATCTTACCTCGCTACCCCGTCTTACCCCACCTTCCCCTACTTACAATAAACTTTTGAATATGAAAACTTATCACTTAAATAAGTTATCCTTTGACAATGATTGCATTAAAATATAGACAGTTCATTCATTGTCTAATAAAATTCTAGACACATTAAACATATTGCGATTAAATTGACATTAGACAGTGATTCGTTACAACTTCACTCGGTAATGTATGGAAAAAGTAAATTTTACAGATTTTTAAATAAGTCGTTTTGTACCGCACATTGTAAAATTAATCGTATTGTAAGTAATTAAAGACTTTCTTCCATAATAAAACATATAACCTTACTTTTAAGGCTTTTATTTTATTTGAGATCAAAGATTACTTTTCGTGCAGCTCGAAAGTTTCAATCACAGCTATTTATTTAAAAAAGACTTGATTTTATAACACCGTTGGCGCTGTAGGTTAGTAAACATCGATAATAGAAGGTAAGTAAGATTATAATAGCAAAAACTACAGATTGTAAATTTCTAGGGGTACCTACTCCATGAGTTTGAAATAAACGGTCGTGGTTGTACTAATAGTTATTCTGTGGTCGAGGTCAATCGTAAATCAACTGGACCACTGCCCCTAAAGAAAGCCCGTAGTTCAGTACAACTAGTTGAACACAGCGGTTGGACAAAAACCACTTAATCAAACGCCAGTATAATTTATTTGACTTAAAGTCTGCTTATCATCTTGGTTTGTTACTATACTACGTGTTATAAAAATACCCCTAGTCAATATTAATAACAAAAATACCAAAATGAATGAAACAGTTGTTTTTTTCGCGATTTCAGAGTTGGTCCCATAGTAAAAGTTGTTCAGTTTGATGGTCCCTATGTACCATATTCGGCATTAGGGGTTTTTTTGTAACACGTTGTATAACATAAAAATGAAAAATGTTGCAATCTTACATTTTAATAAACAATAATAACAATTTAAAGTGAAATCAGCCTTAAATTCGTTGAAAATGATTTACCGGCACACCTAAGGCGTTTGACTTGATTAATTAATGGCTGCACATGCAATCATCCATGATCCAACGTTGCATTCCGGGTGATGCGTTTAATTGGCAAATGTCCTCCTTTAACTCGATTCACTGGGATTCTGTTCAAAATATCGACGTTTTTAAGTTTTGGTTGGTTTGGATGTCTGCTTGTCAGTTTAACTGCTTCAGCCCATATCAGGTCGGCGATCTTAGAGCGAGGCCCCATTAGTGTGTTGAGCTGCGTTGCGTCGCGTCGTCGCAACTGAACAACGCATTGTATGCCACACCTGCGTTGCGTTGACGCTGCGACAACGCAACGCAAGAGGGTATGCACGCCGTCGCAGCTGCGTCTCAGTTCACCCTTCGCAATGGATAGATACAAACGTGTTCTTTTGTTGCTCTGCGACGACGCAGCGCATCACCCTTCTTCCCGCTTCGTCTCTTGTCCGTCGATCCGTCGAAACGTCGCGCGCGACGACGCAACGGTCTAGTGGGGCATGTCATAAAAAATATATGGAAAAGGACGCAGCGACGACGCTGCGACGACGCAACGCAGCGCAACGCACTAATAGGGCCTCGCTCTTACATCTACCTATATATTAAAAACACGCTCAGAATTTCATAAAAGGTTAAACCTTTTAGAAAACGCAGAAAAAAACAAAGCCACCGTCAATTCTTTACGTAACCCACTCTACATTTATGCAAAAATGATTCCTTTATCAATCCAAACAATAAAATCTATCTCTACTTTCTTTTTTAGCATCACTAGCGATTGATTCCGCTTTCATTTTAATATTATGTTTGGGTACAATAAAATGCGTGACATTTTTTTTGAGGCGTAAAACTCCGTTTTACCACTTCAGGCACGATTTCAACTTTACTTGGGAACAAAAGTTACATAAATATTGTAAAAGCTTCCACTGAAATTTCGACTTTATTGCTGTTAATCAAACAATTGGTTATTTATGGATGTTAGTTAATTAGATTTTGGAATGGCGATCCGATAATGTTTAAACAAAGGTCTGACGATAATTAGGTGTTTTATAATAACCAATTCGCTGTAAATGGATTTGGTAATTAAAATGTCATAGCATTATTAATGGAAAAGTAAGAAATTGGAACACTTTCCATTGATCGACCGGCTAATATTGTATCGGAGATAGATTCGAAATGATTTAGAGATAAACTGCATTTAAGTATACAGGGTGCATTTGTAACCACTCTCCATATTTTAAGGATTTAAGTATACAGGGTGCATTTGTAACCACTCTCCATATTTTAAGGATTTAAGTATACAGGGTGCATTTGTAACCACTCTCCATATTTTAAGGATTTAAGTATACAGGGTGCATTTGTAACCACTCTCCATATTTTAAGGATTTAAGTATACAGGGTGCATTTGTAACCACTCTCCATATTTTAAGGATTTAAGTATACAGGGTGCATTTGTAACCACTCTCCATATTTTAAGGATGTGTTCAGTCCATGTAACTGAACGACTTTCTCCATGAAACATGTGTCGAAATACGCCAAAAAAATTTGGTCATCCCATACAAAAATGATCACGTGATATCTTTGATTTGTATGAAAAGTCATATTTTTTTTACATATTTGACCCAACGATCTCAGAACCTAAGGATGCACTACGCAATACAATAGCAAAGCTGAAATGTGGCACATGCGTTGAATTTCACCATATTATGCTTCGACTGGCTCTGTCCATACATTGCTACTGGCACTTGAGTCCTATAAAATTTCTTCGGTCATGAAGCAGTAATGTAAAACAAACGGCCAGTTGAAGCTACATAAGTTAATTTTAGAAGCTGACAGAAGGCTTTCAGGAACAAGGAACAGTGGAGTAGCATAATGCTATTTATTTTTTATTTTTTTTCTATCAGACTTTTAGAATTCTTTAAAATTATATAATAACTAGCTTCCGCCCGCGACTTCGTCCGCGTGCACATTAAAAAAATCCTTTAAGAACCTTCAACCAGGATCCGACCAGCAGTTTTTACGCGATTAGGCGGGTCCCCACCAAGCGCGCTGCCTCGCGAGGCAAGACGTTAACCGCGTGTGGCGGGCCTCCCTTTCCCTCTCCCTCATCCTTTCTATCATCCTTTCTCATACCCCTTCTCGTCTCGTCCCCGACCTCTTAACAAAAATTTGAGTCCTTATTTCACCTTTATAGGGGCTGAATCATGTCCACCGTGTTGGACTTCAAAATAAATGTAATTTTCGCAATCACCATCCCATTAAACCCTAAGAACGACATCCATATTGATTTTTATGTATACTTACCCATATTACTCCCTAAGGGATGATTTTCAAAATAACAAATTATGTGTTTGACTATTTATTTTTAGACGTGCTCCTACGAATTTTTAAGTTGTAATTTCGATTTTTTTTCCATACAAAATTTGAACCCCATTTTCATCCCTTTAGGCGTTAAATCATGTCCACCGTGTTGGACTTAAAAATAAATGTCATTTTCGCAATCACCATCCTATTAAATTTCTGAAAATCAACCCCTTAAGGGGTTGAAAAAGCCTAAACTCGATATGGATGTCGTTATTGAGGTTTTATGGGATGTTGATTGCGAAAATGGCATTTATTTTTAAGTCCAACATAGTAGCTATGTTTTAACCCCTAAAGGGAAAATGGGGTTCATGTTTTGTATGAAACAATAATATTAAACAAACATTTTAACGTGAAATTTCGTAGGAGTACTTTTAAAAACTAACAAGTTTTAAAAGCAAACAGGTATTTTGTGATTTTCCGATAATTAGGGGTAGATGGGGTTAATAAACCCATAGAATAGAATAGAACAGAGTATCATTTATTTGCATTTGATTCGGGTACTCTGGAGGTCTTTAAAAGATCTGCCTTTTCAACCATTAACCTCTATGGTGGCAGTCAAACAGAATATGTGCGCACTGTCAAAATAGGTTTGGGTGGCAAACAGACATAATATGTCTGAATGCCACTCACTTTTTTGTTGACGTTTCTAACCTCAATCTTATACCGTGTGTTGGGAGCCGGGCTAGAGAGACTGTGACAAAACACTATAATATGAAATATTATAAATGTGAATGTTTAATGTTTGGATGTTTGTTACTTAATCACGTAAAACCGACTGAACGGATTTGGAATAGCACACAGATAGTTATAGCCTGTGGTAAAACATGGATACTTTTTATAACGGTCAAAGGTTTCCTAGCGTCGATTTTCCAAATGTCCACGCGGAGGAAGACGCGGGCAAAAGCGATTATTCCCAGGAGTCCCCTCTAACACTGTCCCCCGGGGTGACAAGTTGAATATAAAATATGTTAATTTTTATTTAAAATTATTAAATAGCGATACTAAATTATCGATAATAAGCCCTATATATACTTATAATAAGCCCCAGTTCACTAGGACCACGAGTACATAGTGGCATACCGTGGTCCTACTAGTAGAGCAAATCGGTAGGTCCACGGGCCCGAAAGGCTCATTTCATAGTTTTGTGGAAAGCTGATGAAGAAATATAATTGAAATTATTTACTTTACAAATAAAAAAATATTATGATTGGCGACTCCATTCGTAAAAAATGACTTTGTTCCGATTACGTCAAGAACCGTTGCTTTTTATGTTTTGTATTTTAAAATTTTAAACTTTAAATAATTGAAGTGTATTTCGAGCTAGTTTTTGGATAAATTCGATCTTAATTTTTTTTACTTACCGGTGACACGTCACACCATCTTTTTTAACCCGAACAGAGGAGTGATTTTTGAGATTTTTTATAGAGTACTTCTTCATGTTACTCTATTGACGGATCACGCGATACTAAAATGAAAATTCAGCCACGGCTGCGTTTTGGCTGAATTTGGGATGTGTCACGAATGTCACTGTCATGCAATATCCTTAGATTCTGAGATCGTTGATTTGACCCTATGTTTCTTAGAGAAAGTTGTTTAGTTTCATGGACTGAACCATAGCCTTCTTTAATTGCAAGCCGTGAACATAAGTTTGGCAACGTCTGTTACTGTCAGTTCGTGGTCATGTCGTCGGCCAGTCTCCGTACTAAATGTATGGGAATATTTAAATTTTAAGAGGTCGATATTTTTATTCCTAGTAATCGTGTGAGTTTTAAAATATGAAAATAATTTAGTTCTTTTATTGAAATGCTTTGTATATTAAACAATAAGAAAAATATCAATGTTAACCAGGAAAAAATGGCTTTCAAAGATGTCATCTTTTTTGTTGATTTTCTTCAGCAGGGAGTTGATCAACACGTTCTCTAGCAATAAATGATATATCATTAGAAAGGTCTTTTAAAGACAAATATTTGCTGTTAATATACTTTATATCAATTGTTAATACTTTTGGAGTTAAAGGTTATTAAAGTATAAAAGTGGTTTATTGTATATGGGAGTTGATTTATCCCACCTTTAGCAATGAATGATATTATCATTAGAAAGGTTTTCATATGAGAAATATTTGCTGCAAACATACTTTCTATTAAATGTTAGTATTTTCGGAGTTTTAGGTCATTAATGTTAAAAAAATTGGTCAAGTTCAGAGCGTTATAACTCTCAAAGTGCTAATAGTTGACGTTTATTGTTGTTCAATAAAGTGTTTCGAATTTAAATACCTTTCCAATGATCTAAGTTTTATTGCTAGGAGAGGCTTAGATCAAAATGCTCATCGTACTAAAAGACCCCCGAAAAGTTCAAATAATTTGACTCAAACCTTATGTCCTAATAAATAAATAATAATAAAAAAAAAATATCTTTATTGAAATAATCTTACATCACAATTTACAACTAGTTTCAACATTGATAATATAGGAAAAACAAATAATCAATAATTATTAAATAATATTATAATATGTGCTTGACCACATGCGATGTTGCCGTTCTGCTCAACTTCATGGCTTGGAAATATAGAAGGCTATGACTGAACACATACTTAAAATTTGGAGAGTGGTTACAAATGCATGCACCCTGTATAAATTAAAATTAAAATGAACGTTTATGCAGAAATTAAAATATTTGTGTATTCGATTCAGAATGATAGGGGGACATATTAAAATACATGCTTTATTTCATTTTGCCGTGGTCAATTAATTATCTGAAATAGTTGTGTTTAATCCAGAGGCGGTAAAAGTCAGTTCTCCCTCGTACTCAAAATCTTAAGAATCTTTTTATTTTGACGGAGATAATTGCATAAAAATTAAAATAAATTTTTGTCAGTAAAATTATTTAAAACACCAGAGAAACGAAAACGAAACGTCGGGAAAATAAAAATTCAAACCAATTAACAAAGTACTTTCAATAAAACCGCGCTAGTAACCGTTAATTTTTTTTGTTTCAAAAAAAGATTGCGTTTATTTCTTTATTCTGTATTCAAATAAAATCAATCAAACACGCCTTAAATAACTATATACAAAATATGTATCCTGTAAAACGGAATGTCACGACGTGGTTGACCTCCTCTACAACAGTTGACCACTCGTTATAGTTGCCCACTTTGCATCTCAAAATAGATGTAGTACAGTACAGTAGTGTCCAGTTAGGAACTGGTGGAAAAAGGACTTTAATTACATTTCAATCTTCGTTGGTGTAATAAGTATTTGTATTTTTATTAAGAAAAAACAATGTAGGCTATTTCAAGGCGTGTTATAATAAACAAAAAAATCAATTCGAATACTTTCTGTAAGTACTTAGGTACATCAAATCCTGGCAGATTTAGGATTTTCACTCACATAGGAAAAAAAAAACTTCAGATGAAAATGACGTCTTTGATAACAGAGTTATGAAATTTCAAAAGTATTATATACATATAATATTTACATAACAAAATAAATAATAAAAAGTTCTACAAGTAAAATAACTATGAAACATCAACTAAATTGTAGTTAGGTTTTCAATTAAAATTCTTGTCTTTGCTGCCAATTTATTTTAAGTGAAAATTACTTATTAAGTAATGTTATTTTCAACACACTTGCTCGTAAAGTGAGCCCTGATACATCGCTTTTAGGGCCATAAACCAAGTTATAACAAACGCGTGCAATCCTACTAATATTATAAATGTGTGATTGTGGGTTTGGATGTTTGGATGTTTGTTCCTCAATCACGCAAAAACTACTAAACGGATTTGGTTGAAATTTGGCACACAGATAGTAGATAGCCCAGATTAAAACATAGAATACTTTTTATTCTGATATTCTTGCGGGAACGGGAACTACGCGGGTGAAACCGCGGGCGGCCGCTAGTAATATATAAAACACTAGTTGGTTATAGAATTATCCCTACAAAGTTAAATAGGTACCTTACTGCAAGTTATACCTATGCGAGTAAACAGAGCATTACCCATTTAACCAGGCAATACAAGTTATTTCTTTAGTAACAACAAAGCCTTTCGGGGCGTTAGGACCAAGGTGCTAAAATGACCAAGGTTCTGAAATGTCCAAAGTTGTAAAATTACTAATATTTTCGGATCCTAATGACCAAGGTTCTAAAATGACCAAAGTTGCAAAATGACTAATATCTTTTTGAAGTCTAATGGCCAAGGTGCTAAAATGACTAAGGTTGCAAAATGACCAAAGTTGCAAAATGACCAAGGTTGCAAGACCATGTTTGCAAAATATCCTTTATTCTCATAAGGACAGATTCTCAAAAAGACAGATTCTCATTTTTTCTTATTTTTCGTAATACAATAGTAATACCAAAGTACCAGGATATCATAAATACGGAGAAGGTAAACTTCTATATTTTTAATCACTTTTTTATTTTTATTTTTGTGACGTAGGCAGAAAAAGAATTGTACAATGACCCGTCTATAGGTACTTGCTCGTGCGCTAACATTTTGCCATTGTGCTCGCACAGGCACAACAATAATGTTAGCGCGAGAGAGATTTTTAATATTTGAAAGCATGTGCTGAACAAAGAAGTGCAGAAAATCAATAGAATGACAAAATGTCAATAAGGTCAAAAATCGTCTTAAACATGAATTTGCAGCTAACTAACGCATCATTCGGTCTTTGTTGACTATACCCCTATACAATACGACCGTTTTGACGAAAAGCAGCCTTAGGTGTGAAATACGCAGAAGAGATGCAGCGGAGATCAGGCGCAGATACGGCAGCGATACGTGTATTTCCTTTGCCGAAAGCATCAGAAAGTCTCACATCTGCACCGTATCGCCGCCGAATCCGAGCCGCGTCGCTTTTGTGCATTTCACGCCTCAAGCAGATAAGCCATTTTGGTACCTTGGTCATTCCAGCACCTTGGTCATTTCAGCACTATGGTCAATTCAGCAATATGGACATTTCAGCACCTTGGGCATTTTAGCATCTTGGTCATATCAGCAACTTGGTCATTTTATCACTTTGGTCATTTCAGCACCTTAGTCATTTTAGAACCTTGGTCCTAACGCCCCGAAAGGCAACAAAGAGGTTTTATGCCGCTGAAAATTCATATAGGTACATTTTTGGAATAAATAAATGTGTAAGTCCTTAATTAAGTCGAACAAATATTTATTATTATCAAATTATTCATAATTCATAATATTTTGTTATAAAATATTAAATTATTTGCATTTTATCACTTAAAATTATAATTTTGAAGTTGGCGGTATGCTCACTAACTCTGTTGTTTGCAAAATATTCTTGCATTGGGCGTGTGAAAAAACAAAAGAAACCTACGCGCCTTTTCCCATCATAATTATCATATTTTGTTTTTGTCGTATTTGTTGCTGTGTGGTGAATTACTTTGTTTTTTCCTCGCAAGTGTGTTAAAAACGCCGTATGAAACTCGTGAGCTCTTGATTATTGCACACTCGGCTGAATTTCGCACTCGCCTACGGCTCGGGCTGCAACCCACAGCCTTGTGTGCAATGCAACCTAAGCTAACTTGTCTCATAATGTACTATTGTTGACACTTAAAAGACTTTCGTATTTTTCACAAGTTTTTTACCTTCCGGATGACTTCGTCATTTTCTTAAAATTGACACTTTCCTAACTTGTCTCATTTTTAACTCGGCTCTTTCTTACTTGGTCTCTTTCCTAGACGACTTCGTCATTTTCTTATATTTGGCGCTTTCCTAACTTGTCTCATTTTTAACTGGGCTCTTTTTTAGGTGGGCTCTTTTTTAGTTGGTCTCTTTTTTAAACTTCACACTTTCCCAACTTGTCTCCCCTCCAACTAGGGTTGCCAACTTTTTTTGCAATAAATATAGTATTTTCAAGATTTTTTGTGTAAAAATATAGTAGATGGCGAAAAAATCCAAAGAAATATAGTAGGTTGCCGTTTTGTATGCAGAATTTAAAAGTTGCATTTTTCAAACTTAAGTAGGTACTAACGTTGTCGTAGTTTAATCACAAAATATATTATGCAATTACTTATATGCATATTACTTATATGATCTTGTTGCTTATTTTTTTCACTTGAAAAAATACAGTTGCTTTATAAATATTTTTTCAAAAAATATAGTAGACGAGACCTCAATATAGTAGGATACTATTTTATATAGTAGGGTTGGCAACCCTACCTCTAACGAACCCACCAACGCGACGATTGCGGACGAGCGAGTTATGTGATGGTATGTAGCTTTCCCATAACAAATTAAACTAGGAGCACATGCTTCTGGTTCATTTTTAATATACTATCATCGTTTTTCAACATTCATCAAGATTGTGTAAGAAGATTTTAAAGTTGGGTAAATTCCAAACATTTTGAGGGTAGATCGGTTTTGATACGAACGATAGTTTTGGAGACACAAAGCATACCATATTTAATACCACTATAATTTTTCGTTTGCAATATAACTTTGTTTTTCATAGTGTTTGTATGAATAACAAAGTTATATTTGCGGTTATGGAAAATGTGCTATATCTCTAAAACTGCTAACTATATCTCGTTCAAACTAATTTTCCTTGAAAACGTTTATTAAGATTTACAGCATATTTTTTTTTTAGATTTTTCACTCTCTTATTTCAATAGTTAGACGTGTGGGACACACAGGAGAATTTTTGGTAGAAATCGTGTAACTTAAATAATTGGTCTAATGTCGAAAAGCTGTGTCTCCAAATCTATCGCTCGTATCAAAACCGTTCTACCCTCAAAGTTTCATATTTGACCAACTCTAAAACCTTCTTACACAATTTGATGAATAACCAGTCCTTCCAGGTCAAATCCCCTTTTGGGGTACACTTTAACCCCCCCACCACTTAAGCACAACTCCGCCGGGGGGGAAAATCTAGGATAGTCATATTGGGCAACAAAAGATGCCATTAAAACAATAAAACCTTTTGTAGGAATTTAATCTGATTTGAAGTGTTTCTTAGTTTAATGCTACTGAACTATAAGTGGTTCACCCAGGTGAAATAATCTGGTGGACAACGGCTAAGGAGAGAGGAAAAATAGCGAAAAAGAAAGAGCCAAGTTAAAAATGAGACGAGTTAGGAAAGTGTCAACTTTGCAAAAGAGACCAACTAAGAAAGAGCCGAGTTAAAAATGAGACGAGTTAGGAAAGTGACAAGTTTAAGAAAAAGACCAACTAAGAAAGAGCCGAGTTAATAATGAGACAAGTAAAAAAAGTGTCAAGTTTAAGAAAATGATAAAGTCATCCGGAAGGGTTTTTTATTAATTTAGAGCAGTATTTATAAATCAAAGAGCTTCTAGAGTATGCTGTTCCAATGAGAAGAGCATCTCAGGTATGATCTCAAGATAGCTCTCAACGTTGAGAGCGGTTTATAAATACGGGCCCTAGTCTTTGATATCTGGAAAGATTATTTTATGTAGACATGAAATAGGAGTAGAAGGTTATCTTCCAAGAGATTATTTCCCAAAAACCTGTTATTGAAATCACTAAAATAAATCATGCGTTCCCAAAGATAATAGAGAGACTATGCTTATAAATGTGTGAATATCGTTCCTGTTACGTCGTGTTTGTAAAAGTAAAACTGTATAAACGTCTCTTGCGCCGCCCTTTCTTCTTGCAAGCCAAAAAGTTTGAATATCAAAGCTTATTTGAATAAAATATTAATTTGACATAAAAAAAATTGATAGCAACTTTTATATTTTTAAGAACAAAAACAAAACAATTTATCTCTCTAACTCTAATCTAACAAAAGCCATATAATTAATCTCTATATATCTCGATCTTTTCCATAGAAATAGAATGTCACAGCGAAACATTTTTCTATGTCTATGATATTTTCACAGAGAATTTTTTTTTTCTATGTCTATGATCTTTTCACAGAGAAAACTTTTTACAAAAACTTTGTAGGTACTTTGCATTGGTAATTTACTCCACATAGTATAAGCAAAAGTGGATCAATTAGTATGTTAAATAAAGCATTAATAATGAATGATTTATCATTGTGTGATATTACTGATGCATCGAGGTCGGTGGACGTGAATGAATAGCAACATTAGTCTGTATGAATTGTGGAGAATTTAATTTTTATGGAAAATAGGAAGCGATTGTAGAGGCCCAGCAGTGGGCGTCATACAGCTGACATGATGATGGTGATAAAATAAAGACAATCTGTCCAAAATATGTTGATATGAAAAACGACTGAAAATTTATTTTCTTGGAAATCAGTAAGGTTAGATTTCATAGTAAGTAACACATAACACAGAAACGATAAGATAGGTGCGTTTTAATTCAAAATTACCTACTCAAGAATAATATAAAAAAATATTACGAATATTTTTATTCTCGTATCTAAAGACGAGTAAGTAATGACTTGAAATTTTCAAAATGCTTTTATTATAATAGTCACATGTAGTAGTATAATTAATCTTAAATGAAATTTTAGTGCAGTTATGGTGCATTTAAGATTAATTTATACTATAAATTGCATTGTGAATATAATATTAGAAACATTTGAAAATTGCAAGTTTTACTCAAGTCATTACTTACTCGTCTATGTAGATACGAGGGTAAGACATTAGGAAGATATTAAGTAAAACATGTCGTTACTTATTATGTCACTTAGTTATTTCCTACATATTTGCACAATAGCATAATCGTGTCTTTCCAAACACAAAAAAGTGTAAGAGCACTAAGGAACTTCTTATTTTGTTCCAATTTCGTGGATTCGTGACATAAGCTGTAACAACCAAAATCAAGTGACCTGTATGTTCAATACAATGCTTTTAAAGATTGAGAAAAGCAGGTGTCTGGTTACAGCGGCTGATTTGTAAGAGAGGTACAATCGAAGTCATTGATTGGAAGCAAAACGAGTCAAATATTTTCGTTATTATGTAAGTTAGCAAGACATGGGACCGCTGCAACGTCAGTTAAAACGGTGAATGGCAATACGATATCACTTGTGTAGGCGCGTGTCCACGATACTACGTCAAAGGGTTTTATTTCAATTTCTTTAAAAAAAGTAAATTATAAATAATAATATTGGTTCAAAGCGAAGAAAAAGGAATAATTTCCTTTTATTTACTTAAAAGTATTTTGCCTTTTTGCATGCTGAAATATTCAGCGAAAAATTTTTAATCTTTTTATTTTATAACATGGACGTTGACGTACATACCTTGTTTCTAGCAAAATAAATGTTATCAAGCTCTACGTCCGTCTGTAAATCTGATTCGGTATTGGTAAGAAACTTTCGATTTTAGTAGTGTTAGACAAAAACAATGCTGTAGAGTTTCAATGAGAATGTACGTATGTAGGTGGTGGACCACCAAAGTGGTTAGTATTTTCTAATAATGCGCCAAGCGCGCAGTGCCAGTGATACTGCCACTTAAATATTGAACATTAGTATTTTATTCCCGAGGTATAGATGTAAATTATATTACTATTATTTTGGTTACTTTTGGACTAATAAGTGATGAGTGTTTTTGACTAGAGTATTGATTTTATATTAGACTAGCTTCCGCCCATGACTTCGTCTCCGTGAAAACAACATTTTAAGATTCTGGCTACGAAACCGACGGATTTTCAAATATACTTTTATACCCTATTTTAACACTTTAGGGGCTGACTTTTCCAAAATCCTTTCTTAGCGGACGTCTACATCCTAATGAGTATTAGAGTGCCTTTCAGCTCGATCCATCTAGTAGTTAGAGCTGTGCGTTGATAGATCAGTCAGTTTCTTATCTTTTTATATATCAGGAAGAACCTTAATTTTATTCGATCCATCCCGATTTCAGCCTTCATGACCATCCGTCTCTACCTCGAAAATGGAAACGAATACCAAAAGTCGTGCGTCCGGTGTAGAGTGGCGGATGCGTTGACGGGCCTCTGTCTGTGGCCATCGTGTGTTACGATCGGCCCACTTACCACAAAGTGATGCACCGCATTCAATCCCAGTTACGTTCCAAACAAAACAAAAAACAAGACAAGGTGTTTTAGGTTAGCTGTCATAATATACTTAAGCTTAATTATCCGAACACAGATTGGGTAACGATATAGCTGGCTATTGTTGCTCTCGTCACCTTCCGTTCGTCGTATCCGCAGATTAAAATTGTGTTAGATAATTGTTTTTAAGAGGTTGCAATACAATTTAGCAAATTAAAAAAACGAATAAGTACTTTCAAATATATAATGGATTATTGGGTATTTTATGTTGAATAAAATGGTCTAAAAGAAATTGCAAATCAGTGGCAACAGCCTTACCGATATTTTTTTCTCTGACTATACAAGGTGTTTGGTAAAAACCAAGGTAGATAGGGACCATCAAACTGAACAACTTTTACTATGGGACCAACTTTGAAATCGCGAAAAATAAATCAGCTGGTTCATACAAAAATTAATAACGAAAATATCAAAGTATGAAATAGCTGATTTTTTTTTCGCGATTTCAGAGTTGGTCCCATAGTAAAAGTTGTTCAGTTTGATGTTCCCTATCTACCATATTCGGCTTTATAAGGCTTTTACCAAACACCTTGTAGGTAACTATTTTTTTTTTCTCTAACTGGGAATTGAACTAGAGTCTTCGGAAGACGCGTTACTTACTTAATAGAAGTATCGCATCATCATGAAAGTCATTAGTATTTCACACATCATTAATTTGCTAATGAAAATGTATTGCGTATTTTCAAAAGCCTATAATAATCATTATGTTATTTACATAATACTATGATGAAAACGTACGCAAATAGAGCGCAACTCACATAAGTGACGTTCTGCCAGACTTTTATTCTATTTTTACTATACTTAGTGGTTTGCGTGACCAATTACATACTGATACAGATTTGTTACCATTTTTGTGTGTGTAAGAAGTTCAGAGTTATTTTCGGTTGCTAATGTCTCTATAATGGCATTTATATCAACATAGTTTTGGATATTCGCTACTTAATAACTTGATGCAGGTATGCAACTTCTAATTATTGCTTTGCTCTTGTTATACTTATTATAATGAAGGTACTTTTATTTGAATAGCCGAAAAATAGTATGGCTCCAACTATGTCTTGTAACTCTTGTGTTTAACTCTTGTGTCTTGATTATACAAGGTGTTTGGTAAAAGCCTTATAAAGCCGAATATGGTAGAAAGGGACCATCAAATTGAACAACTTTTACTATGGGATGAACTCTGAAATCGCGAAAAAAAAATCAGCTGTTTCATACAAAAAATAATAACGAAAATATCAAAATGTATGGAACAGCTGATTTTTTTTTTCGCGATTTCAGAGTTCATCCCATAGTAAAAGTTGTTCAATTTGATGGTCCCTATCTACCATATTCGGCTTTATAAGGCTTTTACCAAACACCTTGTAATTAAATTGTTATTAAGTATTGGTAATTTAACGGAGTAACTAATTTACTTTGATTTAGTAATAATTTTTTCTATATTTGTAATTGCTTTGGTCGTAAATTATTATGTGACGCGAGTTCACGTGGCTTTTGCGAAAAGTGTTGCTTCTGATCAGCTTCAAGTGCCTATGTGGTAATACATCCACTCGTGTAAGATGTAGGTGTTTCGGCTTCGAAATCCCAGAAGGGGGTTCAATTGTGCTTGGTTTAGTAAGAGGTAGAGCTTAATGCAAGTCCGCCTAGGTTGCAACTATCATCATAGTAAAGTCTGACACCTTAACAGATTGTTGTATTTCGGTAGTTAGAAGTAAGATAAGTTAGGTTGTGTCATAGTACTTATTACCTAACCCAACTTATCTTAGGTACTTCTATTTATATCCTAAGTTGAGGTTGAGGCTGTGGTGTGAGGTGTGAACCTGTGGTTGAGGATTCCGTGTGTAGTGCGCTGCCACTTCCGGTTTTACCGATACCTACTGTAAAAAAATGGAAGCCCAAACAAACCCGTTGTCACAGAATATATAATGGTAGGTACTAACGTCCGTTGTGAAAAAAAGTCTTCCATTCCAATTCCATTACTTGAGCTTTACCAACATACTTGGTATTCGCGTACCAAGCAAAATAGTTGTCAATCTTATATTTATCCACTCTCGGCTGTTTTATTACGTAATATCTTCCATTTTCCAACAAGAATCTTTAAAGCAAGTAAGCAAATTTACTTAAGAGCATGCTTCCCTATGGTGTATTTGGATCCAAAAGTGCTTCCGTGTGTCATACATAACAAAACCTTTCTGCATTCCAATCGTCTAACTAATGCTAAGTAAGTACGTGCGTTTAGCGTTTTGTAAAGTTATAGATTTCAAAGTTCAATATAGTATTTCTGTATTTTCAAACCACAGAATCGGAATCACTTGAGATTATTGTATCACTCATATGCAATATCATTATCACATATTATAAAACAAAGTCCCTCGCCGCGTCTGTCCGTCTGTTCGCGATAAACTCAAAAACGGATAAACGGATTTTCATGCGGTTTTCAGCAAATAATCAAGTGATTCCTGAGGAAGGTTTAAATGTATTATAATAAGTTGAAGTTTTATGAAAAATTGGTAGAAATATGACGATAATCATGTTGAAGATGTCGCCCAACCAACGCCAACTGGGAGCTTGCATCGAAAACGCTGCATAAACCTTTTGAGCGATAATGAAATAATATATGGAATTGTTCCTCTTACAAAGATCCACAAAAAAGTCCGCGATGGCATATATCTATCTTTTTAAAAATAGATTACTATACCCATTATTTCTTTTAAAAAACTGGTCGCGTACAATGCTGTAATTTGCAAAAAATAATTTAGAATGATACAGTATTATTCCTATCAATCTAAATATTCGTTATTTACCTTAAGCATTTTATGCGTCATTTAACTTTCTAGATCAAACCATTTAAATGAATATCTTTGGAGTTGTCACAAAAAATTAACGCGCGCAAAAATAAATTGAATGACGGGACGGGACTACTGGATTCTAACGGGACGAAAACAGACTTTTGGAGCAAATCTGCGAATGGAGGTGACGAATGTAACGTACTTATTTGTTTTCTTTTTGGGTATTATTGGAAAGTTGCATTTGGCAAAAAAAGGAAGGCCCCGAAGTGAAGTGAGGGCGGGTCGCTAGTCTATTCTTATAAACCTTATCAATTTCTTGTCATTTTGTTCAGGACAAAGTGTACTTATCTATTATCGAAATAATGCACTATACTATTACGGATCAACAATACAGTTTTGTATGCAGTTTGATACAGCGCCTCCGGCGGTAACCATACTAAACTAAAAGTATGCTCTAAGTAAAAATCTCATCTACAGTCGCTATCGTAAATAATACTTAATTAATAATAATATTAATATTAGATAATATTAGACCCGCAGGGCAGCTTGTGGCGAGCTGTTGGTGAGTAGCGACACCACGGACCCGAGTGCTTCCGGGAGTCGATCCAGGCCCCCGTCCCCGCAGCAGGGGTGGACCCCCAGGGGGCCTGCGGACTCCCGCCCCTGGCTCGCCTTCGTCGGCCGTCCAGGGTGGAGTCGTTAGAGCTATACGCTCGCAGGGTGGAAGTGAAACATGCATAAGACGCGAGTTGGCACACTGTCGCTTGTACAGTGGGTAGAAAGCGGTGCATACCTCTCTACACCCTGCAGCTGAGGACACCGATGTTGCTCTCTTGCCATCGCGGCTAACTTGGAGGGCCCATTTAGTCCTTGGCTAGTCACCGCCTGCCAATTTTTCAGTCCGGAGACTATGATAAGGCAGGTGTCCGGTAGTCTCATTCCATAGCCCAAATCCTAGTCCATCCAAACCCAACCCAATAGCCCAGTAGTCATTTACCAGTAGATTCCATAGTTCCTGTGCACTTGCTAAGGATAGTCTCTGAGTATATTAAACTGATGTAGTCAGAGATTAGATCCAGCAGGTGTATCACACGCATTTTAAATTAAAGTCGCTAAAAATGGCCTCTACGTGTTGGATCCATATCCCCACGCAAGCCTTAAAGGACCGGGTCACTTCTGACCCGTGAATTCTTAAAATTAATAATAATAGACACTTTATTGCACACAAGGCAGGAAAAAATTACAAATAGACACAAAAACAGAAAGAAAGCACACAAAAGGCGGCCTTGTTGCTAAATAGCAATCTCTTCCAGGCAACCTTGAGTAGTAAAGAGATAAGAAGAAGAGGATTTAGGGGGGAGTGGGTGAATTAATAAGCGTATACTTATAATAGGTCTAAAGTTATAAATTGCCTAGATCCTACTCAATAGCCTTGAATAAGAAACACACGAGCAGGTTGAATCAGGAAGAACCGCTTCAAATATGATATCACTTTAACTAAGCCAGTAGGAACCACATTCTAGTCTAGTCCTAAGCAAGTGCATAAGTATGCTAAGCGATGAAATTACATAAGGTGCAGCTGGTACTATCAACTGACTTATAATTTAGTCGGTGACGACGTAATATCCGTTTGGTAGGCAAATATAGAAAGATGATTATAGCAGGCACTTATGTACCTATAATACGTATACTTTTGGTATACGAATAACATTCATTTTGTAGTATTTCTATAATGCAGTTAGAATTCCGTGATGATCAAAGTCCTACCCTATTTTCCAAAGTGACAGGGTTTGACAGTGTTCCAGCAAATACATACATACATACATACACTCACGGCTTTTTGCCATGGGGGTAGACAGAGACTATGGATCGCCACCTAACCAGCAAAAGTTGAATTTATCGACATCAGTCATCTTTTGATGTGCCCACTGCTGGGGCACAGGACTTTCTTATGGTTGGATAAGGAGGATGGGCCAAAACCCACCACGCGGGCCCAATACGCATTGGGGGGTGTTAACGACTGCAAAAGCACCCGGACCCAACGGCTTAACGTGCCTTCCGAAGCACAGAGCAGCTCGAGATAATACATTTTTGGTCACCCATCCTATGTCCGACCCTTGCGAAAGTTGCTTAACCTCCGCAATCGCTGGGCTAGACGCTAAACCACTACGTCATCGAGCTCCGCCGTTTAGTTTATACTTAGAAGTAACTTTGTTTATGGTGGGAAATTGTCATAAACAAAACACCATCATTCCTTTTGAATAAAATATTGAAAAATCATTGCTACGAATAGTCGTAGCAAAGCTTTTTCAATGTTTTTTTCTTAACAGCAAGTAATTTAAAACTTAAGACAAATTAAATTAAGTCTTTAACTAAATGGTTACAAAGTATGTTTCACCAACCATAAGAGGATGAAAATAGCAGAGAAATTATCACCTTTTTCGTATCTAGAACGACGTCTCATACAAAAGATATCAACGCCCTCGTTCAACGCGTTAAAGCAAATAAGACAAAATACGTTCGTCATCTTTTGACACTAGCTGGCACAGATCTTGCTGACACATTTCTTTATTATTTCATCACCATTTCACTTATGATCGCAATATGTTATTATGATAGAATCAAAATAATAGATTTAAATGGACATGTGGCGCGGGCATAATTAAATAAAGACTCTAGAATTAATCTAACATTTTAAAGTTCATCATGATTTTATTTATGGTGCCTTAATGAACTGTCTTTGTCTTATTAAGTATACATTGCATTATTAATTTTTATGTTATTCAATTAAACAAAAAGGTTGTGCCCAAAACTCGTGTTATTGTATATCTACTGAAATTCTTCATAATTTTCTTATTTTTTTATCCTATTTGTGTCAATAGTGATTATATCTCAGTTCGTTTACCTTTGCGTTGAGTGACATGCTCGTTCAACATAAATGAGGAGACAACATAACGGATGTCTATAAAAACAAAGGGTAAGGTTATTAAGAGAGCAACATCACTGTATCGCTGGTAAACATTTTTAAACAGTTGCCATGCAACTCACTGCAAAGCTGAGGTTGCGAAACGGCGCGCCGAGCGCCGAAGGTGAAGGCGCCAGTCGCTTGCATGAGAGAGCGCCGAGCGCACGAGCTACGCTTGCGCGACGACTCGATACGACGCCGACGACGCGCGACCACCGCCGACACGACACGACGCGACGCGCGCGCAACCCGCATGCTAAACCTTCCAAATTCAAAAAGTGCTGAAACCTTTTTCGTGTTTGTGTTTTCCCTTTTTCGTTTTTAAAGACTCAGTGCAGTGCCCGACTGTTAAAAGAGATTTCCAAGTGCCGGAGATTGTGAGAATTTTTCTCGTTATTTGACACACATATGACGTGAATAACGGTGCGATCCGCGGCTGATCGACTCGCTAAAATCAAAGTGTCAGTGTTTCTTGTGTACCGGAATTTTAACGGACTTGCCTAAGCAGAGGTAAGACCGGATGTTTACAGTTATGCTTATTGTATAACTTAAGCGTTGGTGGAGAAAGCCTTATTTAAATCCCATTTGATTATCGGAAGCGCATAGATAATTGATAATTAAACACGGTGATAAGGTTTTATTGCCAATGTATAAACCAAATTACCAAAACTATTATGTATAATATAACTTATAAAATGATGAATAAGGAAACTGTAGAAGGACTTTTTATACGAATTCTAAATGTCGAAACAAGTTGGTAGAGTCATGAAGACAGAGAGAACGCATTCATAATTCATAGACAGACACGCGTATGAATATTCAAAAGATACGTTTGAACGTTAAGATTTTTAAGTCTATAAAGAAAAGTGGAAAACCGTGAACGAACTGGTTTGCGTCCAGAATAAACAATAGTCAGGTGAAAAGGTCTCTGACTCATCTTGCGTACGGCGTCCTTTGCTTCTGTTTAGAATAAATTTACTTTTAAAGAGACTCTTGAACTTCTTTTTGTTACACCAATCGAATATTGATTCGAGTTTCCTAAAGCTGATTGTTAATTCTTCGTGTGTGCGTTTTTAGAAAGGAAAAAGCTGATAAGCTTATAAACAAAGACGCGAGAAATTCTGCAGTTGATTACAAATACTTGAAAAAAACGAGATTTTTTATTGATAAGGCATATTTACTGAACTTTAAAAAATCTTATGTCAATATTTTTTCTTGTACTTGAACAAGCGTGCGGAGAAACCATTCATGTTTACATAATTGTGCAATAATTATTTACGCGCAGTGAAATTGCTGTATACATAGCAAATGCGAAACTAATCGAAAATGACGTTTCGAAAGTTGAATAAGCGTCAAAATGCGAGTCAAAACAATGGCTTGTCTGAAGAATTGAATTTGCAATTCTTGACGTGCTAATAAGTAACTATTTGGCACTTTACCACTACTACACCGTCATTTTGTAGTCGTTTTAATTAACTTAAGGGAGTGTTCTACTAACGGAACTAAACATTTTTGCCAAAGAAACATGGGTCGAAAAACGACAAAAAAAATTGACTTTCCCATACTAATAAAATGTTTTAGCTGTCTACTTAGTATGGGAGACCCAAAATTTTTTGTCGTTTTTCGACCCATGTTTCTTGGACAAAAATGTTTATTTTCATTGGTACAACACACCCTTAAGTTAATTAAAACGACTACAAAATGACGGTGTATAGCTACTATTTTTGTAGAGGTTTGAATGATTACAACATTGCACAAAAACAGATTCTTTAAAAAGAACGACATAGGTACTTTATAAGAACATTTGAGATTATATCTTGAATAGTTTTAAAGACATACTTATAGGTAGGTACAGATTAGAACATTCATCAATTTAAAAAAAAACTAAACGAGTTTGAGAGAAATTAATACATTCATACACCTGTAGGTACTAAGTATTTATTTTCCACACACAAACGTTGTAAATAATATTTGATGTTTGAATTCAAAGATGAATATGTAGAAGTTACATAATGGTCTTTAATTAACATAAAAAGTTATTACCAGATTTTTGTTTTGATATTTTTACTGTATATTTAATATAAAAAAATATAAAAGATACGTGGTGGACATGAAAATGATGCTGTCTTTCAGTAGGAAAATCAAAATGGGACAGAATCAGTTCTAACTTTTAGAATAAGGGAGTAAGGAGTGCAACAATATTAGAGTTAGAGAAAAAAAAGTAATTAAGACTAAGTAACTATAATAAAATAGCTTGCTTAGCATAGTCCACGTTTAAGAATAAGGGGGTCAAAGTTTAAGGGGCATTTGAAACAAGTTGCAAAAACCGCTACGCCAAACCTCTCGATCTATACAGTTGTGCAAATCTGCGCAACTTGCGGTGACACCTTGTGACGACATCGAACAAGTTGCAAGTCACAACACTTACCACTGCAATCGTTTATCAACGAGGGAGCGGGAAAGATGACATTTAGAAAGAGATAGACCAAAGAAAGGCACGTTTTTGTGTACAAGGCACGTCAAGAAGTTATCAAATAGGTACTTTCTTTTATTACCAGTCCCGTTTCCATCGTTATCATATGTGAAATGTTGGTGGACACAAATGATTACTGGTACAACCAGCAGTTGACAGACGTCGCTTTTCTTGAGTTTCTCCTGATGAATTGCTTGATGTGTAAAGTAACTTCATACTGCAAAGTAGCAGGAATATCACTAAATGCATGTTACTTTGAAAAAAAAAGCAATTAGATGTCGTCGTATTGTTCCCGTTTTCCTCGTGGACAACTTTACTGTTTGTATCAATGGCATTTTTTTTAATTCTAAACAAAATATGTCCTGTATCTTATTTTGATTAGCTTGACGATTTTCAAGCTGTAGCTAGTTTGAAAATACTGCTCAAAAGAAAATAGGGGCCACTTTGGTTTTTCATACAAAACGAGCTAACTTTGGAAAGGTTTTTTAAATGTAGATACAATCTGGTTTTATTTCAATTTGATATTAATCCAAAACTGTATTAGCTAACTTGCGGACTTTACTGTCGAATGTACTGAATAATTTCTCCTTTTTGAGGAAACTCTATGAGCAAACAATTCTTGTTTGTCTCGTTTTAGTTTCGAAAATTGTCAAACCCCACTATTTGAACATATTAGTTAACCGTAGTAAAGATGGTATTTTTTTTCCTTTTTCCTTAACTGTTTTGTAAACAGTATAATAATGTCTCTTTACATCTGGGACACCCTTTATACACAACTAAGTACAATAGGTTTACATCACAGTTTAAACATCATTATGGTTATAGTAAGAATTTAATAATATATGAAGTAATATAGGTACTTAATAATTTGATTCAATCAGTACATGCAACCTGTAAAATATTGAAATATTTTAATATTATTTATTATAATATAATATTGAAATATTTTACAGTAAAAAAAGATTTAGCAAGTTAATTTTAAGTTAAAACATTAAAATATGCGTTAGAAAAGCAGAATACGTTACAAATATGTGTACTGCCAAAACTAAATAATAAACGTTTAAATGATTTTTTCTATTTCCAGCTGCCATTAACAGTAATAAGTATCTCAGCCAAAAAAATTAAATGTTCATACAATCTTCAAATTCATAAATACATACTTGTCAAAGAATGTCATAAAGCAAACATAAACCATGTTGACCCAGGTTCTGTTTGTTACCTACGTGTTCCCTAGTCTCCCCTAAAGCATCTTTTTATCTACGCGTATCAACTTCGTTATCATAACAAAGCACATGTTTTAGGAGACTGCAAACAAAGAGGTTGTAAACGCTGCCTGGGATGTGTGACATTAAAAAAAAACTTGAGTTTTCGACTTTCATCCTTTTAAATTTTTGAGAATGCTACAAGTACTCTCATTCGATGCTTTTTTGTCTTGTCCTTTAGTAAATTACACTAAGTACGTGAGCATTTAATAAAAAAAACTTTATGAAAATGAAAATGAAAAATTCTATATTAAAATAAACTTAGATACAAAGATCATACAACCAAAATCGGCGCAAGAAACTTATCAGCTTTATCAGAAATCAGAAGTTTAATATTAGTACATCAAATAAAACCAGAGCTATACGTTATTAATTAAAAAATGCTGCATTTAAAAATAAAAATAGGTGCACTGCAAAAATTAATTTCAAACGTATGACGTTCCCTATTTTTTTGTGATTTCTCTAAACATGTTTATCTAACTAATAATTCATGCGGTCAGAACGTTATCTGTCATTCCGGGGAAAATGGACATTATGATACATTAATTCAAACAATGAAAGATGGCGACCTTTAAAAATGAAAGGTCAAGATCGTTTTTTTTGCTCTCCAAAAATTGACCGAATCAAAATGCCACAGCTCGATACGATCTTTAATTTTAGTTTAGACTAGGAGAATGGATAACATTGGACACTTTTTAAAATTAAATCATGGCGTGTTGTTGCAAAATAATAAATGGAATCAAAACGTCATTAAAAGTCGCAAACGTGTTTACAATTTTTACAATACTTACCCGTCTCAAAATATTTTTTTTTTTGTTGACCATGAACATCAGCCATTTTTAATGTCTCCATTGCTGGGGCACAGGCCTTCCCTATGGGTGGATAACGAGGATGGGCCAAATAACCTACCGCGCGGGCCCAATGCGGATTGGTGGGTGTTAACGACTGCAAATGCAGCCGGGACCAACGTGTCTTCCGGGGCAGGGAGGAGCTCGAGATAATATATTTTTGGTCACCCATCCCATGACCGACCCTTGCGAAAGCTGCTTTACCTCCGCAATCACTGGGCCAAGCGATAAACCACTGCGCCATTGAGCTCCTTTTTTGTTATGGTGAAAATTTTCTTCTATATTAAAACTTACCAATAATTAATAAGCACAAGGATAACTTCTATAAAAAATGCCCTTTTCATACGACAAAAACCTAATTTTTGTCGTATGAAAAGGGCATTATTGTATTTTACGGTTTTTTTTTCGGATTAAAAATTGTTGTTTCATTGGGTGAAAAGTGAGATGAGTATTATCTGTAGCTTTTGACCATTGTGTCAGTTTTAAAATTAAAAAAACTATGGTTTTTCAATGACTTCTAAAAAGTACCAGTCAAATTGAACACATTAAAATGGTGGCCATTAATAGTACACAAAAGCACTCGGCAACCAGGATGTTTTGGTCATTTTGTTGTCCACTAAAATATGCATGTAGATCGGTACTCAAGGCTGTTAGGTCAGTACCCTCCTAAAGGGCAGTTTAATTAGTTCGAGGATAATTTTTATTATCACAGTTTCATTTAGGACTATCGCGATTTTATTATAATGCTTATTGAGATTGCACAAATGAGATTCCTTTTTAAAATACTTTTTTACTTTTTTGATATGAAAAAGTTGATTACCAACTTTTTCTTTAAGTTTAATGTGATGAAAATTACATTGTGATGAAGAAAAAGTACCTATCAGTAATAAAATTAATCAAAGTTTTCGAACATTGCACCTTAGAGATGCGGAGGCTGAGTTTTTTTTCGTAGTTAGCCCTCTATAGCCAAAATAAGGGCGATTTAATAAGCACAAGGATACTTTTTTATTGTAATAATTTTAGGCCACTTTATTAAGTTTCGTACGATCACCTAGGTGGCCAAGGTTATACGACTAGTTCTTTTGTCTTTTATTGTGCCATTGTTAGGAAACTTAAAAAAAAAACAATCGTAAATCAATTTTAAAACACTTCAGTCTTAAATTGTTTGTTGTTTTGTAATATTAGATTTACTTGAGTAATATTAAATGTTATCTCCACTGATGTAGATTGCTTGTGTGGGATGTACTGATCGTTAAAAGTGGGTTTCTTAGTTTTCTGTACAAAAGTATGAATCTGAATTTATGTCACTGCAGCTTAACATAACAGTACATACTTTTTATTGTGTTATTGCAACACTCTTTATTCTTATTTCTTATTGTCATCGTTTGCTAAATGACAGTTCCGTTACGAAAAATAAACCTTCCTACACATGTGATATAAGGAAATCTAAAATCTAAATGAGTGTTGTAATATAAAAACTTCTATAAATCTAATTTGGCTGATATGGCATTTGGGTATAGCCGAAAAGAAAAAGATTTTTCTTTTGTTTCTTTGATCTTGAAAATATAGTTAAAACATTTTGAGAATAAAATTATTTCTTCCTTTGTCCTTGGATACGTAGCTTATACTAGCTCAAGTCTCAGTTCCAATTCTACTATCAAGTATTATCAGTTTTGAAAAATACGAGGACAGGAGAGCACTTGTGGAGGGGATAAAAGTAAATTTTCCTTTATCTCTCAATGGCGCCGAGCGTGGGTGGGCGTGTATGGAGCTATCCAAATAAAACCATCATGCGGGTTGTACCAGATTGGGAACGGAATAAAACCTTCAAGCAACTCATACTTATTTGGGAACAGCTTAAAACAGGCACTTGTACCATATTTGGCACAGGCAAAAGCGTATTCGTGCTAAATGTTGCAGAATTAAGATGGTGATAAGGTGTCATTTAGGTTGTAATTCGCAATTTACTTGTTTTTCTGCAAGAGTAAGATTATTTGCGTGAGTGTTAATGATCATTTTGATAAAGCAAAGTAAAATTATTTAACTGATTCATATGAATAATAAATATTCCATATTTATTTAATTACGAACTATGAAATGTTAAACGGAGCATTTACAACATACTTTTCGGTCCGCCGAGTTTGAAATCAAACCATTTTTGTTTTTTCTACCGAGTTACAGTATTAATTACACAATAACAACTATTATGTAATATGATGATCTCGATGTAATTGATACAGTGAATAAAATGATATAACAAACAAACTGTAAGTATCATTGTCAGCCTTTGTGGCTTTACCTTGTAAAATATAGTAACAATAATACATTACAGGCGAGCGCGGGATTGATTCCCGCACAAGGCTTTTTATATTGCTTTTCTCAAGAAATGCGAAGAAATAAAATTTTCTTCGTAAATATTTAATTTTAAATTGGTTTGTGTGGCCATGTGAAACGACAAGTCATGCAGCCATAAAGTATTATAAAAATAACGCTAGCTGATGATATTAATATAATTGAAAAATATTAGAAAAATCGACTCACCCGTAGCAGCTCAGACGGGACTAGAACCTACACCCTTAATATAAAAATTAACCCTATTTTTCAATTATATTAATATTCTTAATATAAAAATAGCACAGTAGCATTGTGAATGCATAAAATCTAAAAGCTACCTGATGAGTTCTGCCATTTTGAATTTGGAATTCTTGTGAGGGAAGTGAGTATTTAAATTAATGGGGAGGGAAAGCGCAATTTTATCCCGATAGGTGGCGTCTTGTCGTTGGTACCGAGCCGCCTCAAAGAAACTGTCAAAACATATGGGAATCTCTTGGAGTATTGCACTTTTTAATTTTATACTGAGAAAATGCCGCATTGTTATGCATGTAACTTGTAAAATATTGGAGTTCATCGATTTCCCAACAACAACAAAAATAGTGGGCAAAAAAATATAAAAAAAAAATATGCTTTTTCCTCGATTTTCTCCTTTGCTGAGCCTGAGAAACATTATAAATCAAAAGGAATGTTTCATGAATTTGATGAAGCTTCGCCAAAATAAAACAACATTTGAATTATAACAGCTTTGTTCTTTAATATTTCAACCTCAGCAGTTTCTAACATATTTATAACTTGGATGAATTTGATAGGTATATCAAATATGGAATAAGCCCAATATTGGGGCCAAACAGAGAATTAATAGAATTTTATATGCCAGAGTCATTCAAGAAACTTAGAATAATAAAATAAATATGATAAAACGGTTCGTGTAATTTTGGATGGTACAGAAATTCCAGTACAGAAACCTGAAATTACTATTGCACAGAAGGCATCATCAGGCAACTATAAACACGGAAATTCACACTCAGTTGCTTTGTTAAAATTTAAATCATATGCTTCTAATCTGAAATAAAAAGATTACTTGTAAATCTTACACGAAATTTAAAGAAATGTAATGCTTGTTAGCAATTTTTTGTAAGTTGCTATAAACTTTCTTGCTTGTTGTTTTGGCTTTTCTTTTCCGTAATTCTTCTTTTATATGAGCTAAAGTTAGCATAGAATACATTGTTTGTCCGCAAAACCGAAAAAAATACAATCTAAGACAGTAAAATCACGTAATACACAGTCAAGACAATATAAGCTCAAACTGACAATTGTTCCAAAGACTAAGCGCCATCTGTAATTCACTTTGCCTTCGCCTCCCTATTACGCTCACTGCCACAGAACCAAACCACTACCATAGAATAGGTATAAATACTACCCACTACCACCACGTAAATGTGGAACGTCCCGCATTATTTCAGAGCAATGTGAGAATTAAGTAACTTTGTCTACTTAATCGGTTTTTCTTGAAAGGCAACTTTTCAAATGATTATGAGTAAGAACTTATACATTTAAGAAACTAAACCAGTACCGCCTATTTAGCAAAATAAGACTTGTTTCAAGTTTATTGAAAAAGTCAAAGGTGCCTAAAACTTGTTTTTCGAAGACTACATTAATCGTGGGTAGTGTTCGCAGGCCACATAATAATTAGGTGTCAGTTCCAAACAAAATGTTACGTCTCAAGGCTCCAAGACGGATTCTATAAAGTCGTGAGTTCTATTAAAGAAAATCCGTTCAGTATACTGATACCGGGCGTTCGGACCTCGTTTCGACCTCGTGGGCCGCGACAACCTCGCCGGCCGCATTCACCGATGCTATTGGTTCAAATGCACCAATCGCTACTAAATATACAACTTTTTTTAATTCCGTGTCACGTACGCGATAGTGTATAGACCTCTTTTTATAAATCCAACTCGTGATTAAATGATTATTTGAAAATGGAATGCGACATATTTGAATTAGGACTATCGTTGCAACTGTCAGGGCATTAAAAGAGCGCGCGCATTGTTTTTCTTTCGTGTTGTCTACATTTAACACCTTATTTTTCACGAATAAAACCTAGAGTTTTAAACTCTAATTGAGTAATTTAATAAATTAATTAATTTTTAACTTAATTTCAAATTAAGCTGTGTTTAAAATGGCGATACATCTGACTCAAAATGAATATTCCAACAGTTTTGTGCAGTCATGATTAAAATTCATATTTTGTAGGTCAATCAATCTTCGTTTAAATTACAAATTGAGAGAGACGCTCTATTGGCGATTTCAGCTATAATCGAACGGATCATTCCGATTCGTGTAATAAAAGATTCAATGACACACATGTGTACTAGAAAAAATACCGTTACTATCAATTTATCCGTTGTATTGATGCTGCAAAGCACGAGTAGCATAAAAAAAATCTACGCCCGTAGAATTTTAACGTAATGTTTAAAAGACTTTATACGTACAAATTATGTAACTAGATAAATAGTAAATTTATACTTTAATAATTTATTTTAACATATTATTGTCGCAAATTAGAAATCGGTAAACATGAGTTTCTAATGTGAGAACAAATGAAAGTCTAGATTAGTCTTTTTTCAACAACACAGACATTTTACAGTTTCTAATCTATATTTTTATGCACTGAAAAAGTCAAGAGCGCGAAAAAGGTTTGAAAGTTTCGAGACTAAAGTAATAATAATAAAATTTAACAAACCATCAAATAAATAACCTTGAGACAGTTAAACGGAGATTATCATCACCTACTTACATTAAACAATGTATAAAATTGCTACAAAAGAATTGATAACGTCTGTAAATGTAACTGGCAATTCTGCGTTAGAGCATTATGTATTGTTAGTTTTGACAATAGCAACGTAAAATATGTGAATTACCTCGAGAATTATTTTATGAATCTTTAAGTCCTCATGGTTGGTTTAATGAGCTGACGACAGTATTTTCACACGAAACAAACAAAAAAAAAACTAATTTAGTTTCAGTGTTAATAAATCTAAAATATATTATTAAAGTACCTAACCCAAGTAGTGGTTCATCGAAAATTAATTACTATAATGCAATATCTTAGCATCTTCATTTATATGCTATTAAGTAAAATGTCATACAGATTACTTATTAGTTTAAATAATTTTGTCCGTGTATACAGAAAGCTACAGAACAGAACAGGAAAAATAAGGTACGAGGATAGAGTTAAGCAACATCGAATAAGCTAAGGAAGATGATTAAACTCTAATGCCTCAAAGTCGTGGAATCTTAAAAGAATACTGATCAGCGAAATGGCCAAGCCACATATTTTGACTAAGATGAAGAAGAGGTTTTGAAGTTAGGACTTGTAGAGTTAGGGCGCGTAGGGTTAGAAGCTTTGCTCTACATGGGGTCTGATAACTTTTTGACAGTGCAAGCCATATGGAGTCTTGGCAGTATTATACATGAAAATGTTTTGATGGGATATCTTTTTCATTTTGTTTTTATCATAAAAATATTTTTTGTTAAATTATTTTTTGTTTTTTCCCAAAAAGTGTTATGCAATCTTTATATTCTTCCAACAGCAATGCTAATTTATTATTTGATTTGAGAATTTTTATTTATGAATCGCCATCAAACATTTCATTACATTCGTTTACCTTATCCTTAAACCAATGTGCTAAGCGTCATATTTGTTTAACTCTCGATGTTTTCTTTGCATGAGGGAAAGTGCCAAGATAAAACCTAACTAAATAGGTATTATAAGAAATAAAAAGTTAACTAGCTTTTTATTTACTTTTCCAAAAGAATACTAACATGTATTTAGCCTATTACGACTATTTCTTGTAACTTTCGGAAAAAGTAACAGCTTATGTCTCTATTGAAGGTCGTATATATCTGTATACCAAAAAATACATATAAGAAATATAAAAATATAACAAACAGAAACATTGAGTTACTTTCGCATTTAAAAGAAGTATGGATTTAATACAAAAAATCTTTTTCATGAGACAAACTAACACCTACCTATTTTAGATAACTTCCAAGCTTTTGAGGATAAGAGCTTTTTGTTCACTAAGCTAGCTAGTTTTTACGAAAGTTTTAAAAGATCACTGACCTTAAGTTAGCGCTATGCTCGTCTATAAATTCAAGCAACAGTTAATGCCCTTACCGTCTAATTATTTAAATAATTATATTACGCTGCGCATCCGCAGCTGAGCCGGTCGGTGCGGATATCCTTCTCTAAATATTTATTAACTGTTTATGTTTTTTTTTGTATGAGCTAAAATAACGAGGTTCTAGAATAGAATGTTTTTTTGCATACAATTAAAATTTGAGTTTAATTAAATATCATCACAACTATCTGCGATTGGTCCGAGGATTTTCAATGTTTCATTTTTGTTTCCTGTTATAAATACGAAATAAAAAATATATATTTATTTTCAAAGTTGTGTTTGAACTTAATATTATCTCCAGATATTCATCTATTTTGCATGAGGAAAACTATAAAATTAAGGATCAAATATGACTTGTTCAATTTTCAATAATAATAAAGATTTTTGGAGATGTATTTTTTGCCGAAATAAGAAAAATGAATCATCGGAGCCGAACGTTATAAAACTGTGGAGACCAAAAGTTAAAAAAAGTTTTAATAATAACAAAACTAAGTTTTTCTACATTATTTCCAAATCAATCGATTCGTTAAAATCGCAGTAGTAAAAATGAGATTTTCCTTATTTTAATGCTATTGCTTGATCACGACTAGTTCTCTAGTTTTTTTATGTCAAAATCAAAGTTCAATGTTTTTCATTATTAAAGTCAGGAGAGGTTAAGATTTAATGACTTCATTCGTCTCTCCGACGTTGATGTCATCAGCTCGACCAGTCTTTATTATTAGGACTGTAATCATAAATTACTGTGGACATTAAAATTTATTACCAACTTAACAGATAAGTAAATAACTTAAGTAAATAAATAACTTAGGATAATAAACTTTAATTTGTTGCTGAAGAAACATTGATATCTTCTTCATATTTCAGTTGGAAGGTCAGATTTTGTGTTGAATGACCAACAAAAGATGATGGGTGATGAGGTTTATAAAAGACAATTGACTTTAATGGTAAAATTTAAAAATTGTCTTATTAAATTGATACAAATACATGTGTATTATCGTCAATACACCATTGTCTTTGTTTGTCAATATTTTTACCGATCGCATCCAAAGTTTCCGAAGCAATTCCACAAGGACCTTCAAAGTTGTATTAGAATGTTGTACCACTTGTTCCCATATTCACGGCCTCGCGGATGCACAACTGCAGTTGTAAAATGTCGCTGCATAAGGATTTCGTGACGCGTTAGAAAAGTTTATGCACTTATTCATCGAAAAGTTGCAGTAATATTAAATTGCGTTCTTGCATTTTAGGGTAAATAATCAACATACAACGGTGCTGTGCCGTATAATAGTCAGTACTAGATAAATGCTATAAGTGCAACCGCACTTGAATTTGAATGGTGTCAAATATAATGATTTCTGAAGCAGTAACTTACCATCACACACGGCAGTCCATTCAACCCCCTCATAAAAAAGTACTTAATACCTTCTGGTGTCGATACTTTTGTTCCAATACTTTTTTAATATCTGGTATCGAGTAAAGTATCGATACTTTTGTTATTATGCATATACCCTGCAGATTTTTAAATTGTACGTAAATTGACAAGTTTACATACAAAACCCGCATGGTGCAACGCACCAACAAAGCACATAAATGATCTTTTTTCTTTCTTATCCATTTTTTTTAGTAAAATCTGCAAAAGCACAGCACAGCCCGATGTTGTTTAATCAGCCTTATATCAAAAAGGGCTTGCGGTCAATTTATTCTGTGCCATAATTCCATATTAATGGTAGGCGG
The DNA here is from genome assembly GCA_928269145.1 of Agriphila tristella. Lineage (NCBI taxonomy): Eukaryota > Metazoa > Arthropoda > Insecta > Lepidoptera > Crambidae > Agriphila > Agriphila tristella. The sequence continues at coordinate 49,978,787 of OV743431.1, read as the reverse complement.
CCACGTCGTGACTAAGCCCATGATGCAATGTCGTTTTGAACTTTCCGCTGTTCGACAGTGTGTACTTAAGTCAATGATATTAAACGAACGATGATTTATTCTCTACGTTGATTCGATATTGAATAGCGAAATGCCGACGATTTATTATGTCGAGATGCTTTTGAGTAGCTCCAATTATGTATGATAAGATGACTGCCCAAGAAGTTCGTTTTTCAAGTAGATATAAGTTAGAAGTCCTCTGCTACTAACAGTAATTGTTCTTTATGAGCATAAATGATTGTAATTTTCACTTGTTTCTAATTCACCTAACTGTGAATATTAATTGTTGATATGAATGTTCATAGTTAGAAATTATCTATTTTGAACAAACTATGAGTAAATTATCTTACTAATGTTTTTCCAAAATGTAGTAAGAAGTTTTTATGTTGATTTTTTTCGCCGAAATTGAACGCTGCTAACTAAAAGTGTTACAAAACAGCTTGAATGGTTATTTGTAAAGACAATGGAAGTCAAAACGATTATGTACAATTCCAATGTACGAAATTTTGAAAGTGGCCGTAATTTTGTGTGGAAATTGGCGATATTCTTACGATGTCGCCCTAAAGATCTTTTTGCAAGTTTTTTTATGTATTCTGTAGGTTTTTTCTTAAAATTTAATATACGTTAAGAAAATGTAACTGACTGGGGTCGAGAAATAAGCTATTTTAACGTAGTTAATTCATGTTTTATTTGAAGAGCATGAAATGACTTAAAAAAAAAATCATATCTCTGCCATATGTTGCCGTCAAATGTGAAAACTCTATAAAATGAAAACTTATTAAAATCCTTATTTCTTGGCAGCTTAAAGTTCATATAACAAAAAATAAACACCAAATTGATGTTTAAATAAATATTATGAACGATTCATATTAAAATTGCGTTGTCAATCAATTAAATCGTACGTCCTTAAAGCTTATAATTGGTCGACGATACAATGTCGAGGTTTTATTGAAGTTGCATAACGAAACAATTTTAACCAGAATTGATTACAGTTTAATCATTGGAGCGTGTAATTTTGTTTGCAGTAAAAAAACCACTCAATCAGTATTCACTTCCCTCTGTCGGAGTCTAGGTTATAAGTAAGTACATACAAAAAAGTAAGTTACGTATGCAAAATCAACAGTGTGTTAAAATCGCAACGTCGTAGATTGTATTTGAATAGACAGAATTAACATACATACTAAACTTATGATGTGTAATGGATTTTTTGACACATATTTTCATATTCAGTTTTTTCTAATTAATTGTGACTTGATGAAAATTTTGCGCGGCCACATCCAGAAGAATTTGATTCGGAATTCCGAAACGGAATCATTCCGAACGCTGCAAATCCATACAAATCCGTCTGAATGTGGCGGGCCTAAAGTATGAAAAATTCCTAACGAAAAACTACCGATTGATATCTATTGATATCCATTGATATCTATTATTCCCGTCAATTGGTAATGTGCTGGAACCTTGTCACATTAACATCCACGTTGACGTGATCCGACACTAAAAATGTCACGAAACAAGAAAATTCTAATGGGTAATCTATAATATTGAATTATTATTTTCAATAAGTTAGGGTCTAGGTATACAAAAAAAATACAATTGTTTTTCGTTTTTGAGGTTAAAATCATGGCCGCCAGGCGCATTACCAATTGACGGGAATAATATGGATTAGCTACGTTCGGAATGATTTCGTTTTGGAATTCCGAATCGGAATGATTCTAAATGCATTAATCCATTTAAATATATGGAGCTACTTAACTGCATCCATGCATTATTTTTCCGTTCGGATTTTTCATACATTATCGATGTTTCATTTCGGAATTCCAAATCAGATTCCGTCTGTATGTAAACAGTCTATGTCCATCAAATATGTAGACAGTCTAACTATTGTAGCATGATTTGGTAACTATAAAAAACTGTAAGTATTTGTTTATTTCGCATCAAGTGGATATTTTTCTCTATATTTTAGTGGGATTACCAATAACCAAACAATCATCTTTGAAAAGTAATACATGAAGAAAACATGCGCTAAAATGAAAATAAGACAGAACTTGATTCATGTAGCAAATACTATTGGCTATATTTTAAGACGAAATTAATGTAATCGTATACAACTTAAGCATTTTTTCTATTGCGTGTGCCGGTTCTCCTTCACATGTTTTAATTATAAGTTATAAGATAAGCATGTATAATATAAATCAAAGTAGTAACTTTTATTATTAACAAACAAACTATTTTACCATTATTGTTTCAAAAGTTCTTCCGCCATAGAGAACAAAATATTACTACCATGCAAAAATATCTAAAAAGTTAGTAACATTTAATTTTCTATTTATAACATAAATAAATGACTATATACAAAATAAGGCTTGTAATAATTCTAGAGATACTTTTGAGTAAAATATTCATACAGTCGCTAAAAATCTTTATCAAAATGCCTGCAATCAAGTACATTTTGAAAGCCACTAGATAACTAGCGTAGGTTGCTCGGATTTATCAACTTTCAACATTACGGATTTATTGAAAATCTATACAGTTGTAATTGGAGTCGCACTTGACATCCGAGAATACTGGTTTCACTATGAAAATTGATACAAGTCTAGCAGATCTGATATTTTATTTATCAGTTTGTAATTATGCCACCTAATTAAGTCAATTAATGAAGCAATAACTCAATAGCCTTGCCTGTTAGCAAAATTATTTAGTTTGTGTATATTAAGAATCTTGGGATATTTAGATTCCATAGAACTTTCAAAGGAGACCCAACCCAACTAGTAGATTTGGTTTGAATTGACGGCAGTTTTTTGAAGATTTGAAGAACGGAAAAAATATATAGTTGCTTTACTATAATTCATTATATAAATTGGCGTAAACGATGTTACAAACTTTTTGCTCCAATATTTTAATACGTTTACTAAAGTCAATATTGAATTTCGGTTACCAAAACTATTCACAACAGAAACATGGTAGGTTTAAGATATGCTTTAAAGTAACGTTAACCTCTGAGTACTTTTAAGTTGCGGTTCAAAGTTACCGTTAAATATATAATTGAAAAGTTTTATGCGCGGTTTTCGACACTACACTATCGAGGTGACAATGAAACTGACTAGTCATGTGTTTGTTAAAGCGAAATCGAAGTGGAAATCTAATCGAATAATTTGGTACATAATAGTGCTATCTACTTCCGTAAAGAAAGAGAGCTACGAATTCCAAGCAAAGTTTGTACTTACTCTAATAAATTTTGATACATTTGGGTATGAAGATGGCTCTATACTCGATAAGTATAAATGTTTATGCTACTTGGTTATTTTTTTGGTTGAAGATTATTTTTTCCTTTTACAATAGGAATTATTGTATATAGGTTTTATGAAAAAGGTAAATTATCATCAAAACGTGCTTAATTTTCAATTCACAAAGAAATGTTTGTTTAGATATTAGTATCTATGAATCAGATCATGGATTCAGATAATTTACAAAATGATTTATTGATTGATTGAATATTATAAAAAACGCAATTTATAATGGTCTGTAGGTTGAGTAATGAATATCTAGATGTCTATAAGTATTTCTGATATGAATCAAAGTTGTCATAAAATAAAAAATCCTAGTACTAAATTTTCCTCAATTTAGCTCCGCACCCGAGCAGCAGTAAAAAGCCTAGAAATGAACCAATGTTTATAGTCATATGAAAATGAGCTATTTACGGGCACAGACAAATATATCTTCCGTGACTGCCAGTATTTGTCGGTATACGTGCCAACAGCTGCTTACCCAAGGACTGTTTGTTTTGGACATATTTTTTATTATTCTGTAGCTTTACAAATGTTCGAAATTAGGGCAAGTTGCTTAATGTTTGTCGATAAGGGCCGGTCTCTCTTAACAACTATAATTCTGTTTGTTTAACGAGATTGTTAAAATTATATAAAATTAAAATTTATTTTTATTATAAATGCCATCATAATTAGACAAATAGCTCTTGCAAATAAACAGATAGTGTTGCAAATAACACTAACTAGTATTATTCCAGCCAAATAATTTTAATAACATTAGATATTTATCCAGATTATTGCATTTGACTCGGAATAAATGCAAATCTCATCATAATTGACTCTTATTTTAATTGCTACTATAAGATTAATTTATTATCTAGCAACTCCATAAAATTTAAAAGATCAACAAGTGAAATTCCTATTTATTAAGCAAAGATTACTGATGCAATGCAGGTCTAAATGGAGCGTCAGGTGAATTTAGAATAGGTAAATAGTACATTGTCCCTCCAACACTTGTGTAACTGTTAGACAGATAAACTAAGAAAATGAAATAAAAGCCTTAAGTGATATTGAGTTCTATTCACTTGAGTTAAGAACCATGCAGGTTGCTAAGGAGTGGCTTTCAAACGTCAATCATTCGAACAATGGTTGTATAGGGGTCCGCTCCATGACCTTACTGTCTTGTCGAAGAAACAAGTGAAAACGTTTGTTCTTTTACAAATAAACAGAGATATGCTTGGAGTAGCTAAGCTATACAATGATTTTTCAAGTCATTCTGAACACGATAAAGACAAAATTCATACAAGTTATTATACCTTTAAATGCTTAAATAAGTATACTTATCTCTGTTTCTAACTTTTTCATCCCTAAACCGCTAAACCAATTTACACGAATTTTGGTACGGAGATAGGTTGGACCTTAGAAAAGGTCATAGGCTACCATTTTTTCCGAAATTCCCACGGGAAACAATATTTTATGCTTACAAAGTTGCATCATAGCTGGTATGGAATAAATTAAGTTTAACCTGTTCATTTTGAAGGGTTAAATTCTTTTGTTATTTATTCTTATCAATAGCGTGGAGAAAATGTTGTTTTCTCAGGTTGCAGTTATTGTTTCTTTGTTGACAAAATAACTGTTGCGGCATTGTTTGATCATGACGTGTCAGATTGATGCATACTGAAGAATTAATCAACTATAATTATTATTTATTATTGCATCACGTACTGTCGCGCCGTAGTTTAATTTACACCAATCTATGATGTTCCTATCTGATGATAAGATAAACCACGTTTTTTCTCATTATTGTGCAAGTTTAAGCAGGGGTCTGTCACTCCGCGCGCGAGTCTGAGCCGCTCGGCGTCCTCTGAGAGGTCAAATTTCATACATCAGAAAAGATAAGACCTACGCGATAGAAAGAGAGGCAACACTAAGTGAATGTTTTGGAGCGAAGGGAGCGCTGTGCGACCTGAATTGCACCTTATTGTGTCGGAGCAAGAGTCGCAATTTATTTAAACGATTTTGCGGAGTGCAACTTCTGTATGCTAGTATTATTATCTATTCTGTGGTTTAAGTTTCATAGCTTAATAAAAGACCCCTTTTTATGCAGAACGGGATAGTGCTTTGCCTTCACCTCACCTGATGTTAATTGACGATAAGGCCGAAGGTGGAAGCGCACTACACCCGGAACTCTCATCACTGAGGAACTGACTATCTTACCTCTAAGGCGTGAAATACATAGAAGCGATGCGGCGGAGATACGGCGGCGACGGCGGCGATACGTGTATTTGATTGGCCGAAAGCATCCGAAAGTCTCACATCTGCACCGTATCGCCGCCGTATCCGTGCCGCGTCGCTTCTGTGTATTTCACGCCTTACTCCCGGAACACAACAATTTTCAAATAGTTGTTATAGCGTTAGACTTAAGTAAGATGGTGGTAGCTTGCCAGGCGGACTTGAAATAAGTCCTACAACCAACCAAAGTCCAAACCGAGTACAAATGTACCCCCCCTGGGAATAGAACCCGGAACCCATACGTCTTACACGCGTGGGCAAACAGCTAAACCACAGAGGCGGTTAACGGCCGTAACTTACTTTATTAGTAGGCCTGGTAATCGTAAGTGACATTGCAGTATTCAGTTAGTGCATTAGATGGCAAAAGGATTATCATTGTTTCTTAACTCTATTTCTTCAGTTGCCTTACAAGTGTCGCGTGATGGTTAGCAACTTATATAATTTATTATTTTCTTTTACCCTGATTAAGTATGGTTTATAGCTTATAGCAATATAAATAGTAGACTTCTTACATTATTGTGTAGACTGATCGTTTTGTATCTTTTACGAGTATTATAGAGATTGAGGGAGAACTGCATGTGAAACCGTCGCGTGCGCACGAAGAGAATTCTTTGCGCATTCAAGGAGAAATAATATGTACGCGAATAGCGACGACTTGTAATTTGGACATGGTTTATTTGAAAATATGTCAGTTTATTTAAAAGAAACGATACGACCATAATATCCAAAACACAGTTTTTCAACACAGACTATTGTTTCTATTCTAGTTTTCAGGGGTTTCAGAAATTAGAATTCACGATAAGATTCATAGTCGAATATAGATCCTTAGGTAGTTAATGTAATGGTTTCACAAATCACGTGTATTTCTGTATACTTACATATTAGTATGACTATACGTGAAGGTTAATAGAAGTAGAACGTGCCTCAATTTACTTTTTATTACATACTACAATGTTATATACCTACTATCTCATGTAACGAGAAACAATGAGTGAAAAGTGACATAGTTGTAAAAATATTATGTGCTTCAAACGTAGCTGAAACAAATTTATTCAAATAGAATTAGATTAATGGTTTTTAAACATCATTATTACAATAGCACGCTAAAAGCGACTCAATCCCACAGGCTTCAGAGTTAATGATTCGCTTTGTAGTAAAGTTAATCATTATGCCACCTCCGGAAACATTAAAAAGCGTACATTCACACATCGCGAGTGCCCAATTAGCTTATAATCGCGTGCACCGCCCATGGGAACAACACAGACATTACTACTGACTGTTGTGTTGTTGCGCAAGCGATAATCGCCCATGACACAATTCCAGATTATTATCGCCCATATCCATAATAACTTGAGCACTTCCAGCAACCGCAGCCATAATGGGAGCCTGTAACAACCCTTCGCGGAGGGTCTTGTTAAAGTGGTCGTGTTGCGGTTACATTTATTCGGATTATTGTATGTCATTATCAAGTTTTACGCCTCTAATCAACATTTGAGTGGTTGACAACTGTGTCTTTCCACGCGACTTCTCCATTGTTTAACTGTAAATGGTAATAGAGTACCTTTAGAGGCATATTGTCAACGAAAAGGTGAAGTTCTCACAAGCCCTTTGGAACTATTTGCGTGGAAGTTTAGGTTTGTATAATGCGATTAAGATGATAATAGACTGTGATCCGCTGCAAATTTACTCGAGAATGTATGGCAAAGATAAAATTTTACGATGAATTTAAATTTGTTTTAAGTTAGTCTAGCATAGTTTGGCATTTTTGACTGAAAAATTCTCAGTAAAATAATAATAATAAATTGATATATTTTGACCTCTGGAAAATTCCATTTATAAATTCCTTGACAAAACATATTTCGAAATTGTCTAATAATTTATTGTAATATGAAAAATAAACGTTATTTAGACAATTACCAATGAATCTTCACGCTTTAATCATGAAGGTGACAAATGTGTCCCATTTCTTGGTTTAATTACCGTTACTAATTAATATGTAAAGAGTAAGTAGGTTACCTATTGAGTAATCTTAGGGCCAACTGATTATAAAGAATACAACAAATGATTACCTACTGTAAATGTGAAAACATAAAACTGTATTTAGGTGTGTCACAATAATTTTGCGTTTGAATTTTTTATATTTTTTTGGTTATACATTTTAAAATATTCGCTATTCCACTAAGAAATCGAGATTTCTGCTTATTTATTTTCATCTGAAATGCGCACCTGTCAAAGTTTTTCCAGATAATATTAATTATAATCTAAACATATTTTACTATTTTTATATTATAAATAAAAGAATAAAGCATCTGCCCTGCGCAATAATTTAAGACGGAAGTTTAATTTAATTTAGTTAATGTTCGTTCTTTTCCTTGTTCATAACTAATTCGATAAGGTTGCAACATCTTGCAAATTCTCTTGTTCTGTTCACGGATAGCACCCGTGTCGAATTGTACCTAGTCGACAAGCAACATGAATTGCCAATGTTAAATAGTTTACTCAACACTTTTTATGCTACTACATTAAGTGGTGAATTGAAGCTAGATTTGACGAAACCTGTGTTATGACAAATATCTACTTGAATATTGCTATTTTTGCAACGCGAAGTAATATTTAAGTTTCACTATTACCCAACTTGAAAAGTAACGTTTGTAAATGTTTATATGATGAAATATTTATCATTTAATTTGAAGACGGAAATATTTGCATTGAAATATCTGTGTATCGTGTTCGAATGACTGAAATATGATCGAGTTTATCATATATTTGAATTTGTGGGACTATTCGTGTCCAGCCGTGGGCCGTGTTTGATGAAATCAGCTAAATGCCTAAGGGCACATGTCCAATGATAATTGGTCATGATTATTCAAGGCTTATTTTATCAATACGTAAGTATACATACAAATGGGGAATGTCCGAAAAAATCGAATTGGCTGAATATTTTTCTATAGGTAGGAATAAGCCCCCTTAGTAATAGAAAAAACTTTCAGAATTTTTGGTTGCGTGAAAAAGACTTAAAAAACTAACGACTTCACAAATATAAAAAAGTAACAGCAGAATGGAAATTATACCTTTGACACAACCTGCCACAACCACAACACGGTATTAAAAAAAAGTTTCAAAAATGACAAATGTCAAAACTTTTAATTTTTTATTCATGTTGTTGTTGTGGCAGGTGGTGGCAAAGGTATATCTCCATTCTGCTGTTACTTTTACACATTTGTATGGTCGAAAAGACTTTAATTTTTTTTTTATTTTTACTCAACGGAAAATTCTGAAACTTTTTTCTATTACTAAGGGAGCTTATTCCTACCTATAAAAAATATTCAGCCAATTTAATTTTATGCAAAAAAGCCCTATAATGTGAGCATACAATAAGTCTTGTGTTTTAATAAGCTTTTCGTTTGCTTGCTTGTTTGTCTCAAAATTCCGAAAGAAACGTCATCAAATTATTTTAAGTAAGTGATGCTACTTTTAATATATTACGTCTTGACCATCAGCATGTGCCTATATGGTCGCGGATGACAGATATAACAGATATTGTCAGTCGCAATTATCGCGCTTGTTGTCAGAGTGGCCTCGCGGCGACAGCTACAAGTGGCCTAGCCTCGAGCTGGATGTAACACGTGGTGTCAGAGTTGAAGGTTGGCGTTTGGTGTGCTGACTACTATTATACAGACAACATGACCTCTCATAAAAATATAAAAAATCGACCAATTAAGCAAGGTAATTTTTTTTCGAATAGAAATTAGAAGGGTGCAGAAGGGTGAAACTTAGTTGGCTTCTCCATATGTCTGGTGATATTTCATAAGTAAATAACATCATATCAGCTCTCCACGACGATCGGTCTTGCGCTGCCTGCATCCAGCAGCTTCCCGCGACCTTCACCAGATCGTCGGTCCACCTCGTCGGGGGCCTACCCACGGAGCGTCGTCCGGTGCGTGGTCGCCATTCAAGAACCTTTCCGCCCCAACGGCCATCGGTTCTTCTCGCTATGTGTCCAGCCCACTGCCACATCAGCTGAGCAATCCTTCGAGTGATGTTGGTTACTTTGGTTCGCCTGCGGATCTCCTCAATTCTGATTCGATCACGCAGGGAAACGCCGAGCATGGCTCTCTCCATTGCACGCTGGGTTACCTTGAGCCTCTTTATGAGACCCATAGCGACCACGTTTCACTACCGTAAGTCATCACTGGCAACACACACTGGTCATAGACTTTCGTCCTGAGACACTGAGGCAAATCGGACACAAATATTTTTCGAAGCTTTCCAAATGCTGCCCTAACTGGACTGCCTGTCCTAGGTATACATAATGGTCAACAACTTTAAGTGTAGTTCCCAACATGAACCGGAGCAGGCACAACATGGGCATTCGAGTAGAAGTAAATATAGCAAGTAGTAAATATAGCCCAGTTTGGTTGGTGAACGCGAGTCTATAAAAATATAGAAAATTAGTCAACGGTTTTTTTTTATTTTTTTTATTTGTACCTCTAACAGGAGTCAGAGCCTGTTTTTACAATGTTTAGTCAAAGGTTGCAGAAACAGGGTTTGGTTGGCTTCTTGGTGAGTCGGGTGATATTTCATACGTCGACACTCGACATATTCGTAGTGATAGTGACTATAACCCAGTTTGTACTGGAATTCCCTGTACGTAAGAAATAAGAATGTCTATGTGAACGCGAGTCTATAAAAATATCGATACTCAAACTATAAATATCTATCAATAATATTTACTTTTCATTTATGTCCGGTTTATTAAAATAGATAGGTACTAGGACAAAAAACAATACAAGGAAATATACCAAATAAACTTTTACTTTACTAATAAATTCCTTTATCTGATAAGTAGGCAGTGTTTTTAGAAATCACTTTCACTTACTATCTGTTCTCGTTAACAATGACACTGTCACTCAAGATAAAGTTACGATTGTATCCTGATTATTATAATTAATCATGTCGTCACGAAATATTAAATCTTAATTCAAATTTAATTTAATACAATCTTCTTTAATTGCTTTCATTAGACTTAAACCTTTCGGAACGTTCTGTCAGTTTCCCAAAACACCCATTCCCAAAACATCCGTTCCCGTAATTTTTTCCCAAATAATCCGTTTCCCGATACAAGTGTTTCCCAAAATGTGCTTTTCTCAAAACATAGGTTCGACTTGATATCCGTTCCCAAGAACATCCAATCCCGAAATGATCGTTCCCATCATTAATAATATTCTGTTTGGTGTATTAAAAACAAGCAACAGATTTTTTCTATGCACAGGAAAACATTTATTTGAATTTTAAACTTTTCACATTCTTTTTTTTTACTTTACTATAAAAAAAAATTGTGCCAATAAAATAGTTCAAAAACAAATGAGACGGAAATTGTAATGTTTACTTTTTCACGAAAGCGGCTTGTACAATTAACACCCGTTTCCACGAATTATAATAATAATGTATGTCCATATAAGTCTTTTACATGTTAATTACATACAAAACACAGATTTGACACAAACTGTTACAAAATAAGATTTTGGCGACACTAGCACCTTTGCTAAGTTGAGAAGACAACTTGTATAAAAGGTGCTATGCCCAACCCTGAAAGAAGTAGTATAAAGCAAGGTTACATGAAATTGCGTTGTTTAATGCTATTTAATATTGACAAATAAATTATTTCAAATATAAAATTAAGAATCGCTAAGTCTTTTCCTAACTATAACTCGACCAAATTAAAACGTTGTCATAAACTTAGCGTTCATGCGCCTAATTATCTTGGTCGAGTTGTAGTTAGGCAACACTTAGGCGATTTTTAAGTTTAGCGAAAACGAGTGTAGGCATTCTGTGCTATTGCGAAACTTAGTGCGCCCGGCCCGTTTAAATAGCGCCAGAATCGATATGGCACATCGCAGATGGCGGCCCATTGCGATAGGTAATGCAGTGCGTAGGTTAAAAGCCTTTGAATGTCATGTTTGGGTCGCCCGGTATTATGTAAATGCTTTGGCCGAAATCTAAACTTTAGGACTGAATTACGAAATGTGGATTTAGTCATCTTATTTGGTCACTAGCATTTATTTTGAAGTTCAACACGGTGAACATGATTCAACCTCTAAACTTTAGAGAACATTTCAGAAAATCCTTAGGGATAAGAAGTATTATATATTGTAATTTAATTGAAATCCAATCAGCTATTCTTACGTGATTAGGCGGGTCTACCAAGCGCGCTGCCTCGCGAGGCAGGACGTTTGCCGCGTGCAGCAAGTAATCACGTAAAAATAGCTGATTGGATTTTGATAAAATTAAAACATATTAGAAAACTTTTTATACTGGTTAAAGGATCTTTAAGGATTATAATGAATTCAGCTCATCTATTGTATAGATGAGCTAAATAGTAAATAAAATAGAAAAAAATACAATTTCATAGGCATTAAATTAATAGGTTCCCTGTTCTGTATTGTTTCGTTAGAAATTCTAAATACAACTTTTCGAAATCAAACTACACTTGTATACGTAAGTTAAAAAGTCAAAAAAAAAAGAAAAACTAATTCGCATAAAGGAAATCAAGACAGAGTTTTTCTCCAAGGTGTTTGTCATGATCTACTTGCCACATAAAGTCTAATCAAGAATAACGCACAGGCTACGCAGGGTTGCCAAAGTTGCCAAATGAGTAATTAAAACTTTTATATTGCATTTTAAAAGCTATGCCAAGACGTTTTATTAATCAGCTTGTGTCCAATTAAATAAGAAATACGTGTTTTTTAAATAAGTAACAGCCGTTTGCACAAACTTTAGAATCGTCTAAGTCTTTTCCTAAGCACAACTCGACCAGAATAATTAGGCGTATGACAGCTAAGTTCATGACACCGTTTTAATTTGGTCGAGTTGTATTTAGGAAATGACTTAGGCGATTCTTAAGTTTAGTGCAAACGGCCGTTAGTCTCTTTTTTTAGATAAATATTACAACACAAACAATAACGTATGGTAGCATTGATTTAGATTCAACTTAGTTTATTTTTGGTCGTGTAAAAATTTTCATCAAATTCTTAGGTTGGCATAAGGATAAAATAATTGTTTTATTCAGCGTTCCAAGTATCGCACTAAATCTTTCATCTGCAACCAGTACTTAACAATTTTGCCACTGTAGATGAAAAATTCTGACAACCCTACCAGGCCGAGAGAAATCGCGACAAAAACTATGGAGGTCTCAGATGGCGGAATCGCCGTTCGGTTGTGACTGACTTCTCAGTAAGCTAATTGTTATGTGTTTGATGTGTTTTTACACTGTGGCTTTTTAGACTGTGATTACACTACACTGTATACAACATGTTACACAAAATAACCCCTAATGCCAAATATGGTAGATAGGGACCATCAAACTGAACAACTTTTACTATGGGACCAGCTCTGAAATCGCAAAAAAAATCAGCTGTTTCATACATTTTGATATTTTCGTTATTAATTTTTGTATGAAACAGCAGATTTTTTTCCGTGATTTCAGAGTTGGCCTATCTACCATATAGATATGTACCATATTCGGCATTAGGGGTTATTTTGTAGCACGTTACTACGTACCTACGCACAAACATAAACTATTTCTAATACTTAGGATAGTCTTTATAGTAACAAAAGTACAAAATTCTTCCTCATTAACATATTTTTTTTTGGTTTCAGGTCAGTCTCCAAACTCATCAAGCTATGCGACAGGTAACAGTCGACAGTGAAAAGAAAAGTGTGAACCATAGACGAGAAAGTACAACAACAAACTATTTTGTTAGAACAACCTTTTTGAGTCGGTGTAGCCTTTGTGACAACTACGGCGTTGAAAGCGGCCTTAATATTTTCTTGATAACAAGAACAATGTGTTCTATTTACGAAATTTAAAGCGACATTATTGCGTATAATGTCGCTTTAACACACTAGTGTCATTCCCGCAAAAAAAAAAAATGTGTGTAAATACACAATTTATTAAAAATCCAAGCTGATGGTCCCCTCGCAAAATATCAATTGTTATTTATAAACACACAAGTTTAATGACATATAATTTATTGTGGTTATTTCGATAAAAAATAAAATGATGGACGGCTTTTAGCTTTTTGACCACCAAAACTGCAAACAAAGTCACTGAGCTTGTGTCCATCAGCTTGGATTTCTTATATATTGTGTAGGTATTTACATGGTAATTCTTTTTTTGCGGGGGTGGCGTTAGTGTCGAATATAATGTCGCCTTAAAGTGTGATAGTATGGCAAAGGAATAAAACCAGCCAAGTGCGAGTCGGACTCGCGCAGGAAGTGTTCCGTACCAAAAAACGGCAAAAAAAAAACACGTTTGTTGTATGGGAGCCCCCTTTAAATATTTATTTTATTCTATTTTTAGTATTTGTTGTTATAGCGGCAACAGAAATACATCATCTGTGAAAATTTCAACTGTCTAGCTATCACGGTTCATGAGATACAGCCTGGTGACAGACAGGCAGACAGACGGACAGCGGAGTCTCAGTAATAGGGTCCCGTTTTTACCCTTTGGGTACGGAACCCTAAAAACAGCAATTTAAAAAAAAACCGGCCAAGTGCGAGTCGGACTCGCGCACGAAGGGTTCCGTACCAAAAAACGGCAAAAAAATCACGTTTGTTGTATGGGATTCCCCCTTTAATATTTATTTTATTCTTTTTTTAGTATTTGTTGTTATAGTGGCAACAGAAATACACTATCTGTGAAAATTTCAACTGTCTAGCTATCACGGTTCATGAGATACAGCCTGGTGACGGACAGACAGACAGACAGGCAGGCCGACAGACAGACAGAGAGACGGACAGCGGAGTCTTAGTAATAGGGTCCCGTTTTTACTCCTCCTACCGTTTTTATTCTTAATAACCTCACTGTCAAAGAGCATTTTCTGCAAAACATAACATAAACAGAAAATAAATAAACACTCAATATAATAAACTTTTGACAGGCTCTACCAATTTCGAAATAGCAGATGAGGTGGAAAATCGTTGTATTTCGTGTTCGGTCGTCGTCCGGTGTAGTATGACCAATCAGTGATTATTCCCAGCGCGTTTCAGATTCAGAGTTTCTTGTATTTACCGTTTTCGGATAGCTGGCGTTTTGCAATCGATGTTTCAAGGTATTGGTAACGTAGTCTGTTTTTTTTTAATTTCAATTATTTTCGCTTTGCAACTTTTCTGAATAGTTGCATGTTTTGACGAAATTAATAAGTAAAATTTGTGCATTTATGACATAACTAGCGGCCGCCCGCGACTTCGTCTGCGTGGAAAGTTATTTTGCTATTCCTCGGAAACAATACTTTTTTCAGGATGAAAGGTAACCCTATATCCTTCTCTATACCCCTGACAACGTGTATGCAAAATTTCATGATGATCGGTTCAGTAGTTAAGACGTGAAGGCGTAACAAACGGACTTTCGCATTTATAATATTAGTAAGAGTTCAGAGGACTTGTCCGGTTTCCCTATGACAAGTACGGGTAAGCGCCCCCGGACCCTCAGCCTCCGCTGCTGCAACCTCTCAACCCCCCCGCAGCAACGGTGTCCTTTTTGTACCCTGATCCGTCCCATTTTACACACTCCTATACCCACCTCACATCCCTACCCTAATCCTATTCCTTCCCCTCCGCTAAGCTAAGGTCTGCCGTGCCGATGGCTGCATGGCTAGGGGCGTGCCTAGTCATAAGCGTGCCACCCTGGAAATTGGTGCCCTCCAGGTGTAAATAGCCTTACCACACACGCGGGGCTCTGTGTGGTGGACAGTTGTCTTTCCCTAGCTAATCGTGGGAACAAAATGGTTTCAAATTTTTTTAATAAACCTGGCTGCGGCGATAGAGCTCGCCACTCATCACGCGTAACTTGTTTCTCTCGGGGCGAAAAGCGGGCATCGGAGACCCGTTTTGCTACGCTGAATGTATGTGGAGCGATGGAGGAGAAAATGGATGAGGTGTGTTTGATTATGGAAGAAAAGAAGTTGGATGTTTTATGCGTGAACGAGACGAAAAGAAAGGGCAAAGGAGTCTCAGAACATGGCCCGTTTAAAGTTCTGTGGTCGGGCGTTGCCGAAAATGAGCACGCGAGTATGGGCGTGGGACTCCTGCTGTCGGAAAGGATGATAGAATGCATGACTGAGTATGAGTGTGTTAGTCCCAGACTTCTCTGGGTTAGACTCAAAGTAGGATTACTTCGGATACGCGTCATTGGCGTGTATGCTCCCGATATATCCAAGTCAGCAACGGAAAAGGAGGATTTCTGGAAAAGTGTGGAAGACATCTTGAATGAATGCAAAGATAATGAAAGGATAGTTATGCTTGGAGATTTTAACGGATGGGTAGGTGTGAGAAGAGAGGGATGTGAGGGAGTTTTAGGAATATATGGAGACAAAAGAGTAAATGATAATGGCAGGAGTTTGATTGAGGTATGTTTAGAAAAGAATCTTGTGGTAACGAACACCATGTTTGACCACAAGGAAATTCATATGTACACTTGGCAGAGAGGGGAAAAGAAGAGTATGATCGATTTTGTGATTGTTGATGAAAGACTGAAGGGCAGAGTTGTAGACACCAGGGTCTTTAGGGGTAGTAACATTGGAACAGACCACTTTCTTGTAGTGTCTCGGGTTAGTGGTCTGTTCAAAAGTTGGCGTCATCGTCCCACAGTGTCAACAACGGATCTGACTAGAGTAAAAGTTGAGAACCTGGATGAAGTGGAAGTGCAAAAGACATATTTGTGCAAATTGAAAGAACGATTGGGAAATGTGGCTGAAGTGAAAGATGGCAAGCTTGAGGAAGTTTGGGAAAAGTTTAAAAAAGGTGTGACTGAAACAGCTGAGGAAATATGTGGAGTGAGTAAAAGGAAGAATGCTCCCCCAATAAACTGGTGGGATAGTGAGGTAAGACAGATAGTGAATGAAAAGAAAAAAGTATGGCAGGATCTGCTGGCCATCAAAGCCAGTAAAAGAGTGAATGCAAGTGTTACAGAAGAGGATGTCGCAAGGGAGTTTAAAAGGATTAAGAAAGTAGTGAAAGAAAAAGTAGACGAAAAAAAGAGAAAGATGAAAGAAAAGTGTGACTTCAAACTCTGTGATAACTTTCGAGACAATATAAAATTGTTTTGGAAACAAGTGAAAACGTCTCGAAGTGGATCACATAAGTCTAAAATGAATGTGATAAGAGATGAAAAAGGTGAGCTAGTGACAGATGAAAAAGGTGTACTACAGGAGTGGATGAAATATTTTGAGAGTTTGTTTGAGGCGGATGGCTCTATGCTAGAAGCCTCGGATAAAAGGGTGGAAGACGAGGAAGAGACAGAAGTGGATGAAAGAGATATATATATGGATGAGATTATTAGTGCAATGAAGAGCATGAAAAAAGGGAAAGCAGCAGGATATGACAGAATTACTGTTGAAATGCTGAGAGGTGGGAAAGAGCTGGTTGCGTCCTGGCTGTGCCTGATCTTTAATAAATGTTGGAACAGTGGCAAAGTGCCGGAAGATTGGCGTAAAGCCGTGGTCGTGCCGCTGTACAAAGGGAAAGGGTCACGGCAGGATGCTAAAAACTACCGCGGGATCAGTCTTCTCAGCATTGTCAGTAAATTGTATGCAAAGGTACTGATTGAAAGAGTGATGCAAAAAACTGATCAGAGTATTTGGGATGTGCAAGCGGGATTCAGAAAGGGAATGGGATGCACGGATCAGGTCTTCTCCTTGAGGTGCTTAACCGAAAAACACCTGGCTAAGCACAAAAAGGTTTACTGTGCCTTTGTGGACCTGGAAAAGGCCTACGATCGAGTTGACAGGAATGAGCTATGGAAGGTGTTGTCCGAATACGGATTGGAGAGCAGACTGATTCATGCACTGAAATCTCTCTATGAGGATTCCCGTGCATGCGTCAGGATTGACGGCGTATACACTGACTGGTTTGGCATCTCTAGGGGTGTCAGACAGGGATGTGTTGCGTCACCATGGCTCTTTAATCTGTTTTTGGACAGTTGTATGAAAGGTCTGAAAGAACGTGACTGTGGGGTTGTGATGAATGGGACTCAAATCAAGTGCCTTCTCTACGCTGACGACCAAGTTATACTTGCGTCTTCTGCGCAAGAGTTGCAGGAAATGATGTCGGTTATGAATGAAGATTTTGTGAGAAAAGGGATGAAAGTGAATGTAACTAAGACTAAAGTGATGGTGTTTGAGAGAGATGAAGAAATGACTGACTGTACGGTAATGTTAGGTGGCGAAAAAGTGGAACAAGTCCGTGAGTTTGTATACTTGGGGAGTTTGTTCACAAGGGACGGAAAGAGTGAGGAAGACATAGAAAGACGAGTGAAGAAAGGAAATTCGGTGAGTGGTGCTATACACTCGGTTATGAGTAGCCAAACCGTTTCTGCAAAGGCGCGAATGGCGATTCATAACGGAGTGCTGGTACCGACACTGATGTATGGAAGTGAATCTTGGGTATGGCAGAAGAAGAATGAAAGCAGAATAAATGCGGTAGAGATGCGATCGTTGAGGAAAATATGCGGAGTAAAACTGAGTGATAGAGTGAGCAATGAGGTGATTCGCAAAAGGTGTGGTCTGAAAGATGATATAGTGACAAGAATTGAGAAAGGAATGCTCCAGTGGTTTGGTCACTTAGAGAGGATGAATGAAAGGCGAATCACGAAAGAGATATACTGTGCGAATGTGGAAGGAACGATTGCACGAGGGCGTCCCAGAAAAACCTACGCGGACCAAATAGAGGTTATTATAAAAAAGGCTGGTGTACGCAGTGACAAAAACCGCAGGGCATGTATGAAAAGAGTGATGGATATGAATGAAGCGAAAGAAGTGTGCAAGGATCGTAGCAGGTGGCGATCCATAGTCTCTGCCTACCCCCATGGGAAACAGGCGTGAGTGTATGTATGTATGTATGTATGTAAGGATGTCTACACAACCACTTAATAAACAAGAGTAGTATTTCAAAATAATAGGGGTTAAAGTATGAAATTGCCGATTTTTTCTCACACACAGAGGCTCTCACATCTTCTATGACGTTAAAGATGCTTCGGTTACTTGTTATTATTTCGAATTATGATCATAACGTGGGCTGTTATATATCAGCAATAAAAGTATTTCAGATTTTTTTCCTGAACGTTAAGAAAAGAATATTAAAAGTGACTCTTACGCAATTAATATTTGGTATGTTTTTGAAATGCCTAAAAACTAGGACTGTACGTTTTGATTTTTTAAATATTCATTGTAGATTTGAAATATTGGCACTTTTTGTTTTGTATGAAATCACTAAAATGCAAATATTTTAAAATCTTTTATAGATATTTAAAAATCTAAATCTACAGCCCTAGTTTTTAGGCATTTCAAAAACATACCAAAAATTCATTGCTGTAGGTTAAGGGGGGCTATTCAAATAGCCACTTTTCTATTCGTTCGCTAACTTAAAGCTTAAAAATAAGCAATTAAACGATCAACTCACACGACGCAAGTTTATGTAAATAACAGACATTGTTGTATTGTATGGAATTGACAAGCCTACGACACGTAATTTTTGAGTTTATGGCTTATTTTGAATTTTTAAGTTAGCGAACGAATAGAAAAGTGGCCGTTTGAGTAGCCCCCAAGGTTTAGAGGGTGGGAAACGTTAACGCCGTTTGTATGGAGACCGTTTGCTTGACAATAAATAAAATAAATAAATAAATATTTGACAACATCACATACATTGCTCCAATCCCAAAGTAAGTAGCTATAGCACTTGTGTTATGGAAATCAGAAACAACGGTGGTATGACACACACCCAGACCTGAGACAATATTGAAAAGTTCATTTTCTACATTGACCCAGCCGGGGATCGAACCCGGGACCTCAAGAGATGGTGACGCCTTGAAAACCGGCGTGCGAACCACTCGACCACGGAGGTCGTCTCAGTCTTTGGCATTAGTTAGTTGAGTGCTTTAAAACTGTAGCGTTCATGTTTGTTAAACAAATTAAGACAAAGTTAGTATGGAAAATACAAATTCTTTAAAATACTCCATACAAAACGGCAATTACATAATTAAAACCCTAAAGAGATTTTTTTGTGACTAATAAAAAGAGATCAATAATGTGCATTATAAATGCACAAAAATTTTAAGCAATGGTAGAGGCAACTGACCTGATGTACAAAGTCGAGAAACTAAAAATTCCTGATGATTCTCATTATTGTCAAGTTTGTTTATATTACTAAGAAGTTATCTGACGCAATTTCTTTGTTGAAGGAGTCAAGGACCTTACAGCGTTATTTTAATAGTAAATTACCAGTTTTATGTACGTGCACAGAATTGTTTTTTATGATATTATCTTGTTCCTGCCGGATTTCATAACTTTGTAGTCACGATTACACTTAAGATGGAAAGATAGACTCCTAGAGCACTGTACTGTTTTAATTATATAAACATTTCCTGCGTAATTGAAAATACTAGTTAATGTTACCGTTATATAGCAAGAGTAAAATAAAGAGTATTTTCTAGTTTTGTAATATCCTTTTAATTCGTATATTTTTATCAACAAAATTCACACGAATAGGTAATGCAAGCACCCAGGCCAATTAACATACTACAATTTCACTGCATCATTTCTGTACATCAGAGCCAACTGGTCGGATGTCCAATTTTTACGAAAATGACTTTTGTTCTAGAACACACTTAATTTTTTGTCCTCTTTCGGGCTCTATAATAATTATTTCGCTATCTCTTTTATTCACAAAGTTAAGCCTACAAAAAAAAGTCGGATATCCACATGACTTCAGAACCAAACCAACTGATGTTTACTTGCGACTTTTTGCCTCTAGTAATCTTGAAATAATAGTAAAAAGTAGGTCTGATGTTCATTTAGGATTTATCGTTTCTCAAATTTTCTTTAGAGCGTAACGTCTGAAGTTCACATCAGACCTTTTGGTTCGGGGAATTCACACAACTTCCAGAGCGAAAAAGATAGCATATTTTTTTAATGGGCGTTAGAAAGAGACAAAACGATAACATACGATTCACGAGCACGATCGTGGGTGGAATAGTTTGGTGCAAATAAATAATTATTCATGTTATCAAGTGCAGATGAATCCTCATGTCTATTCCAGGAGTTAAGGAAAGCTGAAAATGTAAGAAATGAAGGTGTGTATACCATTTTACATTACTTAAGGCGTTCTAACTTTTTGTAGGTACTTACCTACATTGTTTTACACATAATCATTGGTAGTAGACTAAGCTCCCATTGCATGAAACCTTACCTCACAAGGTGGAAGAGCAGAAATGTGTTGCAGTAATAGATATTACTTAGGAACACTGGATTTTAGTGGGTTGCCATCGCATATCCTGGAAGAACATATATTTTTTTTCGTTTTCGTACCGCAATTTTGACCAAAAATTACATCATGAGGTGGAAGATCGAAATGTTTACCCATCGAAAGAGAAACATTTGGAGGTCAAAACCCGCATGGGTTGCCAGCCCCTACCCTGGCAGGTTTCAAGGTCAGCCAAGTTTTATGAGGCCCAAAAATGGGGTCACTTACCTCATCAGGTGGAAAGATAAAATTGATGCAGATCGATAGCCCTCGACGTGCCATTCATGAATATATAGGGTTGCCTGCCTTCAGCCTGGCAGTTTTTCTGGTCAGCCACCTCAAACAATCTATATCAATATCTTGAAAAAACGAAAAAGTCATGTAAAGATGCTATGATCAAGGGCAAACCCTCATATTAAATTAAAGTCTACGCACTGGCAGCCTTGCGCCTATTATGGAGTTGAATTAATAGGGTAAATGCACCAGTTATGGACATTTTTCATTGGTATCTTCAAATATTGAAAAAGTAATGTAGCTGTTTAACGTCATCAGGTGGCTCAATGAAACTGATGCAGATCGATAGCCGTAGACGTGCCGTTCATGAATATATCGGGTTTCCTGCCTTCAGCCAGGCAGTTTTTCTGGTCAGCCACCTCAAACTATCTATATCAATATCTTGGAATAACAAAAATGATATGATTCAGGGTAAATTTAATAGAAACCAAGATATGAAATTAAAATCTAAGCACTGACAGTCTTGCGAAGTATATTATGGTCTTAAAATAATAGGGTAAATGCACCAGTTGTGGGCATTTTTCATTGGTATCTTCAAAAATTGAAAAAAAGTAATGTAAGTTCAACGTGATACCACGTTGGTGGTATTCTAAGTAAAGGAAACCCGAACTTTTATGCTTAAGCTGTTCACTTTTTTAATATGTGATTTTTGTGTGTTGTGTGACAGCTCAATGCCAAATATGAAGTCAAATTGATATTTAGTTTTCTTAATTTTTAAAAAGGAAACTAATTATGGTAAATGCAGCGACGTTTTTACATTTCAAAGTGACTTTTCCGCCCTTTGAAAACTGTATGGATAGTGATTTTTTGATTAGGTACTTACTCGATGTTTCCAGAGTGTTGCCATATCAAAAATACTCATAATCGTTTTATTTTTTTGTACATGCACGATAAATTAAGACAGAACATTCGATCAATGTATCAAATATTTTGGCTTTAATATAAGACCAATTTGAATCATGCAATATGTTTGGTAAGCGATGTCGGAGCTTTTAAAGGCAGATAATATGATTTATTTTATCCACAAAACCCCCCACATGTTGGGGTCTATCTATGCCGGTCATTTCAAGAGGAGAGGGGATCCTCTCCTGTTGGAATGACCGGCATTTTAATTTTTTTTTTTTATTTTAGATGGCCTTTCGAAAAATATTAATTTCTCCGGATTTAAAAGTCCTACAGTTATAAAAAAACTTCTTCGAAAGCAAATAAAATCACCTATTAAGTAAGTAAAGTAATTAAATATGACCCTTACAAGTGTAACGGTTTCTAAAAACCTACCACTTATAATTAATACTTATTGTCGTATTTTTCTTAAAAATTCATTACATTCACTTCACCTGTGGAATGTGGGAAGTTCTGACCTCTGCCTTATTCCAAATCGCGACTCGGAACGCGACGTTAATGTCACATAGTGACAGATTATGTCATTGTCTTCAATGACATCCATTTTCGTTACGTCAAGCTCGACCAATAGAAAAAGAGCAATCATTCTAGATTACTCACGTTTCTTCGAGCGGTTTCTCGTAGCTTATTTTTGCTATAAATACGACGGATCCGTGGAATCCTTTCATTTTCTTATTTCTTGTAATCTTTTACCTAAGTTCAATTAAACTCTGTTTTTGTGCGTTCCCCCGGCTAGGGGTCGTATCTACGGGCAGGAGTTCCCCTACCGGATCCTCCTGCGCCACCTACCTCCACACCTCCGGGCACCTACCTGCCCGAGTCACCACCTGCTGCTTCCGGCCTACCCCGGAGCAACACCCACGCCGAGCCTGCGCACCCACTTTTCTCCGAGCACACCCTCCTGCTGAGGCTGAACCAACTGCTCCCTCAGCGAACGTAGCGCTCGTGCCGCGCATGCACTTCTGCCTCTCCTAGGCAAAATTTAAGCTAAGTACTTTTTATACTGCAAGGCGACTACCACGAAACGAAGATCTGTGTACCCCCCTTGAGACCTTTTTTTTTCAATATATCTTGGTAAATTGTAACATTGACGTTTCATTTACCACCTTCTGCGCACTGGTCGTGCTTCACACTTCACGTGGTTCGATGACATTTATTTTCAGATAAAATTATCAACTTAAGGCGAGGTGGTGCTGCATTCTTTCTTGCATGCTGCATTCTTTCTTGCATGCTGCATGCCTGCTTGCGTGCTGCATGCCTGCATGCATGCTGCATGCCTGCTTGCTTGTTGCATGCGTATAAAATTTGAGAAAATATCAGTTAACCTAAAATCGAGTGTTGGTAGTTATTTTGCATGCATATTTATTGAGTCAAACAGAAAATAATTTAAATTAATAAATAATTAATTTTCAGAACATCACGAAATTTTTTCCGATTTCAGTTTAAAACGATTTTGGAAATCAACTAATAACATTAGAATACTAAATATTTTATTAGAAAAAATACGACTCGCTACGAAGATTAGAAATCGGAAATAGTGTGCTACAAGTTTTTAAGGCGTTTGTTGAACTGAAATTATGGCAAACGAATCAGTGGTGTATACGAATGTTCAGGAATATAATACTTCGAACGAACGTACGAACATTACCTCGGTAAAAAGTTTTTCGGCCAAATGAGACGTCGAAGTAACAAAATAAATCGAATTAATATTAGGTCGACTGATACAGTGGGAAACGTGATTTCGACGAAGTAAAAAAAGGCGAAACGAAAATAGACGAAAAGTTGTCGGTAAATGAAATTAGTCCAACACAAAAGTCGATCTAAAGAAAGGTAACCGACATTGAGCTGTCACAAAACACACAAAAATCACATATTAAAAATGAAACAACTTAAGCATAAAAGGCCGGGTCTCCGTCTCCTTTCACTTCGAATACCACCAACGTGGTATTACGTTGAACTTAAACGGCTACATTACTTTTTTCAATATTTGAAGATACCAATGAAAATGCCCACAACTGGTGCATTTACCTATTATTTTAAGACCATAATATACTTCGCAAGACTGTCAGTACGTAGATTTTAATTTCATATCATGGTTTCTATTAAATTTACCCTGAATCATATCATTTTTGTTATTCCAAGATATTGATATAGATAGTTTGAGGTGGCTGACCAGAAAAACTGCCTGGCTGAAGGCAGGCAACCCGATATATTCATGAACGGCACGTCCACGGCTATCGATCTGCATCAGTTTCATTGAGCCACCTGATGACGTTAAACAGCTACATTACTTTTTTCAATATTTGATTATACCAATGAAAAATGTCCATAACTGGTGCATTTACCCTATTATTTCAACTCCATAATAGGCGCAAGGCTGCCAGTGCGTAGACTTTAATTTAATATGAGGGTTTGCCCTTGATCATAGCATCTTTACATGACTTTTTCGTTTTTTCAAGATATTGATATAGATTGTTTGAGGTGGCTGACCAGAAAAACTGCCAGGCTGAAGGCAGGCAACCCTATATATTCATGAATGGCACGTCGAGGGCTATCGATCTGCATCAATTTTATCTTTCCACCTGATGAGGTAAGTGACCCCATTTTTGGGCCTCATAAAACTTGGCTGACCTTGAAACCTGCCAGGGTAGGGGCTGGCAACCCATGCGGGTTTTGACCTCCAAATGTTTCTCTTTCGATGGGTAAACATTTCGATCTTCCACCTCATGATGTAATTTTTGGTCAAAATTGCGGTACGAAAACGAAAAAAAATATATGTTCTTCCAGGATATGCGATGGCAACCCACTAAAATCCAGTGTTCCTAAGTAATATCTATTACTGCAACACATTTCTGCTCTTCCACCTTGTGAGGTAAGGTTTCATGCAATGGGAGCTTAGTCTATAGGTACTTGAAAAGCATTCGTATTGCATTTTATATAAATATTAAATAAAACAGGTAGGTACCTACTTACGCTTAGAGCGCTCGATAGGTAGGTAGGTATCGAATTGTACCTACCTACCCGACGCGACAACAGGTTTTAATAGCAATTGAGTATCCTAAGCGTTTAATACCTACCTATTTTGTAAACAAAATAGTATAATTTCCTATATACACACATCAACTTTGTCTAGGGATCTTCTTCTTCTTCTTTAGCGCATATCCGCCCACCGTTGAGCATACGCCTCTCCAATTGTCCTCCAAGCAGCCCTGTTTTCTGTTTGTCTAGGTCAGAGAGGTCCTGCGACTGTTGATATGTCGTCAGACCATCTGGCTGGTGGTCTGCCTACGCTTATTTTAGTGCGAGATGTCCAAATGAAAACGCACTTGCTCCATCTGTCATCGCTGCGGCGGCACATATGGCCAGCCCAAGCCCATTTCAGCTTTGCGACGCGATACATTTTTTTATTATTAACACGTTTTTATTAGGTTGCTTTCTCGTTTGTTTGTTTGTTTGTCCGCAAAGTTTGCGAACGATTTTAAACTAGCTTCCCGATGAGCTAGAGACTTGAAACTTTGAACACAGGTCAGAACTGGAATACAATGCAATATTATGGTGTCATTGAGCTGATTGAGCATTGATCTGGAAGAAGGCCACAGGAACTTAATGATGCAACCATGCAACCCCATTGTGATTAGGCTTGTTAGAATCGTCTTGACGAGAACTCTAATGGGAGATGAGGTCCAGGGTCTGATAATAAAGCTGGAAGGCCATGCCAAAGGAACTCAATATTGAAACCGTGCAATCCCATCGAGTTTGGGCTAATTTGAATCGTCTTGACGAGTACTTTGTTGGAAAAAAGTGTCCGAGGATCTGATGATGGAGCCGGAAGAAGGCCATAGGAACTCTGTGATAAAACGACGCTACCCCATCGAGTTTGGGCTCGTTTGAATCGTCTTGACGAGTACTTTGTTGGGAAATAGTGTCCGAGGATCTGATGATGGAGCCGGAAGAAGGCCATAGGAACTCTATAATAAAACCACGCTACCCCATCGAGTTTGGGCTCGTTTGAATCGTGTTGACGAGTTCTTTGTTGGGAAATAGTGTCCGAGGATCTGATGATGGAGCCGGAAGAAGGGCACTGGGACTCTGTAATAAAACCATGCAACATCATCGAGTTTGGGCTCGTTTGAATCGTTTTGACGAGTGCTCCGATAGGAGATGGTATATTTTTAGTCCTAGCTCGTTAACTAAAAAGCATAAAATAATAATTTACTAAAAAAAATATTTTTTATAAACACGTTTTTAAAACGGACTAAATTATTACAAAAAAATCGGACTAAAATATTAAAACGGACAAGTAAAAACAAACTAAAAAGCAGCAAATAAATTCTTCTGTAAATATTTAAAACCCTAATAACCTATACCTACCTACAGAATTTTTAAACCTAAAAACGTGGGGCGCGTTTTGTAAAATTTATATTCCATATTGTCTATAGCATGCGCCCCACGTTTATTTGTTACTTTTTAGTTTGTTTTTACTTGTCCGTTTTAATATTTTTAGTGCGATTTTTTGTAATAATTTAGTCCGTTTTAAAAACGTGTTTTAAAAAAATAATTTTTCAGTAAATTTTTTTCTTTGTTTTGAAACTGCTTCCCTCTGCGTTTCTTTTAAAATTGTATTAGGTCTCAAAACTTAAATGTTCAATGAAAAGTCGGATGTGTGTTTGTAAGAGCAGGTCAAATATCCCCGGACCAAAATATCTTATTTTCACATACTATTTACTAAATTCATGATTGTTTTCTAACCATTTGGTCGCATCTTAATATAAGACCTAAAATTACAAATTATAATTTATGTATTTTAGAACCAAAACAGCGCATGTTATTATCCGACCATGTCATAAGAAAATACCTTCATTATTAGGGTCGGATGTTGCTCCTTTTTTATAGTTCAGATTGAATTGCGTTGTTGTTCTTGGAGTATGGAAGAACTAGTATAGCAAAAAACAATCATAATTAAATTGTAATTTTACTCACATAAAGATTTTTCGTAAACTTACTAGTGTAAGTTAGTAATCAACATTTAAAAGTTAAAATTAGTTCTCCTGTAAAGTATCAAAAATGGACATCCGACCAGTTGGCTCTGATGTACAGATTTAGTACGCGCAATCACATCTTTTGGTAGGTTTAACCGTTTAATATTGCTAGGTAGAGAGATATTCACAATTCACATTGACACTCCCAGAATTGTATTATTATATTGCAATATGAATCACAATATTTTATTGATGTTATGATGAGTCACTTTTTAGTTCTAGACTAGGAAACAAAATTCTCGGCCATTTAGGCTATAAAACAGGTTTTGTTTCCTTAAATAGGTATCTATCCAAAACTATTATCTATTATTCTGATATATTGCGTCGTAACTTTTGTGTATATAAATAAAGTGCATTAAATAGTTATAGATATAATATTGTCATATAAAAGGAGCTGATTTACACATAATATTAGTATGAAGTTCAGATGTTATGACTTGATTTGGTTCATGACTAAAAATACAATATATAATTTTTGAATTTTTATATTTTAGGCATTTACAATGCTATTTTTATATTAAGACAATTAGTATTTTGGAAAAAATACTAGAAAAATCGACTCACCCGTAGCATCCCGTCTGAGCTGCTACGCGTGAGTCGTTTTTTTCTAACTTTTTTGTAATATATTATCTTAATACAAAAATATATTTTTCGTTTACTATTATTTAGTACGTATAATATAATATATAGTAAATAATATATACATTAATTAGTACGTATAATAAGGTAGTTACGTACTTTATTTAAGTGCAAAATGCATAAATATTCTTTCATTCTTAAATGACATCACTGACCAAAAACGCATTAGCTTCTTATACTTCATTTATCATATCATACAAAAAAATTAAACGCTATTATGCGTAAGGAGACCTTAGTTAGTTCTTAAGAATTTCCTGATATTTCCATTTCAGCACATTTCAGCTGCCGGCTGCCGTGGTCACAGGAAGACATAACATAAGTTAGGTAACATAAAAAATGCTCAAAATGCCACCCACATTTCCTTGTCGTAATATCCACAAAAAGTGGTTGACAATAGCACAATGCATGATAATTTCAATATCAATACACTATTTAACTATTGTTCCACTTTCCAAGTGAACACCGATTGCCAAGGTCAGTCCACCAGTCTACCTCGGTAGCTGATCACGCGCGGACCCGTTTAGGATCCTGTTGCGGTTTAGGTGTCAATGTTAGTAATATAATTTTGCTATTTATTTATTACCCGACATGAATAACCCTTGAGCTTAACAAATATATTAATACTTTAAACTTCTAACATGTTTTATCTTTACTTGATCCTTACTTAATATCCTTATCCTTACTAATATTATAAATGCGAAAGTCCGTTTATTTGTTTGTTTGTTTGTTACGCCTTCACGTCTTAACTACTGAACCGATCATCATGAAATTTTGCATAAACGTTCTCAGGGGTACAGAAAAGGACATAGGGTACCTCTCATCCCGAAAAAAGGAACCGTTCCCGAGGGATAGACAAAATAATATTCACGCAGACGAAGTCGCGGGCGGCCGCTAGTCCTTACTAATATTATAAATGCGAAAGTCCGTTTGTTTGTTTGTTTGTTACGCCTTCACGCCTTCACGTCTTAACTACTGAACTGATCATCATGAAATTTTGCATACACGTTGTCAGGGGTACAGAGAAGGACATAGGGTATCTTTCATCCCGAAAAAAAAAGTATCGTTCCCGAGGGATAGCAAAAAACCTTTCCATGCAGACGAAGTCGCGGGCGGCCGCTAGTCCCTACTTGATATTATAAATGCGAAAGTCCGTTTGTTTGTTTGTTTGTTACGCCTTTACGTCGTAACTACTAAACCGATCATCATGAAATTTTGCATACACGTTGTCAGGGGTGCAGAAAAGGACATAGGGTACCTTCCATCCAGAAAAAACGTATAGTTCCCGAGGGATAGCAAAAAAACTGTCCACGCAGGCGAAGTCGCGGGCGGCCGCTAGTAGCTTTATAAAGAGACAGGATATCAGCCATAGAAACTTCCAAATTACAACTTATTTTATAAAGTCTTGGCGATCTGAATGGTCAAATTAATTAGACTAGCTAAATTAGGTAATGATTTTGTAATAATTTAGCTAGTCTGTATAAGCCGTTAGAAGCACATGTGAATGTCAATGAAGCAACGCCATCAGTTCGTAAACCCAAAGCGAGAGACCTTGTAACGAGAAAAACCAGCAAGTAAGTGCAAAGGGCTGCTTCTTTAACCGACTTGAAAAAAGCAGGTTAATAGGTTGGTTTTTCTATATTGTCTCTGATCTTTTCACTTTTTATGGCACAGGTTCTGTTCCACATAATGCACAATAGTACAAGATTATCGTAGAGATATTTGGTGCATCAAGCCCATATTTTTTATTAACCATGTATGTTTAAGCTATTGTGCCAAAATCAGTTTATACAACGATTTTAAGTCTACAAAACAGATCAGATATCCATTTATAGTACATTACGATATAAGTTCGTTAAGATGTTATAACCAATACGCACGTATATCGTACGACGTTTTTTAATACATTTGCGAGGAAACAGAAAAAAAATACGCCAAAAGTAAATTTTCGGAAAATTACTTGTAATTTTTCATGTTTTTCCACTTCAAGAAATTTTCATACGTGGTTATCTGTCCTTGGATATTGACAGCAGTAAGCTGTCGCATGCGGTTCGCGCTTCTGTTAGTATATCCGGTGGAGGTGAAGTAATATATTGCTCATCTTCATTATTGAAAGTTGTCATTTTTAGATATTCACAATATAAGTACAAAGAAAAGAAAATTTGAGAAAAATGGCGCGAGGATTATTTTCTGCCGTGGCTGCGTGAAAATGTTGGCAAAGACGCTAAAGCATGCAGCCAAGTTTTTAAATTACCGAATAAACTGTTTTTTTTATTTAAAATAAACTCTGTGAATGCACACTGTCTACTGACTGGCGCCGCGCGGCGATTAGTTCGAAATTTGAATAGCAACAGCGCGCTGCTCACTAGCTGGAGTCGTGCGGCGGCGATCAGTTCCATGTTTGAAATGGCAAATAATACTGTTATGGAATTTGTATGGACTATAACTTAACTATTTGCTTTGGTAACACACGCATTTTTTTATGACCCGCTTAACATATTTAAAACCGGTGGAATTAAATCAGTTTTACGAGCAAAGGTGTTAAAAAATTTTTATAAACATCAAACAACTGAATTTCAAAACGGTTTTCAATTCAAAATTCACTGTTAAAATAATGAAAAAGCGATATTTTTTGTCACGGTGCATCGCCGCCAGACGTCATAGCACAACACCTGTAACGACCTCTCCAGCTGTCACGGATCACTGGTCAGCGTAACAAGATCTCGATATCTGATACAAGTTGCTATGAACCATGATGTGATGGAATTTGAGCCTTCTGGAATAGAAAATAAGGTTGCGGTCTGTAACAAATTGTCATTTGATATTTTGTGGAAACTCTTGAAACTAGAACTGGCGCTTGGTTTTTCTGCGTTACATACTTTTTGTAGTATTTTTTGATATTGAGTATTTCTTATAATTTAATTTATGGCACTTTTTAGATACTTACAGGTGAAATGATAATTTCGTTCTTCAAATTAAGCTTTTATTGAAGAATTTGTTCAACCGAAAATTTTCGTGCTTGTATATACAATGTTTAAAAAGTATCATAAGACATTTTAAAATTTTGTATTTAAACGTTTCCAACTCTAGTCCAGTGGGTCGAACGGGAAACGCAATTTCCCGCTATACCCAAAAGTGGGTAATGCCAGTGGGTCCACGGGTCATTAAGGAAAATTTAGTGGACATTGGAACACCTACAGCATTCTTAAAAGTATTTTTTGTTCGGTTAAGCATTCTTAACTTTACAGCAATCTTAAAAGTATTATTGTTCGTTTAAAGTGATTTAAATAAATAAGAATTTTACCATTAGAAATAAGAAAACGCTTGTTTGCAACACTCACCTTGTTTGCCATTAGTTAAGTAATTTGCATTCCTACATAATATTTCTTAGTCCTTTCTTGTGTAATGTTAAGATTTCTTATTACGTCTTTGTGGTTGTTCTTTAGCTTGTGTGTTTTAAGTAAAAATTTCATTTTAAGTAGTCATAACAGCCTGTCATTTTTATGATTTTTTTACATTTCTATATAACGAAAGGAAAACACTAAAACCTCATTTTTCAATTATTGTTCAATTATTTAATTGGTCCTAAGAAATAAAACAAGTGAAAATTCAAGAACATTTTGCTTTTACAGATGTATGTTAGATAAATATAAGAAAATAGATAGCATGTGGCGAAATAGCGTAGACTTACGAAATTCACTATATGTCACATGACAATAATATTTTGGTCCACTTAGCGAGTCCACTCAAATAAACATAAACATACAGTTGCTAACACATGATCTTGAGACAGTTAATAATTTGGCAACTAATAATGTGAGAAATATACAAATGTGTGGAAAAATTTGCTTTTATTTCTTTAAAATATTGGACGAGTTTCGCAAATCTATATTTATCAACCTTGACAACTCTATTAAGAAAAACAATAACAACTTGAAATAATGACGCTAGGATTTCGGATTTCGCAGCATCAAACCTGAATGTAAATACTTTCATGACAATATAAGGAAATAATGAAAAATCTTACAAGAAGAATTCCCGAAACAGCAATGCTTCGTATTGTAAGCAAAATAAAAGAAAAATAAGTAAAACAAAATAAATAGGAAAAACCGCAAAGCCAATCTCTAGAGTTGGAATTTACAAACTAATTTCTAATTTCACCATGAATTTCCTGTTCTCCAAAGTGTTGGTTCAAAACCAAGTGTATTCTATAATAATAATAAGTGTATTCTAACCAAGTGTATTCTATAATAATAATAAATAAGTGTATTCTATTATAGTAATTCTTTAAGAGCCCGTAGCGATTTTGCTGCTGACTACAGCTCTCTCGCTCGCACATTTCATGTTTTCTCAAGATTTAAATGTGCGTAATTGAAAAATGTGTCTCAGTTTACTTTTCGTAATATAAGATTACAGACATTTTAATAGTAGTTTATGAAACTGACACATAAAGAGGGGTATTAAAACACGAGTGTGTGTTTAAAAACCGAGCCGTAGGCGAGGTTTTTAATAGTATCACACGAGTGTTTTAATACCTAGTTATGTGCAGTTTCATACACTACTTTATCTACACTCATACATTTGGGATTGAACCTACTAAATAAAAGATCAACGTTAGAAAAGAGAGAGAGAGACTTTGTTTGTATTAGCTAGGTACCTACCTTGTAATAAGTCGTTTCCTTGGGCAGAGTCCATTTTTTCACATTTTAAAGCAAGAATAAAAAACCTACAAATTTCAGTAAGTATAACAAAATGTAAAAATTGAAATAAAAACTTTAATTGAAATGTTTTAGAAATGGCGCGCATTCTATTAGAAAAAAAAAGAGATCAGTGCAATCGCACTAAGTCATCGATTACCATAGAGTGCATTTAAATCAATGAAAATATGTGGGAAAATATCGTTGTTTTTTTTTTATGTTACGGCACTGGCTTCTTTTTGGATTTGCCCTGTATCGTAATGAGAAAAATAGTAGATTGTTATACAAGACGCTAAAATGACCCATTGCATACGAGGTAGTTTTATTCCCGAGCTTTAGCGAGGGAATAAATAGAAACCGAGTTACAATGGGTTTTAGCGTCGTGTGTTACACTCTACTTTTCACTACGATTGCGAGAAAATAAAATACAATATTAAATACCTAGTTTATACTTCCGTAAACGAATCCACTCGTTTTTCTATCCTCCACTTCATAAACTTTTCATAACTGTGATGATTTGTGCTTGACGGCAAAAGATTAAAATTATTTCATTCCTAAGTATTACTTACTTCCAGTCACACAATTCAATCAGTTTGGAATTAGAGAAAAATTCTAAAGATTTCGCGCCAGTGCCTTTTTTTAATTAATTTCTACTGTAGCAGCTAAGAAACACAATGCACGCATTCTACGATTTAAACTTAAAGTCACAGAGTATAAATAAGTCTATGATTCCACCGAAGAGATCGCTGCTTTTAGTTCCATTTTCAAAAATAAAAATGAGAAACAGTATTAAGTCGAGCGAGTCTTTATTCGTGATTATCAGTGATTATGAATAAAGACTTTTCACTCCTTTTGCTTAAAAAGTCCGTCATTGTAACGTACAAAAGCACGCACAATGCACGCATTCTACTTTTTAACCTTAGAGTTCGTTCACACGAGCGATTTTTTCAACGCGCGATATTTTTACCGCTGACACGGGAAAGATACCTTATGGCCAGGTCATAAGGTAAGGTAACTATTCCCGTGGAACGTCGTCATCGTCCGTGCGAACACCCACCTGAGAAGTCTTCTGGTACCTTTTCCCGTCGGGCGGTAAAAAAAACGCGCGTTGAAAAAATCGCACGTGTTATCGATTTCTTATAGTATAAATAAGTCTATGATTCTACTGAAGGGATCGCTGCTTTAAGTTCCATTTTCAAAAATAAAAATGTGTGATTATTCTATCTATGAATAAAAACTTTTTCGTTTTAGTAGGCTCATTGGTAATAGACAAACATTAAAAAAGAAAAAACTTTATCTCCTAGGGGTAATTATGCTATTTTAGCCTGGCTCTTGTACCTTACAATGACGGACTTTTTGAGCAAGAGGAGTGAAAAAGTTATTTTATAACATATTTGCTCGTAAAGGGTCTCTTATTACGCCAATTTCAATATCGTATTGTATCTCATTACGAACTTGTGCGGTAATGTAAAGTAAAACGCACGGTTTATCAAGATGCTTCGTCTAAAACGAACGGTACTTTTTTAAATCTTAGCAAAGAGTTTTTATATCAGAATCTTTTCTGATGCGTCATGTGCGATTGACCTCTTGGTCAACATTTTATGAATAAAATTTACTTTATATAATTTATTTTTTTAATAAAAATTTTTTTTTTCAATTTTTGAATATGGGTATCAAATGAAAGGCCTTGATGAGCACATTCCAAAATTATATAATTTGTGACTAAAAATAAAAAAAATTTTTTTTTTTGATTTATGACTATGGTTATCAAATGAAAGGCCTTGATGAGCATATTCCAAAATTATATAATTTGTCACTAAAATTTAAGAAAAAAAATTTTTTTTTTCGAATTTTGAATATGGGTATCAAATGAAAGGCCTTGATGAGCACATTCCAAAATAATATAATGTGTCACTAAAATTTAAGAAAAAAATATTTTTGTCGATTTTTGAATATGGGTATCAAATGAAAGGCCTTGATGAGCACATTCCAAAATTACATAATTTGTCACTAAATTTAAGAAAAAAAAATTTTTTTTTTCAATTTTTGAGTATGGGTATCAAATGAAAGGCCTTGATTAGCACATTCCAAAATTACATAATTTGTCACTAAAATAAAAAAAAAATAAAAATTTTTTTTGAATATGGGTATCAAATGATAGGCCTTGATGAGCACATTCCAAAATTACATAATTTGTCACTAAAATTCAAGAAAAAAATATTTTTTTTTCGATTTTTGAATATGGGTATCAAATGAAAGGCCTTGATGAGCACATTCCAAAATAATATAATTTGTCACTAAATTTAAGAAAAAAAAAAATTTTTTTTTCGATTTTTGAATATGGGTATCAAATGAAAGGCCTTGATGAGCACATTCCAAAATAATATAATTTGTCACTAAATTTAAAAAAAAAAATTTTTTTTCAATTTTTGTTTTTTACTTTATTGTTGTTTGATTTCCTCACAATCGAAGTGAAAGGCAGAAAAATCGACCGATAGATAGTACAAGTGTATCAAAATTTCATCATTATGGAAAACAAGCAAAAATGCAAAGTCCGAGTTTTATTTATTTCCTCGCAAATATGTTATAAAACGTCGTATGACATACGTGCGCTTTGATAATTACAGCCTCTGCTTTCTTGTAGCCCTCGCCTACGGCTCGGGCTAGCAATATCGCCTCAGCTGTAATTTTCAACTTACCGCACTTATATCATAATGTACTATTATGATGCAGTTGACTGCATCATAATAGAGTTTATTTTTTAATTTTACCTATCCACGAAAATAAAGTGCGTATTTATATTACCTTTTTTGAATTCATATTTGGAACATTACGTTGTGAGTGTAGATAAAACATATTTCAGTTTTTGTTGCTAAAGTATACAAAGTTGTCGTTCCTAACAGTTATTTGATAGAACTGGCAAATAAGATAACTTTTTGTACTTCAGCAACTCGAAACTGAAATATATGTTGAAATGTCCGTAATCTCATATTGCGAAAAGTGGCCGAGACACATTTTTCAAGTAACAAGTTTGAATCTTATAGTTTTATTGATATAATATAAAATCATATTAATAGCTATGAAACTTAGTGAAAGATTTTTTGAAATCCATTTAGAAATGGTTGAGTTATTAAGGGTTTGAAGGAAATGCCAAACTCAATGCAATATGTGCTTTATCACGTACGGCATAAGGTTTGCGTACGTCGCGATGACGTCAAGGTCCCCCCAAAATGACAGTGTTTTAGCATGTTTTAGCTCGGTATATCTTCTCAGGTTTAAGAGATATCGTAAAAATTTCTTCACAGTTAATCATGTGGTGGCATAAGCTTTCTGATAAGCCACTAAACAAAAATCGTTACTGATTTTCATTACGCAAGAAATCTTGAGAAAACATGAAATGTGCGAGCGACAAAGCGACAGTCGCTGACTGTCGCTTTGTCGCTCGCGCAAAATCGCTACGGGCTCTTAAATAAAAAAAAGTATTTTTTGTATAATAAAGCTTAACTCTACAATGTCGGTTCACAAAGGCGTCTAATTAGCAATCTTGTTACGACATCGTTTTTACGTATTTCCGCACCTCCATCATAAACGAAGTACATCGCTACTCTCGTGAGAAGAGGAACCGACTTTCTCCACCTATTAGCAGCCCGTGTTTACTTTTTCAAGTCCAATGGTTTGTTTCGACTTGAGTAGACAGCGTTTTATGCGCTTTACGGTAGGGTTGCCGTTCAAATTGTATGATATAAAATCTGAAATATTTATCTTCTTGTATCGGCAGCGAGAGACAGCAATATTGCATAAACATTTTCAGTTTTTTTTGCTATACAAGTGTATTAATTTATTTTTTTCGTTCATGGAAGTAAAAAAAAATAATGTTACACCTGCATAACATAACCTATATGCTATATGAAAAAATCAAGGAATGGGAAAATATATTTAGATTGAAAACTTAATTGCTCGAATAGTAGAATAAATCAAAAGTCAAAACATTCACGGAAGCAACGTCGACAGGCAGAACTGTATGCTTAAATTATGGTGGAATCAAGAAACTCACATACCCACAAACATACATGAACCCTGAGCACATTACACTCTCTGGTTTTTTGGCAGGTCGTGTAAAAACCGTCTCTCGATGGGCCGTCCGTGAACGTGTTAATTTAATATTTTTTGATGAACTGTAATAAAATAAGTGATATCGGTAAGTACAACATTTTGATATATAATCTTGTTGGACTGATGACTATGAAAAGGCAGTAGAAGAATAGAATAAACATCACATAAACATTTACAAAAAATAAAATTAAAAAAGAAACAACACAGGTAAAGGATAATTTCAAAAAACAAAGAAATTTAAACAATAAAAAAAACTAAGTAAAAAGACAAAAAAATATATAAAGGTATATAATATAAGGAATATACAGTCAACGTAATAGATATTATACTTAACAAATTACAATATTTTAAAAACTGTCTCTGAAGAAAAACCTAAATGCAAAGGTTTTTCCTGGTTATTAAATATTTACCGTAGTTGACAACCCTCATTATAAGCTAAAAAGGCATTCGGCACATTTTCACCGAGTCACGAATACGTTTGGCGTACCTAGTTACTTTAATTGTAACATAAATGGGTAGGATTGTAAACTTGCCTGTTACTTGCGTACTTTTAGAAACCTTATTTAGAAGAACAGAACGTGACAAGATGGATAGTAATCTTGCTGTCTCAGAAACCCAATCCTAACTTTTTAATCTTTTATCCTAATTCTAACTAATATTTTAAATGTGGAATTGTGTTCGTTTGTTACGCTTTCACGTTTTAACTACTAAATCGATCATCATGAAATTTTGCACACAAGTTGTCAGGGAGAAAAGGACGCAGGGTACCTTTCATCTAGAAAAAAAAATGCATTACATGCAAATGCCTGCAGACACACCAACAGAAATACACCTTGCCCTTATACTAACTGTTTGCCTCTACACGGAGCATCATCAGGATTAGATCGTGCAATGTCATGCTTGGCATTCTATTGCTATTGGTGTGTCAGCAGGGGCCCTGCCGCCTAACTCAAAGCTTTAGCCGGAGCGATAGCAATGCTCTGTCCGTCCTTGTCATATCATAACACGATGACAAAGACGGACAGTGCACTGACGTCATGAACCAAAGCCAGAGTCAAAGCGACAGAGTTAGGCGGTAGATCCGCAGGTATTTGCATGCATGTGCATTTATTTTGGGAGCCAGGCGGTGCACAGATTTCTTGCATGACACATAAACAGAATACCAAGCACGGCATTGCACAGTCTAACAGTTCCGTGTAGGGGCGAAACACGTGTAGAATAGTTGGTATAAATAAGGGCAAATTGTGTTGCTGTCGATGTGTCTGCAGGTATTTGCATGTGCATTTATTTTGCCAAGTCATTGCTAAAAATTGATTTTGCATCCATTATTAGGTATTCATACCTGATCGCACGCCCAAGCTCGACGTCTCTGCCCCCCCTTCCCCGCCCTCCTCCGGCTCTTCACCCGGTGCCGCCAACCCTCCTCTTCGTGACCAACTCTTCACCTGCAAAGTCTGCTCTCGTTCCTTCGGCTACAAACACGTGTAACAATTGTGTAAGTCCGTATGTAATAAATGTCTTCCACCCATTTTTTCTCATGCTAATTTGTAATGCCACATTTCTGAAATCGGTTACTCTTTGACAGAGAAAACAAACGAAAAAAACATGATGATGTAATATTCAATTTTCATAATCACGGTGTACACAGCATACTTTTGTAGCTTTTTGACTCTTATTACGAAGAAATAGGTGTTTAAATTATTTAAGTATTTACCTTCTAATAAGCTTATAACGATATACATTACACAACAGAAAATAGCGTAGTTTAAGTGAATTTTGAACGCAACCTTTGACTCCGTGTAACTGTTTTCACTCGAGTTGATTTCTGTTACAATGACTGTTACTTTTCATACACATGTTTTATCAACTAATGACTTCAAATCATCTCTTAATGATGAGTATCATTTCTGCAATTCATCTTATTTGTAAGATTTATGAAATGTAAGTGAAGTAATTTATTGGCAATACGTAAAATTACAATTGCGTAAAATGTAAATTGCGTCGCCATATGTTTTTTTTACAAATTGTGATTGATACAAGTGCAGATATCTTGTGATTGATTGAAATGGAAAGCCTTTGTCAAAGTATCAACAATTATAGCTTTTGACGCCATTTTACTTACATACTTCGAGCAACAAAAGGCTTCGTTTGTAGAAGCCCGTCTTACTCTAAGCTTACATACATACATAGTCAAGTACAATAATTATTGACAAAGTAAAATGTCAAAGTGAAATTTTACAAGCAGTATAGAACGTGCTATTTGTACAGCAAATACCAATAAATATGTACATGACACTTTTTGTATGTACAAAGTAAGAACAAATAATTGTTTTGTAATGGCACCTTGGTCCTAACGCCCCGAAAGGAAATTAGTCATCAAAAGTTTACTTGTTCAACATTATAAACGTTATCAGTTGCACGACGCCCACTGCTGGGCATAATATCTCTCTCCCAGTCTCCTCTAGAATCGGTCCTGCGCTGCCCGGAACTGACGAACATCGAACATCTAACTATGTATTCTGTGCTGTGACGTTACTTCCTATCTTCTATATTCTGGCCCACCGATTCAAATGGGGGGAAATAACTTTCTATCTTCAATCTTTCGCTGTACAAAATACTTACGTCACCAAATATCAGACGAGTGTGTTTATTATTATTTGTTTAAAGACCCAAGAATTTCTTACACAAATTGGCAGGTCAGCTAAAGATGATTAATAAAATAAGCAATAGTAACTCGAAATAAAACACTTTTTAGGTACTGCAGCACCGCCCGTTTCAATCAAATCAAAGGCTTTCTCAGAGTCCACGAACGCCAAGCAAAGTGGCAGATTATACTCGTCAATCTTCTGTATAACCTGCTGCAGCGTATAGATAGCAGCGCTCACTAGACCTGAAATAAAACACTTTTTAACTGATACTAGCGCGGTTTTATTGAAAGTACTTTGGTTATTAGTTGGTATTTAATTTTATTTTCATGACGGCTTTGCGGCTCCCGTGGTCACTTAAGTGATGAATTATTAAAGACGTTCAGAAATTAATATAAAAAAAATACTTTTTTAACAAAAATAAAATATCTAACCAAATACCAACTAATAACCAAAGTACTTTCAATAAAACCACGCCAGTATCAGTTAAAAGGTGTTTTATGTTTTATTTCATGTCTAGGGGTAAGCTTGAGAAGTGATTAGGTACACGATCATAACCTCTTTAGTATAAACTTATCATATTATGATAAGTTTATAGTAAAGAGGTTTAATAAAAAACATAGGGAATGTCTGAAAAAATCAAAGTGGCTGAATATTTTTCTATAAGCTGTTTTTTGAAACAAATTTGTAATATTTGAAACTTTTTTAATACCATGTTGTGGCTGTGGCAGGTGGTGGCAAAGGTATAATTTCCATTCTGCTGTTACTTTTGTATATTTGTGAAGTCGAAGAGACTTTAATTTTTTTAAACTTTTTCACGCAACCAAATATTTTGAAACTTTTTTCTAACGGGTGGCGCAAAAGTAAAGACCCTATTTGGTTCAGCTATAACATTTTTTCTAAATTAGAAAACTAGATTTAGGTTTTTTTAAATGTATATTTGTGCCATTAAATTTCGTACCATTAGGATTTAAAGATGATGTCTTTTAAATGGTGACCTCCAGAGTTGATTCACATTTGAGCCCTATTTATGACATTTTGCATAACTTGCCGTAACACTTCCTGCGATATGTTCGTTATTTCTTGACGAATGTTTTCTTTTAGAGCTGCGAGAGTCTGTGGCTTGTTCACATACACCCGAGATTTCAAAAAACCCCAAAGAAAGAAGTCTGGACTGGTCAGATCGGGTGATCTTGCAGGCCAAGGCAAATCGCCAAAACGAGAGATAACTCGGCCTGGAAAAGCGTCCCTCACGTCCATTGACACAATTATTCCACGTTCTTGGGGAGTAAAACGGTCCATGTTTATTTTCAGTGTATTTTATATTTGTTCACTACACAATTTTCAACAACAGAATGACAGAAAATGTCATATAAAAAAAATAAAAGTATTTTCTTTAGTGCCAGTACTTTTGCGCCACCCGTTATTACTAATGGAGCTTATTCAAGCTTATTAAAAAAATCAAATTGGCTGAATATTTTTCTATAGGTAGCTATAGAAAAATATTCAGCCAATTTGATTTTTTTTCGGACATTCCCCATGTTACACGATTTTTGTTTCAGATTTTTAAATTTTAAGTGAGCGAGCGTTCAAACTAATAGAATTCACCGTTTGACTGGTGGCATTACGAAAAATCTTTAGTAAGAATTTTCTTTTATCTATTACGAAAAGCGGTTTCTATATCAAGTCGATGACAATAGTATTTCGTTATCTTCACGTTTGATTTCCTTACGCTTATCGGTTCTTTCTTTATGTTTTATTCATTGTATTTTTGTAGAGTTATTTATTCAATGAATCCGTTTTACCAATCGCTTTTATGTTTGCGTATCATTCCAAATGTCAACACTATTATCTATACTGTTATTTGCTTCATAAGTTATCTTTAAATTTGATTAAAATAATCGTCATTATTTAAAAAATATTATAATTATCATAATGATTGGCAGTAAATTGCTAGATTGCTAGTAACGTCAGTAATTTTGCTTCGACCAATAAGTTTGAATGAGTTATATGTCATTTGTTAAAAGTTAAATAGCATCGAGATCTTTTGTAGAGATGTGTAGCTAGATATATCAAAAACAGGTTAAACATGTTAGTGGTAATATCTCAGAAAGTGATTAGAAAATTAATTTGTTTATGTGGTTAGCTCATAATTTACGATCAAAGTCAAGTAAATGTTAAAGACCGTAATGTGG
This sequence comes from Agriphila tristella, assembly GCA_928269145.1. Classification (NCBI taxonomy): domain Eukaryota; kingdom Metazoa; phylum Arthropoda; class Insecta; order Lepidoptera; family Crambidae; genus Agriphila; species Agriphila tristella. The sequence continues at coordinate 49,937,374 of OV743431.1, read as the reverse complement.
ACGGAAATTATATCATCGTTTGTTAATAGTCAATGAATTAATGTAAAGCATAATCTGCAAAAGTACTAAGTATCTAGATTAGAGTTTGTAATTTTACTCAGTACCAAATTCATTAAATTTAAATTTCAGTGACACAAAAAAATACTCCTTTTTACACACATTGCGTTATGGCGTTTGGTTCAACTCATGTTTTCAGTGACATTTTTTTTCAATAAACATTGAAAGTTGTACAAATCTGTTTGAAACTGGCACAAGTGAATTCATATTTTGAAAATGTCTATCTTGATTTCCAAATTTTTATCACAATTCTGAAGCAAAAGTGATTTTAAATAATATCTATGGCATCTTGAATTGCATAGTAGTTTTTTTTTAAGTTTTTTGTGGATTCTATCCTCTAAATTTATTTAACACGTACTAGTAAATATGCAGTTATTAAGCAATTTGATACGAAACTATGTGCCTAAACAAGAAATCTCACACTTCACGGCGTCGTCTGACGTTAATTCGATATTTCCTGCTATAAGAAACTTGTTTACAGTTTACTTTGAAATTGTTGTATGCATTTTGCATGAGTAGATACAGTCCTATGCATTTTATATAAAAAAATAAAAATGATTGTTAAATGTATCTATTTAACTTATTGACACGTGATTTAATAGAAAACGATATTCAACAAAATGTTCGAAAAAGCGGAAACTCAAATCGATTTAATATTTAGGTATTTGCAACTCTTGGTTAATTTGTTATTTACATATGATTAAATTTTAGATTTTTACATTTACCTATAATGCTTTTTATAGATATATTACGTTAATTTAAATCCTAGAAGATCAAAGGACTCGTTCCTACTCCTTAGGTAAGACTTAAACCCACAATCTTTAGTTTAGATTGTAAATATTGTAATTAACTGTATTTGGGTATGACAGACTTTTACTTCTCATTTATGTCTTTGCATATAAGTGTTAAATACTTTTGTTGATTAAGACTACAATGTAAAACATAGATATTTCCGTGTCGCGTTTATTAAATAACGAATAGCTGTAATTAAGAATATCAAATATGCGTAAATAATAATTGCAATCGACAGCTAAACTTCATTTACGATTGACGAATGTGTGAATTATCGATTTAGCGTCGGATTTCGAGTATCGATACATCCTTATTCGTCGACTCGGGTTTCACGCAACAATTCAAGATTACATGCCGTCACGCCAAAGCATGATGTTTCTGGAAACAAAATGTCTCTTGTTTTTAATTTACGATTATTAGATTCTCGGACGTGATTAATCGATACTTCGTCGATGAGTGAACATTCTCACCAAAGTTAATATAGACGCGATTATCACGTTTATGTATTTTTTATTTTTGTATTAAATCAAATAAATCCTGTCCAATATTCTTGTTAGCTTCGATTATAACTTTTTTTTATGAAATAAGCAGAAAACTGATCGTTCTTTAATAAATATTAAACTTGTTTTAGTTCGTTGTCATCGCAAAACAAATGACCATCATAATTTACAGTTGATTGATAATTTACAATACAAATAATTCTGAACTTATATGTTATTTTTTATTTGAATAAAAAAACCCTTTTGTGTAATCAATCAGTTAAGGATGAAGTGATAATTAAGTATTTGTCATAGTTTTCACACAACAAGTTTATCGAGCTTCTAACGTAATATACCTAATATTTATTTTAAAGTTTGATTGTTAAGAATAAATTGAAAATAAAAAATCAAAACAAACAATAAAGAATATGGAATATTTGGCCAAATTAATATTTTTTACATTCACATTAGGTCATAAAATATAAAAATTTATTTGTTTATTATTATTAGGTAAACATACAATGTTATATAAGACTTACATAAACTAAACTTAAATTTTAACGCATTTATCAACAAAGTTTCCACTGTTACATAACACACACAAAGTACCTAAATTTATCTAATAACGGGCACAAAAGGAGAAAATTAAAACAATTGAGCTAAAATAGTAATAGTAAGACAAAAAAAACTGAGTTAATTTAAAATAAAAAATAAAAGTTATCGTTAACTTTTTAAAAATGATATTAATTATTTATAAACTACCTACCCACCACTATTATTATTATCGCTGCTAATCAGTTCATGGATGTATTTTTTCCACTGAGGAGGAGTACAATTAAATATGTCAACTGACGTAAAATTTTTGTTATGAACATCACATGACCTGTGCAAAAAAGTATTTCCAGCATACTTAGTTCTAGTAGTGGGCAAACAAAACACACTTTTAAGACGCGAGCTTGACCGAGGACATCTCATACCTATATTTTCCAGAAGATAGGGAGAGTCAATAATATTTCTTAAAATTTTGTAAAGAAATACTTGATCTCTCTCTATACGGCGATCTACCAATGAAGGGATATTAGGAACAGGTACGTTAGAGCGGCGTGCTCTGTAGTTAAGATGTTTATAAAATGTATTATTAATTCTTTCAATTGAATTTATGTGTACATTAAATTGCGGGTTCCATACTGTGGATGCATACTCCAAGATAGAACGGACGAAGGAGTTAAACAGAAGTACCAAAGTAGAACAGTACCTAAAATCTCTGCCTATTCGAATGATGAAACCAAGCATACGGAAAGCCCTAGTCGTGATACTATTTATGTGCGATTCGAAAGTCAGTTTACCGTCAAGGATCACCCCCAAGTCTTTAACTTCTGTAAATCTTTTGATATTATTGTTATTTAATTGATAGTCATATTTGATAACGTTTGATTTACGGGTTTTTTTATTATTATTTACGGGTTATTTATATTCTTCTGATGCTGCTATTAGCACTGGATTAGAGACATGTTTTATTAATAATTATATCTTTTATTAAAATCTACTATTAAACTCAAATATTTTCATAAAACTTTCTTTTTCGTGCGATCAATAATTTTTATGGCAAATACTACCTTGCTATTGATTTATGATAAAATATTTAGCAAATAATAATGTAGTTTTTGGTATCAATCTTTAGAATATCTATTACAATTTGGTTTAAAAAAATATAAAAAATTTACGTACAGACAGGTTTTACGGTTACACTACTTGTTTTGTTTAACATCTACACTCTCAAATAAGTATAATTACCGTAACTTTACTTATTGGGATTGTCAAGTCCATGATTCAAGAAAATTTAAGGTCTTGCATTCTTCTGGATGACACACTTAAATACACTGGCTTACGTCATCTAGAGTTCTCTATCTAGTTGCCATTTTGATGGTAACAAACACAGAGTGAAGGCATTTTTTCTGTCATCGGTCATCACCCATCCCAAATGTATTAAAATTGTGATTTGTTTATCATATGCAAACGAAACAGTTCAATTTAAAAAGATGAATGAACGTAGTTTTTAACCGACTTCCAAAAAGGAAGTCTCTGTCTGTCTGTCTCTGTTCCTCTGTATATGTGTTTTTCTTTTTTTTTGTGTATGTCCACCGATTACTCGAAAACGACTGGACCGATTGAAATGATTCAATCGATATTACATTAGGTAAATTCCCAAGTTAGTCCCATTTTTTAAAATTTGGAAATTGGTTCAGTACTTTTCAAGTAATCTTGAAAAAATCACTAAAATTATTAAAAAATCACTAGAATTACCTCGATGATACTGGTCGTATTACTTCTTTGTTTATGAACTGAATAAGATAATATTTGATTTTTTATTTATTATTTAGTTATTAATATTTTTTTGTTGGAAGAGGGATTAACCGACTTAAAAAGGAAGTTCTCAGTTTGACCCGTATGTATGTATGTATGTTTCTTCGCAATTATCTCTCGTTTGGCTGAGCTGATTTTACTATCTAAATAATATACCTAAAAGGTACCTACACTAAATTTTTTTTTTAATACAAACAAAATACCGACTTCTAAAAACCTACCTCTAAAAAGCAAGAAATAATATTCGTAATAATAAAAACACGTCAATTGAAGTCGGGTGGGGTTTTTAGAATAAAAAAAAGGAATCTGTACTCCAGCCCCACCCGACTTCAATAGACGCGTTTTTATTATTACGAATACTATTTCTTGCTTTTTAGAGGTAGGTTTTTTGAAGTCGGTTTTTGTTTTTTTTTAACATTTTTCGCTAAAATACTCAGTTTTATAGAATTGTTACAATATGGGAGACACGGAGTTTGATTTCATATGAGTGGTTAACACAGAAACCGGTAACAGAGTAAACCCTTTTCTTTCGAAATGCAATATTTTATTGTATCATGGTCAATTCAAAATATTAACTTTATAAATACTTAAATCCTTACTCATTATACATGACAATCATTATACTTAAATCTCGCTTATTATCTGTCCATTACTAAAAGTCATTAAAATAATGAAAATGTTACTAATAAAGTTTTACCAAAGAGAGATGTTACTATGATTATCTTTATTAGGTTTGCCCCGCTATGTGGTATACAACAGCATGTAATTATTTTAATACGTTTTAATACCAAATAAGACTTTATGCGATTAACTAAGAGATAGCATTAGACCATAAAGGATTTTCAATTACACACAGTCTTCAAAGTTTAGTGCTCCTTGAGAAGTTTACTATTCAATCTGCCAGTTGAGACCTAGAAACTGTTCACTTTCGAAGTGAAGATTGTGGATACGGTGTCCACTTAAGTACACGTTTTACGATTAGCTTGTCAAGTTTAAGTATTCGTCGGTCTACACCTGGTATTAGAGGTTTATGCCAATTTACAAAACATCATTTGGTCAAAGAAAGTTAAGTGAAGTGATGCTACAAACTTGGGAGATCGTTTTCTAATAGTCTATAAAAAGAGGTTGTTTGTTACTTTTCAACTGATGGAAGACTTTAAATAATTATGTTTCTTATTGTTTATTATGATGGCGTAAAATCTGAATAAGGTTTAGTAGGCGGTGGTAAGGGTATTCTGTACATCAATGTAATTGAAACATTGTTCCTATCATTATTATGATCATTGCTAGCCACAGACTGCCTATCTATTGTCTAATTTCAAAATCTATCGCAATCGCCTTAAGGATGTAACACATTGATGCTTCTTTTTGGCACAAATCTTGTACCTTCAAACGAGCAATCCTTACTAATATTATAAATGCGAAAGTCCGTTTGTTTGTTTGTTACGCCTTCATGTCTTAACTACTGAACCGATCATCATGAAATTTTGCATATACATTGTCAGGGGTACAGAAAAGGACATAGGGTACCTTTCATCCCGAAAAAAGTATTATTCCCGAGGGATAGCAAAAAAACTTTTCACGCAGACGAAGTCGCGGGCGGCCGCTAGTCCTTGTATATTTAGTTATTTCTGTGATCTCGGAAACGGCTCTATCGATTTCGCTGAAATTTGGTATATGGGGGTTTTCGGGGGTAAACAATCGATCTAGCTAGATAGTCTTATGTTTGGGAAAACGCGTGTTTTCGAGTTTTCATGTGTTTTTCTTTCGCAGAATATGGTCGCTAATTTCGTCCTGCTTGCCACTGTCCGTCTGGTCCAGCGGACGGCAAGAAACGAGTGTTACGGGTTCGAATCCCGCTCGGTGAATTACTTCTGTTTTTTTATATGTTCAAGTTTATATTTTTTTTATTGTTTTTAGACAAGTATAAAAAATGTTGTTAATGTTTGAGATAAAAATGTAGATTATCACCTAAACACCACCATATTACAATAAATAGTAATAACCGAGCAAAGTTCGGTCGTCCAGGTACTAAAAACGTAACAAAGTAATGCAGCAATATGTCACATACATCTGTCAAAAATGAAAGTGATCGCGATAGATTAGCCCCTTGGTCACATGCCATTGGTTATGCTTCACTTCTATGTAAGAGTTAAACAGTGGAGCTTCAGTAACTAAAGATAGCAACCACGTTTACAAGCGCATTACAACAACGTTTTTTCCACGAAGCGCTAGAAAGCATTCCCATGACACAATGGCGAAGTCTTAAAATCACGAACATGTAATTTCAAACTCTTACGCAGGTGACGTAACGCGGGAACAGCAACACGTCACTGGAAGAAAGTGAATCAACTGTGAGAAGTTCACGTCTATTTTAATTGAAATTTTACTTTCGCGCTTGCCCAATTTATAATTTGCATTGTGTCATACTGATATGTTATGGAAGTAAAGTTGATGTTAATTTTGCGTCTTATGGTTATTAAATTAAGGAATGTTTACTTTAGGAATTTTAATTGGGGCCTTGAAGTTCTGTCTGATAAGATTGAAATGGACATTTGAAGGTTTGTGCGTGTTGATGTTAAGGTACATGATTATAGATATTGAGACAGCTTTAGATATTTTTAACTTTCATATAATAAACAATTTACTATCATATAGCTAAAATGTAAGTAACCGATTTCAAAATATTCGATTTATTACACTTAGTTTTAAACAGTTATCTTTGGATGTTTTCCAAGTTAACTTATAATAGTACTTTATGAAACTGGCGCATAATGAGGGGTATTAAAACATGATTAGGCGAGGTTTTTAATAGTATCACACGAGTGTTTTAATACCTAGTTATGTGCAGTTTCATACACTACTTCAACTCACATACAATTTGTGATTGAACCGTGAACCTACAAAACTTCTACCAAATAAAATATCAATGATAAAAAGAGTAAGTTTGTAGTTTATCGGTAGGACGCACTACTTACCTGGTTAAGTAAGACGTTTTTCCGTTGCCGCATCTAAAATATAGGGTGGAGTAAAATTTTCACTCACTACTATGACATTTTTAAGCAAAAGTAAAAATTAAAATCTAAAAATGGCGCATAATCAAATAGAAAAATAAATAATGAGATGAGTGTATTCCAGAAGACTAATCGCTACGATAAGTCATCGATCATCATAGAGTACATTTCAATCATGGAAAGTATGTGGAAATGTCGTTGTTTCTTTTTAATATCACGGCACTGCCTTCTTCTTGGATTTGCCCAGTATCGTAATGAGAAAAAAAGTTATTTTATAACATTGCTTAGTATAGCGAAGGTATGTTATAAAATAACTTTTTAATTTTTTTTCGGTATTGCGTGTATAAAGTATGTCAATGTAAATTCGATTTGAAATTCATAATTCGAATTTTACGATATGAGAGTAGATAAAATAAATTTTAAGATTGACTGAAAAATACGTATTATACGTCTATATTATACTAAGAAATTTTAATACTGACTGAAAAATATTAGTATTTTTTAAAGATTGAAAATAGTTGAACTGTAAGTAAAATCAATAATACTTAAATCTATTTCTCTAAATAATGTTATTTACCTACCTATGCTAAGTATTTTGAGTGATGTGTATACGAAAATATTCTCTTGTTTACTTGAAAAAACAAAAGGTTTGGGTGCTGTTTATATTTAAACAATGAAAGTTAACGATCCCTTCGTAAGTTCATTAAACGATGAAGAGAATTCGAAATTTTTGGTTGTAATTTTTTTATGGATTTTCCGGGTAAACAGTAAATCGTACGTGTTCATTTAATTTATTTACTTTTAAACTTTTGAGTGTTTATCTTTATCTTAAACTTAAACGTCTTAACGTTTAAAGTATTAATAAAAATAAAAAGTATTTTTGACTTAAGTACCAGTGGATTAATAACACACCACACAGTGCTTACTGTATAGTGACTATACAAAGTGTATAGTCCAACTTTTTCTTCATATCTCAAAAAAATATTAATGAACCTACTTCAATTAGTATTTAGTATCACGTGATCTAATACAGTGTAATCAGCTTTCTACTTCTTTTGTACTAAATCATTTTACTTCACATAACATGACAAATTGTTAAACGATAACTGCCATAGTTATTGGTCGATCGATGGTCCAACACTAACTACTTACATAAGCTTGGCGACAGTGTACGTAATGGTCGCTTACAACTTTTTTAATGTCATTAATAAAGTTGAGTTATTGGTTTTAATGAATCCTTCGATTTTTATACAAATTGTGTGTTGAAAGTGTCACTGTAATACTTACTTATTTTTTTTACTTCTTGAAAATTAAAATAATGATTTTTCTCTCTTCAGGAGAAAAAAAAACATTTTAACATTGAATCCACAATGCTGGAGTCTTGGAATTGAATTGGAAATTTATGGAAGTCAGGGAGTTAGAATTTGGTAAAACATATTATTAATAAAAACATAATGACATGTATAGTTTGAAAATGAATTTGAAAAATAAAACATAAGCATTACTCTTTTTTCAGAAACTATTAGATATGACATGTAACGAATGATCACGTAAGTAATTGATTATCTGTGGACAAACAATTAATAGCCAAATAAAAAAAGTTTCGTACCTCAAATAATTGCATTCACATTAAAATTCACTGACGGTGTCTGTCTGTCGAGTTCGTTGACCCTAATTCTAGCGGGTTCCAATCAGCTGTGTTTGTTTAGTGATGCAAAGTGTGACCGGAGCTTAATAAAATAAACTAAATCTTTCGTATAGATAAAGTCATCTAAAATAATATTTTTTTAAAGTTTTCCTTTTAAGGTAGGGGTTCTATCTAGCACTATATGCCTGTTAGCCTTAACCCTATTTGATATGGAACTCTATGTGCAAAGCTGACATTGGTTTTTATACAAAGTGTTTTTTTACATCCCATAACTTTAGGGTATTAATGAGACAATGAAATAGAATCAAATAGCATAAATAATATTTTTCAAGTTTATATTTTTTTTAATTTTCGTTTGACTTGTGAAATAGATAAGATTGTTTAGCTTTCATTGACAAATTTATACTACTATAGGTACTTATAAATGAAAAAATATTTTTTCAAATAAACGTAGACATTTTAGTGATTTTGAATTGTCTTTATTTTCTTACCGCCCATTTGAGACTTTTTTAGCTAACAAGAAGAATTTCATGTATTTCAAATAAAGCAAAGCCGCACTTCTGTACTTCTAAATAAGAATTAATTAAGTTACGAGTAATAATGAAAATCTTATAGTATTTGCCAATGAAAGCTAAGCGTCATCTTTAGTAGTATTAAAAGTATATATGCAAAATAAAGAATCGTCATAAGGATAATAACTTTTGAAGTAATTTAATTAAGATTGATAATATTTCCAAAACATATGCATTTTTGGACCTCACGTTCTAAGAGTTTTTTTTTTATTATTTTGACCTATAGAGTATATTCTCAGAGTTATGGGATATCAAAAAATAGAGAGTGTATTTCACTTGTCTGTGATTTTTTTAGATAATATAATTTCCTTTGTAATAACAACAATGTAAGTAGGTATTACCGCAGCTTTTACGAATCGAAAGTGAGTAATAAAAAACATGGTAAAATATTACCATCTTTATGGTGTTTCATGCAAATGTTATAAATTTACGAAGCCTTGCAGCTTTTACGACATATGCTTAAGTGCCGGCCACTCATTTCCTGTGTACTTGCAATTACATATTAAAAAAATAATGAACGTTGACATGGCACCAAAAAAATTAAATAAAACTAACGTTACTTAAAACACAGCAGGCAAAATAATAAAAAAACAAATGATTTCGATAGGAACTAATTTAGGTACCTTCTTTTGTTTTATACCCTGCGCAGATGACTGTTGCTATGATGATGACGATGATAGTTTATACTATGTAATTTTTTTTTTTAAATATGTAATTGGTTTATACCAAGTTACAAAAAAGAATCAAGAGAAAAGACAATAGTTTTTCCATACGTACTCTTTACTCTATCAATTCTATTAACACTGGCACAAGCACAGCGCAATGTAAAAGGAGTTTATATTAATTCTCCGTCGATTACAGCGCATCTGCAGCCTCAATCCGAAAGTAAAAAAAATAAAAACATGTCAATTACGTTATCAAGATGCGTTTATCGATTGAATATTAATTGCGTAAGTACTTTCACGTAATACACTCATGTCTTTACAGTGTACGTAATCTCAGTAACACTCAGAATACAACTGCCTAGCCCAAACTGGTTTTGATCGAGACTCATCATTATTTGGTCGGCTACGTCGCTATTGGCTCGAACGCTTACTTTCAATATTTTCACTTTCGTTCAACGCATTAAGTGTGTATTACCTTACAATATTTGGTTTTTGTGTTTATGGGAAGTGGTGTTTTGATTACGTTATTTGTGAAAATGAGGAGAATGAACTTTTTCGCTTTTTATAACTATCATTAAAGCCACATATTGCCTTGCCTCGTGAGCGGCTGCCATTTTTTTAACCTAATATAAAAATATCATCATTTATTTTTTGTTTGTTTATTACTATGTGAACTTACTGCTAAGCCAAAACATTCCCTTAAGGCAATTTACTTAGATAAGAAAATAATTTACAATAAATACATTTCACCTATAGAGTCAGTATGAATGTCGGTATTTTGAATAGGTGTATCATTATAAAAAACTATGAATAAGAGAAATATTGTTCTGATTCAGTTATGCAGTGCAATAATTTATGTCATAAAATAAAAGAATTAGCGATACCCTCACCTAAAATAGAATAAAACTTGATTTACCCACGCGAGAACTAAACTCCCGACTCTTCTTGTGCGGTTTAGGATTTAGTGAGCATTTTTTATTTTTTTAAAGAACGAAATGTTTTTTTGATTTGCTAAAGTATTAATTCCCAAAAAAATTACAGAGATATAATCTTGAGTTTTTACAATCCTACCAACTATGACCATCGAACTATGGAGGAATTACTTTTTTGGAGTAATTTTTTTTTTGTTATTTGTTCGCATTTACTATTTTTCAATTTTAGTCCTTATAATAAATTCAATATCATAAATAAATAATAATGTTTAAATTTCGATTGTTACAGGCTTTGTCGTGCGTTCATTTGGGGCATCGCTAGGACTCAGGTATGTTCTGTAAAAAATATCCGAGCCACTGTCAATTATTATAAAGCTGAAAAAGGTGAATTTTATTCTAATATTATAATTCTAATATTTTTAGACTGTATCGTTACATTCCCTCGTAGTCACTGCTGGAAGTAGATAGCAAAACTGCTAAAAGTGGCCGTTTTTGGCACATTTTCTATCAGCATTCGGCATGTTGACCTTCTAAAATACTAGACCATGAGACCAATAACAGATGCATCAGCTCATTTGGCTAATCCGTCTTCGAGTAGTCGTTGAACATACCCAAAATACACAAAATATTCAGACGAACACAGAATCGCAACTTCGCAATTGGGTAATATGAAAAGATTTTTTACAACAAAATTATTAATAGGTATGGCGTCTCATTGAATCAAAATCAATTACAATCATTTCGTCTGGGTGCCCTGGCATGAGTGTGAGGTAATTCGATATTACTGAAACTGGTTGCCAGATCCGGCATCAAGACCATTTCTTTTTTATATTATGTCCATTACAAAGCTCTTGTATAATAATAATATATTAAAGTGCGTTTGTAAACACGTTACTTTTTGTAAGTCGAATGAGTTATGTGATTGAAAACACACACGCACAGCTATCACAAAGTTTTATTTTGTCTAGGTAACAAAAAATTAAATTCAATTCCATTCGTTCTACGGTGATTCTAAAACGTTAAACGCATCTTAGCACTGTTTAGCACTCGAGCTTTTGGCAACGATATGTCAAAACAAGTTTAGATGCGTCATGCGTCAACATCATGCAATTTAAAACAGCGACAGGTACTGCAGATACACACATAGACATATTATGTCGAGAGAGGGACAAAAATGAACGCCACTTGTCGTTAGAAAGAGATAAACAGACATCATAAGTTTCGTCTGATACGCTGCATGCTCATTGGCGCGATCATGGGAGTGACAGTCACAATGCTCGCTCTTTGTAAAAATATGGCCGATTAAAGTAATAAAAATACGAAAATACATTTTACGGTTAAATACAGTACTTACGTATGAAATGAAACATTTTTCCGATCTCTGACTGTTGCAGTATAATTTGCACATCGTTTAAAGACGCAGGAAGGCATTTTTGATAAGGATGTCACGGTTTTTTAGTGTCTGACTGACGAGAGTGGTGTGTGTTTACGTGTCACGAGCCTGTCCTGACTAATTGAAAGTCGGGCAATTACCTGACTTTCGTCTTGCCATTGTGGAGCGCGGGTAACGTATCTAAACTTGTTTTAACATATAGTTGGCTTTTGGTCATTATTACACAATTTTTTGGTTTGGTTTTAGTGTAGGCAAGGAAGGTAGTGGACCCCCACAGTAAATACTCAGTAGACGAAACTTTACAGTATGATAAGTTCACTTCTCAAGCTTACGCGCTCACTAGACATGAAATAAAAGACTTTTTAACGGATACTAGCGCGGTTTTATTGAAAGTACTTTGGTAATTAGTTGGTATTTGGTTTGATTTTTGATTTTTCCGACGTTTCGGCACCTTTGCAGCTGCCGTGGTCGGTCCCCCGTGACCACGGCAGCTGCAAAGGTGCCGAAACGTCGGAAAAATCAAAAATCAAACCAAATACCAACTAATTACCAAAGTACTTTCAATAAAACCGCGCTAGTATCCGTTAAAAAGTCTTTTATTTCAGTATGATAAGTATCATAAATTAAACATATTTTTTAAATTATCCAAATCGTTTTTTTTGTTTTTGGATATTTTTTACATAGGTTTTGGTTCATACTATATTACAACCCTTCAAAGTTTCATCGACTGAGAATTTAATTTTGGGGTATCCATACAAAAAAAACCGCTTAATTTCCTACACAATTTCTTGGTATTTCAAAAATTATTTGCATATTTTGAGCATCGTCGAGTAACATTTTAAACCATCAACACAATATATAAGTACGATGTTAATCGACTCCGAGGATGCTGGGCTCTCAGCACCTCTGTCTTTTATAGTTCCAACATAAGATACATTTTAATCAAGGTTTTTACATCACATATATCTAAAGCCCGCCGGTAACGATCAATTGCGATTGTCAATTTTTTCGTCAATGCCATTGTTGGAGCAATTGACAATCGCTTCATTTGCACGCGTAAACGATCAATTTCCGCATCAATGGGCGTCAATGACGTAAAAATTGACAATCGCAATTGACCGTTACCGACGGCCTTAAGATTCGCTTAATAGAAACTGTGACGTCAAGTTTACGATATCGTCAAGTTTCAAAACGAAGGTAAAACATTAATGCACATCGAAATGCCAAATCTATTAAAATGTATGCAAAAACGACGCGGCACACCTTGGGTCTGTATTAAATTATGCCAGCTTAATTACTGTAGGTCAAAATGTCGTCATCGCAATCAACATTTTATGAGAATTTTTGCAAATCCATTCGAAATTTTTATCTCGTTATCTTGAAACATATAGTCTGAGCATATTTTTGAAACTAAGTAAGTTACTAGAATATTCAATTAATGTTGTTCGCGTTTCTCTTAATATTTGTGATAGATAATGTCGTAATATATTCCATAGACTACCATGAGTCCTATCATTGTCTACAAAAACATATAAAAGCATTCAAGAGTGGTTAACTTCTAATTCTTATTTCATAAATTTGAATATCATTTTTGATTTTCAGGGACCCAATTTCACTAGTTTTTAATCTAAACCCTTCGATTCAGATGCAGTAACGATGACGTTTATTTTTTACGTGACACCGCTAATTAATGCGAAATGTGTTATTTAATAGTAGGTACTTTAGAGTATATGTTCAGTAAGCAAGAATAATAATTGGAAAAAAATTGGATAATAATCCATAAATAAAATAAATGGAAAAAAATCGTGAAGAAACGAACTTGCGATGTTCTTGTGATATTGACTTGTATAGGAACATCTAAAGCCTCGTTCGCAGCTAGGGCATGAATGCACTATACATACAAAATATAGCTCGGCAGACGTTTATCTTGTATTGGGCAAGTGTATTATGTAATACCACAGTAAAGTAGTAAGACTGTGGTAATACTTAACAAAATGAATTTGTGAACCGCAAGCAACTGATGCTGAATGAAACCATGTGCAATACGAATGCTCAATGCGGATGTCTACTGTAGAATACTATAGACTAACAAACAACACGCTTCTACCTAGACTCGTCTAAACTATGATCGGTGATATTTTAAGTACAAATGACAGGTGTGATTTCTTTTCCGAATCAGTGGCAATGTCAAGACGTTTCGTGTCTGCAGTTTAGTTTGAATAAATGAATAGTGATGTCGATTTCATCAGCGTTGATAAGTTTAAAAGCTGTTTGAAAGTTTTATCACTATTAAAATGATAGTAAGCTATCGCTAGCTGTGACTTATTATATTATTATGCATTTTCTGCAGTACATACATACAAAATAATAACAAAGTACAAAACATAGTGCTTACAGAAAAAAAAAACGATATAATTATAACCTAAACTCGCAAGTTACACGCTTTTCCTAAGTTTCAGGCGTTTCCTTCTCTCAATGCCCATTACAGACTGGCTCATCTGTAGATCTAACTTGGTGGTTGCTATAGCAACATTATAAAATATCATCCGAAAATAGTTTTTGGTTGACTAACTTTTTCCATCCGTCCGAAAGCAATCTAGAGGAAGGTTTAGTCCGAAATTTTGAGAACATTTCTGACAGTCCGAAACTATGTACGACTGCAGTCAAAACTGGGCCTGTAACAACAACGTATTTTAGTTATTTTTTAAGAAATAATAGCTCCTAAAATATTTGATTAAATCAGGCGTCACTTGGCGGAAGTTCCAAACCATTGTGAAAAAAGAAATATATGTAGATTATTTCCGCAAAGTATAATTGATGTGGTTAATGTGATTGTGATTCGGCGTTGGTTTACGCACGATATAACTCCTGAGGATGCTCCGTGTTGGGGCGAAACACGTGTAGAATGGTCTAATTGGTGAAGGTGCAAGGTGTGTTACTGTCTTGCTAAATGCAGGTATTGTGCGCTGATATTTTGTGGTGTGTGCATGTGCATTTTTTGCGAGCGGGCGGGCTGTGCATCTTGCATATATTTTTGAGGAAGTAAACTACATGTATTTCTTTTTTACAATAGCTCCTAAAACCTACAATCCGACACCTCCTACGTATAATATCGTAACTGCACTATATGAACTTTACAGTACAGCAATTTTAAGACGAGTAAGCAGTTTTTCGATGCTCACTAAGTCAATTTCTTTTGTTTAAGAACCAAACTTGGCATGTAGGTAGACATTTATGAACTTTACAATATTTTTGGAAAGTTTATTTAATTTTTTTACCAGAATAGCTAAAAAAGTCACTTACGATATTTTTCTTTGGGAAACGAATGTCGTAGTTTATTGTATGTAGTACTTACTACAATTTGCGTTGAATTTCATGAAACAAAAAGTAACGTATGTTGTATTTACTACAATTTACAGCGATGTAAATAGAATAATATGTATTGTAAGTCATAGTTACTATAATTTTCTACGGAATAATGTTGTCATGAAATATCGTAAATCATAAAGTTCTGAAATAAAATTACCATCGTTAATATAAAATTTAATGTATTTTGTAATCAAACCAGTCCAAAAATGCATCTCTCTCCAAAATGATATTAGCACTTGTTTTTACTTTAGCCAAAATCATAAAAACAACAAAAACACAAACTTTGTCATAATAAGTTTATACTCTATTTGACGAACTCCCAATATTAAAACAAATAAAAAAACAAACATCTTTTTAAAAAAAATATATAAAATATTTTCTTTACTCATTTATTAACATAAACAATCAAAAACTTCTAGCCTTTAATCCTACTAATATAGTGAATGTGAAAGTTTGTGGGTTTGGATGTTTGTTCCTCAATCACGCATTGAAATTTGGCACACAGATAGTAGATAGCCTGGATTAAAACATATGATACTTTTTATCTCGATATTCCCACGGGAACGGGAACCACGCGGGTGAAACCGCAGGCGGTCGCTAGTAAAAAATAAACGATAAACCAACCTTACGAGTACTTCAAACATTAGACTCTTTGGATCATTATTCATTATTATAAGTATAAGAAATCAGTTCAGAAAGTGAACTTTAATAATTTGAATCGGAATCAGAAGTTGAATTTTGAGAATAAAATAAAAGAAGTGTGTACTAAACCTGGAGATCCCTTTAGTTTGTTTTATAAATACGATTTAGTCGCCGATGATTGCTACGTTTTAATTATAAAGGCAACTTGCACATATTTAAACAATCATTCTTCTTTGCCTTTGGAATCGGCAGTATATCAGGGCATTTACGTTGGAGACACATTGTCACCTCGTAGAGGCCTTTACAATTGAAACGTTGTAATCATCGGCGACTAAATCGTATTTATAAAACAAACTAAGGGGATATCTAGGTTTGATACACATCTCTTTTATTTTATTCCCTCGCACTACTGAAAAAGTATTTAGAAACATTTTCATACACATATTTATATTATTTTCTTTGATTGTCTATATCTGCCCGTGGTAGCCTTCAAATTAAAATGAAATTGCGTTTAGATTGTGTGTCAGTAAGCACCCTGCGTTTTTTGTTAAGCAAGAAAATTTGCAATATAGGCCCATTGCTTTTCACGATTACTTAAACCTCAGAAAGTATTAAAAATCAAAAGTCTTTCTTAAACGCTAATTTTTGTTGAACATTTCAGTCTGCAGTTTGTATGACAAAAATGTTTATCAAAATCTAAATTTAAGCTACAATCGAGAGATGGATGCTGTATAATATTTTCTATAACCGGGGAATCGTAAGCAAACCCTAAAATAAAAAAATGTTAAGATTATTTTTAACTATCGTACAAAAAAACACTAATGCAGTAAAACATTAGAATAATATTGTTTATCGGGATAGTTATCTTATATTACTAAATTGTTTTGAGTTGCAAGTACTGTTGTAACTACTAAAATATCGAGAAATCAAAAACAATATAATAATACACGGTAAATATCCCGATGAACAATATCATTCTAATGTTAGTGACCATAAACGTTTGAAGTCATTTATGGGAGTAAAAGATTCTAAAATAATTTAGCGTTTTTAAATGATAGAGATAAACAAGTACAAGCTGATATTAAAAAAAATTACAACTAACAGATAATTATAGTTTGCTTATTACTATTACTTTGTTGAGTGTTACGACTGAGAATTACGACTTTGACATATTATTTCCACGGTATCTGATAGCAAATCTATCATTCAATTAATCTCAGAATTATTTGCATCAGAAGGAAGCAGTGAATCTGTAAAAAAAAACAATCTCATTCCATATTTTAGCTTTTTTCTAAAAGTATATTGTTGTAAGTTATTTTTCATATCGAAGTAAAATATCGTAAGTATAGCATAAGATAGAATTACAAAAAGTAACTCCGATGTGAAGTATCGTAAGTACAAAATACTGTATTTTTTTTTAAAGGTTTTCCCTGGTAAAATATCGTTAGTTTTAGTTACGACAGTTCAAAAATATCCAAATTCATAGTAGACTATAGTAAGTTCTACTTACGATATTTTACTGCGGGTATTGCATGGTAGAATAAGTAAGAGTTATTTCATATTTATTAATAATTTATATTAATTTTAAACCTTAATATTTACCTTTTTTGCCGAATAGAAGCCCTCCCGCGTAATCTATCGTTACTGCCAGTTACTACACGTTTGCCACGGCTCGCGATCCCTCCGCCCCCGCGTATAGTGTGGGAACTGCACTATACGATACATTTCTTCGATCTAAATAAACATACGATAAATTGCAGTCTCGTTATCTCTGGTAATATTGTGAATATAATTATTTTTTATAGTTTGTATGACGAAGGGTGTTATTAAGAATACAAAACTATATAAATGTCATTTTCGCACATTTGTTGGTTACGATAGTATACGTAGGAGGTATTTATCAATCATCAAACAGAACGTTTTCCCTCAGATTCCGTTGAGAGATCCGTTTATCGTTCCCATTGGAATAACTTACGATGCCGGTATCTATTGTTTGAATCGTAACTGTAAAATAATGTATGCATTGAGTTATTCCATCTAGCAACCGTTTCCTTTTAGGAACGGAATGTTGTGTAATATTTACGGATACGTAATCGTTATATAGCAAAATCTTCGCTGTCATAATGGTAAAAGGATTTTACATCCACTTTGGTAGTTGTTGAAAAGTTGTTAACTCGTTACTTGTTACTAAATATTTTTAAAAGCACTAAAAAAATCTGAATCTATAACGAAACCATATCACACAGAGGTGAAATAAATTTCATTGACCTTATAGATGTAAAGGTCTTAAGGTTTCTTTTTTAACATTTCCTATAAAATTATAGCAAATTTAGTAAGTTGTAAATAAATTGTTGCCGTTTTTGATTTTCATAACAATAAGTCGTAGTAAATCGTTGCCGTTTTTGATTTTCATAACAATGCTTAGATCGGTACAAAGCAATGTTTATAAAGTAGATGTCTAATATTTTATCTATAACAGTCGTGTTATTAATCTCAAAGATGGTGAAAGGTAAAGCAACTGATTGCTCACAATAAATGGTGCTCAGTAGCTCACAGAAGAGTTCAAATCATAATTTGTGAAGCTTTAATTGTGGGAATGTAGTATATTGCGTTTGTTTTGTAATGTTCAAATAATTATGATGTTATATAACGCGCAATATGTTTGTTTCGCAGATGGAAGAAAGTGCACTATTCATTTAATAAGAAAAATAAAAGAACACAATTCCCTAATTTCTCTCTACATTTAATAACAGTCTTTGGAAATTTCCCAAACTATTACACCGTAACTTTTAATTTTTATACAATAGATCAGTTAATTGGCAACTATTGTTATTACCTAGGTCATTCCTTACTGACGATAGAATAATTATTATCAGAGTGAGTAGATTAATCTTTATTATACCGACTCCCGAACTGTATCACCTCTGAATTAACTACTTATCATTATCATCATACCAGCCGCAAAGCACTCACTGCTGGGCATACGCCATCCCAAAGGATCTCCGCAACGTAACGATCGGTCCTGCGCTGTCTACATCTACCTGATGTGATCTTGTAGGAAACTCAGAGTATTCGGTACAATATAGGTTACTCTCCGCTAACCGTTTTTCGTTTATCTAAGTAAGTAATGTAGTTTAGCTATCGCTCGAAGGATCGCTCAGCTGAAGTGGCAGTGGGCTGGGCACATAGCGAGAAGAACCGATGGCCGTTGGGGCGGAAAGGTTCTGGAATGGCGACCGCGCACCGGACAACGCTCCGTGGGTAGGTCCCTGACAAGGTGGACCGACGACGATCTGGTGTAAGTCGCGGGAAGCCGCTGGATGCGGGCAGCGCAGGACCTATCGTCGTGGAGATTCTTGGGGAGGCCTATACCCAGCAGTGGGTGTCGCGCGGCTGATATGTTAATAATGATGATGAGTTTAGTTTACATTGTTTTGTTTAAGTTACATACCCGAAATCCTAAGCAAGTTCACGACTTGTTCTAGGTGTAAATATCAAGTTACATAATGATGGTAAAACTATTGTCTTTGGGTGGACCTGGCGACCTATGACACAGGTTTCTATTTCTGAAACCTATTTCAGGCCAGTCCCTCACAAATATAAAAACCCCCTATGTGTAGCATATAGTAGTTCTTTTATTTGTGATGGGAAAATAAACAAACATTTTACTTCTTTGATTAACCGTAGCTTTTCTATGTTTATAAAGCTGTCTATTAATAGAGCCCATAACGCATCTATCTTAGTTCAAGAGAGCATTAATTAAGTCTAAACAATACCGATTCGATAGAACCGGTCACGGTGAAATTGGTCGCACCTGGCACTTTCGCCCGCGGTATGGCACCTTGTAGTCGCTTACGTAACTTTGAGGTCTCGGTCGGAACAATGACCTTTTGTGTAGAAACTTTTGGCAATGACTATGTAAAAGATGTCACGTGAACACGTATCGTATGAAGGTTCAAAAGCCTTATCTTCTCACTGTGTTCGTGCGAAGAACGGAATAACGAAAAGTGTACCGAGTCTACGTGTAGATTTTTAAATGAACAAGTTAAAATAACATTCGTGTTTTTAGTTAAATTTTGAATTTCGAACGATTGAAAATTATTTTTTTGACCAAAGGCATTCTTCGTAACGATCTTAGGCGGGAAATAGGCAGACGCGTGGGCTACATAGGGGCGTCGAATAATGTACCAATACCTACTTTTCATTTTTCATTACGTTTTCTACTTTTCATTGGGTTGTGTAACTTGGTATGGTATTGCATGGCGTGGATATAGTGTAGATCTCTAAACAACTAGCCTCTATGTTATGTATGTGGACCGACGCGTCGATCGGCGTAGGTACGTGGCCCACGTCAGCCCAATGTAGTTCCCGCTTTAGATCAAAAGAATCAAAATGCGAACGTGATACACTCAGCGTCAGAAAAATCGCACCTTTTCAAAATTTTTTACAAAGTTAAATTAATCCTCTCTAATTTAATGGTAAATGTTGTTAAAAACTTCTTCCCCTTCGGACATAGCCAACAGTCTCTAAAAACCGTTGAAATACTCGTCGAACGAATTACTGAGATTCAGTTTCCGAGCAACATTACATTGCCTCATTTTTTTTTTCAATATTTGAGCAACTTCATGGGCAATAGTATCCATCTTAGGTATTCCATTTTTTTATTGAACTGTTGAAGTGTGTTTTCTCCATCATCTCGATAGCGAATATTTACCTGCATTTTCTGAATTGACCCCTTTTATTTCCCTTCTATGGCGGCGCAAGCAATAACGCGTTAAGGGTTTAATTATGGTAACTGTTATGTTAATTAAATCAAACAATTATTCATTAAAAGCTCATTAAATGTACTTCAATACATATCAACATTTACACAATAAAACGTTAGCTAGTAATAGCAGGTCAAGTATACACTTATTTTCGAAGAGGTACGATTTTTCTGTAGTCGAGTGTAGTTACATATAATTATCAATTGCTCGCCAATTTGACAACTTTCAATATCCCACGGTATTAAATTCCCATAAAAGTAATATCAACACCGTTACGATGTAAAAGTTGATTGAACTTCGAGAGAAAAGAACCGATAAATAACCAGAAGCAAGAACGGAACTTCATTTGACTCGCTAATTTGTCGCTGGCGATTCGGATATCTCGATATCTCGTTTTGTCGGCTCGTAAGATGTCCGTCCGATTATGGCTGTTTCGACAGCTGTCGAATTACACTCGATTATCGGAAGGCGTGGCTCGATTAATCGATACTTAGTATTGCGAGCGTGACTACTATCTACTTACTATCGATGGAGCAATGCAATTCCTCTTATATTTTATAACAATGCCATTTCTTAGGTTTGCATTTAAACTTCAATAAAATTTCATTGTAATTAATATATTGGTAAATATCGGATACCATTATTGCCACCAATATTGAACTTTTTGCCCCGATTTAGTAGATTGAAAAGATAATTATTTCAAATCCCTTGCTTTTAAATATGTAATCGTAGGTATATAAACATAAATATAAAAGAAAAATCGATTCTGCTGCGAGTTTTTACGCGCCAAAAGTACCCTTTCATTCTGGAGAGGTGAAAAATCATTTTTTTTAATCACTACTGTATTTTAAAACTACTTAACTTCTACTAGTGGAAATGAACCGTTAAATCTAACGGTTAAAGCGTAGTCAAATGAATTAGAAAAACCAAATGGATATCGGGGTCAGTTGTTTTTCAGTTTATCGTCTTTGTTTAACTAGTGGCTCCGTGAGCTGTAGACCTCGCGAAAAAATAAAATAAAATGTCGCCATGAAGTTTTCAAAGCACACAGTAGGTACGTGAGTATTGCAGCTGGATGGTGCTTCTAATTTTGATAATTTTTCAAAATGGGTGAGTTTTTTTTTTATAAATTTGGAAAAATTGGCTTGACTGAACAGTTATACTGTACAATTATCGAACCTACTCACAAAATTTCACCAGAATCTGTTGAGAAATGCGACTTGTAGAGGAGATCAAACAGCCGGAAAGCTGGAATGAAATATGGTTTTTTATATATCTCCGTCATTTTAACAAATTTCGAAAAACTGTCTCGACAAAAAAATTATATATATTTATCAAACCTGCTCACAAAATTTCACCGAGATCGGTTGAGAAATGCGACCTGTAGAGGAGAACAGACAGCGCCGGAAAAACGGACTGAAATTTGAATTTTTTACATTATCTCCGCCATTTAAAAAAAAATAAAAACTGGCTTGACATAAGAAATCTACACAATTTTCAAACCTGCTTACAAAATTTTACGAGAATCAGTTGAGAAATGCGACCTTGTAGAGGAAAACAGACAGCACTGGAAAGCCGGACTGAAATAATGTATTTTAACATTTCTCCGTCATTTTGAAAAATTTCAAAAAACTGGCGTGACAAAAAAATTCTACATTATTTTCAAACCTGCTCACAAAATTTCACGAGAATCGGTTGAGAAATGCGACCTGTAGAGGAGAACATCCAGCGTCAGAAAGCCGGACTGAAATACATTTTTCTTACATATCTCCGCCATTACGAAAAATTTAGAAAAACTGTCTCAACTTGAAAAAATCTATATGATTTTCAAACCTGCCCACAAAATTTTACGAAATTCGGTTAAGAAATGCAACCTGTAGAAAAGAAAAGACAGAGCCGGAAAGCTGGACTGCAATATGTTTTTTTTACATATCTCCGCCATTTTGAAAAAAAATCGAAAAAGTGGCGTGATAAAAAAAATCTGTATCATTTTCAAACCTGCTCACAAAATTTCACGAGAATCGGTTGAGAAATGCGACCTGTAGAGGAGAACAGACAGCGCTGGAAAGCCGAAAAACCTGTTTTTTTTACATATCTCCGCCATTATGAAAAATTAAAAAAATTTGGCTCGACAAAAAAATTCCATATAATTTTCGAACCTGCTCACAAATTTTCACGAGAATCGGTTGAGAAATGTGTAACTCCCCTCCGGGCAGCCAAGTACTTTAGCTATCCATTGGTCTGTCTTCCTTAAACCCCTTCAATCATCTACAGAGATAAGCAGTCTGTGAATTCATGAAGACGTTGATAGTATTGGCCAAATTTGATCGTCTATATTGAATGGACCCACGTTGTGTTATTAGTAACCTAAATACTTTTCTGGTATGCCTAGCTCAAGCCGATGCTTTCTTATCAAATGCACTATAACTAAACCTATCTTATGACTGAAAAGCCTTATCACAAATATCTTAAAACTAACAATTTGGATAAAATATTTATAAATAAATTAAATAATATAACATAACAAGTATTTTAGTAGAAATGAGGTTAGGATAGAATAATAGGATAGGGTTTCTTTTGGAAAACCTACAACCAACCTCACAGACACATGTCTTGTGAGTTTGGTGGGACCGCATACCTCCATAGACCTTATCAATCAACTGGGATGGTCAATCGATAAAATCAAGCCCCGGGTCCCTTCCAAATCCTCTCCGTGCAAAATGGCACTGTTACCGAGTGTATAAGTATTGCACGACAGTGGTGCTTCAACAAAGACGCGAACAGGGATAGGGACGTGAAAACCTAATTTTGCAAAGAAGGTAGTTGGATGAAAAGTACATCAACAGCACGTCCGTTCCATATCACTGTATCCATGTATCACGTACCAATACAGGCACAAAATCCATTAGAATGCCAAGATTTGACATAACCAACAGATCACTTGAGTGTTAGTAAAGTTGCCATGTCGCTAGCACACATGACAATGAAACCACTCAGACAAGAGCAGACAAGGTCTAACAAATCATTTCACGAGCTCTACTTCCTTGTAAAACAAGTCAACAGCCGAGCATTAGTTACTCTGAAAATGTTATGCAATTCTACTACATTGTCCAAGATAGATATGAAAGGTATAGTGTGTATTCCAAAGAGACTAAGATTAACAGTCTAATTATCGTTTTCCATGATCTACTTACCCTGGCAAAAGTGTCCAAAATGATTCCTGGAGCACAATCATAATTGCATTCTTAGATGTTATCATAATTATGCCACAGGGAACATCTGTATCATAATGCTAGTCAACAGCCAATCATGTACTAAGATAACCAGGCTAGTTTATATCAAAGTAAAATTGGAATAGTAAATAGGTAGAATAAAGTGATATAAAATATCACTAATTTGTGTAGTTTGTGTCATGTAAGTACGCATATTGCCACATGACACACTTCTACCAACATGGAAGAACTCACCGTCAACTCGATTGCATTGTTCAAATAGATAACTAGGTATTGAAAATGCAAATGACTAGGTAAAGTTACTTTAAAATACATTAGGCTTTCACAACAGGGAGGGATAGCATAATGAGGAATAAAGCAACATCATAATAAAATATAACATGATGCAAAATATAATTCAGAGACCCCAAGAAAGATCTCCAAACTATACAATAATTTGAGTACTTAATATTATAATAATAATAGCAAGTCTCAATCAAAAGATAGTAGGTCATTGCATGAAAGGCACCGTTTGCTCACTATAACACTCGACTAGTTTATTGAGTTACATGCCCAAATTAACTGAAGTCAATCATGTGAGGGAAACTGCATACCACTCATACAATAACCAAACACATTAAATATTCATGCTCAAAAGAGTAATCCTTGTGTGACAAGTACCGTCTCAGATGATCAATGTTGTCATTTTAGATAAATGTTCTGAAAGCTATATAGATTCCAGAAGTTAGATATATGAAAACAATGATATCCTGTTCACATAATACTGAGTAAGATTTAATATCAAGTTTCATAAAGTTGGGCAAGTTCCATATCTTAGACTTTAAAATATGAAATGAGTGGTTAGACTTTGTCCAATATAACTGTATTTCTGAATTTAAGCATTCAAGTATGTAGGTATTTTAGACCAATAAATAGGACTAGACACATCAAATATGTGAACAGAACATTTCTTACCGCACAATACCCAGTAGTTATGCCCCATAATTTGTAAACAGTACAGGCAAGGAAACCAGTACTTACATCAGAGTTAAGACCTTGATCGTTAGATAATACCGAACCAATACCAGTATGATACCTAGTTAGTATACACACAGAACACACTAACAGCGTTATAAATGGGAACACAGATTTTCCTTTAATTAACCGGGGGTACATTTTAGGAAACATGCCCTACTTACCCGCACTCCACCTGTCTATTAAGTGGATGTTCCTCATACCTCCCTCATTTTAGCAGAGCTTTCTCACACAGGAAACGCTTTTCTAAACTTGGCTGACAGTTTTCAGCTAACGCACGCGACGGAATTCAAAATAAGACTCCTCGAGACATCCTAATCTAGCTCTATTTATACTTATTTTTGGTCCCTGTTTTATTCCCATAAAAGGCAATGAATCGTCCACCTCCCCGTGTCCTAAAACCCTACCATATTTGGTCATTTTCAAATCAATCCAAAATTTTCCCTTCCCAAGTTTTTTGTTGCCAGCCTCTCGTTCCTGACTCGCCCTCAAAATCCTATATTTGTCTACCTAGGTTTACGCATTGTACTTTTGTACCAATTTATTTGCACAAAATATAACAATATGGCACTTCCATTCATTTTCCAACCAGACTCTCTAATTTCCACTCATTCTTATTGATCGACCGATAGAATTTAGTACCAAAACATAGGTAAAACTAATTAAATAAGTACATATACCTATACTATACATACATAAATAACTAATAAAATGAATCGATATTTTAATCATTTTAGTAAGATAATAGCTTGTCATCTTTAAGTAATACATACAAGTCTTTGTAATGTTACATTATCTAATCAATATTTACGCTAATATTAATTTACGCCTTCTCATACATTATTTATCTTTTATTGCTTGTTACTTTCGCCCGCAGTCACCATTTTAGACAGTTAATAAGATTTTCTAACATGAATATATTTTAATAGCAAGGACTATAAAGTTATTAAATTGGCCTAAAATAGGGCAAAATCCCGAAATACACCCGCAATTGCGCTAAACTACTATTGGTTGATGAACTAAGTTAGGTAACATTCAGATATGAACGACAAGACCATAGACAAGATGATTACTTTTTTAATGTCCCTTTTACATTAGTCAACACATTCCGATCAAATGGGCGATGCTAGTACCACAGAATAGATAATTTTACCGCGTTTAGTCAAAGCAGCCTGCATCTTCAAATATTCGTTTTAATGCAAATGGTCGGCAAGAATGCCTGTTAACATTATCATAAGAACTTCAAGAATTGACCTAGCTGTTTAAGAGTTGACAATATAATAACTATTCTTTTCATAGTTCTCAACACCAGAGACATTCTGGCGTTGGCTAGTTTTGATAGTATTACGTCAAATGCCGTTTTTTAGATATCAGTACTTCAGATTTTATTACATCTTAAGTATTTATTCGAAAAAAAATAGCTAGTAGATACATGCGAAGCGTGAGAAAAAAAAAATGGTGGTACTGTTGGGTTGGACCGGTACATCCGCCCCCTAAATAATTTATAAAAGAGCTTGCCGGAGTTATAAATTATTTACACAAATAGGTCCAACCAAACTAGCAGAGATATTTTTTTTTTTATTAATAATAAATAGTGAAAAGTTCCAAAGTTTCATTGAGCAACGTCATAGCTTAAATAAAATTATTGTTTGTGTAAAACTCATGTTTATTAATACGGTGCTTTGATTAAAGTTGAATGTTAGGTATAATTTAAGCAAAACGCAACAGAGACGCGATATAGACTAAACGCAACGAAATCGTAACCGGAACAATCAAAATCGCGATCGCAGTCGAAATAAAATCCGAAATCAAAACCGGAACCGGCCTTGAAATTGAAATCCGGAATCGAAGAACCGCAATTAAAATCGGAGCAAAATTGAAATTGGTAACGAACTCAAAATCCGGAGTCGACATTGACATCAGTACTAAAATCGGAATCCGGAGTCGAAATCGAAAACGAAATTGAAATCCGGAGTCTGCACGGAAACCAGATCCAAAATCGGAAACGAAATCGGAACCGAATTCGGTATTCGGATTCAGTATCGATATCAAATCCGAAATCCGAAACGAAATCGGAAGTCGACACCGGAACCAGAACCGAAACCCGAATCCGGAATTGAAATCGGAACACGTACCGGAACACGGACGAACTAAGAAGCAAATCCGGAATAGAAAACTAAATTGGAATTAAAATCGCCATCGGAATCCGGAATTCGAATCAAAATCAAAATTCAACATCGAAATCGTAATCGTAATCGTAATTTAAATCTAAATCGGAATCCGGAATCGTAATCGTATTTCGGAATATAAATCTAAATCGGAATCCGGATCGTAATCGTAATCGGAATATAAATCTAAATCGGAATCTGAATATAAATCTAAATCGGAATCTGGAATCGTAATCCAGAATCGACAAAAATCGGAATCCGGAAACCGGAACGCGGAGCGAAAATCGGAACAACCGGAACACGGAATAGACGGACCGGAACATGAACTGATCAGCATACTGAACAAAATACGGAACGGAACGGAACGCAAGTGAGACGTACAACGAAATACGAACGGATCACGGAACGAAACATGAAACGAGTCGCGGATCGAAACGGAACGCGGACGGAACGCGGAGCGGGACACGAAACGGACCGCCGGACGAAACGAAACACGGAACGGAACATGACACGAGTCGCGGAACGAAAAGAACGCGGAGCGGGACACGAAACGGCTCGCGGGACGAAACGGGACACGGAACGGAACATGAAACGAGTCGCGGATCGAAATGGAACACGAACGGAACGCGGAGCGGGACACGAAACGGATCGCGGGACGAAACGAAACACGGAACGGATCGCGGTACGAGGCGGAACACAATCGGAACGCGGAACATTGCGGAATTAGACGGAACACGATCGGAACGCGGAGCAGAACATGAAACAGATCGCGGAATTGAACGGAACGCGAAAAATCCGAAAACGGAATCAAAAGTTGAAGTCTAAGTTAAAAAGACTAGTACTCGGCGGCGGCGGAACTAACCCTTAAGTAACTGTAGGTGAATTTTAAAATTAAAATTTATTGAAGTAGGTAAAATTCTAGACTCTTCTTCTAGCTTCATCTATAGAACTACTAGTGAACTAAAACAATCTTAATTTGGCCATAACAACGTTATCTAACACCTCCTACAATATAGTTCACCTAAGATTCGTCAGGCAGCGCTTAAATAAAAGTCCTAATCTAAATTATATAATTATAATAATAATATAGATTTCTTAAATATTTGGTTTGTAATAATACAAAAATGAAATGTAATGGAGACTATGAAAAATTGTTTACCTACTGCAAAATTCTACCTGTTGAAGCCAAATTTGAATATTTAGTTATAATGGAAAATTATTACAATAATACATTTATGAAACGAGTAATGAATAAATATAATACAAGAAGGGTAAGGGAAAATAAATATGTGTGTTCTAAGGTCAAAAATTATTACGGTAAAAGAACTAATAAATATGTACTGCCAAGTATTTATAATAGGATAGACTTTTTAAGAAAAAATATAAATATCTGTAAATTAACTTTAAAAAAGAAACTTAAATCATTTTTGCTTGAAAATCTTGAAAAGCAATAACGTGAATGCATGTATTTTGTTTAACATAGACTTAAAGTTTTTGATTTGTGTAACTATACATTATTTAAAAATGGGTGTAAACTTACTTGCCAACAAACTGCACTGCAGTTTGGCGAGATAGAAAAATGTGAAAACATGTAATGTATAATTATGAATAAATAAATAAAAAAATAAATAAAATCTCTAGCTAGACGTAGGTGTCACCTAAAGTTTTTATTTTTTTTTATTTTTTATGGATGGTTTGTACATAACCAAAACCAATACTACCCATGTGAATTAATTAGAATACCTACCTAATAACCTAAATGATAGCATTATTTTATTATACCAGTATCAAATTGATAGTATTAATAAAGACTAAATATAAATAAAATATACTGTTTGCTTAGCTTAGTGTAGTGAAATTCTCGAGTGCTAAGAAAATCCACATGATGATAATGATGCTAATGAGTAATAATAATAAGTCATCATAGAGTACCTACTTCCATCTAATTAAAACAAAACAACTAAGATAAGATTTAAAAGAAAATACTTTTAAGGATGTGTTATATCATATATTGTAAATACTATCCATTACCTTAATTACCTTTGAGCACATTGAAATTGTTACTAACTAAAAGATATAAAAGATCTTAGATCAGCGTTTCCCAACTAGTTGTACGCACATACCCCCAGGGACCCGCAAAGATAGTTCAAATGGCTTGCGAAACAAAATAAAATAATTTATCAATAAAGAACTATTTATTTATAATACTAATTATTTTTATTTTTATTTATGAACATAAAGTTAGCAAATATTTGGGCGAGGTAACCGATATTTCCGCCAATAAATATACTTCCAGTAAATAGTAACACCCCAATCTCCGCTCAGCCAGGAATCGAACCCGGTACCTTCCCGTGGCAGACCAACATGCTGATCACTGTACTACACAGTTCAACTCTAATAACTAAGCCGTTCCTTTATTCAACTGTAGTATAACTAATTTTAACATGTACTAGTGACCGCCCCCGGGACCTCACCCGCGTGGACAGTACCCTGTCTATTCCTCGGGAACAATTACCCCTTTCGGATAAAAGGTACCCATGTCCTCCTTCGCACCCCCGGCAACGTGCATGCAACATTCCACAATGATCGCTTGAGCAGTCAGGACATGAAAGCGCAACAAATGAACAAACAAACAAACAGACCTCCGCACCTACAATTTTAGTAAGGACCGCTGCGTTTCACCTGATAAGCCGACAAGCTTCTTTGCATTCATTCCTTCTTTCAGCCATATGGTATCATAATCGGTGGTAAAGTAAAAGAACTGATAATTCAAAAATGCTTATTTAAATAAAGAAACCTTCAATTTTCAACTTATAGTATAGAGTGTATTACCGTTACCGCTAATCTCATTCAGCATTGTATCAATATTTTCAATACCAATAGATCAAAACCGTTTTAATAAGTTTCAAGCAACTTACAATTCCTTATTCAAAGAGTCACTATTCTTTGATATCAATGAAATACTATGAAACTTATGTAAGTACCTAAATAATATCAGTTTGAAATAGAACCAAACTAGTGCTAATAGCAACTCAGTATCTATAAAATATATTTTTATACCTATATTTTATTACAAAATAACCTAGACACAATTGTGACTACTAACATGATGGGCAGAACCTATCTTACCAAAGGTAAATAATATTACCTTTCCTGAACTGAACCCTAGTGATAAGTAAATAAGGAAAGCTTTATCAGAAAAATCCTAACTCACTCATCCCAGGTGACCTTAATGTGTCCTATATTAAATTATGTAATTTTTCCATACCTGTAAGGTAAAACTTTTCAGAGTAAGTTCTTCAAAAGTTTCAACTATAGAAAAATACTTTAAATATCTTGATCATTATTATAGTTCCCGGAACAAACATTATGTCACTTATTTCATTACATTTACTAATTAACCGCACTACTTTAATACGTATACAATATGTAATTAAACCTCACTTTAAAACTTTCTTTTCACAAAAAAACAAACTCATGTTTTGAAAAAAAAACTGCAAGCAGAGCAAAATACTTGCTTGACGTCAGACACGTTCCAGTAAATCCATCGCTAAGTCATCGGCTAAGACTTGTCTATCGAGTGAACAAAAATCCGATGACTTTTCCGATGACACCGATAAATAACATTTTAAGCTCTAATCACACCAAAACTTTTAAGCGTCAATTACACTACTGTAATCTAATAACGCGTAGATTAGTTATTAGTTTTACCTACCTAATTCCCAAGAATTAACGTAACATTACTTGGTTTTTATTTTTATGAAACGTGGCTTTATCTAACCTCAGCAAATGTAAGCTATATAGCTTTTTAAATTTATAATCATATTCGTAATCAATAGCCATAAAGTGCTATTTAACTCTAGATACCTAATCGCGATATAAAGACAAGTGCCATATTATTATAGTTCTTACCTAATAATATAGTAACTCAATAAAAAATCTAATAAATTATTAAAATTTAAGGTCTGTAACGCAACAACGAGAAAACATTTTGTTTTCCCATGCATCGTGTAACAAACCCTTAACCAACTAGCCCGTGTGTATTATCACGTGTGCCCGGCATTAGTACACTACCCTAATGATTTCTTATGCAAGAATATCACGATTAGTCTACTAGAGCTACTTAAATGATACCCGTTCTAAGCCGATCATGAGAGGAAAAAGTTTGGATTGAAATTGCCACAACCGTTGTTCTTTAAGCTAGAAATACTCGAGGAGTAATGTCCTACCAAAAACACTAGATTTTCAATACCTATTTGCCACTTAAACGTTATTTTAATAAATTTTAATATAGAACCCGAGAACCCTCCTTTACCTAAAGTCGGTTAAAATATAGAAAAATTGCCCTAGACAGCTTTTCAACTACTCTATTGATACCTTTCACCTACTACTGGGATTTTAAAGGGCCAGAATTGGCTTATTTTTCTTTCAGAATTAAGTTTGAGTACTAATTTTAAGCTAAAAATAACTTTTACCCTTCTTCAGCAAATATACACAGTGTGTAGACGGCCTAAACCATATAACAAAATATCAACTAATAATAAGGCTGTATGATCCTATCCTTAGTCTGTTTTCTACGAACGATTAGATTTTGACATTTCGAGCTTTGACATTTTAAGACTAGGAACGTGACAAAAAAATCGATGATCAAGCTATTCAATCAATATGAGTTATCGATTCTACTTTTGAATGATCTTTTAATCAAATTGATTTTAATTGTATTTCCCAATTTTAAACGTTAGAAAGCATTAAAATAACTGTGTAAAATACAAAAGAAAAAATATTTCTACTGTTTTTCGCCCCCATTAAAATTATATCAAATTTGACTATTGTTATCGTTCAAATAAATAGTTAATGATTTTATTAATAAACTTATCGATTATTTTGTCACTAAAGAGTGTTTGGTAGTAATTCCATTATAGTTTATTAAGTTCAAGTGGAATCGAATAAATTCGGTAATCGAACTGGCGAGTTAACGATAGTATCGGTACGGCACTAGTTTGTCAATGAAATATTTGTCAAAAAATGTCAACAAAAGAAAATTTACAAAATGTTTCCTGTAAAGTCTGTATTAGTTAACTCAGCATACCTATAAATAAATGAACAAATATCGACACAATTGCAGAATAAATATGGAATGAACTATCTAGGTATCACATATTTTCTTGTTATTCTTTTGTTGCTATTGGATTGCAATTTTTTCTCGTGATGTTTGTTTTTAAGCTACAAACGCTACTGTCTTTGTTTCAGCTTGCCTGTACATACCGTTGTTTTGATGGGGACTAACAACTGAGCATGAATACTTGCACATTTTCGTTACCTACGCAATTGCACTCAAGATAATAAATTTACGCATCAGCACAAATATTAAAAAAAGTTACAAGCAAGTTTTTATTTTTATTTTGCTCTACGCCCCCTACGCTCTATAACTTCGCTAAGCACAGATATAATAACCCTATTCGCTTCGCTATTAATTAACCTAGAGTGTGCATTTGAAAACACCGGCTCGACCCAGGCATTTTTAAGACCAGATATCTGCGGTCACGGCACCATTGTAACTCCCCTCCGGGCAGCCAAGTACTTTAGCTATCCATTGGTCTGTCTTCCTTAAACCCCTTCAATCATCTACAGAGATAAGCAGTCTGTGAATTCATGAAGACGTTGATAGTATTGGCCAAATTTGATCGTCTATATTGAATGGACCCACGTTGTGTTATTAGTAACCTAAATACTTTTCTGGTATGCCTAGCTCAAGCCGATGCTTTCTTATCAAATGCACTATAACTAAACCTATCTTATGACTGAAAAGCCTTATCACAAATATCTTAAAACTAACAATTTGGATAAAATATTTATAAATAAATTAAATAATATAACATAACAAGTATTTTAGTAGAAATGAGGTTAGGATAGAATAATAGGATAGGGTTTCTTTTGGAAAACCTACAACCAACCTCACAGACACATGTCTTGTGAGTTTGGTGGGACCGCATACCTCCATAGACCTTATCAATCAACTGGGATGGTCAATCGATAAAATCAAGCCCCGGGTCCCTTCCAAATCCTCTCCGTGCAAAATGGCACTGTTACCGAGTGTATAAGTATTGCACGACAGTGGTGCTTCAACAAAGACGCGAACAGGGATAGGGACGTGAAAACCTAATTTTGCAAAGAAGGTAGTTGGATGAAAAGTACATCAACAGCACGTCCGTTCCATATCACTGTATCCATGTATCACGTACCAATACAGGCACAAAATCCATTAGAATGCCAAGATTTGACATAACCAACAGATCACTTGAGTGTTAGTAAAGTTGCCATGTCGCTAGCACACATGACAATGAAACCACTCAGACAAGAGCAGACAAGGTCTAACAAATCATTTCACGAGCTCTACTTCCTTGTAAAACAAGTCAACAGCCGAGCATTAGTTACTCTGAAAATGTTATGCAATTCTACTACATTGTCCAAGATAGATATGAAAGGTATAGTGTGTATTCCAAAGAGACTAAGATTAACAGTCTAATTATCGTTTTCCATGATCTACTTACCCTGGCAAAAGTGTCCAAAATGATTCCTGGAGCACAATCATAATTGCATTCTTAGATGTTATCATAATTATGCCACAGGGAACATCTGTATCATAATGCTAGTCAACAGCCAATCATGTACTAAGATAACCAGGCTAGTTTATATCAAAGTAAAATTGGAATAGTAAATAGGTAGAATAAAGTGATATAAAATATCACTAATTTGTGTAGTTTGTGTCATGTAAGTACGCATATTGCCACATGACACACTTCTACCAACATGGAAGAACTCACCGTCAACTCGATTGCATTGTTCAAATAGATAACTAGGTATTGAAAATGCAAATGACTAGGTAAAGTTACTTTAAAATACATTAGGCTTTCACAACAGGGAGGGATAGCATAATGAGGAATAAAGCAACATCATAATAAAATATAACATGATGCAAAATATAATTCAGAGACCCCAAGAAAGATCTCCAAACTATACAATAATTTGAGTACTTAATATTATAATAATAATAGCAAGTCTCAATCAAAAGATAGTAGGTCATTGCATGAAAGGCACCGTTTGCTCACTATAACACTCGACTAGTTTATTGAGTTACATGCCCAAATTAACTGAAGTCAATCATGTGAGGGAAACTGCATACCACTCATACAATAACCAAACACATTAAATATTCATGCTCAAAAGAGTAATCCTTGTGTGACAAGTACCGTCTCAGATGATCAATGTTGTCATTTTAGATAAATGTTCTGAAAGCTATATAGATTCCAGAAGTTAGATATATGAAAACAATGATATCCTGTTCACATAATACTGAGTAAGATTTAATATCAAGTTTCATAAAGTTGGGCAAGTTCCATATCTTAGACTTTAAAATATGAAATGAGTGGTTAGACTTTGTCCAATATAACTGTATTTCTGAATTTAAGCATTCAAGTATGTAGGTATTTTAGACCAATAAATAGGACTAGACACATCAAATATGTGAACAGAACATTTCTTACCGCACAATACCCAGTAGTTATGCCCCATAATTTGTAAACAGTACAGGCAAGGAAACCAGTACTTACATCAGAGTTAAGACCTTGATCGTTAGATAATACCGAACCAATACCAGTATGATACCTAGTTAGTATACACACAGAACACACTAACAGCGTTATAAATGGGAACACAGATTTTCCTTTAATTAACCGGGGGTACATTTTAGGAAACATGCCCTACTTACCCGCACTCCACCTGTCTATTAAGTGGATGTTCCTCATACCTCCCTCATTTTAGCAGAGCTTTCTCACACAGGAAACGCTTTTCTAAACTTGGCTGACAGTTTTCAGCTAACGCACGCGACGGAATTCAAAATAAGACTCCTCGAGACATCCTAATCTAGCTCTATTTATACTTATTTTTGGTCCCTGTTTTATTCCCATAAAAGGCAATGAATCGTCCACCTCCCCGTGTCCTAAAACCCTACCATATTTGGTCATTTTCAAATCAATCCAAAATTTTCCCTTCCCAAGTTTTTTGTTGCCAGCCTCTCGTTCCTGACTCGCCCTCAAAATCCTATATTTGTCTACCTAGGTTTACGCATTGTACTTTTGTACCAATTTATTTGCACAAAATATAACAATATGGCACTTCCATTCATTTTCCAACCAGACTCTCTAATTTCCACTCATTCTTATTGATCGACCGATAGAATTTAGTACCAAAACATAGGTAAAACTAATTAAATAAGTACATATACCTATACTATACATACATAAATAACTAATAAAATGAATCGATATTTTAATCATTTTAGTAAGATAATAGCTTGTCATCTTTAAGTAATACATACAAGTCTTTGTAATGTTACATTATCTAATCAATATTTACGCTAATATTAATTTACGCCTTCTCATACATTATTTATCTTTTATTGCTTGTTACTTTCGCCCGCAGTCACCATTTTAGACAGTTAATAAGATTTTCTAACATGAATATATTTTAATAGCAAGGACTATAAAGTTATTAAATTGGCCTAAAATAGGGCAAAATCCCGAAATACACCCGCAATTGCGCTAAACTACTATTGGTTGATGAACTAAGTTAGGTAACATTCAGATATGAACGACAAGACCATAGACAAGATGATTACTTTTTTAATGTCCCTTTTACATTAGTCAACACATTCCGATCAAATGGGCGATGCTAGTACCACAGAATAGATAATTTTACCGCGTTTAGTCAAAGCAGCCTGCATCTTCAAATATTCGTTTTAATGCAAATGGTCGGCAAGAATGCCTGTTAACATTATCATAAGAACTTCAAGAATTGACCTAGCTGTTTAAGAGTTGACAATATAATAACTATTCTTTTCATAGTTCTCAACACCAGAGACATTCTGGCGTTGGCTAGTTTTGATAGTATTACGTCAAATGCCGTTTTTTAGATATCAGTACTTCAGATTTTATTACATCTTAAGTATTTATTCGAAAAAAAATAGCTAGTAGATACATGCGAAGCGTGAGAAAAAAAAAATGGTGGTACTGTTGGGTTGGACCGGTACAAATGCGACCTGTAGAAGAGAACATACAGACATACGAAATAATTTTTGCCCAAGCTGAAGCAGAGACGCTTCGCTCGCACTTCGTGCTCGCTCGGTCAACTAACTACAAAACAAGCATGCTTCGTTCGTAGAAAGCAAGTTCGTAAAGGCTTAATATAAAAGCTTTCTTGTTTAATTAGAGTAAATTTACCAAAACACAATTTAACTATTCCGAAATACATATTCGCTAGAAAATAATATTTTATTAATCACAAGGATCCATATTACAAACTCTACCATATGGTCTACAATTAAATTAATTAATGGACGATTCTTTACAATATTAAAAAATGGCGACATTTGAAGGAATGTATTTCTCTATTCGCAACTTTGACATAATTGCCTAGTGGCTTGTTGCAACACAGTGCAAAGGTTTGAGGTCAGGTTTGAGTAATTTTTTGTTGTTCTTGTGGGCTTTGTCGTTTGTCAATAGATTAATATTAATTAGTTTCTTTTGTATTTGTACCTTTACAAACCCAATTTCCTATGCAAATTTTGTTTTATATGTAAATGCGTGCGATTTCGTTATGTTTAAGTTAAGGTATTTCGTTGTTTTTTGTTTGGAAAATTTTGCTTTTTCGGGAAGTTGTTATGAGATAACGAATCACTACAACGAAACAATAGCAAACTGAGAGCATTACAACTTTCAAATTAAAGCATTTTTATGTTTTTTTGAAGCGGCAAATAAACAGTATTACAGATTCCTGAAAAATCAATGAAATCCTTTTTGTTTTGGTTCTAAATGCGTAATGCAAGCTTTTGCCCCTACTCTAGACGATAAACACATATAACATAGGACAATAAACACATAATATATATACAGGGTGTTTGGTAATCCTTTACTTATTACTTATATTACTTATTACTTATCCTTACTAATATTATAAATGCGAAAGTCCGTTTGTTTGTTTGTTTATTTGTTTGTTACGCCTTCACGTCTTAACTACTGAACCGATCATCATGAAATTTTGCATACACGTTCTGAGGGGTACAGAAAAGGACATAGGGTACCTTTCATCCCGAAAAAGGAACCGTTCCCGAGGGATAGACAAAATAATATCCACGCAGACGAAGTCGCGGGCGGTCGCTAGTCCTTACTAATATTATAAATGCGAAAGTCCGTTTGTTTGTTTATTTGTTTGTTTGTTTGTTACGCCTTCACGTCTTAACCACTCTACCGATCATCATGAAATTTTGCATACACGTTGCCAGGGGTACAGAGAAGGACATAGGATACCTCTCATCCCGAAAAAATGTTTCGTTCCCGAGGGATAGCAAAAAAACTCTCCACGCAGACGAAGTCGCGGGCGGCCGCTAGTAGTCTTATAAAGCCGAATATGGTAGATAGGGACCATCAAACTGAACAACTTTTACTATGGACCAACTCTGAAATCACGAAAAAAAACCAGCTGTTTCATACAAAAATTAATAACGAAAATATCAAAATGTATGAAACAGCTAATTTTTTTCGTGATTTCAGAGTTGGTCAGTAAAAGTTGTTCAGTTTGATGGTCCCTATCTACCATATTTGGCTTTATAAGGCTATTACCAAATACCTTGTATAATAGGGAATATGCATAAGTCACCGATTTTGATGAATTTGAGCTTGATCGCTGCGGACACTTATAAAAACATGATGGAACAGGAAAAAAAAATATATATATTTGTTATATCACACGATGAAATCAGGGGAAAATAACGATATTTTTTTTTCATTTTCGGATGTAATGCACTTTACAGTCAGATAGAATATCAAATAAGAAATAATATTTTGTAAGACACATATATACTTAAACGCAAAATTTAGGGAGATAATTGAAGATTATTGGCTAACTCCATATTAAACGCGCCAAAACACACCCGAAACGTGATGTGTGACGTCACCGTTTTGTATGGAGCGTTTTCGGCGGGTGCTGCTGCGCGCTAATTTCAAGTAACTATATCACGAGAAAAAAACGCAAGAGAAAAGTTTTAATATTACAGTTAATTTTCTCAAGCATTATACTTTTGATTAAGATTAAAAAAAAATTGATGCATATTCCCTATTAGCGCCAACGCCAGTATTCTATATTTGCGAATTCGAGTAGCTTTCCTGCACTGCATTAAGTGTATCTTTATTTACCGCTCGTGACATACCTTTGAGTAAGGCTGTTGCTTAAGGCAAATCCTGAGTAATTAGCTCATGGATGAACTATATCTACAATAAACTGAATATTATTTGTACCTATATTAAAAAGGTGAGATGCAAGTTTTTGTTTGAGCATTAGACAATAATCACGTATAAAATCAGACAAAAAAACATAACTAGCGTCAACGCCAGTATTTCTGTATTTGCCAATGACATCTTAATATTCCTGCTTCAAATACATCGTAGTTTTCTGCTCGTGCAATAAGTTTGTATGAGGCCGTTCGTCAGAGGTGAAGCCTGAATAATTCGCTCATTAATAGGGAATATGCATCAAATTTTTTTTTATCAAAATCAATAGTATAATGCGTGAGAAAATCAACTGTAATATTGAAACTTGTCTCTTGCGTTTTTTTCTCGTAATATAGTTACTTGAAGTTAGCACGCATCAGCTCCCGCCGAAAACGCTCTATACAAAACGGTGACGTCACACATCACGTTTCGGTGTGTTTCGGGCGCGTTTAATATGGAGTTAGCCAATAATCTTCAATTATCTCCCTAAATTTTGCGTTTAAGTAGATATGTGTCATACAAAATATTATTTCTTTTTCGATATTCTATCTGACTGTAAAGTGCATTATATCCGAAAACGAAAAAAAAATATCGTTATTTTCCCCTGATTTCATTGTGTGATAAAACGAAAATAATATTTTTTTTTATTTTTCTTTCTGTTCCATCATGTTTTTACAAGTGCCCGCAGCGATCAAGCTCAATTTTAGGAAAATCGGTGACTTATGCATATTCCCTATTGCCTGAAGGAGGCTAAACTTTCTCTGCAAAAAGTTTAATGTTTTTTTTATTCCTTGTAGGTTTGAAAAGTGAGACGCAAGCTTTTGTTTGAGCTTTAGGCGATAAACACGTATGTTATTAACTCTAACGCCAGTGTTTCTCTGTGTGCCAAGGTTAAACTTTTTTTGCAATAAGTGCAATTTCTTTTCCTGGATTCGAAAACAATAAACATGTAGGCAATAGACACGTACGCTATTGACGCTAGCGCCCTTGTTTCTGTGTTTGCCAAAGCCTGCATCAAATGCACCGCTCTCGTGCAATTCGTTTCAGTGAGGCCGTCGCCAGAGGTGAAGCCTGAATAATCCGCTCATAATTGCCTTAATATCGGAAAATCAAACTTTTCTGCATAAGCTTAAAATATTATTCCTTCTAGATTGGAAAAGCGAGACGCAAGCTTTTGTTTGAGCTTTAGGCGATAAACACGTACCTAACAGCAACGCCAGTGATTCTATGTTTGCCAAAGCCAGTAGCGTTTCTGCATCAAATGCACCGCTCGTGCAATACGTTTGAGTGAGGCCGTCGCTAACATGAATAATTCGCTCATTATTGCCTTAATGCTGGAGATGAAATAAAAGACTTTTTAACGGATACTAGCGCGGTTTTATTGAAAGTGCTTTGGTAATTAGTTGGTATTTGGTTTGATTTTTGATTTTCCCGACGTTTCGGCACCTTTGCAGCTGCCGTGGTCACGGGGGGGCTGAAGCTACTCGTGAGCCTACCCTCAAGCGATGAATTTTTTTAAGACGTTCAGAAATTAATATTTTACAATTTTATTTATCTTTTTAATTGGTTTAAGTTGATTTTGTGATTTAATTAATGCTAAAGAGAGAGAATCTACTGAAACTACCACCATTTCACAAAATTGGGAGGCCCCTCCAAGAAGGAAATGGCGAAATAAAACTTGGAGAGGAAAGCCGACCTCCGTCTTTTATATTTATTAATTTATTTGCAAAAGGAACTAACCGTATCATTAGATCTTGCAGTGTGTGTATGGGGCTTCAGCTTGTGAATGATGGGGTCCCAAGCTGGTGGAATTTTCCAACCATCATCTCTATTGAAATTAGGATATTTATTTATTTCGATAGCCTCGCGGAGCATTCTAGGAATAAATCTACGTTCCTTAGCAAGGATTTGGGGTTTGTCAAATCTAATGTAATGGTTGGGCCCCTCAAAGGCGTGATCACACACTGCAGACTTGTTATCGCGCCTATGTTTCATGTCAGCTACATGCTCTTTAACGCGGGTCCCTATACTTCTCTTTGTTTGCCCGATGTAGGAGAGCCCACAGTCACAATCTAGTTTGTAGACGCCTGCGGCTTGAAGGGGGATGTTACACTTGACAGGTCGTAAGAATTGGTTGATCTTCTTCGGCGGCTTGAAGTAAGTTTTGATTGACGCTCGCTTCAGAATGTTTCCAATCTTGTCAGTGACACCCTTCAAATAAGGTAGGGTGGCAGGTTGACGCTCTACTGTGGCTGGTTTGTCGCGTTTTCTGTGACGAAGGCGTGGTACTTGCAACTTGTTTTTACGCAGTACTTGTTTGACGTGCTGAAGCTCAGCCGTCAGGTGTTGTTTGTCACAGAT
Source organism: Agriphila tristella (assembly GCA_928269145.1). Lineage (NCBI taxonomy): Eukaryota > Metazoa > Arthropoda > Insecta > Lepidoptera > Crambidae > Agriphila > Agriphila tristella. Next base: position 49,896,581 of record OV743431.1, on the reverse strand, counting down.
GCCGCGGGCTCTCTGAAACAAAGATTTCCCTACGGTAGCTAACTGTATAGGATGATGGTGAGAGTCACCATTGAGGTATCTGTCTGTATGGGTTGCTTTACGATACACTGTATGGCTCAAGGTTTGGTTCGGATTCCTGATAATGAGAATGTCTAGGAAAGCTAGTTTATTATCTGCCTCTAACTCCATAGTAAATTGTATGTTGGGGTTTATGGAGTTAAGATGGTTAAGAAAAGCAGGGACACTGTCTCTAGGTAGTATTGTGAAAGTGTCATCTACGTACCGTTTGTAGAACCGGGGAGTCACTGGTGCTGTGGCTAGTGCTTTCTCCTCAAAATCCTCCATGAAAATGTCAGCAACAATGGGGGATACAGGAGAGCCCATTGCTACGCCATCCACTTGCACGTAGAACTCCTCGTTTCATAACAGATTTGGTAGCATTAAATCAACAAATAGATCGCTTGTCCAATGACCTGAAGATAAAACTTGCCACGGAGGACTTTAACCATTACATTCTGGTGCTAAATAAACGCGAAACAGCCGTATACAACGAATGTAAGCATAGACAAATTTCTAAATATGAGAAGTTGCACAAACGTCATCATGCATTTCCGTACGATACGAACCATAGAGTAGAAGATGACACCCGTCAATGTCAAACCCGTGCAGTTGTCAATTTATCAAAACAAATATTGGATGAAGCTACTTTAAAAGTATTAAATAAGGGTCTGAATTTCGCGGTAACACCTCGCAGAATACCGTATGAGGATATTATCTGCAGCGTAGAGGATTGTCTAGTTAAAAATCAGATCAAAAAAGAGGACAGTGAAGCTATACGTCAAGATATTTCATCTGTTTTACGTCGTAGTAAACTGCCCAAGCAAAATCTTCCTTATGATGAAAACGTCGCGTTGAAGAACTTACGCACTAGACCTGAATTAACTATCCTTCGAGCTGATAAAGGTAACGCAACGGTAGTTATGGATACGTCGGATTATAACGCAAAAATACAAGAACTTTTGAGTGATGAGAAAACCTACAAACATGTTAAATGTGATCAAACCGCCAAGATCCTTAATAATACGAAAGAACTCATCAAAAAACATTCAGAACAGTTAGATCTTGACGTCGATTATCTTATTCTATCCTGCCCTATACCGCCGAAACTGTATGGGTTACCGAAAATACACAAAGACAATGCTCCGCTACGTCCCATTGTAAGCCAAATTGACTCACAAACCTACAAATTAGCTAAACACGTAGCGAAAACACTCACACCACTGAGAGGTAATACATCAGCGTTTGTAAAAGATTCCTACCAGTTTGTCAGTGAGATACAACATCTACATCTCGCTGATGATGAAACTATGGTTAGTTTTGATGTTCAGTCCTTATTCACATGCTTACCAGTACAGGACTGCATTGATATCAACAGGAAAAAGCTAGTTGATAACAACATGCCAATTGAATATGCAGAACTACTAGAATTATGCCTAACATCTGGCTATCTGTTATGGAACGAGGAGTTCTACGTGCAAGTGGATGGCGTAGCAATGGGCTCTCCTGTATCCCCCATTGTTGCTGACATTTTAATGGAGGATTTTGAGGAGAAAGCACTAGCCACAGCACCAGTGACTCCCCGGTTCTACAAACGGTACGTAGATGACACTTTCACAATACTACCTAGAGACAGTGTCCCTGCTTTTCTTAACCATCTTAACTCCATAAACCCCAACATACAATTTACTATGGAGTTAGAGGCAGATAATAAACTAGCTTTCCTAGACATTCTCATTATCAGGAATCCGAACCAAACCTTGAGCCATACAGTGTATCGTAAAGCAACCCATACAGACAGATACCTCAATGGTGACTCTCACCATCATCCTATACAGTTAGCTACCGTAGGGAAATCTTTGTTTCAGAGAGCCCGCGGCATCTGTGACAAACAACACCTGACGGCTGAGCTTCAGCACGTCAAACAAGTACTGCGTAAAAACAAGTTGCAAGTACCACGCCTTCGTCACAGAAAACGCGACAAACCAGCCACAGTAGAGCGTCAACCTGCCACCCTACCTTATTTGAAGGGTGTCACTGACAAGATTGGAAACATTCTGAAGCGAGCGTCAATCAAAACTTACTTCAAGCCGCCGAAGAAGATCAACCAATTCTTACGACCTGTCAAGTGTAACATCCCCCTTCAAGCCGCAGGCGTCTACAAACTAGATTGTGACTGTGGGCTCTCCTACATCGGGCAAACAAAGAGAAGTATAGGGACCCGCGTTAAAGAGCATGTAGCTGACATGAAACATAGGCGCGATAACAAGTCTGCAGTGTGTGATCACGCCTTTGAGGGGCCCAACCATTACATTAGATTTGACAAACCCCAAATCCTTGCTAAGGAACGTAGATTTATTCCTAGAATGCTCCGCGAGGCTACCGAAATAAATAAATATCCTAATTTCAATAGAGATGATGGTTGGAAAATTCCACCAGCTTGGGACCCCATCATTCACAAGCTGAAGCCCCATACACACACTGCAAGATCTAATGATACGGTTAGTTCCTTTTGCAAATAAATTAATAAATATAAAAGACGGAGGTCGGCTTTCCTCTCCAAGTTTTATTTCGCCATTTCCTTCTTGGAGGGGCCTCCCAATTTTGTGAAATGGTGGTAGTTTCAGTAGATTCTCTCTCTTTAGCATTAATTAAATCACAAAATCAACTTAAACCAATTAAAAAGATAAATAAAATTGTAAAATATTAATTTCTGAACGTCTTAAAAAAAAAATTCATCGCTTGAGGGTAGGCTCACGAGTAGCTTCAGCCCCCCGTGACCACGGCAGCTGCAAAGGTGCCGAAACGTCGGGAAAATCAAAAATCAAACCAAATACCAACTAATTACCAAAGCACTTTCAATAAAACCGCGCTAGTATCCGTTAAAAAGTCTTTTATTTCATGTCTAGTGAGCGCGTAAGCTTGAGAAGTGAATTAATGCTGGAGGTTTAAACTTTTCTGCAAAAAGCTTAAAATATTATTCATTTTAGATTGGAAAAGCGAAACGCAACCTTTTGGCCTAGCTTTAAACAATTAACACTTATGTCAAGAAGCTAACGCCAGTGTTTCTGTGTGCCAAAGTCAAACTATTATTGCATTAATTGCAATTCTTTTTCCTGGATTCGAAAAACCAGACGAGAGCTTTTGTTTGAGTTTTAAACAATAAACACGCATAACATTAGGCAATAAACACGTAGGCAATAAACACGTACGCTATTAACGCTAGCGCCCGTGTTTCTGTGTTTGCCAACGCCAGTAGCGTTCCTGCATCAAATGCACCGCTCGTGCAATACGTTTGAGTGAGGCCGTCGCTAGAGGTGAAGCCTGAATAATTCGCTCATTATTGCCTTAATGCCGGAGGTTGAAATTGGCACGAGATTCGCGCCCCGAGTAATTGCGGGTATGAATGGTGAAACACTCGATAAGCTGTTGGATAATGATTCTATTATATTCAGTCTGTAATTTTATCGTAGTTAATAGCCTTAATAAGTTAAGCATAGATAATTGGATTATTCTTTAAATTAGACAATAAGACACTTTTTCGTTATTTTCTTTGAATTCAATGAAACATTTTTTTATTACATTTAAATATAAAACTTTGATCTGTCTTGGAAAATGACATACCTACTCATATTCTTGACTTAATCTACTCTTATTATTGACAAAGTTTGTTCAATAAAATTTGCGAGCAAAAGTAAAATTGTGTTTATATGTAACCGCGTCGGTGGTCTAGTGGTTCCCCTACCCGTCTAAGACGCAGGGGTCCCGGATTAGATTCCCATGAGGGTACAATTTGTACTCGGTTTGGTTGGTGGTAGAGCTTATATTTTCAAGACTAGACGGACTACGGCTAGCTACCAACAATTTAAAAATTGTTGTGTTCCGGCAGTTAGAGGTAAGATAGCCAGTTCTTCAGTGATGAGGATTCCGGGTGTAGTGCGCTTCCACCTTCGGCCTTATCGTCACTTAACATCAGGTGAGGTGAAAGCCAAGCACTATCCCTTTGTGCATCAATTTTTATTTATCCGCTAAGCTTTTTCATTACTCTTGAAGTTTTATATCACATGAGTAAAAAGAAAGGAACAGAGACAAAGCTTCCTAAGAACGTGAAATTCAAACTTGCAACTAACAAAACAAATGATGCCCTATGATTGTCCACTGGCTGGCTGTCAAAACAGATTTTTTCCTTGTACGCGACAAGCGGCCAGTGGACACGCACGCACACATGCCCTGCGTGCTTGTAGTGGTGCAACCGATTTGCGCGGTTGTATGAAGCTTTGTCTCTGGTCCTACGTAGTAGTTATTATTTCCTCTGTGTATATATTTTAGAGTACTGCAATTAAACAAAGAATATAGCGTTGCTTTATTCACATCCCGAGACTCGTGTAATTTGCTTGCGGTTTCAAAGGAACCCGAAAGACGTTTGAACTGCACTGCATGCGATTCCTACATGCAACTGACTTTGGCGCTTCAATTTTTGGTCTTATTTCCTAAATTATCGGCTCTTATTGACGTATAGCTGTTATGAATAGAACATAGCTTTTTAAACACAAAATTGGTCTTCATTGAGAAAACTTTGAGCATTATTTGCACGCGATCTGCTTTTGTTTTGTTCAATCGGGGGCTCAACGAAATTATGGGGTAACAGAAGCCTCATCCATAATTGATTATTTTTTAGAGTGAACGTAATAATTGAATAGTGTCACGGATCAATTATTGAAACTTTACATAAATGTGAGCACTGTTATTTTCTCTTTAAGCGAAATGTTTTTATTTAAATAATGAAATAGAAATACCTATTGCTTTTCTAACGCTAGTTTTATTCATACACAGAAACTGAAGAAGTTTTTTAAAATTATATATAATTAATTCAATGTTGTAATAATCGGATTTGTAAGTTACCTACTTTTAATCATGTTTGCTTCATTATTTTTATTGTTTTTAAAAAATGAAGCTTCTGAAACCTTTAAAAACTCAGATGCAGTTTTATACCAACTCAAATGTGTGATTATATGTTTTGACCAGCCCGCGAAATATTACAAATGAATATCTATAGTTAATTCTTTATGCATCGGTTACTCGTTTAATTTAGCATTGAAACGACAGTTTGCAACAATTCTAGTGTTGTTAACAGTTGCGGCCTATAAAATTCTTGTTTCCATAAAAACAGTGATTGTGAAGAGTTGCGACACGAGACCTTCGACCATTTATCGGCCGGGGTTTAATTGTGTAGGCCTTTTTCGGTGCAGTAGAGTCTTAAAATGGCCTTCGATTTCTATATGACATTGAGGCAATTGAACGATGAGTCTCTAACCGACTTCCAAAAAGTAGGAGTTTCTCTGTTCGTCTGTATATTTGTTTTTTTATGTGTATGTACACCGATTACTCGAAAACGGCTGGACCGATTGAAATGATTCAAACGTTATTACATTAGGTAAACTCCCAAGTTGGTAAAATTTGGAAATCGGTTCAGTACTTTTCAAGTAATCTTGAAAAAAGCACGAAAAAAGTATGATTTTGTGTGAATTACCTCGATGATAATGGTCGTATTACTTCTTTGTTTATAAACTGAACAAGATAATTATTTTTTTGTTGGAAGAGGGATATCTGTGTAGTTCTTTAACCGATTTAAAAAAGGAGGTTCTCAGTTTGACCCGTATGTATGTATGTTTCTTCGCAATTATCCCACGTTTGGCTGAGCCGATTTTACTATCTGAATAATATACCCACAAGGTACTTACAGTAAAATAAAAAAAAAATTGTTAAAAAAAAAACAAAAAGCCGACTTCAAAAAACCTACCTCTAAAAAGCAAGAAATAATATTCGTAATAATAAAAACACGTCTATTGAAGTCGGGTGGGGCTTTTAGAATAAAAAAGGAATCTGTAACTCAGCCCCACCCGACTTCAATAGACGTGTTTTTATTATTACGAATATTATTTCTTGCTTTTTAGAGGTAGGTTTTTTGAAGTCGGTTATTTGTTTTTTTTAAACAATTTTTTAGCCAGACGACTACTCTTTTGAATATATTTTTTTGAATACATAACATTATCGCGGTACATTAAAATTCATGTATTATTGTTGTCTGTTTTTTTATTATTATTCTGTTTATTTTATTTTAGATCATGAGGTGTTTTAAACATCAAAAAAGATTTTTCATCATTATCTTTTCCTGTTGGCTTTACTTCACATACATGGGCTTGGTCAGAGATTCAGTTGGTTCGGTAATAAATTTCCATAAAGCATTACATCTTTAAAGCAGCATCCTTGGATGTAGAGCCGATAACTTAACAAGGAAACATAATGGCGAAGGCAATGGACGGACGGACATCCTCGCCGTATCGGCCATCGGCGGACCGTGGATCCGGTATATTGTCCACTGGCAAACCCACCTTTACACTGCGAGCGATGCGATGTTAAAGCTAATTCATGCTCTACTAGGCTTAGTTTAGATTAGGGTTACATCAAAAGCTCGGCTTTGACCATTATAGTAGTATAAAAATTTAATGATAGTGGTTAAAGTTTGTTTAAAAATATAATAATATTTAATTTGTCCATGGTCCGGTTCAAGCACTATCCTACTTAATATTATAAATGTGAAAGTTTTTGGGTTTGGATGTTTGTATGTTTGTTCCTCAATCACGCAAAAACTACTGAACGGATTTGGTTGAAATTTGGCACACAGATAGTAAATATATTAATGGTGTTGTTGCCTTCAATAACAATGTGTCATAATTATTGTAGCCTGCATTGTGTTCGCAGGCGATCAAGGGGCCTACTCAAATGGCCATTCTACAAAAATTAACGCTAGTAGAATAGAATAACAATGTATGGGGCTAAGCGTTAGCTTATGTCATTCCTATACATTATTATTCTATTTAACCAGCGTTAATTTTAGTAGAATGGCCATCTCATGTACCTATATCAAAATAAGAGTGTGTAGCCGTTCAGCTGCCTTTTACTAGTAAAAAAGAAGTCCATACATAAAAATTAAAACAGACTGAGCGAGATTAAATTAAAGCTCACTTTCCACTGCTTAGAGTGTGGATTTTAAGGAGCCATTTAAAAGTTAACCATTCAAAACTCAAGTACTTTCGCTGCTTCACATCTTGTAGTGGAGGGCGGATTGATGGTTGCTAGTGAAATGATTATACGGTGCTGAATGCTAAAAGGAGTTCTGTTCATACTTTCATTATCCGATTTAAAACCATTTTGTATAGTTTGTGGTCCCTATTGGCATCTTTATACGGTATTTTGAATTCAATATACCTATACCTTTTAATCGGTTCAACGGTTTTTTTATAGTGACAAGCGTAGCGATCGATTGTGATCAATTTCGTGCAAATTCAACCAGTTTCCAGCTCGTTACTACTTATAACCGAAATCTGGTATTTCAGTGTTATTGCTAGGTGTTAGAAATAGTAATTAAGTTTAATTATGATAAGACTATCTATCGATGTAAAAGTTCTGATCAAGCAGACAAACTATCTAGTACAATTTTATGAGACACTTGTAAACCTGCTTTTATTGTGTCTAATAAAAGAAATAAAAATAAAATATCATAAAAAGTACGTAACTAATCAGTGCAATTTCTATAATTTCTATGTTTAGTGCAAATTCTATTCGATTCATTTCTATTATGGTTAAATTAGTAACGGAATGGCGCGTCAGTGCGCATAGAAAGCGTTTCACAACGCTCCAATGGTTATCCAATGGACTTAATAAATTGTAAGGACGTGGATACTCGTCGAGACATGGCCTTTAAGATTCGTGAAGATCTTATATCTTTTAAACTAAGAATTTTAGTATTTTCAGTAACTTGTTGGGTTTTATTCGAAGTTCAGACGAATTGTGAATATAAAAGATGACCTTACGTTTTTTGTCTCAAAATAAATAAACTACAGTCATCATTTACGATTTTTTATTGATAGATAGTAATTTGTAAAGTCAGACAAATTATGTGAAAGCTATGAACAAATAAAATTGTTACTGCTCAATATGGATGAATGCATAAAACTAGACCATAAAATACTTGTAAAAACCGGCCAAGTGCGAGTCGGACTCGCGCACGAAGGGTTCCGTACCAAAAAACAGCAAAAAAAATCACGTTTGTTGTATGGGAGCCCTTAAATATTTATTATTTTATTTTTAGTATTTGTTGCTATAGCGGCAACAGAAATACATAATCTGTGAACATTTCAACTGTCTAGCTATCACGGTTCATGAGATACAGCCTGGTGACAGACAGACAGACAGACAGACAGACAGGCAGACAGACAGACAGACGAACAGCGGAGTCTTAGTAATAGGGTCCCGTTTTTACCCTTTGGGTACGGAACCCTAAAAATGTTGCATGTTTATTGCACAACCTTAAAACTGCAATAAAAAAGTTGACACTGTATCCACAGCATAAAATCATACGTACCCAGCATTTATAAACATTTTTCAATTTATAATCATTTGGCAAGCTTACTTTGTAACAGAATCAAGGTTACAACATGTTACGTTAAAAAATAAAACTCGTTTAAGTTCGTGACAAGAGTTTGGGACATTTCGTGTACGAAATAAATGCTAATTCTAAACGGTAAAAATCGAAGGGGCACGGTAAACGGGTAAAAAGCCATTCGTAACGTAATACTTGATTGGGTTCTCGAAATAAAGTGAAATATTGGCCGGTGGAAATAGACCAGGTTTATGTCTTGAAAAAGTAAACCTACTGATTTATTGGCATAAAAAATGTTAGGGTAGGTATTTCAGTCTGCCTTCAGTGATTGAGTACGCAGTGCTTTCAACTCTTTTTTATTGTTTTCCAATTATTGAGAATAAAAAGTTTTTTCCTATTTCATTCCATAGAAAATAGTGACTGTGAGGTAACGTCGCGTCGGGAGTTTAGGTAAAGGTAGGTGTGTAAAATTCTTATTACAGATGTAACACACCTGGATAATACATGTGATTTCATCTAATAAAACGTGAGGTAAGATAAAGTCACAGTTTCATATAGGTATGCTATGTTATTTATGTATACTTTTATAAAACTTTTTGCATTAATTTTCTATAATATTTTTTTATTGGTAGTGCTGTGTTTTTATTACAGATTAAAGTGAGGTTTTTTACACTTGCCGTGATAATTAACCGGGATCTGAAACTGGAATTGAACAGCAATAAAATATTTCGGTGTTCCAAAAAAATTTACCTACCATTTAAAATTCATGTTTCTCGTGATATATCAATTTGTGATACAGTGCTAATCAAGTTTTCCAGAACATAGGATCAACTGATCAAATGTTTTTGCTGACATTGATGCTTTTTTTGGCAAATGATCTAAAGATTTCGTCATATTTGGTGTTTTTCCATTAACAATACTAGTGAGATGTTTTTAAGGCTGCTGCTCATCTTAATACGCAAGTTATTTCTGTATTACAATTTGAATACGTATTTTATATAAAATTCTACAAACATTATGAAACATCTAACCGCTATGTAGTTTACATCAGAAACTAGGTCAAACGTATAATCCGCGATATGTCGCAAAATATAGTTTTATTCAACTATTTGAATGTCGCCAACTAATTTGCAAGAAGTTTACCTTCAAACGATAACGTTCAACCCACTAGCGTTATCAAGTGGAGCAAAAAATCGTGTTCAAGCATGATCAGTCTTGGAAACAAAAGAAGTAATTGCTTAGCTCTGATACCTTTCTTCCGTAAACCGAGGTCAAGCGTGACTGACGCGAATTCCTCAAACGAAAATATTCCTCATAATAACAAGAACTACGCACACTTAAGGAATATTGCAGTACAGAGTTCATTTAACATTGGTTGGAACATCCGCTCTAAAAGGACCTTTGTTCCCAAACAATTTAACCCTCACTAAAGTTCTATTTTCATTTGTCCGTTTTCGAAGCCGTGAAATAACTCAGATTGCATCAAATTGGATTTCAATGTCTCCAATTCGAAATTTTCAGACAATTGGAGCATATTTTAATAGTGGCATTCAACGGTTGTTTAATATTTCAATTACTTTAGAGTGGTTTTAAATAAACTATGGAAATTGATCTCTTTATTATAAATTGGAAAGTATGAAATATTACCATGTTGAGTGTTCTTTTAATATTAAATTGATTTCTGTATAACTGTGCTTTATGTGAATAGAACTCATTACAGACATCTATTCCAATATTAAAGTAAGTGAAGCGTATTTTCCCCACTGATAGGAAGAATATTAATATAAATAAAATTATGTTTTCTTCTGAAGGAAGAGAAAACTCTTTCCTTTTAATTTACAAGCTGTTTTACTGAGAGATTCATCACAGCTTTATATGGACGCTTGCGAAACCACCATGATATCATTTTATCATCATCATACATAACAGAACATTTTAGCCCACTGCAAGACGTTGGTTACTACAAAGTGTAAGTAAATAAGTATACACAATGCCAAACCATATTATAAGCACTCCACTTTGTAATGTTGTAAAGGAGCTTCCTCAATAATAAAAGCGATATAAAAGTGACATAACACGGTATTAGAAAACAACATTCGTTTTCATGTCCCCTCATAAAAATGTTTTTTTCATCGTTAGTCACTGACCACTTCCTCACATCCGGAATCTTCGGAAGAATTGAAGAGAGCCCCCTCAAATAGCCTACTTTCCTTTAGTTGACAATATAATAATACCATTATAACTGCATTAGTGGTGAATCTTCGTGGTAACTCAGACTTGTAGAAACTGTAGGACATTTGCGACAATATTGACATCGTTTTGGTTGTCATCGTGAAATGCCACCTCTTATTTTTTACACGACTACCCATGAAGAATTGTGGAACCCTCACACACAATGTATGTTTGTGGGTATGTGAGTTTTTTATGAAGCTGTCTAACGCAGTTCCATTATGCTCTAAGTAAAATATTTGCAAAAAGTAACATACCGAATTTGTTTCAAAGTTTCAATAAAATAATAGACGTTTAGACTGGAGTGTGCTAATCAGTATGAATAACACTAACGTACCAGTTTCTAGTCATAAAACTTAAAATCTGTATGAAGTCTCTACATAATTATTAGTGAACTCAAATGTGTAAAAATGAAAACAGCCACCTTACTTTTCAGAACATTCTGAACATCATAAATGCGTTAATAGAAATATCCCTTACCGACAAAATCAGTAAATTTCTGCAGGCATACAACATAAAGAAGTTTGCGAAACATATCTCAGCAAAAATCACGAATCTGACATTTGGTATAGTTGCAGACTGCGCGGAGCGTGGCATTTCGGCGCTGGCGCATACCGCCCGAGCCTTATTTGACATACCCATAACTATTTCACGACCGACTACCAAAGCAAATTGCACTTTAATTCCACTCTTATTTGGCACATTATTCAGAACTGCATCGGTGAACTAAATAAGAAGTGCGTAGAGTACATTCGAATGTGAATCTTATTTTGTAAGATTTAAGTCTTAAAGTATCAAAGTGGTAGTGAATGTGATGAGAGGCACAGATGAACCCTTCTAATAGCCTTGGATGGCGTAGGATATTTAAATTGTATCACAAAGAAACGTCTTCGTTCTTCGAAAAAAGTGCTTTAGTAACGTTATTATAATTATTGTTAAGTACTCCGAAAGGTCAATCTCAAAGATTGAGGCTTAAAAATTTTGCAAGACGGTTTTAAGTTCGGTGTTGGAATGGACTCGTAATAAAGAAATGCCACACTAATTGTTATACATAGAGGCATTTATGAAAAACTTATTTTAAATGTCAAAGCTACGAACAAAAGATTTTCGTCTCTACTTTGGCATTATTAAATTATTCAATAGAGAGGTCAGTGAATGTCTGAAAGCTTCTTATTCATTCAATAATGAATGTTTATTTTTATACACCCCTAAAAAGTTTTTTTGTTTATCACGTAATATGCTATTTTATTATTTTCTTTGGAAAGCTTATATCATAGTTTACAAATTACATGAAGAAAAGAGAGCTGACAAGATTTAACAAAAATATTTCATAAAAAATCTTGACAAGAAGCAAGCTGACAAATTTCACAAAAATATTTAATAAAAATTTTAGACAAGGAGCCCATTTTTAAGATAGTTGAATATCAATGAAGAAATAAAATTGCAAGAACTTTCTGTATCGATTGAGGCCACCTTATTTTAGGATTTTATTCAGCGTTTAATTTAATACCTAGTACCTGATCCGTATGATATAATTACTCTCAAAAAATAAAGTGAAATCTTTAAAAATTTTAGTAGTTAGTAGTACCTATGCAATAACAAAATAAAATTTTACCTCATATTATCATTGCAATAACTCAAGGTGTCGTAAGTTCGACACAGTTTAGTGACAATTACAAACTGACTATCAAAAGTAAGTGTGCGACAGTTATTCAAACCCAAATATGATCTGTTTGGTTACAACAATTCAATCATAACTTGACATAAATAATAAATGTATTCTTTCTAATGGCACTTAACAATGCAAAATATGACAATTAACATATAAAAGCCTGGCTTATAATAATAACAACGAATATTCATTATGTATTTCTATGAGTGTTAGCCACGGGCGCCCAACACGAATTCTTAACAAATTACCAATTAATTTTAATGTGAACAAAACGTTCAATGTAACAAAGACCACTTTTACTTTTGTTTCGAAATGTCCACAATTAGGTATATGAACTAACTGTAACAGGGTTTTGAATTGATAAGATCTTATGATTAAGTCACTAGTTGATCAGATCAATATGATTGAGTGGTACATACAAATTGAATAGTGTTTGTTTGTTTTATTGTCTGTATCTATCAAAAATAGGTTTTTAAGAAGACGTAATAATTTACGTATTTTCGGTTGGTGGTAGGGCTTATTTCATTTCAAGTCCGCCTGGCTAGCTCTACCACCTTTTGTGTTCCACCAGTTAAAGGTAACATAGCCAGTCCCTCGGTGGTGAGGATTCCAGGTGTAGTGCGTTTACTTACACTTTCGGCCTTATCGTCACTTAAACGTCAGGTGAGATGAATGCCAGGCACTATCCATTTGTGAAAAAATCTATAGTACCAGTATTGTGGAAAAAATCTAGTATGTTCAAGAATCACTTACTATTTTCTTCTTTGTTAAAAACAGGTAACTTAGGTAGGTAACTTATTTTGTGTTACATTATTTTTATTGAAGCTTGTACGGGTTTAATAAAACTCATGTTACTAGTACGAAAATGGGGTTATAGTATTTTGAAATTAAGGTATTGTGACATTTTATAAATTAACTTGTTTTGTTTATAGATCTCCTTTATATTAAGAAAATTAATTAACGTCATTTTTAAAACGACAAAAATGTTAAACATGTTAAAAATGGCCAGTTCGTTTTAGTTTCTTAAATTATAGCATCTCTGATATATATTTATTGAAATAAGATTAATCACTTATGTTTGAATTTTAATTATGATTATTTTATAGCAATGCCTAATAATATGCTATCAATTTTGTATTAGCTAGTTTTTTCTTTTTATTTATTTAAGTATTACCTACTTACATTTGTTAGGGCGCATAGAGTTAGAAGCTTGGCTCTACATGAGGATAACTTTTTGACAGTGCGGGCCCTATGATCTCGTCTTGGCAACATTTTACATGAAAATATTTTTGGAGCAATATCTACAAACTGTAAGTATTTGATTTGAACCCATAATTTCATCAAATCTTAGGCTGTATTTTTTATATTTACTCCAGTAAGTCTGCCTTGTCTATGCTATTAATGGTCAAGGTTTTGTCATTGTCGCCTGTCACTTGAGAGGCGAAAGTGAATTTATCACAAGTTGTCTCGTACTCTAGTTTCTAGACTATTGTTACAACCGATTTAATGTTACAGGTAATTGACTAGATATTTCATTTTAATTACTATGCAGGTCTTTAAGTATTACAATGCATGTTTAGCAAGGACATTTAACATGTTTGATTTAATAGGTTACATTTTGTTTTGATGATAAATTGCGTGCTTTATTATATCGGTTTAAAAAACTTTAGTGCCACGGTTACATTTTAGCAAGTTGAATACGTTTTCGTAACTAAGTACGTTAATGTCGTTTTTTGAGTGATTTCGTTTAAGAAACTTTCTATTTATTAAATTTTATAATGAGGTACATTAAACGACCTTTCTATCAAGAAAATCTATTTTCTTATTAGCAACGGTTGTTATAATCATGATCACGGAAGTTCTTCAATTATACTTCCAGTATTTTATTATATTTTTTATAATAGAAAATTAACTTATCGATTACTTGTAAAGCTCCTATTGTGTCAGGTAGAACGAGCGGATACACTGAAAGCCACAAGACGTTGCATTGTGGGAAACAGCAAAAAAAAGTCAGAATGAAGTGGAGCTCTCTTCATCTCCCAGACCTTTACAATGGCAACACTATAACTTATAACGACAATCGTAGTGAGAACGAAAGTGTTGCGCCATCGAGACGGCTTAAATAATTCGAGATGACGTATAATTAATTATAGGCTGGGCTTTCGCTGGCGTGAGAGTCGCCAAAAGCACAAGCTACAATGCGAGCTAAGCCACACGAAGATTTACTTAGCTTACCGATTTTTCCTGCAAGGTCAAGAAGCTTATACCTCCCTCCAATGGAGATTGCACGGCCATATGTCATAGTGAAGATTGAAAAAAGGTCCTTAAGTGACGTGACGGCTTATTGCTACCTCTTTCTTTAGTGTTACAATACGTGTTCGTTGTTCGTTCGTTCGTGAGAAACGAAAACGTATTGTAAAACGAAAAGAAAGAGATAGCAATACGCCGTCACGTCACTAAAGGACCTTTTTTCAATATTCACTATGACATATGGCCGTGCAATCTCCATTGGGAGTATAAGCTTCTTGTGCAAGGTAGTTTGATAATCAAACCATCAAAAGTATCCAGCTAGCTTATAGTGTAGGGAATGAAGCGGTCTTTTGTATGGAAACCCCAACATTAAATCCTCAGTCGATGAAAATTTGCAGGGATGTAATATAGTATGAACCAAAACCTTTGTACAAATATCCAAAAACAAAAAAAAAATACGTTTGGATAATTTCAAAAATACGTTTAATTTATGATAGGTACTTTATCATACTGTAAAGTTTCATCTACTGAGGATTTACTGTGGGGGTCCACTACCTTCCTTTCCTACACTATTAGCTGCAATGCCTTAAGACTTTAAATAGTTCAGTTAGGTTGCTTCATCATCATCATCATCATCATATCAGCCGCACGACACCCACTGCTGGGTATAGGCCTCCCCTAAGGATCTCCACGACAATTGGTCCTGCGCTGCCCACATCCAGTGGCTTCCGGCAATATTCACCAGATCGTCGGTCCACCTTGTCGGGGGCCTCTACCCAGGGCGCGGCGTCCGGTGCGCGGTTGCCATTCCAGAACCTTTCCGCCCCAACGGCCATCGGTTCTTCTCGCTATGTGTCCCGCCCATTGCCACTTCAGCTAAGCAATCCTTCGAGCGATGTCGGTTACTTTAGTTCTCCTGCATCTCCTTGTTTCTGATTCGAAAATCGGTTGCTTAGTCGGAATTATAATAATCTTTTCATATTATACACCACACTGCTAGGCGATCAAAACGGAGTTAGCTTAGTTAGTCAAACTATGATCGTTGCGTTTGCATCGTCATAGGTAGATAGCTCGCAAAGCAGCTAACTAGCTTAGCAAGTAGTCCATGTTATGAAGTGAAAAAGAGCTCCAGCTGCTACGATCTCTTAAGCGATGCTTAAGAGATCGTCCTAATAATAGAATACCACTACGAGATCATCGCAAGTTCGCGCGAATTTTAGTTAGTAGATTAGCTTCGTATCGCTTAGCTCGTGGTGTTACCTGCGCTAAATACGCGCTGTGTTTTGCTGTAATATGAGCAGACGTTTATGTAATTGTATGTAACTATCACATGGCATTAGTGATTGAGGAGTGAAGTGCGTTAATAGCAGGTGTAATAGTCGAAAAGTTGAAGAGTAACGACTTAAATTTAATTTCCTGAGAATATTTTAAGAGAATATTAACGAGGTTTGAACTGGTTTTAGAGTAATTGAATATGGTTGTTTTTATTATGTTTGGTCATGTAATGAAATCATTGGACACATATTTGATGTATTTGCTTTGGCCTGTCTAAAGACCACGGAGAGAATTAAATCAAATCAGCCAAAAGAATCAAAAATTGACATCCAAAAATAGGGCACTCATATTTGATCTTCTCAAAAATCAACCAAAATGGGTACCTACAGCAAAAAGCATCCAATATGCTACACTGACAATTCAGTTACTTTTATTTTTTTAAACTAAAAATTCACTAATTTGGACTTTTGCTGCGTCGCTAAAGCTAGGGTTTCCTAGGATGACAGTGCCGTCATATTACGCCCGTAATATAGCGGCGTTGAATGTTGTCTATGAAAACAAGATGGCGACGACACCGTAACGTCAGAAACCGCGCCGTATTGTTTACATAGACAACGTTCTACGCCGCTAAATGACGGCCGTAATATGACGGCACCGTCATCCTAGGAAACCCTAGCTTAACACTTTGATAAAAAGGCAAAACTGTTTGCTGTTTTACATACTACTTCTACAATGAACTATATTTTACTGAGGTTATTGTTTGTAAATATTAATAAGACCTTAGCTTTAATAAAATGTGAATTTTATATACATTATGTACTTAGTGAGCAATAAATTTAGTTGAGGGCGCCACTTAAGGGATTTATAGTCACCTTAAACTGGTTTTAGAGAAATTGAATATGGTCGTTTTAATATCTTTGGTCATGTAACGAAAAAATTGAACACAATTTTGATGTCTTCGCTTTGGCCTGTTTTTGATAAAAATGGTTTTGACTTATTATTAACAATAATTTTCTTTTTTCAGGTATGTACTGCACTTTGTAAGAAAAGTATTAATTAAAAACAAAACTTGATTCGACAAAGAAAAAGTAAGTACAGTAAGTTCGTCATAAGTTAGACTATTTCAGAAGATATATGGAAACCCGAACAATAATTTAATGTTTAAGATAACATTTAGTTTTTTACGAATCCTTATAAACGCTAAGCAAATCTACAGTAAAATAAAGATATCTCAAGTTGTGATTCCAGTCACGATATCGTGACCATTAACAACATTATTTCATACAAATTTCAAATAACTTGTCTGAAGTGGTATTCGAGTGTTTCTTTTGTTATATCGTTTAAATATACCGAGCAAGAGCAAAAAGTTATATGACGTGGATCGTAAAATGCATTTGAAGATATTAAAAACTAATGATTTTATTACTAACGATATAGAGTTGCTACAGATGATTAATATACGTAAGCTCCTTTAAATTTTAGTATAATTTTATATTATTCTCAATAAAAACATTGTTTCGAAGAATTGCTATTGATTTGTAACCGTAAACTAGTACCGCTAATGCGCATTTTTTTACTTTAGTACCAAGTCAAAATAAATATTTAAAAAAAGGACACAATCATTATATTCTTCATACCAGACTTATATAAATATATATTTAGGACATTATTTATTATCTCACCCATTTGTATTTCATTCCTGATAATGCAACAAAATGATAATCGATTCCACAGAATCAATTTAGATATGACGTAAAATCGGAAATATTTGGTATCGATCATTGCGTTTATGCCATGCATAAACTGATGCCATGCTAGACTCTGGATTTTGACATGTGTCAGAATTCAATGAGGGGTTTTCAAATTGACATTTAAAAAAATAAAAGTAACTATTTGCCTCACTAGATGGCGTTGATGGTAAGAGGGAAGTCAAAATTGGCTTTTAAAAATAAACGGCCAACCAACCGGCCAGTAAGCATGTACTGCACTGACCTCTATTATACAAGGAGGTCAGTTACTATACATCTGCCTCTTCGAAAAAAAAAACACTTTGAATACCCTATTTTTTTCAACGCCATCTATCGAGCCTACAGCTTTTTGTCATTTTGAAAAGCCCTCATTCTTAATATACAGACTGTAGTTATGAATTCATCATCATCACATCATCCTTCTAACCCTGTATAAAATGCCACTGTTACTTTCCATTAGTTGATTCCAAAGTACGTTTAAATGTCAGATTATGAATATTTTTTCGTCTATTAAAAAAAAGGTTGTAAGAGCAGTTGTTTCAGTTTCAAAGTAAGACGGGTATTTAAGCTCCATACCACTAATACTAGGCCACTATGCTTAGTAAAAAGTGACCGTAACTGGAATCAATTAAACTATTTCAAGTAAAAGTAAACGCAAGTTGCATTATAAATAAAAGTAAATGTCACATTTCGTATTTTATTAATTCAAGCGGTATGGTGTCACGTAAACACCATCATCATTTCATCAGAATAGGATTCAATGTTGTTAGTAGAATTGGGCCTTTAGTTTACGAAGACTGTAAATATTGTTTTGATTAGGATTCAAGTTTAGAGGTCCAAAAACTTTTTTGTTAAGTCAGCTATGTTTTTAATTTTTTTTGGCAAGTTAATAAAGAGTGCGACTTTTGTTCATGGTCTTTCTGTATTATTTACTTACTGAATTTTTTAAAATATACCGAGTAGGCATAAATAAACTTTCAAATATATCTATCACGATTACTATATAGTGACTCCCAAATCCAAGCCTTGTAAGCAATCGATTCTTTATAATTTTACAACGCATATATCCGCCTCACAGGCGAAAGAAGGCTATAATAATGTTAATAAGTAAAGAGAATGAGCTCATCCACAGTCTTCAAGGAATCCATCATACTTTAATCATCGCCAGGTAAATAATTTTACCGAGGTTGAGTAATTACACCAGATTGTGGCCAGTGTGTCAAACCGCGCTAGCAGCTAGCAGACCTCTATAGAAGGTTAAGATTTATTACTACTTGCTAAGACGTTTAATTTTGATAAAATCTTTGTTTTTAAATACATTTTATTATTTTCCTCGAAAAATAGAGGTAGTTTAAAATGGCAAACCGCTGGTCAACACTTTGTGGTTTATATGTTAGTTAAAGAAGAATTTGTGTCGCAAACTATAAGTATTATGTTATCAATCTTATTTCATAAATCTTTAATATCACATTGGTACGCACACGTGGAAAACTCCATTTATGTACACCTATTCACATTTGTGTTGATCATTTGCCTTTTTTCGGGTCACGTAATGACTATTTATTATTGAATAAGTAATTCGATATAATATTTGCAGCTGATATTAGATAATAGACACATTTTTGAATAAATTATAAGTTCTCCCAATTATCAGAATCAGATTAGGATAATAATAATCTCATATAACACTTAAAAGTACTATAAGCCACTTTTAACAAGCCAATACATTCCCTTCCTTGTGAGATTCAAATCTTAATAACATACTTAGCGAACAAATTATGCCTTTATATCAATCATTGTAATTGAAAACGGTGTAACAAGAACGGCCTTGCTACCTGATAATAAAAAAACAAAGAGAAAAGACTGTGGCCTTAACACTTAATCGATTGTGTACGAACGTATAAGAAATAATATTGTGGCTGATACATGAATAATAGGCTTAACTAGATAATTATTTATGAAAACATGTTGTCCTTAATTGGTAGAGAGCTAAGCATAAATGTATGTATAAAATATTTAGTATATCGAAATACATAATAAATAAGCTGAAATAAGTAAATAGAAGATACTTATTGCTCAATTGCACAGTGAGTTGTATTTTGTTAAAAGTAGCATCACATGCTTACTTACCTATAATTCCTAACTTATTTTTCATTAATAGAGCACTTAAGTACCTTCATAATTAAAAGTATTTGAGGTAATTAAGCAAAAAAAACAAATTTCGTGTTTATAGTTTTATCAAACGTTTAATGAAAACAGCAAGGTTTATCATTTTTTATAGGAAGTATGCAATTATTTCACTCTAACTTTGTACGTAGTTAATTTTACTGATTGTTACTTTGAAATGTTTTTTTGCCAAATAGTTTTAAAAGTAAATCTAAATAATAATTTTACTTTTAACAATTCACCTATTTTAAGGCATGTATTATGGTTTAATTTCATTAATACATAAGAATAGTTAAAGTAGGAAATGCTATTTCATGTACCATTATAATTAAGTCGTCAACCTACATATTTTTTTCAAGGTATTTTTTATGTTAATGGAATAAACGTGCGTCACAAAATCTATCTAGTACAGTGAATCTTGACTTTAATATGTATCAATCACTTAGTTATTACATAATGTGACTTTAATAAGGTATTATTCAAATAAGCTGAAGTCTAACAAGCCAAATTATCTAAGCTGTTTTGAATTGTAAATGGTAGTATTAGACTAGAAAAAAAAGAAATAAGTCACTTAATTGACAGGGGCATGTCACCGATCGGTCGCGGTATGAGATAATATCAATTTAGCATTTGATTTCCTTGGTTTACTTGATTTTACTTAATTATATTTACTTGATATTTTTTCAAAGGTAGACTTTGTGGGACCAACCTATCAACCTATTTAAGGTTAATCAAAATGAAATGAAATCATTAGTGATTTTCATAACAAATATTTTCATTTGGCCCTACAAAGTCTTCTTTCTCTAAATAATCTAAAATCTTTGAAAAATTATCAAAGGAATAACAATTATGTTATTTATTTTAGTAGATCGGAAAACTTTTGTAGTAGTTGTCATAGACACAATTTGTATAAATATCTCTATATTTATATGCCCATCACATAACTCTGTTTTCTCATATCGATAAGCTATCAAATCAAGACGGTGACTATCGGTGTAAAATCTTTGCTAATTCCGTGACCCGGGTTCGATTTCCATGAAAATAATGCAAGTTATGTGATATTCTCTGACCTTTTTTGTTAAAATAAACTGGCATCGAACTTTATACTTGAAGTATTAATATTAACATAGACTAAAATGTAGGTAAAGATCTAAAGTGGTGATACGATACGATGTAGTTAGAAGGAAGTGGCTTAAATCGAGATCATCAAGGTTGACGGCCTCTCACTGTTTGCGCAGGCGCACCTATGACGCGATTGTGGGAATACATCTCTTATTGTATGCATTTTATTGAAACATGAAAATTTCCGGACAATCAGGATAAATAAACAATATTTACATACCAAACCGCATTTAGGCACTTTATGATTATTGCCTATACTATTTCTCCACCCATAAGAAAGACGTACGCCGCACAGTTCCGGTTAAGAATAGGACTGTCCCATCTCATCCCGTGGGTATCGTAGAAGGCGATAGAGGGAAGTTTTTGGGACCCGGTGCAGACCATCACCACAAAGGGTCACTCGAATGGCAGCGAGGAAACTGTCAACAACAGCATTCCCAAGGAGGGTTGGTGTCAGGCAGGCGGCCGACCGTAAAACTTTGCCAAAACCTAATGCAGTATGTATTACATGCTGCGCCGACCCCAATAGTGGTCGTTCTACGAGCGCAAAATTTTATTTTGTGTAGAGCACTACAAATAAATTGGGATAAGGACAGGAGGATGATGAAGGAAGACGTATGTGGTCTGTTGAAAAGTCTCGATTAATGTTGGATAAATAAAATAGTCATCTTATACTCTCTGAAGTGTTAAGACCCGAGGAAATTGTGTAGTTACCTATATTATTTATAGAAGTATCATCAGCCATTTTAATGTCCCCACTGCTGGGGCACAGGCCTATTCCTTATGGGTACATATGGAGGATGAGCCATAACCCACCACGCAGGCCCAATGCGGATTAGTTTGTGTACTGCGTATGGCTTAACATGCATTCCGAAGAACGGAGGAATTCGAGATAATAAATTTTTGGTCATCCATCCTATGACCGATGCAATCGAAGGGCCAGGCGCTAAGCCACCGGGCCTCTATGAGAGTATATTTTCAATACCCTAAATCTAGGGTTTCCTAGGATAGCGGTGCCGTCATATTACGGCCGTAATATAGCGGCGTTGAATGACGTTGTCTATGTAAAAGATACGGCGTCTGTCGGCGACACTGTAACGTCAGAAACCACGCTGTATTGTGGCCTGCAAAACTAAGTACTACAGAGGTCTATTTTCATACAAACGAGGTAACTTTGAAGCATTGGTTCTCCGCCCAGGATTAAACGTGGTGTGATCTGATGATAGCCATCCAAGGAGTGAATGGAGAAGATTCAGATCCCCATACACACCCAATTGATCTGATCAGCATTCTAAGAGCTGTTTGGATATGTTTAAAAAAACACAAAAATAGCATTAAAATGTATGGAAATGCTGTAAATTGATAACTCTAATCCTTACAGCTCTTAGAATGCTGATCAAATCAATTGGGTGTGTATGGAGATCTGAATCTTCTACATTCACTCCCTAGATGGCCATCATCAGATCACATCCCGCTTAATCCTGGGCGGAGAACCAAAGCTTCAAATTTACCTCGTTTGTATGAAAATAGACCTCTGTAGTACTTAGTTTTGCAGGCCAGTGTATATTTATTTTATGTATGCTAAGTAATTCTAAATTTACTGCTCACGGGATATTTATTGCTTAAAGAGTCTTTCATTGTGGATAAATTAATTTATGCTATAACGGGCATTTAAGCCTGCAATAATTTTATCGATTTTATTTTTATTATTAACCTGCTTCTTTTAAGCTTCCGTGAGCAAATCGATCTTAGCTTTTATACTTATTGGTTTTGATTCCTAATCTTAGCATTCAATGCAGTTTATAACAAACATACATAGTAGATGAAATAGGAGTACATACACAATTACTATTTTGTATCGAGCGAGTGTAATTTAATCATTTCTAGAATATTGTGTCAGTGCAATATAATTCTACTATTAATACTTAAGTTTGTTGAGAAGAAATTTTAGTTCAATTGTCTCATACAAATATCAATCTGAAATTAAACTGGTTCCAGAGCGAGATCAAAACATTTGCAGATTGCAACAACTAGGTTTCATTACGTTTCATTAACATTTACCTCTTAAAAAGACTTATCGACGAATATTAACGTTAGTGAAAATAAGTGATGGTGAATTTTCTCCTCTTTGACAACAGTCGTATGCTTCCCATTGTGTGGGGTAACTATCTGTAGAATCTCTATTGATATGTAAAACCGCAGGAACTGTGTCATTCCGACTTAGTACCTTTAGCTCGAATAACGGTCCCGTAAATCCACAGGGTTGGCAAAGATATAATTATATTTAATTATTTAGTCATAAAATTTAATTTATATTTTATACAGGATTAGTAGTAAAATACTAATACACTTTTACATCTGTATTACCTTCCATATCTTCCGTTAGTAATTATAGGTTCTTACCTGAATTATTTTATTAACATTTATTAGGTTCTATTAGAGACCATATTGTAAGTTATTAGTATGATTATGTTTAGTATGACGTTGTTCTCACTAAATTTACTCGATACCGTTAACCCTGAATCGCGGCTGGATACGGGGTCGATTCATTATTCACTTCTTATAGAACGTAGGAAGTGGTAATTGGATGAACTCGATGTTGGCAGGCACAGGTTACACGACTTTCTTGTTTTTGTCACTGTGGACTCTTGAAATGTGATAAAAAAGTATCCTGATGGTAAGTATGTTGGTGTGTCTTTGGTGTCATGCTCTATTTTATTATTAGCATGATCAAATTTAACAAAACATCCATAAATAATGTATTTATTAGCAGTCAATTAGCACTTGTATTCGAAAGCTTGAAAATGTAAACTAAGATTGAAATGTTATTTAATTAATAATGTAGGAATGCAACGGAAATAATATAATAGACTAGGTATCGAATATAATCAATGACCCTGAAAAATCTTGAATGAGCATTTATAAAAAAAAACTATGCTGACAAAATCATCGAGGTGTATGAGTACCACATAATAAGTGAAAGAAATTTTGTTATTCTGCAATCTGCAATAAAAAAAAAAAAAAAATCCTTTCATTCACTAAAAGTAAAAGTAAAGGGGCGTTCGATTCTCCGAACTGCACCGAAATATTTGAAACGGAGGCATTTCTATGAAACAATACCAGTGTAGTTTATTGAACCGCAAAAACGGTGAACTGGAGGCGAGCGGCCCATCGTCACTTCCTAGCTTTCTACGTGAAATATCGCTTTAGGTCTTACTCTTAATGCATTGTGGCGCAAAACTGGGACGGAAGCGAACCTTAGGCCAGTCGCTATGGTTGTTTACTGAGGCAAAACTTATTGGCGTCCTAGTAAACTACTGTTGTGATATATAAGTGACAGCTGGTTCCGTGGTCTAGTGGTTTGCCCACCCGTGTAAGACGTAGTTGTCCTGGGTTCGATTCACAGGGTGGGGGGGGGGTTACGATTTGTACTCTGTTTACTTGTTTCAAGTCCGCCTGGCTAGCTACCACCATCTTACCTAAGTTTGACGCTATAACAACAGTTAGTACAGGTATCATTATGATTCCTATTACAGCCACTGCCTCTCGCACATCTATTTAGTTAAGATGTATTAGATTTAGCTAATCTATTTATGCATGTAAACCTAAATAATATGAGAAATTAAATGGTTTTTATTATTATTATTGTTAGAACTTGTAAATGTGAATGGATAACATTGATGATAGATTGTGGTCTAATTTTATCACTGCCTTGTGTACTTCGCCGCTTGCGTTAAAATTAATTTAATATGAGTTTATATCACTAACTTTAACTTACGTTGAATGATATATTAAAAAGAAAAGGAAAAACCTATGGGTACCAATGAATAGCTTTCTTATTGTTTTTTGTCAAAAAGATTTATTAGCTACGAAAGGTATTTAAAAAGGGCAAGATAACTTAGTAGCGCAGATCAAAATGTTTGTTTTTTGTTCTTTTTTTTTTTTTGCCAAGCTTCAAGTCCGAAGTAGTCTCAATTAGTAACAGTTTTTCTTCACCTTTTTATAAGACATTCTCAGTTTTGCTGAATCATCGATTACTCGTAATATCTTTAACTTTAATCGTCAACAAAATCGCATACAAATGTTAACAAACTTGTACTGACTGCATAACTTAAGCGACTTAAAATGTAACGTAATATTACATGTCACCTTTAATATGGCCCATTAAGATCAATGCAGATTAAAACCTGGCATGGGACATGGGTACAAATCGATGGAGAGATATATCGTAAAGTCATTACGTTTGCTTGAGTTTCTTGAATGGGAATCAGAATGGACATGCTATATTAAAGATTTTGTATTATCGATTAGAATGTCCAGAGAGACATGAAGGTTGGTTACAGCGTTGGGGTTACGCTATAACCACCTTCTAAAAAAACCGGTCAAGAGCGAGTCAGACTCGCGCACTGAGGGTTTCCCTACCTTCATAGTAAATACACTGCAGAGTAAAATAATAAAATTATTATTGAAGTTTTAAGTCAACACCATCTGTTGACCGATAGTGGAACTAATGCATTTTTTCTTAAGGTGCCTTCCCACGGTGCGTGCTACCACGCACCGCACCGAGCCGCACGAGGGCGAGCACGCACCGATCCTTTGAAGTTACCGGCGAACGCGTCGTTTCCCACGGTGTGTGGTCTTGTCTGGTGCGCTCTCGTGCGTCTACAGACGCACCGGTGGGAAGGCACCTTTACGTCAGTGCATAAGTTTTATTTATTCTTATGGTCAGTGCCATCTTTCGACCGATAGTGGAACTAATCTATTTTTTTCTTAGATTAGTGCCATCTGTTGACCGGTAGCGGAACCAATGTATTTTTTTATAATTTCTAAAAAAGTGTGCTATATTGAGCCAAACCAAACCTTTCAAGTTGATACCATTAGTAGGTCTCGAGATATCCAGCTGTGACAGACAGACAGACTGAGTCACACCATAAGAGTTCCTTCTTACTTGGTAAGGAACCCTAAAAATGAAAAGAAAAACCACTGTGTAAGCGCCGTAGGTACCTACCTGTTTTTAGTGCTTTCCCATTCCAATGGTAACGACGTTGTTTTATCTCATGCATTAAGATAATACAGAATTAGGTAAATTTTTCAAACATTGTCCTGACAGCAAACAGTAGGAACATTGAAGATGAAGACGTGTTGTTAGACTCTACATTCTACACTGCAAATACACGACACGATCAATTTGTTACTAAAAAGCAATTCAATTTACAACACCCGTTAGTTGTAAGCTTAATACTTAAAGTACTGCAACTTGGACCATATTTCGGAATAATCTGTAAACCAGTAATGTCCGTTATTGTGGACGATCGGGAACTTAGCTCTGAGCGTTTAGAAACGCGGTCCAGATTGAATTTCTCCAGGGCGTCTCGGCAAATAGCGCCAATGTTGGCTATTTGTTGATATCGGATGTGCAAACGGTAACGGTAAAACTGTATGGATATTAATTTGTGATGACAATTTAGTACCGTTATAGACGGTTTGACTTACATTGAATGGGAGTTGATTTTAACATCGGATTTGTAGATTTTGTAGTGTTTGAATTGCATTTGCATTTGGTTATATGTACAAGAGTAAGTACAAGCTTTTGTTAAACAGTGTGAAGTACTTAAATGTTTTATTAGCAAAAAAAGAAAATATTTGATTGTTTTTCGATTTTTCAACTTACATAGTTAAACATCCGTAATAAAATTAATGCCAAAAAATAAAAGCTAATTTTTCGAGACTACCTTATTTCCTGTTACGGCCGAGGCAAGTTCAGCGTCTTCCGAACTAGATGGCATTACTAACTCAAAACTGGTTTTAGGGTGACATTGACCGTTTTTCTCCTATGCTCCCCTGTTAAGTCAATGTAAACCAAATATTCTGAAGAAGTATACCTAAGTTTGACAACAATTATATAAAAATAACAAAAAGTGTCATTTTTAACTGAAACACTCATGGCGGAACTTGACAGACTGATCGTACTAGATCACGTTTTTTAAGCAACGCTCGGTCCGGTCATGTGTCGGATGGGTGACCGTTAAAGTGGCATTACAACTGAGCGCTTCCGTGCTTCGGAGGGCCCGGCTGTTGTCATCTAATAACAGCCGTTAAGTCAAGTTAGAGGTCTTACAGGGCGGCTTGATAAACTCTTTACACCAGAGGTGACCACTAATCCTCATTCGATAAGAAAGAAAGAACTGAAACACAATCTACTTATAGATGAAATGTGTTCATTATATAAATATTGAAATTTAGGAAGCTGCGTCAAATCATAAATATAACTTATGCTCATTATTTAAACTATCTTATAATAAACATAAAAAATTGTCCGAGAAAGTGGTCTGCTGTTGATGTGGATGGTTTAATTTAATCAATTTCGTTTTTACTTCCGTCCTTCAGCCTGTTTTACTCAGCTGTTGTGTAAGCGGGCTGTTGTTATGGAAATTGCTATTCTGTGTTGTTGTTGTTTTGACTGTCAGCTGTGTTGTTCTTTACATTGTTCAATTAAACAGTGATTGCATATTGTGTTCATTCAGTTTTGAACAAGTTTGCATTGTTTTTTAGTAATGCAAGAGTTATTGTTGCTGATAAACTTGTGGATTCTCCATTGGGCCCTGTACGGTTTACACCGCACAAAGCAGGTCACCGCGTGAGCATTTTCATACTCAAGCAATTTCGTTCAATAAGTAATTTTGTAATAAAATGTTTTAGTCACTTAAAATCATTGGCAACGTTAACTCGTATCAAGTTAATAAACATTTTAATAATCACCAAGGATTTATCATTTATATCAAGATACAGTAAGTCTTGTTCAGAGATTCCGTTCCAGTATTGAACAGAACTGGTCACGGTGGTCTGAGGCAGATCTGACTAACGAAACACCCGATGCACTATGGGATCGAGCTAAGACACTTATCGCTACAACTGTCTCGGAAACCGCACCACCAATTACAATCCACAAAAGACAGCACTGGATGACTGTTAACACCTTCGAACTCGTCGAAAAACGCCGGAAAATGAAAGCAGCGGGCGCTGATATCAAGGACCTAAATAAAATTTCAGCACAGATACAACTCAAATGCAGACAAGATCATAATGACTACCTGCGCAATATGTGTTCTGAAATTGAGGCTCATGCAGACAGATATGAGTCAAGAGACTTGCATCACAAAATTCGCCTCATCACAAAAACGCTGCCGTCTAAAACCTGGGCCGTCGAAGATCAGAATGGCCAAGTAGTCACTGAACTAGACAAAATTTCGGAGGTTTGGAGGAATTACTGTCAGTCCTTGTTTCAAGATCCTCAGTCTCGAAATTTCACAGCCACGGAGCCTGCGAGTGACATGCTTGAGCCGGATATACTTGAGTCGGAAATAAGAGCCGCTATTCAACATCTAAAGAATGGGAAAGCCACAGGGAAAGATGAGATCCCAATTGAAACCATACGAGCATTGGGAGACCGTGGCGTTCATATCTTCCACATCATCTGCAACAAGATATGGCTCACAGGCAAATGGCCCTCTGAATGGGCTCACACAGTATTCACTCCTCTTCATAAAAAAGGTTCCACGAAGAAGTGTAGCAATTTTCGACTTATTGCACTGATAACACACGCCAGCAAAATAATGCTACACATCATAAACGAGCGACTGAAAGCATATTTGTCCAGAGAAATTGCGCCAGAACAAGCTGGATTTGTAAAAGGGAAAGGAACCCGTGAACAAATTCTCATCGTTCGTCAAATCATTGAGAAGGCTCGAGAGTTCAACAAACCGACATACATATGTTTTGTTGATTTCTCCAAGGCGTTCGACTCTGTGAAATGGCCAACGCTGTGGAAAACACTACTGGACATGGGCACACCACAACACCTCGTGCACCTGCTCAGGGAGCTCTACGAAGGGGGGACAGCTTCAGTGCGGACAGATGACCTCCTCTCAGATAGTTTCCATCCAAGTGCGGGCGTGCGACAGGGCTGCATAATATCACCCTTACTATTTAACATCTACACCGAGCTTGTTATGCGAATCACTCTCGAGGACTGGAGTGATGGTGTTACGATTGGTGGATACAAAATAGCGAACTTGCGGTATGCAGATGACACCACCTTATTTGCTAGTAACGCTGGCCTTATGGAGGAATTACTTCTCAAAATGGAGCGCGTGAGCCTTACGTTTGGGTTAAAGATAAACCGATCTAAGACCAAGATCATGATCGTGGATCGCGTCAACGACAACTCGCCCGCAGTGACACAGATTGCGAACTGCGACGTGGTCCAGACCTACGTGTACCTTGGAGCTTTAATCTCAAACAACGGCGGCTGCGTAGATGAAGTGAAACGACGTATGGCCATAACCAGAACTGCGATGGAGAAGTTAAGGAAAGTGTGGAGGAATCGTAACATTACCAAAGCCACCAAAGTCAGGCTCGTGAGAACACTTGTATTCCCCATTTTTCTTTACGCGGCAGAGACGTGGACAGTGCGCGAGCTGGAAAAGGGGAAGATAGATGCTCTAGAAATGTGGTGCTGGAGGAGGATGCTGGGGATATCATGGACGGAATTCCGCACCAACGTGTCCATACTCCAGGAGCTCGGCATCACGCAGCGTTTATCGGCCGTAGTACAGTCGCGCATACTGCAGTATTTTGGCCATGTCTCTAGGCGGGGTAACGACTCCATAGAGCGGCTGGTCGTACAGGGCAAAGTAGAGGGAACCAGATCACGTGGCAGGTCACCGATGCGTTGGACTGACCAAGTGAAATCCGCAGTGGGACACCGTGTATCTGACTGCGCCAGACAGTCTGTCAACCGGGAGAGATGGCGGGAGATCGTGCGGAAAGCTGTGTCCGCCTCTTCCACCGACGCGGACGCCTCAACGTGACCACGACCGCTCTGCCAAGAGCGAAACGACAAAGAAGAAGACAGTAAGTCTGTGAAGTGGCAGCATCAAGGCACCACTTTACAGGCACAATGATTATTTTATCGAAAATCAATATTTTGCATAGTTTTTTACATCGTGAACAAAAACATCTATGTATTTAGCTTGTCAAATTGGCAAAACTATAAGGATTCCTTGTTGATTTACTTGTACCCTAAAATTGTGAAATAAAATCATTCGATGTATTGAGCGTTCGATATTTTAACCATTCGATATTTTGATCGTTCGATTATTTGTAAATTCGATATTTTGAACGTTCGATGTTTTGACCGTTCGATGATTTGTAAATTCGATATTTTGAACGTTCGA
The DNA here is from genome assembly GCA_928269145.1 of Agriphila tristella. Classification (NCBI taxonomy): domain Eukaryota; kingdom Metazoa; phylum Arthropoda; class Insecta; order Lepidoptera; family Crambidae; genus Agriphila; species Agriphila tristella. The sequence continues at coordinate 49,866,383 of OV743431.1, read as the reverse complement.
TGTTTTGACCGTTCGATGTATAGTGTTCGATATTTTGATTTTCGATCATTTGGTATTCGATATGGCGTAGGTAATCCCAATTTGGTGATGCTGCCATAGATTTACTGCTAAAATATAACTGTAATCAATACAAAACTTACTCTAACCTAACTATAGTCAGATCGCATTACCTAATATTTGACAAGAAAAAATCAAAGATGCACTTTTAGAAAGAAAATTATGCTTAAGAGCTAAGTGAATAAGATTATCATAAATCCTTAACTGTAATGTTAAATCTCTGGAAGTAAGATGTATTTCCATTACTGCTATCCGACTTGTAGGAAGAGATTTACGATAATTTACATCTCGAATTCCGATAGTGAGTACATCGATGCTTGAATCTCGATCGCATATAAATTGCATGTCGTTTGTAAACCCTATATATTTATCTACATGATATGTTATTAGCCTTGCATCTTTAATTAGGTCCGTAGAAACCAAGACAAAGTTATATAGGTTGAAAGCCTAGTAATTAATTACGATCCATGTTGAAAGTATAACCTTGATCATTGGAGGCTATAAATTGGCTATATTGTACTTAAACTAATAGATGCCCACATTTTAAGTATTAACAATGACATTAAATACTATTTAATTGTTGTTTTAATGCTGGTTATGCTGTCAGTAATTATCAAAGTGTTTTTAAACACAGTTGTTTCATGTGTATTAGCTTTTTTTACAATAGTTAAAGAGGACGCTACCTTCATTCTACCAATGTAGTGTAGGTATGTAAGCGTAACGAACAATGAAACAAAGTTACAGAGAGGCATAAAAGTTGAATATCGAACAATAGAAGTGTTACTTTCGTCTATTTGTAAGCTGTCATTAGCTGAATGGAGGTTTGATGCTCCGGTGCGTTCGTAAGCGGAGGTGAGGTATGGCACTTTCGTTTTGGAGCGCGAGTTCAACCTTCTTTGAAGTTTTTGAAGGTGTTCTGTTTTTGAATGTTATAATTTCAGCAGCTCGTATGCGAAATTTTAAACGTTTTGAAGGCGTTTTTTTTAATATTACAATTTCAGCGGCTCGTACGCGAAATTTTAAAACGTTGTAATTTTGTTAATTTGTATTAAAATGATTCATTTCGCTCTAATGTTTTTATTTGAATTCATAGCGATTAGCTTCCTGTAAACCCTTTGTCGTGTAAAGTAATATCTAATTTGTGTGTCCTGGGTCTAAACAACGATTTTTCCAAAGCCAAATATAGTAGATAGGGTACCATGCTTACAACACCGGAAAAATATTAAAACCCTCAAAACCGCCACATGCCTGAGTAATTTATGTCATGTTAAGTAATATCTAATTTTTGTCCTGGGTCTAAACGATTTTTCCAAAGCTGAATAAATGTAGTTAGTAGATGGGTACCATGGATGTAACCCCGGAAAAACATTAAAATCCTAAAAACAGCCACAATGGCTGAGAAATTTTGTTTTTTTTGTGAACATAGCTGCCCGCCTTTTTTCTAATTGTTTCTTTCAAAGTCAAAATATCTAATAAACTTAAAAATTAAGTACTTTTGAATCGTCTATATTTGTATCTTAGATAAAATACATAGTTGTAAAACTACCACAATAAAAATCAATCCTACCTCAGCGTTTATTGTAAACACATAAGAAAAATAAAGAAAAATAGATCAACATTTTAACAATCAAATACGCTATCATTTTTCAGTGTAACAGTATAGTTCTATTCACTATTCACACCATAAGAACAATGGTACAGTGCAAATTGCATTGTCGAAGCAAAATTTGTTCGGAGAAAGCAATGGGAATTTAGAAATCGGTTTGTGATAATTATTTTAAGTTGAGTCTACACTGTGTAGTGAAGATGGCTTTAAAAAGTCTTGAAAATATATTGTGTTATCCCCTCTTCCCGTGATGGTCATTCAACGTTGACATCAGCCAATTTTAATGTCCCCACTGCTGGGGAACAGGCCTTCCTTATAAGGAGGATTGGCTATAACCCGCCACGTGGGTCCAATGCGGATTAGTGGGTGTTGATGACTGCAGATGCAGCTGGGGCCAATGGCTTAACGTGCCTTCCGAAGTATGGCGGAGCTCAAGATTTTTGGTCACCCATCCCATTACAGACCCTTGCAAAAATCGCAGGGCCAGGTGCTAAACCACTGCGCCACCGAGATGGTCATTGTTTCGTTGATAAGTTTAGTAAAGTCCATAACTCTAGAATTCACAAACGGTTGAATTTAGCTTCCAAGTTGTAAAAATATTCGTGAAATAAGAATCCAATGATTTATTTTAATACACAAATTACAAAGTTTTTTGAATGTCAAAAAAACGCCGTCTGTTCGGAAATATGTAGGATATTTTTTTATCGCGAAGGTTTTCAGCTAGTATAGATTATTTTCATGAACACAAAAATTCGACTTATTCGTACCACCTGCTACGTTTATATTCACAGTAGATTCAATTGTCACAATAAATGTTCCGCCCTTCTGTACCGAGCCTAAATCGCGTTCTTTTCGATCCAAATGTCGGATTGGAGCTTCGTGCTCGATCAGAATTCATCAAACTAAGTGGGCCGTGAAATTCGGCCTCTGTTTCCAATGTTTATTGCTATTGCTAAGTGTTTTTTCTCATAATATACCTTCTTTGATAAGGCAGAAAAATTGATTTTTTGGCTGTCAGCTAACTATTAGATCCGCTCAATTAATTTATCACAAGGTTTAATTGAAATTTCGTCTTCATTGTAGGTTTGTCTATATTTTGTTATTAAAGTACTTATCTATAGAAGAGTTTTCTTATCTACTTTTTTAAGTAGTTACGTTATTGCCAATACGGATTTAAACGCATGCGTTTACATAGGTTTACTTTGTGCTACTGGAAATCGTATCTCCTCATTCAACTTCAATTATTAAGTAAGTTTATCGAGTTTATTGAAAACTTGTTGCTATTTTATAATCAATTCCTTTTATTGTTCTCTCTAACACTAACGTTTAAAGGTGCTTTTATAGTCCGTCCGCGGCTTCATATGTGTGAACAGCCTATCCCTCGGGAACAGTACTTTATTCGGCGTAAAAGGTAATCCTATGTCCGTCTATGTACATCTGACAATATTATGCAAAATTTAATGATAATCTGTTGAGTACTTAGTTAAGATGTGAAGGCGTAACAAACGAAAAATAAAAAAACATACTTTCAGATTTATAATATTAGTAAGGATAGGAATTATCAATATACCAAACAGCACGTAAATACCTACTATGTGCTTTGAAAACCTCGTGAGTAGTGGGGAAAAAGGAGTAGCGACATCTTTTAGATTATTTTTTAAACAACGAACAATTTGAGCTACTTTTTAACGCGAGGTCTACAGCTCACGCACCCACTAGTAATATTAGTAAGGATAAGGATACTATAATTTACGTAACATAAGTTATGGTTTACTGATCTATGGTTAGTGTTGTATGTACTCAGATAGTATCGCCCGAAGCTCGCCGACCTACATGCGCTTGCATAAGCGGCCGCGCATTGCACGCGGTAAGCGGTAAGTCTAAATTGAATTGGCTGCGATTGTTACAAATCACTTTTTAGAAAGTCTACGATTGTTGTGTTTGTAGGTTTACAGGTGATGGGCTTTATGTGTTTAATTGAATTAGAGCAAGTTAGATACTGCTATCGAAAATTATAAAGTCGATTGTTTATTTGTAGGTTTACCAACAACGAATATACCTTGTTTGGATATGCTCAATGTGTTAGAAAAAAAAACAAATTCAGTCTAGGGTTGCCACTATACAGTATATCATAAAAAGTGGTGGTTTTCAGGATTTTTTTAAAGTGGTGGTTTTCAAAATTTTCCGAAGTTTTATGCATATACCCATCTACCACATTCGGCTTTATAAGGCTATCTCCGAACACTGTATACTTACTTAGTCACTGATTGATATGAAAACTTATTATACACTGCTGCAGTGAAAAAACAAAACATTGTAAGATAAATAAAAAGATAGATAAATAAGGAAAATTAAAAAGTGTGACTGTCTTTGTCAAAGAAATAAATCTCAAAAAAAAAATTTCTTTGACTTCGAAATGATGCAAATACGGATAATATGGCAATTCGAGCACTAAATTCATAGCGTTAATCATATCTCACGCAAGATTAAATCAAGTTAAGCTATCATAGCAATTATGTGGGCTCGCCGTTACGCAAAACAGATTAAACTTTGCTGTAAACGATCGCGCACCTTAGGGGCTTGAGTCACAATTGTGAGATCTAATCTGAATGAAATTTTCATTAAGCAAGTTGTATTCAAATTTATTTGACATTTAAAATACTTCTTAGGTTGTATCCAGCAGTAGTATCCATTCTAGATCCCAATGTCAATCTCAATCCTATGCCTATTCTAAATTTTGACGCTTTCTAACGGATTGGGCGATTTGCAATTGCATTGAATTCGCTAGAGAGTATGAAATTTCCAATGTCGATCAATCGGGACTAAAAAATTATCATTTATTGCTCTATTAGATGTGTTTATTCTTACAACAAAACAAAGAGAAACGGGAATATCTAAGCCCTTACACCGAAAATCTGTGGGACTAGGTATTTTGTAATTTTTTCGTTAGCAAAAAGGCGGTATTTTATAAGAGTACCTACTTTTTTTTCCATTGGGACGAAAGGATCGTGGGACAATCAACTGAATTTCTCGCCTTTTGTAAAGTGTAAAGTTCTGCCAGCACATTCATGCAACCGAATTTAAGCAAAATGTTTCTATTTTAGCAAAAAAAATCAGGGTTGTCTTCTTTTACCTGATGACGAATTTCTATGCTATTGCAATATACTTTTATATCAGAAGGATTTTACTAAAATGGAAACACTTTTTACGACATCTGTTCTTACCAAAATTTTATTTGTTTCGCGTGGCCCATCTCAGTTACACGAATTTCGTATTTTTGTATTGACGTCGCGTGAGCGATAGAAGTCGTTACCATCTCATTACATCAGATTTCTTCGTAAAAATCTCTTTGACTTGTGAGCCTTGTCATTGCGGCATAAGTCTTAAATTGGCTTGACATTTTTCTGAGACAATTCAGTACTTTCCAAGCCCCTCAATGGAAATGGCTTTCATGTTCTTCAAAGGGACATTTAGTTTGTTAGGTAACATGTTTTTGTTACAAAATTTGCTTATGCTGATTCCGCTATTTTTGGATAAATTTAGGTTTTTGCATTTAAGAAAGCCATCTTTGTATATTAATATCTAAAACATGACATGTGTTTGTTCATCAAAAGTAAGTATTACACTTGTATCCGACCGACAGTACCTATGCATTCTCAAAATGAGCTCAAATTTTACGCGCTATCGTAACCATCATTTTTGATTGTCAATTTTTACGTAATTGACGCTAGTTGATGCAAAAATTAAACGTTTACACGTGCAATTAAAGAGATTATCAATCCCTCCAATAATGGCACTGAAGAAAAAAAAAATAACATCGATGGCGCAGTAGTTTAGTGCCTGGCTCTGCGATTGCGGAGGTAAAGCAACTTTCGCAACGGTCGGTCGTGGGATGTGTAACCAAAAATTGTTATCTTGAGCTCCTGCGTACTTCGGATCGGAAGGTACATTAAGCCGTTGTTCCAGGCTGCATTTGCAGTCGCTAATACGCATTGGGCCCGCGTGGTGGGTTATAGTCCATCTTCCTTATCCACCCATTAGGAAGGCCTTTGCCGCAGCAGTGGGGCAAAGCATGGGCCACCATTAAAAATGCCTGATATCGATTACAATAAATAATATATATCAAAATAAAAAGCTACAGCATTTTTATATTATTTTGTTTTAATTATCAAAGTTTAAAAAGACATACCTAGGTATTTGATAATTTTAAAATTAATTTATTTCAGTTACCTTATCATTCGATTAACGTTATTACTAACCCAAAGATGCTGTGAATGGAAACAGTTTTATAAGACCCACTTATAATCTATTGGACAATAAGGCCTTTTACACAGCGAGTGGGTGATGATTTCTCCAACTATTTAATTACAGAGTTGAATGGAAAAAGCAATGATACCTTTTTAAATCGGCCATTAGCATAGATTATGCGCAGGCGACGCCCGCCGCCGCCAGCGCCACTCAACAAAACAAATATGTTATTACTCGTTTAAGATAGTATTGTATTATTATGTAATGCGACTGATGTTGCGTGCTATCCGTACTTTAAGCCAACTGCGATTATCTTTACTTTCGAAAACGTTAGTATTTCAGAAGAAAAAAAAGGTTATATAATAAAAATAAATATATTAAAGAACTGCAAAAAAATCACGTTTGTTGTATAGGAGCCCCAATTAAATGTTTATTTTATTCTGGTTTTAGTATTTCTTGTTATAGTGGCAACAGAAATACATCATCTGTGAATATTTCAACTGTCTAGCTAACATGGTTCTCATAATATACACCCTGGTGACAGACTCTTAGTTCTCGTTTTTACCCTTTGGGTACAAAACCCTAAAAGGGTGTTTCTTAAAGCTCGAATTTATAAGCTGAATCAAATCAATATGAGATATTTTAACTATTAAGTAACACTTTCGGTTTATTTAGTGCATCGCGTTTATACAATTAGAGCATTTATGATACAACAGTTCTATAATCACAAAAGTAATATCGGTTGTTTGTTTGTTGGCCCAATATTGAATCATTATATCTAATTGAACTACCAAACGTATGTGCTTCTGTCTGTCAGCCACTTTCTAATTACATCTTTTGTAATACTTAAATTGTTCACTGGGGAAAAAATTAATGAATGCTTTTCAGTTGCGTATTTACCAAAGTGTCAATCTTAATTTATAAAGTTACTCAATGATACAAAATTTGTAATTGATTTTGAGTTGTATACTTTTTTACAGGTAACAAATTCGGTGAACAGGAAGTATTGCAATACAGCTCTTGAACAGTTACAACAAATAGCGTATCAACAATCCACTAAGGTTAAACATTAGCACATGACTCGCTATTGTAGGCATAGAGTCTGTTCAACGAGTCGTGTCATCTGAAACTAGCGGCAATTTTTTTTTTTAACATTATTCACTCAAAATACTGCAAAATAGAAATTTTAGACATTCATTAAATTGTTGTATCTTGGATTTTTGTCAAGGTCTATGTACCTAAGATAAAATTGATATTTCGCAGTATTTTGAGTGAATTAAGTTTCGAAATTTTAAATTTGCCGCGCGATTGAGATGACACAACTCGTTGGCCAGACTCTATAACGTGGTTTCCCAGGATTTTAGCTTTTACACAATATATTTAAGCGTGTTCCGATAACTAACGGCAATTGTTTACTATGAACTATGTTATCAAATGTACTACAAAGTGCAAATATAACTTTAGTTGTATCAACAAGTGTATTTGTATATGTTACGGCTAATACCCGAAGTGCGGCTAAACCTAGTTCTAGCCGGCTAAAACTAGGTGTAGCCGATAGCTGTTGGCTAAAACTAGGTGTAACTGATCTGCTTTACTCCTGTAGGTCCCGGGTTAGGTTAGAAATTTAAGGCGAGCGCGAAGCGCAGCGGAGCGTGAGCCTTAAATTTCGAGGTTATTTTTTTTTAACAGGCAACAGAAAAAACTTTCTTTATATCTTATGCTGCACCTAGTTTTAGCCGGCTACACCTAGTATTAGCCGCGAGCAAATCGGCTACACCTAGTTTTAGCCAACAGCTAGCGGCTACACCTAGTTTTAGCCGGCTAAAACTAGGTTTAGCCGCACTTCGGGTATTAGCCGTAACATCTACACTAAAATTGTATTCGCCAAATACTACAAGCAAATTGCATTTAATAAGATAATTTTGCTTTAATAACATAGTTTATAGTAAACAATTGCCGTTAGCTGTCGGAACACGCTAAAATATATTGTGTAAAAGGTAAAATCTTAGGAAACTACACTATGTGCCTACGATAGCGAGTCACGTGCTAATGTTTACCCATATATAAAATAATATTAAAAGAGCCTTGTTCTAATATTTTGTAAACGTGTTCCTAAATATTTTTTTCACCTTTATTTGATAATCATTTAAAGATTATTTATTGTAAACGATATCAGGCATTTTTAATGGTGGCCCATGCTTTGCCCCACTGCTGCGGCAAAGGCCTTCCTAATGGGTGGATAAGGAGGATGGACCCACCACGCGGGCCCAATGCGCATTAGTGGGTGTTAAACGACTGCAAATGCAGCCTGGAACAACGGCTTAATGTACCTTCCAATCCGAAGTACGCAGGAGCTCAAGATAATAATTTTTGGTTACCCATCCCACGACTGACCGTTGCGAAAGTTGCTTAACCTCCGCAATCGCAGAGCCAGGCACTAAACTACTGCGCCATCGATGTTATTTAATTATCTTAAGTTTACCGTCTCCTGACTTTTTTTAAGATTATAGAAACTAATGATCTTGCCAGTAAAATAATGAAGTTTTTTTTTTGTTTCAGGTAATTGAAAAGAAAATTGCGAGCTTCATGCAAGTAGTGTATGCTAAATGTGTTTGCCATTATATCAAGATACTTTTCCTATGTTTATTTATGTTTAAGAAACTACATAATGTCGAATATCAATTAGGTATTTCTTAACTTAAGTATAACTTATATTATAGGGCCTGTAACTTGGATTTGGGCATACAAGTTATTAAAGTAAAATGTATAAGTGCTTGGTAATTTAATTGCTTCAAAAATTATGAGCTCAAAACACAGCTACTTATTAAAGGTCTGTGTTTTGAGCATCGGATATACTCGTATGAGTACCTATAATCAATAATCATTTATCGGTTGAATTCATCTGTCTACGGATATCCGTTAGAAGTAAGTAAGTAGCCTTATTTCGAAACCTCATTGAGATGATATATCTAATAGAATACATTATTTTGATTAATGATTATTGAGTTGTATCACATAATAAATTAACTAGTGGCTCAGTCAGCCGTAGGTACACCTCACGTTTGTGCGTTACAGTTCGCTAAATAATACCTGCATATTAAAAATACAAATGACTAAATATTAGAAAAAACTACCCATTTGTTCCCAACAAGTCACACCATCAACTGTCACACTGTGACTGATTGGGAATTTTTTGTATAAAAAATCCCAATGAGTCACACCTGTTCATCATCATCATATCAGCCACACGACACCCACTGCTGGGTATAGGCCTCCCCTAAGGATCTCCACGACGATCGGTCCTGCGCTGCCTGCATCCACACCTGTTACTCGATGGGAACTTTTTATTAGAAATTTCCCACTTATGTCACGTCACATTTCACATGTAACAGTGGGAAATTTCTTAAAAAAAGTTCCCATCGAGTAACAGGTGCGTCTCGTTGGAAATTTTATAATAAAAATTTCCTAACCAGTCACAGTTGTTGGAAAAATGAAACTACTCTCTCATTCTAATGATCTTTCAATAAATCTAGCCTAATATCAAATAATTGCAAATACGCATTTTGTTTTTTAAATCATCCGGGTACTTATCGTCTCATTTTCATAATCTTTTGCAATCGCTTTCATTTGACAGATAGATATCACACATCGCTGCATTTCTTTGCAAAGTTTTTATTTGTGCCAAAAAGAAGCATCAATCAAATCCTATATAAATAGATTTTGAAATTAGACAATAAGTACCCTGATGTACTATTATTATATGTATTCTGTGCCGTACTACTCATGCCCTTATCGCAATTGATTTAGGGTCAGCGTACATGTATTTTTGTTATGTTAGTAAAGAATGCACAAAATACTATGACCTGATACAAAATGGCTTTCAAAATCAGCTGTTCATCTTAACCGGTTACAGGTATCAGTGTTTGTATTTAGCCTTCGTTGCAACTAACTGTAAAAGCCGATTTAGTAAAAACCACAGGTACTGTCGGCCTCACAAATAGCTGAACATTGTAGATCTTTGTCAAAGCAACTATGGGTAATGATGTTCAGTAAGATACGGCTCTTATGCGTCAATTGGTTTTAACCTCCTCTAAGTCTATGGTTCGTCCATTCATGTACGACGCAGAGGTCCCGCATTCCTTACATTAATTGTACTCGATTGGTTGGTAACTAGCTACCATTTACTAAGCCCCATCTTACACGGTGCGACTGAAAATAAACTGGTTGCAAACTCTAATCACCAATGAGTTTTGAAACAGTCACAGCACTAGTATTTCAATGGCGGTCCGTACACGACGCTACCAATAGGGAATATGCATCAATTTTTTTTTTAATCTTAATCTAAAGTATAATGCGTGAAAAAATTAACTGTAATATTAAAACTTTTCTCTTGCGTTTTTTTCTCGTGATATAGTTACTTGAAGTTAGCGCGGAGCAGCACCCGCCGAAAACGCTCCATACAAAATGGTGACGTCACACATCACGTTTCAGGTGTGTTTCGGCGCGTTTAATATGGAGTTAGCCAATAATCTTCAATTATCTCCCTATATTTTGCGTTTAAGTACATATGTGTCATACAAAATATTGTTTCTTATTCGATATTCTATCTGACTGTAAAGTGCATTATATCCGAAAATAAAAAAATAAAATTGTTATTTTTCCCTGATTTCATCGTGTGATAAAACTAAAATAATACATTTTTTTTATTTTTTTTCCTGCTCCATCATGTTTTTATAAGTGTCCGCAGCGATCAAGCCCAAATTCATCAAAATCGGTGACTTATGCATATTCCCTATTGCCAACTGGTTTGCAACGCGTCGGCAATGCGTTTGCAACTAATCACTCGCAACCGGTCATGCTGGTCGCGCGCAACTGATTGCCAACTGCAACTGGAAAATGAGGTCTATTAACAAAAAAGAATTACGATAGTCGGACGATCTTTTAATCGATTTACTTGATTTTGAACCTTATACATGAGTTAATAGTGCCAAGGAGTGGGATTGAACATCGTACATCGCGATACTTTATCGTAATAGGCGCTTTGTGTAGGTTTTTCAACTAAATTTGGTAGCGCCGTGTACGAATCTTTGTCACCAACTAGTTTGCAATCTATAGTTTCAAACTGGTTTCGTCAGTTTTGAGTCGTTTCGTGTAAGAAGGGGCTAAGTCTGACGCCATTACAATAATTTAACATTGCTGCGTTCCGGCAGTTAGAGGTAAGATAGAGTCCCTCAGTGGTTGAGGATTAAGGATGAAGTGCGCTTCCACCTTCGGCCTTATCATCACTTAACATCAGGTGAAATGAAGGCCAAGAGCACTGGCAAAGACCCGTTGTCTATAAAAAAACATATGCAGCTATTGGTGTAATGGTATGGTCAACAACGAAAGTCGCTTATCACTTAAGTACTTTGTCATAGCAACTTTTTCGAAAAACGTTTCAAACTGTAAGGCATCTGTCAAAAAAGTTGCTTTGACAAAGTAGTAAAGTGCTAAGTGACTTTCATTGCTGACTGTACTAAAGTGATTCTGATGCCGACCCTACGTCACAAGCCGACGGACATTGATAACGGACTAAACATGTTTAAAAGCACCTCTACACATAAAGCCTAATCGATTGTACTAATGATCTTGCGCACAAATGATCGATGGATTTACCATAACCGTTATTCAACGGTTTTCAATGAGTATGTTTATTTTTTTACTTTTAGAATGGAAATTAATTTATTCATACAATCTGTGTCTGTATTTTATTTCTATCTAATCATTATCTTAACAACTTAATCCTTTAAATGTTTCTCATAGTTGTGAAAAAATTTTTGCAAGAATTATGCAAATCCATAATATCAATCTAATTTAAAAATTCCTAAATCATCCTCGATAAAAGATGCCAAACAGCCGGGCGATTCCGACACGAAACTCGCAACTCACATAAAGTCACCTCACTTCGCACGAGTTTACTATATGTCGATAATAAAATTGCAGGTTACTTTACCAATTGAAAATAAAAATTAGATAACTACAGAAGCAACCTGAAGTCTCTTGCAATGAACCAATTTGTCTATTATTAACTTATTTCTATCAAACTCGTGCGAAGTGAGGTGACTTTTGAAGTGAGTTGCGAGTTTCGTTTCGGAATAGCACGGCAGCTTAAAAAAAGCTAATAAATCACCTCCATTTCAGCAGCTGTAAAAAGCGAATAAATGTTGATTTATAAAGACATAACAAATTAATTTGTACTGAAAAATTAAGATAAATGGCAATTGGCGATTTAGGTAAAATCATTAATTTATTTAAATAAATGCTTATATTTCTTCGCAACTTAACAAAAATACTTACAAGATATCTGGTATTACTTAATTTTTCCAATTAAAACGTTAATTAGACTGAAACATTCTCACATTGTATTTTAGACGTCGAAATAATGAAATTGAGATAATTTATGCTAACATTTTGGCTGCAGTTGTAATGTAACTGTCGAAATCGGAGATCTGTCGAGCATTATGAATTCTTTACAAAGTATTGAAAAAAAGGATTTAAAAAAAATACTAGCTTTTGGTAGAATCTCCTCTTACAAATGATGCTACTTTAAATCTGAGCACAATAAAAACATTATTTTACGTAATGATATCATTGAGAGCAACAAGAAATTTAGCAAGAGGTTATAATATTTTTATTTAAAAAAAAACATGTTTTCAGTTTTCAGTTTGTTGGACAAAACGAGATAGAGATTGTCGAGATAATAATTTGAAACTGATGTAATAACATCAATTGCCAATTTCACAAGTTTCGGCTACGATATAGATATCATATCCTGAAAAATAGTTTCATATAAATTCTGTTGCATAATTTATATCCTAAACTTCTTAATTTTTCCGAATATTTATGACTTAATTATCGAGTGCATTTGCCTAAACAAACTTGGAAACGTGTTAATTGCATTAACAATTTTATTCATTACATTATTTATTGTTCGACCCAGTACCGAGTGCATGGAAGCCGTCATGATGATTTCAGGTTAACGATCGGTTTCACTTAACGGTGAAATGACCGGTTAATAATCGATGATGAATCGATTGAGCGAGACAAAAGGTGCGACAAAAAACTGGAACAAAAAGATGTCCTATTTGGCTAATGGTTACTCATTGTCTGAAGTTTGGCAATAAAAGTAGACAAGTGCCTGGTAAATGGAACGACTTCCTTAAGATTCTTGAGCAATGTTTGTGTGTTAAGTGATTGAAAATGCTAATTTATAGCACCGCCCTGGGTTCCGACATGAAGTTAAGTTTATGTACATTTACATTGTGATGGTGAACAGACGTCACGAATGAAGAATGCGCGTTATAAAGATGATAATAGTATTCACGAGTCTGGCCCCCTAACATGACCTCCGAAACACAATGTTACCGAAAAAAATCAAAGTAAATGCTGGCTGGACACATAGCGAGAAGAACCGATGGCCGATGGGGCGGAAAGGTTCTTGAATGGCGACCGCGCACCGGACGATGCTCCGTGGGTAGACCCCGACAAGGTAGGCGGAGATCTGGTGAAGGTTGCGGGAAGCCACTGGATGCGGGCAGCGCAGGACCGATCGTCGTGGAGATCCTTGGGAGGCCTATACCCAGCAGTGGGTGTCAAGCGGCTGATATGATGATGATGATGATGAAATGCTGGCAAATTTACATTAAAAAGGTTGCTTGGTATGAAACAGCGAATTCAAAAAGCGTCCTTGTGCGAATCATACCGTGGGATGAAACACTCATGGTATGAATCGACGAAAGACCCAACAAAATATAAAGGGTGTCCCAGACATTATTCAATGTTCATACGAAACGAGACGAGCAAGAATCGTTTGCTCAAAGAGTTATTCATGATTATCTACCTAACGAGGATTTGCAGTTTACGGATGTCGAGCTTAATCTAATCAAAACAATTCTTGTTTCTTATGTTATAACTTTAGGTATCGAAGTTTTGGGCATTGTCTAAAAAATTAATTAACAAAGTGTGTAGAAAAACCAAAAACATTGTAATTTTTCAAACATAGATCGGCGATTAGCCAAAAGAGGTAACCTCAACTCAACGTGTAGAGAAAAGCGAAAAAGCAGACACGAGATAAGCTGGGATTAATATTAGAAAAATCGGCTACACAGTCATTGATGGAGCAAATTTGATTAAGATTGATAAAATTCGTTTATTTACGTTTTTATATTAAACTCAACTGCTCTTATTTATTTTTTTGTACAAAAAATATCAATAATTTGTCTCTTTAAAACTGGGACACCCCAGTAGGTATATCGCGGTATATAGCGTTTTATCGACACCCAACTGTCAAAATCCATTGTCTTTTAACAGTTAAACGTGATAAATTCTGGCGAAATCCGAAATCAAAAAGAAGAAGAACGCAAAGGGCTACATCATCATATCGCATCTCGGTGGTTATGCTAGAGGGGCAAATGTATATTTTGGTCGTTTTTTTCTAGTAATTATCTTAAATTTGCGTTTTTTTTTAAATAATGATATCAACATATTTCAGAAGACAAAATAAAATCTTTAGGAAAAATTAGTCATATTCTGAGAAGCTTACTTGCACAGCTTAGCTTTGATATTATAAGTTCTAAAATAGTTTTTTTTACTAATATAATTTATGCTATTTTAAATAAGCCCAACTTTTGCTTGATCCCATTTTTATTAAATAGTAATAGCAATTGGCCAATATTTTCTATTTAATTATCACTTTTCTATGATCACCTACCATGATCAAGCCGTTGCATTTATGTTAATGTGTTCAAACGAGATGTAAACACCCATCACACATTCTCTCGCTCTGTTTGCCAAGTAGGGTACGTAGAAACAATAGCCAATTACACGATGCTGTTACATTTTATTGCGTGTTTTGCGAATAACGAAATTTAAAGTAAATACATTTTAAGGTTGAAATTTATTTACTTTAAATTACATCGAATAAATAGAGTAAAATCTAAAAAAAATATATTTCAGATTTTACTTTTTTGAACTGAGGGCCTATTACAAAAAAACATCGCGATAAGCGTACGATGTTCGTCCCACTCCGTGGCACTATTGACTCACGAATAAGATTCAATATCAAGTAAATTGAACGACGAATTGCGTGTTTTTTTTTGTAATAGGCCCTCAGTTCTCTTGAAATATTTAACCTGTTAATTAACGCTTATTATAAAAAATATTTTAACTTTAACCGATAGTAAGCTTTAAAACAAACAAAAAACCGACTTCAAAAACCTGCCTATAAAAAGCAAGAAATAATATTCAAATCATTAAATATGCATTATCATTGTTTTAATAAAAACACGTCTATTGAAGTCGGTTGGGGCTGTAGTACAACTTCCTTTTTTTATTCTAAAAGCCCCACCCCACTTCAATATACGTGTTTTTATTATAACAATGATAATGCATATCTAATGATTTGAATATTATTTCTTGCTTTTTATAGGCAGGATTTTAAAAGTCTGTTTTATTGTTTTTTAAACATTTTTTATTTTAAGTGTAACTTAATAAGGTAGAAAAATCGGCTCAGCCAAACGTGAGATAATCGCGGAGAAATATACATATACATACTTACGGGTCAAACTGAGAATCTCCTTTTTTTTGAAGCCGGTTAAAAAGACTACACTCAAGTATCCCTTTTCCAACAAAATAAAATAATCTAATTCGGTTCATAAATAAGAAAGTCGTCAAGGCAGTTGATGCAAAATAATAGTATTTTCAGGATTACTTGAAAACTACTCGACCGATTTGAAAAAAAATTAAATGGGACCATTTCGCAAGCAAACTCAATCAAACAAAAAAAATCATTAAAATCGGTCCGTAAATATGGAAGATACGCGCGAAAAACGATAAAAAAACATACAAACGAATTGAGAACCTCCTCCTTTTGTTGAAGTCGGTTAAAAATCTGAAAAAAATAACAGATTTTACTTTTTTGAACAGAGGGCCTATTACAAAAAAAGCATTGCGATAAGCGTACGATGTTTGTCCTATTCTGTGGCACTATTAACTCACGAATAAGGTTTTGGAAATATAAAATAAATTGAACGACGAATTGCGTACGACTGTCGTGATTCTTTTTTGTAATAGGCCCTCAGTTGACTTGAAATATTTAACCTGTTAATTAACGCCGAAATATTTTTTCTTAAAGAATTTATTTGAACTTATCCGACAATAAACTTTAATATGTAAAATAATTTTAAAATACTTTTACAGATGCATGAAAAAATGTGCGTTGGCTGTTACTAAAAGACATTTTACTCTTTATTCAACCTTGTATGTACTTTTGCTTGATATAATTTCTGTAATATTATATTTAAAAAAGTATCTATAACATCTACGACATCTCCAAAGAGTATGAGTGTTCTCTCTACGATACTATCTCAGTTTCGTGAGAACATCGCACTGTCGTAAACGTATCGGCGCGTAC
The DNA here is from genome assembly GCA_928269145.1 of Agriphila tristella. Taxonomy (NCBI): domain Eukaryota; kingdom Metazoa; phylum Arthropoda; class Insecta; order Lepidoptera; family Crambidae; genus Agriphila; species Agriphila tristella. The sequence continues at coordinate 49,850,022 of OV743431.1, read as the reverse complement.
GTGCTTAAAATGTAATCTATATTCATATGTATGCCACAGTAGGCACGTTTCAGTTACGTCATTTACGTAAACGTGAACGCCGTATCAGGGGGCCTATTACAAAATAAGAATAGCGGTAATCTGATACGTCACACTTCGTTACATTATACTAGTAACTCATGCTCATGCGCCCTTGTCGCGATTTGCGACGCGCGAAATTTTTTTTAATACTGTTTTTGCTTAGGATCAGAAGGCCTAGCTAAAGTAACATTCATAAATTCTCGTTATCATTCCGCTTTCAAAATATGTATAGGATTTACATACATCGATTTTTAAACATCAAATCCATAAAATGTTTCGAAAGCGAAGTGTTAAAGAAAATTTGCAAATGTTACTTTGTCTAGAGAACCAACTCCTAACTTGCGCAATATTGACAGAAGTGTAAACAAACGCGCGTAAAATCACGTAATCCGTACAAGGTCTAAGGTTCAAAATCAAGTTAATCGATCGACGAACATCGTCCGAGTATCGTGATTCTTTTGTTTGTAATAGGCCCTCAGATTATATCATTTGTCAAACCGACTGGACGGTCTGGTAATAGGACCTATAAACATAAGAAATTTTATAAACGGTCCTAAAGGCATACAACGATAACAATAATGATAGTGAGGTAGAGTGGCGAAGGGTCAATAGCCGATTCCCATCGGCTTACCTTTAAGAAATCCCATCCCACCGATCCACTATAGATCATAACATTTTTGTAGAACGGCTTACCTTCGCCATAATTTCACCCTTTGCCACTGTGAGGTATTATGTATTTTGATGTGATCTGCAAGAATAATGACGTAATGAAATAAGTTATTTCTAAACACCGGATATGAAGAATTGTTTTGTGTAATATAACACTTAAATAATAATTTACTTCGCAAAGGCATGCATTTTCTTTTAAATTTCATTGGTATGCTAAAGAAAATGGAAATCACTACTACACAGTAATTTAAGTACATTTTCCATTATTTCATATTGGAATTCGGTCGCCTTCGCCCTCGGTGTTTAATTTCATGCAAGTAGGTATAAATCTTAACCTACTGAGCCGTAGGTATGGACAGTTCTGTTAAATTGCCATTCCTCAATATTACATACGTTTATTTATATTTATTTATTTATTGCAAACTATTGTTAATACAATAGTTTGTATTAACAAACTATAATACAAACTGTTGAATTATAGTAAGCGTGATGAATATAGCAACAATTTAGAAAAGTTAACCGTCAATTTTGCACTCTTTGGCATAATTATTATGGCAAATGCGAGTACCTACTTATATTGTCAACAAACAGATGCAAGAGAGTTTTTCAGAAATTAATTTGTCCTTGATAACGAAATAAGAATGAGTTAGTACTAAACTGATACAAAAGTTACTAGTAGGTACTCAATACTCAATTTATAACATCCATTTATGGTCCTTTTCTTCAATTGAAGCATGCACAGAACTTCTTACCACATCGATGATGCATTTCAAGGATCGGGTTATGTTGAGTTTGGGTTGAGCTCGGGTCGTGTGTTATCGTCTGAACGCAGCATTACAATAATTCTTTCGCTTCATCTTATCTCACCCATATGGTCCTCAAACAAGTTAGGCTCTTCTGAATCTGAATAGTTGCACAAGTCACAGTAGAGGTATTGGAAGTAAATTGTAACAAGCAACTAATTCAAATTAAAAAAATAAATATCAAAAGTAAAGAACAAATATTGGACTCAAAATAGACAATACATTTAAGAGCCTTTTACAAATGTTGAGCAATCAAATGCCTTGTTCTGATTAATGGATCTTTTCTAAAGAGAAGCTCCTAGGTCATCCATCTATATAGAATAGCAGGACGATTAGACTGCGATTTGAAGTTTAAAGTCACGATTGTATCAATGGATTTTAAAGCTTAGTGCTGACTATAAATACCTGCGTCACAAAATTCAATGCTTTTAAAATAAAAAAAAGACTTAACTCTTTTCACATTTTGCTGGGTTGACATCACTTTTTCTCATTGCAATGAAAAAGGAAAAAAAAATTGCTTTGACCTAAAACTTATAGAGAATTAGGCATTAGTAGGCTATCCCTGCCACAGTTAATAAAATAGGTATTATACTAGAAGTCTCTATTAATCTGTAAGATAAATTATCTATAGATCTTTTCAATCTTTATCCTTAATTTCAAACGTTTCAAAAGCCTTTCTGGCCGGGTTGTCTGTAACAATGATTTGTGAATTATGCTTAATTTTTTCTTTGTTCTGTATTATGATCATGGCTAATACTTTAGTTTTCACTCAGCTACATGAATTAAAAAGTCAGTGGTCGATTTTACAAAAACAAAAAAGATTTCACACAGTCTGTACCAAGCTTAACATTATTGTACGATACTATATTTCGGGTCGCGGTCAACATGTAATTGTATTTTTCACTACACATGTTCGGCCTTGTTTTAACGAGCCCGTTGTGTTTTCTATGCAGCATCAATTGTATTCTAAAGCAGTGCACTACGGTTCAAATTCGCATAAAAACATTGATATTCAAATTAGCCGCTTTCGTAATCGTCGGATTCGTTTTATCAAAAGCATTTTGCCGTGAAATTGTTCTGCGATGCGAGTGCTATTTTATACTCAATTTTTATATCCATGACTAAAACAGTAACTGTATTATAAAATTGTATCTGCAAAAGGTAAAATTTTTGATTATTATGAACAACTACATAATCTCACTTTATAGGTTCGCTCATAATATAAGTATCTTTTTATTTCACACATCAGCATTATTTGCACTGAAATGTATTTCTAATAATAACTTTATAACTCTGTATATGTATATTATGCTCAGAAGTGCTGTCATCTTTTTAGCGTTAAGTTGAACCCATAAACTTCTTTTTATACCGGTGATACAACTTAAAAACATAATTTGAATATCAGTTCACTCAGGCTTGAACTATTAAATGCCAACTCTTATTAAGAAATTAATAAAGCTTATTTCCCATTACTGCTTATAAAACCAAATCAAGTATTTTTTTTATCTGGCGCCGTGTCTACTTGTCTACGCAGTATTTATGTCAGTAAATCATGTGAGGTGTGCGTCCGATCACGTGTGCGTTGCAATCGAGAAAACTACAATTGTCGACTTTCTAATCGAGTAAGAAGTGTTTTACTTTATCGATATTTGTATCAATTAGTTCAATTTAACGATTCTGGTGTTTCTATCGAAGTAAATGACGTTGCAACATTATGAGGACTGTACACGCTGCTTAAGCTCGAAATGATGGAAAAGAACTGAATGAACTAGGCCTCGAAGAACATAACATTTTTGGTTCATCTTTATCAACATAAAAGTTCAATAAAGTTCATTTTATTTATAGGATATCCTATAAATAAAATGAACTTTATTGACATTGGTGCAAGGAGGACGGCATCTAGTGTAAAGATAGATAGGAGTTGATACTATAACTGTGCCGGACGCCTCTGGCATATTTTTTGTTTCAATTTATTGATAGTTTCTATCAAAACATTCGTTTACTTTCTGCAAACTGTTATAATTGATAGATAGTCTATAATAATGTGCTTGTTACAGAAGAAAAGTGGCACTTTTGCGAACGCTACAAAAAGTGTTTTGAATTAAGAAAGAAAGTTTCACTACATATCAAATTAAAGGCCACCCGCGACTTTGTCCGCGTGGATATTCGAGAAAATCGTTTGGGAACCTTTAGCCAGGATAAATAGTATTCTATGTTTTAATCTCATCAAAATCAGATCAGCCGATTTTACGTGATTAGGCGGGTCCCCATCCCTACCAAACGCGATTCCCTCCTTTTCCTGTCCTCTCCCACTCCCCTCCCCCCACCCTTCCCCCTCAATCTCCCTATAACTTTCATTCCCTATTTCAACCCCTTCAACCCTTATTTCACGACAAAACAGGTAGCCTACGTCCTTTCTCAAGCTCTACTCTATCTCTGTACCAAATTTCATCAAAATCGGTTTAGTAGTTCAGGCCAGTAGCGTTACAGACAGAGTTACTTTCGCATTTATAAATAACAGTATGGATGATATTTTTATAAGACATCCGTTTTACCAGTAATATTAAGGCGATTACGCACGTCTCTCTGCAATGAGTTGGCATTTTATTTAATTCCTATCACATCTCGCTACGCACCTACTTCCTGTATCAAATCGAAATTGATTTGGAGTTAACTCTTTACGCCGCGCCGTTATGGTTATTATGGCTATCACTGTTCCGCTGAAGGTGCTTATTAGACGGAACACTTTCAAGGTTGGTTAAATTGTGTAGTTTGTATGAAGTCCATCAAACTCTTTTAATAAACTCGTAAATAGCTTATTACGTACAAATAATTATGTAAAAAGCTTTGAATACTACTTTTGAAATTAAGATTATTGTTTATTTCATCATGCAGCGAATGAAAAATATTCTATTAAATTCAAAGTTTTTTAGTACTTTTGAGACATGAAACAAGTTGAAGAAGACAATTTTGTTACGTGTTTTTCTTCACAACATAACTTACCTAGTAAATAGTGTTTTATCATAGACATAGAAAAATTTTCGCTGAGCTCAAGAAGACCAACAAAGCGTGGAAAAGAGAATTTAACATCATACGGACACGGTCTATGTAAAAAAGAGACAAAGGATCAAGTGACATGTGCCAACATTTTTTACAGTAAGAGTCCCTAGCGTCTCCCCTAGCAAATGCGCAATCACAGTTTGTTTAAAATATTTGTTAATCTGAATTAGAATTTTAAATAAAGTTATCGTGGAGCCATGGTGTCTTGTGCTCTAAGTAATTATGATGTGACAAAAAGAAACAATCCAAGTAATCACACCTTTCACAGGTAAATAAGATATTGCCACACATTTCTTTCATTTTTTCGCTACATTTATACGTTTATCGATGAAGAAAACAGTATGGAACATAATTAATTAATTTACTTTGCCATATATAACCATATTTTATGTATCTAAGTCATATTTTACGTGTCTCGTATAAAATGTATGTATTAGTTTTCGGATCACCTGTTTATTTACATTGTTGTTCTTTGACATTCTATTTCTATGGTTTATATACACACAAACAAACACATAAAATGTGAGAGTCTGTCACGCCCATTTTCCGATTTCATGCAAATGTCAAACATTACTTTGTAAATTTAATTGAACCTGTCAACAGCAAACTACGCTTTTCATTAATATTTTAAAGGCGAGAAATTGAGTGATTGGCAAAGTGAATCGGTTTGAGAAAGCCCATGACTTTGTAGGTATGCGCATGCTGGTCATGGCTATCTGTATTTTTATAGGCATAAAAAAAAACCAATAGGACACTGAGACCGCGACTTCTATGCGATGTTGAAGCCTCGTTTGGTTGCGAGTTAACTAGAAAGCTACTTGCGAAACAAGTAAAAACAACTAGATTTATTCAAAAAGCGCTGTGTTTGAGTTAGTTGTCTTATTTTTTACTTTTAACAACAAATAGAAATATTCAACAATAATAAGGCAAACAAAACTCGGGGTATCGAGTCAGAGAGGTAGAGTTTGTTCACAACCACTAAAACAATCGTAAGTGTAGAATAGCTTTCAATTCAAATAATTGTCTCCAGTAAATTTTAAACCAATGAAGTGTTTAAACCAAAAAAATATTAAGATGTATTTTTTTAGCAATTTAACAGTATACCATTAGGTATTACTTATACTGGGGCTAAGCTACTAGTCCGACTCTGGATGCTATCACCTTAGTCGAGTCCACTCGCCCATCCAAACGGGCTTCTCACCATGTCCAATATTGCCTAATAGGCATACACGACGTCACACCATGTCGTTTCACCGCGTAGAAAGTAGCACTTGCTGCAGAACGACTGTTAATGTAGTTTTTAGTGGAAATCATGTTGGTTCCGGTGTACGTGAGGTACGGCCCTTTAGGTCTGGCGACCCGATTTCGATTTGACCATATGATCCATAATCTATTGTTTCGGCTTAGGACCACGCTTGAGAGTCTCACCATTCCATTGAAGACTCGTGGTACGAAATTTTGAGGTAAATAACCTTTGCTGTGGTGGCTCTTGCTCGTTCTTCTTAGTGCAAGGTGACCACAGTAGTAAACTCTTTGTTATTATGGAATAAAACAAGCAACAAAAATGCTTTTATAGTACTAAGTACCTACCTCGATTTGAATATCGATGGAGTAGCTTCTCGACATTCAGATTAATCTTTTTTATTCTGTTCTGTGTTCGCAAGTGTTTGATATCAGTCTAGATTGAGTAAACTATTTGAATTTATTATGAAGCTTAAGTATTCTAAATGAAGCACTTATGTCACAGAGGAAATAATCACTACTACGCTTATGTTAAGGAGCGAGACGTGATAAACGGGCATAGTTTGACAGATGACAGACGAAAAAAACTGGAAAAAATAACGTAGGAAAATTTTGAATTAATGTGACATTGAAAAAAAATTTCAACATCTCGACAATCGGTTAAAAAGTGGAACTTATGCACACTTAATGCTTATGTAGTTTTAAGTATAACAGCTGAAAATGGAAAAATAATAATACTTAAGCATAAACATTACCTTAAGATGAATAAATAATGAAAAATATTAGAAAAAATCGGCTCACCCGTAGCAACTTAGACGGATAAAAAATATTAGAAAAAATCGGCTCACCCGTAGCAACTTAGACGGGATCCCGTCTAAGTTGCTACGGGTGAGCCGATTTTTTCTAATATTTTTCATTATTTATTCATCTTAATATAAAAATAGCATTGTGAATGCAAAAATCTAAAAGTTAAAATAAACATTACATACTTGAAAAAAAAAATTAAATTGTTTCTCAAACATTTTCCTTTGCTAACACCATGATGACATAAGAAAAAGTAAGGTAGCATTGTTTGAAATACATACTCATAATTCGTTTTATAACAGCCATTAACGAAACTTCTTTTATTTCAATCCTACATCAATATGCCTTTAAAGGCTTGCCGTGACTTCCCAAGGTCATAAAAGCGAATCTGATGAGAAGATGACGCCATATTCGATAACCTTTCATTTTTTAGTATCGATTTTGATCAATTAGGTCATGTCATGATCTGATTTTACTTTTAAAAGTAAGTCGATTCTTTAGACGAATAATCATGTTGTTTAATCCGTGTTGTCTACGTGTTTGTGTTTATATTTTTATGTTTGAAAGAAATCCTTACTAATATTATAAATGCGAAAGTCCGTTTGTTTGTTTGTTACGCCTTCACGTCCTAACTACTAAACCGATCATCATGAAATTTTGCATACATGTTATCAGGGGTACAGAAAAGGACATAGGGTACCTTTCATCCTGAAAAAAGGCATAGTTTCCGAGGGATATTACCGCTATTTTTATTATAATATATGTGGAAGGCTTAAGTGAATAAATTGGTACTTAAATGATTATGACTGGTTCCAAAGATAATGCTTTTGAGATAGCAATTTATATAAATAAAATATTGTAGAAGAAGTCTCTTAATTCGTTTTCACTACACCTGATAAACTTTACCATAATTCTAACTAAGAAAAAAATTAAGAAGTTACAGTTCCAACAAAATCTTCCACTTATAATCTTAAATATAATGTATATGACCCAAAAAGTTTAAGATTTTTACATGACTTATTGAATTTAGCTACCAAGTACTTACTGAATATTAAAATAATAGATTTTTTTAATGGGATGTCGCTCTACTTTTTACACGACTGCCCAAAGCAAAAAGAGTGTTATTAAGTGATTGTTTTTACTAATGTCAAAGCTTGCTTGTATTTATTTCTAGTCATGATTCTATCTCGTTGTGATACATTTCATTGATAGATTAGATTGATTATAAGTATGTATTGTTCTACCTACATACACCCACTCGATAAATTATAATTGTTGAGACATAAACCTATATTTATGCGGTCACCTGATTGTTCTAAGAAAGTTTTCGATCGTTATTTATACACATATAACTTGATACATATAGTAGGTAAGAGCTTAAATTTTATGCTCTCAGCAATCAAAGCATAACGACTATCATACATAGATCTTTCGGCTGATAGTTACGTACATGTAAATAAATCTTATATAATTCGACTTTGCATGAAAAGCAATATAAAAATAATTGTGGATAAACATAAATAAACGGAATCATTGCACTTTTTTGTAAAAAAAAATATAAATCCAAAAAGTGCAATCACCAATTTGGTAGACAGAGTGGTTTATCGGTTGGTAATAAACGAATTCAAAGAGATTTAAGTCGCAGCTAAGTAACACACCAAAGTTGCAGTAAAATATTGCAGTATGTTATTAAAACTAGGTAGTGTTATGGTATGAGTTTGTGAGTCATACGTAACACAGAAGTAACATAAACACAGACTCAGGTCCCGATGTGTAACGGTAATCTTTGGAATGCTTTTGTTTACTTAGTTCCCTGGAGTTCAAGTCACGCCCCTGAGACCTCTTTGAAGAATTTCTTATGCATTTGATTTTTTTAAAGTAAATGTGTAAAGAAAGCAGAATGAAAATTAACTTTTTGTGAAGTTGAAGATTCATTAGTACTTTTGATTTATGTGTTGGTGATATTTCAAAAAGAAACGATCCTTTGTAATAAACTCCTTTTTGGCAGTGATTTCCTTTAAAAAGAAAAAAGTTAAACAGCTTTTTTAAAAAGTACTAAGACTTTTTAAAAAAGCTATAAAATTTTTTGCTACTACTTATGTCGTAATGTTCAATCAACGAGCTAAACAAAATATGAAACACTTTGTTGAAAGTTTTATCTTAAAAAATTTAGCTAAATTATATACTTCTCAACATCTTAATAATTAAGAGAACCTTAGACAATTTTAATAAAAAGTCAAAAACTTATTATCATAAAAACGAAAGAATATTACAATCAATTAACAATGTTTGCCCTGTTATTTGATCAAACAGTGTGATCACCACTGCGTGGTCTGCGTGTACGAACTCATCCAAAATCCACTTTCCTTTGGCTTGTTATTGCGTAATTTTCATTACTGGTAACATAGCCTATTAAAGTCTGAGAACTCAAAACACTATTACACAGATGCTCATAACAATCTTAAACTGCTTTCAAATAAGGCTCTGACCATGTAAAGAGAAGAGGAGTTTGATAATAAAATAATTCTTAGGGCCAATATAAACTTTTTGTATGCTTCAATACGTGATCTTTCTACTCAGCTTAAATATTGGATAAGTATTTTTTTATATTTTTCTGTTTACTAAAATCTGCAGGTCGGAGCGTAAATTGTGGTAATGTGTGTCTTACTTGTACTTAGTGGTAGGCGATAGTCTAGCTTTTAGATTTTTTTAATAACTCGTCTATAATCAGCTTTTTCGTAAATAATTTGATAACCTATTAAACTCATACAATCAAAGAAATACATCGCTTGATCAAATCTAAAAGTATTTTATTTTATTACATTTACTCGTTTGCATTGGACTATCCAATCCCAAAACAGTAATTTTAGTTTGAAAATGCTCAATTAAGTTACTTGACCCGTTTGTCTGTCCTCGATTTCGTGTAATGTGGTACAAACAGATACGGTTTCGAAATAGGATCTTTACCACAGTATCCTTCAAGAAAGCTGGATTTACCCAAATGGAATTCAAACTTGTATGAGTCATGTGAAAATGTTCGTACCTTGTAGGCAAGAAAACATTTTATTTTATAAAGCTTTTACTCGACATGCATTGCAATGTCAAGTACGGTTAGTGGAAGATGAGATCAATTATTGATTAAAATAAGTAATTAATCTCATAGGTATAAACAAGTTTCAATCTGGACCATTTCTGTATGACAACTCACAGAACATAAGATTTTATTTTACTGGTTCTGTGCTGTGCTACACTCTCAGGAATTACGAGTATAACAATTTACTCATGGCCATCTTTAGTCAGTCCTTGCGTCCATAATTTCATATTAATAATGATACTGAAAAAAAAACAAAAATAAAACAATAACATTTTGTTTATAAATTTACGCACAGTGACTGGAGTCACCTTTTGAGCAAACAATGCCTGTGTCAGGTGACTCCAGGTGACTCCGCTCTTCCATAACTACTTAGTTATAAACATTAGAACATTTTATATGAACACTAGCGGCCGCCCGCGGTTTCACCCGCGTGGTTCCCGTTCCCGTGGGAATATCGGGATAAAAAGTATCCTATGTTTTAATCCAGGCTATCTACTATCTGTGTGCCAAATTTAAATGTTCTAAGAGTAAAATTCTTGTTTATAATGCTTTGATACGATCGTCCTTGGAATATTGTAGTGTTATTTGGACTCCGAGTTATGACGTTCATATCAAACGTATTGAATCAATTCAGAAAAGGTTTCTCTGGCACTTGGCTTTTCAGCACAATTTGGAAAAATAACTTCCCTCTTATAATGAACGTTTGTCTCATTTCAATTTACTTAGTCCTCAAAAAAGAAGACAGCTATTGGATCAATTATTTTTACATAAGATTATTAGTGGTGATTTGGACTGTCCTTTTCTTTTAGAGCGTATCTCCATTCACATCCCTTTTAAAACTGTTAGAAGCTCACGTTTCAAAATATTTTCCCAAAAATCTTTTAAAAGCAACTTACGTCATTTTTCAACCATAAGTAGAACCATGGGTCAGTTTAACGTACTTGATAAAGATTCAGCATTTCTAAATTTGTCACATTTAAACATCTTTTATTACAAATACTTAAAAAAACTGTGAGCTATATATATATAATAATTGTATGTACTATATATGTATAGCTTACTATTAGTACTATTATTACCATTACATTATAATAATCTACTTAATTGTACGATTCAAACAATAGTTGTTCTTAATATTATTATTTTTTACACAAAGTTAACTTGCACATAAACTCCGTTTGTCACGATGGTAAATTAAATTAGCGTTTTGTATATTCACTGGTTATGTTGAAAGAGATGTAAAGAAAAATTTTCTTTCCATTTTTTATTAAAAAAGTTAGAGCCTGTTTTGCAATTTATGCTTGTGCACTAGCTTACATTTAGTACATATATATATACAGGGTGTCCCAAAACTTTGCCACATGGAGAGAAAGTACCTTAAATATTGAAGATAAGAAATTTTACTGAAAGAATACTTCATTTTGATTTTTAAAATAAATGGAACTGCATTCAAAGATTTTCAAAAAATAGCATGCCGTAACCAGAAATCGAACCCACTAAATTATTAAAAAAACATTGTTTTATTTTTATGATACCAATCGAAAGGGTTACTCATTAGGATTATGTTTTGTAATATTACAAAGCATTTTAAACAAAAGGAAGACCATGAAATTTAACATTTAATTTTAAATTCTTACGTATTGTATCAATTTGTATAGGAATGAATGCGATTTTTTTTTAATCTTTGAATGCAGTTCGCATTATTTTTTAAAACAAAATGAAGTCTTCTTTCAGTAAAATTTCCTATCTTCAATATTTAAGGTATTTTCCCTCCATGTGGCAAAGTTCAGGGTGTCCCACCCTGTATATTTAAATAGATATGAATTTATTCATTAAGTTTGAACATAGTCGGAATTTGTGAAACAGGCCCTGAAGAATAATAATATAAATAAATATAAAAACAAGATATAAACCTAGATATACTTACTTACATATATATTAAATAGTCGAACATAATGCATGTCGTGGCAGCTTGTAAAAAAGACAACACTGTAGCATGTAAGTCCTTGAAATGTATCACTGCCCTGTCTTTGGTGTATGTTCTTGTTAGCTGTCCTAAATAAATAAAAATAAAAAAATTCAATCAAATCCGTTTAGTAGTTTTGCGTGATTGAGGAACAAACATCCAAACATCCAATTCCAAACCCACAAACTTTCACATTTATAATATTAGTAGGGTTATCTTGCGAAGGTAAGATACTGATTACAGAAGGAAAAGTTTCTATAGCTTTTGCGTTTAAAACAGAAAGTAAATGTCCATGGCTTATTTATGTAGTTTTAATGGTTGTAACATGTAACACCATCTGTACATTACCATGCTAATTCCTATGTTTGCATTACTTGTACTGGTAATATAAGTAGTAATATGCCGGTAGTAATACTACTCATATTTACATAAGTACGTCATTATATGCATTAAAGTCGCCTTGTCTTTTTCCTTTTATTTTCTTATAGATACATAATTTCTAAGAATAATCAGTTGAAAGATACTCTTACATTTCCCCCTACTTATAAACACGTCATATTTTGTGGTTATAAAGTGCTAGAGATAGACAATCGTAAAACAAATAAGTAGTTTGTTTCCTTAGCAGAAATAGTCCTAAATGCTTACGCTAAGTATGTCATTTATTTGCTAGCTTATGTAATATGTTTACAATCGAAACTTTTGTGCATTTAATTAGTGGGCGCGCCCCCTTATTTTTCGAAATTGTTGCAACAGTGTACATACGTAGAGATATTGTACCAAACTTTGGCCATTTGAGTTTCCTAATGTTTTCATTACTTATATTTAGAAACTTATCAAATAAAATTGAGATTCTAGTCAATATTAGGATATCGATCTGTAACTGTACAGAATAAACAAACACATTTATGCATCATCATCATCATAATTATTATTATCTAATGCAATCAATATACAGGGTTATTTGTAAAACAGCAACAACCTCGCAGGAGTAAATTACTAACATAATAAATAACAACATTTGTTCTACGATTTTTTTTATTACTTTTTATTACTACTGATCGAGTTTTGTATGAAAAAAATTTTTTTTTGTGTTTTCTCGGAAAAGTCGTAGAGCAAAATATAGATTACGCTGGTTAACGTTTAAAGTAATTACAAGAGATAAAAGTAAAACATTAGGAAACTAAAAAAAAAAGATATTTTTGCAAAATTACTAAACTCTAACTTAAAGTCATTTTTATCATACTGGTTCCTTTACACAAACTAACTTTAATCTATTTATATCATAAAATATATATTTATAATATTAAATCTATATTTTCCTTTCTTTTGTGATCGTCAGCTCCCTAACTTTAGGCCCTGTCAGGATAACAGCGTGCTGTGGCGTTCTCTGACTGAACGCCGCAGCAACACACGCTGAGGCAGGGACCTTATTAGTCTCCACCTTAGAGCAACGTGGCTTCCGGGCCGCGTTGCTCTAAGGTCCCCATTTATGCCTTGTTTTTTTGTTTGTTTTTAAACTAATGTTTCGTTAGGTATTCTTACTTTTAAGTTTTCTTTTTTTTATGTTTTATCCTTTTGTTTTTTAGTTTCTGTTTAATAAGTACCTATTGGGGAAAAATAAAAACAATTTTCTTTCTTTCAAAGCCCGACCACTTCAATGTTATCTCAAATTATAAGTACAGCAATGGTACTATGCCACATTATATTTTTGAATAACTTTTCTCCCATTTATCTCACTACAAATTGAGTTAAATAAAGTTACATGGTTCAATTATTACATTTTATTGGTCATGCATGATCGTGACTCTACATGGTTGAAAAACTCTAAATTTAAATTTGAAATGGTTCTGCGTTATAATTATTAATTCGTGTTTTCAATACTTGCCCGCGGGCCAAGTTTGGTGCGAGATAAAACAATGTAGGTTGCAGGAAAGTGACGCCCACACGGCTTACTTTAAAGGATTAACTTAAACTGGTTGTTGACCCATTAAAGTATGACATACTGACATTGTTATTATACTTATAAATTAGTATTTTAAACCTTTATCTTATTTTCTTTGTCTCCTCTTCGATACTAAAAATCTTGGTTACAATTCTTTGTTTGAAATTCAAATGGAGCTTGCCTTTGCTTTGTTTCTTATTTAAATTGTATTAATTCTCATACTCCTAAACTATTAATATGTATACAGCAGGAATGAGCAGACGAGATGATGGGGTTTTATATCTAGGTATCTATATATGTCAAAAATATATTTTCCTTTGTAGACAAACTTCTATCAAGTTCGTCATACTATGATAACTGTAAGTAATAAGATCATAAATTTTAACCAGCATTTAGTTTACATATTTGTTTCGTAAACATTTCGTTTGATCGATTCTTTCATATTTTATCAACCTTGCACATTTACGACTAAATATATTCTTATACCTACATATGTGACAAACAATAAAATTCTATTATCGTCGCTCAATGTCAGTGGGTCACAGAACAATGAAATTGTTTTTTGTTAATACGCTTTAAGATTTTCTCATGTTTAAGTAAATTGGAATGACCAAGTTCGAGGCATCAATTTTAGTTAAAGTTTTTTGGGTCAAATATTGTCGCAGTAAGTTTCGTTTTCCCTTTTCATTCTCATACAGTTTTTTGTTCTAGTATCATAATGATTATAGTATTTGTACTTTCACTGACCGGAACATTTGCGAAGTCACATGATTGTGAACATTATGGTCGAGAGATAATAATCATACGGTGATTTGTAGAGATATAGAAATAATGCTGAGAAATGCTTGATTAGTCACGAATATTTTAAAGATGTTGGCCTCTTAGAATAATAACAACCTAAACCGATAGTTTCCTACAAAGCGCACTTTCAAAACTGAGGCAAATATAACTAAAATGGCTCAGTTTTCATATTTTTATCCTTCACACGTTAACTAATCGTACATATAGGAATGAAAAAGATTAAATTTTCCTATCTTTAAGGAATTAGTTACTATTTTATTGGATTTTAATTACGATTAGGTAATAATGAAATTCATTTTGGCTCAGTTTTTTTGCCTCACTTGACATACAAAGCTTCTAGAATCTAGGTATTACTAAGGTTGATTAATCTAAAATTCTAAGAGTAATTTGGTTTTATTAAAAGAATGTTGCACCGAAATCTAACGGATACATGCTGTCAAATCTTTTGTTACAAAGAATTCCTAAATGTATATGTTAATGATACCTATAATTAAAATAAGAATATTTTGAACAACAATTGACCAGAATTTGCAGGAAGTCTCATATGACCTCTTCAATTTTATCTCAATTCAATTTTATATGTAGTTATACATGTTGTAATTTACGAGAATCAAGACACGACTGTGAAATAATTTCCTTTAATAACAACAAAGCATGCTGTAATTATATCTGTACTATAAGTTAGGATGAATATTTAAGGTTATCACGGCATTCCATTTTTCTGTATATGAAGAAGGAATTAGATAAAACCTTCCGTAAACTTCATGTGAAGGAAATATGAAGTTATGTGTTGATTAAAGGAGAAAAAATATACTACGCAAGGTGATATAAGCAGTTATTATGCAGTTCCTCCGACCTTTATACTCATGTCATTATTACAATGTTCACGGTTCTTAATAATTACTATGAGAATAGTGTAAAAATGTACGTCATCACACAGAAATGGTTCTATTGTAGGTATGTATTTATAAATTAAGTTGGTTGGTTTAGTTAATTATACAGTTTTTAGAATAACATTTTGGTAATGTTTTATTAAAGTTGTTTTGCTGAAATGTTTATGTTAAGGTTAATCATGATAACAAATATTTAACGATAATACAACTGCTGTTGTATTATTGTTGTATTAGCTAAACTGTTTTCATTTCGGGAAATAGAAAAAAAGTGAATACGTTATTATAAACGTGGGATTTTGGGTGTCTAACAAGGTTTGTGGTAAATAAACATTTGTTTCATATAATTCTACATTTAATTTAACATACCGTTATTCTTCAAACTGCCCAACATTGCAGATTTCTAGCATTTTAATTTTCGGTGTTGTTTACAACCTGTTAATGAGCATAAATAACAATCTATAAAAGATTAAATAAAAAGTTCACCTAATTTGTTCCTTTTTCAACGTTATTTAATAGATTGGTGGTTATCTTATGAAGCGTTACACCAGCACCGGAAGAATATTTTTTTTTCTAGGTCGATTGTTTTAGATTTCCACAAAAAATTGTTCCGCTTGAGTATCTCGACTCGAGGCGCCTAATATAGGTAATTAATTGGAAACTGTCTTTTAGGTAACTTAAAATTTTTTAGAGGTTAGAGTAGATGAAATTAAGATGACCATGGGTAATGTAGTATTTAGTACTATGCCGGCCGCCCGCGACTTCGTCTGCGTGGAGAGTTATTTTTCAACCCCTCGAGAATAGTGGATGAAAGGTATCCTATGCAAATGACATTTTGCATAGGATACCTTTCATCCACTGTTGATGATCGATTCAGCGTCACAAACCCACTCACTTTCGTATTTATAATATTAGTAAGGTTTTTATGAACGTGTAAGTAATTTCACGATTGAAACATGTTACTCCAACTGTGCTACTGAATAACTAATTGAAAAATGTTAAAATCAATTCTTTATTTCTATCGTACTCTCGTGACGAGGTGTGTGGCAACCGGAGGTGATTTGGCGTACGTGGGCCCTCTACTAAGCAGTTCTGTTTCTGCTATCCGAATACTTGTCTGCATAGGTTAATGATTTTCAAATTTTACCTCAAAGGGTCGTACCATCTGGTCGTTTATCACTCTTCCGCACTTCGTGGCCTACGAGAGAAATTTTAATAATAATAATGAAATAGCTTTGTAATCTTCGGACGTTGTTGATGATGTTTCTTGTCATAATATTGAAAGTAGGAAAATATAGTTATCACTTTTAGTTTCATCGATATCGCGGAAATCATTAAGCTTTAATCAAGGTTCGATCATCACTCACCAGTAACTTGGATACTTTCGCTTTTAACCTCATCATTTCATTCACTTGAAGTTAATCAGAGATGACATTATATGTCGATATCAGTCATTTTTTTTAGGCTGCGTTTGCGAACTCAACTCAAACTCAACCCGAACTCACCTCAAACTCACCTGAACATTACATAGGAGCTTATTAATGTGTCATAAGCATACCCCGTTATCGGCGGTGCACGAATGATCGAAGCCAAAGACAATGTACAACAGAAGGTCTATTTTTGATTAATTTGATAATTCTGCCTAATCCCACTCAACCTCTGAGAGAATATATCTGTAATACATTTTTTTTAGTTTACCTGTACTTCAGGATAATCTTTTATCCACAACTCCATAAATTCGTGACGAGATTTTTTTTTCGGAGGCATATTGTTGGTTAAGATAAAAATTATATGCATTTAGACAACAATCGATCACTAAATGACCCGTAAAGGGGATAGGCCGCGGCACGTGTGACAACATTAGGTAGATAGAGTACACGACGACACGACAGTACGCGCGCGAGTGGCGTTCGGCCGGCTTCTGTACGCCTTTGTCGGCATCCGTCAAAGCGGACACCGCGCGGGCCGCGCTGCTAGCTTATGTGCGCCATTTGTCGGCATCCGTCAAAACCGACACTGCGCGGTGACCGCGTGCGCGTGAGTGCGGTCCGCGCTGTTAAGGCAAAAAAGCTCTATACTTAATTATTTTTTTAATTAATTAATTAAAAACACGATTCCAATTAAATATCGTCCTTCGCTTCCGGCACTTAGATTTTAGGAAGAATTAAATTTATTTATCTATAGGTATTGTTTAAAAATGTAGTTCACATTCGCCATTATTGAACACGAGAACTTAAAAATTTTCGCACCTTAAATAGGTTTTTGAGTAGAAAAACGTAGGCAAAAAGGTGGCCCTAAAGGTCTTTCGCTTCTGATTTTTTAGTCTGTGAATCATTCGTGCACCGCCGATAACGGGGTATGGTCATAAGACTCAAAGTTGTGAGCGATGTATGTCAAGGTAGGCTGCGTTTGAGGTGAGTTTGAATGGGGAGGCGAAGGCAAAGTGAATTACAGATGGCGCTTAGTCTTTGGAACAATTGTCAGTTTGAGCTTATATTGTCTTGACTGTGTATTACGTGATTTTACTTTCTTAGATTGTATTTTTTCGGTTTTGCGGACAAACAATGTATTCTATGCTAACTTTAGCTCATATAAAAGAAGAATTACGGAAAAGAAAAGCCAAAACAACAGGCAAGAAAGTTTATAGCAACTTACAAAAAATTGCCAACAAGCATTACATTTCTTTAAATTTCGTGTAAGATTTACAAGTAATCTTTTTATTTCAGATTAGAAGCATATGATTTAAATTTTAACAAAGCAACTGAGTGTGAATTTCCGTGTTTATAGTTGCCTGATGATGCTTTCTGTGCAATAGTAATTTCAGGTTTCTGTACTGGAATTTCTGTACCATCCAAAATTACATGAACCATTTTATCATATTTATTTTATTATTCTAAGTTTCTTGAATGACTCTGGCATATAAAATTCTATTAATTCTCTGTTTGGCCCCAATATTGGGCTTATTCCATATTTGATATACCTATCAAATTCATCCAAGTTATAAATATGTTAGAAACTGCTGAGGTTGAAATATTAAAGAACAAAGCTGTTATAATTCAAATGTTGTTTTATTTTGGCGAAGCTTCATCAAATTCATGAAACATTCCTTTTGATTTATAATGTTTCTCAGGCTCAGCAAAGGAGAAAATCGAGGGAAAAGCATCTTTTTTTTGATATTTTTATGCCCAATATTTTTTTTGTTACTGGGAAATCGATGAACTCCAATATTTTACAAGTTACATGCATAACAATGCGGCATTTTCTCAGTATAAAATTAAAAAGTGCAATATTCCAAGAGATTCCCATATGTTTTGACACTTTCTTTGAGGCGGCCGGGTACCAAAGACCAGTCGCCACCTATCGGGATAAAATTGTGCTTTTCCTCCCCATTGAGTTTGGGTTGAAGTCAGGTCGTGTGTTATCGTTAGAAAACAGCCTTAATGTCCTCAATGCTGGGACACAGGCCTTCCTTATGAGTGGATAAGGAGGATGGGATATAACCCACCACGCAGCGCAGGCCTAATGCTGATTGGTGGGCAGTTAACGACTGCAAATGCAGCCGGGACCAACGGCTCAACGTGCCTTGACAGACAGCTATAGGGAAGCAGGGAGGAACTCAAGATAATAAAATTTTGGTCACCCATCCCATGACCGACCCTTCGCGATTGCAGGGTCAGGCACTAAACCACTGCGCCACCGAGCTCCTAACATTCTCACATAATATGTGAGTGAAGGATGAGCATTAATAATGTGAATCAGAAGACTTTATTTAGTTACATTTCCATAATCTGTTTATCTTTCAAATGAAAGAGGCATATGAACAATTTGATAAAAAAAGATGACAACCGTCGCTACGATTTATTTTACACGACTGCCCAAAACAAAAAGAGTGTATATGTGTTCAGGGTTCATGTATGTTTGTGGGTATGTGAGTTTCTTTATTCCACCATAACTTCTAAATGCCTGAACTGATTTGGATAAATGGGGTATCGTTAGAATCCTTACAGCATTTCGAGTGACACTGGCTATATTTTTTTGAACAAAGTTAATATGGCGACTGTAGGACGCCATTCTCAAATGAAAAAAAAATTTTTTTTTCTTCAATTATTGCAATATGGGCATCAAATGAAATGCCACAATGAGCAAAATTCAAAACTATATAATTTTTCACAAAAATGTGTAAAAAAATAAATAAATTTAAAAAATATTAAAAACACGACTGCCCTGCCAAAAACGAACTAAAAAGATAAATAACAAGTGTTTTACACATTTACAAATTTTATTTTACACAATTGTGTTAAGTGTTTTATGTACTTTTCTAGTGAATTCCTCAACGAAAGTTTTTTTAACATCGTAACCTCAACTTAAGTACTAAGTTTCTCCACCAGGCTTTTGCCCCTAGTCGATGGGACCATGATGAATATTAAATAGTCCATCAATTTATTGTTTGCAGCAAAAGCTGACGTTTGGAAAATGTTTAAGCTACAGGTTAAGCATTTGTCTGTAACATCTGTGAAACGTCCACATCAATAATGCTTATTATCTAGAGATGTATGGTCTATGACGTCTGCAATATTTCACTTCTTAGCAACAATATTTCAAAATGGAATTTTCAAATAATAAACTTAAATGGTGTCAATTTCTACGCTGTCTTAACTCGTCACATTATTTTATCATACATTTATGATTACACTATCATTTCCTATTCATTTATTTTATGCCAATATATTTTCATGAAATAAATCAAATACCTATTAAAAAATCTTAAAAGGAGCGGAAGCATTGATGAAAAAATCTTCTATTTTATGAATATCAGTGACGTCATCCTTCCTTCTAAATTGCTGTGCCCAACAGGTTCCAAAATTTTCTTACCAGCTTTGTAACATTTTGCAATGCAATAAATTGAAATTGAAAAGTACTTGAAACTTTGTCTTGCAATATTAACAACGGTACTGTCTGCTTCTTATTTGATTCTTGAACAGAATTTCCTCTTTTAGTTCCAAGTGGTTGTAGAGCAAGCGATTGTGCAATGTTCCATGCTTCTGATCGACAGGTCGTACTAGCTCACAGTTTTATAAAAAAGAGGCCTCATCTCAGTAAAAACTTGTCCACGATTACGATACAATTTCTTCATGCACCATGCACTTAGACGCACAGTAGTGCATCATTACTGCCGTGTGGGAACTATGCGCTAGGAAGCGAGGTCAATGACATCAAGTGCACTGCGACGTCACACGGATGCGCCGGCGCATTGCACAATAATGGCTGACTCTGCGGTTAGAAAAAAGTTGGTCAACGCTCGTATTTTGTTTTTTTGTTAGCTGCAGCGGAACTAATCGGTTCGTAACCACTTATATGGCTGTCAACACATAGAATTGAAAGAGATGTCGATTGAGATAAAAATAAGGATCGGTACTTTAAGAAAGTCGCAAACTGATTGATATAATGTATGTATGATTTAAAATGTGAGCTTTATCATGCAATGCAAGCAGCAAAAGATCCAAACAAAACTAATAGAAAATCTGTTGAGAAACATGGTTAATAGCACGTTAATAGTATTTAATCAAGTATAACACTTAGCTTTTATGATCAACATGCTTGTTAAATGGTACAAAACATACGTTTTGCTTCCGTTGCTAATCTTGTTAATTAATTCGAGTTACATTTGCGGGCACATTACTTTAAGGGTTGCCACCATTGGTGGTTTTTATTTTGAAAACTTAGATCTTAATAAATTCTTCCTAAATGGTAGATATTCAATGTGATGATATTCATCATGTGATGATGATGTGTTGCACCATCAGGGATCCTTTAAATAAGAACAGAAAAATAAGGACTTATTGTACTAACTGTAGTATAATCATTATTATGAGTTTGTATTTTACTAAATCTTAATAGGGTAAGAAATCTGGGGGCTAATTGTCTAATTCAAAAATCTATCGCAATCACTTTCGTTTGACAGATGGATGTGACACATTGCTGCATTTCTTTGGTATGATTTTATTTGTGCCAAAAAGAAGCTTCAATGTGTGACATCCTGAAAGCGATTGCGATAGATTTTTAAATAAGACAATAGAAAGGCTGGTCTTGCCTTAGCAATGTTATCAACAACATAATTTCACAAGAAGTAATGTAGCTCTCCGATGACAACCCTAACCGAGGAAATGGCATACATACTTATTTAAATTGATATCTTTACCTATACCGGACATAATTCAGAACAAGTCAGCAGACCTAAAGGCTTTAAAATAATTATACAAAATATGTGTATCAAAGATAAATACCAAATTTTATTATTCATAGATGTGAATAAAGAAAGACACATCTACGTCTGAACAAAATCGGCTATTACATACTACGAGTGTTACTATGAAATGTAGGAATATCCCCATCGAAAAAAGCCTGATTTTACTAACAATATCAACACAAAGATGGAGATCCTTAGGGGAGGCCTATAACACAGATTAATGTATCATTATTCTGTGCCCATACCCAGCAGTGGGTGTCGTACAGCTGATATGATACGATGATCAACACAAATTAATGTGACTAATAAAATTGATGTCCTTTCGCGGGGAATGTCTCAAAGAAATAAATTGTCTGTTTTACCAAAAACTCTAAACATTTTTTCTTTTGATAAGGGAGAATATAAAAATACCTATAAAAATGTTTCACATAATTGGGATCTGCCCAAAGATATATTTTTTTATTCTTATTGGTTTAAGTGCCTATTTGTAAATGTTAATTAAAAGTACCATAATAGTACTGTCAAAAATTTGCTATACATAAATGGTCAATAAGTCATGCACTTCATTATTGTATTGTAACACCTATCTGTACACGTAGTTGCAAATAAACATTTGAATTGATTTTTTTTGATTTGATTTGGGTTTTCTCGGATGACAAAAGAGAACGAGAATTCTCGCGTAGAGTGTAGATACCTTCTCGGATGTCTCGAGCGAAGTTTTTCTTTCAGGTACTATTCTGGGGGGCAGTGCCTCCCCGGAGCAGCCTTAGTGCCTCCCCGGAGAAAAATGTGTTATGTGTAGGTAAATGGGAAAATTAGTGTAATGAATGATCGACGGACGAACCTCTTAATTGCTCCCCCCTGAGAATTTTGTCTGAAAGAAACACCGGGCCGAACCTTCACGCAGAGACTTCTTGCGTGAGTCCGTGGCGTGGGTCTTTATCCTTTGGGTGTATGGGGTATCATGATTTCCTGACCAAAAGCACCTTCAGTAAAAAAACAATTTTTGTTACAGAGCAATGCCGCGGTGGAAGGGTATACTGAGGTAGCCGGCAGATGGCAGCAGTCAGCGCGGCGATGTACCGGCCTGGGGGCACGTTAGACCCCTCATGCTACGCCACGCAGCGGGTTAGTAAATCCAGCCTTTATTTATAGATGGCACTGTTTTACTGTACTGTACGATTTTTTTTCACGAGGTAATTTGCTTGTGATATGTCAGCAACAAAATGTATATTTTCAACAAAATATCGTGTTCTTGATGGTTTTGTAGATTTTTGTATAAATCATAAAATATGACCTTCTAGAGTCTGTCTAAAAAGTCTGTTTACATGGGTAATTTCAAAGGTAATTTTATTACCCACCTAAATCCCCATCTACCACACCAATACCCATCTAAATAAATAAATAAATATGTTTACAATTAGAATTTTGAGAGCGCCATCAGGGTTACCAGTATAAGTTTTTATAAATAATTTAATAATTTCTCATGTAAACAGACTTTTAAGACAGACTCTGGGGTTATTTGTAAAACACTAATAACTTTGCAGGAGTAAAAGTCGATTTTCTTTTGTTTGTTTCCGGAAAAGTCGTAAAACAAAATGTTGTTGTTTATGATATTGGTAATCTACTCCTGCGGGTTGTTGGTGTTTTCCAAATAACCCTGTATATTATCATCATTAAAAATGCTTTGCTATAAATATGATATTAAAATTGTGTGATTGCTGATGGTTAATTAAACAGCAAAACAGCCACTCCACAGAGTACGTTGATTGCACTAATGAACAAATAGATTTATTTACGGATTAAAGGAACTATTTTATTGTCACGGTAGAGATTTTCAGACTGTAGGTATTAGTTAGTCGCCCACCACAAAACTAAAAACTTGATGTGTTTTGTCCGGAATTATTAAAAAAGGATCAATTAAATGAGTAAAATAAATATGTTTACAACATTTTACCAATAAAAAAATAAGCTACCCTCTCTGTTCGGTATTCGGTCAAAGGTAATCTGAGCAATCCAGAGACATAGCAGAATCAAGAGATTACCTCAGTGAGGAGGCTATATGCATATTTCGTTGGATATCTAGAATCCTGGAATGTCTTTGGATATAGAAGCTTACCCGAAGCGGATTTGAAGTTACTGCCTAGATTATAATAACGTATGAAACAAGCTTGTGGTAGCTAAGCTATGTTGGTATGCTTATATGTATTGAGGAACTATAATAAAACTATTTGGTACAGGGACACTTTCGCTTGTCACGTTATAACCATGATTATACTATACTATTATTTCATGCTACTCGAAGAAAAATGTATACGTCAATTCACGCCTAAGATGTGAATGAAGCGAAAGAAGTGTGCAAGCAAGGATCGTAGCAGGTGGCGATCCATAGTCTCTGCCTACCCCCATTGGAAACAGGCGTGAGTGTATGTATGTATGTACGCCTAAACCATTGAACCTATTTTGATGAATTTTATTAAGGAGATAAATTGAAATATGGGGAAGGACATCGCGCTACTTTTTATCACGTATATCGAAGAGAGTGAAAATGAAAGTTCGTATGATGATCTAGAACAAAGTCACGGTAGACCGCCAGTAAATAAGAATAAATTATAACAAACAACAACAGCAGATCAACACAGCAGCGTAGTATCCTGTGCCCACAGTCAAGGTTGTGTAGCGTCGGCACACACATCGCAAATGACATGTATCGACCGCGGGTCAGCAAACACGCCGTATTTGATAGACACCTGAATAACTATTTCTTTAAAATAATAACTACAAAGGAGTCATCCATAAATTACGTCACACGAATTTCATGATTTTTGATCTCCTTCCCCATCCTTGTCACAGCTGTTCACATTTGTGAGATCCCCTCTTCCCTATTGTGACGTCACATTTTTTACAATTTTACATCTAGAAATAATTATTGAGTTAAAAACACTTCAGAAATTTTCACTTCTCAAGCTTACGCGCTCACTAGACATGAAATAAAAGACTTTTTAACGGATAGGTACTAGCGTAGTTTTATTGAAAGTTGGTAATTACTTGGTATTTGGTTTGATTTTCGATTTTCCCGACGTTTCGGCACCTTTACAGCTGCCGTGGTCACGGGGGACTGAAGCTACTCGTGAGCCTACCCTCAAGCGTTGAATTTTTTAAGACGTTCAGAAATTAATATTTAATTTTTTTTTAATAATTTTAATATTTTTTAATAAAAAAATTGTAAATAAGTATTAACTTCTGAACGTCTTAAAATATTCATCGCTTGAGGGTAGGCTCACGAGTAGCTTCAGTCCCCCGTGACCACGGCAGCTGCAAAGGTGCCGAAACGTCGAGAAAATAAAAAATCAAACCAAATACCAACTAATTACCAAAGTACTTTCAATAAAACCGCGCTAGTATCCGTTAAAAAGTCTTTTATTTCACTTCAGAAATTTATTATTATATTTGTATATAATATAATATTTATTATTATTGTATTATTTCAATTTCAATGATTTTAAAATGTGACGTCACGAAATTTAGGACCCTTCCCACCCCCTTCTCACACAATGTCACACTCGACCCTATCCCGCAACTTTAACGTGTGACGTAATTTATGGATGGCCCCAAAAAAGAAACATTGAATTTTTGAATGTAACTAATAAAACCTTTAAATTACGATACTTAATGTTCATTATCGTTATTAGTTTTTCGATGAAACGGTTACTCTACCTTTTAACTTTCGATAGTTTGAAATGTTTTCGGCTTCGATGTATCGATTGAACGATAGTCGATTTTGATCCACCATTGCTACTTAATTCTCTTTTTAGGGTTCCGTAGCCTAAATGGCAAAAAACGGAACCCTTATAGATTCGTCATGTCTGTCTGTCTGTCTGTCTGTCCGTCCGTATGTCACAGCCACTTTATTCCGAAAGTATTAGGATTACACAGTTGAAACTTGGTAGGTAGATGTATTCTGTTAACCGCTTAACGAATTTAACACAAAAATAAAAAAAATAAAAGATTAAGGGGGGGCTCCCCATACATGGAACCGAAACTGAAAAAAAAAAAATTGTCCAAGCCAATACGTGTGGGGTATCTATAGATAGGTCTTTAAAAATGACATTGAGGTTTCTAAGACGATTTTTTTTCAAAGTCAACCGTTTGAAAGATAAACACCGCCAAAGTGGTAAAATGTGTGTCCCCCCCCCTGTAACTTTTGAAATAAGAAAGTGAAAAATCTAAAAAAAATATATGCTGTAGATCTTAATAAACACTTTCAACGAAAATT
This sequence comes from Agriphila tristella, assembly GCA_928269145.1. Taxonomy (NCBI): domain Eukaryota; kingdom Metazoa; phylum Arthropoda; class Insecta; order Lepidoptera; family Crambidae; genus Agriphila; species Agriphila tristella. The sequence continues at coordinate 49,824,168 of OV743431.1, read as the reverse complement.
GGTTTGAACGAGATATAATAATTAGTTATTGAGATATAGTACATTTTGCAAAACCGCAAATATAACTTTGTCATTCATACCAACACTGTGAAAAACAAAGTTATTTTTGCAGACGAAAAATAATAGTGGTATTAAATATCGTATGGTATAAGGTAACTACGGAACCCTACTGCGCGTGGCCCGACACGCACTTGGCCGGTTTTTATTTGATATCGCCTTGTAGCGAAAACATAGCATTAGCAAAAAGTCGTCCTGGCCGTAATCGAAAACATTTTTACGCGACTGCAAGAGGGTTATGTTTTTCGCGCCTATCTTGTAAGTTTGTTTGTATGTGTGTTTGTGTGTAATATTCTTTATTACCTCATATCTTTCAAACGGCTCAACGGATTTCTATGATTAAGATATCGTTAGATTTGTCTTGTCAGCCCAAGTGTTTTTAAGAAGGTGGCGTTATAAAAAGCCAACATGGCGGCTGTACGGTGCTATTATATGAGTAAGTAGTGGACATTTTTTTTCTAGAATTCTACTACAATATGGGTGTCAAATCAAAGGGCTTCTTATAAGGATTTCACATATAATTATATAATAACTAAAAAGATATGAATAAAAAAAAAAAAAAAAAACCCGCCTGCATAAAAAGACAAGTCAACTGAAAAGATGGAAACAAGACGAAATATTAAAGGTAACATAATAACATGCAGTCGAAAGCATATAATTCAAATCATTCATAACGTCACTTTCTTTAAGCATGCCTCCGACTGCATGTTATTATGTTGCCTTTAATATTTCATCTTGTTTCCATTTTTTTCAGTTGACTTGTCTTTTTATGCAGGCGGGTTTTTTAATTTCTTTTTCTTGCGCTAGCTAGGACATTGCTAGGAAATGCTACATGGTTATAGCCCAGTTTGACCTGATATTGCACTGTACGTAATAGGTATCTATCTAGTGTGCGAGCACAGAAAACTCTTTATTTGTCACATTATTCCACGACTCACCGATTGCGGGTCACTATTACTATTTATAGGTAAGCCGTTAAATGTGAATTTTATACTTAATCATTAAACTCTTCACCAAGATCGAACTGTTATTCCACGTGTCAACAGCACTTGACCCGCCATGTAGCGTCAGCAAATACATAGCGTTATACGCGCCGATTGCGGTTCGGGCAAACACGGCGGCGTGTTTGCCGATGTGACGTCATAGCATGGCGATTGTGTGAGGTGCTTTGTCAATATTCACGACCTTTCATTGTGAAGTAAATTATTTATAGTAAAAAAGATGTACAGGATGTCCCAAAACTTTGCGACATGGAGGGAAAGTACTTTAAATATTCAAGATAGGAAATTTTACAAAAAGAAGACTTCATTTTATTTTAAAAAATAATGCGAACTGCAAAAAAAATTTTTTTATATCGCTTTCATTCCTATACAAATTGTTACAATACGTAATAATTAAAATAAAATGTTTAATTTAATGGTATTCCTTTTGTTTAGAATGCTATGTTACTTAAAAAAAATCCCCATGAGTAAGCCTTTCGATTGGTATCGTAAAAATAAAAGTTTTTTTTTTCTAATTTGGTGGGTTCGATTCCTGGTTAAGGCATGCGATTTTTTGAAAATATTTGAATGCAGTTCCAATTATTTTAAAAATAAAAATGAAGTCTTCTTTCAGTGTACTTTCCCTCCGTGTGGCAAAGTTTTGGGACATCCTGTATATTTAAGTTATTTGTAAATAGATTTATAATTTTCAACAAAAGTTTTATATTTTCATAAAAACATTAAAGCACAGACGCTGCTGACCTTATTAGTTGGTTGCTATAATAGATTTGTTAATATTTTATTATTATTATTATTGGGTTAGATTGGTCATTATTATTAATTCTTTGACCAAGCTTCTGTAATGTAATCTGAGTTTTCCGATTTATTTATTTCAGCATTGTTTTGTTAGTATAAAAAAATAAACATAGAGTCTACCTACTCTATCTGTATCTGTATCTTTTAATTAGCACTACGTCACTGAATTCAGTTCAATTCCTCAAAACAAAGCAGTAATGAATTGTTATAATTATTAATTATTAACGTTATCTAAAAAACACGTAATAAAGTAATAAAAAAAAAACAATCACGCGAATCTTCCCACAGCGTATCTCTGTTACACTTCGTATATTCGCGTGCAAAATAATGTGACAGCTAATATATCTAGTACTATTATGACAGCGCCATTGTGATACGTAATTACCTAGCTCAGATCTAGATCGGCTAAAAGTGAGATGGGTATGACGTGAGAAAAGAACTTTTGTACGACAAACAAACGTTGGATTGGAACAAGTGAAAAGTGAAAATTTCCACTCTTGTGACTTGTTAATTTTTCTCGATTGCCTTGATTGATATAATTAAGGGGTTTAAGCCTTTCCACATACAGACAGAATCTGATTCGGAATTCCGAAAAAGAATTTGATAATCTATGAAAATTCCGAACGGAAAAATACCACATGTGTGTAGATCCATAGATTTGTATGGATTAGCTGCGTTCGGAAAGATTCCGTTTCGGAATTCCGAATCGAAATTCTGTCTGTATGTGGCAAGTCTTAACCAGTTTCTTCTGTGTTTTTTACATATCAAGTACTTACCTACCTAGTACATAGAAGTTATATAGTTACATAGAAGTTGAATTATTTAAGGTATTTTTTTTAAAGAAGTTTGACTTTTAGATTTAGTATGAATTAAAATTCTGTTAGAAGTTCTTCAAAATATGACTATTTCCTTACAAACAGATACAGTTTTATTGCCTTCTATTTTTTTAATGAATGTGAAGTTAATTTAACCCTGGTAAAGCCCAGTCAAAAAACAAAAAAAAATATTTTTTTTGCTTTCACAAATTTAATCTATTTTATACCGTACCTACTAAATAATATTTGTACTAGAATAAAATTGACTCGTCACCAGATCATATTATCTGGCGGGAATCAAACCCGCGACCTTTGTAAGACCATTCCAATGCTCTTACAACTGAGCTACCGAATCACTTATTTAGTATTGTGCAAAAAAATATCTTGAGTTTTATTTTAAAAAGAAAAAGTCAAAAACTGTGTAACTAACCTCTAGTTATACAACAAGTATTCGCAATGAGGTATGTAAGTCCATTTAGAATTAATAAATATAACTTTTGTACGGCGCGAAACATCGGCTGGACACTAATTGTCAAGGCAATGAAAGTAGTTTAACACTTTAGTACATTGTCATAGCATTTTTGAATTTATGTTTTAAACTGTGAGACATATCAAAAAGTTGATATGACAAAGTAAGTACTGAAGTACTATCCCCGTCAATTGGTAATGCGCTGGAACCTTGTCAAATTAACATACACATCAACGTCATCCGCAACTTATAATGACAGAAAACAGTAAAATTCTAATAGGTATTATAATATATTAATTATTGAATTCTTATTTTAAATAAGAAAGGGTCTAGGTATATGAAAAAAATACAATTGTTTTTGAGGTTAAAATCATGGCCACCAGGCGCATTACCAATTGACGCGGATAGTATTAAGTGACTTTCGTTGCTGACTGTACTATTATGTATCTGGCTGGACTTCGAATCTCACATACTTCTGAATCTCGAAATAACGATAATGTCATAAAACACTAAATTACACCCAGTAAAACAGTTGCAAAAGTTATATAAACAAATATTAGATAATGTTATGACTTGCCTATACAATTAAGAACCGGTAGTAAGTATTAATGTCTTCTTCCGATTATTTTAAGAGTTAACAGATTTAATTGGTATAAGAAATTTAAAGTTTTTATGACATAGCTATAAAAATGTCTAAATTAGAAGTTGTAGTTATCATATTTAATTGAAAAGAGAATTGAGGATCTTTTTAACATAGATTTTTTATGACACTGGAAGAGTTGGTCGCTTTATGCGTCATTACGCAGTTTAGTTTCATTAAACTTGACTTATTTTCTTATGTCCCCTAAATGAGATCTGCCCCATATGCCTATAATGGGGCAGATCTCACATAGGGGGCCCAAAGTGATTCTTTATTTGCATTTCACTTCGCTCCAAGTTATCCTATTTTTTTTTCAAAATATAAAGACCTAAAATTTTTTTTACTAAATGAAATTGCAGATCTCCCTGAAAAATAAGTTATTTTTGTGTTACAAATAGTTGACCGAGCGAGCACGAAGTGCGAGCGAATCGTCTCTGCTTCAGCTTGGGCAAAAATTCTTTCGTATGTCTGTATGTTCTCTTCTACAGGTCGCATTTCTCAACCGATTCTCGTGAAAATTAGTGAGCAGGTTTGAAAATTACATAGAATTTTTTTGACGAGCCAGATTTTTTAATTTTTTAAAAATGGTGGAGATATATTAAAAAAAAATACCAAAAATCACCATTTCGAAAATGTTTAAAATTAGAAGCGCCATCTATCTGCGAATATTCCTACCAAATAATACCAAACAGCACGTACCTACTACGTGCTTTGAAAAGCTCATGAACAGTGTGGGAAAAAGGGGTGGCGACATCTTTTAGATTATTTTTTAAACAACATACAATTTGAGCTACTTTTTAACGCGAGGTCTACAGCTCACGGAGCCACTAGTTTTAAGTTTTCAGCCTTCATTTTAAATTGAAGGCTCAACTAACAAAAAGAATTTGAACTTCGACTTGCATTGAAAAGTTAATCCTACCTTCACGACTTACTAAAATGAGGTCAACGGATATGACCACAACTATTGGTAGAGGTAATGACTTAAAATTTAAGTGGTTCTTAATTTTTCAGTGATGACTGATGAGAAACCATTTATGACAAATTGCACTGCTTGTCGACTTGTGTCGACTCGTTGTCTCTTATTAACGAGCGAGAGCGAGCACAAAGCACGAGCGAAGCGTCTCCGTTTCAGCTTGGGCAAAAATGCTTTCGGATGTCCGGCTCGTCTGATCTCCTCTAAAGGTCACATTTCTCAACCAATTCTCGTGAAATTTTGTGAGCAGGTCCGATAATTGATTTTTTTTCGATTGTTTTTTTCGAAGTTTTTCGAAAAAAACAAACATATTTCAGCCATTTCGAAAAATGATCAAAATATCACAAAAAACGCGTGGTATAGAGCTCACAGAGCCAATAGTTTAATATTTTAGGATAGCTTCACGGACCACTTCAGGTGCTTTCAGGGACCACCAGTTAAAAACTACAAGTTTTATGCCATATTATGGTCCTTCTAGAATGGGGTGAAATATCCTGGTGTTCCAAGTCCATCGAGTTAGGAGGCAACTCGTTCCAATATGACTTATCCATCCATTTTGTTTGTACCCAACCTCTTTCCATCTTACGAAAGGAAAATGCAAATTTTTGCTTCCATTTATACCTAGGTATAGACTAGTGGCTCCTGTAGATCTGTGAACTTCGCGTTTGAGACATTTTGAAATTTTTACGTAATGGCTGAAACATATTTTTCCCCATATATCCGCTATTTCGAAAAAAATCGGAAAACTTAATCGACAAATAGGTATATAATTATAGAACTTGCTCACAAAAATTCACGAGAACCTGTTGAGAAATGTGGCATGTAGACGTAAACAGACGGACAGCCGGAAAGCCAAACAGACATACGAAAGTATTTTTGGTCAAGCTGAAACGGAGACGCTTCGCGTTCGCTCGGTCAATCAATGCATTTATACCCGTCTTTGAATTCTTAGAGGAGCACAGCAATAACTATGCACAGCAGTTAAGTTGGGGTCGGCTGATATTATGATAATTTTTCACCAAAAAAAAAACTTGTAAATTCTTAGGAAAACTTAAAGTTTTATTTCGTACATCGGCGGTTCTTCAGTTTAAGAGTATACAGGTTTTAAAAAATAAATATACTCTTTATTGCACTATAAACACGGTTACATATATGATTACAATTATTGTCAGCAAATATTTTATTTTATATATATTTTATTGTTAAAATATAAAGCGGACCAGTGGTAGTGTTCCCAGGTCACTGGCAAATTCCCGGCGTGCCCGCATAACGAACTGGCATGCTACTGGAATTCACTTTCCACCAGGAATCCTGTTTACCTCGTTATAGTTATGTTGTATAATACCTTAATAAAAAATGGGGTAATGGAACAAATTAATTAAGTACCAGGTACCTTACAGTTTATTAAATTACCATCGAGGTTCTTGGGTTTAAATCTTTATACCAAAGGGAAACGGTCCATCTGATGAGTATAAGCATTTGCTCCCGATTCATGGATACTTGACTGATCTATTAATTTTTATAACTACTTATTACATCCGGTAGTCACAGAATACATAATTCTCCGTAGTTTAATGTCCATAGACGTGTGTTTGTTTTGGTTGGTAGACGAGGTTATTTTAAGTCCCTTTGGCTGGCATAGCAATACAGAAATGCTAACCCATTTTGTACGCTTAACCACAGAATTTACAAATTTAAACTTTTAGATTTTTGCATTCACAATGCTATTTTATATTAAGATGAATAAATAATGAAAAATATTAGAAATTTTTCACAGAATTTACATTAGATGAAATAAGATTCAGGCAGTTTCCTTGTACATTTAAAAAATATTCAGAATACGTTTAGTTACATAACTTTTCCAATAGGTAATGTGTTATGGTTTCTCTATTATTCTACCATATGGCGTAGAAACCTGTTCCCTGCTTGCTCAGCTGATAGCCAATTTTCAGCACCCACTCATTCATCAATAGTAACTCATTTTGGCGTCACTAGATGGCACGGATTATGCAACTAGAAAGGAGACAGGTGCATGCACTTTCCAATTTTATTGACCAAATGATATTGGACCTTAGAACTACCTTAACTATATCGAAACAAGACTCATTTTTGTTTGGTGATGTCGCTATGTATTGTTCATTGATTATTGTCTGAGGTGTAGTAGATTAGACGGTGATAAGAAAACGTTAATGAATCAACTTTGGCACACCTGATGGATAATCGAGTTTCTTTGGTGATCTTAATCAGAAGTATTCAGAAATATTTAGCTAGGTATAGAAAAAATAACTTTTACAGCTAGTTTAAGGCTAATTTTTCAAAGATAATTAAAATTCAGACTAAAATTTGTGATTTGTTGGAGCTATCTGAAATGGTGAAATAAGTTCACATTTCAATATTTACAAGCTGTAAACTCCTGGTGCTTTGATAACTGTAAATATAATTATTATCACAATATAATCAAGTAACATCCACAAACAATCATACTATAAGAAGAAAACAAAAGGAATTATAATTCCTGAGATACCAAATATCAAAAATATTATAGAACAAGAAATGGGCGTGAATAACGCCAGAATTAATTAGCGGTAACAGCCGTGTCTTGGAATATGTGCGATGACATTTTGATAATTAAATACCAAAAGCTAAGTTACATTAATGTACAGGCAACAAGGAAAAATCCGCGTTACAGCAAAAATAAAGGGACATTTTCTCACTGAAAGCATTTCCCGTAATTAACGTTCGAAATGGCCCGACAGACACCGTCCTTGTGATTATTATAAGATAACTTTGGAATAATTTGTTATAAAAAACAATCAGAGCTCGCTTCTGATGGCTTAATGTGATTATAACACCTTAATGTCCACTTAATATTTTTACGAGGAAAATTTACAAATTTTCAGTAATGAAATTAGTGGCTTTTCCTGCGATGATTTTTATATTTCCGGGTTTACTGGGCAGATATATTCAGATCAGACGTCTATTGGTACAAATAAAAATAAAACTGTTCTATAGGTACATATCAGTATGGTAGAGATTCATAGAAAAATGTCGAGTACTTTTCCGTTTGGACAAAATATTGTTTGTTTTATACCTACATACATTTTACATAGGTAGGTACTACTGAGAGAAAGTGTCAAATTCCTTTTAAGGATTCCGACTAAATTTAGATAAAGGAAAAATAAATTTTACGTCATTCTATTACTGTATATTTTCCAATGAATATTCTTAACTTGATATCAATTTGCCCAAGAAACGTCGTAATTGCTTCCGAAATGCGCCAATTATTATCTTTTGGGTATAATCTTCTTCATAACGACTTAACATTTGAAATTTGAATTTGTATAAATGTTAATTCTGTTCCGATTTTTTTTATATCGAAGTGTTTTTATGTGTCCTATAAGAATAAGAATAAGAAATTTTATTTGCATAACACCATGTACAGACAGAGTTAGAGGGTATTGTCAATATGGATCAATAGTATTATACCTTTATGAATGTAGGCATGCAAATATTTTTAAAGCTAGTATTTATTACAAATTATCAAGAGCGCAAAATAAAAATAAAAAAATAAAAAATGTCAAATAAGTAATTAATAGTACGTACAAAATTAATAAAAACACAATAATATGGATGTCATAGTTCTTTGGATTCTAGATACTCCTTGATTGAATAAAAGTTCTTATCAAGGAGCCAACGCAGTAAGTTATTCTTAAATTTATTTTTATCTGTTGGTAAATCTCTTATGTGTGATGGTAGCTTATTATACAATTTTATTGCCATACAGTATGCATTTTCCCTAAAAAATGCCAGATTACTTTTTGGTATAACAATTTTGTTTTTTCTAGAATCCAGAGCATTTGTCTTAACTTGGCTGACCTTAGTGAAGTAGTTAGGGTGTTTTTTTACAAATAAGCACATCTCCGCTATGTATATACATGGTAGATTTGGAATTTTATGTTTTTGAAATAGTGGTTTACATGACTCCCTGCTACTAATTCCACATAACGCCCTTATGCAGCTTTTTTGTGCTTTAAATGCTCTTTCAAAGTCCACACTATTACCCCATATTATTATACCATAGCGCAACAGAGAAGCAACATACCCGTAATATGCTTGCAAACCTACTTGGAAGGAAGCTACTTTTTTGATTCTGTTCAAAGCAAACACAAATCTATTCACCTTTTTACAAAGATTATCTATGTGCTTTTTCCAGCTACAGTGCTCGTCTAGCGTGATACCTAAAAACACGGTCGAATCTATTAAATCTATTTTATTGTTATTGTAGTTTATGTCCATATTAACTTTATTTGATTTATAAGTGTGAAAATGTATTGCATTTGTTTTGTCAAGGTTAATTATCAGATTGTTCTTTGTCATCCAGTTAATTACGTCAGTAAGAGTATTATTTATGTCCGATTCTAGTTGGTCAATATTTTTATTTTGAAAAAGTAATGTACAATTGTCAGCAAAAAGGAAGCATTAATTTTTAGTTATATCAGGTAAGTCATTTATATATAATAAGAACAGTAATGGTCCTAAAATACTGCCTTGCGGTACTCCACGTTCAATTTCTCTGTATTTTGATCGCGCAGAGATTTTTATTTTGTTTTCAATTCTACTGACTTCAGAACATTGCTGTCTATTGGTTAGATAGCTTTCCATCCATTTGTTTGCTGTGCCTCTTAAACCATAGTCACAAAGTTTGCTTAGAAGAGTATTATGGTTAACGCAATCGAATGCTTTCGACATATCTAAAAAGACGGCTACAGCACGTACCTTATCATTAATAGCTTCTGTCACTTTTTTCATCAAGGCGAAACAAGCAAGTGATGTGGATTTGCCTTCTTGGAATCCGAATTGATTGTGTTTTATTATATTATGCTTTTTTATAAAATCGTTTTATCTTTTTGCCATAATCTTCTGTAAGATTTTTGCTAGTACGGATACAAGTGTTATAGGTCTGTAATTGCATAAGTCATTATCGTCTCCTTTTTTATATAATGGTTTAACTATTGATCGTTTAAGTCTCTCTGGAAAAATACCTTGTTCCATCGAAAGGTTTGCAATATGAGTCAGTGGAATAGCTATTTTATTGGCACATTTTTTTAAAACATTTGTAGTCACTCCATCAAAACCTACAGAATTCGTATTTTTTAATTGCATAATGACGTTTTTTATTTCAGTTTCTGAGGTTGGCCATAGGAAAATACTGTTACTAATTTTATTAGTATTTGTATTTTTTACATTAGAGTCAGTATTTTTAGATATTTCAACAAAATAATCATTAAATGCTTCCGCTATGTCATTTAAGTTGCTTAAAGATTTATTTTTTATTTTAATATTATTTATGTCATTGTTAGTTGATTGTCTATTTATACTATTGTTAACTATATTCCATGAAGCTTTACATTTATTGTCGGCGTTTAAAATATATTTTGAGTTATTTATTTTTTGAGCCGAAATAATACATTTTTGTAGTAATTTATTGTAACATTGATACTGATTTTTATTCTTTTTTTACTGTTTTTATCAGATAATATATATTTAATGTAAAGTCTGCGTTTTATTCTACAGCTATTCTTCAAGCCTTTTGTGAACCAAGGTAATTTTTTTCCTGTTTTTCTATATCGACGTTTCACAGTTGGAAAACATTGTTCAAAAAGTATACAAAGTATGTCATGGAATGTGTCAAATGCCTTATTAGTATCTTTTTGCTCAAGCACATCATTAAATGTTAATGAATTAATATGTCTTAGAAATAATTTTATATTGCCATTATTGTAGTCTCTTTTGAATTCATACCAGTATTCATTATTTTCCTTTTTGTTTATTTTAAGATTTAGTATTTGGCATGTGTCATGGTCGGAGAGAGTCAACTGATCAGTGTAACCTTTTGCATTATCAATATTGCTTGCTATTAAGTCAATACAGGCTTTTTTCCTAGTTGGTGTCTGAATATGTATGGTCAAATTATTATTTTGTAGGAGATCTATGAGCTTTTGTGTATTTTTATTTGAGGTAAGAATATTAATATTCCAGTCACCACATAAAACTATTTTTCTGTCTCTTGTGTTTATTTTTTTTTTAGTAAAATCTCAAGTTTCTCAAAAAATATGCTTATAATTGATGATGGTGTTCGATAAATACAAATTATTGTTAAATTGGGATCTTTTAAGGTAAGACCACTACATTCAAAATTGTAACATTCCGATAAAGTATCAGCCAGTTTTAGTTTTGTAAAATTTAAGTTTTTTTTTAATAATATACATGTGCCTCCCCTTTTCTCATGATCACGTGACCATGATGAGCCCATTTTATAGTTATTTAAATTAAAATTGTTTTCATGTCCCTTCTTAATGAAAGTTTCAGAAAGACATATGACATCCATGCTTTTATTTTGTTTTGAGTATTCATTTAGTACAAGTTCAAATTCATCTTTTTTTTAAGGATACTGCATATATTTTGGTGGAATAAGTGAAGTCCTATAAATATTTGATACTTGGGAAAATTTTGGGTACTTTCCATTAATTTTCTTAGGGCAAAAGTTAATTAAATATAGCGAAACTGTTACTTATATTAGAAAAAAGACTTAGATTTTTATATAGCACTTATCTTAATATAAAAATAGCAATGTGAATACCTAGAATCTAAAAAAAAACTATAATTATTGAAAGTTAGAGGGATTTACCTCAAACCTAAACCTTAAAAATTTTTGTGCCCTCGTGATTGTAATTGAAATTAGTGGCTGGAAAGGTCTGTAGCTATAATCAGTAATTAGTTTGTCTTTTTTTTTTCCTGGTACTGTTTATATATATATTACATTTTCTGTAGCATTTTGAGGTAAGCTCGACTTGGAAATTGTCACAAAATACTAAGAGAAACAAAAGAATATGCGATAGTTTTTCAGCACCAAAGAGCTTTGACGCGATCGAGTTCACGTCAAGATCGAATCAACGTCAAAAATACGCAGTATTGATATGTTTGTTCAAAAACTATTATCTATACTATGTCAAAAACCTGTGTTTGACATAGTATATATATTAGTATTTTGGTTCATTGAAAACGGTTTCCATGGTTTCTATAGTACCATTAAAACGTGGTTAAAACTCTACTTTTATTTACACTCTCTTTGAGTAGGTACTGTTTTGAAGTTTACCATAAAACGCATTAAAAAAGTTTTGTGGACGATATAGAATGGCGGACGTTGATTGAGATAAGTCAAATCAATTACCTAGTTACTCAATAAAACAGTTTTTAATTTCAGGAAACGTAAAATAGTTTCAAATATATCGTTAGGAATGTAAAAATAATACAATATTATTGCATTTCATCTTGTTGAGGCACAAGGTCTAAGAAGGTGGTATCATTAGTAGTCATTTTCCTTTGTGGTTTAGAAAGGAACTTAATGTAAATTACTTTAATGTTACTTAAGTTGTTTGTGTCATCATCGATGTGATTATATTTTAGTACTTTTGTAAGTATTTATTACAAGAGCCACGAAACACAGCTATAAAAATATGGTTTTGTCATAAGGATTGCACTTATAAAATAACTAAGAATAAAAATATTAATTTAGTAAGAAGGTACACAATTATACCAACCTAGCTCTACCGTGTTACAAAAGAACCCTAAAGTCGGATATGGCAGATAGAGACCATCAAACTGAACAACTTTTACTATAGGACCAACTCTGAAACCGTGAAAAATATCTGCTGTTTCATTAATTTTGATATTTTCGTTAATTTTTGTATGAAACAGCTGATTTTGTTTTCGCGATTTCAAAGTTGCTCCTATAGTAAAAGTTGATAAGTTTTATGGTCCCTATCTACCCTATACGGCTTTAGTGGTTTTTTGTAACACGTCGTATAGAATAGGTATGTATTAAAAATATGTGATATGATAGCATCTGTACTCAATTAACGAAGTCAATCATGTTCAAATTTTAAATTACACAATTCAGATAATTAAATTAATATTAATTTAATTAAATGCAGGCAGAATCCTGTGTTTTAAATAAGTCAAATTCTGCCTCTGTAGCATAACGAGCTAAAGTCTTATTATTAATTTACTGGAGTAATCTGAAGTTTACGATTGTAACCATTTGAGGCTTGTTTAAAAAATGTCCCAGTTGTAACCATGAACGGACTTTGTGTAAGTGAACTAAATCACAATGAACGAAACGCAGCTGAGCACTGGTACAATAAATAAAGGCAACATCATTTTTACGTGACATTAGAATCTGTCAGTTTACTCCAGTGAATTAATAAATTTAATAAGTAGTTTTGACGAAATAGAAAAGTGTCAGTCCAAATAGTCCGTAAGCCCGCGACAATATTGCCTGCGTCATATGACATCACAATGAAATGCATGGCACACGGTCGGAAAAGTTGTGCTGAGCGAGAATCAGAAGATTATCGTAAATAAAATTGGCCGGAAGCTTGAGAAAATCCTTCACTTCCGGTTAAAAATCACTTTTGAAGGACTTCCGGCCAGATATGGCTTGGCAGACTTATTTATTCTCAAACACACTATTATTTCAAAACGTTTGTTATAATTTTCGTCAAGATGTCACATGACGTAGGAAATGGTGTCCGATGACCATCTTTGGCACCGTCTTTCAAGTACTTTCGGCCATTTGAGAACTGACAGACTTATGTAAACTTTCTCTAATAATAGTGTGTTTAAGAATAAATACGTCTGCCAAATCATGTCTGGCCGGAAGGATTTTCTCAAGCTTCCGGCAAATTTTGTTTGCGATAATCTTCTGATCCTCGCTCAGCACAACTTTTCTGACCGTGTGCCATGCATTTTGACGTAGACAAAATTATCGCGAGCTTAAAATGATGTTTTCTATATCGACAAAACTTTTGTTAAAGCTGTCGCAAATGACATTCAATGTTTTTTTCTTGTTCGCCATGCTATGTCTGCTGGACCGCCCTACGTGTTTTTTTATTATAACGTGAACTTATCAATTAATGGGGAGGAAAAGCGCAATTTTATCCCGATAGGTGGCGTCTGGTCTTTGGTACCGGGCCGCCTCAAAGAAAGTGTCAAAACATATGGGAATCTAATGGAGTATTGCACTTTTTAATTTTATACTGAGAAAATGCCGCATTGTTATGCATGTAACTTGTAAAATATTGGAGTTCATCGATTTCCCAGTAACAAAAAAATAGTATAGGCAAAAAATATCAAAAAAAAATATGCTTTTCCCTCGATTTTCTCCTTTGCTGAGCCTGAGAAACATTATAAATCAAAAGGAATGTTTCATGAATTCGATGAAGCTTCGCCAAAATAAAACAACATTTGAATTATAACAGCTTTGTTCTTTAATATTTAAACCTCAGCAGTTTCTAACATATTTATAACTTGGATGAATTTGATAGGTATATCAAATATGGAATAAGCTCAATATTGGGGCCAAACAGAGAATTAATAGAATTTTATATGCCAGAGTCATTCAAGAAACTTAGAATAATAAAATAAATATGATAAAATGGTTCGTGTAATTTTGGATGGTACAGAAATTCCAGTACAGAAACCTGAAATTACTATTGCACAGAAGGCATCATCAGGCAACTATAAACACGGAAATTCACACTCAGTTGCTTTGTTAAAATTTAAATCATATGCTTCTAATCTGAAATAAAAAGATTACTTGTAAATCTTACACGAAATTTAAAGAAATGTAATGCTTGTTAGCAATTTTTTGTAAGTTGCTATAAACTTTCTTGCCTGTTGTTTTGGCTTTTCTTTTCCGTAATTCTTCTTTTATATGAGCTAAAGTTAGCATAGAATACATTGTTTGTCCGCAAAACCGAAAAAAATACAATCTAAGAAAGTAAAATCACGTAATACACAGTCAAGACAATATAAGCTCAAACTGACAATTGTTCCAAAGACTGAGCGCCATCTGTAATTCACTTTGCCTTCGCCTCCCCATTAAGATGCTCGATAAAATATGGTTCTTTAATTGTCGGTATGTTAACAACTTACTTTGTTTTTATTAATAAGAACCCCTGCTGAGTGATTTATGATAGGGTTTTAATGAGTTTTAATCCTGTATGACAAGTATGGGTCCGTATGTGAATGCATAAAATTTTTAGTCATAATAATATTATGGCCTCAAGTTTTATGGCAGAATGATCAATTCGCATAACGCTTATATCCAATAAATGATTACGTGATTACGATTACGTTTTTTTGCGCAAATACTTTAATAATGTTTTTGTTTTTTGTTACAGGTAAGTCACACATATCATCTTAGATAAAGTACGACAAACCGCATATTGTCAGGTAACGAGATATATCGATATTGAGATTTTCTTCGACATTTAAGTAACTCGGTTAAGTACGTCGTTTGTCTGTAGATGGTGCTGTTTAAAGGAAGAAATCGATGTTTCTTTGAATCTCGAGAACCGCTATCACCGTTTACTTTCTTAACGGGAATATTGTATGTTTTAAACATTGGTTTGTAAATATTTGATTATATTGATGATTTAGGTACCTACGTTTAAATATTTCATGATTTCTGTTGTCACTACAGAACAGACAAACGATATTTTTATTAAATAACTTAAAAAGACAATTGACTCATGCACTTAAAAGACTTTTCAATCGTAATCAGTAATATAAATAAATAGGCTCGCATGTTATAAAAGTATTTGCACATGTGGTTCAATATAAGGGCATATTATTTTGCATTGCTAATAACAACATTGCAAATAAAAAGATTTTTTGATTTGATTTAATCAATGTAACGTTACAAAAAATTAAGTAAGTAGGGTAGATTTAAAGAGACGAAAACTTTCATTTTATTTTTGGTATTGAGTGTATCCCTTATCCCATTTTTAGTATCAATTTAGCATTTTATGGAGCATTTTTAGGAGTGTTTTGTTATTTCATTGGTGACCATGAATTTATTAAAACGCAAAATATACATTTTAACGACTATCTTAGATATATATATATAATTCAGGAGACATAAACTCCAAAAATAAGTTATAAGACTAGTCTCTTAAATGTTACACATTTAGTGCCACTTTTGAAGGTGACAATTACGCATTTAACATAATTGTGATAATAAGCCGTTTGCGGTACTTAAGCACAGCGTACTTAATAGTAACTTGAGTCAGAATAGTGGCTTGGACATGCTAAGTAAGCAAAAAATTAGCTGCTTGCAACTTATTATTAACGGCTATATCCATAAAGTTACGGCCTTTATTCATATACTTACTTTAAAATGAATTACAACTGGTTTACATAATGATACCACGGAAATTAGACAAGATCAAAACTTTTTTGTTGGTATATCCGCCTTTCAAAGTTTTTCCAAAGAAGTTATCTAAAGAATGAAAGCATTACTATTGATGTAAACTTTAGTTTTAGGAAGACTCTATATTGCACACTGATGGATAGGTATTTATATAGATTTGAATGCGTAATACCAACATATAAGTACGAGTACTAAATGATAAATCTTGTTCAGCATAAATAACTAGGTAGATAATTTTCTTCTTAATAAAACAAAGGGTCTTTAAAATAAAAGACAATTATAAAATATTATAAATACTATTGATTTATTTGCCTACCTTACCCCAGTTGCTCACGATTATGTTGTAATAGGTACAACCGTACAAAATGAATAAATTGTCTGTTAAAAATATTTTTATGACAATGACAGTTTTGCTAAGATTAACAAAAACGTCAGTACGGAAATAATTTTAAATTAGCATTACCTTGTGAAGGTGAAACTCGCTAGGTTGATTTTAAACACATGAAAACGTCAAGGATAAAAACTGTATATGCAAATTGTTTCTTTATTTTACTGTCAGCTTTGGTTTGCGCGAGCCATATTTTTATATAGAAAACGTAAAGTTGTAGCCACAAAAAAAACCGTACGACAAGCTAAAGAGATTATCTAGTAGCTACAAGTATTAAATTGCGTATAAACCTCATAGAATAGATATTTGTAAAAAAAAATATAGCGAAACAGAGTATCATCAAAAGCGTTTGTCCCGGGTAAAATTTTTGGTGTAAAAAATAGCGGAAACGTATTGAATTCTACATCAGAATACACTTTAATGCACTGTGTAGTTGCTCCGATACCTTTTTCAAGAAAGATAATTGTGCTAAAGATAATGATGAAAAAACAACGAAAAACATCGAAAAAGTGCAGAAGAGATTTCCATACTCTTTACACGTAAAAAAAAAGACGGAGATAAAAGAGAGTTTTCGCATAACGGAAAAAAAACAGCTGTTTCATACAAAAATGTATAACGAAAATATAAAAATGTATGAAGCAGCTGATTTTTTTTTCGCGATTTCAGAGTTGGTCCCATAGTAAAAGTTGTTCAGTTTGTTGGTCCGAAGAAACGGTTTTCTCATTTTGAGTTAATTCATTAACACGTTGTATTTAAAGCTCCGTTATGCGGAAACTCTCTTTTATCTCCGTCTTTTTCTTTACGTGTAAAGAGTATGGAAAATCTCTTCTGCACTTTTTCGATGTTTTTCATTGTTTTTTCATCATTATCTTTAGCACAATTTTATCTTTCTTTTATGAACCGCGTCTAACTCTATATGACGCTGACCGTGTACATTCTTCACATTTGAACAATTCTTTTTAGATAATCAACCAATTTGAACAAACAGCAAATATAGTGTAGGAAAGGAAGGTAGTAGGCCCCCACAATAAATTCTCAGTAGACAAAACTTTACATTATGATAAAGTGTCATAAATGAAACATATTTTTTAAGTTATCCAAACGTATTTTTTTTGTTTTTAGATATTTGTACCTACATTGGTTTTGGTTCATACTATATTATATTACATCCCTGCAAAGTTTCATCGACTGAGGATTTAATGTTGGGGTCTCCATACAAAATATCGCTTCATTTCATACACTAATAACCAGGTTGTATTATATTTGTGAGTTATTTTTCAGACTGGTCAACGTAAAAAAAAAGATTTCTTTCTGTCACTTTCGTTAATTTTCCGTAATAAGTCGGCCGTAATAAGGAGTTCAGTTACTTATTTTTGAATCAGAGCTATGTAATTAATTAATTATGAAACTAGATTCTTAGTTTTGTATTTAATAGTACATTTCTGTTCTAAACATTAACTCGGACCATTAGTTTCAAAGCTATCTCCGATTAGGTTTCAATTAAAATGGTCGAAAGCAGCGCATCTATAATTCTCCGGTTCGGAACAGTGTATTTCGCGATGCCGGTAAACTTTACGGCTATTAATAGGTACGACTATAACAAGGCTGTTGCACTATCTAAAATTGATATTAGTGTCAACAGCTGAACTTGTTAAACTAGTCTTTGTGATACTGTGTTGTAAACACTTAATGCCGGTTCTTATTTTCGAGAACGATTCGCAGACGGATATGGTACCTAGTATTTTGTCAGGATTGTCCGTCCGTCCATAGTAAATGCGTCAAAATTCTACCATCCGTAAGCAAAACGAATCGTTTCTTGAATATAGTAATGGGGGGTTAACCGACCATTGAATTTCTAAAATGAGTTTTTATTTATTGTTGATCTTTAATCTAATGAGGGCTTTTCAAAGTGACATTAAAAAAAGTAATTATTTGCCTCACTAGATGGCGTTGATGGAAAGAGAAGTGTCAAATTGGCTTTTAAAAATAAACGGCCAAGATAAGTAAGTGCTCGCTGGCTGTCATCTGCCCAAAAACAAAAACATTTTAAGGTTAGGTACATCTGCCTGCCTACCTGAGTACTCTTCGAAGCTTAGTACAAAATCACATAGACACATAAATTTTTATCAACGCCATCTATCGAGCCGACAGTTTTTGTCATTTTAAAAAACCCTCATTGTTTTTGTGTGCCTTGAACTTTTGCTTCAAGTTTTTAGAATTTGTTTACTGGATCCCCTATTCTCAATTTGATTCGCAATGATTTGAAAAAAAGTGCTCTTATTTCAGATGTACATCCTTGTGACTGTCTGTTTATTCTTTCTTCCTCTATTAAAATAAAGGTAGCCATACCCTTCCTAATCCTCCAATAATATCTTTTTACCAAGATTCATTAAAATTAATCCAGTGGTTTAGGTGTGAATAGAAAACAGACAGCAAACTTTAATATTAGTATTGATTAAGTATAAGATAGGTTCTTATTTTCAGCCTATAAAGCTCTGATATCACCCTACAATGTTTACATTTAAATTACATCTTAAAATACGCTCATTTTACCTTACATCCACCGATTTGCGACCAGTGTATAGGTACGAAATGTTTTAACCCTACAATCCGAGCCGGGGCACTTTTAGCCGGAGAAGGAAACATCCCACATTTTATTGTGGCCATAAATTTTACGCTCGCCATAGCTCTGAAGATTGGTACCTACTGGATTTTGTACTTCTCGGCTATGAAAGTGTGCTGTTTATTTTTCTTTATTTGCCAAAAGGCTTAAGAAAATTTGTTTCGGTGATTTTAATGATGCAAAGCCTCGGTTCTGTGTTTGTACTTTTCTAGATTTTTTGTGTTCTAAATTCCTTGCAAAGCTACTATTGACAATCAGCGCTTTTTTATTGTTACGACTTGCGACTTTTTGTTAAGATCTGTCTTTATTTCTACACTCTTCTTCATAAACACCTTATAGATAATTGATAGGTATGGAGTATTTGTTTTGTCACTTTACATCCCTAGCCTATATTAGGGTGGATCAAAACGATTTGGTGAAGTTTGTGAAAAGCTTTTGGATTTTATTAACATATAAAATACGAGCCTGGTAGATCGTCAGAAACAAAAACCGACAACAAACAGCCAACCTAGACCTAAAACCGTGACACTTGGCTACGATACTTCTTATTGTGCGTATTTTTTCTGTATTTTGTATTTCGTTATCCATGAAATTCATCCATAGTCGTAGTTAGAAGTTATGTATGTCGAATACCTATATGAACAAAATATTTTCTTGACAAACAAATCAGCTATTTCACCTTGCTGCTACACAGAGTAAACGATCTTCGTGCCGCTACTATTTCAACATTCGCCCTCGACATTTTGCTTTCGCACTTGCAATAACAATACAAACGTAATAAAAGAACTCGAAACACACGTTACATTTTATCCTGGAAACTAGCTACTATTCAGTCACGTGCAACAGCATCTCTAATAAACTGCTAACTTCACAACAACTGTTCTAATGGAGCTAACTTCATTGGAAAGGAAAATTAATATCTTATGAAGCAGCATCGCTGAGTCAGTCTTCACGTGGAAGGAACAGCCATTATGGAAGGATTTACTGTGTGTTGTAATGTTGTAAAGGTGTTGTTGTTTTCTCATTTAGCCCTATAAATTTTTAGTAGCTCGCTTTTATCACTAATTTAAGACACAAGTTACGAAGTTAAAGAAATGTACCTATGAAAATATTTTTACTTCTTCGTTGTTGAATCTTCAACATTCGCTATATTAACTTATACTTATAATTCATAAAGTTTTATAAAATATTTGTACTTTTAGTTCAATTTGGTTAGGTACATTTAAATATCCCAAATCCATGAAATGTTAATAACGCGTAATAGTTAGTATAAAGAATATAATTCTCATAATTATAACGACTGAAAACTGGTATTGTTTATATATTGTACACATTTTTCACTTTTTAAACACATGTTTTGATGTTATTGTGACAAAATTAAACATTATACCTACATCCTCAGAAAAAATATATTTTTTCTAAGGATGTATTATTTTTAAGTTATCAATAGCCAAGTTCATATCACCATTGCTGGGACCCCAGACTTCCTCGTGAATAGATAAGGTGGATGGATCACAACTTAAAAGGTCCTTATTTATCTAAATTATTAATATTTTAATTCGATACATAAGAAAGCATCCTTCTTTGAACTAAGATGCATGGAACAAACTATGATAAGCTATTATCGAAGAGTTAACAAAAACGGCAATTAATCGTGCATTCACGACTTACTTTCACTGTCCAAGAAAAAGTGAGTGAATGCAGTTTCTAGATGGAGTGCGGATTGTTCAGGGTTTTCAATGGAACTCTTGCAGTTACTGGTTTTCTTAGACAAAAGTGCACTTTCTAATTCGGAAATAGCATTGATCGCTGATATTAGTGACTTTGTTGAGAACTGACTTAATTTTTTATTTGTTTTCTAATTTTTCCTAACATTGTCGAGGACGTCGATGGCGTAGTGGGTTAGTGCATTCGACCTGCAATCGCGGCAGCTAAGCAACATTCGCAAGGGTTGGTCATGGAATAGGTGATTAAAAAATATCTCGTGCTCCACCGTGCTTCAGAAGATACGTAAAGCCGTTGGTCCCGGCTGCATTTACACATTTGCCCGTGTTACGTACGGCTCAAGTAAATTGGTAGCAATTTTTTTTTTATAAAAACGGTCAACATTAATTTTTTTTTTGATAATCTCTCCATTATCAACCATCAGTGTTATATAGTTTGAAAACTAAACAATTAGTAGGTTATCAATTAGTGGTACCTACACTAATTGATAATTTACTAATTATCCCCAGGGGTACGCGAGGTTACATCAAGGGGTATGCACAGAAATCTCCTTACTAAGTTCCATACATCTTTATCTTTCCTGAAATTAGAGGTATGCTAGTTTGAGAGTCTTTCTTGGAGTGGAAAAAAAACCTAAAAAATACCAATTGGCAATCACTTAATTCATTAGATTAATCAAGTGTCAACATACAGAAACTTTGTTTTTAATTTATGATTGTGAAGTCCTTCACTGCTTTTCCGTTTCATCTAACAAGGATGTTGACCTTAAAGTGCAGAGTTAGATATTTTAATGTTCCATTGTGTTCTATTTAACAAAAGCATTTTTATTATTAGCATTACAATAGCAGTTTTTTGGCTGCCATTTGACGCCAATAGTAATATTTGCATTACCGCTGCGCACGTTAATATTTTTTGCTCATCTTTTAAGTATGTGAAGTGACACAAGGAAATATGTTTTTTCTTTAAACTTTAAAGATTAATACTTAAAGACTAACAAGGGTGGCCAACCTTTTCAGCAGCTGGGCCAAACTTCGGAAAAAACAATTTGCACCGGACAATACAACAAATATTTAATTTGTTCAAGTCCCTTATTAACCGTAGTCTCACCGCTATGCCACACTAGTGGGTCCACCGGTAAATATTTTCCCTGTAGACCCACTGCAGTAGCTAACCAACGCACAAAAAAAACATTATTTTTAACTTTTTTTTATGCCATCATATCAGCCGCACGACACCCACTGTTGGGTATATGCCTCCCTTAAGGATCTCCACGACGATCGGTCTTGCACTGCCCGCATCCAGTTTTTTTTTATGTAATAATGTAATTTAAGCACTTATTGTGATTTTTTTTAACTTAAAAAAAGTGACTCACTTCTGCGGGCCACAAGTTGACATTCGGCGAATGGGGTGTGATACTGAGGAACTAATGGCGCCACAAGCGACAGTCCCAAAATAATTTGATTGGTTGTTTCAAATGTCTAATGTCATTTCTGACGTATTTTAACCAATCGAAACCATTGAAAGAGGCCAGGTCGCCGCTGGCGCCATCTGCGATTAGCTTTGCGTGATACACCTCATTGACAGTCTCGATGAAGACGTCAATTTTTCAAATCACATTAACGGTTCAATACTTGGAGTGAAATCGAAGTCATTGGCAATCTTTTAAATTACCTAATCCCTTGTAAAATCGAATCGCCACTTCATTGAAATTAGGTTTGTGAATCGATTTTACAAGTGATTGTCGCTATAAAACCTATTCGACCAAAGTCGCCTTACAAGTCGCCCGTAAAATCAACCCGTGTAAGACGCTTCAAGAATAAAATTTGTTTTTTCACTCCTTTTGCTCAAAAAGTCCATCATTGTAAGGTACAAGAGTCAGGATAAAATAGCATAAATACCCCTAGGGGATTAAGTTTTTTCTTTTTTAAAGTTTGTCTATTACCAATGAACCTACTAAAACGAAAAAGTCTTTTTTCATAAATACGAATAAAAACTCGCTCGATTTTTGAAAATGGAACTAAAAGCAGCGATCTCTTCGTTGAAATCATAGACTTATTTATACTCTGTGACTTTTAGTTTAAAATGCGTGCATTGTGTTTCTTAGCGGCTACAGTAGAAATTAAAAAAGGCACTGGCGCGAAATCATTAGAATTTTTCTCTAATTCCAAACTGATTGAATTGTGTGACTGTAAGTAAGTAATAGGATAGAAATAATTTTAATCTTTTGCCGTCAAGCACAAATCATTTATTTAAATACTGTACGAAAATTTTATGAAGTGGAGGATAGAAAAACGAGTGGATTCGTTTACGGAAGTATAAACTATAGGTATTTAATATTGGATTTTATTTTTTCGCAATCGTAGTGAAAAGTAGAGTGTAACACACGACGCTAAAACCCATTGTAACTCGGTTTCTATTTATTCCCTCGCTAAAGCTCGGGAATAAAACTACCTCGTATGCAATGGGTCATTTTAGCGTCTTGTATAACAATCTACTATTTTAATAGTTTAATTAACTTAAGAATAGTTAAGGTGCACTTCATTAGGTGCGTTTGAAAATAGGTGCGCTTCGAAGAATACCTCGGTAGTACAGCTTGACCATAAAGAGATGAAATTAAATAAAATGGAACTAAAATTTCTCAGTACAAAATGTAGTCAGTGTTGCCAAATAATTCGTGATTTTGACGTGTTTACATAGAAAGTGGCGCCCTCAATTTTTGTCAACTCTTTATGGTCAAGCTGTAGACGTTAAGCTCTCACAATATTGAAAGAATATCCACCAAATCTTATGCTAGCTTTGGTTGGTTCAGGAGAACCAAATAATGATCTTAAGAAAATTTCTTCTTCACTTAGTTTACTCACAAATCTCTAAGGTATGTCGCACACAGCTAAGTACAGTAGAGGAAACTTGCTTATTTTGCTGGCAAATATACAGCTTCCCAGTTAGTTTGGGTGGTTGCATAAATTTAAGTGCATTTAGTGCAACTGTTGGCTAATTGTTTTACTGAGTCAACGCTGTTTGGAACTATGTTTATGAAAAAAGTTTGCAAAAGTTTTATTAACGCTCATAATTTCCTGCTCAGTGGGTTTAAGGGAAATGTCGACGAGACGGAACTTTTAATAACTGTTTGACACTATTAAATTCATTCTTTCACTGAATTTTTGTACTTAATCATATTAAAAGCCACTTAGTTCATCGGAAGCGATATTGCCTATTCATTCAGCCAAGGGTTTCGATTTCGAATCTCTATAGGGGTATAAGCTAAAGAATCTTTGTCAATTAAGCTAGAAAACTGGCAAGCTCAGCTAACAATAAAACATATGCTTTATTGCACAATAAAAATGTTCCAAAGGACAATTACACAGAAGAAATAATAAGTATACAAGAGGAATTATTGCTAAGCGGTAATCTCTTCTAGGCAAACTTTGGGTTAAAAATAAATAGTAAAAACCGGCCAAGTGCGTGTCGGGCCACGCGCAGTAGGGTTCCGTAGTTACCTTATACAATACGATATTTAATACCACTATTATTTTTCGTCTGCAAAAATAACTTTGTTTTTCACAGTGTTGGTATGAATGACAAAGTTATATTTGCGGTTTTGCAAAATGTGCTATATCTCAATAACTAATTATTATATCTCGTTCAAACTATTTTTTGTTGAAAGTGTTTATTAAGATCTACAGCATATTTTTTTTTTAGATTTTTCACTTTCTTATTTCAAAAGTTAGAGGGGGGGGGGGGACACACACATTTTACCACTTTCGCAGTGTTTATCTTTCAAACGGTTGACTTTGAAAAAAAATAATCTTAGGATACTCAATGTCATTTTTAAAAACCTATCTACAAGGTGTTTGGTAAAAGCCTTATAAAGCCGAATATGGTAAATAGGGTCCATCAAACTGAACAACTTTTACTATGGAACCAACTTTTAAATCGCGAAAAAAAATCAGCTGTTCCATACATTTTGCTATTTTCGTTTTTAATTTTTGTATGAAACAGCAGATTTTTTTTTCGCGATTTCAGAGTTGGTCCCATAGTAAAAGTTGTTCAATTTGATGGTCCCTATCTACCATATTCGGCTTGATAAGGCTTTTACCAAACACCTTGTATAGATACCCCACACGTATTGATTGGGACAAAAAAATTTTTTTCAGTTTCGGTTCCATGTATGGGGAGCCCCCCCTTAATCTTTTATTTTTTTTATTTTTGTGTTAAATTCGTTAAGCGGTTAACAGAATACATCTACCTACCAAGTTTCAACTGTGTAATCCTAATACTTTCGGAATAAAGTGGCTGTGACATACGGACGGACAGACAGACAGACAGACATGACGAATCTATAAAAGTTCCGTGTTTTGCCATTTAGGCTACGGAACCCTAAAAAGGAGTAATTTATAATAAAGTGAAATAAAATGTATAAATGTAAACGCACATAGTTATAATACAAATAAGATAAAAGAAAAAAAAGTAATTATAGTCGATCAGAAGAAGAGAAAACGAAATAACTTGTAACTTTATCTCTTTAAGATTTAAGAGTCTGAGCTTTTGCGATGTCCATTACTTTTAGTATAGAGATTAATCTTCGAATCAACGAAAATTCAAATACAAATCAACCAAAAACAGTAATATGGTTAGCTGTGTCATAATGACCAATTCTGTACCGAACCTTTGAAAAAGTTGCTCCGATAAACAAGTAAATGTGACCATACAATCACTATTGCAAAGCTATAAAGTATCAATATCAAATAGCTGTTACATATTTCCTCAGAGCGAACCGGTAAATCCAGCCCTTACCGATATGACACAGTAAACCATTAGCCGCGTAGAAAGCTCACTCTCGCTGGACCACACGAGTTTTATACGCCTGGGATAAACATCGGGAAAGTGATATTAGGTTAAGTGCTCATGCATTAAGATACTAGACTTGTGTAAACTATATAGTGTTTGTTGGTATATATTGATCCACTACGCCGAAAAAGAAACCGATTAACTCTAAAACAGTAATGTAATTTAGAGCGGCTGCGTACCTACGATAGCACTGGCGAATTATATCTACGTTTAGCATCCATACAAGATTTCGATAGCAATTTCGGTATAAAAACTTTTGTCCGTACATAAGTACACTCCTTTACTTATTGTGTCTTTCAAAGAACGAACTCGAATTAGTACATTTTTGGTCACCCATCCAATAAATCACTCTAGAAATAGTTGCTTAACCGCCACAATCGCAAGTCAAATGCGCTAATTCACTTTAAACTTTTCAGCTGAAGATATACAAGTAATTTTCAGAATGAATAACTATACAAATAATTTCCGTGCAAAAGAATGTAAGTTCTATGGACTATCAATACAGCACCAGTTTTACAGCGTTTAAATTATTACTTGAAAGATAATTTCATAGATATCTTATTCTATTTTCTTGAGCCAAAAGGATCACGTGTTATCCGGAATCTTTGAAACATACCTAGTCGAGAAACGCCTAAATGCAGCGAACTAAAATCTATGGAACAAGAATTCCGCTCAAAAAATAGCACCACACAAAAATGACAAGCAAATTGGAGGGTATTAAAAATGTTGGCATTTAGTTAAGCAATAAAAACGACCGAACACTATAAGATAATAGCGACCACAGTTTGAGGTACTCATAGATAATTTTCTACAAGTATATACTTAAACGAAAAAATATTTAATACTTATGATACGTTATCCTGCATCTTTTTGCTTTCTTTGCGTCCTTTACACCATTTCATTACACAGGACGTCATTTCTAATAAACCCTCTCTTTTCTTTAAAATACAAACTGCAATTATTGTAAAGAACTAACGTCTGTCACTGAGCGCGTGGCTGGCTCGACTAAATGCTGTGCGAGTTGTAATTTTTTAGCCCCGTGGAGCCATTTTTAAGCAATATTTGTTTGCAATTACACTTCCATAGATTTTAGTTCGCTGCCTAGATGCAATTAGCGTTCCAAAGAACGTGAGTTCTATGAATCTTTGGTTGAACATTTCCTCCATATAAAAAAGGTTGGGACAAAGAGCTTACTCTTGGATAGTCTTGGAACTAATAGTTCCCGGATCTTCCGATGATAAAAAAGGGGAGTGAAGAATGATGCACGCATATCATTTGAGACAGCACTTTCGCATATTTCGTATATTATGTCAAAACGTTTAGGTACGGTAGTACAGCATTTATATTATGGAAGCCCTTGTTACTCGAAGTTTATATTCATAACAACATATATAACATAAATAACAAATTAAAAAACTTTTTACCTGTTTTTTTGGATTTCTTTTATTTTTACCTGACTACGGCGAAGCCAAAACGGAGGGTATATGATTTTGACCTGTATGTATGTATGTATGTATGTTTGTAAATTCATCTGTTCCCTCATAACTTCTAAACTACTTGTTATAATTTGACAAATGAGGTATCGTTAGAAGCGTCTTAATCGTCCAATGAACATAGGCTATATGACGTTACATTAAATTGAATGTGGCGCCCTCTAGAGGAGTTAAAGACATGAACTAAAAAAATAATATTTTTTAATAATGCCGTGTTAGGTACCAAATGAAAGGGCTTAATTTAATTAAGTAAGTAATTGACATGTAATAATCTGTAATTTTCCATCAAATTTTAACTAAACTAACATATTCTTAAGTCGCTACTAACAATAATGGATCTTTGTTATCTGGAAATAAATAATAATAATAATAATAATAAATAAAAATAAGCACTTTTCAAAAATATATAAATTGTTAGCTTTTGCCCGTGGCTTTGCTTGCTTTCACCCTTGATTGACAACTCCAAAATATTTAAAATAAAAAAGGAGTTTAAAAACTAAAACCCGACTACGGAAAAATCGTGCTCTAAAAAGTAAGAAACGAGAAAATATTCATAAAAAGGATAACCGTAGTCGCATGCCACCTCCAGCCCGTGCCGTGCGTGTCTAGGACAAAGTGGCATGCGACTACGGTTATCCTTTTTATGAATATTTTCTTGTTTCTTACTTTTTAGAGCACGATTTTTCCGTAGTCAGGTTTTAGTTTTTAAACTTCTTTTTTTTGGGATAGGAATTCAAAAGGTGCTTATAAAGATATATTTAACCAAATATTACAAAACTAGCAATACCAAGATTAGAGGTGTCTATGCGTATTCTGTTTTATGCCAATTGAAGAAACAAAGTTGTTAATTATGTTTTTTTTTCATTAAAAGATATAATTACTCGTATTTGTTCTGTAAAAGTGTATAATAATATATGCTAACGTCTGGCGCCCTTCAAGTTAGAACCACTTCATAAATGCAGAAACATTCACAACTAGAAATCTGCGGTGTTTATCAGCGTCACAAACTTCTTTAGACAAAGACATTTATTTCATCAGATACAAGTGATTAATGCACTTATTTCATGATACGTGACAACTAATCAACCTTCTCTACAAAGAAATATTACTGTTACTTTTAGTGTTTTAATGGTTTTGCAGTAAAACGTTAAATTTTACTGTCTTGTAACTAACGTCGCATGTGACAAGCTCATAAAATGGTAAGGTTTAATAGGGAATATGCATCAAATTTTTTTTAATCTTAATCAAAAGTATAATGCGTGAGAAAATTAACTGTAACATTAAAACTTTTCTCTTGCGTTTTTTTCTCGTGATATAGTTACTTGAAGTTAGCGCGCAGCAGCACCCGCCGAAAACGCTCCATACATAACGGTGACGTCACACATCACGTTTCAGGTGTGTTTCGGGGCGTTTAATATGGAGTTAGCCAATAATCTTCAATTATCTCCCTAAATTTTGCGTTTAAGTACATATGTGTCTTACAAAATATTGTTTCTTATTCGATATTCTATCTGACTGTAAAGTGCATTATATCCGAAAATGAAAAAAATATATTGTTAGTTTTCCCTGATTTCATCGTAAGATAAAACTAAAATAATACATTTTTTTTATTTTTTTTCCTGTTCCATCATGTTTTTATAAGTGTCCGCAGCGATCAAGCTCAAATTCATCAAAATCGGTGACTTATGCATATTCCCTATTGAAACCTTTCAACATGGGTACTCGTAATTGACCTGAAAAATTAAAATGCATCGAAAGCAAACAAGTGTTTTGTATACTTAAGTGTAACTTAGTTTATCTGACTCTTTATTTTATACCGTGAACGACAATTTGATAATGGAGCTGTTAGAAATAACTAATACAAAATTTTGAATACCTAAGTAATACATTAATTTAATTTAGATTTGAAACCAAATATCGAACATTAGGAAACCTTTCCCCCATCGATTTGGGAAAATTTGGGTTCAAAGGAACAACAATACAGAGGTATTTTAAAAGCATTTTCATTGCTACTGAAAAAGCGTTTTAAGCGGGTACTCATTGTGATATTGGCTTCAGGGTACTGTAATTACGAGATGTCCAGGGGCAAATAATTAGCAACGATAACCTTTACTCTGGGCTCACCTTTTCAACAAACGTTTTTGCGGGATTAGCACGTACTTCCGGATTGGGAAATGAATGAAATGTAATATAGGATTCTATTTTGGTATCCCCTTTATCAATTCTAAGCGTTGATCGTTTGATCCTGTATTCAGTGGTAGGTTTTTATTAAAAGAGGCATGACAGCGCGAATACAGATTGGATTGAAATGGAACGCCTTAACAAAATTAGTAGAATAATATATAACCTTAGAATAATTACACCTAGAACGATAATTCCCTACAAAGCGCATTGTCAAAAGTGAGGCAACTAAAACAGCCAAAATGGCGCCGTTTTCAGATTTTTATTGTCCATTATTACATAATCATACCTAATAAGTACAAAACAGTTTCAATTTCCAATTATTATATTACTGGATTTGAGTTACGATTAGGTAACGTATAAAGGATATAAATCTGAGATTGGAGCCATTTTGGCTCAGTATAAGTTGCCTCACTTTGCATACAAGGACACGGCTTCTAGGTGTAATTATTCTAAGTATATAACAAAAAAATGAATGCATCCAGCGATGAAGATACAAGTTTCTTATGCTGAATTCAGCTTTTTACCAGGAAAGTCACGTGAAATGGAAAATATGGAAATGGAACAATGACACACATCTTACCTATAAAATAACACTTTTCTCGCTGGTAGAGGTGAAAAGTTGTATGTTTAATTTAAACAAGAGACGAAATTTGTTCTGCCTTCTGCCTAATCACTCACTGTGCTCAGTAGTCAATATTTAATCACTCGCTATTCTAGAATTTTATATATTAAATGATTATTTGGCTATAATCCGGTTGCACAAAAACACCATGTGTCTTAACATTTGAAGGTTATAATTTATTTGCGTATTTCAAGTGGCGTAAAGGCAAAGTGGGCAGGGTAAAGCGGACACGTGCCCTCTTTGCCCATTCATTACATTAGAATACTTCTTCTGTTTTTTTTTATATTATATGCAATTTTATATTTATTATAATTATTAATATTTATTATTCCATTATTCATTCATATTTATTATTATATTATTTATTATAACGCTACTTTCAAATGTGAAAAAAGATTTATTTTCTTCAATTATTGCAATATAAAAATAAATAAATTTAAAAAAATATTAAAAACACGACTGCCCTGCCAAAAACGAACAAAAAAGTTAAATAACAAGTGCCATTGCAGTCGGCGGCCGGGGGACATTTTTTTAACTTTTTAGTTCGTTTTAAGTGGTAAGCACGTGAGTTGTCGATCGTACGTACTTAAAAACTAACTGCGTATATTTTGAAACCACCTACAAAGAAACTACCTAACTTATTAGATTTACAAAAAAAAATTTACAGATTTCGCAGTTCCCGCAAGAATCGGAGCATTGAAAATGTATACAAAAATTTACGAAAAACAAAATCAAATCAAAAGCAAAATCCTAAGTATATTTTTTCTAATGTATGCTAGGTACCTTTTTATTTTTACGATCGATTGTGACACTCGGCTGCGCCTCGTGTCACAAAAGTGCCCCTGACTGCTTCGACGCGGCTGAAATATTATTAACCAATTCACTAAAATCAACTAATGCACTTCTCGTCTGCTTCCGCATCTTTCAATACCTTGACCATGACGATCGGTCAATAATCATAGAAACTACATCACTTTTTTATACCGAAATACCCGTTTTTCTACAATTCCAAATCTAAAGGGACCACCTACAGGTCACAATTATAAACCGATTTTCAAAAAAATTACGCTATTTTGTAGCTAAACTAATACCCTAGGACCTTTTTTTCATTTTGTCTTAAGTCGGTTTTTTTCTCGAAATATTTACAATTTAGTAAACAAACACCCCCCAAAAAACCCAAATTTTTCGAAATTTCAAAAAAAGTTACCAGCCGATTTTGAAAATTCAAACGTTCACACGTGTCTCAATAAATTCCTCAACTTTTGGTACTATTCCCATCTCGATCCTCTTAAAATCCTCGGAACTATGACCAAAAATACGTCTCAGGCGATTTGCATTTGATAACCATTTTCAATGGTAAAACTGTTACGTTCATAATTTATCTTCTACCTTGTAAATGAGTTACTCTCCTAGTCACTAGATGGCGCTGTACACTTTTGAATTCCGCTATGGAGTTTGTTGCGGCGTAGAAATAATATTCTCTAAGTTAGAAGTTAGGACTAGCTTGACTTAAAGAGTCCTATCTCAATACAAAAATTTTTGGAGAGTATTTCCTTTGAAATGCTTTTAATTTTAAACGAGCGCGTACGGCGTAGCGCAGGTGTCAGGACTTCAGGAGGGTTTTCAGTAGGGCGGGGTCCATAGCGTATGTTTTACTCTACACAAGCAACAAAAACATCTACACAAAACATTGTTTGTGAAACATGTTTCTCTACACACGCCGTCCACCCACAGCGATTGCGTGGCTTGTGTAGACAAAACTTCAGTGTTGCCAAGAAGCTTATATCCACAATGGAGGTTGCACTCCTAGTAAGTAAGTGAAGATTGAAAAGGACTCTTTAGTGACGTTACGGCTTATTGCTATCTCTTTCTTTTCGTTTTACAATACGTTTTCGTTTCTCACGAACAAACGATCGACGAACAACGAACACGTATTGTAACACTAAAGAAAGAGGTTGCAATAAGCCGTAAGGACCTTTTTTCAATCTTCACTATGATATATGGCCGTGCAATCTCCATTTGAGGGAGGTATAAGCTTCTTGAGTGTTGCCAATTTAGCATTTTATGTTAGCCTATTACCACAGAATATATACTCTACTATTACCTAATATCATGATTCGAAAATGTATGAAATTTTATAAGTTACCAAAGGTTTAGGTATATCGGAAAATGTAACTATCAAGCTCAGTTTGACAGTGACAATTTTTTGTTTCCATGTTTGCTAAGAGATTAGTAATCGGACTGTAATACCGCCTCCAAACGTTCGCCAACCTCGTTATAGTTCGTTGATGTTTTTGGAAAGGTCCTCTTTGACACATTTGTTACAAAACTGGCAATGTACGCAACCGGCTTTAAAAAAACACCCCAAAAAACGTATTCACATAATGCGTCGATTAAAATAATCGGTCAGGTGATCGATGACCTAGCGGCTTGTCTGACAGAATGCGCCCAAGATGATTGTGACTACAAACTATGACAATACCCTGCCCCACGACCCGCGCAATAATGTTCTGTGTAGGTACATGTTTTCCACCGGGCATGGAAAGCAAAAACATTGTTTCTCTACACAAAAATGTTTCGCGAAACAATGTTGTGTGTAGATGTTTTTGTTGATTGTGTATAGTATAGCGAAACACGAGCTATGGACTCGCATGAACACGAACGAGGTTTGGAGATCGAATAGGTATCGAGTAAACGTCAAAACAGTACAATGGCAACCATGGCAACTGTTTTCAATGTACTAAAAAACTGATTTTTGACGTTTATTCGATACCAGTTCGATCTCCGAACCTCGTTCGTGTTTAGGGAGTAAGAGTAACCCCCACTGACGTCCATTATACAAGTACGCTGGACAGGCGAACGTCACCAATCGTTTGTTCCGACTTGAAAATCGCCATTTTGGCGCTGAGAGCAGTCGATTCTATCCTATGGCAATGGCAGTAGTGAAGTGAGTGTACACTGGAACTAATTAATTAGTTCCAAGTACACTCACTACTGCTATATAGAATCTACTGCTCTCAGCTTCAAATCGGTACAAATAATTGCTGTCATTTCATGACAATAGCCTGTCCAGCGCACTTGTATAATGGACGTCAGTGGTAACCCCCCTGATCTGCTTTAGCTTGGGTTTTTCCGCCCGCTGTCCAGCTGTATGTTTGTGTTCCTTGTGACGCACTTCTCAACCGAATTTCGCGAAAGGTTCAATTATTAAACTTATAGATTTTTATGTCGATTCACTTTCTCGAAAAAAATACATTTGATTATTATCCTCATAAAAAACATCAGATATGGCTTTCCAACATTAGTTTAAATTTACCTCACTAGATGGCGGTACCTACCTGCTTCGATTTGTTTTTGATGTTTTTGTAATATTCAAATACAGATAAAAAAGTCAAGGAATTCTATTAAATTGTTTCCTTTAAAAAAATCACCAAATGCAAAATTGTTGTGAAACAGTAAAATGAAGGGTTTATAAAAATTGAGTAACACCTATCGGCAATAATTTGTACTAATAAGATTGTTTTGCTTTTTGCGTTTGGAATATTTTGGCGTTTGTAAGGCGTGATCCTCAGTGGCTGGACCACATTTAGCGTGATCCTCAGTGGCTGGACCACATTTAAGTACCCAGATAGTTTAGTTCCACATAGTTGCTACCTGAAGTCTACCTTCACAGGAATATATCATAATAATAGTACCTCAACAGATAAAAAAATATTTAACAAATAAAGTGGTCCGGCCGCAGAGCAATGCTCTCTGGCCGCACCAACTCAAATTTTAAAAAGTGTGCTACATTTTCAAGAAATTTATATCGCAGTGTAACCTACCTAAATAGTACCTTCCACACGACAAGTTTCGTAAAATAAAACTTATTGGCTTAGAAGTTACAAGCCGTAGTTTGTGGTCCGGCTGGGAAGCATTCTCTGCAGCAGGTCAATATCGTAAGTGTGATACATTTTCAAAAAAGTGACATCCCAATAAAAGCTACCTAAATAGTACCTTCCACACGACAAGTTTGGTAAAATAAAACGCATTGGCTTAGAAGTTACAAGTCGTAGTTTGTGGTCCGGCTGGGAAGGCTACGAGTATCTGCCTCCAAATATGAGTGTTAATAACTAGGTACCGACCGATATCTTTGGGTGGGGTACGGTAACTCTATATACGGATTCCGCTATTTTGCCCGCGGTGAGCTCGGTAGGCTCGTAAGCCTAAGCCTAGCCAAGAAATGAGCTCTCTAAGCCACGTTTCGAGGCTTCAAAGGAGTTCAAGGCTTCAAAAGAGCTCGAACCTATCAAAAGAGCTCGACTCTTAAAATGAACGCGAGCCTCATAAAAAGCTTAAAAATTATGTTTATGACTTTGATATCTCCGTAAATAATAATATTGTAAATATTATTACTTACGGAGATATTAAAGCCGAGCCTATCGAGCTCACCGAGCCCTGAAAATCTGACTCTTGTCTCTAAAATTAGAACTCAAAAAGATGAATGTCTTATGTTATGATCTATTGTGCTTTAGCTCTACTTATCCTCATTCTTCAGCAGCCCATCACAACTATTGCGCCAAAAAAGACTCGAGCCGTGAAAAAGCCTCGAGATCGACCGAGCTTTCAAAAAGGCTCGAGCCGTGAAAATGGCTCGAAATCGGCCAAACTCTGAAAAAGGCTCGAGCTCTGAAAAAAACTCCCGAGTCGTCGAGTTTCATAAAATCTATGTAAGATGTGGCGACGCGACTTCTAAGAGTTACAAGTTAGGATGCGGTGTATGTTGATTCGTCCAAGGGTGTATGGCAAGGAGGGTTGACCCCTCCGGATCTCTTCTATTTATATTATATGTCTATATCGAGATCGTCTTTTCTATTCTCTGTAAGAATATAAGCTCTCTCGTTAGAACGAGAGAGAAGAGCACTATCTGTTCGCTGTAACATGTTCGCGCACAAGTTCGGTAAATGTGGCGATGAAGTCAAATTAACTTTGTTTGGGTCATACTGTCAATGTTTTTACACATGCCAGTTATGAGCCAACTTTAAACGTACGTCCTACAGTTCCATAAGGGTCCAATACAATGACGCGTTTCGTATCCTTATGAAGCATCCAAGATACAGCAGCGCGTCGAGCATGTTCGCGGACACGGACACCCGTATAGCGGACTTTTATGCTGTTATGAGAAAACGCATAGCTTTGTTTTGGACGAGGACATCGAGATCCATATACTAGAGAAGCACTTACCGCGCTAAGGCAAGCATGCATTATGGTCTATTCGCGCGGGTGACATAGATTAGAGCTTACTCAAGCACTGCAAGCATCTGTCCCTCAGAAAACCAGCAATCTATATTCTCGCGTCGGGATCCCGCTTAATGCAGCGGACGCCCTTAAATGCCGCATTAAGCGTGCTCAATCCAGATGCAGCACAGCGCGTGATGGCAAACGACGTTCTAATGTATAAAATGCTACCTATGGTATATGTCACACCGAACGCCTGACTGATGCGCAGCAGCCGCGTTGCGTTCGGTGTGACATGTACTGTCATATACCATACCACTTCATATATTACAACGTCGCTTGCTAATACGCGCTGCGCTGCTACGTGTTGTGTTGCATCCTAGGACCGAAACCGCTTACCGTTAAAGGGGTTTTTTAAATGGGTATTTCATAGACTTGTTTTCAAAAACCCTATCAATACGGTAACCCTATATATCAATACGGTAACCCTATCAATACGGTAACCCTATCCAAAGGGTAACCCTGGTAAGCACTTACGGAATCCGAAAACCCTATCGGGGAAACCCTATGAAGGCTTTATGAAGGGGTTTTAAAACGTGTTCAAGCAATTTATATCTAGTTCAAACTGGGCCGAAGGACCGGAACCGCTTACCGTTAAAGGGGTTATGATTGGGTATTTCATAGATTTGTTTTCAAAAACCCTATCAATACGGTAAGCATATCGTCGACTTACCCTATCGAAAGGAAAACCCTATCATTTGGTAGTAAGCTTTTTAATAGGATTTTCCTAACAATTGGGCTTAACCAAAAAAGGGGTTTTCCGGTCCCTGTAAACCAGATGCAACTTGCATCTGGTTAGACCAGCCCCTTAATGAACGCCCTCTTGACAACGATTTTAAAGTAACAAGGAAACTTACTTTCGCATAATTATAATATGACTCAGGATTGTTTACATTTTCCAACGTAAAAGCTAAGAAGTGTACCTAAATTCGGGTTCGTGACTTTTGCACCCACCTTAGAATAAAAACACCTAGAAGCCGTGTCCTCATATGCAAAGTAAGGCAATTAATACTAAGCCAAAATGGCTTAGTTTTCAGATTTATATCCTTCATAGGTTACCTAATCATAACTAAAATCCAATTATGTACATAGTAACTAATCTCCTAAATGTAAAAAAAAATAAACTGTTTTGTACTTATTAGGTTTGATTAGGTAATAATGGAGAATAAAAATCTAATAAAAACAGAACCATTTTGGAAGTTTTAGTTGCCTCACTTTTGACAGTGCGCTTTGTAGAGAACTATCGCTCTAGGTGTTATTATTCTAAGGCACCCTCCCAGTGGTCGAAGCATTTGTGGCACAGAACATAATACACTAACGTGCCTTTTATAGTGATTGCGTGGGAAGAATATCATTAAAATATAATGAGGGAAAAAAGAGAAATCTCAATCTCAAGGAGCCGTTTGTTATCTACCCCTTTTTGACATGACATGAGTCTGTCACAGATAAATGCGCATGGTTAATGCGCATCATGGCCCAGAATGCGGCATTATCCTTTGATTCGGTTCAAATCTTGGACGAATCAATCCAAGGTTCAAATGTACTACAGCGTAAAATCGAATATAGTCGACAAGAAATAATCAGGTGTTCCATAGAAAACGTCATTAACTACTTGACCAAAATGTATGGAACAGCTGATATTTTTTTGCTCTGATTAATTTGGTCCCATAGACAAAGTTGTTCAGATGGATGGTCTAAGCCACACCACAAAATTTGTCGACTGTTTTCAAATTCACCCTGTAGTACAATTTATTATCACCCTGTAGTACAATTTATTCAACGGTTTATTGTAGGTGCAACGGCCACAGGTGTTTCGACCACTGGGTGCATAAGCCATGAACTCCTGAATTCAGTGAGAACTGCGAACAAATAAAACTTTGCGGAATATTAAAACGAAAAAGATAAATCAATCATAAATCAAACTCTATAGGAATAATTAATTCAAAATAATATTCCGGAACATTCGCGAGCTCAGTGTAAACTCTTGCAGGGGAATGGAATTAAAAAATCCTGTGTTTTTATCCGGTTGGAGCGTGATGCGTCCATCGTTCAGTTTTATTTGCACAACAGATTTGCTAAAATGGAGGGCCAAACAAAATATTGGTTGCAACGTGAGCACTGGTTGTTTGTTTTTGAGATATTCTCGATCTGTCCATTGGATTAAACGCTTAATTTGGTGTAGCTTAGAGCGGAAACACACTTGCAGTTAGTCGCTGTTAAGCTGTGTCATTAAAATAATCGGATACGTAATGTAAAAGCAGAGTGCAATTACGAACTCACTTAAGGGTCGGTTATGGGGAAAGTGTTCTGGGATTGTCATAGGTTTACATAGAAAACGTAACGAAAAAAAACATCTGGCTAGCTAAAGAGTTTGACTAGATACTACAAAAATCGAATTTGAAATTTGGACAAACACAAATCTCAATATCTTGACTAATTATAAAATTTTTAACTGCACTACTTGATTAGTAAAGGGAAAAAATACACCAATTACTTTTTTAGATATACTTATAAGTTAACTATAAAACATTCTAGCGTTTATCTCAAATTATTATCATTATCTCAATTCAAATAAATAGTACGGCTATGTTTCATAGCGCCCCTATCAGGTCATAATCATAATGTATAAATAGATTGCTTCACTACCGCTCGTCAAATAAAATACTATCGCTCAGCGATAATCGCAAGTGTACTCCCGCCCTAAAGCGAATGCTTAGTCCAAGTTATGTTGAGTGTAAGCAGCCATTGCAACGCTTTACAAAATGAGTGCAGCGATATTTTTTATTATCCTCACAGCCATCATAATCCTTTGCAGCAGGTGCAAGTTCAACATTAAGTGGAATATTCCTAGTTTAATAATTATTTTCTACCACTTTTTTCTTGCTGTCTTTATTTTATAGCACCTTTGTTACGTCATGGCTTTTCAAAATGACAAAAAATTTAGGGTCGCTAGATGGCGTTGATAACCAGGCAAGTGCCAACTGCAGAAAACGTAGGAAAAAGATAACACAATTCACATGAAAGCACCGAAGACATCGCTAACAACCGTCGAAAGCGAAGAAAAGAAATGAAAATAACTTCTTTTAAAGCATTTTAATTTTTCAAAGCTAATTTTGACACTTCACTTATCCATCAACGCCATCTAGTGAGACAAATACCTACTTTGAAAAGCCCTTATTGGTGATTTTTCGTTTGCATGATTTTATACACCGTCATTATGTAGGCGTTTTAATTAATTTGACGCCGGACTACCGACTAGCGCTGCCAACACATTTATTTTTATTTCTCGTAAACCAAGCCATTATTTAAAAAGCCAAGATCATGCCCTCTTAAATTGTCTCTAATTTAAGAGGGCATTTTTTGAATAACTCTTCAACAGTTTTCATTCTTTTTGTAAGTTTTAATATCCAAAGTGGCCACTTTCAGCTAAAATGGATTTTAAAACTTAAAGAAAGAATGAAAAATGATAAAAAAAATTTATAAAAATAAATGTATTGGTGGCGCTAGTAGTGGGTAGAAGAGTGCCTTAAAGGAGTGTTCTACCATGAAAACAAAAAAAAATGCCGTTTTTGAAAAACGACAAAATATTATTCCTCTTATACTAACTAACTGTACAGTAGTGTACCTACAGCCTTAACACCAGAAGAAGTGTCCTCGTATGCATAGTGCGGCAACACTTAGCCAAAATAGCTTAGTTTTCAGATTTATAACCTTCACACGTTACCTAATCGTAACTAAAATCCAATAATATAGTAACGAATCTTCTAAATGTAGGAAAATTGAAACTGGTTTGTACTTATTCGGTATGATTAGGTAATAATGGAGAATAAAAATCCGAAAACGGAGCCATTTTGGCTGTTTTAGTTGCCACACTTTTGACAGTGCGCTTTGTAGAGAATTCGTTCTAGGTGTTATTATTCTAAGACTACAGCTTAAACATTTTAGTGTGGGAAAGGATTTTTTTGACGTTTACGACCCTTGTTTTTTTGGGAAAAAGTGTTTGGTTTTCTTCTTAAAATACTTCCTTACATAATGTCGGTGTACCTACTTACATAATATAAAAAATACCTAACAGAATGAAGTAAATTCTATATTATTAAAGTTGTTAGCTGTTTTAAATATCATCTTCTCGACTTCCTAATTAAAATTTCATAGTAATTTAATATTATCATTACATACTCATACCATTAATAATATTTAGCTTTCACGAATATGAAAATATTATGGAAAACTTTCGCAACTCGCGTGCCTCTTTCACATAAGCAATGCCTCGAGAAAAATATATAATAGATTTTGCTTGTGGTTGTTAGTGAAGAGTACTTACTGTTTACTTTCCTTCAAATTTGAATATTATAAAATTGAAAGTTACAAACTAGGTACAGTCAGCAGCACATCAAGTTATACAGAACTATCAAAAATCTCCAATTTATGCCTTCAAATTTAAGTTTAAAGTTGATTATATCCTGTTGTATTATTATTGAGGAGCTCGATGACGCAGTGGTTAAGCTCCTGGCCCAGCGATTGCGGAAGTCAAGCAACTTTCGCAATGGTCGGTCATGGGATGGGTGACCAAAATTTTATTATCTTGAGTTCCTTCATTATTCGGAAGGCATATTAAGCCGTTGGTCCCGGGTGCATTTGCTGTTGTTAACACAAACCAATCCGCATTGGGCCTGCGTGGTGTGTTATGGCCCATCCTCCTTTATGCACCCATGACTGATGGTCATACCTTGTTGTGGTAGCCCATCGTGCCGTTTACTGTTTGTGGGATATATCTTCGATTCATTATGTAACTCAGTATAAGCTATACTTATTTTTATACTATGGTATAAAAAAGAATTTTAAGTATCTTTATATTGATATTTGTATAAAAATAACAGCATTTCAGTTTTCATGCAAATGCACTCAAACAGATTTCAAATGTTTTATTTTGCACTATAAAACCATAGACTTAAAAATTAGCTTCAAAATTAAATACCCCTAAAAAGCAAAAAATAATTTTCAAATCATTAGATACGCATATCATTGTAATTAAACACGTATAATGAAGTCGGGTGGGGCTCCTAGAATAAAAAAAGAAGTTGTTCTCCAGCCCCACCCGACTTCATTATACG
Organism: Agriphila tristella; assembly: GCA_928269145.1. Classification (NCBI taxonomy): domain Eukaryota; kingdom Metazoa; phylum Arthropoda; class Insecta; order Lepidoptera; family Crambidae; genus Agriphila; species Agriphila tristella. Next base: position 49,783,869 of record OV743431.1, on the reverse strand, counting down.
TGTTTATCTCTTATATAAAAGTGAAGGGGTGACAGACATATCAACGCACAGCCCAAACCACTGGACCTAGAGACTTGAAATTTTGTACATATATACTTTACACATTGTAGGCATCCACTAAGAAGGGATTTTTGGAAATTCCGCCCCTAAAGGGGTGAAATGGGGGTTCAAAGTTTGCACGGAAAAAAATATTAAATAGACATTTCGACTTGAAACTTCGTAGGAATACTCCTTAAAACAAATAAGTAAGCACGTCTTTCGTGGTTTTCCGAAAATCAACCCTTTAGGTGGTAATTGGGGCAAAAAAAGCCCAAAATGACTGACAAATCAACGCACAGCCTAAACAACTGGACCTAGAGACTTGAAATTTTGCACGCAGATACCTTATACAGTGCAAGCATCGACGAAGGAAGGATTTTTGAAAATTCTATTCCTGAAGGGATGAAATAAGGGATGAAATTTTGTATGAAAGTCCCTCAGTATTGAAGCTAGGATCTCCAAATTTTGTGTTTAGGCTGACGAGTGAAAACTAATAAATACGTGTCTGAGCGTTTTTCTAAATTCTACTCCCGAAGGGGTGAAAAGGGGGATGAAGTTGTGTATAGAAGAAAATCCTTCATTTTCGAAGTAAAAATCGCTAAATTTATCATTTAGGCTCTGGATGGAAATTTAACGCAACTCATATTGTTATTGTTTGTATTTTAACCCCTATGGCGATGAAATGGGGTAAATAAATCTAAAAATAGATATGGATGTCGTCATTGGGGTTTTCTAGGATGACGATTGCGAAAATGACATTCATTTTGAAGTCCAACACGGTGGACATGATTTAACCCCTAAAGGAGTGAAAATGGGGTTCAAATTTTGTATGGAAAAAGAATATAAATTGACATGACAACTTCAAACTTCGTAGGGGCACGTCTAAAAGTAAATCGGCAAAAATTTATTTTGTGATTTTGAAAATCAACCCCTTAGGGGGTAAATGGGGTGAGTAAACATAAAAATCGATATGGATGTCGTTCTTGAGGTTTTATGGGATGGTGATTGCGAAAATGAGATTTATTGACGTCCAACGCGGTGGAGATGACACATCATGGACCTGGACCTGGACATGCACATCCAGGGAACGGGAACAGGCACGGGCACGGGAACGGGACGGGATGGAACGGGAACAGAACGGGAACGGGAGGTGAACGGGAAGGGAACGGGACAGGAACGGACGGGAACAGAACGGGATCGGGATATGAACGAAACGGGAACAGGAACCGGAACCTGAACCGGAGACGGAACCGGAGACGGAACCGGAACGGGAAGCATAAAAATGAGTAGTCGGAAGGTTCTCTAAGGATTTTCTCTAACATCCACGCGGACGAAGTCGCGGGCAGAAGCTAGTTACAATGATATGCGTATCTAATGATTTGAAAATTATTTCTTGCTTTTTAGGGGTATTTAATTTTGAAGCTAATTTTGTTTTTATTTTCAGGCTTTTTGAAGTCGGTTTTTTTGTTTTTAAACAATTTTTTATTTTTTTCTTTTCAGTGTAAGTACCTTCTGTATTAGGTAGTTTTACCTTTTACCCAAAGTATGTATTGGTATTATGTAAATGTAAGCGATGATGTATTGTATTTTTTTTTTATATTTCACACTTTTGCGTGGTGTAATACCACTAAAAACTTTTAAACAATTTCCACTGTTCGTGCTGTTTGTTGTTAAGGAGTTCCGTTGTTCCTTCACAGTTCAAGTCTAGTCCAAAACGTCTTTGACCATAGTTAGATACCTAATTTGTTTAAGATTGTCATAATCCTAGCAATATTTCAATCACTACACAGTTTTTATTTGATTTTGAAGAGTTCCCTTGTGTATCTTTAAAATCCAAGGTCCAATAATAATGAAATCAAAATGGTATCATCACTAAAGTGTCCTCTTTCAAACAAAAAAAGAATCATCTAAATCGGTACATAAACAAAGAAGATATGGTCGATCATCCGTATAAATTCATAAAATGGTAATGAAAACGACAGTATTTTCAAGTTTTCCTGAAAAATACTGAACCGATTTCAAAATTTCATAAAGTGGGACCAACCTTAGAACAAACTTGGTCTAATAACGTTTGAATTATTTCAATCGGTTCAGCCGTCTTCGAGTAATCGGTGGACATACATAAAAAAAAACATACATACAGCCGAACAGAGAACCTCCTCCTTTTTGGAAGTCGGTTAAAATGAGACCAACGTCATGCGTCAACTCCTAACGGTTTTTTTGCACCATCAAACTACGAAAAATATATACCTAGTCACTCTGAGTTATATGTGAAAAAAATATGGTTAAAAATCGTATATTGTCCCAAATATGGCGATCAGTTATAAACCTGATTCTTGCTTTGTCGTAGCAAAGTGTACTATATTTTGACTATAAAAAATCAAAACTTTATTTCAGCAAAAACAGGTTCCATAGTCATTCAACGGACATTTCGTTACATTATTATAAAAAAATAATTCTTTTATGAAATAATAATAATTACAATGTTCATTTTGAAAATACAAAATAGACAAGTAATACCTAATTAATAAAATGAAAACAAATTAAAATCATTATTAGGTAATAAAATTATACTAACTTATTAAAAAATCTCAAAACTAATGGAATTATAAATTAGATTGACTTAACGTTCAGTAAAAATATAATTCAAGATAATTTATATATAAGTTAAAAAAATCGACTCACCCGTAGCACCTCAGACGGGATACGGGGGAGTCGTTTTTTCTAGTATTTTTTCTAATATTTGTATAACAATAACAGCTATAAATTATCTTGATATAACTACCTATAAATTATCTTGATATAAAAATTGCATTGTGAATGCCTAAAATCTAAAAACTCAATAATATAATTTATTCATACTAAATAAAAAAAAAAATACTTTACCTACTATACCAGCTTTTTAATTGCTTGCTTTGTATTGTGAATGGAATATTTTATTTTACTTAAAAAAAAAACAGTTTTCGTTACTTGCCCGTTGTCGAGCAAATATTTTTGACCGTGGAACCCCCTGAATCCTTATTAAATCTCCTTATTAAAATATATTTCACTGGCCGTGGTATTGGTACCTCATCTCAAACATTTCAATCTGACATAACAAAGATAAAGGGTACCACGAGCCATATAACTTTCCCTTGGTACCCCTTTGTCCCCCTTGGGTGTACCACGGACTAAAATATTTGCTTGGTGGTACCCCAAGGGGAACTTAGACTGGAGGACCACAGGCAAGTAACGGTTTTCGTTTACCAGTAAAGTGGTTTAAGTTCTTTCAGGAATTGCGAACAATATAATATTTTTTATACCATTTTATGACAATTTTGATGCGTTTGTTGAGTCAAATTTGAGCTCTATGGAACATGCCTGTTTTTGTTTAAATACCCTTTTGTGCTAGTTTCTTTGTGAGCAGTTAGACAACATTCATTCGTTTATTGAATAACGTGGAAGTTATTCAAACCTTTGTTATATTTATTGTGTTAGAAAATAATATGCGCTACTCGGATATACAACAATTTAAGTTTACCTTTTAAAGAGTCATTTCTTGTTTTTAAAAAAGGAACGAGATTTAAATTTCATATACTTAAATTCTAGGAGATACGGAGTTTTAGAATTTAATTACAAAAAAAAGTTATATTATATGTTCATGCTTTCCACTTTAGTTGTATATGTTTTATTTGGATGAAGTTCCAATTCTTTTATATTCTAATGACATACAGCGAATAAAAGAAATATACTGTAAATTCGACAGTAAATTCCACAAGTTTATTATTACAGCTTTCAAACAATATCAAGTTCGAATAAAATCAGATAGAATGTAAATAAAAAAATATCAGAAATTTACTCGTTTGTGTGGAAAATCATATAGTGGCCACTATTTTCTTTTGAGCAGTCTATTTCAGGAAAGTAAGTTGGCTTTTAATTAAAATTAATCAGTAAAATGCTTGGTAAAATTATAATTATTTACACGATACATGCACGACTAATTCACAAAGTAATACCTTTTTTTTAATTTGTCTAATGTGCAATGGATGACATAAGTATTATGTATTATTAATAGTATTCAACATTAAAAATATGTAATTTACACATACTTTCAAACAATTATTTTATTGACCGAGCGAGTGCGAAGTGCGAGCGAAACGTCTCTGTTTCAGGTTGGGAAAAATGCTTTCGTATTTTCATCCGGTTGTCAGTCTGTTCTCTTCTACAGGTCACATTTCTCGGCCATATCTCGTGAAATTTTGTGAGCAGCATTTTGAAAGCTCACAGTGCCACTATTATTACTTACCTATTTAATATTTATTGTTTTAAGGTATCTTCCTCTAACAATCTACGTGTGGTGTGCGATTAAATGATTCATAGTTATATGACACGTTTACACTTACACGCAGTAAAAACGTGTAAGTGTAAACGTGTTAACGTTTACACTTACACGTTTTTACTGCGCGTTTTACATAGAAACAATGAAATCTATTCATATGAGAATTACTAAGAAATTTAAAGCATTCGCTAACGTCAAATAAACAAGCTATTTTGTGGCAAAACTCCTTTGCAAGACTGGTCAGTTCAAGTTAAATTACTCATTATCGCAGAATTACAGAAACAATTAACTAATTTGCATATGTATAACGATTACTATAATCGCTAATTAATTCATGTCAATCGGCTTCTAATTAAAATAATCATTAAAACTATTAAGTAAGTACATTTATTCATGAGACAAATATACTAAGTATCATTTTAAAGTTATAAGCGAAATTTAACATTTTTAAGTTCTAACTGACACATGGCAAATAAGAGAAATAGGAGAAATTATACAGTAAATTCGTTAAGGCTCCCTTACGCAAAATTATTTGTCTCTGTCTTTTTCTTTACGTGGAAAGAGTATGGAAAATAACCTCACTTCTGCACTTTTTCGATGTTTTTCGTTGTTTTTTCATCATTATCTTTAGCACAATTATATTTCTTGAAAAAAAGTTGTTGGAGCAACTGCACAGTACGTTAAAGTGTACTTTGATAGAGAATTCAAAACGTTTCCGTTATTATTTACGCCAAAGATATGGCCCGCGACAAGCACTTTTGGTGATATGCTGATTTTTTTCTACAATCATCTGTTAGGGTAATACACAATTTTATGATTGTAGCAACTAGATTTTTGGTGGCTACAAGTTTACGTTTTCTTTATAAAAAAATGGCCCGCGCAAACCATGTTTTCCTATTACCGCCCCTTAAGTCCGTAAGTTGAATATTACAGCTGTATTTATATTTCAGGCCCTTTTTAATACGGTTATTTTTTCATCAGTTCCTTAAAAACGATCCTCGAGGTTTCCAATTTATCCTTTGGATATCTAAAAGAATACGGCTTACTGTTTCGAGTCATCGTAAAAATAATCCTCAAAGGAAGTAGGTACCAATAAAGAGGGTACAAATTAATGACGTCACACCTCGGTATTTGGCTCAAAGTGCTGTCAAAAACGTTATTTTCGAGCCGCGTTATTAAAAATCAACAAGTCTTTTGTTTTGCAAGAGCCTTTTGACTTCACCTGGCAGGGGTGGGAAACCATTGAATTTCATTTTAATTTGAAATTGATAGGGATTTAAAGAATTTATCAGAATAAAGGCAAGTTTTACAAATGAATCATTTACTTGATGTTTTGCACTACAAAGACGACGAGAAAAAGAAATTGGATGATAGTTTTTTTTTTGTTATTATATTTGCTGTCGTTATATTTTTTTATCAATACAGTATTGTCTATAGTATTATGTATTTTTCTTTAGTGGGTTTTTTTCAATATGATGTTATATAATAAAATGGAAACGCCATGTCTTATTTAATTGATTACATTGTAAAAAAATAAAATCTTGTTGGGTTTTTCCAGTTTTTTTTTATCAGTAAAGAGCCTTCTCATACTTCATATTTCTTCTGAAACGTTTGTACCCAAAACAAAGACGGACACCCAAATTTATGAATACAAACTTTCTGGGAAAACTCCGACACCATCTGGCAACCCTGACATCCATCACGGATCAGAGGATTCGTTTGATCAAACATCTCTCGAGACGCTACAATGTCGCTGGTGAAACAAAATTTATTTCCGAGCATTTCTTATGTTTTGCAAAACAAATTGACTTGCAAAAAAGCCAGTGTTGCCAATTTGCGGGAGAAGTGCGCGACGTATTGGTGGTGTCATGTCTACCAATTATTTAAGATCTTTTGACTTGTGTTTTTCTTAAAAAGGTTGTGGAAAAGGATTAGTTTTGACTAAGGAGAAAAATTATTAATGGATTTAAATCTAAGACTGGCCACGCACAGACGTTATCCCGTTACGGAAATCCGAACGGAATTTCGACAATGTATGAAGATTCCGCACGGAAAAATCCCGCATGTGTGTGGCAGGCCAATAGATTTTGTATGCAGTTGCTGCGTTCGGAATCACGTATGTATGGAATTCCGTAACGCGATTCCGTCTGTGGGTGGCCAGCCTAAGATCAAAATGCACTCGTAGTATTTCGATAAACGCAATGTACTGTGCTAACTGTGCAGGGGCATGCCATCTCTGCTGCCTATTATAGGATATTTCACACAATATATTCTTTCATTCAAAGAGTTACGGATTGTATAACTAAAATCAATGAAAGTCTTTAACCAAGTTTTAACCCATTAAACCGATGTTACAGATTACATATAAGCGAAAGCTATGAAACACGATCAAAATATCGGTTTCATGAACTGGCTTTATTAACAGGTAGAATTGAGATAAAAATTAACATAAACTTTTTTGTTTTTACTTAGCTTTATTTTGTTACTCCTGCCACTTTTATCTATGGCTGAATATAGTTTTTTAAGTATTCCAGACACCAATCACATATCTGCAAATATTTTTCGATAAGAGTTACCTGCTAGTATTTTTTATGTTTACTTAATATTCTTAACTAATTGATATTGCATTTTTGTTACAGGTAAGTCCAACATTGTACGAGATATTGGTAACATAACTCTAAGCATAATCGGGCCTATAGTTAAATACCGAAAGTGGCGCCCTCAGAGGTTTTTATTTAGTAAGTTGTTAATAGAAAATGATTTTGATAAAACTTTACGTGGAATTTTTAGGGCCCATGGTATATTATTTTTAGAAAGTATCACTATATTCCCTCGTAGTCATCCGTAGAAGTATATAGCAAATGTGTAAAAAACGGCAATTTTTAGCAGTTTTGCTATCTACTTCTGGCAGTGACTACGAGGGAATGTAATGATACCGTTTAAAATACTAGACTATGGGCCCTAAAAATTCCATGTGAAGTTTGATTAAAATAATTTTCTTTTAGCAACTTATTAAATTAAAACCTCTGAGGGCGCCACTTTCGGTAATTAACTGTAGGCCCGTTGTCATGCCGTAAGCCGTTTGTCATAAATAGGCAAATACCAAATACAATAATATTCTAAAAGTATTCCAATCCTTCATAAATACCCAAAAATGTATTTTAGCAACCATATAAAAGTTATTCACAGCCTACAAATAAGAGCGAGTTTTTACAACGGAGAGCGTAAAAAAATCTTGAAGTACCCAAATACAGTTCGGGAAAACTGTCATACGAATAAAAAAATCCACTCAAAAGTTACTGCCGGCCCTACATAAAAATAGAGCGATTTTACACCTCACAAGGACCTATACTCAATTTTATACGTTCACATAAAAACGAGTTCAATAAAATTTTAACAGCACGTAGAAAGGAATCGTTGACGTCCTTAATTTCCTTTCATTTATTTGTAGAGCATTAGCGTAATAAATGATTTTTTTGTAGCAAAAGGTATTTTGTAGTATTTATGTGAAATAAAAAGACTAAAATAAGTTTTACAAAAATCCCTCGACTAAAAGTGATGTAGGTACTAAACATACTTTATCTACCTATTCATAAATTACAAACGCAAGAAAAATCCGTTGGTGCTGCCATTACCTGCCCCCAAATGAACAATTTTTTTTCAGTTATAGTTACTTTAGAGAAATGGCAATGGCAGCCCCTGACGGAATTTTCTTGCGTTTGTAATTTATGAATAAGTAGATAAATTAGTATGTATAGTACCTACATCACTTTTAGACGAGGGATTTTTGTAAAACTTATTTTAGTCTTTTTAAATAAATAGTTACAATTTTAACAGTCGTGGGTTTTTTCAAATTTTTTAATTTTGCCATTTTATTTTAAACTTTTCAAAAGAATTCATACGTTACCTACTCTAAAAACCGCATCTAAATCGGTCAAACCATTCGGAAAATGATTACTACAGCGCCCCCTAGCGGCTGAACACCATAACACCAAGAACCATCGCCGACAAACTACAAAACTATTACAGAAAACCGCATCCAAATTGGTCAAACCACTTTGGAAATAAATGAGAAAATGATAACTGCAGCGCCCCCTAGCGGTTAAACACCATAACATCTATCTGACAACCATCGCCGTTAACCTACAAACCTATTACAGAAAACCGCATCGAAATCAATTGAGTAGTTTTTGAGAACTTCTCAAGCGCGACTTATCTGGTTGCTGCAGCGCCCTCTGGTGATCTACCACCATGGAACTTATCTAAGAACCTGCTCTGAAATGAAACCTTTTGATTGCAAAAAACCGCATTGAAATCGGCCCAGTAGTTTTCAAGGAAAATGGTAATAGACAAACTTGACTTATCTGGTTGCTGCAGAGCCCCCTGGTGGTCTACCACTATGAAACATGTCTAAGAACCTGCTCTGAAATGAAACCTTTTGAATGCAAAAAACCGCATCGAAATCAGCTTAGTAGTTTCCGAGGAAAATGGTAACAGAAAAACACACAAACAAACAAACAAACGCACAACCTCTAACCCCAAACGCATATACCGCCTCCGTTCCGTTCCGTCCGTCGTGGGTAAAAAATGATTGCTGACACTTGGTTTGAGTGCTAAAGCGTTAAGCTACTTCTATGGCTGACTGTACTGTAGCGGCTAAAATCTAGTCTAAAAAAATTGTTGGCTAAAGATTAGCCAAAATGTTTTTTTTTTCAAATTCCACACTCAAAGTCATCAAAATTGTTTTTCAAATTGATCTTTTCACTTACGACTTATACCATTCCAAAAGTTTCGAATGAAGGAAAATCGCAAGTTCATAAGAGGTACACCTCTGTAAAGTTTGGGTCACTTATCCAATAATATCCACTCTTTACACGAACTATTCCACTTACGACTGCCTTCACTTTTCACTTTGTTGAAAGGTTAAGTGGTTTTCTGTTTTCGCTTTGTACGCAACTTGTTGACAATCGACTTAAGGGTTGAGAATAGGGATGTCTCATATAGGTTTTTTTTTTATTAAATAGATATTCTAGCCAATTGTTGAACAGTTCTGTTTTCTAAGGTGAATAATAGAGTATTGTAAGATATGATTTATGATTTATTATATCGTAGTATTATGACTACGATTCAAAACTCTATCCTGTGTTTCAGCACAGTTTCAATAAGTTTTTATTTTATTATTAATTATTTTCAATTCACTTTGCTCTTTAAATATCATATTTCGTTCTAAGGTGTCTTCTTTCTTTGATAATTGTATTTGGTATATCTTTGAAGATGTAAGCACTATATGAATCCATAAAGTATAGAAAATAATAGCATTTTACTTCTACGAAGCTACTGAGCTTATTAATAATTTTCTAATGGGCAATTTCTTTATAAATATTTTATCTTTTATCTGTAATCCACGATCTTGTATCCATATTTTCATACAAAGAGATTTTTACCTTTGCTATGATCAAAGATATTATTTCATTTTCTTAATGTTGTTTGCTTTACGATTTGATTACCTACTGATCTTTTATATCATAAAAATCAGAAAAGTATATCAGAAATGATAACATAATATTATGTTATCATTTCTTATATACTTTTCTGTTTTTTCTGTCCATTCCGTAATAATGTTTTAATTCAATTTTCCACTGAAATTATCAGTTGGATTCCTAATTACTAAAATTTTGTATTTTAATTGTTTTGGGAGTACTTATAACTATTTTTTTTTTCATATTCTTTATCTAGCTTATTTAAAACATATTTTCCATGAGTTTTGTTTAGTAAAAAACATAATGAATAAGTGAAATAAGTAAGTTGTACCTAAGCGCTTATTATATTAAGAAATTTCTATTATCATTTACTATGCGAGCTTTCTTCCCATTCATATTTTTTTTTTATTCACCCTACATAATATTTTAGTACATATTTTTTGTACTTCCTGTATTTTGCTGTTATTATTATTAAGTAAGTACTTATCAAAATGTAGTTTTGCAATAAAATATAAAACACTGTAAAAGGAAACTTATACGTGACTAGAAATATTTGTTATATGTATCAACCCCATATCTGTTATATGTCTGTCTGTAACATAATGAAGGTGTAGTATTTCCATTTCGTTCTTATTGCAAACGTATTTCGTTTGTGTTGTGTTATGTGCGTCTTCGGAATTGTATTTATTTCCCCTGTATTATTGAATGTATGATCTTTTTATAGTAGATTTGTTTTAGAAACTTATGATTTAGTTATAAAAAAATCTTCAGCTGCTTTCTCCCTTTTTGTATAATGTTATTTTTGTATAATAAAAAAAGTATTCTGATAACAGCTAACTAATGCTCTATTTACAGTTTTGGAATCACAATTAAATAAAGATAGATAGATATATTGTTTGATTCCAATACATACAATACACAGATTTATGATAACAATTTTAAAAAGTAAAAAGACAAAATTGAAAAGTAATAAAATCTACTTACTTACTTAATATGTATGTTTGTGTGCACCGCATCGACATAAATAAGGCATAAACTCAGTGGTTCCTTTGCTTTAATTAAATCAAAGCACTGAATTTCAGTTTCTAGAGTAAGCGTTTATTAGAAGTGTGACCAAAGACCAAGTGTAGTACCAAATTAATTTTCACTAAGGTCGAGAATCGTTTAACACCCTTCTCAGCATTGCGGTTAATGGAGGGCGCACTAACGCATCGGTAGAAAAAATCGCGGACGCAGTAGCATATATCCTGTTATCAGTGGACATTCGGCTGAAACGGCCGGAAAATCTCGACAAAAAATTTGCCAGCAGGCCGAATTACACGTTCCCCTCTTTTGGTTGTCGGCCTTAACTAAATAGTGACGTGGTGCTTAGAAAAGTGTCGATTATTTTCATTTTCACCTTATCAGGATAACAGCGCTTCTGTGTCCATTCTTCGCAACTGTGAATGACTCAGAGGCCAAATGCTGAGACAGGTTATGCAGATATTAGACGGGCCATTTTTCGTTCATTTTAGATGCTTCATCGCAGTGAAGCATCGAATGACGAATGACGTGTCTAATTAAGTACATTCATCTTTCATCGCGATGCGCTTTTTCGATGAAAGTCACTAGACGGCATCGGCAGTGCGCTTTCATCGGGCATCGGCATTTCATCAGTCATCGCATCGGAAATGAACAATAAATGACGCGTGTAAACAGTGCCATTCACTGCAGTGAACGGCATGTCGTCACTAACTTATTTGTGTTTATTTTAAAATGCCTTTATTTTTCGTTTTTAGACTTTTTTCAACCCACATCATGCAACATGCATACAAGCAGGGCATACAACCATTTTTTTCTCTTTAATTAACTTTTAATTCTTTAATCAAAATTATCACGCACAACCTGTTGCCGCGAAATTTTGTAAGAAATGAGAAATACTACATTCATTTTACATTTAGTGTCTAAATACCAAAAGTCGTTCACTGACCACTAGTCACTGCCTTTTTCATCGAAAATGAAGCACTTTTGATGACCGTCTAATATCTGCATTATTTTTGGCTCCACACAGTTTGTGTTAATTTTTATTCAAATTTTAACATTGTTTAAAAGAGTCCATCTGTTTACTTTTCTTTTTCCTTTCGTTCTTGTATATTCAATTTGAGTCAATAAATGTTATTAATAAATAATTAATTCAATCGTTGTTTGGTTAGTTGAGTTATCTTAGATCCCAAGACAGGAACTCGGTTGGTTACAGTTAAATTTGATATAATCCTTTCATCAACATATTCATCAACCATAATCAGCGGGTATGAAAAGTAATACTACATAGTTTCACTAGCAGCCGCCCGTGACTTCGTCTGCGTGGACAAAGTTATTTCTCTATCTCTCGGGAACAGTATTTTTTTCGGAATGAAAGGTATCTTAAGTTATGTCCTTCTCTGTATATGCAAAATTTCATTATGATCGGTTTTATTCAACCGATAATGAAGGCGAGAAGGCGTAACATAGAAACAAACTAACTTTCGCATTTATATTATTAGTAAGGATGTGTAGGTATAAATTCTATGAAGAAGTTTGGTCGTTTGTATTACTTTTGGTCGGCCTGGTATTATTATTTTCATTAATTCGGCACGTTTGTTAATTAAAATTACTGTCATTTTGCAGTAAAACCTTTCGATGTTCGATGATTTTCACCCACCAATCTGTATTGGGTAGTAGGTTCATCAGTCCATCTTTCTTATCCATCCGTAATAAACGCCTGTGCCCCAGTTTTGGGGACATTCAAATGTCTGACGATGTCGATGTCTTTATCGATATCACGAACATCCCTTCACAGGTAGATTTGCTCGCTTGAATCGATTCTATCGAGTGGATTCGTTAATAGCATTAGTACGTTTGTTATCTTTATCCCATTCGTTCAATACAATACGTTATTCGGTTAGGCAGAATGAATTGTATTTCCTGGATTATTTTTGCCTTTCGGCGGTAAATTTGATATGATTGCATTGCTTTCGTTTAGAGACTTTTTATCAATTTTGTCTTTCTACGAATTTGTTCATGAGATGTAATCAATGTTAGTGGTTAATATACTTTATTGTTCATAACAGAATATATTTATCTTGTTAGTAGCGCAAAACGTTATAACCTAGTATTGGTGTTTTTGTTTATACATTAAATTAAAATATTTACCTATTTACTGATTACTACAGACAATAAAGCGTTATTTCAAAACTTTATTTACAAATCATTGCACAAGCAATTTCAGTCGATTGCTTGAATTAAATTGAAAAATAAAAAAAAACCAATACCATAACTACTGGAGCAAATATTTTGTGCTAATGGTATGAATCCGAAGGGACTGACAGGCTAAAAAACCGTATTATTTTTATTTACAGACTATTTTATTTGCGATCTCGAGTGATTGTCATTCAAATCGAACGTTGCTATAAAAAAAAATCTGAAGCTTCGATCAGGTAAAAAATTTAAAATAGAACTGGGTAGGCAAACACAATATAGCATCCTTATTGTTAGCGGAACAGATGTCAGAGTTGAATAAATCCATGCTTGGATGAAATGAAATGAACAAGCTGAAAGTTAATATTTGACAGTATCCTATGTTTAGTAAGAGCGATATGTTTTAGATATGTTGCATTCTATGGAGAATGTTAACGGGAGATCAAAACCGTTTGAAACTTTGACACAACATTGATACAAAAGCTTTGTAAGAGTATAAAATTATTATGGAATGAGCTTGCTTTTTGTTTCATTTGAAGAGACATGATAATTCTGATTTTACACACATCGTTAACAGGATGCATTTTGTAACGTCATTTCCCAATCTGCTTGCATATGAAAAATAATTGTCCCATGTAGTGTAGTGAAATTTTTATATGCTTATCTTAGGTGTTCCTCCTCTCTAAGGATTCAAATGAACCCTAAAAGCGAAATTATTGACCGAGCGAGCACGAAGTGCGAGCGAAGCGTCTCTGCTTCAGCTTGGGCAAAAATTCTTTCGTATGTCTGTATGTTCTCTTCTACAGGTCGCATTTCTCAACCGATTCTCGTGAAAATTTGTGAGCAGGTTCGAAAATTATATGGAAATTTTCTGTCGAGCCATTTTTTTTTAATTTTTCAAAATGGCGGAGATATGTTAAAAAAACTGGTTTTTCGGCTTTCCAGCGCTGTCTGTTCTCCTCTACAGGTCGCATTTCTCAAGCGATTCTCGTGAAATTTTGTGAGCAGGTTTGAAAATGATATAGTTTTTTTTTGTCACGCCACTTTTTCTTTTTTTTTCTAAATGGCGGAGATAATGTAAAAAAATCAAATTTCAGTCCGTATTTCCAGCGCTGGCTGTTCTCATCTACAGGGCGCATTTCTCAACCGATCTCGGTGAAATTTTGTGAGCAGGTTCGATAAATATATAAAAAAAAAATTGTCGAGACAGTTTTTGAAATTTGTGAAAATGACGGAGATATGTCAAAACCATATTTCATTCCAGCTTTCCGGCTGTTTGATCTCCTCTACAAGTCGCATTTCTCAACAGATTCTGGTGAAATTTTGTGAGTAGGTTCGATAATTACATATAACTGTTCAGTCAAGCCAATTTTTCCAAATTTATAAAAAAAATACTCACCCATTTTGAAAAATGTTCAAAATTAGAAGCACCATCTAGCTGCAATACTCACGTACCTACTGTGTGCTTTGAAAACTTCATGGCGATATTTTATTTTATTTTTTCGCGAGGTCTACAGCTCACGGAGTCACTAGTCTAAATAGTGACAAGAAGAAGATCAAAGTATATATTGTTAATTGAACTGAGCCCACATAGTGGGGTTAAAGTCTCATCCTCCTTAGGCCCCAGCAGTGGGGACATTAATAGTACATTACTGCAGCGGCAGGCAACACAGGCATTGAAGGACGAACGTGAAAATGTGGGCCGAGGCGAAGCCGAGGCACACATACGTGAGTCCATCAATGCCCAGTTGCTGCCAAGGCTTGTATAGTACTTTTCTCAAATAATGCGCGGAAATTCAAACCAAGAAGTAACTTTTCTAACATTTTATTTTTATTTAAAATTACAGTAATTAAAAATACCAAATCGCACCGTCTTGAGTTTCTACGTCTTTTACATAAATACTCTTATGTCGTTGCATCTGCATGCACCGAAAATGCCAAAAATCAAACCTGCAACAAAAATAAAGAACGTGTAAAGTTGTGATGTTAGGCTGTTTGACTAAAACAAAGTGGTAAATTACTCGTAGTACCTAGGTACTCATCAATACGAAAACTTACTTTATGATCCAAATGCACACCGTCTGATGCTTCTGACAAGAAAATTTGCACGTTTGATGCAGACTTCCTACATTTATACCCTTGTGAATGTCTTTTGTGCATTGCAGTTAGGTTTACATCTGGTTTACTTAATGTTTTTCGATTTTGGAGACAACATGTTTTCTATTTCAGTTCTTGTCGCTTCTTGAATTTCAGGTGGCGTCAAAATATCACTTTCGTCTCTTGAACTCATTTTTATAATAATTTATATACTTAAATTAAATCGAAGATAAAATATTTGACAAAACAATAAACAATAAATAATTTCAACAATATAATATATTCTTCCCGCCCCGCGCCAAGATCCATAGATAATACAACGTTATTTTTATGCCACCTGCCTGTCCGAATCGTATGTTACACGTAAGTTTTGTAACCAGGAATACGCATAATGGGCGGGCGTTAGTGCGCTCATGACACTCTGTTACCGTGATTCGGAACTTTTCATTTGCAAAGCCAGTTCTAAATTTAAATATTGATTATGATCACAGACCTCATTGGCTGTCGTGTTTCATTGAAAATTTCGTTCCATTTTTGAATTACACGTGTATAATGAGTTTCAGTACTAACCTTTACGGACAGACGCAGGCAATTTTTGTATGAAAATCCATTATTACACGTTAGT
Organism: Agriphila tristella; assembly: GCA_928269145.1. NCBI lineage: Eukaryota > Metazoa > Arthropoda > Insecta > Lepidoptera > Crambidae > Agriphila > Agriphila tristella. The sequence continues at coordinate 49,768,094 of OV743431.1, read as the reverse complement.
AATGGATTTTCATACAAAAGTTGCCGGCGCGGTTTAGGTCTGTCCGGAAACTCCGATTTAGCACGAAGAAGGTTGTCAAAATAATGATCGAATTTCCAAGCATGTTTGAGAAAAAATGCTTTATGAAAGTTATTCTACTGTCTATATTTAGCGGTATCCAGGGGTGTTGCTGCGGGATTCCATTAAAATATTTCGCTCACTAATCTCTAGTGGCAAGTCTTAGGGTATCGGATGAATACGCGAGCTGGAAGCCCTAGAGAACTACGGAGCTTCGCGCAGACCATGTCATCGACTGTAAGCGTGATTAAATAAATAAAAGGTTCAATTTAAAAGTTGCTTTTAAAAATAACTAACACAAACAAGTCTCTTATGGGTTTGGCTTTTAGTAAAGTATTTTTAATGTGTAATACGTTTACGGTAATTTTTTTACACAGTCATTTTTTAGACATCCCATAGCTACTATAAAAAACACCATGGGGGCAAAAGACACCGAGGAATAAGAACAAGAAAAAAAATTTTTTTTATTCACTTTCTTATGACTAAAATAACAAAAATTATTGAAGAACAATCCAAGAACCCCTAAAAAGGTTTCGTGGACTACGCCCCCGGTGTCTTAGCCCCCGTAATGTTTGCCCCCGATTTTTTACTAAGAAATAAGTTAATACTTAGTAAAAATCAGGGGTAAACACCACGGGGGCAAAAGACACCGGGGCCGTAATCCACGAACCCCTAAAAAAGCTTTAAATAAAGCTTATAAAATATACCTAGTTCAATGACAGCTTTCTATTGAGTATCTTATCTATCTTATCATATCTTTGAAACTATAAAATATGAATTGCTTACTTTTCATGTCTGTCAAAAAACAAAAAACAATCGTTAATTTTATAAATTAGGTACGTTAAACAAAATATTCAATCTAGTTAATTATTATAGACAAAAAACACAAAGTAAACCTTTTAATAAAGAATTTAAGGCAATAAAATGTGGAACAATTTCGAGTGTCTGTGACAGCAACCTTATTAAGAGGTCGCTCGAAAAATATGTCACGGCAGGGAGCACGGCGTACTTTACGGGGTTCGGTTACGGTTACGGTTACATCTCTAGTTACGGTAACTTAATATCGAGAAATCTCATTGAAAGTCGTACTCTTGGAACGAGTGCAACTGATAACATAATATTACTAGACTTCTGGAAAATATACGAGTAATTTTCTCACTTAAGTACTCTGAAATTTTATCATTACATTTGAAAAAGGAATGCGGGGCCTGGCCCTTCACTACATACGGAATGATTCTGAAGGCAGCAAATCCCTACAAATCTATGGACCTACCACATACATGCATTATTTTTCCGTTCCGATTTTTTTACATTAACGATATTATTTTATACATTACCGTTTCGAAGTTCCAATATGTGGCCACTCTTATTGTAGTGGTCTGCCATCACGTGAAATTCAGAGCGGGAAATGAATTTCAATACAATGCGATTAAATTGACAATAGACAGTCTAACTTGACTTCAGTGCTTGCGGTACAAAACGACGAATTTTAATGTGTTAAACTGACTCTTTTTCATACATTCTTGCGTGAAGTTGCAGCACTTGAATTGTCGATTGTCAAATTTCGTCACTCGACCGGCAAACGTCCTGCCTCGCGAGTCTGTTGTCAGTTTGTCACTCGCACAGCAAACGTCCTGCCTCGCGAGGCAAAGAGCTTGGTGGGGGCCCGCGTAGTCACGTAAAAATGGCTGAATGTTGATGAAATTAAAACAATTAATACTTTCTAGCCTGATTAAAGCTTCTCTAGAGGATTTTCTCGTATGTCCACGCGGATGAAGTCGCGGGCGGACACTAGTGCAACATGAATGTATGGAAAGTTTCAGCTCAATCCGTCAGTCAGTGATACAGTCATGCAAGGCATAATACCTACTAATTTGAAAACTATTGGTAGAATGAAATGAGTTAATCATAATACAGGCGTTTCTCTTCGCTTAAGTATAAATAAAATTAAATGAGTGAGTAAAATTGAGTAATTTAAATCTTTATAAACCCTTTCGTACCATAACTTCATTTATAAACCTCAGACCACAGAATATAAATAATTGTCTCATAGTGCGGTTTCAAATACTTTAGCATTATATCTCATAAGACGGGATGCCATTCGATACCTAAGACCTTAATGTTTAACCTGGTTAGGTCTGAGATTCTAGTCTTAGGAATGTATCATGTATCTATCTATACTTAGTCTTGTATAGGTATAAAAAGAGAATGTAAAAATCTATGTAGGTACTGTTAGGACGAGTCTCTCAATTTGGGTTTTAAAAAAGGATTTGAAATTAAACGAGGAATTAGTAATTTCGCGAAATGGCAGCCGTCACGGAGGATGGAATGAGACTAAGGCGCTCGGGAAGCGAGCGCGTCCAACTGGTCTCCCAGACGCTGGATCAGCAATATTATCCAGGGTCGTCAGCAACTAATTATACATCAAAGGGATGTAACACCTCCCCCCATGGAAAAATAAACTTCAGGATCAATATTCTGAAGTTTATGACTAAGTAATTCAAAGTTAAAATAATTACATATTTATTTTATTTATTAATAATATTTATTTATTTATTTATAATATATATTTATTTATGTATATAATTATGTATTCAGGTTTATATTTGTCTGCGTGTTTTTGGAGAAGGGGGAGCTTTTATATGTTTAGATTCTACTTCTATATCTACTAATTCTGTAACTTCATGTTCTGATTGTTTATCATCTTGTTTTGTAATTTTCTTTTTAAACATTACTTTTGGAATTTCCATTTGTCGGTGAAGGCTGCCAGTTTTATTTATTTTCCTAAATATTTTAAATACACAAAATGAAATTACAATTATAATGATAAATATTAAAAGCGTAGAATAGTGTGCCCCGTATTGGATGAAATGAGGTTTATTTATTATTTTATTTAAATCTTGTATCATATCTTTATCTAAATTTTGTGTTAGGGGTAAATTTTCTAAATCTATGTTATTTAACTTTAACAAGGGAACACTATTCGCTACTTCTTTAAATTTACTTATACTACAACAAGAATCATTAATTAAATTAAAATCTAAGTTTATGGAAGGTATGGTTACATTCAAAACATTATAATCGGGTAAAAGTCTAGTACTCTTGCAATATGCTTTACAATGGATAGGTATGTATACAATTCCAGTGCCTAATAGTTTTATATCAATCGGTTCTGAGTGAAGACAATCTATTGTTAATTTACTAGATTTTGACTGTACAAATATCCATCTATTATTACGAATTGGTTTCCAAATATCCAATTCGCCATTAACGAATTCTGTTTTACAATATTCCGGAAGGGATGAAACTACTTTTGATAACAATTCACTTTCACAATTGGGGTTGGCAGATGTTGGAAATATGTTCATTATTTTACATAGATAATTTTGATGGTCAATAGTTTGACAAGAATTGATATCATTTACATTACAATAGTGGGTCTTATCTTTAGTAATAGCGATATATTTGCTACTAGGAATTATAACACTGAATGAATTTGGATTTGTTACATTATGAGGCATTGGCAAAGGAATACTATTATATAAATAAAATTCAAGCGGATTTGTAAGAGGGATTGTAAGTATAAACATTATTTTCTTATTTAAGTAATAACTAATTAATTTTGACATATTCATAATTTTATGGATAAGTTTCAATTCCAGAGGTACAACAAATTCTAATTCGTTAGGTAAATATTTATAATTATCAGTCAATTCTTTGTACAATTCTTGTGGTGTTATTACAGATGGGTGAATAATATTCACTCTACTAAGTAAAATAGCATTTGTAATATCTTCAATTTGGAAAGACAAAGTAAGGATGGATGCTTCTAAGTTATTATAAACTGTGTTTAAACCGGACATTACTGACAAATGATCTGTTCTATTGGATAAATATTTAAGTTTTACAGAAAGTTTATCGATAGCTAGGTTAAGGTTATCTTCATTAGATTTCAATCTTACAATAGTTTCATTAAATCTGGTTAATGTAGATCTTGTGACTAATATGTGTTCTTTTACTAATGAAGCTATCCTTTTCTGATCATCTTGTACATAATTTATAGCGCTATCGTATTTTTCTGCATCATCCTCATCTAGGGTGCCGAATATATGTTTAAAAGCGGTACCTATTCCGCCAAACCAAGCTCTGCGTTTCAATCTGTCATCAATTAAATGGGTTATAGATGAATATTCTTTAACCATATTTTTATAATGGGTAATTAGCGGTTCTATTATATTTTCGCATTCTGATTCGTCAAATTCTTTTGTTTTATTGCAAAAGTACGTAACTGTTTCTAACACAGAATTTATATTTTCAATGTGTAATTGTATGTGGGTAATATCTATCGGGATGACTAAGTTTAAATTACCGTTTTTGATTTTAACCTTTCCCACATAATCGAAATACAAGCCAGGACTCGATGAGATTTGTTCTACAAAACTTGTTGCTACTGAGGTTGGCACACTGAAAATAAAATTAAGTTATATAACGACTGTTATAAAAACCTAATGCTATAAAACTAAGGATATAGGAGGTTAATTATAGTAGGTATAATAATAAAAATGTAATAGTAACATGTAAAATAGTAGAATTACTAAAGAATAAAATACGCTATTCCTAATCTTAGGGACTACTGGGAAAGACGCCTGCTAATTTAATTTCATCAAAGTGGTGTTTCACATGGCGCCTATTTATTAGTAAGGTTACAGTGTTGTTTCCGTGAACGGCAAGGATTTTGTAAGGACCTTTCCAAATCGGAGAGAGGGCCTTACGAAGTCTCAAATGGTTTTTCAAGTAGACGTAATCACCTACTTTGTATCGGATAGATCGGGTTTTTGCATCATAGTAGGATTTGGATTTTTCTTTTGAATGTTGTATGTTTTGATACGCTTTTTCCCAAGACAGTTTAAGGCGATGTTGAAGCATTCTGACGTAGTCAGGATATGTGGTGAGGTCTTGGCTATACAGGGAATCGGGAATGAAGGCTTTATGCCCAAACAATAGTTCGTATGGTGAAAAGTTGGTAGTGCTGTGGGTAGCGGTGTTGTAGGCTAAGATTGCTGTGTAAACGTATCGTGGCCAGTCATCTTGATTATCATTTACATAGGATTTAAGGTACTCTTTAAGAGTAGAATGGCTCCTCTCGAGAGCTCCTTGAGTCTGGGGATGATATGGAGTAGACCACAGCTGTTTGATTTTCAGGAAGCTGCAAGTCTTTTTGAAGAGATCAGCTGTAAAATTGGTACCTTGGTCGGTGAGGATAGTCTGAGGAATTCCGAACAGAGAAATAAAGTGAACGAGGCAATCAGTGGTCTCTTCTGAGGAGACACTGCGGAGAGGATAAGCTACGGAGAATTTCGTGAGGTCATCTTGAAGAGTCATTATATATTTCAATTTGGCAGGGCCGGACTCGGGTAAAGGACCGACGATGTCCAGAGCTAATCTTTGAAAGGGGCTGGTACTGGTAGTAGTGATCTGCATTGGAGCACGATTGAGTTGTCGAAGGGCTTTATTCTCTTGGCATGAAGTGCAGGCTTTGACATAGTTTTCTACGTCACCTTTCATACCTTTCCAGTAGAATTTCTCTTTGATACGGTTAAGCATCCTGTTGCAGCCTAAATGTCCTGCAACGGGAAGATCATGATTTTCTTTTAGAATCTTTTTAATTTCACTGAGAGTTGGATAAATTATACTATCGTGATAAATATTTATTTGTATATTAGTATTGTGGAAGATGTACACTATCATGTTATATAATTTTGCAAAAGATAGACTTTGGAATGGATTTCTAAAGTCAGAAATAGCAATTTCGGAAATGTTGTCTTCGGTTGAGGTTAAATGAGTTTTAATGTTTTTAAGTGTTCGGTAAATCTCTGGATAAGTGCATTCATCGAAATGGTGTACTTTAGGGAAAATAAGGTAAGTACTTTTGTTATCATTGGTTTGAACTTTTTCGAAAGAGTACAATTGTTTTTCTTTGTAACGTGTTTCGTCTGTCACTTTTTCTAGGATTTCTGGTAAGTACGGATTGGATTCATCTAAGTCTATAGACGTAGGGATTAGGATGATTTTACAATGGGTTTTGGTGAGGGACTGGTTATGTTCAGTGATTTTAGTGTTAAATTGATTGTTTTTATTGTTAATTTCTTTCAGGAATTTGGAATATTCGTCGTTAGTGTAGGTATCATCGGGAGCTGGAGGAGAGTCGCGAGCTTGCGCAGGTGAGCTTTCAGGATTCAGTGGAGCTTGTTCAGGTTCTTGGATTTCAGGGTTTGGAGTAGCAGATATAGTAGGATCTTGGGCTGAAGTGGAAGGTGTCGAGTCGGGTAGGTTTTCTTGAGTTTCAGGATTTGAAATAGCAGGTATGGCAGGATCTTGCATTGAAATCGAAGGAGTTGGATCAGGTAAGTTTTCTCGACTAGTTGATGCTTGCGCATTATCAGATTTTGGAGATTTTACCTTGCTAGATTTAGTAGGATCAGTGGGGCTGTAGTTGAATGGGAAATCGTCATCGTCGTCTAACAAGTCTATTTGAGGTAAGCTGCTGCTGTCGTAATCAGGAGTAGCAGGGAGATTGACGCCAAGATCATCGAGAGTCAGCGGGCTGAATGGAGGTTGTATGTTGTCGTTGTTGGCGTCGGTAGAGTCAGGGTTAGTATTTTCTTTTTCAGGTTGATTTGGAATGACGGGATTTACGGGATAACGGGAAAGAGCATCTGCGGCTGAGTTAAGTCTACCTTTCCTATAAATGATCTCGTATTCATATTCTTCGAGCATCAGACGCCAGCGCTGCATCTTGCTGTTAGGGTTTTTGTGATTGAAAAGCCACTTAAGGGGTCTGTGGTCTGTAATGATTTGGAACTTTCGACCATATAGGTATGGTCGGAATGTATTGCATCCGAAGACAATTGCGAGGAGTTCTTTCTCCATAGTGAAATAGTTTACTTCGTTTTTATTTAGAGTTCGGGATGCATACGCGATAGGATGATCTTTACCGATGGGACCCTGGGATAAAACAGCGCCGATGGCGTGGTTAGAGGCATCACAGGTAAGTACGAATGGTTTTGTAAAGTCGGGATAGCAAAGGACAGGTGCAGTGGTCAATTTTTGTTTCAGAGTGTCAAAAGCGACTTGTTGTTGGTTTTCCCAGTTGAATTTAGTATCTTTCCTCAAAAGTTGAGTAAGGGGTTTGGCAATTTTGGAGAAGTCCGGAATGAAACGACGATAATACGAAACGAGGCCGAGGAATGACTTTATGTCTTTAGCGGACTCTGGAGTAGGAAATGCGATTACGGCCTTGATTTTTTCGGGATTCGGTTTGACGCCTTGTTCAGTGATTATATGCCCCAGGTAGCAGACTTCACGTCTTAGGAATTCGCATTTGTCTGGCTGTAATTTGAGATTGAAATTACGGATTCTTTGGAAGATTTCTGTTAAATTACCGATGCTGGATTTTAGGTCGTGTCCATAGCAGACTACGTCGTCGAGGTATACGAAGCATCTAATGCCTTGGAGACCAGACAAGACTGTGTTCATTAACCTTTGAAAGGTTGAAGGGGCGTTTTTAAGGCCGAATGGCATCCTGGAGAATTGGTAGTGCCCTTCAGGGACTGTGAAGGCTGTTTTAGGTTTGTCGGCTTCATTTAATTTAATCTGATGAAATCCAGAGGCAAGGTCTAGGGTAGAGAAGTATTTGCTATTACCGAGTTGATCCAATATCTCGGTAATTTGTGGAAGGGGATATGTGTCACCAATTGTGACGTCATTGAGTTTGCGGTAGTCAATTACTACGCGCCATTTTTGAGTATTGGAAGCATCGAGTTTCTTGGGTACCACCCAGATAGGTGATGACCAAGGGGAATCAGAGGGTTCTATGATGTTTTGTTCTAGCATTTTGTCAATTTGTTTTCGTACTTCAGCTTTATGGACTTCAGGGAATCTATAGGTCTTAGTATGTATTGGGATGTCTGTTGTTGTCTTAATTTCATGTTTGAGAGCATTTGTATGGGTAAGATTTTCCCCTGGGAGGTGGAAAATATCGGAATAGTCAGAGCATAGTTGTAAGAGAGCGTTCTTTTCCTCTTTATTGAGGTGTGAGGTGCGTAGTTGCTTTAGAACTTCTTCTGTGCGTTTAAAACCGTTATATGAAGTGTTGACATGATTAATTCCTATAGGTGGGTCTACGAATTCTGAAGAGTCGAAAGAGTCGAGAGAGTCGAGTTTAAGTTTAAGATCTGATTTTATGGTAACAGGTTCTTCAGAGGTATTGACAACGGATATGTTTACTCTATTGTTTTCCTTGACATGGACAATACAATTTGCAATCAATAGATTTTCTGATAAATTTTGATCAAGGATTAACCCTTCTTTTATCTCAGGGTTAGAGACTGAGCATTCGATGACAGTTTCGGTTCTGCCAGGGATTGTATAATGGGGCTCCGAGAAGTAGATATGGATGTAAGAATTCTTTAAAGTAAGGATGCCGAAGGTGAAGTCTATGTTTCCTTTAGATTCGGTCAGAAGATCGTTACCGATAATACCATCATAAGGGAAATCTAGGTTGCTTACTACATGGAATTTGTGAGTGAGACGGTATTTGGGATTTTTGTCACTAAGTGATAATTGTAAATTGAGTGAGCCTAGAGTTGGAATGACATCGTCTTGTGACGTTGTTGTAGTAAGACCTTTTAATTTGAGAATCTCCTTCTGGAGAGGAAGATTGGGTTTGAGAGTGGAATCTTTGACTAGGCTTATAGAAGAACCAGTGTCTATAAGGAGGGTCAGTGGAAGTACTGTCGCTTCGCAGTTAACAATTACGTAAGGCAATGATTTTATTGAAGGGTCAGGCGTGATTTCGTAGATCTCTTCAGATTTTGTAGTTATGGATTTGGTGGGTTTGGTAGGATTGCTAGATTCAGTGGAACTGGTACGTGCTTCAGAGGATTTGGTAGAATTAGTATTTGTTTTAGTACATTTAGGAATGGATTTAGTAGGTTGAGCGGATTCAGCGGATACGGTGGATTTTCTTTTTACAGATTCAGCGGATGCAGCGGATTCAGTGGATACAGTGGGTTTATTTTTTATAGATTCAGTGGATACAGTGGATACAGCGGATACAGTGGAATTCTTTTTTGTAGATTCAGTGGATACAGTGGATTCAGTGGATACAGTGGAATTCTTTTTTGTAGATTCAGTGGATACAGTGGATACAGCGGGTTCAGTGGATACAGCGGTTTTATTTTTTATAGATTCAGCGGATACAGCGGATTCAGTGGATACAGCGGATACAGTGGATTTTCTTTTTATAGATTCAGCGGATACAGTGGATTCAGTAGATACAGTGGATTTTCTTGGAATAGTGGTGTCTTTTTTAAGATGGCGTCTCGGGCGACACCTAAACGAGACGGGTTCTAGTTTAAACCTTGTGACTGGTCGTAGTGGTCATCGACCTCGTCATAACCTTGAGGTTCGGTTTCGTTGAAGTTGACGCGGCGGAACGGGACAGGACCAGAGGATGGTTGCGAGGACCGGAACCTATTATTATATTCTCGCTTTCGGCACTGCTCAATAGAGTGACCGGGAGCCTTGCAGTACCGGCACGTGATTGTATTGGAACTGGTAGGAAAATTAGGAGCGGAGTTAGGGTTGCGATTTTGCGGAGCGGTTGAGAATGGCCTTTGTGGCTGGAAGGGTCTAGTAGGATTGTTCATTCTTGTTGGGCGATTATCGCGTCTAGCTTCGGGAATGCTCCTTTTATATAAGGTTTGTTGGATTCTTTCCTCTGAAATTGCAAAGTTAGTGGCTTCATTTAAAGATCTCGGTGATTTACATCGGACTATGTTAGAGATTCTTGGGTGTAAACCAATTAGGAAGTGATGGAGGGCAAGTTCCTCCATAGCCGCGGTACGGCCTGGGAGTTCTTTAAGTTTACAGTTACTAAGTGAGATTTCGGTGAGTAATTGTGATAACAGTGTTTCGATTCTAAGAGCGAATTGGCTTACGTTTTCGGCCGGAAGTTGTTTGCTCTCTTGTAATTCCATCAGAAGGTGTGAAGAGTGTTTGCGATCACTGAATTGGGTTTTTAAAAATTCCTTGAGTTGTTCCCAAGTTTGAAACTCTTTTATTGAGCAGGCAACTTCCGCCTTTCCTTGGAGTTGACATAAGATATATTTGAAAAGAATGGGCTTCTGCTGATTTGATGCTAATTCATACGCATTATTACAATTGATAATAAAAGAATTCAACGTTTCTCTACTGCCATCATATGGTTTTATAAATTTTAAAATGATATTTAAATCTAATGTTTCAAGTTGAGGGGTGGAAACTTTTTTCCCTCTCTTTTGTTTTTCTACAGGGCTAGGGGCCCTTTCGTCATCAGTATCGGCGGGCAAATCGACATTGATGGGTATTTGCAGAGTTGGGTCTGACTTAGTTTCAGGCATTTTAACAAAGATATAGTATTCTTCAAATTAACAACGAAAACGAGATAGTAAATTAATTTAGCACAATATGAATTTAAGTTCTTCACTTATAACAAGATTAAAGTCACTGTTTACAATAGTCAATAAGCAAAAATACGACTCACAGTTCGTAGAACACGACAACGGTTAAAGCTGCGATAAGATTCATTACGATCGGCCGGATGCACTATGACTTCATAAAAATACTGCAACAATGTTGTAGGCCACTGATGATGTAATCGACGGACGGCTGCGACGATGGTACTGATTATGGATCTGGATTCTGGATTTTGCAAGGGTTTGTTGCTCGTAGTTTATGCACTGTTTACAGGGATAAGACGATTTTCACCGGGGAATTGCACTGCTTATAGAGGTAAGTTCACACTGGACACGGAGATTACTGGATGCAGGGATGAGATTTGTGTAGTTTACGCTGGACACTGGTAACACAGGTAAAGTATATGCTTTCTCTCACTGGACACAGAGGTAAGTTTACGCTGGATATAAAGGTAAGTTCACACTGGATACGTAGATTATTAGGGATAGAGACGAGACTCGTGTGATTTACGCTGTTTATACGTTTTTCTTTCACTGGACACAGAGGTAAGTTTATGCAGGATATAGAAGTAGATTTTTACACTGGATACAGAGTTTTCACTGGACACAGACACAGAGGAAAATAGAGTTTGCATATACGCGTAAATTCACGCACTTTTTTATGGATTTTAGAACTTTGAAACGGAGACGGACCGAGGACCTTTTAAGATCCCACCGCTGCCACCAAATGTTAGGACGAGTCTCTCAATTTGGGTTTTAAAAAAGGATTTGAAATTAAACGAGGAATTAGTAATTTCGCGAAATGGCAGCCGTCACGGAGGATGGAATGAGACTAAGGCGCTCGGGAAGCGAGCGCGTCCAACTGGTCTCCCAGACGCTGGATCAGCAATATTATCCAGGGTCGTCAGCAACTAATTATACATCAAAGGGATGTAACAGTACGTATATAACTGATTCGGCCAAAAAAGTTAAGTGGCTGCTGCTTTCGTCTTTTTGGAAACAGAAATCATTTTATTAGAAATAAAATAAAAATGAGTTTTGTTCTATAAAACCAAGTACAAATTATAAATCCGAAAGTATTTCTGTCCGTCTGATTGTTAATTACGTTTAAAGCTTGATAAAGAACAATTTTCACTTTCTATACAAGCGTTGAAAGAAAGAAAGAAGAAAGAAAGAAAGAAAATATATTTATTTGGACATACACAACGAATACACAACATGAAAGTACATGAAATAGACATATCACAAAAACAGTAAAATAACACATTGTGCAACGTTGTGATGCCAAAACTGTGCTCAACTCAGTATAAGCAGCAAGCTAGGCCTGCTGCACTGGTATTCTGCTGAGCACAGCAATGACATCAGAAACGGCGAACACGACACAAATACAATAAAATAATTATAAAAAAAGCAAAACTAAATACAAGTAACACAAAATTAAAACTATACACAAAGGCTGAAAGAAATTAAATTCTTTTGCCTTCCCAGCAAACCACAAATCATGATTATAAACAAACTATTGTCTGTCAAATAACTTAAAAAAAAAGTTAATGTATAAGTAATTCTAATAAAACTATGTTTGTATAGTTACCATAGATCTCTAGTATTTATTGAATTTTTATTTGGGTATCAGAAAATTATGTAATGGTAAAATCAATAATTATGTTCTAGCTTAAAATAATAGTAATATTTCTGTATTGTCAATTATTATTTTACTCAGAAATTTATAAATAACAATGAAAATGCAATTATATATTACTTCTCTATATACGATAATTGATAAAATCAACATTTTGGTAGGTCAAAATGGGCGTCCCTTTTTTGGTATAAAAATTGGGAAAATCTTTTGGTAAACGAATTTTCACGTCGCATTGTAAAATATAGGTGAAAAACGCGACAAGCGCACAATGATATATTCTTACTTGATGAATACTTTAAATATTCTAAAATCACCGCTCAGTCTCATTAAAATATAAGGAGGAAAGAAAATACGTAAGAATATTTATAATACTTTCGTTAAGGAAGTATTCAAACCTCCAAGGGTCCTCAATCGGATGTATCATTATTTCTCTTCGGAAAACTTGTTAACGAGATAGTTCCTTTTTCCAGAGCGACATGTGATCAAAAGTAATCTATAAATGTAAATCTATAAAGAGATACAAATGCTTTGTATCTCTTTATAGATTTACTAGCTTCCGCTCACGACTTTGTTCTCATGGACATATGGAAGAATAGCTGTTAAACAATAACAAACAAACACACGAAACCACTTTTAAATAGACATAATGGTTTACCCCCAGATCCCATAATCAATCAACAGATAGGGATACGCCTAATCCAGATTAGTTGCTCGTGGTATTTACATGGGTGAGAAAAGCCGCACAACTTTCGCCGCACGGCACGGTGAAAATCGACCGTGTAAATGGCAGTTCGGCCCACGGCCAAAACTGAAACTACGTTACCTATTACTTAATGTTACCTAGGGTACGCCATCAACCATATAAACGACAGCGACGCCATCACCTGTGATTCAATTTCAGGAGCTAGGTTACTAAAGTCAACCGTCACACACAGGCGACTAAAATCGACCCATGTAAATAGCCCATGGCAACTGTCGTATTTTTTTTATTAATATCAATCGTTACATACCAAATAAATAATATGGATTAGGCCTACCCCTATCTGTTGATTGATTATTGGGCCTGGCCGTAAAACAGGTTTTAATTGGTGTCAATTCAATTTTGATTTATTTTCTGTGACTACTTCATGTTTAATATTCCAGAAGTGTACGCAAAGCCAACTTTGTTGCGCAGTATTTATAAATATTTAATGCACTTTAAACAGCTTATTGTGAAAATAGAAACCAGCTGGAGCAACCAGATAAGCCAACTTTCCATACCTAAGGTGATAAGACAGAAACCCTGCCCCAGTTAATACTAACCATGGATATTGTTAAGGCTAGGCTAGTGTCTAAATGCTGTCGAAGCGGTATTGCGTGCTTTTCAATTTAGTTGAACAATAGGTGATCTGATAAGAAATTAATATCGATGCTTGGTTCTATAATCCGAAAACACACGGTTGAAGAAACAATCAAAGTAAAGCAAATTGACTCACTTTGGTTGAAAATCGCGTAAATGTACCTATAATAATTCGAATTAGCATTAATGTTTAACTTGTATGTTAACATGATTCAATTTGCTTGCTTCAACCGAATTGAAAGACAGAAGTGAACCGTGTGTTTACGTCATTAGTGATTTGATGCGAAAAATTGCACCAATGCACAGTGGGTGGCAAATTGTCGAATAACTCGTTTCATTTGTGTTGTTAAATGAAAGTTTTGATGGTCAATTAGTTTGCCCTTTGCAGTAACAAGTAAAAAATGGACACAAAAATTGCTATCGCATTCTAGGTAGAATAAGTATTTTAAATGGTTGTTTTTATGGTAGTTTGTTTTCTTATTGCTAACTTAACGTATAAAATCTGTTAATCTGCAGTAGCTACTCAGTAATTATATTTTAAGTCGCAAAACAATTATAAAACCTACTGAATATTCCCTATATCTACTAAGATCCATTGTAAAAATCCATTAATGGTGTTAATAATAGACGTAATTGTCGGCAACTGTTTATTTATGGTACTTTACAATGAAATATAAAAAAGGTATTAAAAATATATACAAAGGAGGTTGGCTTGATCGCCAACAAATGGATCTTTTTGCACTTTTACGTCCACTTTAATCCTTGATCCACAAAAACACACCCTTGATTCAGTATTTTGCAAAGTGGATTTTTTAGAACTAATGGTGTCTCAAAATACATTAAACATGATAATATAACATTTCATGTGTCACCCATTCTTTAATAGATTTTCAGACACACATTAGTTCTAAAAAATCCACTTTGGAAAAATCCTGAGTCAAGGGTTAAAGTGAACATAAAAGTGCAAAAAGATCCATCAATGGATCTTTACAATGGATTTTACAAAGAGTTAAACAAATAATAACAAAACATTTTACTTGTCTTAAATACAGATTTTGTAATTAATTATCATTATCTAAGGTATGTAGATTCATTCCCAGAATTTAAGATTTCCCAAAATATTAAATCGAAAAATAATGACCAGTTAAAACAATTTTATATCTTTACAATTCAGTTTGGTTATAAATTGCAACACAAGTTTAGAGTTTAAGAGACCAATTCCCATTATGTTTACCGCAATGACAGAATTGTGACCGCTCTGAAATTGGTAGTGTTTTGACATTACGCTGCGTTTGCGCAAGGGACAGTCACGATTTTATTATTTGCGTTACAAAATGTAAGAGTGTCTGTCTGAGATTAGTTTCTACTAATGTAGTGGCGTTTTCATGATCCAATGGAGTAAACCCAGTATTTATGTCGTTTGGTACACTTTTAGAAGATCTTGATAGTGCAGTAGTTAGGGTATTTGACCAGCGATTAAGTGGTTAAGCAAATTTTCGCTAGGGGCGGTCATGGGATGGGTGGCCAACATTTTTCATCGCGGGCAGAGCGGAAGGCACTTTGAGCCGTTGGTTCCAACTGCATCCGAAACCCTAAAGGCCTGGGCACACCGGCTGCGTAGCCACGCTCGTGGTCACGCGCGCGTAGACACGCGCGTAGTTACGCACGTAACCCCCTGACACCCCGGGTTACACATACGTCTACGCGGCACGCAACGCAACTTGTCCCTTGCGTACCCAGCCGCTGCGGCAGCCATGTTTGCGACTCTAGTGCGCGATTACAGACGAAGATTGAGTAAATGGACAAATTTTCTCGCACTAATTCAATTAGTTTTTCTTTAATATCGTTATTAATTATTTAAAAACAAAATAAAATACCACTTACTACCGGTAGTACCGGTACTATTTGTAACTGAATGCGTAGTCACGCGCTTGGTTACGCGCGTAATGACGCGCAGCAAAGATACGTGCGTGTTCGAATTTATTCCTTGTGACGTCCTATTGGGAATGCCATTGACTACAACGTCATCAATGCGTTCTGCTCTGCGTAGTTACGCAGCCTGTTTATCTCATGGGAGCTGCAATGCGTAGGGTTACGCATCGGTCTACGTGCACGCATACGTTACGCAAGCGGTGTGCCATGCATGTCTCATAAAGTTTCACAGATTACAACGTCATGGTTCATGGTACGTCTACGCGTACGTGCACGCTTACGCTTACGCATCCGGTGTGTTCCGCTTCTTAATCCATATTGTGATAGGTTTTGGCACTTCATAACATAGCCTGGCATTAACAGTAGCGACATTAAAAAATAATAATGATAAATTTAGTTTTGTTTGTTAAATTTTGTTGAAAGCTTATCAGTAACTGATCAAAGTACAGTTTATATTAATAGATTCTATTATGTAACCTTTTCAGTAGTGAAACAATCTATTAATTAATCTTAACAGTAACCGATACTACTGAACGGGAGGTACGTAGATTCTATTCCAAAGGATAGTCTTTGGGGAACCGGAACAAAACAGGCCCAAACCGGTTGTACCGGTAATTAAAACAGGACAATCCAGCTTTGATCCGGCATCGTTACCTTTATACTATTGATTTTGGTAACTATTAAAGGTGAAATCCATTTATTTATTCTAATTTGGTTATCCTCCTGCCTACTTAAAATGAATTAAAGAAACCTAATTTTAAGTCTGCCTCGTAAACGCAAGAATCTGAGACAGCCTTGATTTTAGGTTAACGCCAGATTAATACAATTCATAAGGTTAAATATACATACATTACTAATTACTATATACAAGTAAAGTATCAACTAGTTAGCATAATAGGTAGGGCTCTCAAACGTCTGTATGAAAACAATGAACCCGCGATCAAACAGGCTTGATGTTAAGCGACAAAGGCATTGCTAGGGGTGCTCAAACAATAGTAAGGTCAATCGGTTCCAACCAGCACCGTCTAGGATTGTCCCTGATTTCGATACAATTGAAGCTACCAAGGCGTGTCTTAATAGAGAGCTGCTGGAATCAATTAATAATCGACGAACAGAAGTTCCAAACACAAATATCTTATAAAGTTAAATTCCAAGGAAAAACATATTTTAGTTTGTATGGAATACGAAACGTTACCTTGAAAGGACTAACTGATTACAATCAAAAACTCCCTTAATAATTATAGGATGACTTGCGGACCAGTGAACTTCCTATTGCCTGCAAATGTGATTAAAACTTGTGATCAGCGATTATTAATCTTATCAATATTTACCTTGAGAATTTAAAAATTTTGAAAACCTCAAACGAAGCTCGATAAAAAGGAAATGATTTTTTTATTTGGGAAGTGGTCCGTGAACCAATAACGATATCAACTATCATGTTATTCCTGTGGATAAACTTCAAATATATGGGGCGGAAAGGTTCTGGAATGGCAACCGCGCACCGGACGACGCTCCGTGGGTAGGCCCCCGACAAGGTGCGAGGACCGACGATCTGGTGAAGATTGCCGGAAGCCACTGGATGCGGGCAGCGCAGGACCGATCGTCGTGAAGAACCTTAGGGGAGGCCTATACCCAGCAGTGGGTGTCGTGCGGCTGATATGATGATGACGATGATAATACCCTTATATGCAAAGGGTCATCGAATTTTGACCCGGAAGTTTTAAGAAAATCAGTATTACACAACACAAATTATTTTTAATTTTCGTATGATTTCAAACTGTATTAGCTTATTACTGTTTTTTGGCCTAAGCCTTTTCTACCAATATTGTTTTTAAATGGTTCATTCATGAACATGAGACGTATGTACGTTCACATATGTTTTAATCCAGGAAATTATAAGTAGGACTACGAACGTAGTACTTATAATTTCCTTGGTTTTAATATATACACAGATTACGTCATGTCAGTTAAAAAAGTAATTTGAAGTAGCGATTCCTATAAAATTGCCGATCCTAAATTTTCGATCATTCAGCTATTCTTTTGAGTTTTCCTTTTTTTTTGTTTCTAAACACCCCAGTACTAATAGCGAACAAAAAAAATGAACAAGTCTCTTCTAATCAGTCAAGCGGTTTTTGACTTTTAGCCAGACTAACGAACAGCAATTGATTTTTATGTAGCTACCGCTATACCTAGTTTTAACCGGTTAGAACTAGGGTTAGAACTAGGCACTTCAGGTATTAGCCGTAACATATACACATATAGATGTTAGTGTATTTAATTATAATATAATAACAAAAAACTGCTTGGTGTAACTTAGAGTTTTTTATACATAATATGTCACGGCTAATACCCGAAGTGCGGCGACACCTAGTTTTAGCCGGCTAAAACTAGGTGTAACCGATCTACTTTACTTCTGTAAGTCCCGAATATAGGTTAGAAATTTAAGCCAAGCGTGAAGCGCAGCGGATCGTGAGCCTTTAAATGTCGTGGTTATTAGGGTTCCGTACCCAAAGGGTAAAAACGGGACCCTATTACTAAGACTCCGCTGTCCATCTGTCTGTCTGTCTGTCTGTCACCAGGCTGTATCTCATGAACCGTGATAGCTAGAAAGTTGAAATTTTCACAGATGATGTATTTCTGTAGCCGCTATAACAACAAATACTAATTATAGAATCAAATAAATATTTAAGGGGGGCTCCCATACAACTCGCACTTGGCCGGTTTTTTTATTAGACAACAGAAATAACTTTCTTAATACCCCATAAATTACTCCCCCTATTAGAAGCACACAGAAGGCTAGATCTAGTTTTAACCGACTACACCTAGTATTAACCGTGAGCGGTGACTTTTTTTTTGTTGTATCAAGAACCGACTACACCTAGTTTTAGCCGGCAAGAACTAAATGTAGCCCTACTTCGGGTATTAGCCGTAACATCATATTAATAACGTTAATTTTATTTCTTTTCAGATATACGACACGACTGAAACTACTCGGCAGAAGAAATGGTCATCAAAATTAAAACTGAATACTTCTGGCAGCACCAAGTCTCCGGAAAAGTCTCCGGAAAGTCCCTACATGTACGGAACCATCGGCCCCGGAAGTTCATCTCTATCAAAATCAATGAAGTACGCTGAGACCTGGCTATATGGGTCCGTCAGGACTCAAACCCCACCAATAAGGCCCAGCGTCTTTTCTGCCTACCCTGAAGTATCTGGCCCTGTCTTAATAAGCACTCCTCAAAAACCTCAACCACATAACTATGCGGTTATTCTGTGTTCCTGTCCTGAGTACTTAAACGGTACTAAGAAAACCAGCTCTACCAAAGTCAGTATTTGTAAGAAATGCAAAGGATCTCGGTTGCCATTAACAATAGCTGAAAGTCCACGATTATTAGTAGGAGGGACCGTAAGAGGACCACAACTTGCTCGTGATAATGGTCTCCTTAGAGCTGGAACAGTTAGAGTACAAGGTTCAAAGTCAAGACCCACCATATTGAAGAATAATGGGGAGGCAGACCCATATGATTTGATGAGAAGGAGTAGATTAGCACCTCCACATGAGACAAGAATAGGTAGTCAGTTTTCTACCACTCGATCGCGAGCTAAAAGTATTAGCCCTTGTCGAGTGAAAACTAAAAAACCAAGTCCCGAAACTCTTCGCAAAAGCAGAAGCAAATCCGTAAGTCGAGTAAATGATTTATGGATAGAGGAAGAGGCTACAACAAATGAATCAAAGAAGTCAATTTTATCTTGTGACATAAATCCCTATGATTTAGTTAAATCAAACGGGAATTCAAAATCTCTAGTTGAAATAGAATTTGACGACGATTATGGGGACATTTTTCAAGAATCATTGAAGAATAGGCCATTAAGTAAATCTAAATCTGACTCAAACTTTAAAGCAATTGGTGGTCAAAGAATACGGGTATCTGATGAATCTAAATTGTGCACTGTTGAAGAAGTAACTGTGTACGATCCAATCAATTATGATCTCAAAAAATCTGATAACAAATCATCAGAATTATCTTCCTCTGTGTCTCTACCAAATATTAAAAATGAAACTAAAAAATCTATGTCTTTAAGTAAAACCACAGGTAAAAAAATATCAAACATTTCTAATTACAATCGCACAAAACAAAAAAGTGTCTCACCAAAGCGACCTCCAAGGAGAGTAAGAAACATTAAAACAGACGATGACAGTGAAAGTGATAATCAACGTCTACCAGATCGAAATTTTTCTAGAAAACCCGTTATGGATTCTACTCGTAACTATAAACATAAGAACCAAAACAATGACACAATAAAGTCAATTTTGAAAAAGCCAAGAAACTACGACTTAATAGATATAAGTCATAAAGCAGATACTTCAGATGATTCATTTGAAAGTAAAAAAGTGAACACATCTCAGTTTTATTTGCCCAAGCCTCGAGAAAAGGGGTACCGCACGCAAAATGTCTTACAACGCAAGAGAGTTCAATTTTTAGTTGAAAGTGACGAGACAAAAGTTATTTACACCGCAGAATTTAATCTTGAACGAAATATAATATCAGAAAAGCCTCCAGAAGTAATAGTTGAGCAAGAAGATGATGTGATAGCAGAAGGAGATGTGGTGAGCCACAGTTTGAGTGAAACTGCTGACCCAGAAATCTCGCAGTTAATAAACCAAGAAGTCTGCAGCGAAAATAGTGTTTATGAAGATGTACAAATAAATAAAATATTTGAAAGACTCACGGAAGAGAATACAAAAATCCATATCCAATCAGCCGAGCACGAAGTATTTGAATCTATTAATTCTGTGGCTAAAGTAGAAGGTAAAAATCTAATCTTACTTTTTTAATATTATGCTTTAAACTTTTAGATTTTTGCATTCACAATGCTATTTTTATATTAAGATGAATAAATAATGAAAAAATATTAGAAAAAATCGACTCACCCGTAGCAATCCCGTCTGAGTTGCTACGGGTGAGTCGATTTTTTCTAATATTTTTTCATTATTTATTATTGAAAATTCAAAAAAATTTAAAAATTCAGTTGCAATGGCTTTGTTTGAAAGATTAAAGTTAGTAGTTTAACGTATTATTTTTATGATTAAACTTGATAATATGAAAATTGATATTATTATGACTTAAACGTGATATTTGTGGCACATATTTTTTTGTTATATAACGTTATTTCGTTTCAGATAATGACATTCCAAAAATACCAGTGCTGCGGCGATCTGAGTCTGAACGTTTAACTCCGACTGTGACAGTATCTCCACCGAAGTTTATAGATACCATGGCATTGCGACCAAAAGCTAAGCATGGTCACACCAGTCAAGTCTTTTTGTCTCCGACCAATGAAATAGATACAAATCTACAAAGTAGTTCTCCTGTTGCGTTGCCAGCTCAAGAAAATTCAGTTGAAGAAAATCTCAAAAATGACAGTAATGAAGCTGGTAATTTAAGTGACAGTAGCGATGTTACACGTAATATATTGAAAAATTTACGTCGTGGAATTTCTGAATCACCTGAACCTCCTCCTAGAGTCAGATTTAAAGATCGTTTAAAATTGAAGAAACACACTTACGTAAAAACTCGTTTTGTGAGAAACAACTCTACAAGCTCGACAAGTGATGAATGGTCTGACGCTAATGAATATGAACAAAAAACTATTTTAAGGGTGAAGCAATTTGACTCGGATGAAGCTGACGAATCAAAAAATTTGAATTTATCAAAGCTTGATGAGAATGAACCAAGGAAAACTTCTATTCAAATAAATGGAAGTGAATGTTATTCTACTATGAACGTTAGTAACGATGCTCCTATATATCTATCATCAGTTGTTGTTAATGACGCTTTTGGAAACACTTGCAGCACATATCAAACTGGTACCACTGTGACTATTAGTGTTGGGACGCCACAAAAAGAAATCAAAAAATCTAAAAGTCAAATATATATAGGAGCCGTATTGTCACAAGCAAACGAAAAGAAAGAAGATGCTAATACGTATGAAGAGTACTTTAATGAAAGTGAAGAAAAAGATCCAAATCAGGTTAATAATAATAACAACATGCCTAATGATTTGTCATCTATATTAGGAGACCCTGTGGAGGCTGTGAAAAGAAATTTAATTCCTCATGTTTGTGGAAAGATAGAAACTCAACACATTGACAATTACAATAAGCAACCAGAGGATGGTAATTTTGTGACAAAACTATTTGATGATCCTTTCTTTGGTCACTTGGCGGAAGGCCTCGATTCTGATTTGGTAAAAAAATTGATTGAAAACTCTTTGATCAAACTTCAGGAAACTAAAAATCAAGAAGGACCAGATGGTAGTAAAATGAAGATTGAAAAACTTATAGAGAGTTCTTTGAAAAATTTGAAACAAGAAAAAAGTAAGAGTGATGAAAATAATTTACAAAGTAATACACCAAAGAATGATGAAAGTAATGAGTCAAACAAAGAGGAAATAAACGATCAGCCTAACGGCAATGATAACGATGAAAATGGCTGCTCTGCTCCCTATGAAAGTATGGAGTATGAAAGCGGGGTTGTGGGTACTTTTTCTGATCTCGAACCAATGTCTGACTGCTACAACGCATCAGCAAGTGAACTATCAACAGAAGACGATAATAATTCTACAAGATCGAAATTTTACCAAATGCTAGTGGACGCTGCACTATGTGAAATAGATATAGGAAACAATACTGACGAAGACCATCATTATGAATCAATTCGTCTGAACAGTGATCCAATTTATGAGGAAATAGGTGATATGCCACCACCTTTGCCAGTTAATCCTCCACCTAATTCATTGATGCTCTTAGATGACGAGAAACGCAGTGGTTCTAGATCAATTTTTGAAGGAGCGTCAAAATACGACATCTTGTCATACCTAGTTGATGCAAAAGAACGAGGGATTGATGACGAAGATACATACATAACTAGTTACGTTAATGGCAATGAATCTTCAAATATGATAGACGAATCAAAGAACAAACATAATCAATCTGGCATGGTTGAGTCACATTTGAATAACAATACGAGTCACTTGTCAAATGGTTCAGATTCAAGTGAAGATAATTCATTAATAATAAATCATGAGAGTTTAGAAAAATCGGTTATTTGTAAGAAAACATCAGCTGAAATTGAAAGAAATGATTCCGGTGTCGGATCTGAGACAAGTAAATCATCAAGAAGTCGATTACAGGGAAAAACTTCACCGTGCGGTACTATTACTGATAATCCAATACATCTGTGTGAAGACTGCGATTCGGCAGTTGAAACTCAAATTACTGAACAGGGTAAATAATTCAAACAATATTAACTTATTTGTAAATCCATCTCAAAAGTCAATTATAATAAGATTTTTGTTCACCACTTTAAAAGTTTTTCATACAGTAAAACAGTTTATATTAAATCGAACTTTAAATATTTTCATTTTTTCACAGGGTCTATATACGCACCATTAGTATGTCGCAAATGTGCAAAAAAGCGAGCAGAAAGAAAAGAAATACTAACAGAAATTGTTGAAACCGAAGAAAAATACGGGCGGGATTTACAAATTATACTCGAAGAATTTTACAAACCCATGTTAGTAGCTGGACTTCTTACGCATGAACAATTGAGTGCTATTTTCTTAAACGTAGAGGAACTAATTGATAATAACCAAGTATTATCTGAAAAATTACGCGACGCACTTGAAATTGCACTCGATCAAGGAGATGAGGTTTGTCTGATTTTATTACTATTTTTTTTAATTTTGCTGGCATTTAAATATTATTGTTCCTTTTTATCCCAATTACTCTTATTTAAATTAAACCGTCTTATCGACAGGATTTACTGACAGTCAACGTTGGAAAAATTCTTCTTGAATGTTCGGGCATGCTAACAGCATTTCAATCGTACTGCGTGAAGCAAGCAGGCGCTGCATTGCTGCTGGCTGGACTTGAGAAGGAGAAGGAACTTCTGAGGATATTCTTACGCGTCTCGCAGATGGAAAACACGGTTTTGAGGCGTATGAATTTGAACTCATTTCTCATGGTAAGAATTTTACATTAGACAAAACTCCTAAATTTTCAAATCTTTAATGATATGTAACTTTTCAAAGATTTGAAAACGTCGTTAGTCAAAAATTGTGTAGGTAACTCACGTATAATAATATATAGGTAAAATTTTCAATTAAACTTCAGTATAACAGGTAATAATAGCAAACAAATAAATATGTATTCTAGGTGCCAGTACAACGCGTGACAAAATATCCCCTCCTTCTCTCGCGGCTGTACCGTGCAACCGCCGGGTGCGCATCTGAACGCGAGGATGTTCGCGCTGCACAGCGCTGCGTGGAGTCCAGGCTCGAGGAGATCAACTCTGCGGCAGCTGCTGCGGCGGCAGCGGCACGGGATGTGCCGTTGTGGCGGAGGCTTGCGGCTGCAAGGCGAACTGCGCATGATCTCCACGTCGCTGACATCAGACTGAGGAAGATGGCGGTCGATGTCCTGGATTGGAACCACGATGATGCCAGGTACGTTCGGCTTTGTCTTCCAATAACAAGCATTTTTGTATAGGAGTTGTAGGTTTTGATTGCAGCCAACAGTTTAGTTTTAAGTAGGTAATGAATAAAACAATTTTGATTGAATAGACGCTTTATGATAATTATTTTCAAGAGATCATAATCTTTAAACTTTTACATTTTATGAATTTTTATATTAAGATTATAAATATAATTGAAAAATATTAGAAAAAATAGACTCACCCGTAGAAGCTCAGACTGGACTCGAACCCGCACCCTTAGGATTCCGGCCCAATGCACTAACGCCGCCGTCGCTAGCGGGAGTGGCGAAATTTTCTAATACTTTTCACGTTTCCGCTGTAGGCTAGCGCCATCTCATCAATGTGAAGAGAATTAACTTCGACGTTCGAAAGCAACACCTTTACAGATGCTAGACAATCGATTAAGATGAAATAGCCATATAATTTTTAAACTTTTAGATTTTATGCATTCACAATGCTATTTTTTATATGAAGATTATAAATGTAATTGAAAAATATAAGAAAAAATCGACTCACCCGTAGCAGCTTAGACGGGACTCGAACCCGCACCCTTAGGATTCCGGCCCAATGCACTAACCTATCATAATCGTTGACCATTAAAGGGCAAGAATACATTGAATGTATCCTTGCCCTTTAAAGTACTGTAAGTAAATGAACCTTTATTCCACTAGTGACAAAAATAACAAAACCTGAATGACGATAATAAAATTCAAGCCATTCAACAATAAGAGATTTAATTAAAAACAAACGTTATGCCCGTAGGATAAATTCTAGACGTTTGGGCAAATTGTATTCCTGGGACATCTCCCTGCTATTGGTAGATGGGATAAATGACCCTATTACTAGATCCATTGCGGCCCGCAGGTTTGTATTAGGCGTGAGTCACAAACTTTTTAAAAGTTTAAAGTTTTGTAGAGATTCGTATTACAAGCGAATACTCAAATAAATTTCACCTGATGTTCTTCTTAAACTTACTTCCGCAGAGCATACAATCTGCTAAAACAGAAGATGAATGTCGTTAATAAATTAGGAAAGTATTTTAAACCTAAATTCTAGGGTGTATTATGCTGTTATGTCTATAAAGTCAAATCTAATATTTAAATCCTCTCTTGATTTCTAAATCAATAGAGGATTTTGCTCTTGCAATAAAAGCTTTCAGTTGTACCCATCGAATGTTTTGATTGCATCTCATTGCTTTTTAATTGCCGTGTTCCCTTCCTATTTAAAATATACAGCTATCGCTGCTGCCCATCTCTTGCCCTACAAGGCTGATAATCGTCGCTTTAGTGGCAGTAACGGCAGCAAGAGCTATTCCCGAGGGCTCTTTATAGCCCCCACCAGTACAAATACTTAGTAATTATACGTGTAAAGAGGAAATAACGTTTGAAGACACTTTTATCTAATGTTTGTTTAAAAATATGTTATTAGACGATAAAAGCGAGCGACGTTTCAATGCCTTGAGGCATCCCGAATTAAAACGCTCGGGTTTTCGAGTCCTAAATACGGGTAACAGGATTATTAGAAAAGATTTTATGTCCTCTGACCCCTTTTATGTTTAGGAAATCTTTATTTAACATACAAAATCTGATCAAACGATTTTGTGGAAAACATTAAGGGTATGTGGTGGTGCCTACCTACGTAATGCGATGTGATTGACAAATAAAAGGTTTTAGACTGAGTAACGAATAAGGTTTTAGAAATTATAGCAAAAATAAAAAACTTATTAAGATTTTTTTTTCAATAGAAGAATCATTTTTATATTTTCAATTGATTTCGTAGTAGGTGAGTAGGGTAAATAAATACGAACGCAATTTTTTGTTATAAAGCTCTTTTCCTCTGATGTTTTCTAAACATTATTTGGTTCACTTCTATTTATTAAATTCTGGTGTCGTGGAATCAATAATCGATAACGTCACAGGCCTACCTATCATAGTTTGTTTTGATATTAATTATGTTTAGATCTTCGGAAATATTGATTTACCGATGCTATTATCGATTTTGTTTTAAATGTTTGTCTATAATTATTTCTGTCACAAGGTTCGCAATGGAAGGCAAGCTGCTGTTCACCCAGCCGAACGACAACAACTGGCGGAAGGGACGGACTATCAAACTGACGCCAATCAACGCCCTTTTGGTGACTAACGGAAAGGTATGTTTCGCCTTTATTACCAAATGAAATTGTTTCATCATAGAGAATTAGTTGCAAGCTATGGGACTTGCGTATCGTTCTCCTAATATTGACGGTTCTTATTTAGGTCAAAATGGTTTTCGAGCCTAGGAAAAAGCATATATTCTATAACATCGTTTTCAGTAAATATGGTATCACGGATGGCTCTAATATAGCTCAGTTGTTTTATCACTATTTGAAGAGTAATATAGAAATATAAATATTTTTTATTTAAATAGACTTATTAAAAGTTCTTTTAAATCGTCCAGTTTTTTTCCCTACATTCGGGACGTCTTTTTACTGGCAAGAAACTTATCAGCCTCATCAAAAGTAAAATATCTCTTTTACATACAACTATAACATTCTTGGATCATAGAAAGGTGTTTAGAAATATTGGTCCACATAGGCAGTAGCCAACAGCAACAACTAAATATTTATTTGTTTTCCTCATCAGCCAACGACTGCTCACAAAACGAACGAGATCCGTGAAACCAGAGAAGCGAGAGATCGTGAAGCTCGGGAAAGAGAAGGCGAAGCTTTGTTCGCTCGGAGCGGAGTGAGAGAGGCCGCTCTCCTGCTCGTGCGAGAGAAGGCAGGCAGATACACGCTGCAGAGGGAGCCACTGTTCCTGGACAGATGCGTCGTCGCAGCCGATCATGAACCCGAGCATTTCTTTGAAGTTCACGAGATCACTACCAAGGACTCTTATATCTTCAAGGTAAAAAAAGAATATTACGAAATATTTGTATAACATTAATTTGGCTATAATGATATTGTATCAGATTTATACTCCGTATTTTGATTTAATCTACGATAGCAAACTGAAGCTGGGTTACTTAAAAACCTTCTGGAGGGAATTAGTAATAGACCGGTGGTATCTACATTATGAAAATTTAACTGAAATGTGCAATTGCGGAATCAAGGAGAATAATATCAATAAAGCATGGCTAATGTTCAGTAAAGTCGTTAATTTGTGTTACTATAACCACTCTTAAGTTTTTTACCCACAACGGTAATTGGCAAACGGTAATTGGTAACGGTTCTTGGCCTTCATTTTATCTAATGATGATAAAGCTAAAGGTAGAAGCACACTTCATTGAGAATTCTTGACCAGTGAGGAGGAATTAGCTATCTTACCTTTAGCATCGTCCATGCCTATAGTTACCGAATGTTAAATTAAAATTGTAGTAAAATTGCTGGACTATAAGGTAAGATGCTGGTTAGGTGAGCTTAAAACAAGCCCTACCACTAACCAACCCGAGTACAAATCCCCTTCTGGGGATCAATCCGGTACCCCTGCACTTTAACTTTACCGCCTCTGTGGTCTAGTGGTTCGCCCACCCGTGTAAGGGTTCGATTTCCAAGGGTGGTACAATTTGTACTCGGTTTGGTCGGTGGTAGGGCTTATTTCAAGTCCCCCTGGCTAGCTACCACCATCTTACCTAAGTCTGACACCATAAATCCGGCAGTTAGAGGTAAGATAGCCAGTACCTCAGTGATGACTAACCCGAAATGCGTAAAAAACTTACAAGAGTGGGATAATCTTACAAACACGATTAAAAAATGTTTCATTTTTTTTTCTAGGCGGAAGAAAGCACACGTACCAGGACATGGTACAGGCAGCTGCAATTCCACGCGCAGGGCGCAGGCGCGTGGCGAAAGCGACGCAACGCACTTGCTAACATTATGATTAACCCTATGCTTACAAGAAACTGAAAGTCAAATTGAAACCAGCAATGTATCGCGAACACTGTCAAAATATTTTTGAGATAGCGCACTCTTTTGTCTTTGATCAAAGTCAAGGTAAAGATTAGAGTGACTAGATAAAAAATCTTCTTGCATATAATTTGAGCTACAGATGTATATTGGCACCTTTCAGTGAATTCTTATTGATTATGGAGATGTGTTATTCTTGTGTTATAAAATAATTTTATTGCAATTGTATCTTAGATACAACTTATGGAAAATCGTAGCTGTTCTTTTTCGATATCTTAAGATGTTATTATTTTACAAGTGACCATATTTAATAAAACTGTTTTATTTTAGTTGCTTAACTAACAATAAGAAGTAAACGAAAGTCTAAATTAATCATGCATTTGTATAGGAATCACAGTACCTAAGTATTGTATGAAATAATATTTCATATTATTTTTATGAGTAGATAGATAGATAGATAGAGATGTACATAATGTTTCATGTTTTTGCCACTAGATGTAGCTAGCTTTCCACCAAAACGTATGTTATGATCAACTTTTTTGTACCCTAAAGCCTGTTTTAACAAAAAGTGTATCAAAATGTATGTAAATAATTTTATTTTAATAGCTGTGATATTCCTGTCTTTTATCAAGTACTTAACATAAAAAAGAAAAAAAAATATCTCGCTTTCTTTCTTTTAATTTGAACCCTTACTATGTGAAAAAAAACAGTCTCATTTAAATCATTATTAGTTTGGTTCTATCATGAAAAGTAATTACAATTTAACTTTTATAGTTTATTTGTATAAGTAATTATTTAGTAATCGAGAAATCAATAATATTGTCATAATTTCCTGACTAGTCTTAAGATGTTTTCTTACATTGTAATCAAATTATATTTATAAGGGGAATAAGTATTGAAATGTATTTATTGTATGTATTATACGTTTAAGTGAAAATAAAAATCCTAAATTGTAGTAATAAACAAGAATGTTTCGCCTTTAAAATATTGTACTTATTTGTTATGTAATTAGTAGTTAAAGCAAAAAATAAATTAATAATTGAAATGGTGTTATTTATTGTACATGCTTGTCTGAGGTGGATACTGTGACTTGTACTATTATGTATTCTGTGACTGTGATGTACAGTCAAAGTCAAAAGTAAGAGGCCATCAAAATTCGACACCGTCATTTTGTAGTTGTTTTAATTAACTTAAGGGTGTGTTGTACCAATGAAACTAAACATTTTTGCCCAAGAAACATGGGTCAAAAAACGACAAAAATTTTTGGTCCTCCCATACTAACTAGACAGCTAAAACATTGTATTTGTATGGGAAAGTCCAAATTTTTTGTCGTTTTTCGACCCATGTTTCTTTGGCAAAAGTGATTATTTTCATTAGCAGAGCACTCCCTTAAGTTAATTAAAACGACTACAAAATGACGGTGTATAAGTATTAAATAAATATTTGAAGTTGTTTAAACTGTGAACGGAATGCTAAATATTTGAAATTATGCTGATTTTAATAATGGTTATCACAAAAACATTAAGTACCTACCTATTCTTTTCTTGATTTTTGTGTATTGAGGTGAGCAACAATGATAGATTATGATATTTATGATACAAGGTTGGTAAGGAGTCTATTATCACGAGTTCAAAAAACTTAACGACCGTGTACCATCCTACATTTTTCAATACATTTGCGAGAAAACATAAGAGGTACCTACTAAAATTGTAGTAGAAATAAAAAAACCGTTAGCAAAAACGCACGAAGCGTGCGGTATAATCAATTTTCCGCACGCTGTCATCGAAAGCAAACATTTTCAGCAAATATATTGAAAAAAAAAATCCATTTATAAGTTATGCACATAAAATGTGTAAATACATGAAATCATCAAAGTCATGACTTCTACAATCATTTTGTTTAACTTCTTAGGGATGAAAAAATCACTGAAAACCTCGAATTCAGGTAATCAACTTAAAAAATCTTTAACCTCATTCGCTTTTATTTAATCGCAAGGAAAAACAGACGGTTTCAGACAAACGTATCTAAATGAATAAGATACAGAAAATCCGTTACACAGCATAATTTATTTACATCAAACCCAGGCCTGGGAAGGTTAGCAAAACAAACCGGACCTAACAGTGGCACAAAAAAGTAAATGTTGTGCTAACAGTACCCAAGGGATGTTACCCACGTATTTCATTGGAACCATTTTCACTGAGGCATTTCACGGTTATAAATAAAAGGCACGGCCACACTGCATTTATTTCTCCGAGTTGGGAGAGATAACTATTCGTAATAGATACTCGTATATTTTGCGGACAGTTTCGGAATTTCCCTTATCTATTTTCTAGTTTATTGGTTTCAATAAAGTTCTATTTCGGACTATGATTACAGAGAAAATTGTTAATTGTTTTATTACTTACTTGTATTTGACAAATGAATTATTTGATGAAACAAATGATTTAGTAATACAAGGTGTTTGGTAAAAGCCTTATAAAGTCAAATATGGTAGAAAGCATGAAAATAGAATGTCAAAGAACAACAATGTCAATAAACAGGTGATCCGAAAACGAATGCATACATTTTATATGAGATACGTAAAATATGACTTAGATTCATATACAACATAAAAGTCTTTGATAAAATATGTCTATATATGGCAAAGGAAATTAAAAAAACTAGATTCATAAAATATGACTATATATGGCAA
Source organism: Agriphila tristella (assembly GCA_928269145.1). Classification (NCBI taxonomy): domain Eukaryota; kingdom Metazoa; phylum Arthropoda; class Insecta; order Lepidoptera; family Crambidae; genus Agriphila; species Agriphila tristella. Next base: position 49,737,498 of record OV743431.1, on the reverse strand, counting down.
AGGAAATTAAAAAACTATGTTCCATACTGTTTTCTTCGTCGATAAACGAATAAATGTAGCGAAATTTGGTTTTAGAGAAATGTGTGGCAATATCTTATTTACCTGTGAAAAATGTGATTACTTGGATTATTTCTTTTTGTGACAAAAAGAAATAATCCAAGTAATCACAATTACTTAGAGCACAAGACACCATGGCTCCACGATAGGTTTATTTTAAATTCTAATTAAGATTAACAAATATTTTAAACAAACTGTGATTGCTCATTTGCTAGGCGGGACGCTAGGGGCTCTTACTGTAAAAAATTTTGGCACATGTCACTTGATCCTTTGTCTCTTTTTTACATAGACCGTGTCCGTATGATGTTAACTTCTCTTTTCCACGCTTTGTTGGTCTTCTTGAGCGCAGCGAAAATTTTTCTATGTCTATGGTAGAAAGTGATTATCAAACTGAACAACTTTTACTATGGAACCAACTCTGATATCGAGAAAAAAAAATCAACTGTTTCATACATTTTTTTATTTTCGTTATTATGTATGAAACAACTGTTTTTTTTCGCGATTTCAGAGTTGGTCCCATACTAAAAGTTGATCATTTTGATGTTCCCTATCATATTCGGCTATATAAGGCTTTTACCAAACACCTTGTATAGCTTGGATCACAGGTATAGATGATCGAAGAATTGTAAAGTTAAATCATGATCAACAAACGGACGGCATTTTTTTAAATAAAATAGCAATACTACGCCTTCACGTCTTAACTACTCAACCTATCATAATAAAAATTTGCATACATGTTGTCAAAAGTACAGAGAAGGTCATAGGGTACCTTTCATCCAGAAAAAAGTACTGTTCCTGAAGGATAGCAAAATCTTTTCACGCAAACGAAGTAGCGGGCGGTCGCTAAGTATTATATTAAAATGAAAATTACTAAGATACGCTTACGTGATTCACATACCTAATTAAACGATAATATAGCACAGATATCCTGATCAATAGATGTAAAGTGCACAAAATTGTCAGGAAAATTTTACTTACTACTATTTAGTTACATACTCGTATGTTTGTCTTGTTTGTAGCGACTTATAATAACTGGAGCTTACGAGTTCTAATGCAATAAGTTTGTTATAACTAGTTTAGTGTGTGATTGATGATCGACAGGAAGTCTCGGAAAACTTTGTAGATAATTATAGCTTCACGTTTCCATAACATTCGAAGTCATAAATACGCCCTTAAACTTAGATATTACAAGCCTCTGCATGCGACTTCGTCCGATTGGAATATATTCGGAATATTGGACAAAGCATAAAAGATAAGTAACGGCAAATGTTACAAAAATTTACTAAATCAATGGGATTAAAATATATTATACTGCTACCTAACTTAAGCATTCTTAAGTTGCAGACACTCGTGCTAAAGAGCGCTTATGTGCACTGCACTCCCACAGAAAATCAATCTACAATACTACATACTTGTATACTTACATTTTTTAGAATAAAAAAATAGTTACTAATAAGGTGCTCTCACAGAATACATAACAGCACAGTTTAATAGTGGCATAAGTCCAACATTTTATGGTATAGTTGATCGATATTATCATAATAATAGCGCGTGCGATTTGGAATTATTCTTCCAACAATAAGTTGGACGTGTTTGAGTACGTTTAAGGCTGGCCACATACAGACGGAATTCCGAATCGGGATTCCGTACGTACGTGATTCCGTACGTACCACCACACACAGACGTTTTTTTTCGTTCGGAATCACGGCTCAGTCAGATGCTAGACTTTGAAGAGTAAACATTGAATGATGATGAATTTTTTTGACGACGATGTACTATTTTAATAGCGATTTTGCTTTTACTTTACCTGTGCACAAAAAGCTGTGCATGGGTAGCCTACAACAGCAATTATTAAATGTTTGATATCAGAATTAAAATAAACTTGGCTTCAAGTCTTTTGGCCAAGTGCATATTCAACTAAAATTATCTTCTAAAAATAAAGAAAAAATGCATAATTATAGACCATTTATTATTTACATTACGCTTAGGTCAATTCTATTGTTTTTTTGGTAAAATAGAACTAATAACTTAGCAAAACAATAAAAAAGTATGGCCAAAAGTCTGGTATCCAGAGCTGTAATAAAAAAGTAGCATTCCGAACGGAATAAAAACGGTTGTGTGTGGCGACCAATACAAAATCTATGGAAGTCTTGCGTTCGGAATGGTTTTTTTCCGTGCGTGATTCCGAACGCACGGGCCCTCATGTGGAATTCCGTAACGGATAAAATCACGTACGGAAAGTTAACGCATGTGTGTGGCAGGCCCATAGATTTGCATGCAATTGCTGCGTTCGGAATTCCGAATCGGGATCCCGTTGCGAGATTACGTTACGTGATTCCGTCTGTGTGTGGCCGGCCTAAAGGTCTTTCTCTTATTCTTATTTTATTAAACACGTTGTACTTTTAGGAAACAGTAGGTGCGATGTACCTTAACTTCGGTCGATTGAAAATTAATTAGTTAAAACAGGTGGAATGGAGTGAATTGAGAAAAGTCAATAGTCGGTGTAACATTTGATTAAAACTTCACTCCTAACTAATAAAGTTTGAACCGTGCATTTAAACTTGTCTCTTCCGGAGATCCGGCCAAATTAGCTCCACTTCTTCTTAGATCCATATCAAAGTTGATACAACTTTGATCTTTATTTGTGATGTAATAAAAATAACTCTATCATGTCAAAGTCAAAGTCAAATAAGCTTTATTCAAATAAACTTAATTATTAAGTACTTTTGAATCGTCTATATTTTCCGGGTGGTAGGAAATGTGGTAATGTTAAGCTGGCGGGTGGTGTGGAGATACTTAAGTGTAACACCACACAACCTCAATTTCGTTTAGTTATAGATATCTATTTAGAGTATATTTATATATTTTATTATTTATGTTAATTGACGATAATTCTTATTATTCTGCGAACGAATCTGCATCAAGCGACGACAGTTTTCACTCCGCGTCCGATACCAACACTCTTGGTGACTTTCTGGGTCAAACCTTCTCCCACTCTTCCAATTTGTTCAATGTGTGCCACATCAACGCTCAAAGTGTACCCAGTCACTTCAACGAACTGCTAGAAGTGTTCACTGGCCAAAATATCCATGCTCTCCTGATCTCGGAAACTTGGTTAAAACCACATCTTCCATCTTCTCTATACTCTCTTCCTGGTTTTAATCTCATTAGGCATGACCGGGCTTGTGGTCGTGGTGGGGGTGGCGTTGCTATCTATCTTCGTAGCTCTTTGACCTATAAAATATTAGCTTCCTTCAGCCCTGGCTCACCCGCTGAGTATCTCTTTCTGGATGTAGGAACAGGGTCCAGTAAAGCAATTGTTGGTGTGGTATACTGTCCCCCCTCTCTCGACTATTTCACTGATTTTGAATCAGTTTTAGAATCTTTGGGTTCCGAGTCGCCAAAGACATGGAACATAAGTGAGGTGATCTTGTTCCTTAAAAAGGGTGACAAGTCCCTCTTAAAGAACTATAGACCCATCTCGCTTCTGAGTCATGTCTATAAGTTGTTTTCGAGAGTCCTTACGAATCGTCTCGCTCGCAAGTTCGACGACTTCCAACCTCCCGAACAAGCCGGGTTCCGAAAAGGCTTTAGCACCATAGACCACATCCATACGCTGCGGTAGGTTATACAGAAGACTGAGGAGTATAATGAGCCACTTTGCTTGGCGTTCGTGGACTATGAGAAAGCCTTTGATTCGATTGACACCTGGGCGGTGCTGCAGTCTCTCCAAAGGTGCCAAGTGGACTATAGGTATATCGAGGTGTTGAGGTACTTATACCAAAATGCCACCATGACGATCCGAGTACAGAACCAGAACACAAATCCTATCCAACTGCAGCGTGGTGTGAGACAGGGAGACGTTATTTCTCCGAAACTGTTCACAGCTGCGTTGGAGGACATCTTTAAGCTCTTGGACTGGAAAGGACTCGGCATCAACATTAATGGCCAGTACCTAACACACCTTCGTTTTGCCGATGATATAGTCCTTATGGCTGAGACCATGGAAGACCTGAACACAATGCTCGAAGAACTCCGTAGTGTTTCCCAAAGAGTGTGTCTTAGGATGAACATGGATAAGACGAAAATTATGTCAAATGCCCATGTTGTACCCTCTCCAGTTCATGTTGGGAACACTACACTTGAAGTTGTTGACCATTACGTATACCTAGGACAGGCAGTCCAGTTAGGTAGGTCCAACTTCGAGAAAGAGATCTCTCGTCGAATCCAACTCGGGTGGGCAGCATTCGGGAAGCTTCGAAAAATCTTCGCGTCCGACTTACCTCAGTGTCTCAAGACGAAAGTCTATGAACAGTGTGTGTTGCCAGTGATGACTTACGGCAGTGAAACGTGGCCGCTAACTATGGGTCTCATAAGGAGGCTCAAGGTCACTCAGCGTGCAATGGAGAGAGCCATGCTCGGCGTTTCCCTACGTGATCAAATCAGAAACGAGGAGATCCGCAGGAGAACTAAAGTAACCGACATCGCTCGAAGGATTGCTCAGCTGAAGTGGCAATGGGCGGGACACATAGCGAGAAGAACCGATGGCCGTTGGGGCAGAAAGGTTCTGGAATGGCGACCGCGCACCGGACGACGCTCCGTGGGTAGGCCCCCGACAAGGTGGACCGACGATCTGGTGGAGGTCGCGGAAAGCCAGTGGATGCAGGCAGCGCAGGACCGATCGTTGTGGAGATCCTTAGGGGAGGCCTATACCCAGCAGTGGGTGTCGTGTGGCTGATATGATGATGATGATGATGATGGGTTCCGAGTATGCACATAACATCATCATGGGTGATTTTAATACCAATCTCCTATTGCCCAACTCCCCTCGGTCCCAAAAACTCCTAGATATAATTAAGTCGACCAGCCTTCACGCCCTGCCTCTACAAGCCACTCACCATAACCTTGATGGTGATGATACATTGCTTGACTTAATTTTCACATCCAATCCTTCCCTCGTCCCATCACACGGTCAACATATAGCCCCTGGTTTTTCCCGTCACGACCTAATTTTCCTATCCTATATCCTAAAACCCCCGAAACCTATCCCAAAGGTCCTGCACAGGCGCTGTTTTGCACAAATTGACGTTGCCAAGCTGCAGAAAGATGCATCCGTGATCAACTGGGACCCCTTGGTTCAAGCTACTTCTGTTGATGAAAAGGTCCGGATCTTCAACGAAACGGTGCTAGCTATTTATGATGTCCATGCTCCTGTTAAAAAGATAAGACTTAAGCGACCACCAGCGCCTTGGATGACCGAAGGCATTCGAATGGCGATGAGGCGTAGAGATAGAGCTTTTCGCAAGTTTAGAAGGGATCGTCAGGAGGATAACTGGATTTCTTTTAGAGCTGCCAGAAACCGCTGTAATCAAATGATACGTAATGCTAAACGCCGCCATATTCTTAACAACATCTCATCCTCCTCTTCTGCTGATATATGGAAGTTTCTTGGAACTCTAGGTATAGGCAAAGCGCGACATTTAGACCTGCCTAACTCAATTGGACTTCACGATCTCAATCTCCATTTCTCCACCTCATCGAAATTAGATCGTGCGTCAACCTCACGTACCGTTGCCTCAATAGCTAGTCTAACGCGTCCCAATATATCCCCGTTTCGTTTCTCTCCAGTTACCGAGGATGAGATCAAAAAGATTATCCTCTCCATAAAATCCAATGCTGTGGGTTGTGATGGCATAAGTCGCCGCATGATAGTTACTTTATTGGAACATCTAGTACCGGCTATTACCCACATCATTAACATTTCCATTGATTCCGGTGTTTTCCCTAAACTTTGGCGGAAAGCCTATGTCCGTCCTCTCCCCAAAGTCACTAATCCATCTCATCCCAACCAATTCCGTCCAATCTCCATCCTTCCCTTCATGTCCAAAGTGCTTGAGGCCTGTGTCCACAAGCAGTTCTCCTACTTTGTCCATCACAATTCCCTTTTAAGTCCTTTGCAGTCCGGTTTCAGACCCGGACACAGCACCGCTACCGCTCTCCTCAAAGTGACTGGCGATATTAGGGCAGCGGTTGAGGATGGTAAAGTAACTGGCTTGGTACTCATTGACTTCTCCAACGCCTTTAATACTGTCAGTCACGACATCCTTCTTTCCATATTGTCCCATCTTATGGTCTCTGACGAAGTACTGGAATGGTTCTCATCTTATCTTCGGGAACGTCAGCAGGCGGTGCAGTTAGATGAGTCAACCTCATCTTGGCTTCATTTAGATACTGGCGTTCCCCAAGGCGGCATTCTTTCTCCTCTTCTTTTCTCAATTTTCATTAATTTTATCACTCATAAACTTCAGTGTTCGTATCATCTTTATGCTGACGATTTACAAATATATGCCCAGGCTCGCGTCGATGACTTGAACGATGCTATCAACGCTTTAAACAGTGACCTAGACCACATTAAGCACTGGTCTGACTGCTTTGGTGTTGCCGTCAACCCTGGTAAATGCCAAGCTGTGTTAGTAGGTAGTCCCCGGATGGTGTCCAGAGTGGACCCTACTGATCTGTCTCCAATTGTTTTCGACGGCACTCCAATTCCATTAAGTCCTAGTGTGAAAGATCTGGGTTTACATGTAGATTCTAGGTTAAACTGGCAAGCCCAAGTAACAAGTATTTGTCAGAAGGTCACAGGAGTATTGCGTTATCTCTACCGCCTCAAAAACTTTTTACCATCGAACATCAAAGCAATGCTTGTGCAGACCTTAATTTTCCCTATTATCGACTATGGTGATGTGTGCTACCTCGACCTGAATGCAGATCTACTTAATAAACTCGACCGTCTTCTGAATAACTGCATTCGATTCGTCTTTAATCTTCGCAAGTACGATCATGTGTCCGCACACCGATCGCTGCTAAAATGGTTGCCCATTCGGCAGCGCAGAAGTATGCGGGCCTTGACCACTCTATTTTCTCTATTAAGCTCCCCTAACGCTCCCTCATATCTCACTTCGCATTTCCAATACTTATCTTCCTCTCATGACAAAATTCTTCGTTCCTCTTCTAACCGTCTTCTTAGCTGTCCCTCTCATCACTCTGATACCATGCACTCTTCTTTCTTCGTCTATCCTATTTCGCTGTGGAACGCGCTCCCCGTTGACATCAGAATGTCCACCAATCGGTACGCGTTTAAGACTAAGTTGCGCAAATTCCTCACAGAGCAAGCAGATCGTTCTTAAATATTGATATTCGGTGAAAACTTTTATATATAATTATATATGCTTATATATATATATTTACATCCAGCAACCTTTTTGGCGTCATGCACGTCGTGCATCATTACGACGTCCCCCAGTTCCCCTTACTTTTTTTAACATGTCTAAATGAATATTGCTTAGTTTTTTGATTTCCAGCTCCGTGGGATACGTCATTTTCCGATAATTTTATATTTCGCGATATTCGTCTTGCAGTCATGCTCCAACCTTTTTGAACCCCTAACCATGGTGATGCATTATAGGCATCCTAGATATATTGATCGTAATTTAACTATGGCATCGATTATTGAACGTCCTCACAGGATGAACGGTATTTGGGAGTGCGACGTTGCCAGCTTTCTGTTTATTATCTCTTTCTTTTCCTATTATTGCTTGTCTGTACTCAGTTTCAACATTTAATTTGTTCCAATATTCGTAAAGTCTATACATATACGGATGCCCAATATGTTATAATATGTAAATACGCGTAGGTACCTAGTGTGCTTGCTTTATAATTATTTGATTATATTTTATAATAAGTCTGTTGTGTTGCAATGAGCATAGATGAATGGATTGAATGGTAAATGCATGTCCGTCTTTCATGCAACACTTACTGGACGATCTTTAAAAAAATTTGGTAGATTGTGTATCTAAGCTACCCATATTTACATATAATAAAGACAAAACCTCCTTCAAAAACCTTAAAAATAACCTAACAATAACAGATTCAAAAATAAATGGCTCTAAAAAGCAAGAAATAAAATACTTAAATCTGCATAACAACTAACTCGAAATTGAGTACGCATATCTAATATTAAACAACGCCTTTTGAAGTCGGTTGGGGGGAACGGGGGACGACGACGATTATGATTATGGGTTTCAACCCCACCCGACTTCAAAGACGTTGTTTAATATTAGATATGCGTACAAACTTTCGAGTTAGTTGTTATGCAGATTTAAATATTTTAAGAGCCATTTATTTTTGAAGCTGTTTTTGTTAGGTTATTTTTAAGGATTTTGAAGGAGGTTTTGTTTTTTTGAAAATCTTTTTCATTTTGAACTTTTTTGTGGTGGGTATATTTAGTGACCATATTATCGAAGTTACAATAGCCTTATGCCAATGGCTCATCACCTTTTACAAAATACTGCTTTTCCCGACGCAGGGGCGTTAATTGTTGAGGAGTTTTCCTGGTACTTCACTATCAGCTCCACTTCACCATATGTATTATGATGAGCATAAATAGCCTAGCAACCATATCAAAGTAATCGTATCGTACCAGTGAAATACTTAGTATTGAATAGTTCCGATGATCATCTATGCTGGTCTTCATCATCAGTTCTATTTCACCAAAATGGTACTTTTTGAAAGAAAATACACAAGTTACTTAAGGAAATACCAAAATCGTAATGGGTGTACCTATAATATTTAAAAAGTTTCTTTGATTTCTCCAGGATCCCATCATCAGATCCTGACATCATGACATTGGGACCAACTTGGAAGTATATACTTTCAAACAGAAAAATATTTTTTAAATCGGTCCAGCCGTCTTCAAGTAATCGAGTAACATATATAAAAAAACAAAGATTCCGACGAACTGAGAACCTCCTCCATTTTTTGAAGTCGGTTAAAAATTATAGTTTATTACAAAACATGAAAGAAGTCCGAAATGCGATAGATTTTATCATGTCGACAAAAAAGAAAAATTATTCAATGATATCACTGTAATCAACGCCGTCAAAATACGATCACTGATTGGAATTTGGTACATGGCACATTGAATATCAACATAAACCTGGATCCAGATCCCCACTGATAAAGTCCATGCTTCGACTATTACCGACCCATATTCAAAACCCCAAAAGCATTCAGAAGTCCAAAACCGCTTCAAAGCCTTTGAGAACAGCATAGAAGGGGACGATCTAAACAATATGGTGGTGGATACTGTCCGTATGGTAGGGTCAAAGTTCTTTAAAACCCGCCGCCCAAGCTAAAGAAACTCTCCAACCACACACTCCTACTCATGGATCAGAGACGTGAAATGAGACTCCAGAGTTCAGTGGATGCTCATCGTTATCGGCAACTAAATAGAAAAATATCTAAGTCTTTGACGAGTGACCTTCGCCAATTAAATACGAATCGTATTAAAAAATTAATCGAGCGGAATAAAGGCTGAAAACTATCGACGGACGCATCATCTCATCGAAGCCTGAAATCCTGAGAGAGATCAAGAGTTTCTATGGGCAGTTACAATTCAGGCAGACACCTGTTGAAAGCAAGGCTAAAAACCCCAGATCCAAGCTTACCCGACACTATACTGAAGATATCTCGGACGTCAGAGCCGGTGGTAAGCCGATCCTTAAAGTCCTTAAGAAGCTTTTCAATTCCGTCATCGTCGAGGGCGGAACACCGAAGGCATGGAACATGTGTGTAATATGAGTGAGTGAACATAAGTGAGGTGATTTTGTTCTTTGAAAAGGGTGACAAAAGACCCATCTCACTTCTGAGCCATGCCTTTTTCGAGAATTCTTACGAATCGTCTCGCTCGCAGGTTTGACCACTTCAAATTTCCAAAACAAGCCTGGTTCCGAAAAGGTTTTAGCACCATAGACCACATCCATACGCTGTGGCAGGTTATGCAAAAGATCGAGGAGTATAATCTGATTCGATTTAAACCGATGGCATTCCGCCAATATTTTTCTAAAAGTGTGCTTCTGTTCTATCAATTCCACTTTGCTATATTTACAATGAATCTCTGGCAACTGGGACTTTCCCGGAAGCGTGGAAAATTGCAAAGGTAGTTCCAATACATAAATCTGGCGATAATCAGTCCGTTGAAAATTATAGGCCTATAAGTGTTCTCTCAATTGCATCTAAGGTTTTTGAATCAATAATTTGCCCTTTCATCTGCGAACACATAAAGCCAGCCATCACACAACACCAACATGGTTTCATAAGGTCTCGGTCAACTGCCACTAATCTGATCACATTTGTGGAGGATGTTACACATGCCCTGGACTCGAGACAAGAAGTAGATGTTATATACACTGATATGAGTAAAGCCTTTGATAAGGTGCCTCATGATATCTTGCTACAGAAACTATTTGAAATGGGTATTGTTGGTAATATGTTAAAATGGGTCGAATCATATCTTAATAATCGTAAATTCTATGTAGTAATTAATGGTTTTAGCTCTAATATCCATAGTGCAGATACGGGGGTGCCGCAGGGCTCAAATGTCGGTCCTATCTTATTCAATATTTTTATAAATGACATTGTGAAATGTCTCTTTCATTCTACTCCGTATATGTATGCGGATGATCTGAAAATTTCAACAGGCACACAGTTGAAAAAAGTTAGCAGCATAAAAGACCTAGGAGTGACATTTGATTCAAAACTTACCTTCGAAGAGCACACTGACAATGTTATTAAAAAATCATCCAGGATGCTTGGATTTGTCATCAGAAACAGTAAACAATTCCGTAAATTAGAAACAAAAAGGCTGTTGTATAATTCATTCGTTCTTAGCATTTTGGAGTATTGCAGTGTTGTGTGGAGACCACACTATGCCTCTCATTCGCTGAGGCTTGAACGAATTCAGAAACGATATCTGTGGCATCTAGCATTCTCAATTAATAAAAGTAGAAGAAGTTTTTCGTATCAACGTAAACTAAATTATTTTAAATACTTTTCTTTAGAAAAACGAAGAATAATAATTGATCTTCTTTTTTTGCATAAACTTCTTAACAATACAATAGATTGTCCACAGTTATTACAGAGGTTTAACTTTAAAGTACCAAGCAGAATGCCTAGATCTCAATTGGTTCCACTGGTGCCACCATCACGAGTGACAGTGTTTGGGTCGAACTCTCCGGTTCCAAGAATGAGTAGACTTCTTAATTGTTTCGGGAAATCGATCGATATTCATGCTGTAAGCTTAAACACCTTCCGAAATCATTTACAAGAAATTGTTAGCGGTGATTAAAATGATGTATGTGTGCATAGATTCACAGTTGTATGTGTGTGCGTGTGTTCTTTTTTTCTACATTTTAATTTTTAAAGTGTATTTAATTTACATTAGTCATAAGTGATAGTAAAAATACATATACTAGTATTAGTAGGTGGTGTTTACCTTTAAGTAATTGTGCATTTGGCATAGTACCTAATCTTAAGTTTCTAAAAATATTTTATCAGTGTTACAATTGTTGGTAGACCTTTAAATAAAATAAATAAAAAATAAACCTGGACGATGCTGCAGTCTCTCCAAAGGTGCCAAGTGGACTAGATACAGGTATATCGAGGTGTTGAGGTACTTATACGAAAATGCCACCATGTCGATCGGAGTACAGAAGCAGAGCACAAATCCTATCCAGCTGCATCGATGTGAGACATGGAGATGTAATTTTTCCGAAACTGTTCACAGTTGCGTTGGAGGACATCTTTAAACTCTTAAACTGGAAAGGACTCAGCTTTAACATTGATGGTCAGTACCTAACAAACCTTCGTTTTGCCGATGATATAGTTCTTATGGCTGAGACCTTGTAAGACCTCAGAAGAATGCTCTAAGATCTCCGCAGTGCTTTCCAAAGAGTGGGTTTCAGGATGAACATGGATAAGACGAAAATGATGTCGAATGCCCATATCGTGCCCGCTCCAGTTCATGTTAGGAATCAGAAATGAGGAGATTCACAGAAGAACTAAAGTAGCCGACATCGCTCGCAGGATTGCTCAGCTGAAGTGGCAGTGGGCTGGACACATAACGAGAAGAACCGACGGCAGTTGGGGCGGAAAGGTTCTGGAATAGCGATGACGCACCGGACGACGCTCCGTGGGTAGGCCCCTGACATGTGGACCGATGAACTGGTGAAGGTTGCGGGAAGCCACTGGATGCGGGCAACGCATGATCGTCGTGGAGATCCTTAGGGAAAGCCTTTACCCAGCACTGGGTGTCATGCGGCTGATATGATTAAAATAAAATAAAAAAAATACTAGGAACAGTGCTATCATCTTACAGTTGGTACCTAGCTTGCAGCCTCATAGTACCATATTCGTGGAATCACGATCGCCAGGCTATTAAACATCCGTATACTTTTAGCTATTGAACGTCCGTATACAGTTATTGGGCGTCCTTCTATGGCCATTGGGCGTCCGTATACAGCTATAGGGCGTCCGTATTTAGCTATTGAACGTCCGTATACAGCTATTGGGCGTCCGTATATGCCTGTTGGGTGTCCGTATACAGACAGCTATTGGGTATCTGTACTAGGCTACTGAACGTCCGTATACAGCTATTGGGCGTCCGTATTTAGCTATTGAACGTCCGTTTACAGCTATTGGGCGTCCGTATATGGCTGTTGGGCGTCCGTATACAGACAGCTATTGGGCATTCGTATATGGCTATTGAACGTCCGTATATGTACAGCTATTGGGCGTCCGTACAAAGCTTTACGTTGATTTGTTGATACCAAATGACAAATACCAATACCGATACCAACATATCATCATAATCGGTATAGCGGTTATACAAACTTCCACCGCTTTTTACCCCCTAAGAGGATGATTGCGTCAATAAAAACTACCCCAATATGTCTTCATACCAAATTTAAATCGGTTTAGTGGAAATAGATTCCCTATACAAACTTCTACCCTCCTTTTTGCCCCTTTAGGAGATGATTTTGGGGACAAAAGTGTCCTATGTTCTTTCTCGGGTCCGAAACTATCTCCATAGTCCATACTAAAGTTCATCTAAATCGGTTCAGCAATCTATGTTTGAAGAGGTAACAGACGGAAAAACTTTCGCATTTATATTATTAGTATGGATTGTTATCTATTTTTATGAATAAAGTTGAGTTTATTTGTAAGTTTCAGTAGTAATTATATTTTATATTAATTAATAAGATCGAGCGCCGAATATTACGCAACGCGTACGTGGCCGAAGACGATGTATATTGTTTAAATTACAGTAAATATTATTTGAGCTATTGACATAGATTCAATGAGCGAGCTGGCAACGTTGCAATTGTGGACGCCAAATACGCGATATCGTAGTCAGAAATTCCCCTCGATATACATGCGTGGATATACGCGCTGCAGCAGCGCCTCACCTGCGCTGAGATTTCTTCGGGAACTTTTCAATATTTTTTTGCAGCCATTTTATACGATTTTTGGCTTCCGTCGATATTTGTACTATGGCTAGCTAGGATCAATAGGGCCTAAGTGCCACCGCCCAATAAAGTGGCGTCCGGTATGCGGACGCCAAAAGCAGGTGGACGCCAGGTTAAATGCATTTTCGCCTTCAGGGGACGGCCAATTGTTTGCGGGATAAATATATATATATATATATGTACATATATTATATTAATAATTATTTATATACTATATTTGTATTTTTGTCAGTATGTATGTTATAATATGTTTTATTTATAGTAAGAACTTATTTTATTTCTTACTTTTTCTTATTTACTCTGGTTGTGCACCCTACCACACAAAGTCTCCACATCACCCTAAGGTTGACTGGTAGAGAATGCATTAAGTCCGCCATTGTACTATTGTGCATTAAGAATTAAATAAATAAGTACAAATTTGAATTTGAACATGAAATTGAACACGAGTTGGGTTCAGCACATTTTGATGAAAGTATGAGTTTTCTGCCCACACATTCAGCCGCGTGGACTACACGGTCCTTCCCCAAGAGTTCCATCTATATCCGCAACAAATTTCATCAAAATCGGTCAAGCAGTTTAGGCGTGAGAACGTAACAGACAGATAGATTTACTTTCGAATTTATAATATTACTATGGATTATGGCTAAGTCATGTGAAGCGTAGTACTTTAAAATTATTTTGGATCTAAACTGGCTATAAAATATTTGATAATATTGAGTAATTACAACTAGTTTTTAAACTGAATTATCCCACGGGAATAAACAACTGGAAAAGTAAATATCCACAATTGTGCCAAGTCTCGTCCAAATTCGTTCAGCCTTTTTTGAGTATTAATCATCCAAACATCTCAATACAAACTTTCACATGTAGAATATGTATTTATTTATAATACTTATTAAACAATAATAAGCTAAGTCGTACGATCTATCTAGACCAGGGATGCCCATACTTTTTCTTAAGGAGATTGACCTAGCAAAAATTTTTGACTAAGAGATCGACATTTTGAGCGTTTAACCTACCAAATAAGTCAACGAGAAAAAAAATTGCATTAGTACATACTCTTTTGCATTAGTATAAAACTAAATTTGGAGCAAAATGTCAAATCTGCCTTTCTATTGTCTAATTTAAAATCGCAATCGCTTTCAGGGTGTAACACATTGAAGCTTCTTTTTGGCACAAATAAAAACTTACCAAAGAAATGCAGCAATGTGTCACATCCATCTGTCAAACGAAAGCGATTGCGATAGATTTTTTGAATTAGACAATTAGCTCCCTGTTGTCCTTGGCGATCGACCGGTCGATCGCGATCGACCGTTTGGGCACCTCTGAGGGCCTAGCCAAAGTAACATTGGCAAATCTTCGTTATCGCTTCGCTTTCGAAACATGTATGGGATTGACATAAGGTTTCGTTAACTATCGAATTTTAAAACGTCAAATCCATACATGTTTCGAAGCGAAGCGATAGCGAAAATTTGCAAATGTTACTTTGGCTAGGGGGTCTGATCTAGACGGTAGCTATGAGTCTGTATGTCGAAAATAGTGCATAGTGCATACCTTGGCTTTTACTACCTATCTATGAATATGACAGACTGTTGAAATATTGTGAAATAATTATTATACCCGAAAATTTATGATATTTTTTACTGAAGTTTTAATTAAAAAGTATGGGTTAAAAATGTATAGTACCTTAATCTTGTTGTACATTATTGTCAATCTTCAATAAATGAGGTAATCCTGCTCGGAAGCAGCATAAGTAATCAACTAGGAATGAGTGGTTCATATATTTATATCTACCGTATTTTACTTGTCGTGATTATGTATGGGAAAGTAAACTGAAGTTTAACAATATAAAGTACCTTGAGAATCTCTTGCAGGTTAACCTTAAGACGGGCGTTGGTATACATGCGACTTTTACAACAATAGAATTATATAAAAAAATAGTTTTTAGACCTACATTCCTTTCTCCAACTTTGTAAAAGTTAAAAACAAAATTATGTAACAATACTGAAACAGGTGTTTCAGTATAAGGTGTTTTTTTTTACATATTTTTTTTCCACCTTATACAAAGATTATAACTCCTTTGACCCTCAACCACTGAAGAATTAGCGGTAACATAAAGCTGCAGCTAGCCAGATTAATAAACTGAATAAACTATGACTTAGAATCTTAGATCAAGCTAAGCAAAAACATAAAAATAAAGTTTTATTGGTTGGTTTCTTTTATATATTTTAAACCTATATAATCCAATCAAATATAGACATTAAATATTGCGTCAAATCAGTTATTTTTGGTTTTTTGATAATATATTGTTTGTAATGTGAAGGCAATGCTAAATCCAAGTTTTCGACCTGGGCAGACAACCGGGTCATAAAAATACGATAAAGCACATTTTCTAAAACCGCAAATATAACTTTGTTATTTATACAAACACTATGAAAAGTTATTTTTGCAAACGAAAATTGATAATGGTATTAAATATGGTACGAGTATGCTTTGTGTCTCCAAACCTATCGCTCGTATCAAATCCGTTCTACTCTACCCTCAAATTGGTTCAAATTTAACCACCTTTAAAACCTTCTTACACTATCTTGATGAAAAACCAGTCCTCCCGGGTCAAAATCGACGAAAACTGAAAAAAGTTCATCATTTTTAAGTTATTTTTATAACCCGGTCGTCTGCCGAGGTCGAAATTTTGGATTTAACATTGCCTTCACGTTGCCTACAATATATCCAAAAAACCAAGAATACCTGATTTGATGCAACAATGCCCGCCCTTTTCATGTCTAATTTGATTGTATTAATACTTAACTACATCTATTATCATTTCTTGTAGCACATTCTAAAAAACATCGTGGAGCCACTAGTATTTTAAACGAACAGAGAAAATATTATATTATTAGAAACTTCTCTTTTTTCGATTAACAGAGACAAAATAATTGTAACCAAAATAGCTCGTCTGCTAAGTCCTTCAGAATAATCTGTCTCAAACTTGGCTGTGGTTTACCACAGTTTCTTGTTGCAAACTTGCTTATACAGTTCTACAGAATTAAATCCCAGTTACAGAGTAGTAACATAACGCAAACTTTGACACAAGTGTATCGAGACATTCGGGGGAGGTGTAAAATATATTCAGTGGATTCAGTGTTATTGAGGGTGGCTGTAGTATCTACTTGTATGCTCTATACATAAGCCTATTGCTCATAAAAAAGTAACAAATTGGAATTTCTGAGCTCATTATAAATTGCGACCCACTAATTGTAGGGCTGGACACAACGAGAAGAACCGATGGCCGTTGGGGCGGAAAGGTTCTGGAATGCGACCGCGCACCGGACGACTCTCCGTGGGTAGGCCCCTGACAAGGTGGACCAACGATCCGGTGAAAGTCACGGGAAGCCGCTGGATGCGGGCAGCGCAGGACCGATCGTGGAGATCCTTGAGGGAGGCCTATATCCAGCAGTGGGTGTCGTGCGGCTGATATGATGATGATGATGAATTATTTCCCTACGCTTGAGAACATCTGCATGTCACGTACATACCTCAAAACGCGCGTGGCGATAAAACTACGACGATACTAGGAAAACTACGACACATCTGCTGTGATTTCGTAACCCTAGGGATTTAGTGAAAGCCTTGATATCCTCATCCCTGCGAAATTTATAAGGGCACCGAGAAGCACTGGCAAAATTCCAGATATCAGACAGATAGTTTTCATACAATCTCATTGACATTTTGAAGACTGATGGTATGGGAAACTTGTAAAACAGACCAATGATTTTTTGTATCCTTAAGTATGCTTTCACTAAATATAATACTTACTTTGTCATCATTTATTCAGTCTAAGGTGTTATAATTATTTGTGAGCGTCAACTAAGCTACGTAATTGGTTCAGAAAGCCCTACGGAGGGATTTTCAATTAACTGACTTGAATTTATGGAAGAGTTCGATGGCGCATTGGCTGGATGAGCAAAAATTTATTATCTCGAATCTCACCGTGGAGGGCACGTTGAGGGCGTACAACGCTGGAAGAAATTGTCACAGTAAAAATGATCGGAATTATGTATCAACATTATTGTTTTGAATCTAATAAACTATTTCATATTTTGGAAAACCGTCAATTACAAAACTAGAGAGCTACTTAGGTTTTTTTTATTGACTGAGCGAGCGCGAAGCGTCTCTGCTTCAGCTTGGGCAAAAATGCTTTCGTATGTCTGTCCAGCTGTCCGGTTGTCTGTTTGTTCTCCTTTACAGGTCGCATTTCTCAAAAAAATCTCGTGAAATGTTACTGCTAAAGCTCGGAATCCGTTAATGTGCGAATTAACTGATCGAGACAGTTAAAGTTTGGAATACAGTGAGTAAAATAGCCAAGGCTTCAGTTAAGTTAAAGACTTATATTGAAAGTTAATTTTACAAACCGTGAAGACCTTTAATTGGCTGACTGTTATTATATTTAAGATATTATTCTGCTTGTCTTGCTGTTGGTCTTCCAAAGACTAATAAAATAAAAAATAAAATAAATAAATAAAATACAAAAACTTAGTTTCTGGCGCTTCGCCGGCTGCTCCCGCGGCACGCTCGCTCCGCTCGCTCAGATTGCGCTTTTTTGGTCGCAATACGAACCTAACCAAATGAAATCTTTTATGTCGTTGAAAACTAGCGCTATTGGGCCTCTGTGTGTAGCAGTGGGGACATTAAAAATGGTTGATGATGAATGATGAATTACGAGTAAATTAGGTACGGGATCACTTGATCTTCAGAAATACCTCGTCAACTCTTGATAACTTTCCTTCAAATGATCATAATTATGTTTCTTTATAGCTATTACGCTATTTTTTATTTTATTAACAGTCAGATAATTCTTTCGATTGCGTGTTCTATCAAACCACATGCCAAGGTATTTACTTCAGTAAATACTGGTCTTGATCCTTCAAACTTCAGTTTTTCTCTATTGAATTAATAATTTTGTGGTGTAGTTCAATTATTCCACATCTTTACGAGAACTAAACATCCCAAAATGTATGAGGTGAATTTGTTTTACGCACGGTTTTTAGTACTCCACCGTTTTGTGCCATTGGCTCGTGCGGGGACGTAAAATTATTTTTACGATAGCCATCCGTTTTATCGGCCTGATAAAAGGTCAACGGAGTATATTGTAATTTGAATTTTATTTGGCCATAAACTAAACTATTGATCACTATAAAACTGTGATCCATATTGCTTTATCCGGTGTACCGGGACCGTATTTTCAGACCAAAAGTTTACAGAAGAAAACGCTATTTCAGCTACTACTTTTTTTCTCTCCTTTATCTATCTGCGATCAGCAGGGTTGGAAAATATCATTAAAAAAAAACAAAATCACAGATTTTTTGCAAAAAATGGAAAAAAGACAGATGGATTTTTTTTGACGAAAATAATAGTAGATTATACAACAAGTGAAAAAAGAAGGAATTTAGTTCGAGGTACTATGTTGGATCCCGAGAGCAGCGAAGGATCAAAATTAGAATCCTGAGCGAAACGAGGGATACAAAGGACCGAGATGAAATTTTTTTTCACGAGTTGTGTACTCTACTTTTTACCATTGACTGCGAGAAAACATAATAGCAGTACCTACTTACACCTATAGTACCTATTTATAGTTATCAAATTTTATTATTTAGATAGGTAATCGGTAATTTAACCGTAAGAAAATAGTGAAACTATAAGTTTTCCAATGACAAAACAACCATGCTATGAGGGAAATTACATGATCAGTCTGACATCAGTCCATTTCATCAGTTTGTATAATGTATAGACTTTGAATTTTTACAGACTGAAGATCGTACCAGACTGATGGAATGGACTGATGCAAGACTGAACATCTAATCACCCTCTAATATAAAGAAAAGAACCCAAAGATAAGACACTAAAAAGAACCTAATTAATTTGGCGAGATATTTTTTTTAGAAAAGAACCCAAAGATAAGACACTAAAAAGAACCTAAATAAAATTGGCGGGATATTTTTTTAATTTAATTGTTTATCTATGGCTTTATCTATGGAATAGCTCCATACTTTCAGCACATTTTTTTTTGTACATAATTCATACGATGCGCGCTTGTTCCAAATTCAAATTATTTTTATTCACTCGGTGAATAAAATCGCTTATTATTCACTCTTATCGTTGAATTAAACGCACTTTTTAGAGTGGCGATAGTAAAAACAATATTGTGCAGTAGGTACCTACTTTAATTCTAACACAAAGTTAATTTAACATACATTTTGTGTGTCTAGCAATTACTCAGAATTAAGAATTTGAGTTTTTTTTATATAAATAGGAAAGAACAAGAGCAATTTGATTTAATAAATGATTTTTACTCAAAAAACTGATTTAAATCATGATTTAATCAAAGTGATTTAATCATGCCAACCTTGGCGATCAGCCTTTACGCCATAATAAAATTTGTTTTTTGTTTCTTTGATTTCTTTTAGTATGTATGTGTTTCTTTATCTTTTCATGTTAATCTTCAGTCTAGATACATTCCCAAGTTCTGACCTAACTGTTATTTGTTGAGGTAAGAGTAGGTACCATCAATTTTAACTGGGGGCCAGTTGGGTAGACTTAGTGGCACTGGCTATTATTCGCCATTTTACTACTATAACCTACTATAATATTACTACTAGGTTTTAGCTTTAAACTCTATTGAAATTGAGAAAATAATTGTACACCATGCAGTTATTAAGGTGATACTGTATGGTTTTTGGTTTTGCAATAACATTTTGGTTACTACCTATTTACAATACTTTATTCTCAGAACTTCGCTATCACACGATTTGTTTGTATTTGTTTGATGTACCTACCTACCTAATTTGTAACATAAGTTTTTTGTATAATCTACGAATTTATAGGTATACTTAAATTTAAACTTAAACTAAAAACAAACTTCTAAACAAAATAGTTTTACAAGAAACGTTTCTGTTTGATACTACTACTTGTTTTGTTAAATGAATGAGTTACTTCCCTAATCGCTAGATGGCGCTGTATAGTTTTGAATTGCGCTAGAGTTTGTTGGGGAGCGTAAGATAAGAAATACAAATACAAGTTGCGATTAGACCTTTTTACCATTGCCACTCGAAAAAGTGCGTTTAATTCAACGATAAGAGTGAATAAAACGCTGTTTTATTCACCGAGTGAATAAAAATATTTTGAATTTGGAACAAGCGCACATGACAAAGCCATAGAATAAAAAATTAATCCCGCCAATTTTATTTATTTAGGTTCTTTTTAAGTTCTTAGCTTTGGGTTCTTTTCTATGAAAATATCTCGCCAAATTAATTAGGTTCTTTTTAGTGTCTTATCTTTGGGTTCTTTTCTTTATATTAAACGGAGATTAGATGTTCAATCTTGCATCAGTCCATTCCATCAGTCTGGTACGATCTTCAGTCTGTAAAAATTCAAAGTCTATACAAACTGATGAAATGGACTGATGTCAGACTGATCATGTAATTTCCCTCATAGCATGGTTGTTTTCTGTCATTGAAAAACTTATAGTTTCACTATTTTCTAATGGTTAAATTACCGATTACCTATCTAAATAATTAAATTTGATAACTATAAATAGGTACTATAGGTGTAAGTAGGTACTGCTAATTATGTTTTCTCGCAGTCAATGGTAAAAAGTAGAGTACACAACTCGTGAAAAAAAATTTCATCTCGGTCCTTTGTATCCCTCGTTTCGCTCAGGATTCTACTTTTGAATCCCTCGCTACTCTCGGGATTCAACTCTAGAATCCTTCGCTGCTCTCGGGATCCAACATAGTACCTCGAACTAAATTCCTTCTTTTTTCACTTGTTGCATAATCTACTATTTTGTAATTAATAATACATTTTTGGATAGTGTTTCAAACGAAATGCTTTATTACCAAAGACTTTATTACACACAGACTATACAACAACACAACGGCTATAAGTATAAAGTAAATAAATGATAGTTGTTGGTAGGTTTCTTAATTATTTGTCATTTTTATTATTTGAAAATATAAGTTGTTTAGTTTAATGGTCCCTATCTATCTTCCATATTTTATTCAGCTTTAGTGGTTTTTTAAAACGTGTATAGCTAACAAAGTCTAGCTGAGCCCAGCGGATCTCATCTCTGATGCGCTGAAATAAAATAAACGAGCGACGTTAAATGTACAAACAGAGGGAAGGCTAACAAATAGTATGGGTTAATGCGAACGCTTGCTAAAGAGGATTCCTTAATTAATACACATTGTGAGCCGCGGCTTATCTCTTAACATGTAGCTCTAATAGCGGATATTTGACAGTCCATTAGAAATAGATTAGATGACAATTTGATTCGGGAAATCGTTAGTGAGATAGAAAGAGATGGGTCGATCGTTAACATTTTGGTATTTTGAAGGTAAAGTATGTTTATGAGTGTAAAAAAATCTTTATTATATTACTAGCGGCCGCCCGCGGTTTCACCCGCGTGGTTCCCGTTCCCGTGCGAATATCGGGATGAAAAGTATTTTATGTTTTAATCTAAGCTATCTACTATCTGTGTGCCAAATTTCAACCAAATCCGTTCAGTAGGTTTTGCGTGATTGAGGAACAAACATCTAAACATCCAAACCCACAAACTTTCACATCCTACTAATATTATAAACTAGCGGCCGCCCGCGGTTTCACCCGCGTGGTTCCCGTTCCCGTGGGAAAATCGAGATAAAAATTATCCTATGTTTTAATCTAGGTTATCTACAATATGTGTGCATAATTTCAACCAAATCCATTCAGTAGTTTTTGCGTGATTGAGGAACAAACATCCAAACCCACAAACTTTCACATCCTACTAATATTATAAATGTGAAAGTTTGTGGGTTTGGATGTTTAGATGTTTTGATGTTTGTTCCTCAATCACGCAAAAACTACTGAACGGATTTGGTTGAAATTGGGTACACAGATAGAAGATAGCCTAGATTAAAACATAGAATACTTTTTATCCCGATATTCCCACGGGAACGGGAACCATGCGGGTGAAACCGCGGGCTGCCGCTAGTTAATAATATGAGTAGGATCGATGAGGCTAATATGATGATGATGATGAATTTGTATGAAGTAGAAATTATGCCTAAGTTTAGTTATGGATTGTGTTTTTTCTAAATAATATTAGGAACGCTAGTACTTATACTATGCTGTAGGAACCTAATTTGTGAAGGAGTAATGTGATAGGTAAGTACTAATTTTTGACACTCTACTTATAAAACATAGTCAAGCTTAGAATTATAACAACGGCATTCTATTGGGGCTAAATAAATACAGAAAATATAGTTAGGTACAACTTTTGATGGGTACTGAGCTCTTACCTATTTATTGCTTGAGGATAAGTAAGATTACTTAAATTGACTAAAGGAAAAGACATAATTGGTGTCGAATTGGTTTTTACGAATAACCTTAAGAACAATGACCAGTATGATAGCAGTAACACAGAAGAAAAATCACTTCTATTTACTATTTAAAATACAAATGAAACAACACCCGACAAACAAAACGCCGCAAAGCTTAACACCACTCATTACTTAACTTAATCGCTCCCATTAACAAAGAGAAAGGTTTCCCTCGCCATAATCGCCACATTGTTACCGTATTAAAAATCTGCAGAATACCCGAAGTAAATACTTCAATTAATAGTCGAGTGACTTTAAACTGGATTAGGAGCCAAAACTCCCGAGCTGGGGATTGCGGAGATTAACGAAGATACTGGAGACAACATCGAGTATTACCGCCGTAAGGCGATTAACCGACTCGCCGACTACAATAGATGCTTAATGATATTGATATTCAACAAATTATTCTATGTTCTAATGTTAAGCGGTTGGGCGGATTAAAATTTGGATACCCTTAGAGAGTGTTGAAAAATGCGCATCAGTAACCACATTAAATAATTTGTTAAGAAGATTATACGTAAAATGGTTATATAGTATCGTGCATTGTTCAGGCATTGGCTACTCATTCGCAGGTAGGACATGCATAAATGTTCCAAAATAATAGAACGGTGGTTTCACATTCAAAGTCTTATGTCAGAGCTAAAACACACAGGCTGCGTTGCGGTCATGCGATCTGATCTTAGATCGCTGCGATGTATGGGATCGGAACGCACTGGTTGGCTGGTTGTGTTCCCATCCAATACAATGCATAGATCGCAGCGATCTGACGAATGTCAAGAGAGTCACCGGAAGAAACGTCCTTGGACATCTCGAGTTTGCAAGATATCTTTCTTTCGACGTAAATTTTAACGGTTGCTACTAGAGAAAGTAGCATATGTTCTATATACAATGAATGTATTTTTTAAGTAGGTAAGTTGTTTCAAACAAGAAATTACATTTTACAAAGTGGTTGAGTAATATCATCAAATTGATTTTGCTGATGATTATTAAAACACATTTTAGTATTGGTAGAGATCTGAATATAGATATTAGTATTTATGTAGGAGTGATTTCTAAATATACGCGTGATGAATTTACAGATATAGATTTACTACCAAGGCGTTTATATGCAAGTTCTAAAAACTAAATAAAGCAACAATAAAATTAAGCCTATGAAATCCATTCTAATAATAAGTACCAAATAAAACTTACCATTAAGTAAGATACCTTACATTATCAGAGTCCACAGTCCACGTGAAACATTTCATCGGCAGTTGTTAGCAATACTTTTACAGTATGATTCGGGAGCTCTCAGCTGGATATTAATATCTACTAGGAATTGCCGTTTAGCTGGGCCGTAAGTTAACAAAGCCTATACCATTAAGAGAACTGAACTGGATGAGTTTAAAAATCTTTTGTAATAACACCGAATTAGTTTGGGAGATCTTGTAAGTAAATTTCTTTACTGTAATAGATTAGGGTTGTGTTTTGTGAATCTTTTGCGTAAACGAATGCTAATTCAGTTCAGTTGACAGCCTAACTCAAACAGTATAGGCTTTGTAAATTCGCAGCCAGGTCTGTCTCCAGCGGTTTGTTCAATTAAGGGAACAACTATCGGCTTTGGGTCTCTGTCTGCAAATTGCGGCCTCTATCTTTTTTGTACGCTTAGTGAATTCAAACTTATACGTTTGCCTAATTTTTGTGAAGAATGTTCGGTAGGTAGGTACAACAAAATTTAAGTGGTGAATGTCGACGATATTTAAATAACTAGTACGTAAGTATGTTTTTTGATGCTTGCTTTGCTTGCTCTATCTTATGGTTGCATAATATACAGGGTGTCCCAAAACTTTACTTTGCCGCACGGAGGGAAAGTATCTTAAATATTGAACATAGGAAATTTTACTGAAAGAAGACTTCATTTTGATTTTTAAAATAATTGGAACTGCATTCAAAGATTTTTGAAAAGTCGCATGTCTTAACCAGGAATCGAACCCATCAAATTAGAAAAAAAAACCGGCCAAGTGCGTGTCGGGCCACGCGCAGTAGGGTTCCGTAGTTATCGTATACAATACCATATTGAATACCACTATCATTTTTCGTATGCAAAAATAACTTTGTTTTTTATAGTGTTTGTATGAGTGACAAAGTTATATTTGCGGTTTTGGAAAATGTGATATATCTCTAAAAATTATCACTATATCTCGTTCAAACTAATTTTCGTTGAAAGTATTTATTACGATCTGCAGCAGAAATTTTTTTTAGATTTTTTACTTTCTTATTTTAAACGTTCAAGGGGGGGGGGGGGGGGGGGGACGACACTCATTTTACCACTTTGGCAGTGTATATCTTTCAAACGGTTGACTTTGAGAAAAAGGAACAGTTTTTCAGTTTTAGTTTCATGTATGGGGAGCCCTCCTTAATCTTTTATTTTTTTTTATTTTTATGTGAAAACCTTAAAGCGGTTCACAGAATACATCTACCTACCAAGTTTCACTTGTGTAATCCTAATACTTTCGGAATAAAATGGCTGTGACATACGGACGGACAGACAGACGGACGGACAGACAGACATGACGAATCTATAAGGGTTCCGTTTTTAGCCATTTTGGCTACGGAACCCTAAAAACAACCTTTTATTTTTACGATACCAATCGAAAGACTTACGCATTAGGTTTATTTTTTGTTAAGTAACAAAGCATCTTAAATGAAAGGAAGACCATGAAATTTAACATTTAAATTTTAAGTATTACGTATTGTATCAATTTGTATGGGAATGAATGCCATTTTTAAAAAAAATCTTTGAATGCAGATCATATTTTTTTTAAATCAAAACGAAGTCTTCTTTCAGTAAAATTTCCTATCTTCAATATTTAAGGTACTTTCCCTCCATGTGGCAAAGTTTTGGGACACCCTGTATAAGACTGAAACTGCCTACTGAAACCACATCACAATGTTTTTTGTCCTTGCATTAGTGCATACCAACGGCATAAGTAATTTTCAATGGATTTTATTAAAATAATTGTTTTCTCTTTTTTTATTGTAAATAACACGTAAGTTTAAAAAACACGCAAAGAGCAGGTGTTTTTGAATCGAAATCATCACAGGTTTAAACAGTGGAATCAAGTATATAAAACCAGGAGGTGGTCTAGCTCCGATAATGCCCCGTACGGATTATCCCCGTACCGATTAGACCCGGGGATTATTCGAGCTGATAGACCAACGCTCGATAGTTTGCTCTAGATTAGATGTCTGCTTTACTGGGTCAATTAGACGTTCGAGCACAAAAAGTATTTGCTTCTTTAGTACTAAATCTATGGGCCAAATTGGGTCAAATAAGCTAGTTTCTGTAATTTTTACCAAAGTGCTTGCCTCAGTTTCAATTTGGTAATGCAGAGCTTATGTTACTTATTTAATAAAGCAATATTTAATCAGATACTAACTCAAAATATTTCAATTTAATTTTTATGAGCAACCAAAACTTTTGAGGTAAGTATCATTTTGTTATCTACGATGTTTTCTGTCAATCTTTTCATATTATTTAATGTGTTCACATTTCACATTATATTTTCAAGCTATTTATATTGAAAATATATCGTAAAAGGAATATATAAATGCACTTTAAAAATAATGTAACACACTTCAAAATGTTTAGCTTCGAAATTTATTGAATGAACTATAAAAATAATAGTTTCCGCTATAAATATGCTAAGCTTTAAAATTAATACTTTGCACTATACAATTTAATTGCTTAGCTTTAAAATTAATACTTTGCATCTTACAAATTAATTTTATAACTTTAGCACTGGTAAACAGACGTCTAGGTGCGATGACGAGCGGGCGCAGCGACAGAGGAGCCCAAGAGAAGGTTAGGTTCCATTGTGACCAACAACGCCAGAACCGACCTGATGGTGTATATGTATATGCATTATGCCACAAGTTGTTTTCATCTTTCCATCTCATTTTAACAGTGGTCAGTTTGACATGGTTGGACAGAAACTAAATGGTTTCGGAGTTGGGACCAATGGTTGGGGTTGGGACACAGTTAAAGTGCAAACCATTATTTTTGTAGTGATAATATTAAATTATAGATCTATTATTATTTTAAACTGCAAACCATTATTTTTGTAGTGATCATATTAAATTATAGGTCAATTATTATTTTAAAGTGTTGATATACAATTTTATGGCTGTCTTCATCAAATTTAAAGTGCTATTAAATGCATCCCTTATTAAAAGCAGTGATTGCTTTAATAAATTTTAACGTTATTAATGCAAACTTGGTTTTATTAAATTATTGTTATTCAAATATGTTTAAGCTATTTAAATTTCAGAAATTCTAATATCCGTGTTTGGCAGAATTTAATACAATTTCTCAAACAAACAATACTATGGAAAATTGTATTATCCTTGTTTTGTGAGTAGCAAGGAATAATGCTCAACGAAGCGTTTTGCAATAAAGAACTTTATGAACTGTTTAACGATAATGCGAAATAAAAAATGAATGCAGTTATATCAGAATATATGATTATAACACAAGGTATTTATCATTTGCTATGTGTTAAGTCTACTACTATAGCGACCACCCGCGAATTCGTCTGCGTGGTCAGTTAATTCTCTTTCCTTCGGGAACAGTACTTTTTTTCGAATGAAAGGTACCCTATGTCCTTCTCTGTGCCCCTGATAACGTGTACCCACCATAAACATTTTCATGTAAAACTGGCAGCTTGGCTCTACATGAGGTCTGATAATAATTTTTTGACAGTGCGAGCCTATAGCCTTATGGTAATAGGCTCGCACTGTAAAAAATATCAGACCTCATGTAGAGCCATGCTTCTAACTCTACACGATTGTATAGAATAAGGTTCAACATAAAGTAAATTGAATGACGAATTGCGTCCGACTATCGTGATTCTTTTTTGTAATAGGCCCTCCGGCCTCATGTGGCTGCGCGCGAGGCATTTGCCAAAACATCAAAACTAGGATATGCATGTTGGAAACATTTAAAATTAACTTGATATAAACTATGCTTATAAAAGCTGTATGACAGCTGTCATTGTCATTTGATGTAAAATCCTCCTCTTCTCAATATAGCTTCAAGTTGGATGCACGCTTTTTATTTCCGGACCTCATTTCTCTTCAATGCATACGTAACTAGGTTCTCAGTTCAAAAGTTTTTTTTTATCCACAACGGGTTAGTGCTTGGCCTTCACCTCACCTGATGTTAAGTGACGATAAGGCCGAAGGTGGAAGCACACTTCACCCGGAATCTTCATCACTGAGGAACTGGTTATCTTACTGCCGGAACACAACTTAGGTACGATGGTGGGAGCCAGCGAGGCAGACTCGAAATAAGCCCTACCGCCAACCAAATCAAGTATAAATTGTAGGTACCCCACTTGGGAATCGAATCCGGGACTTCTGCATCTTACACGGGTGGGCGGACCACTAGGACCACAGAGGCGGTTAAAAAGTAACTTCAAAGATTTGGCTCCCATTTCCAGTTACTCACAGACAACAAATAAAGCTATCACGAAATGCTTACCTACAAAATTTATGAACTTAGGCTGGCCCAAGACCCAGCGGTTTCATTTCTTTGCTTTGCTGAGGAGCGTTCAGAACCTACGCTCCGAGTGCAACTTTATGCTCTAATGGGGCGTTCCAAACATTAGTGCGTGACATTTGGGTGACACAAGTTTCCCGTTCCAACCCTCAAAGAGCGTTGCAAGATTTTAACCATCAAAATCAGTCGTTGTAAAACGCTCTGACGTTTATCTGTACAAAAATTGTTAATGTCATTTGACATTGTTTTGTATTTTGGTGTTTTTGTGTCTAAGTTTCAAAAAGTTCATGGTTGCTCCTCAAAAAACAGATTTTATTTGATTTCGTGTATACCGTATTCTAAAAGGAAAACGAAGACTTTGTATTACTAATGACATCTAAAGTTAAAACAACAAAAACAACCAAACAACCGCACTCTTAAACCTCGGAACCCTGTTCTAGTAGAACAGCAAAGCAAAGAAATTAAGTCGGTAGGTCTGGGGCCAGCCTTAGCATAGGACGCGATAAGGTTTAAAATGAAAAGGAGAATTTGTTATTGGATTGGTTAATATGCTGGTGATTGTACAATGTGAAGATTGGCCTTTGGTCCTTGCGATAGAACTACCCTCGTTTGTAACGTAATCGGCCTCCAAACAGCAGCGTACATTTGGTACAATGTCGTTATTACGAGAGGTTTCGGCTGAATTGTTGACATTAGGAAAACAGCGGGAATATTTGTTGTATGAGAAGGCCTTTTTTACTGTTATGGTTTTAGATATTATTGTCTTTTTTGCATCTGAGGACCTAATTTTTTAACGGTAGATATTTAACGTTAGGAAGATGAAGAGATGTCAGTTATGTCTCGACTGATGTGATTGCCTAATGGCGTCTAAAAAAGTACCTTACAATTTTCAAATTTATGAAAAATGTTTTAACTTTCATAAACATAATAATATTATCAAAGGCAACTTACATTACGACTAGTGCCTACTGAGATAATAATTAAAAAGTCCATGTCCATGTCCATCAGTCATTTTTAATGTCCCCACTGCTGGGGCACAGGCCTTCCTTATGGGTGGTAAGGAGGATGGGCCATAACCCACCACGCGGGCCCAATGCGGATTGGTGGGTGTTAACGACTGCAAATGCAGCCGGGTCAAACGGCTTAACGTGCCTTCCGAAGCACGGAGGAGCTCGAGATAATAAATTTTTGGTCACCCATCCCATGACCGACCCTTGCGAACGTTGCTTAACCGCCACAATCGTTGGGCCAGGCACTAAACCACTGCGCCACCGAGCTTCTCGAATTAAAAAGTAATCATTGTAATTATTTGTAATACTTATTATTACAAAATAGTGCGCCATTTTACCACATTGCTTCGAGTAAAATACCTACCTACTGATTAGCCGTTTATCTCATTACCATTACCGAAAGAAAGAGCCATCAACATATAAAGAAGTTTCTTCTAATCTCCGTGTCAAGTGATCTCATTTCAGGCAACACGAGTTGGTGGCAAATGAACTCGACCTTTTTAGGGCCCAAAGGGTAAGTACGGAATGAACACTACATACTAAATACCGTAGACTGTACTTACTGGAAGTGGCAAGAGACTAATCAGCGGTGCGCTTGCTGCGAGCCAAAATAAAGACTCGTTTCCGCAAAACACCGCACGGGGATTAATTATTGTTCCGATTTTGTACGGGCAACACGGGAATATTTGCGGGGAATAGAAAAATCTGTTTGTACAACGAATGAGTTTAAAGCGCTTTGTGCTAGTTCGTAATTAGAGTGTTTTCAGCGTTATTTGTAATTCTTTTTCGTTTACATTTTGGACAATAGTACATTATGATGAATTTAAAAGGAAAACTATCACTGCTACTGCTAGGCGGGCTTTACAAGTTGACGAGTATGTCGATCAACGGAAAAGTTTACGTAGGTACAGATTTTACTGAATAGTTAGGTATTATACTTAGTCATAGTCGTTAGTAGTGTAAAACCGAAAGTAAATATAACTTTATAGCCATATAGTAAGCTAAATGAGGTTACTACGAAACCCTATACTGCGCGTGGCTCGACACGCACTTGGCCGGTCTTTTAATTATTAATATTTTTATTTCAAGTAAGTATTTTTTTTTTTATTACTGAAAATAACTTAGCAATATTTAAATAGTTTATATTTTTTTGTTTAATCCAGTTCTTTTGGTAAGTCGCCACGTTAATAGAATATGTGTCTCTTCCAGACCCTTCCAGAACATTCTACATGTGCTTGTTTCAAGGTATTAGTGCGAACACCATACGACGTCGTGTCGA
Organism: Agriphila tristella; assembly: GCA_928269145.1. Taxonomy (NCBI): domain Eukaryota; kingdom Metazoa; phylum Arthropoda; class Insecta; order Lepidoptera; family Crambidae; genus Agriphila; species Agriphila tristella. The sequence continues at coordinate 49,706,833 of OV743431.1, read as the reverse complement.
GAATTGCCACAATCAAAGGCTGCGTCAAACCCTAAAGGAATTTACTTCATTCGTCATTCCGTCCGATTCATTCCTAACTGGAGGGAATGAGAGGGTGTTTCTCATAACGTTAGGAAGGTTTACGGCAGCTATTCTGATCGTATTTGGGGATAATTTTGATCAGTATATTCAGATAAAGTGTGGCGACAAAAGATATGTCGAGGAAAAAGAAGTAAACGAGAGAACGTAATGGATTATACTCAAATTAGCGAATTGAGTGTCAATAATATAATATAAATTATGCACATGCATGTACGTGTTCACGTGTCGAAAAAAAATACGTAAAGAACAAACTACTTTAAAACACAACCTATTTTACACTGGAATTGTTAATCTACTTAAAAAGTAGGTAGGCAGGTACCTCCATTCTACTGTAACTAAAGCATTGCTGTAGCGAGTAAAATTTTATTAATTTTAAAAGAACTAGCAACTTGAGAGTGTAAGAAAAAACGGTAAGAGCTTCAGAAATATAGTATTCAAGAACTAAAGTTGAAAAAAATATTGTTCATAATTTTTTACGTAACCCAGCGACTGTAACATTGAAAAGAACAACATAATATCTGCCAACAAAAAATACTGAATAGAGATTTAGCAAAACAAGATAACTCTGCCACGGACCCCAGTGATTACAAGATTTGTATGCCGATGGCTGCTCTGAGATTGCAAGAGGGGAAATAAAATAAGGTTTTATATCTTGTCTAAGATAATTCTGCAGCTGGTAAACTCTCCTACCTCAATTTAGAACAGGAAAAGATTTTTGAGTGGGTGAAAATGCCGCTTTGTAGACAATCTAGAGTCACAGTTTTAGCTGAACCTCTTAAAATAAATTGGGATATCCTTAATGGAGCTCTTTGTCAGCCATCTCAGTAATTTTATCGGTCGTTCGGATCGACGGTTAGCTTGCAATTGATTATTTCAATCTTCATACGATTTTTGTCAGAGATATCATATAATGTCTTTCCGGAAAAGAAAGATTTCTTCATTTATCTGTAATTGAGTTTATGGTTCAAACTTTTTCCTTCTGTATTTAGCACTTCAACAAAAGAAACTGAGGAATTAATTCTCAATAAATATGTAGTTATGTTTTGAAAGAATGATATATTATATTACATAAATTGTTATTAATCCTTATCCTTACTAATATAATAAATGCGAAAGTCCGTTTGTTTGTTTGTTATGCCTTCACGTCTTAACTACTAAACCGATTATCATGAAATTTTACATACACATTGCCAGGGGTACAGAGAAGGATATAATGTAACTTTCATCCCGAAAAAAGTACAGACAAAGTCGCGGGTGGCCACTAGTAATTAATACGTCTGCTATTTCCTATACTTACTCCAATAGTTTCATTAGTTCGCAAAACTACACTAGTGAAAAACTACATAATAGAATGTTGCCTGATGATCAGTCCCTTCCAATTGGAGGAGGGAGGGAATGTGGTCAAGAAGCCGTAGTGAGTGATTAAGGAGGACAAATGAGGACAGAAACTCCGGCACTCTAATGAAAGCGGGAATTAGACAAACGTCTGGATAACTGGGTAGATTAGTACCTTGGAAGTGTTGCACTGCAGGGAAATAATATGAAATTGAGAGTTAATTTCACCAATTGGCAAAAATTCCCGTTTTTAACCGACTTCCAAAAAGGAGGAGGTTCTCTGTTCGTCTGCATATATTTTGTGTTTGTACACCGATTACTCGGAAACGGCTTGACCGATTGAAATGATTCAAACGTTACAATTGTAACGTTTAACATTAGGTAAACTCCAAAGTCGGTCCCATTTTTTAAAATTTGGGAATCGGTTCAGTACTTTTCAAGTAATCTTGAAAAAAGCACGAAAATAATATGATTTTGTGTGAATTACCTCGATGATAATGGTCGTATTACTTCTTTGTTTATGAACTGAATAAGATAATTATTTTTTGTTGTAAGAGGGATATCTGTGTAGTTCTTTAACCGACTTAAAAAAGGAGGTTCTCAGTTTGACCCGTATGTATGTATGTTTCTTCGCAATTATCTCACGTTTGGCTGAGCCGATTTTATTAAATAATATACCTACACTAAAAATAAAAAATAAAATTGTTTAAAAAAAACAAAAACCGACTTAAAAAAAACCTACTGCTGGAGTACAGATTCCTTTTTTTATTCTAAAAGCCCCACCCGACTTCAATAGACGTGTTTATATTATTACGAATATTATTTCTTACTTTTTAGAGGTAGGTTTTTTGAAGTCTGTTTTTTGTTTTTTTTAAACACTATCAACGCTCTATCAACTCTTCGTAATAAATCCTTATAGGTAGTTAGTTTTGCCTTTAAAAGTTTCTATCATGCGAATGCGAACATTAAAAGCCTACAATCAAGAATTGTTATGTACAATAAAATTGCTGATTTCGTATTTCGATGTCCACCCAATCCACCGTTTAATTAGGGTCGTCACCATTGCGCCCGCTGTCCTCTTTAATCACTCAGGGTCCACCCGACACGTCACTCACACTAATTTCGGGTTGGCTGATCTAATTAGCAAGGTCAATAAGTATTGGATTTGGAAAAAAATATCAGATTTAAGTTTGGGAACACTTTAACGTTGATTATAATAACATTGTTTGAAATTATAATTGCTCAAAAAGTAACATTATTTCATATGGTTATATAGTAATTATTTATATGATGAAAGTAGTCATAATTAACAAAATTGACAATAATATTGTTATTGCATTGAATTGAATACAGCAATCCTACTACATATGTTATTTTTTTTACCATTGCCACTCGAAAAAGGGCGTTTAATTCAACGATAAGAGTGAATAAAACGCTGTTTTATTCACCGAGTGAATAAAATTATTTTGAATTTGGAACAAGCGCTCACCGTAGGAATTATGTACAAAAAAAAACGTGCTGAAAGTATGGAGCTATTCCATAGATAAAGCCATAGTTATACAATTAAATAAAAAAAATATCCCGCCAATTTTATTTAGGTTCTTTTTAGTGTATGGGTTCTTTTCTAAAAAAATATCTCGCCAAATTAATAAGGTTCCTTTAGTGTCTTATCATTGGGTTTTTTTCTTTATATTAGAGGAAGATTAGATGTTCAGTCTTGCATCAGTCCATTCCATCAGTCTGGTACGATCTACAGTCTGTGAAAAATCAAAGTCTATAAAAACTGATGAAATGGACTGATTTCAGACTGATCATGTAATTTTCCTCATAGCATGATTGTTTTATGTCATTGGAAAACTTATAGTTTCACAATTTTTACCGACTTCAAAGGGAGGGAGGTACTCAATTCGACCCTTTTTTTTTGTACCCGTATACCTAGACCCTTTCTTATTGAAAATAAGAATTCAATAATTAATATGTTATTATATTACCTATTTGAATTTTACTGTTTTTTGTCATTTTTAGTTGCGGATGACGTTGATGTGTATGTTAATTTGACAAGGTTCCAGCGCATTACCAATTGACGGATATAGTAACTATAAATAGGTACAATAGGTGTAAGTAGGTAGTGCTATTATGTTTTCTCGCAGTCAACGGTAAAAAGTAGAGTACACAACTCGTGAAAAAAAAATTCATCTCGGTCCTTTGTATCCCTCGTTTCGCTCTGGATTCTACTTTTGAATCCCTCGCTACGAACTAAATTCCATCTTTTTTCACTTGTTGTATAATCTACTATTTTACTCTATTAGTAAAGGGAAACCTACAGCATACGAAGAAGTCATTTTATTCCTTTTTTTTCTCAGATAAATAAAAAAAAACCATATTCTTTGAAATAAATTACTTTTACGGATTACAATGCGTATATTATTAAAAGTGTTGTTTTGAAATTGCTTTTTTGGTTTTATTGGTTTGTTGATTTGACGTTTCAGCACTTTCCAGGGGCCGTAGTCACGCGATTGAACCTTAAAACCAAACCAAATTAATTTAAAACAACACGGTCCCCTAGCATGACTACCGAAATATGATATGACATAGCGATTTATAACGTTCATCTGTCAAAAGACAATATACAGGGTAATTTTGCGACCCCTTTACAAAATCAAATAATAGTTCAAAGAAGTAATAAAAAAAAATTAGGTGAGATAATTATAAATTATTTCTTTTTAAATTCACAGTTTTCAACCACTTTTTATATCCTAAAAATCTAGGCGCGCACGCTCACCGTCACGAACGGGACGCGAGCGGGGGAAGGCCAGTGGCGGGAGGGGGGCTCGCGCGGCTCGACCGTGCGACGCGCTAACGGTGACAACAATTTCAATTTGTGTAGGGAAAAGTTTGGGGTAAAAATGTAAAAAAAATATATTTGTTTTTCTTCATAAATTGATTGTACTGCTGTTATAGAATGACCTGACAAAGTTTGAAAAGGGGTCCAAAAATGACCCTGTAGAATTTGATAGTCGAGTGTCGATAAAACGCTATATCACGCGATATAATATCATGTTTCGGTGGTCATCTGCAGCATATAGGCGTTATAATCCGTAAAAATGTTTCATTTCAATTAACAATACGTGCGGAAATCTAAAAATGATGAAAAAAAAAATGATGAAAAACCATAATCTATATCATTTCATCCTATACCATTTTAATCCATACTACTACATCTGTGGAAACCTTAAAAATGTTTTGATAAGCTCCAAAGAGTAGTTGGGAGGAACTTGAATGGCAACAAATAGGAGAGAATCCGGGCTTATTCACAAATCCTGCTGACTGCGCCACTGTACTTTATTTATAGTATCGAGGAAGAACGATATTGAAACAAATCGTTTGCGAGTGTATTGACTATAGCAGCGGTTCCCGAATTCTTTTGGCTACAGAACCCTTTTTTGTTTACCGTTTTTGGGCGGAAGCCTAGCTCAAGTAAGAAGTAAACTAACCGTAGCATTGTTCTTTTTACGTGAAATTATATCATGCTAAGGCTGTTTGGCTTGGTGTTCGCATCTTGTATGTTTAGTTTGACTTTAAAAGAAGGATTTTTAATATTAAAATTGTTTATTTAGTTAAACAAAAAGATATTTACCTACTTGTTTAATAATTTGTCAGAAATAAATCTCTGTTGATACTTATTATTGACATCAAATGTGATAAAAATAACAAAAGTATTTTAACTAACACTATCTTTATATTTTATTTTTCCTATTACAAAATTATTTCAGTTCAATAGAACCTTTTTTAAGTGACCAAAATCCACGTTTCTTTTTAACTTTAGACCTAATTCAGTAATTTAGACTTACCAAAGATATATTAATACCTTTTTAATGTCGATCCTCGGAATACGTCTGCAGTTGCCACCGCATTGCAGCAGGGCGGATTATCAGTCTCGACTTTTTCAATTAACTGGCCAAAATGCCTCGAAAGTGCTTCGAAGATATATTTATTTATTTCGAAAAAGGAGAAATAAAAAGCTTCAGTATGGCAGTTAATCATTCATCGCTTTTAGAGCGTGGCATTATGAGAAAAGAAAAAAGTTAGAAAAGAATGGGTAATAAATATATTTTTGGACGGATCTTTAGACATATCCCCCTTATTTTAAAATATGGACTAGAAAGTTAAATAGATAGTTTTACTTTAAACTGTCACTTTGATTTGACAAAAGGTAGGTAAAACATTAAAAGGGGAATAAGTATTTAAGAAGATAACAAGTTTATTTAACCGTGTTTTTAATCTAATAAAATGCAACGCGAAAGTTTAAAAGTATAGGTATAAGTTTACCAAAGTAAAAAAATGTTTAGTTAAAGTCTACGTCGACTCAATAATATTATTAAACTCGAAACTAAAGTAACCGGTGTCCTTATTAAAATCCAATACAGTTGTAACAATGATACTCTGCTGTTGTCTTCAGAAATCCAGTAAATATATGATATCAAAGTTTATCTATAACTTTGAATACGATTTTCTGTATTGGAGAAAAGACATAATATTGTCGTTTCCATGGTGAAATTAATATGCCTCGGAAATTGTAGCAGGTTTTCATTAGGCAAAAGGAGTGAGATGGGATGATATAACTCGCTTGTATGAACGGCAATTTTGGATGACACAAAAACTCTCATTGTTTAGCAGTCTAGCTAGAGAGACATGACCATCAGCCATTTTTTTAATGTCCTCACTGCTGGGCACAGGCCTTCCTTATGGGTGGATAAGGTGGATGGGCCATTACCCACCACGCGGGCCCAATGCGGATTGGAGGGTGTTAACGACTGCAAATGTAGCTGGGACCAACGATTTAACGTGCCTTCAGAAGCACGGAGGAGCTCGAAATAATATATTTTTAGTCACCCATCCCATGAACGACCCTTGCGAACATTGAAATCGCTGGGCCAGGCGCTATACCACTGCGCCACCGAGCTCCTACATAGACAGACTTACAATAATCAAATATATGTCGAGATGAGGTATATAACTACGTGAAACTTTAGGGCCAGCTACTGTTTGTTTGATTTATTTCATAACATCTGTTTCATTTTTAAATTAAACCAGAAGATCCAATGATAGATTATGAAACAGTCGTAAGCAAAGATAATCATCTTATTTACAAAATTAGTCCGTTTTAAAAACGTGTTTTTTTAAAAAGATTTTTTTCAGTAAATTAGTATTTTCTGCTTTTTAGTTAACAAGCTAAGACTAAAAATATACCATCTCCTATCGGAGCACTCGTCAAGACGATTTAAACGAGCCCAATCTCGATGGGGTTGCATGGTTTTAATACAGAGTCCCAGTGGCCTTCTGCCGGCTCCATCAGCAGACCCTGGAAACTATTTCCCAACAAAGTACTCGTCAAGTCGATTTAAACGAGCCCAAACTCGATGGGGTTGCATGGTTTTATTCTAGAGTTTCTATGGCTTTCCTCCGGCTCCATCATCAGATCCTCGGACACTATTTCCCATCAAAGTACTCGTCAAGATGATTCAAACGAGCCCAAACTCGATGTGGTTCCATGGTTTTATTACCGAGTTCCATTGGCCTTCTTCCGGCTCCATCATCAGACCCTGGACACTATTTCCCAACAAAGAACTCGTCATGACGATTCAAACGAGTCCAATCTCGATGGGGTAGCGTGGTTTTATTAAAGAGTTCCTGTGTCCTTCTTCCGGCTGCATCATCAGACCCTGGAAACTATTTCCCAACAAAAAACTCGTCAAGACGATTCAAACGAGCCCAAATTTGACGGGGTTGCATTATTTCAATATTGAGTTCCTATGGCATGGCCTTTCGGCTTCATCATCAAACCCTGGATCTCGTCTCCCATTAGAGTACTTGTCAAGACAATTCTAACGAGCCCAAACACGATGGGCTTGTGTGGTTTCATCATAGAGTTCCTGTGGCCTTCTTCCGGATTCATCATCAGATCAGCTCGATGACACCATAATATCGCATTGCCTTCCAGTTCTGACCTATGTTGAAAGTTTCAAGTCTCTAGCTCATCGGGAAGCTAGTATAAAATTGTTCGCAAACTTTGTGGAGAAACAGACAAACAAACGAACGAACGAACACACAAACAAGAAAGCAACCTAATAAAAACGTGTTAAAATGGTATTTTTTAATAATTAAATTAAACATAATTAATTTTTGTCTTAGCTATTACAAGCATTAGTGAATGTTAAAAAATCTACTACACCATCCGTTTTCCCAAGGCAATATTCCGTTGTTTGCCGGTACTGTTTTTTGCAGGACTGTTATCGAAACGCGTCCATTACTAACCGGGATCCTGCATAAACTCTAGGTTGCAAACAACTGGATGTTGCCTCAGTAAAGAAGCGGAAGAACTTGTAACGAGAAGAACCAACAAGGAACTCGTCAAGGGCTGCTTTTTCGTCCTGACTTAAGTAATTCGTTCATCAAATTTTATAATTACCTCAGCCCCCCTAGCATGACCAGCATAACACGACATACATCGCATGATATAGCGTTTAATCACGTTTAACTGTCAAAGGAGTTTGAAAGTTGAGTGTCGATAAAATGCTATATCACGCGATATATATCGAGTTTTGTCGGTCATGCTAGGGGGGCAGCATTAATGGAGAGGTCACTTTCCATACTATTAAGAGTTAAAAATAATTGAGTTGGTCCTTATGTTAATCACTGCAACCAGCTTCAGACGATCTCGTAGCTTAATAACTAAATTGTTGAAAATAAACTTTTAAATACATGCTACGCTTCACCGCTTTCAGACAATATAAAGCATTGAAACCACAAACTTCAAACAAATTAAAAAACAAAAACTTTATCACAAAACGGTTACGTCAGGCAGAATTCGCTACTAATTATCACCAGTGTAAACTTGTTAAATGCCCGAAGCGTTGCTTAACTCCAAGACAAAAACAGAGGCGTATTCTAAAACCGCCCAACTCTAAGGGACCTATCTCAATAGGACACCATGGTTGTACCACCAGTGGGTGATTCACTTGTCACTCACCAATGGCGGGATGTCGCAAAATTTATCTGGCTTGGTGGCGCTACTGCTGCTGGAGACCTTCGTACGGGTATTTACCCCCGATTTTCCCTTTTATTTCAAATTATATGTAAAAATGGTTAATATTAATAAATGATTATTATGGAAATCGGACAGTAAATTAATTAAAGATTGAAGAAAACTAAGATGTGTTGGAAGAAAAGTTTATATTTACGAAAATTCGCTTCCAACATCCAAAAATTGATAGCAAACACATAGAAAACAACATAACAGGTCTACATCTACACTAGCGCCAAATTAGTGCGTCGACTGGTGGACGATTTGTGAATCAGCAAAATTATCCTGCCAATGGTTGCGTAACCAAGCGCACACGGTGAGGTACTCCCGATAAATCAGTATACGTTTTGTTGGTAGCGCGACTGGTTGCGCTGCCATTGCCTGGTTTCCTAGTGAGAAAAGGCCCTAAAACTTGGCAAGAGGCAGGATCAATTTATCCATGTCAACTCGCACAGTGCAGACACCGTGAAATCTCCACTCCATTTAATTTTATAGTCTACACAAATACACGCCGATACAATTTTCTTGCTGTTGATCTTCAATGTTGTCACGTGATTTTCCATTTCTTTTATGTTCGGAAGCTAATTCGTTCACGTTCTGTTTTGTACTGTTATTTTCTGAGATTGGAAAATCTCTTAGGGTAATCGAAAGCAACAAAGTAAATATAGTACCTACATAAGATGACCTCGTGGGATGAAGTGGTACATCAGCCATTTTTAACGTCCCCACTGCTGGGGCACAGGCTTTCCTTATGGGTGGATAAGGAGGACAGGCCATAACCCACCACACGGGCCCAATGCAGATTGGTGGGTATTAACGACTGCAAATGCAGCCGGGACTAACAGCTTAACGTGCCTTCCGAAGCACGGAGGAGCTCGAGATAATTTTTTTTTGTCTTGGGGAACCAAAAATTGGGGTGGGACCTTTGCGAACGTTGCTAAACCTCCGCAATCGTTAGGCCAGGCATTGAACCGCTGCGCCACTGAGCTCCTCCTCCTCCGGAGTGGGTTGTACACCAACATTCTATCCGTTTACTATTAAAGTTTTGAAATAAGCAGTAAACTATGAAATAACGTGCCATAAGCTTGTCAATTTCATACAGTACATCAAAGTCTGTAATTTTTCTAAGTTTGCGACACGTGATTTAAGTAAAAGTATAGTTCATATTAATTAAGCTTTAAAAGTAAGCGTAGCGTTCAAACATATGCATTGGTTGCCATTTGAGGGGGGTTGTGTTTTAATACGTTCTATTCTACATATCTATATTCATTCTGTGCTTGTGTCTGATAAAGTGGGGGTTATAAACCGATTTTCATTGTTTCATTTTCAGGTTAAAAAAAATGACTTTTGTATTGTCTCATATTTGAGATTAGTGGTATCGTCGTTAAAAATAAAAATAAAATAGTCTCTCGGGTGTTGAAAATATCAAATCAACACTGCAAAACGAAACAACACAAAGCAAACTCATTCAAATATAATATGCCAAGTGTCTCATTTGAAAAAGCATTTAACACCTCGAAAATATTGCCAAAACTGGTTAACAAAACGATGGCAATTTTACCTAACTCGTTACACAACACCGAACAAAAGCGAAGCAAGAAACAAAAGAACAATCTTTGGCTCGATTCGGTGTCGGAACTGAGCCCTTATTAGCAAAAGGCACAACCCTTCGTTAGACAGAAGTGCTCTGTTTTGAGGATCCATTCAGCTATACTCGGCCATCTGTTTTTGTTGGCAAGTTATTTGGAATGATTATGTTAATTTGGAAGACTGTTCCACCAAAAAATCTTGGTTGGGTCTCCACTCAATGTTTTAAGATTTAAGATCTTATTTTAAGTGCTGCTTTAGGTACCTATCACCCGTTTTTACTAAAATTAAGAATCGTCTAAGTTTTTGCCTAACTACAACTCGACCAATATTGGGCGCATAGCAGCTGTTTATCGAGTTGCAGGATTTAGGCTATAAGTGAAAACTGGGTGTATGTCTATTTTCCGCTACACTGAAACATTTATTTGACAAAAAGAAATTTACCTGTAAGGCAGATCTCAAGTCTATATTTAACTTTGGTAAAAAAATGCTTAAACTATATTGTGTAAATATTAAACCTCAAACTTTATCGTATAAAAATTTCTAAATATACGGTTTATTGGCGCCCAACATGTGACTTCCATCAATCAACGTCAATAGATAGAGATGTCCTTTTGAAAGATATATTGTCATTTTATCGACACCTTGCCTATTCTTTCCTCTATATTTATTTTGTAATGAATTATACGAGCTTATTGGTATATTTTTGTTTATAAAAAGCGTAACTTAAATAATTTCTTTTAATGTATTTGAAGTATTGTCATCATTTTTAGATTGATTTGGTTCAACAATATGGGCTTCTTATTCATATTAAATATTACTTAGAATATGATTTCTGAGCGGTTACAGCGTTGCATGACGAATCCGACAGAATAATTTTTAGTTAACATCGAAATTTCATTCAGATTGACAAAAGGTTTGTCTACAAAGGAAATTTCAATGTTGACATTTAGATACGATATCTTTCGAGTTCATCATGCTATAGAAGCAGCGTGTCAATAAATGTAAGCTCGGTTGCTGCCCTTTTTTTTAACACGTTTTTATTAGATTGCTTTCTCGTTTGTTTGTTTGTGTGTTTTTCACCATAATTTTGGTACTTATAAAGGGGAATTGATACTTTAAAACACCAAAAAAAAAAAACAGTTTTTTCTCCAAAATTTGTAAATGATAACCCAATCCTAAACCGAACAGTGATTTAGTGATCATTTACTAACTCTGGTGGTTAGGTAATAGGCTTATGTTTAAATAATCACCATACTAACCTATAATATGGTGATTATTTAAACATAAGCTTTTGTAAAGCATGGTATCGACATAAAGTTTGCACCTTAACCACACTACAAGCTGTTATTATAGACCAATATCTACTTAAAAGGCCCACCTGCCTTAATAAATGAGATGAAATCCCTCCTTTCATGTTAGGGTCCTGTGGAATATAATACGGATGAATGACGAATTTTTGTGGTGTCAAAATTAAAGGGACGTGGATGTATTGGTTAGAATATAGTATTATTATTTCGACATCAGCTATTTTTTATGTCCCCACTGCTGAGGCACAGGCCTTCCTTATGGGTAGATTAGAGGATGGGCCATAACCCACTACGTGTACCCTATACCCCCTAGACTAGAATGCCTAACTTTGAAGAGCTCATAGCGAAAAGCGCAAAGGCTCCATTTGAACTCAGAACACAGTAGTGAATGAATGAACAAATGAATTCCCGTGACACCCGATAATTATGTTGTCCACCGTACCCGTTCAATTAAAACCGGCAATGCACAGCTCTGATCTCAATACAGCCAGCCATGTACTACACATGTGGACAGATCATTAAGTTAGCTTCGATCGCTGTCGGTGCTAGCTGGGCACATACGATGTTGCAACTGGCTTTTCTTGGTCTGAGAGAATTGTAAGAAAACTTTTCAAATAATTAACGGTTTTTATATTAAACTAACGGTATATTTGAACGGTTTTCTTGGTGTTAAAATCTCATTAATATTGCTTAAAAGTGGTTTATTTTAATATGCAGTACCTACCCTTAGTTGAGAAGTGAATAATGTAAAAAAATATGACAAGCAATCAAATTATAATTCTATAAATTAACTTTCATGTTTTGCGCCATTTTTGAGATACTTAATACAAATCTCGTAGGATTACTTACTTTTCTGGTGAAATTCAAACTGATTTGAGCGTCATATGCCTGTGTAATCGAGTTAATTAACAACAACGGCAGCATTTTAGGCGCACACTCAGTGCTAACGGCATCGGGTTGGTCCTTTGTAATTTGTCTGGTAATGTTTCGACCGCTCTCACAGCTTTGCCTGCGCCGTTCACTGAGCACGTGTGCTTTGCCCATTTAAATACGAACTCTGACTTCGACACTGACGACCACATTTACAGGTTATGGAGTTCAAATTGAGTTAATAACGCCATCTGCTAGAAAAATTAACTTGCTATAACTTGACATATTCAGAAAAAGGCAAAAAGAGTGGTTGTCAACTTAACTAGCGTCAAATTTTGTACCGAAACTAGCTAGAAAGATCATTGTCAAGGGCATAATGTAAAAAAGGAGACAAATTTTTCTCACTGACTGTGATCCTTCTTTCCCCTTCATAATGTTTCAGATATCATAAGTACTAGCTGATGATTTCATATACTTACATTCTGTTGAATTTATTTATAAATTACCTGGCGTACCCACCATACCCCGTATTGTCTTATATTATTTATGTTGGTTTCCCATTCCACCACATTCCTATGAAAGCAAACTTATCACATTTTTATAATATGAATGCTTTTGTTTGTCGTATCAGATAGGCAAAGACGATGAAGAAAGATATACCTAACTAGCTGTAACAGAACTACGACCCTTTTATTCTCCTCAATATAAATTCTTGAAAAAGATACGAAGTGGATACAAAGAAAAATAAGTTTGGTGTCTTAACTTTTCACGGAAAGAATTCAATATTCCATATTCCTTGAACGCCCGAATCAAGGTTTCTGCGGCTGATACATGTAACACCAAGTTCAGTACATTTGATTATCATATTTTTTGTTTCTCCGTTCCTTTATTTTCCCCTCGTGATTTTGGGGTACGTATATTTGCATATTGAATTCCGATATGCCACTCAAATTTATTACACCCTGGGATATATTGTATTGCATAATGTTAGTTTTGCATAGAATATTTATTTATTTTATCGTACCTATAAGGCTGTAACATCTGTATTGGAAATTATTTCGTGTACCTTTTTTGTGGATCTTTTCCTTATTTTACTGCGCTGAATGGAATATGTTACGTTACATAAAAAGAAAATAGGTCTCGCTTTTCCAACATGGAACCTACTAAATCTTAACCTTTACGGTCAACATCAGAAAAGGGTTGTAGGATTTTCTACGTATTATATACTTTGTGTTAAAAACATTAAAAAGGTTCTGGAGTAGGATATATGGCGTCTTTTGGGAAAGCTAAGTTGTTAGAAGCGAGAATAACATGACACTGTTATATAATTCAACTTTTGTTTTTAGATTTTTGATTCAATTTTGGTTTCATCTCGCTCTATGTTAGCTTGTCCAAACAATATTGTTTGTACATTCATGAACAAACAACTAATAGTGTCAAATATGTCAGAAGTGGCTACGGGCTAAAGGTTCGTTTCATTGCATCATCAAGTGTCATTTTAAGAGGTGTGTTTTAACACTGCACAATTTTGTTACTGTAGCTTCTATTTGTTAACATTTTAATAACATCGCCATTGACAATGTAAAATGGCAACTACGGCACTGAACCCAAAACACCATTGTAGTTTTTTTATGCACAACGGGATATAGTGCTTGGGCTGATGTTAAGTGACGATAAGGCCGAAGGCGGTAGCGCACTATACCCGGAATCCTCATCACTATCTTACACACACAACAATTTTTAAATTGTTGTTATGGCGTCAGACTTAGGTAAGATGGTGATAGCTAGCCAGGCGGTGAAATAAGCCCTACCACCAACCAAACCAAGTACAAATCCCTCCTGGGAATCGAACCCGGGACCTCTGCGTCTTACACGGGTGGGCGAACCACTAGACCGCAGAGGCGGTTTGATGTTTTAATGTTTCAACTTTTCGTGCTTTTTGCTTATCATCTCCCACTTATATCTTCTTAGCTTTCTTGGAACAACTACATCAATCGTTACAACCATATTTAGGTATATGCTTGCTCTCCTGAAGTAAGTTGTACGAGCTCGGAGCCTCAGTTTATCACAATGTTATGTCAGCATTGAACGATGCCCTCATATCCGCTGTGGAATGGGCGGGGTTCGAGAATGTTCCCACAGCTCTGTCTGGAATCTATGGAAGAATTAATGGCGGTATAGTGGAAGAAATTCTGAATTTGAAATGAGGTGTACCGGCTGCGGACCCTTGGGTAAGATGAGATATGGGCGATTTGAACTTGAAAGACAATCGAAAAAGGTGTTGTTCGGTTTTGAAATTATTTGAGTAGTCCTTTACATCATGCTCATCCTTACTTCCTTACTAATATTATAAATGCGACAGTCCGTTTGTTTGTTTATTTGTGTTTGTTTGTTACGCCGTCACGTCTTAACTACTCAATCGATCATCGTAAAATTTTGCATACACATTGTCAGGGGTACAGAAAAGGACATAGGGTACCTTTCATCCCCAAAAAAGGAACTGTTCCCGAGGGATAGACAAAACATTAAACACGCGGACGAAGTCGCGGACGGTCGCTAGTAATCTAATAAAACTATAATTACAAATGTATTGTGAAGAAAATAGGTTTCATTAAACGCGTACTCGAGACATTTGAGCTTATATTTTATTTATTGCATGGTACTTATTGTTTTTCATCTGCTATGTTTTTCCTCAATTTAAATTTTAGAAATGATGATGTTAACAGGGCAAAGTGCAAAGATCAAAAATACGCTTAAATATAAATTTTCCAAATGATACCCAAGGAAAGATAAATGACTTGTTTTTATTTCCGAATTGCAATGACCAAGTTGCAGCCAGCAAAACCGACGGCTATTCTGGACTCATAATAAACAACTGAGCGCACCATTTGTCTCAGGAGTACCACTTGTTTTTCACTGTCGTCCGGAATGCCACGTTTGCAACTCGCAAGCCGCTTTCGTGTAGATTTTCTTTGATTACGTACAGTGAGTTTTTTAGGTGATTCATCGTGGGCCAAACGTCCAACTGCTAGGGTGTAGGCCTTCCTTATCGATTGTTAAATCTGAATGTATTGGAAAAAGGTGATTCCAATAGAAAATAACGAGGTTTTTGCGTTTAGTATGTTTTTATTAAAAAACGGGCCCTAAACAGAAAGTAAAAGAACATAATCATAATCATTTATTATAGGATCATAACATTAGGATTAAGTTGACATGATCAAAGTTTTACAAGGCATTTTGGTGTTTTAACACCTGTTTTGTGTTTTAACCAAAACAGGTGTTAAAACTAAAGGAAAGAAGGATGGAAATTTTTATTTTTTAATTTCTGTATTGGCCGGTCGTATTATTTAACTAAGGTATTTTAGCGTTTAAAATTAAATAAATAAAAAAATTAAATAAATTTAAAAAATATTAAAAACACGACTGCCCTGCCAAAAACGAACTAAAAAGTTAAACAACAAGTGTCATTGCAGTCGGGGGACCTTATTATGGAACAATTTTTGATCAAAGAGGTCGCCCGACTGCAATGACACTTGTTGTTTAACTTTTTAGTTCGTTTTTGGCAGGGCAGTCGTGTTTTAATATTTTTTAAATTTATTTAATTTTATTTCACACATTTTAGTGACATATTATATAGTTTTGGAATGTGCTCATCAAGGCCTTTCATTTGATGCCCATATTGTAATAATAGAAGAAAAAAATTTATTTTTCACATTTGAAAATGGCGTCGTACAGTCGCCATATTGATTTTTTCTAAAAAAAATATAGCCAGTGTCACTCGGAATGCTGTAAGGATTCTAACGATACCCCATTTATCCAAATCAGTTCAGGCATTTAGAAGTTATGGTGGAATAAAGAAACTCACATACCCACAAACATACATGAACCCTGAACACATAACACTCTTTTTGCTTTGGGCAGTCGTGTAACAAGTTGACTAGTTCAATCAGTGTCAATAGATAGTGAACCCACACTGAGAAAAATTTCCTCTGCCGCACTACGTAAAATAAGGATAAAAATCGACCACTATGACGTGTGTAACCCGCTACATTACGCGTAAGTAGTCAGTCATACGTAGTCGGCATACTGACGCTCATCATGGAGCGGGTTACGTAATTTACGAGTGGTCGATTTTTGTACGTACGTACGTAGCCCGACATCCGGCTACGTACATACGTATTGCGCAAGCCGCACTGAATACTCCTGAAACTACGACTGCGGCTTACGTACGTTACTGTAGCGGGCACAGTAAATAATGGTGAGCTATACGTGTGCACCGCGGCGGCATACGTACAATACTGTGGCAGACACAGTAAAGCACGGTGAGCCGTACGTGTGTACCACGGCGGCATACGTTCGATACTGCAGCGGGCACAGTAAATAATGGTGAGCCATACGTGTGCACCGCGGCGGCATACGTACGATACTGTAGCGGGCTCAGTAAAGCACGGTGAGCCGTACGTGTGTACCACGGCGACATACGTACGATACTGTAGCGGGCACAGTAAATAATGGTGAGCCATACGTGTGCACCGCGGCGGCATACGTACGATACTGTGGCAGACACAGTAAAGCACGGTGAGCCGTACGTGTGTACCGCGACGGCATATGAACGATACTGTAGCGGGCACAGTAAATAATGGTGAGCCATACGTGTGCACCGCGGCGGCATACGTACGATACTGTGGCAGACACAGTAAAGCACGGTGAGCCGTACGTGTGTACCGCGACGGCATACGTATGATACTGTAGCGGGCACAGTAAATAATGGTGAGCCATACGTGTGCACCGCGGTGGCATACGTACGATACTGTGGCAGACACAGTAAAGCACGGTGAGCCGTACGTGTGTACCGCGACGGCATATGTACGATACTGTAGCCGGCACAGTAAATAATGGTGAGCCATACGTGTGCACCGCGGCGGCATACGTACGATACTGTGGCAGACACAGTAAAGCACGGTGAGCCGTACGTGTGTACCGCGACGGCATACGTATGATACTGTAGCGGGCACAGTAAATAATGGTGAGCCATACGTGTGCACCGCGGCGGCATACGTACGATACTGTGGCAGACACAGTAAAGCACGGTGAGCCGTACGTGTGTACCGCGACGGCATACGTATGATACTGTAGCGGGCACAGTAAATAATGGTGAGCCATACGTGTGCACCGCGGTGGCATACGTACGATACTGTGGCAGACACAGTAAAGCACGGTGAGCCGTACGTGTGTACCGCGACGGCATATGTACGATACTGTAGCCGGCACAGTAAATAATGGTGAGCCATACGTGTGCACCGCGGCGGCATACGTACGATACTGTGGCAGACACAGTAAAGCACGGTGAGTCGTACGTGTGTACCACGGCGACAACCGTACGATACTGTAGCGGGCACAGTAAATAATGGTGAGCCATACGTGTGCACCGCGGCGGCATACGTACGATACTGTGGCGGGCACAGTAAATCATGGTGCACCATACGTGTGCACCATAATGGCATACGTATGATACTGTAGCGGGCACAGTCAAGCATGGTGAGCCATACGTTTGCACCACGGCGGCATACTTACGATACTATGGCGGACACAGTCAATCATGGTGCGCCATACGTGTGCACCATGGCGGCATAGGTAGGATACTGTGGCAGGCACAGTAAAGCATGATGTGCCAGACGTATTAACTGTCGTAGTAGAGGTAAGGTACCGTTGCCGGTACAGTAAGGCATGATGAACCGTGCGTATATACTACGGCAGCATACGTACGATACTGGTGCGGGAACAGTAAAGCACGGTGAACCATACTTATGTAACACGCCAGCGTACGTACGATACTGCTGCGGGTATAGTAAGACATGGTGCACTATACGTGTTACGTATGGCACACCATGCCTTACGATACTCGCACCTGTATTTTCCTTATGCTGGCATGGTACATACAAAGGTGTTCAGATAATTAGTATGAATATTAACCAAACTCAATGAAATTTTGTAGACGCGATCGAGAAACTAATATCTAGGTCTATAGTTTATTACATTTTCGTAAAAATGTATAGTTTAAATATTGCAGGGAGTTTTTAATGAAAATATGAAAATACCACAGACCTAGGTATTACTTTCTAGACCATATCTACAAAATTTAATTGACTTTGATTGGTTAATATTCAAAATAATTATCTGAACACCTATGTATGTACGGCCAGCGTCATAAATATATATACGTTAACAAGAGCTCAAAAATATCTACACACCTCTATGTCACTGACAATAAGGTTGGTGTTTACATATTTTGACTCAATGGCTGTATTTATGTATATGAATGACACTGACTGTACCATGCCAACATAAGAAAAATACAGGTGCAATTATCGTAAGGCATAGTGTGCAATACGTAACACGTAGTGCAATAGTGCATCATGCCTTATACCCGCAACAGTATCGCATGTACTCGGGCGTGAGTCTAATTAGACACAATTGATTTTTAAGTTTCCGTTTTTCCTTTTTTTGAGGCACGGAACCCTAAAAATAAAGTATGTCTAATAGCCGTCCATCTATGTACATACTTATGGTGAATGGTATGGTGCCTTATTGTCCCACACTAGTATCATACCTTCTATTTGTCTTCTCAGCATATATATTTGTCCAATGCTGGAGATATGCTTCTCCCATGGTTTTTCTATGTCGTCCTTGTTGCGGCGTATCTGGTTGAGGTAGGCCCTGACATCTTAGGAATGGCGGTCTGCCCACGCTTCGACTTCCCGTTCATACCTCTACTATAACAGTTAATAAGTTTTATACAACATTATGCTTCTTTGTAGTATAACCTGCACTGGTTACGTAGATATCTACTTATAAATATTGGTGCGGGTACGATAAAGAATGATGTATCATTTTAAAGCTGACCAGATGTTTTAAAAACCGGCATGCGGCATTTTTCACATTTAATTTCTTTTACTGGCAATAGTTACGTATAAATAAATCACAAAGGTCGCGTCCTCATTGCAGGGTTTTTTTAAACTCTGGTCAGGCTTTATCTACTTATGTTGAACTTGTACGATATTAGTGCGGCTATTATTATTATTATTATTATTATTATGCAAAATAATTTTAAAGCAAACTTAACAGCTGCACCGATATAGCACCAAAGTCCAGACCTGTAAGTGAAAAGCATATAATAATTGGTAATTTAGATAAAATCATACTTCACGATACATTATACATTTAGTGTACACAGCCATGATACAACATTTTTTATTTTTTAACTTTTACAAGGTTATTCATCATCATCATCATCATCATATCAGCCACACGACACCCACTGCTGGGTATAGGCCTCCCCTAAGGATCTCCACGACGATCGGTCCTGCGCTGCCTGCATCCACTGGCTTTCCGCGACCTTCACCAGATCGTCGGTCCACCTTGTCGGGGGCCTACCCACGGAGCGTCGTCCGGTGCGCGGTCGCCATTCCAGAACCTTTCTGCCCCAACGGCCATCGGTTCTTCTCGCTATGTGTCCCGCCCATAAGTGAGGTGATCTTGTTCTTTAAAAAGGGTGACAAGTCCCTCTTAAAGAACTATAGACCCATCTCGCTTCTGAGTCATGTCTATAAGTTGTTTTCGAGAGTCCTTACGAATCGTATCGCTCGCAAGTTCGACGACTTCCAACCTCCCGAACAAGCCGGGTTCCGAAAAGGCTTTAGCACCATAGACCACATCCATACGCTGCGGCAGGTTATACAGAAGACCGAGGAGTATAATGAGCCACTTTGCTTGGCGTTCGTGGACTATGAGAAAGCCTTTGATTCGATTGAAACCTGGGCGGTGCTGCAGTCTCTCCAAAGGTGCCAAGTGGACTATAGGTATATCGAGGTGTTGAGGTACTTATACCAAAATGCCACCATGACGATCCGAGTACAGAACCAGAACACAAATCCTATCCAACTGCAGCGTGGTGTGAGACAGGGAGACGTTATTTCTCCGAAACTGTTCACAGCTGCGTTGGAGGACATCTTTAAGCTCTTGGACTGGAAAGGACTCGGCATCAACATTAATGGCGAGTACCTAACACACCTTCGTTTTGCCGATGATATAGTCCTTATGGCTGAGACCATGGAAGACCTGAACACAATGCTCGAAGATCTCCGTAGTGCTTCCCAAAGAGTGGGTCTTAGGATGAACATGGAAAAGACGAAAATTATGTCAAATGCCCATGTTGTACCCTCTCCAGTTCATGTTGGGAACACTACACTTGAAGTTGTTGACCATTACGTATACCTAGGACAGGCAGTCCAGTTAGGTAGGTCCAACTTCGAGAAAGAGATCTCTCGCCGAATCCAACTCGGGTGGGCAGCATTCGGGAAGCTTCGAAAAATCTTCGCGTCCGACTTACCTCAGTGTCTCAAGACGAAAGTCTATGAACAGTGTGTGTTGCCAGTGATGACTTACGGCAGTGAAACGTGGCCGCTAACTATGGGTCTCATAAGGAGGCTCAAGGTCGCTCAGCGTGCAATGGAGAGAGCCATGCTCGGCGTTTCCCTACGTGATCAAATCAGAAACGAGGAGATCCGCAGGAGAACTAAAGTAACCGACATCGCTCGAAGGATTGCTCAGCTGAAGTGGCAATGGGCGGGACACATAGCGAGAAGAACAAGGTTATTAACAGAAGAAATTCCGTTCTCAAACCCTGTACAAGTTTTATAGCTTAACATGCTTAAAAGGAAATAGACATAAAAGATTCATATTATTTATTTTCAATCGCAAAAATTGAGACATACTTAGTTACAAAAAAACCACAACAAGCTTAATTAATCATACTATTCTAGAATTACATGGTCGTCAAATTGGCGTACCCGTGAAACATTATGCTTTCTTTGAATGATCTTGTTGGATACGTCGGATTCAGAAGCAGCTTGCGATATATAGCCGTCGCATTCCGTGCAAGTGAAATGTTGATGACATAAGCCAGCAACATCAAAGCAATATTGCAGGATTTCTCTGGTTTATCTTCTGTATTCAAAGAAAAAAGTTTCGGTTAATTTTTTAATACTTATTTTTATGAAGGTTTAATAATAAGAACTAATATTTGAGAAAATTTTTTTACCGTCAATCATATGCAATGCCGTGCAATTATATTTGCTATTTTTGTTCTCGTGTCTCTATTTTTTCGCAATTTTGATGAAGCATAATATTTTATAATTTCTCCATTTTTTGAGGGTGATAGAGGAAAATAATTTGTTTTCCATTCCTAGATACAGACGACTGAAATCGTTCATTAGCTGAAAAAAGAATAAGTAACTTTTGTCATTTATATGTCATTGCGTACGTTTTTATAGAAAAACCACAAAGATTATGTAAAAAATAAGGCTGCGGACTGCGGTATATGCTTACCAAGGTATAGTTATTTCTATCAAGGTTGAATAATAAGAACTAATATTTGAGAAAAAATTCTTACCGTCAATCAGTGCAATTATAGTTGCTATTTTTGTTCTCGTGTCTCTATTTTTTCGCAATTTTGATGAAGCATAATATTTTATAATTTCTCCCTTTTTTGAGGGTGATAGAGGAAAATAATTTGTTTTCCATTCCTAGATACAGACGACTGAAATCGTTCATTAGCTGAAAAAAGAATAAGTAACTTTTGTCATTTATATGTCATTGCGTACGTTTTTATAGAAAAACTACAAAGATTATGTAAAAAATAAGGCTGCGGACTGCGATATATGCTTACCAAGGTATAGTTATTTCTATCAAGGTTTAATAGTAAGAACTAATATTTGAGAAAAAAATCTTACCGTTAATCAGTGCAATTATTTGCTATTTTTGTTCTCGTGTCTCTATTTTTTCGCAATTTTAATGAAGCATAATATTTTATAATTTCTCCCTTTTTTGAGGGTGATAGAGGAAAATAATTTGTTTTTCATTCCTGGATACAGACCACTGAAATCCTTCATTAGCTGAAAAAAGAATAAGTAACTTTTGTCATTTATATGTCATTGCGTACGTTTTTATAGAAAAACCACAAAGATTATGTAAAAAATAAGGCTGCGGACTGCGGTATATGCTTACCAAGGTATAGTTATTTCTATCAAGGTTTAATAATAAGAACTAATATTTGAGAAAAAATTCTTACCGTCAATCAGTGCAATAGGGTATTTTCCAAATTTATGAAAACTGCTTATATTTAAAGATTGGGACGAACAATTTAACAGAAAAATAAAAATAAATTAAATAATGTCTTTTTCTCCATTAAACCAATTAAAATCAAATATATTTTTGATGCTTTTGAATTTACCGCCAAAACGCTCGGTTCGATGACGTCTACTGCGTGACGTCAACTTTGTGTAAACAAGTTACAATTTACTTTGCAATTTACTCTATAGTTGACACAAAGTTGACGTCACTCAGTAGATGTCAGTGAACCGAGCGTTTTGACGGTAAATTCAAAACAATTAAAAATAAATTTGATTTTAATTGGTTTAATGGAGAAAAAAAGTCATTAATTAATTAATTTTTATTTTTCTGTTAAATTGTTCGTCCCAATCCTTAAATATAAGCAGTTTTCAAAAATGTGGAAAATACCCTATTATATTTGCTATTTTTGTTCTCGTGTCTCTATTTTTTCGCAATTTTGATGAAGCATAATATTTTATAATTTCTCCCTTTTTTGAGGGTGATAGAGGAAAATAATTTGTTTTTCATTCCTGGATACAGACCACTGAAATCCTTCATTAGCTGAAAAAAGAATAAGTAACTTTTGTCATTTATATGTCATTGCGTACGTTTTTATAGAAAAACCACAAAGATTATGTAAAAAATAAGGCTGCGGACTGCGGTATATGCTTACCAAGGTATAGTTATTTCTATCAAGGTTTAATAATAAGAACTAATATTTGAGAAAAAATTCTTACCGTCAATCAGTGCAATAGGGTATTTTCCAAATTTATGAAAACTGCTTATATTTAAAGATTGGGACGAACAATTTAACAGAAAAATAAAAATAAATTAAATAATGTCTTTTTCTCCATTAAACCAATTAAAATCAAATATATTTTTGATGCTTTTGAATTTACCGCCAAAACGCTCGGTTCGATGACGTCTACTGCGTGACGTCAACTTTGTGTAAACAAGTTACAATTTACTTTGCAATTTACTCTATAGTTGACACAAAGTTGACGTCACTCAGTAGATGTCAGTGAACCGAGCGTTTTGACGGTAAATTCAAAACAATTAAAAATAAATTTGATTTTAATTGGTTTAATGGAGAAAAAAAGTCATTAATTAATTAATTTTTATTTTTCTGTTAAATTGTTCGTCCCAATCCTTAAATATAAGCAGTTTTCAAAAATGTGGAAAATACCCTATTATATTTGCTATTTTTGTTCTCGTGTCTCTATTTTTTCGCAATTTTGATGAAGCATAATATTTTATAATTTCTCCCTTTTTTGAGGGTGATAGAGGAAAATAATTTGTTTTCCATTCCTAGATACAGACGACTGAAATCGTTCATTAGCTGAAAAAAGAATAAGTAACTTTTGTCATTTATATGTCATTGCGTACGTTTTTATAAAAAAAACTACAAAGATTATGTAAAAAATAAGGCTGCGGACTGCGGTATATGCTTACCAAGGTATAGCCTTGTGATTGTTTCAAGGCTGGGAAATCCTTGAAGTAATCCACTATATCACTTTTTCCACATTGGATGCGGTTTAGGCAGTTTCTGCCCACTTTTCTTCAACAGATTTCCATGGTTTCCAGATTTCCATGATATTTCATTTTTCAGCCAGACTAATGTTTCTTTAGACAATACCTGTAATACACACGTAAACCACATAAATGTGTATGGTGGGATGAGTTAACAAGAGGAAGCGCATCAAGGGCAGATTGAGATGACAGCAGTCGAGCTGTCAAACGTCAAAAAGAATGAAATGAAATTAAAAATTAAAATTGAAATGAAAAAAAAAAAATGAAAAAAAAAAATGATATTAAATGTGGTACAATATTGTTTTTACATTTGACCATGTAAATCTACTGTTTGCGAGAAATTTTAAGTTTTATTTTAAACATTGTAAATTGTGTAGGAACTATAGGCAACAGCGTCGCTTAACCACTGCTAAGGTTAAAATCGCTTGCACGCGAATTTTGTTGCTAACTGGTTAATCAACGCTGTTGCCCATAGTACCTACCTATCCGACAAATATTTTACAACAGTGTATTGAGGTGTTTACAATTAGTGGCGTTTATGATTAATGTGACAAACATTGGTCAAATCATAAAAAAAAAAAAAAAAAAAAATTTTTTTTACAAGGTAGGTAAGTAAATACCTACACGTTTACATTTGACCTTTTACATTGATTGATTTCATTTGATCTTGTAAATACCATAGTTTGCGAGAATTTTAAGTTCTATCCTCGTAAGTCCTGTGTTTTTGAAATGTGTAGTTCCAACGACCTGACGTACTGTATGAAGTACAAACTAAAATTAGTGCTTCAGACCGAGACAGAAAAGTTTCATTTTCTGCGAATTTAGATGTGGAACCTGGTTGTTTATGTTTTTTGGTATGTTTGATATGCTCCAGACTATATTTTGAAGCAAAAAGTAAAAATATTTTGTACTAAATTTAGTATGTTAGGTTTTGGTGTCCATCGTTCTGGCAGCGCCACGGTCTCCGATTTACGTGAAAAAAAATCACCATGCAGGCCGATTTTTTCCCAGTCGGGAAAAAATACGTTTGATTTTTTCCCTCCACTGGATCCGAAGATATACGAGGTTTTTTGTGGCGCTGCCAGAACGACGTCGTTCTGGCAGCGCCACGGCTATATCTCATTAATTACAAATGCTAGAATAAATCCGATTACATACAGATTTTTGGCTTTTTTTTCCATTTCACACAAGCTAACATCCACCCGTGAATGTCAACAGATTCAGGAGTAATCGTGGGTCATTTGTGGCGCTGCCAGAACGACGTCGTTCTGGCAGCGCCACGGCTGTATCTCAGCAATTCGTTTTTTTTTCCTGGAAACGGTGTGGGTATATATTTAATACCTTCGTCATAAGGCACGGCAAAAAACGAATTTCTACATTTCATCGTGGATTAAGAATTTTATAGGCTTCGAGAAATTCTAACCACAAAAAAATTTTTTTTCGCTCTAACGCCTTTAATTGATGTATTAAATAACATTCGCGCATTCCCTTATCTTCCTATAAAGGGAAAAAAATAAACCCCGCAGCGCCACACCCAGTACACCATGATCCAGGGCACCTGTCGCCAAACTGAGTATGCCAATATTTAGTACCACCATAGCGAACACGGAAAAAAATCTGATAACGTGTATAACACAGCTACATTCCGAGAAATAAGCCATTGATTCAATATGCCATACAATTGGTACATTCGAGTAGAAAAGTTTTAAATTGCTTTTTATTTTAGCATTTTAAGTATCGGATCCGGTGCCCAAAACCATTTTTTACTATACACGGTGTTTGGTAATAGCCTTATAAAGCCGAATATGGTACATTTAAATATTTTTTTATTAATTTTTGTATGAAACAGCTGATTTTTTTCGCGATTTCAGAGTTGGTCCCATAGTAAAAGTTGTTCAGTTTGATGGCCTCTATCTACAATATTCGGCTTTATAAGACTATATTACCAAACACCCTGTAAAGATAAACTAAACGATCGTTCAGACAATGCTTGATAAGCTTGTAAACGGTAACTGTAACTGCTCAAACATCGCTTCTAGACTATAAGAAAGGCTTGCAGAAACATTTTTATTATAACGGTTAAACCGGTTTTATCGAAAAATTGCGTTCCGGTGCGGAACGAAATAGAAGCGATACTTTAAACCTAAATAAACCGGTTTATTCCTAGGTCATCGCCCGGGCAGTCATATCATAGGGGTTTCTCAGAAATCGTCAAAAAATCATAAGGGTCAATTCAAGTTGGGAGAGCGCAGCGAATTTTCGTACATCGAAATTTTCTTTATATCTTCTTTAAAAAAAATATAAAAATCTTTTTAAAAAAACACGTTTTTAAAACGGACTAAATTATTACAAAAAAAAATTGGATTAAAACATTAAAACGGACTAAAAAGAAAAATATAAATTCTTCTGTACACATTTATAACCCTACCTACAGAAATTTTAAACCTAAAAACGTGGGGCGCATTTTGTAAAATTTATCATCCATATTGTCTTTAGCATTTTTTAGAAAATTTCGAAGTACCAAAATTCGCTGCGCTCTCCCAACTTGAATTGACCCTAATGATTTTTTGACGATTTCTGAGAATCCCCTATGATATGACTGCCCGGGCGATGACCAAGGAATAAACCGGTTTATTTAGGTTTAAAGTATCGCTTCTATTTCGTTCCGCACCGGAACGCAATTTTTCGATAAAACCGGTTTAACCGTTATAATAAAAATGTTTCTGCAAGCCTTTCTTATAGTCTAGAAGCGATGTTTGAGCAGTTACAGTTACCGTTTACAAGCTTATCAAGCATTGTCTGAACGATCGTTTAGTTTATCTTTACAGGGTGTTTGGTAATATAGTCTTATAAAGCCGAATATTGTAGATAGAGGCCATCAAACTGAACAACTTTTACTATGGGACCAACTCTGAAATCGCGAAAAAAAATCAGCTGTTTTTTATACAAAAATTAATAAACAAAATATTTAAATGTACCATATTCGGCTTTATAAGGCTATTACCAAACACCGTGTATAGTAAAAAATGGTTTTGGGCACCGGATCCGATACTTAAAATGCTAAAATAAAAAGCAATTTAAAACTTTTCTACTCGAATGTACCAATTGTATGGCATATTGAATCAATGGCTTATTTCTCGGAAAGTAGCTGTGTTATACACGTTATCAGATTTTTTTCCGTGTTCGCTATGGTGGTACTAAATATTGGCATACTCAGTTTGGCGACAGGTGCCCTGGATCATGGTGTACTGGGTGTGGCGCTGCGGGAACGATGCCTAATGTATGAACCAAATCTAAACCTATGATTTCTCTGGAACGGCTAATGCCTCGATGGTGGTTTATTTTTTTCCCTTTATAGGAAGATAAGGGAATGCGCGAATGTTATTTAATCAACAATTAAAGGCGTTAGGAAAAAAAATTTTTTTGAGGTTAGAATTTCTCAAAGCCTATAAAATCCTTAATCCACGATGAAATGTAGGAATTCGTTTTTTGCCGTGCCTTATGACGAAGGTATTAAATATATACCCACACCGTTTCCAGGAAAAAAAACGAATTGCTGAGATACAGCCGTGGCGCTGCCAGAACGACGTCGTTCTGGCAGCGCCACAAAAAACCTCGTATATCTTCGGATCCAGTGGAGGGAAAAAATCAAACGTATTTTTTCCCGACTGGGAAAAAGTCGGCCTACATGGTGAATTTTTTTCACGCAAATCGGAGACCGTGGCGCTGCCAGAACGATGCACACTAGGTTTTGATAGTTTTTGAATACGAAAACAACAAAATTCATTTTACATTTTTATTTAAAAGTTATTATTATTATCAACAAAATCATATCTTCTATCAAACATAAACAATAATTAACTAATTTTCATAAAAATACTTGTAAAAAACAGTACTATTAACAATTTAGCCTTAATTCTTAAGCTCACTTACACACATCGGTGTAAGACTAAAAGAGAGAAAATTAAAATATAAAAGTATGTACGGTTAGTTAACAAAGTTAACAGTCCCACTGTCGATTAATAAACTTAATTTAAGTAGATATCCTGATTTAGATTTCTTGAACATTTTTGTCTTCATCTGAGTAAATGATGATGATTTATTCAGGTATGAACACCTTTTCACCACCAAAATCATCGTGAATGAAATTGTTTAAAAGTTTTGCAATATGCTCATCATCAAAAGCTGAAATGTAACAAGTATATAAATAAAAGTAAATATCTAACATACCAAATGAAATTGGAAGAAATACTTAACGTACTGTATGCAGTACAAGTTATTTCAACCAATCATCTAACTTGGGTGATATGGAGTTATCAACTAAATTTTGTTTTATTTGTATTAATTACTATTTAAATTTACTCTTTTAAATTAAAAACAATGAAATAAACATAAGATTACGTTAATATAGCTGGATTTACTTATACTTACCTCGTATCGGCCTGGAAACCGACTGCGTGGACATTTTCAAAGAAATGACACTGACAGTGGCAGTTGACAGTACTGGTTTAAGGTGGCAAGGTTGGCCATAGATTACAGAAGTAAATGGCTGTCTCGATATTACCATTCTAGAAAAAACTTCGTCGAAAACGGGAGATTAGAATTTGTACTCTACGTAGTACATTAGGTAGTTACGTCTTGCTATAGAATTCAATTGTCAGGTCTGAAATACTAGCGTCAATTTGTACTTTATGAAGTGCGCTAGGACTTACGAGGTAATAAAAAAATCCCATAAAAACTTTCGTTCTTTTTACTTTAATCGGTTATTTTTATATTTTTTTCATGATTTAACCAAAGTTTGTCACATTCACCATGTCATATTAGACGGATAGGTACCTACAAAATTTACAATGTTTAAAATAAAACTTTAAATTTCTCGCAAATGTAGCATTTACAAGGTCAAAAGGAAAAACAACATTGTAGCGCATTTAATTTTGCTTTTTATGACACCCCACACAAGCTTATAAATTACATACTTTCTGTTGTATACGCCATATTCTGAAAGCGGCAACAGCAACTTTTATGACGTCATAACCCGTTATGAACCCCCTCCCCCCCCGTTAAGAACTGTCTCCCGATGGTTTTTTAGTCAGAATACCATGCCTAACAACATACTAAACTATGCCGCTAGTTTCATCAAGCGCATTTTTTTTCCCTTGAGGGAAGGCACTATTAACAAAACGGGTGTCACAAGACACTCAACGAAGCCGAAGTCCACGCATTCCGCCCATCATCAGGTTCATTTTTGTCTTTTAGACTATACCTGGGAAACCAATAGCTACGAAGTTATTGAAGGTCAAGTCAAAATTTTTTTTTTCAAAATATGAAATCTTATTTTATTCGTTATTTCCTAATGTTTGAAACATTTAGAAAGAAACATTTATCAAAATATTATGTATTTCGTAACAAACAATGGCTTCAAAATATTATCACTCAATGTATTTCATGAGCACGCACATAAACGTTGCTTTTCAACTCGGCCGCACGCAGCTCTGTAGCATTCACTCGCAGGCGCGGTCTTTTATAAAGTTACCTTGTGTGGTAATGCTTTTTAACACCAAACATTAAAATCGTTTCCCTGCAATAATTTTAAACAGAAATGGTTCTGATGATGGGCAGAATACGTAGACCTCGGCTTCGTTAAGTGTCTTGCTACACCCGGTATACTTAACTGGTACCTTCGCGGTGCGAGCCCGACTCGAATTTGACTAGTAATTATTATTTGCTCACCACTTCCCAGATATTCCAGGCGCCAGGCATCTGTGATAGTTGGCGTGGATCAGATGACTTCGAGGTTGTGTAATGTTATGATTACAATGTAAAAAAATAATGTTATGATAACTCACAGTGTTATTAGCTGCAGTTTAATAAATCTGTGAATATTTTTTCATTATCACCGATCCGATGTCCCGTACAATCACAGTACTTGTTGTATGGTCTGTGCGTACAATACAGCGTTTAAGTTTTTTGAGTTGTTTAGCTCAGCGTTCTTAATTTCAAGGTTCTAGAATAATAATTTAAAGGTTTATTATTAAGTACACAGCAGAGTTCCAAGAGAAAACACAAAGAAAACGTTTTTATGTTTACATTTTCATATTTTACCTAAATACAAGATGTATAAAAACAAGTACGTACTTACATTGACACCGGTCGCTTTAAGATGTTGTGGCCAATTTTTATAGTATTCTATTTTTGGAATATTTTTTTTTATTCTTCATCGTTTTGCAGAATGGCAGTTTCAATTTAGTTAAATAAGGTTGACTGAAAAATGCAAACACAAACTTGTTATGTAGGTAACCATACAACAAGTACTTACGTGTAGATACAGTCGAGTTCATTAATATGTTGGCACGTTTGGCAGGATATTGACTTTTATTACAAATGCATAAAGGTTGACGAACTGTCAAAAGTGCCAACATATTAATGGACTCGACCGTACCTACCTACTTGTTATTGCCTAAGTACATGTTCAAATTTTCTAGTTGTCTACGTGTTCTAAGATGTTCATGATCTAATGTTTTATACTTTAATTAGGTATTACATAATGGAGTTGTGGAATCTTGTACAGCATTCTTTGGTTGAATGCTCTAAGGTATGAATGCTCTAATAAACAAGCTAGAGCTCAAATGTAAAAAAAAAATAGATTTAAAAGATCGACAGAAAAGAAAATATTTTCTCCTCCCCCGGTTTTCAATAAGAAAAAATTTCTGTCTCTTCATTATAGTTTACGACTTTAGCCAACAAGCAATGGATAAGGTTTTAAACTTGTTTGTCATTAGTATTATGCAGATTTTTCAATAAAACAAATGCTTTGTCAAACACGTTTAAAAACCTACGAGAAAACCAATGATAATAATAATAAGTCTATGGAGAAAACTCTAAATAATACTTACACGTGAAATGTTGTATTTGCACTGCACAGATAAAAAGCACAAGACGGCATTTTGAAAAAGTTCTCGAGTGTTTTTTCGAAATAACTGTATTCACGATACTCACTCTTAAACAAGTTTTGTACCTAGGTATAAAACTAAGAAAACAAAAGCGTCTCAAAACGCTGCAATGAGTGCTAACTCTGCTGTCACAAATGGCCGCCCGCCAGTGTTGCCAACCACTGCCAAAATCTTCCCCCAAGAAATTTTCAAAATTCCCCTAAAAACCCCCAAGTTTAAATTCTTATTATAAAGTAGGTCGTGACTAATCAAATAAAACGCTTGCATATTAAGGTTCGTATTATAGAATCAAACCAAACTCAAACTCAAATCTCTGCTTCTAATTACTAATTCACAGGCTGCGTGTTTGTAAAGTTTTGAATCAATGAAATCCGAGTACTCACATGGAATTTCCTATTGTACGAAGGTTTTGTTTGAAGCCCCTAAAAAAAACCCTGAAATATTCCTGCCCCTAAAAAATCCCCTTTTGACACTTGCCCCCCCTAAATCTAGGGGAAAATCCCCCAAGTTGGCATCACTGCCGCCCGCGCCGGCCGGCCGCTCTCTGCTTGCTTCAGTGTTGCCAGATGAGCAAAATGAAAATGCGGTAGCTGTGCTTAAAAACACGCAGATTTTCAACAAAAAGTGGAATTTCTTGTTATAACATTTACATCGATTTTTCTCTCGATTCGTGTGCTTATTAGTTGTTTTTCACACAAAGACAAGTATCAACTTATCTCAAGAAAAAATCAAATTAAGTCAAGTGCAGGACAGAAAATAATTTAACTAAATCTTATTAGATGATTCGATACTTTTTATAATCTTACTACGCGCGGCTGCCTGTCATGTCCTATCTGTAACTTATCTTCGATCGATTCTTGTAATCCAAAATAAATACAGCGTTCGGCTAATATAATGCAAAATTGTAAGGTTAGAAAGTAGCCGATGCATCTTACAGACTAATTTTGTTCCGCTTATATTTTTACACAACTAAAGTGGTTGCCCACTTAGTTCTAAAAAAAGAGCAAACGCAAACATGGTTAATAAACTTATGAAGTAGCTAATGAATGACCACCAAACAACATAACTTTAATTGTGATGGCAACCCCAAATTTGCGTAAAATGCGCAGTAGGTACGACGTTCTTTAGGTAATAAGTAAGCAGATTCATTATAAATAGCCGCGTTATTTATAATGTAGCTCGTTACTTATTTTAAGTATAAGGCTTGCAGTATAATTTATGCCACTACAGTTAAGTATAGCGGCTCTGTTTTTTCCGGTGCCAGAATATCTTTTTAACTAATGCGACTATTGAAAGTGTTTCGGGACATCTATATTCGAGGTAGGTATATAACTACATATCTACTAAGAATGTTATAAACCAATATGGCGGCTAACTTTTTGTTTGTGTGCCGATTTTGATGAAACTCGGTTTTTGTTACTATTTTGACAAGGAAACAGCAACGCAATAATAAAATTATAAAAAATCCAAGATGGCGACCAACTTTTTTGTTTTTCGGCCGATTTCGATGAAACTTCGTTAATGGTGTTATTTTAACAAGGCAATAACAACGCAATGTTAAAAATATAAAAAATTCAAGATGGCGGCCAACTTTTTTGTTTGTGGGCCGATTTCGATGAAACTCAATTTTTTATACTATTTGACAAGAAAACAGCAACGCAATGTTAAAAATATAAAAATATCTAAGATAGCGGCCAAGTTGGTGGTTTATGAGCCGATTTCGATGAAATTCCGTTCATAGTACTATTTTGACAAGGAAATAATAACGCAATGTTCAAAATATTGAAAAATCCAAGATGGCGGCCAATTTTCTTGTTTGTGGGCCGATTTCCATGAAACACGGTTTTCGGAACTATTTTAGCGAGGAAACAGCAACGCAATGTTAAAAATAGTGAAAAATCCGTTATGGCGGCAACTTTTTGTTTGTGGGCCGATTTTGATGAAACTCGCTTTTTGGTACTATTTCGACAAGAAAACAGCAACTCAATGTTGAAAATATTGAAAAATCCATTATGGCAGCCTACTTTTTTGTTTGTAAGCCGATTTCGATGAAACTTGTTTTTTGGCACAATTATGACAAGAAAACAGCAACGCAATGACACAAATATAAAAATTCAAGATTGCGGCCAACTTTTTTGTTTTTGGGCCGATTTCGATGAAACTCGGTTTATGATACAATTTTGACAAGAAAACAGCAACGCAATGTTAAAAATATAAAAAAATCCAAGATGGCGGCCAAACTTTTTTGTTTTTTGGTCGATTTTGATTAAACTTGGTTTATAGTGTTATTTTAACAAGGCAATAACAACGCAATGTTAAAAATATGAAAAATCCAAGATGGCGGCCAACTTTTTAGTTTTTGAGCCGATTTCGATGAAACTCCGTTCATAGTTCTATTTTGACAAGGAAATAATAACGCAATGTTCAAAATATTGGAAAATCCAAGATGGCGGCCAACTTTTTGGTTTTTGAGCCGATTTCGATGAAACTCCGCTCATAGTTCTATTTTGACAAGGATATAATAACGCAATGTTCAAAATATTGGAAAATCCAAGATGGCGGCCAATTTTCTTGTTTGTGGGCCGATTACTATGAAACACGGTTTTTGGAACTAATTTAACGAGAAAACAGCAACGCAATGTTGAAAATATTGAAAAATCCATAATGGCAGTCAACTTTTTTGTTTGTAGGCCGATTTCGATGAAACCCGGTTTTTGGTGTTATTTTAACAAGGCAATATTAACGCAATGTTAAAAATATAAAAAATCCAAGATGGCGGCCAACTTTTTGGTTTTTGAGCCGATTGCGATGAAACTCCGTTCATAGTTCTATTTTGACAAGGATATAATAACGCAATGTTCAAAATATTGAAAAATCCAAGATGGCGGCCAATTTTCTTGTTTCTGGGCCGATTTCGATGAAACTTGGTTTATGGTGTTATTTTAACAAGGCAATATTAACGCAATGTTAAAAATATAAAAAATCCAAGATGGCGGCCAACTTTTTTGTTTCTGGGCTGATTTCGATAAAACTTGGTTTATGGTGTTATTTTAACAAGGCAATATTAACGCAATGTTAAAAATATAAAAAAATCCAAGATGGCAGCCAACTTTTTTGTTTCTGGGCTGATTTCGATGAAACTTGGTTTATGGTGTTATTTTAACAAGGCAATAACAACGCAATGTTAAAAATATAAAAAAAATTAAGAAGGCGACCAACTTTTTTGACTATCGGCCGATTTAGATATAACTTGGTTAATGGTGTTATTTTAACAAGGCAATAACAACGCAATGTTAAAAATATAAAAAAATCCAAGATTGTGGCCAACTTTTTTGTTTCTAGGCCGATTTCGATGAAACTTGGTTTATGGTGTTATTTTAACAAGGCAATATTAACGCAATGTTAAAAATAAAAAAAAATCCAAGATGGCGGCCAACTTTTTTGTTTCTGGGCCGATTTCGATGAAACTTGGTTTATGGTGTTATTTTAACAAGGCAATATTAACGCAATGTTAAAAATATAAAAAATCCAAGATGGCGGCCAACTTTTTTGTTTCTGGGCTGATTTCGATAAAACTTGGTTTATGGTGTTATTTTAACAAGACAATATTAACGCAATGTTAAAAATATAAAAAATCCAAGATGGCAGGCAACTTTTTTGTTTCTGGGCCGATTTCGATGAAACTTGGTTCATGGTGTTATTTTAACAAGGCAATATTAACGCAATGTTAAAAATATAAAAAAAATTAAGATGGCGACCAACTTTTTTGTCTATCGGCCGATTTAGATTTAACTTGGTTTATGGTGTTATTTTAACAAGGCAATAACAACGCAATGTTAAAAATATAAAAAAATCCAAGATTGTGGCCAACTTTTTTGTTTCTGGGCCGATTTCGATGAAACTTGGTTTATGGTGTTATTTTAACAAGGCAATATTACCGCAATGTTAAAAATATAAAAAATCCAAGATGGCGGCCAACTTTTTTGTTTCTGGGCTGATTTCGATAAAACTTGGTTTATGGTGTTATTTTAACAAGACAATATTAACGCAATGTTAAAAATATAAAAAAATCCAAGATGGCAGGCAACTTTTTTGTTTCTGGGCCGATTTCGATGAAACTTGGTTCATGGTGTTATTTTAACAAGGCAATATTAACGCAATGTTAAAAATATAAAAAATCCAAGATGGCGGCCAACTTTTTTGTTTCTGGGCTTTTTTCGATAAAACTTGGTTTATGGTGTTATTTTAACAAGGCAATAACAACGCAATGTTAAAAATATAAAAAAAATTAAGATGGCGTCCAACTTTTTTGTCTATCGGCCGATTTAGATATAACTTGGTTTATGGTGTTATTTTAACAAGGCAATAACAACGCAATGTTAAAAATATAAAAAAAAATAAGATGGCGACCAACTTTTTTGTCTATCGGCCGATTTAGATATAACTTGGTTTATGGTGTTATTTTAACAAGGCAATAACAACGCAATGTTAAAAATATAAAAAAAAATAAGATGGCGACCAACTTTTTTGTCTATCGGCCGATTTAGATATAACTTGGTTTATAGTGTTATTTTAACAAGGCAATAACAACGCAATGTTAAAAATATGAAAAATCCAAGATGGCGGCCAACTTTTTAGTTTTTGAGCCGATTTCGATGAAACTCCGTTCATAGTTCTATTTTGACAAGGAAATAATAACGCAATGTTCAAAATATTGGAAAATCCAAGATGGCGGCCAACTTTTTGGTTTTTGAGCCGATTTCGATGAAACTCCGTTCATAGTTCTATTTTGACAAGGATATAATAACGCAATGTTCAAAATATTGGAAAATCCAAGATGGCGGCCAATTTTCTTGTTTGTGGGCCGATTACTATGAAACACGGTTTTTGGAACTAATTTAACGAGAAAACAGCAACGCAATGTTGAAAATATTGAAAAATCCATAATGGCAGTCAACTTTTTTGTTTGTAGGCCGATTTCGATGAAACCCGGTTTTTGGTGTTATTTTAACAAGGCAATATTAACGCAATGTTAAAAATATAAAAAATCCAAGATGGCGGCCAACTTTTTGGTTTTTGAGCCGATTGCGATGAAACTCCGTTCATAGTTCTATTTTGACAAGGATATAATAACGCAATGTTCAAAATATTAAAAAATCCAAGATGGCGGCCAATTTTCTTGTTTCTGGGCCGATTTCGATGAAACTTGGTTTATGGTGTTATTTTAACAAGGAAATATTAACGCAATGTTAAAAATATAAAAAATCCAAGATGGCGGCCAACTTTTTTGTTTCTGGGCTGATTTCGATAAAACTTGGTTTATGGTGTTATTTTAACAAGGCAATATTAACGCAATGTTAAAAATATAAAAAAATCCAAGATGGCAGCCAACTTTTTTGTTTCTGGGCTGATTTCGATGAAACTTGGTTTATGGTGTTATTTTAACAAGGCAATAACAACGCAATGTTAAAAATATAAAAAAAATTAAGAAGGCGACCAACTTTTTTGACTATTGGCCGATTTAGATATAACTTGGTTAATGGTGTTTTTTTAACAAGGCAATAACAACGCAATGTTAAAAATATAAAAAAATCCAATATTGTGGCCAACTTTTTTGTTTCTGGGCCGATTTCGATGAAACTTGGTTTATGGTGTTATTTTAACAAGGCAATATTAACGCAATGTTAAAAATATAAAAAAATCCAAGATGGCGGCCAACTTTTTTGTTTCTGGGCCGATTTCGATGAAACTTGGTTTATGGTGTTATTTTAACAAGGCAATATTAACGCAATGTTAAAAATATAAAAAATCCAAGATGGCGGCCAACTTTTTTGTTTCTGGGCTGATTTCGATAAAACTTGGTTTATGGTGTTATTTTAACAAGACAATATTAACGCAATGTTAAAAATATAAAAAAATCCAAGATGGCAGGCAACTTTTTTGTTTCTGGGCCGATTTCGATGAAACTTGGTTCATGGTGTTATTTTAACAAGGCAATATTAACGCAATGTTAAAAATATAAAAAAAATTAAGATGGCGACCAACTTTTTTGTCTATCGGCCGATTTAGATATAACTTGATTTATGGTGTTATTTTAACAAGGCAATAACAACGCAATGTTAAAAATATAAAAAAATCCAAGATTGTGGCCAACTTTTTTGTTTCTGGGCCGATTTCGATGAAACTTGGTTTAGGGTGTTATTTTAACAAGGCAATATTAACGCAATGTTAAAAATATAAAAAAATCCAAGATGGCGGCCAACTTTTTTGTTTCTGGGCCGATTTCGATGAAACTTGGTTTATGGTGTTATTTAAACAAGGCAATATTAACGCAATGTTAAAAATATAAAAAATCCAAGATGGCGGCCAACTTTTTTGTTTCTGGGCTGATTTCGATAATAAAACTTGGTTTATGGTGTTATTTTAACAAGACAATATTAACGCAATGTTAAAAATATAAAAAAATCCAAGATGGCAGGCAACTTTTTTGTTTCTGGGCTGATTTCGATGAAACTTGGTTCATGGTGTTATTTTAACAAGGCAATATTAACGCAATGTTAAAAATATAAAAAGTCCAAGATGGCGGCCAACTTTTTTGTTTCTGGGCTGATTTCGATAAAACTTGGTTTATGGTGTTATTTTAACAAGGCAATAACAACGCAATGTTAAAAATATAAAAAAAATTAAGATGGCGACCAACTTTTTTGTCTATCGGCCGATTTAGATATAACTTGGTTTATGGTGTTATTTTAACAAGACAATATTAACGCAATGTTAAAAATATAAAAAAATCCAAGATGGCAGGCAACTTTTTTGTTTCTGGGCCGATTTCGATGAAACTTGGTTCATGGTGTTATTTTAACAAGGCAATATTAACGCAATGTTAAAAATATAAAAAATCCAAGATGGCGGCCAACTTTTTTGTTTCTGGGCTGATTTCGATAAAACTTGGTTTATGGTGTTATTTTAACAAGGCAATAACAACGCAATGTTAAAAATATAAAAAAATTAAGATGGCGACCAACTTTTTTGTCTATCGGCCGATTTAGATATAACTTGGTTTATGGTGTTATTTTAACAAGGCAATAACAACGCAATGTTAAAAATATAAAAAAAAATAAGATGGCGACCAACTTTTTTGTCTATCGGCCGATTTAGATATAACTTGGTTTATGGTGTTATTTTAACAAGGCAATAACAACGCAATGTTAAAAATATAAAAAAATCCAAGATGGCGGGCAACTTTTTTGTTTCTGGGCCGATTTCGATGAAACTTGGTTCATGGTGTTATTTTAACAAGGTAATATTAACGCAATGTTAAAAATATAAAAAATCCAAGATGGCGGCCAACTTTTTTGTTTCTGGGCTGATTTCGATAAAACTTGGTTTATGGTGTTATTTTAACAAGGCAATATTAACGCAATGTTAAAAATATAAATAAATCCAAGATGGCAGTCAACTTTTTTGTTTCTGGGCTGATTTCGATGAAACTTGGTTTATGGTGTTATTTTAACAAGGCAATAACAACGCAATGTTAAAAATATAAAAAAATTAAGATGGCGACCAACTTTTTTGTCTATCGGCCGATTTAGATATAACTTGGTTTATGGTGTTATTTTAACAAGGCAATAACAACGCAATGTTAAAAATATAAAAAAATCCAAGATGGCGGGCAACTTTTTTGTTTCTGGGCCGATTTCGATGAAACTTGGTTCATGGTGTTATTTAAACAAGGCAATATTAACGCAATGTTAAAAATATAAAAAATCCAAGATGGCGGCCAACTTTTTTGTTTCTGGGCTGATTTCGATGAAACTTGGTTTATGGTGTTATTTTAACAGGGCAATATTAACGCAATGTTAAAAATATAAAAAATCCAAGATGGCGGCCAACTTTTTTGTTTCTGGGCTGATTACGATAAAACTTGGTTTATGGTGTTATTTTAACAAGACAATATTAACGCAATGTTAAAAATATAAAAAAATCCAAGATGGCAGGCAACTTTTTTGTTTCTGGGCCGATTTCGATGAAACTTGGTTCATGGTGTTATTTTAACAAGGCAATATTAACGCAATGTTAAAAATATAAAAAAATCCAAGATGGCAGGCAACTTTTTTGTTTCTGGGCCGATTTCGATGAAACTTGGTTCATGGTGTTATTTTAACAAGGCAATATTAACGCAATGTTAAAAATATAAAAAATCCAAGATGGCGGCCAACTTTTTTGTTTCTGGGCTGATTTCGATAAAACTTGGTTTATGGTGTTATTTTAACAAGGCAATATTAACGCAATGTTAAAAATATAAATAAATCCAAGATGGCAGTCAACTTTTTTGTTTCTGGGCTGATTTCGATGAAACTTGGTTTATGGTGTTATTTTAACAAGGCAATAACAACGCAATGTTAAAAATATAAAAAAAATTAAGATGGCGACCAACTTTTTTGTCTATCGGCCGATTTAGATATAACTTGGTTTATGGTGTTATTTTAACAAGGCAATAACAACGCAATGTTAAAAATATAAAAAAATCCAAGATTGTGGCCAACTTTTTTGTTTCTGGGCCGATTTCGATGAAACTTGGTTTATGGTGTTATTTTAACAAGGCAATATTAACGCAATGTTAAAAAAAAAAATCCAAGATGGCAGCCAACTTTTTTGTTTCTGGGCCGATTTCGATAAAACTTGGTTTATGGTGTTATTTTAACAAGGCAATAACAACGCAATGTTAAAAATATAAAAATCCAAGATGGCAGCCAACTTTTTTGTTTCTGGGCCGATTTCGATGAAACTTGGTTTATGGTGTTATTTTAACAAGGCAATAACAACGCAATGTTAAAAATATAAAAAAATCCAAGATGGCAGCCAACTTTTTTGTTTCTGGGCCGATTTCGATGAAACTTGGTTTATGGTGTTATTTTAACAAGGCAATAACAACGCAATGTTAAAAATATAAAAAAATTTAAGATGGCGACCAACTTTTTTGTCTATCGGCCGATTTAGATATAACTTGGTTTATGGTGTTATTTTAACAAGGCAATAACAACGCAATGTTAAAAATATAAAAAAATCCAAGATTGTGGCCAACTTTTTTGTTTCTGGGCCGATTTCGATGAAACTTGGTTTATGGTGTTATTTTAACAAGGCAATATTAACGCAATGTTAAAAATATAAAAAAAATCCAAGATGGTGGCCAACTTTTTTGTTTCTGGGCTGATTTCGATGAAACTTGGTTTTAGGTACTATTTTACAAGTAAACAGCAATGCAATGTTTAAAATATTAAAACACCTAAGATGACAGCCAAATTCTTTATTTGTTTTTTTTAACCAAATAACACGAAAACGATCCCTTTTTTCCCAAGCTGTTTTTTTTGTATAATAGTATCAAAAATCGAGTTTCATCAAAATCGGCCCAAAAACAAACTGTGGGCTGCCATCTATTTTTTATATTTTTATTATTGCGTTACTGTTTTCTGTAAAAATAGTACCAAAAGACGGAGTTTCATCGAAATCGGCTCACAAACAAAAAAGTTAACAGCCATATTGGACTTTGCAATATTTTCAACATTGCGTTGCTGTTTTCTCGTTTAAATAATTCCGAAAACCATG
Source organism: Agriphila tristella (assembly GCA_928269145.1). Lineage (NCBI taxonomy): Eukaryota > Metazoa > Arthropoda > Insecta > Lepidoptera > Crambidae > Agriphila > Agriphila tristella. The sequence continues at coordinate 49,666,310 of OV743431.1, read as the reverse complement.
TTTCATGTAAATCGGACAAAAACAAAAAAAGTTGGCCGCCATCTTAGATATTTTTATTATTTTAAACATTGCCTTGTTATTTCCTTGTTAAAATAATACCAAAAACCAAGTTTAATGAAATCGGCCGAAAAACAAAAATCGGTTTAATATCATTAAACCGCATACGTTAATGTAAAGAGTGTGCCACAGTAATTTAATGATGCGGCTGACGTCATAAAGATTCTACGTACCGAAAACAGTCAGTAAGTAAACGGAGTTCGTAAAATGAGCCAGGATACGTAAAAACTGATGATGTAGACGGAGACTTTATTAATTATCCCGTGTACGTAAAATGTATCGGCATACCTCCGACCCTGCTCGTACATTATGTACGTAACCGGGACCATTACTTAATGTGACAGGGACAGTACAATGATTTGGCAACCAGTTACTGTTAAAAAGAGCCTGGATACTGAAATAATGCAGCTGTATAACTATTCGTACGTATGGCGCATACATATTTTATGTTTCGGGTTAAGTAAATTACGTATGCTGCTCCGTGCAGAATCACTAAGCTGCATACGTAACTGTAAAGAATGCGCCACAGTAATTTCATGATGCGGCTGACGTCATAAAGATTCTACGTACCAAACACTGTCGGTAAGTAAACGGAGTTCGTAAAATGAGCCAGGATACGTAAAAACTGATGATGTAGACGGAGACATTATTAATTATCCCGTGTACGTAAAATGTATCGGCATATCTCCGACCCTGCTTGTACATTATGTACGTAACCGGGACCATTACTTAATGAGACAGAGTCAGTACAATGATTTGGCAACCAGTTACTGTTAAAAAGAGCCTGGATACTGAAAAAATGCGACTGTATAACTTCGTACGTATAGCGCATACATATTTCATGTTACGGGTAAAGTAAATTACGTATGCTGCTCCGTGCAGAATCATTAAGCCGCATACGTAACTGTAAAGAGTGCGCCACAGTAATTTAATGATGCGGCTGACGTCATAAAGATTCTATGTACCGAACACTGCCAGTAAGTAAACGGAGTTCGTAAAATGAGCCAGGATACGTAAATGTTTATGTAGGCGGAGACATTATTAATTATCCCGTGTACGTAAAATGTATCGGCATATCTCCGACCCTGCTCGTACATTATGTACGTAACCCGGACCATTACTTAATGAGACGGAGTCAGTACAATGATTTGGCAACCAGTTACTGTTGTAAAGAGCCTGGATACTGAAATAATGCGGCTGTATAACTTCGTACGTATAGCGCATATATATTTCCTGTTGCGGGTTAAGTAAATTACGTATGCTGCTCCGTTAATACATATGCGGCATCATTAAACCGCATACGTAAACGTTAACAGTGCGGGCACAGTAATTTCATGATGCGGCTTACGTATTAAGGATTCGGCCTCATTACAAGTAACTCGTTTACATTGTCTTTACAGGGCATTATGCCGCATACTTACTGGACATGGTGTCGGCTCATTATAAGTATGGCTCTTATTTATTTCATGTGAAAAGCACATTATACGTATCTGGCTGCCAGTGCATTACAAATTTGCCAATTTTAAGTAGCCCGTTTTTCTCAGTGCACTGCGACCATGTCCATCTGATTTGTATTTCCTAGGTAATCACTTACTGTACACAGTACAAATCAACATCAACAAATCCGGATTTACTAAGTAGCCGGGCTATAAACCGTCCACTTAGCAGGGCATTTCGCTGACTCAACGAAACAAGCAAAAACCAGCAGGTTTTTGTCCTCCCCCAGTTAGCTTTGGAACTAGGCCAAATTTGGCCACAACTTCCCCCAGCTTATAACTTAACTATCGCCCGTTTCACAAATACTAAGTTACTTCAAAGGCTAAATTTCGCCTGCTGTTTTGTTTGTTGTTTATTGAATTAGGAATTACAATTGCAAGTATTCGTAAATCAAAAAACAATATTATTTTGATACAGTTATTATTGGTCGATGTACGAAAGTAAGTGACTTTTATCAAAAAATAATATTCTTTTCTAGGTATGGGTTAGGTATATACTAGCTTCCGCCAGCAATATCGTCCGCGTGGACATTCGAAAAATCTCTAGGGAACCTGTGACCAAGATGAATAGTCTATGTTTTAATCTAGTTTATCTGTCTGTGTTCCAAATTTAATTCGAATCTCTTAAGCTGTATTTGCTTGATTGAGTAACAGATATCCAATTCCAAACAGATATATTAATTATAATAGGTAATAAAGAAGTAGGATGAACATATTGGTGTTATGTTCAAACCTTAAATAAAGGGTTTAAATAAAATATTGTGTATAATTAATCATGAAAATGTCCTTGCGTTAATTCTCATCAACATCGAGAAAATAAACCTACTCTAAATTCATAGCAAAAATATGACTGTTTTCAAAACTCGCATCAAAGCAAAAGTCAAGTGTCCACTCAGTGATATTAAAAAACTTTTAACCACAGTACCGTTTTCTAAAGCAGCCAGCATTTTGTTATTAATAAGTGATTTAAAAACTCCATTTCACAGTGTATTTGTGGCGATAAAAATCTTTCGGACTGCTGCAAACAAGTTGCTTCGTGGAGGCATTATTAAATTTTGCCTTTCAACACCTTCACTCTGCCTTTAATGCATTTATCATTTCCTCTTTTGATAGAAGGAAAATAAAACAACTGAAACAGCTTTTTATTAAAGCGGAACTGTTACTTATATTAAGCTAAAAAAGAAATAAGCTATTATTGCTTCAATGAATAACTAGTTTTTTTTTCTTTGGCTGAAAATGCAGCTTATCTCCGCTTTTTTAATGCTGTAACTCTTCGAGCAACAAAAGGCTTCGTTTTTATACAGGGTATCCCAATTATTTTTAAAAACAAAATGAAGTCTTCTTTCAGTAAATGAGATGGCCAATATTTGTATGGGCGTTTGCATAGTTATCAAATTTAATTAACACCTATGATTTTTGGTGTTTTATATTTAAGAATATTGGCACATTCAATTGCTGTAAATAAAAAATTCAAAGAACTTGTCATTACAACACACTAGACTTAAACAGTTTCATGAAACCTTATTAATCAGATCGCTAGCAAAAAGTGTTAAGAACATGATTTTGCTATTAAAAACGCAAGACGCTTTTAATGGCGAACAGTAGCGAATTATTACAGTAAACTGATATGGTTTTGGAATTATTAGGCGTGTAATAGCCATCTGAATAAAGGATTGAAACTGTATATTGACTAACATTTATTAAACTGGGTAATAGTCTTAAAAATGGAACAATAATAACAAAGTATATCCAAAAAGCTGACGGGCAACATTATTTCAAAGGTGATTATAAAATATGTAAAAAATCAATTGAAAATAGTTTCATCGAGTAAAATGTTCCTAATAAGAGCATTGGCGTCGTCTATATCACAAATAATCACAATGTCTACAAAGTATTATTATATTATTATTTTGAAATGAAAACTGACAGTTTCAGACAGGTTCAAAACTGCGTGTTAATTCTTTTTATTTATATTTTACAATATTACCCATTTACTACGTGTGTGTAAGTGGAATGTACTTTATTGGCAGTGGATAAACGGTACTTTGAATTCACCTTGCATTACTTATTATTTTGAAATAAAAACTGACAAGTTCAAAGAGGTAGTTTTGAACCTGTACGTGTAAATTCATTTTTCTATATTTTTATTTTACAATATTATTTACTATGTGTGTGTAAATGGAATGTACATTTTGGCCATGTCCTTTTCCTATCTTCAATATTTAAGGTACTTTCCCTCCATGTTGCAAAGTTTTGAGACACCCTGTATTTACTGGAGATCTGTTATATCAGATTAATATAAAGCTACAAATGGTGAAAACCATTAAAATACGACGTGGTTTTGCGTGTGTGACACGATAGCAAATTAAATAAATAAAACATTTATAACTAAAAGAAGTTTAAAAACTGAAACCCGACTACGGAAAAATCGTGCTCTAAAAAGTAAGAAACAAGAAAATATATTCATAAAAAGGATAACCGTAGTCGCATGCCACTTTCTCCTAGACACGCACGGCACGGGCTGGAGGTGGCATGCGACTACAGTTATCCTTTTCTTTATGAATATTTTCTTGTTTCTTACTTTTTAGAGCACGATTTTTCCGTAGTCGGGTTTTAGTTTTTAAACTTCTTTTTTATTTTAAATATTTTGGAGTTGTCAATAGGGTGAAAGCAAGCAAAGCCACGGGCAAAAGCTAACAATTTATATATTTTTGAAAAGTGCTCATTAAGCCCTTTCATTTGGTACCCAACACGGCATTATAAAAAAAACTTTTTTTTAGTTCGTGTCTTTAACTCCTCTAGAGGGCGCCACACTGAATTTAATGTAACGTCATATAGCCTATGTTCATTGGACGATTAAGGCGCTTCTAACGATACCTCATTTGTCAAATTATAACAAGTAGTTTAGAAGTTATGAGGGAACAGATGAATTTACAAACATACATACATACATACAGGTCAAAATCATATACCCTCTGAGTAGGTGATTATTGGGCGTTCTGGAACACATTCACTCCAGGTCTCTCACGTCCGTTCGATCCCTGTCGTGAAGTGTTCCAAACAGCCCAATAATCACCTCGATCGCTGTAGTAAAAACTGTTTCAGGAAGACCAGTTAAATGTATGAAAATATGGTTAAACTCCCTAGTTCCTACCTACTCGCGATGAATAAATATAAAATATACTTTATGTAAAACTTACATGCTGCTAAGCTCACTGCACACCAAATCATTTGTATTGCACTCATTATAATATAGTAACACTGATTTATGCACGATGCTTAAACCGATAATGGATCACACTCGGCGGCTGACATTATGGAACTTATCGTTTTGTTTTAGACTGATTGTTCGTGTCAGTGGCCAAATTTGGTCGATGGCACCTGAAGTCGAATTTCGATCATAACGCTTAGGAAAATATCATTCTTCGGCCGATTGCTCATGCCCATCGCCCATTGGCTGGTGGCACCTCAGAAATGAATTTCCATCACGATACGATACGATTAAGAACATCGGATAATAGTCAATGCCAAAGCTGAGGAAATTATCATTCTTCGGCTGATTGCTCGTGCCGTTCACCTAGTGGTTGTTGGCACCCAGATATGATAATTCAAAAGATAAGGCAAATATACCTCCAAAGAACTCAACAGGTAACTGGTGCCGGTGACCAAATTAGGTTGGCGACACCTAAAACAACGAAAAGATTACCACTTTATGCTGCCATCGAGAGATGGGTGACCGCCCATCTATCCAGTTTTCGGGTTTTCTCATAACCTGCACTGCACTGTTCACTTACGCGGACGACAAGACTATGACTCGAATGCAAGTGCATTGCGTCATGGTTCAAACTGTGTGATTGAAAAAAATCGCACATAATGCATTGAGTTAAGGAATGGTTTAAATTGAATATTATAATTCACTTATCACGTTTATCTATGCAGTGGTATTGACTTTTGTAAGGTAAGCAAATAGGTAAGCCACATTACCACCGTGAGAATAAATTCGCAACATAAACTAGTTAGAGCACACGGTTTGTCTCGTTATTTTTATATTTATTATCTTTTAAGGTTTTTGATTTAATTTTTCATGAAATACAATCATTGATTTCATAAACACATATTCTCTGAATATCGTCAAAAAGCCCAGTTAATAATAAATAAAATAATCAGTTTCGTTAAAAGTGTATTTTTTTTCTTTTGGGCACAAATTGACTTTTAGATCTCTTGTAAACCGAAATAACAAAGGTTATTGGGCATATTTGACCCACTTGATGAATGTTTGCGTACAGAGACCAAACCAGTTTCAAATTGAAGTTTCAATCCCACTTTTCAAAATATGTATTATTTTTTTATGTACCGACCGGCAGAAAAAAAGTTATTTTACATTAAGTGTTTTATTGTATGTTTAATGTTATTAAACTTTTGTTAATAAAACAGAAGTTTTTACTTTAAGCATTGTGAAAATGTGTGGTACAAGCATAATAAACGTTTTATTATCTTTATTTATTTTATTTTTAATTAAAGTGCTGTGACATAATGATAAAAAATTAAACGTGTCCTGCAAGAATGTGACCCATACCACTGAGTAGCAGACACATTTATCTACATACCTAGCCCGATTTAGTTTGTGTACGCTGTAGGTCAAATGTTCGAACAAAATGCCCAATGACCTTTTTGTTATAAGTATGAAATATTTATGCAAAACATCAGAATAAGTTAAACAAAGTCAATAAATTAATCCGTTGATCCATTTTTTTTTACATAATACTTTTGAAAAACATAAGTTTTTGTCATTAAGGTACATAAAGCTTAGTAAACTGTGCTAATTACTGAAATAAATATTTTTACTTAAACTTGCTTTCTGATATCAATAAGCTAAAACAAACGATGACAAAAGCGCAGCGAACTTAATGATAATTATAAAATATATAAAACATAGTTTCATAAAACATCTCAACTTTTCTGAACCATTATTGTAATATTATATCTGAGGGAATCGAACCCGTTGAAGTTTAATTTACTACCACCGCTAAGCCAGTCGATTATAACCAACGATGCAGATTTAGACCTTAGCTCTGATAAAGCCGTGTGTACACAATGCAGCTTTGTTTTGAATTACAAACCTATTGTAATATTAGTGCGCTTACGGATATTATTATATAGTTTCATAAAATTAAACATTCTTCTGGTGTTTGATTTTATTTGATGATTGCGATAAGTCGCATGGTTATTATCTCTGACTTAAATGCATGCTGTGGGTTCGAGTTTGTGTGGATATTTCGTGATGAAGATAAAATTTTGCATTTTTTAAGTAGTCATTGTTTTTAGATAGGTAGTTATTTAAGGATGGCTCGCGTTGTTTTAGTAGCTTCTTTGTTTTTAAATGCCTACCTAATCATTCAAAACTTCATTACTTCAAGAACTACGAGAAATTCATACTTATTTAATTTAACTTTATTTAGATATCATTACAAAATAATCATTTAAACTATTCAAATACCTCAAATACACAAATGTGAAAATAAATCAATAGAGTAAGACATTACCATTTTAACCATTATGTACATAGCCTTAACTACATATTGTCGGCTTATTTGAATATCAAGTTTGCGACATTAAACTGATACTACTTCCGTTCCGTAATATAAAATGTTTATTTTGCAAATACTTAATAATTACAATTAACTTTGGTAAAATATGTAATAACGATTTCCAGTGGTTGTAAACCGTCACGTATTTATATTTAATACATTATATTTTAATAGAAAGTTTGGAACTAAATAATCCTGAACAAATTTAGTTTGAAGTTTAACTTAAGTATATCATTATCACATGAGGAGTGACAAGAACCTGTTTCAGTTTCAGGTCCAGTTTATTTTATAAATTTTTGTGGTGCTCTGTCAAATAAAATATTTAATATTAAAAAACAACAAAAAGTTTCGCATTTTTTTTACTTACAATATAATTTTCCATTAAACTGAAGATTTTTCAAATAATAAACACACGAATATAATAAAATGTTTTTCACTCCTGATTAAGAAATTATTGAAGATTCAGCAAAAACAACCTATTTAAAACGATTTCCGATCAATAAGTGTCACAAATTGTGGTGCTGCTCCGTCACTATTAGCAAAGACACTCTGCCTCAACGTCACCAGCGGTTTGCCAGTCATCCATCCGACTGCTCCATCCTCTCTCTGCGTGAGCACTCTGCCAGCCCCTGCCCAGCGCCAGCGCCCCGCCCGCCCACACGCTGACCATCAGCCAGCTGCTCTGCCATCACCGCAAGCTCACTGTACAACTCACACGAGCAAAACGAGGATCCGTGCTATTGCCATAATGTTCGTAAGTTGTTATTTTACTAAATGATTTTCTAGTGATGAATACTAATCCGATAAGGTAAATTTGTAAACGTGCTTAAGTTACTATCGTGTTTGTGTGAAAAGTTTTAAATCTCGATCTTATTACTTTACCACAATGATATCAAACGCGATGGTAACGTTTGCATATTTGCAAACTTACACTCGGCCCTCTGTTCAATTTGAGTTTCAAACGTAACAAATAAAAAGGAAATATTTTTTTATCAAATCTAAATTCATTCGGGAGTAAATTTTATCTTAAATTCTGTAAATTATTAATTATCTAATGTTAGTAATAATAACTTGCAGGTCGGACTCCGAATACTACAACAATAAGCGCAGCAAAGGCGCCAGAAAACAGGTCGTGGAAGATTTCGTCGAATCGGACACCGATGGGGAAACGACTTCCAAAGTAACGTATGTATTAATTAAACTTACTTACACTTTAAAATTTAAGTCTTAGATTGTTATTATTAAAATATCACTTTTATAGTTACATTTACAACAATTACTTAGGTACTTATATTTTTTCCTTTACATTTTACATACTTACTATTTTATGGCTAAGTTTATTCAACATGTAATCTTGACGTACACTATATTTTAAGAGTTATGATATGATATGTGATGTGTGCGTATCTTTGGTCGTTTATTTATATCCAGTTTTTTTTTTAGTTCCAAGAAAGAGCCGAAACCTGCAAAAGCGGTAAAAAGGAAGGCGCCAACATCAAAAAAGTCATCTGCACCGGCTGCAACAAAGTCAACTGGGTGGCAAATTGACTCAGACAGTGAGGAAGAGGCGGTGGCTCGACGACGAGGCAGCGAGAGCCAGCCCTTGCAGTCGTGCTTGTCGCGGCGTGTCGCCGACGGGGTCCTGCGCCGCACCGCCCAGAGAGACGGTGATACTTACATTGAAGTAAAGGTGTACAACACCAAAGACATATTGAAGGTGGAGCCCAAAGATCGCTGGGAACAGGCGGTAATCTCCCTGAAATATCGAGCAGATTCCGATGCTCCAGAGTTGATTCCACTTAAGGAGGCGCTCAAGCTCTGCAAAAAAAACTTCACCGAGGAAGGAAAATTTTTTAGCTTTAAGAAAAAGTAATAACTTAGTTATAGGAGATATTTTTTTTTTATTAACTTCTATATTTTTAGGATATTTTTTTTGTATTTTAATTTTATAATATATTATTTAAGATACTTAAAAAACTTAACTTAGTAGAATATATACATTATAAAATAAATAAAATAAATAGATAAACTTTAAAAAAAACATTTACTTATTATGAGTTAAACTCTATTCCCTAAAAATAAATAATATTTGGTTTATACATATAATATTAAAAAATAAAATACATAAGTACATAAGTAGGAATTATTATACCTATTCAACCAGTCCATTCAATAAAATATCACTGATTTTGGCAGCTTAGGATAATAATTCGCTTTTATTATATTCTTCCTACTACCTACTTAACGATATGGCAAGCAAAACAGTGTATTGCACAGTTTGTGACTTATCCGTTAAAAGTAAAGCATTCTCAGCCCATTTGAGAAGTAATATCCATAAAAATAATAGTTCCATCGAAATAAGTGACGGAATTGAAAAAATAAGCAGTGCATTTCGAAGTCGAATCGCATCGTACAGGGTTCGAGTGCCGACGATGGCTGATAGCGGTGACGACACGGATGACGTCAGCGTGTGTCCGCCGGCTGAGTTCCTGTCTCAGCTTCGCTCTCGCGTGCATAACTTGTTATCTGCAAGACAGGCAACCTATAGTTCTATTAAGGTGAATTTTGAATTTTTCGCCGAGTTTAAGTTACCGAAAACTAGCGCTAGTGAAATCAAATCATTTGCTTTTGGTCAAAATGTTGTGTTGCATCATAATTATGATTTTAATGATCTGTTTTCAAAAATTGTTAGCTCCATTGTAACAAGTATTGACGAATTTGAGGAAAAAGATAGCGGTTGGTCTTTTGTAAGAAATTTATACTTAGAAGTTAATATCAACAAGTATAATCCATTGAGAGCCGCCCGGTTTATTGAGTTGCCGCGAAATTTAAAACTAAAGCATGCTTGCATTAACATACAAAATAATGACTCCTTCTGCTTTTTATGGTGCATAGTAGCCGCATTGTTTCCAGCTAAGAACAATGCACACCGAACATCTTCATATCCTCACTTTGAGAATGTTCTGAATATTCAAAATATGACGTATCCAGTTGGGTTTTCAGATATTAAGATTTTCGAGAAAAATAATCACCAAATCAGCGTTAATGTGTACGGTCTCGCAAACAAGTCTAACATTGTTGGACCTCTCTATAAAACGCAGAGCAAAAAGAAACATCATGTCAACTTATTACTATTAGAAAAAGGTGAATTTAAACATTATTGTTTAATAAAAAATTTGAGCAGATTACTGAGACCTCAGTTAACAAAACATCACGGAAAAATTTTCTTTTGTGACGATTGTATGATATTTTTTAATAGCGAACAAAATTTGAATACTCATATTTGTAGCGGTGTCCGGACGGTATTGCCTGATCCAGGCACTGTTATTCAATTCAAACATTTCGATAGAATGCAAGATATGCCATTTGTTATATATGCGGATTTCGAATCCTTATTAGTGCCTGAATCAAGTAGTGATGGATTGCTCTCGAATAATACATCCATTTTGCAAAAACATTTGCCTGCCGCATTTGCATATTACGTTGTTTGTTCGTATGATAGCTCTCAAAATAAATACATGTCATATCGTGGTCAGGATTGTGTTGAAAAGTTTCTTGAATATCTTGGCGAAGATGTAACTAATATACACAAAATTTTAAAACAATCAATTCCAATGACTTCACTAACATCTGATGAGCAAAAGAGCTTTGATGATTCAAAATATTGCTTCCTTTGTGATCAGTTATTGTTCGACGATAAAGTTAGAGATCATTGTCATTTGACAGGAAAGTATCGTGGTGCATCTCATGCTTACTGCAACTTGCAATATTGTGTACCAAAATTCATTCCAGTATTTTTTCATAATTTATCCGGGTACGATAGTCATTTATTTATTCGGCAGTTGGGAGCGACACCGGGTAACATTAAAGTTATAGCAAAAACTAAAGAAAACTACATATCATTTACAAAGTTTTTTAGTGTAGGACGTGAGGAATACATACCAGTTAGATTTGTAGATTCATTTAAATTTTTAGGCACTAGTTTAGAAAAGCTTGCAGGAAATTTAAATAAAAATGATTTTTTTCACTTACATCACTTTTTCCCTAAAATGGAACATTTTGATTTACTTAGACGTAAAGGTGTGTATCCATATGAGTATATGACAAATTGGAATTGCTTTGATGAAGACAGGTTACCACCACGAAAATGTTTTTACAGTAGTTTAACCGGTGAAACTGTTTCAGAGTCAGATTATTGTCATGCTCAATGTGTTTGGACAACGTTCAATTTGAAAAATCTAGGCGAATATACTGATTTATATCTTAAAACGGATGTCATTTTACTTGCCGATGTTTTTGAAAATTTTCGTCAAACTTGTAAAATTAATTACAGATTAGATCCTGCATTTTACATGACGGCACCTGGCCTAAGTTTTGACGCAATGTTACTTAAAACTAAAGTAAAATTGGAACTTATAGAAAATCTAGAAATTTTACGTATGATTCAAAAAGGAATCCGTGGTGGTGTGTGTTTGTGCTCTACTAGATACGCTAAGGCAAATAACAAGTACATATCAAATTACGATCCGTCTGTGCCCGATAATTATTTACTATACATTGATTGTAATAACTTATATGGTTATGCAATGTGTTCTTATTTGCCTTATTCAAATTTCGAACTCATAAGCCAAACGGAAATTAGTGAACTTAATATTCTTCATGTACCTAATGATTCAGAGTTTGGTTATATCTTAGAAGTAGATTTAGAGTACCCAGAGCATCTACACGACTTGCACAATGACTTACCTTTTTGTCCCCAAAAATTTACACCACCCAGTTCTAAAAACCCTAAATTGATTCCAAATTTGTACGATAAATTTTACTACGTAATTCACTACGTGCATTTGAAAACGTGCCTCAAACATGGTTTACTGTTAAAAAAAATTCATAGAGTAATTAAATTTAAACAAAGCCCATTTCTTAAGCAATATATAGATTTGAATACGGAACTGCGTCAAAAGGCTAAGTCAACATTTGAACAGGACTTTTTCAAATTATTAAATAACAGTATTTTTGGGAAAACTTTAGAGGATACTGAAAAAAGATTGAGCGTATATTTAGTCAATAAGTGGAATGACACCAGAAATAAAACGAAAAAATGTTATACAGCTGAGCAATTAATTTCAAGGCCAAATTTTCATAGTTGTACGGTTTTCGCAGAAAATTTTGTAGCTGTGCAAATGAAACCTGATTCAGTGATTTTAGATAAACCTATTTACATAGGATTCACTGTTCTCGAAATATCCAAAAATCACATGTATGATTTCCACTACTCTATTACAAAACCGTTTTATGGTTCCAATTTAAAACTATGTTACACCGATACTGATAGTTTTTTGTACTCTATCGAGGCAACGGACATTTACGAAGACATAAAATCCAATTTTCAACAGTACTTTGACACAAGCAATTACATGGAAAATAATCAGTATAATATAGTTCCGAGGAACAAAAAGGTCCCTGGATTATTTAAAGACGAGATGGGAGGGCAACTTATCACTGAATTCGTGGGTTTGAGATCTAAGTTATATTGTGTAAAAACTCAAGACAAAGAGATAAAAAAGGCAAAAGGGGTAAAAAAATCTGTAGTAAAAAAAATGGATTTTAAAGATTATAATAAAGTGCTACTTCTTAATAAGTCACTTAAAAAGAAAAATGTATTATTCAAGTCTTTGAAACACGAGATTTTTACGCAAGCCGTTAACAAAGTTGCTCTATCTTCAAATGACGATAAACGCATTGTACTTAAAGATAAAATATCTACATTGTCCTGGGGACATAAATCAAGCCTTTTCTGAGATTTTTTGTTTGGACTGGTTGAAAAAATAATAGAGTACCTAGTGAACACTTTATTGTCAATTTTTTAATACTGTTATTTAAGTATATTATAAGTATAATTATCAATATGTGTGATTCGTTTATAAATCGTGAATTCAGAATTAAAAGAGCAGTGTTCAGCAAAATCTATGCTTATTTTTGTATCACTTTACAGTCTAAAACATATGTTCTGTATCCTTGTAATAAGTAAATAAATGAATACAAATTTTATAATATATATTTTAGTATAGGTACGTTAGTAATACTTTAAATAAATAGTATGTATGTAAGTTGTTGTTTTATTCTGAATCTAATTACCTTTTACCATTTTACTTCATAGCCAGCGAGGATTTATAAAATATAAATGACAAAAAACAAGTTCTAACTTGTCTAATTCTGATTGCATCGCGGCACATGTTTGCCGCTTTGTCAGCAATACGTTTCCACTTACATAACATAATAAGGTATCGACATCAGGAGCAAGTTCTAACTTGTCCAATTTTAGGAGCTGTGTCAGCTATAGGTTTACATACAAACTCACACGATCACAAATCAAAGGTATAAATATTCGTGTTAACTGCAATTGTATATTTATTTTCATAAGAACATCGAAGATGGTAAGTTGCTTTTTAAATATAAGTTGAATGTATTTACACAATAAATATAGGAATCTGTTCGCTTTTAAATATATGACTCATATTATTTGTTTCAGGCCATGTCAGTGAACACCGAGCTTCTCGTAGAAGACCTGCGCTCACCATCTCCGGTCTTACAAAACGCGCAGGACCCTCTAGAAGGATGGACGCAGATGATCCCGCCTTGGGTTGTAGAGCCACCACACGAAGAAACGCCGTTGGTGCTCAAAATACGGAAGGCGGCGTATGACACGCAGAAGAGGAAGCGAAAGAAGAGATCGTCCTTCCTCAAGCACTCACACAACACGCAGCAGTCCTTCGTGGTGAAGAGCCCGCCGAAGAAAGGACGACGTCTAATTAAAATTGAGATAGTAGACCTAGAGCAAGAAGCGCTGGGTGACTCGTCGGAGGATGCCCTACTGTCTGCGCAGTATGTGGTGTCGGAAGACATGGACCAGATTATGGACCAGGCGGAAGGTCTAATAAGCAACATATCAAAAAAAATATGTGGTTACAGCTATAGTTTTTAAAGCTTTGAATCAAATTATTTTTGTAAATTAAAGTTCTCATGTAGGTTTTATGCGTAACATCTCTAGTTACTTATAAACCTATAGAGATACATTTAAAGATAATACCTACTTACATTTAAAATTTTTGAAGGCTAGATTTAGTTGTACAAATGTAAAAACATTTTTTACTGTGTAATTAAGGTTTATTAAATAAGAATGTAATAAAATTACCTTTTAATGAATTAAACTTTAAAGGAATTATGTCGTTTTATTTCTATATAAAACGTAATTAGGTAGGTAAATGAAAAAAAGATTTTAAATGTACACTTATTTATTTATTGAAAAAATCATACATTGGTATTTTATTTTCTAATATCCATTTTCTTATACAAATTACATTTTTCAAAGCACAATATTTTATATGGTTAAAACAATTGTATGCAAACATATCTTTACAGTAAAGTTTACTTAGAGTTTCTAGATTAGGTATACCCTTAACACTAATATCTAAAACATTTTCATGACCACATAATTCACGCACCCATTTAACTTTCTCTTCTCCTTTCACTATGATTTTGCGTTCTCTAAGGTAAGGTTTAATGAGTCTTTTAAATTCTCTGTAGTCAATATATCCCTCACTCCATCGGTATCCTCTGTTTCTTTCTATCCACCAAACATGTTTCCTTTCTTCGAGAGTCAGTGTAGAGAATGGATATGGAGGTTTAATTAAAAAGATTTGAGTGTGTTCAGATGTGCCTATAACTAATTCTTTTAATATGAATTCATTTTTATCATTTTTAAAACCTTGCACATCCACTATTATAATATCTTTATTCATGATAGTTTTTTAACGATGTTACTCAGAGGCTTATATTCAAATATGCAGTCGTTCAGTATAAGGCAATATGCGGCGGTCTGATCAGGTATCTCTTGATCTGCTTCTATTTCCACACGAACGTCAATTGATCCCTTTAGCGTTTCGTGTTGGCGAGAACAGTCAACAACAAATAAGGGGGAAATTTCTTTGAACTCTTTCAAACTCAACAACGGCTCTGGTCTACGACCATGATAAGACTGCTGAAATCTTGCATACTGTTCGTATATTAACGAAAACTTGTTGTCAGCAAAATTAATATTCAGTCCTTCATAAGGGTAATATGATGAATTTAAAAATACTCTTACATCACGAATAAAGCAATGATCGAACTCTGCCATAGACTCTTTCGCATTATGTTTACGATTAGTTTGAAAAGCAATAACTACAAATCGTGGTTTTTCAACCTGTGATGAGGTTTTAATAGACCAAGCGTGTTTACGTGTTTTGGGTAGTAATGGATACTCATACAAGTCCCAATTACGAAATGCTACTGTAATGGGACGATCTTTTTCTAAATGCTTTAATAAATTAATTCTTTCGCGGTCTGATACTTTAATGTGCGGAACTCGCCAGACAATTTTATTTATTATTATATCCTCCACAACTTCATCGGTATTTAGTTTTAAAGCATTGAGATTTGTATTGCTTCTCAATAGTACTAACTCATGTTTACAGTTAATTATAATTTTTTCATAATCTTCTGCAAAGCCTAATATTTTGTTCAGAGGTATTGATGCAGAGAATACTCCATTGTTGACATTGGTCGTACCTGTAGGTGACCAGCCCCAAACTTTTGCACATTTCGATTCGTTTTCATTCAACGAAAGATAAGATTTTATAGTTGTAGAAATCCCTGCATTTTTTACCTTATCTATTTCTACACCATTTAATTCATAACGAATATCTTGAAAAAGAAACAATGCTGGGTTATTAACAAAATGCACACTTGTCACTCTTTCTTTTTGTTTAGTAGTACTGTTATACTTATACACATTGACTACGCCCTCAATGTACAAACTGCTGAGTGCAGGTAACACATACAAATCTTGCTGATTAATAGGTATTCGTATTTCATCGTTCTTGTTAAAACTCGTTACATATGGTTTATACGAATGATATTCGAAACTTTCAATGCTGTTATCGTACGATGCCGGTTGAGTAATATTTAAAATATTCATTTTAACAAGCCCAGTAGTTTTAAAAAATCCTTATTGCTTTTGGTTAGCTTCTTATTTAAACGAAGCGGTGTTCTTTTCTGAGAGGATCTTTTAGAACTGACTTGAACAGTAGATGCGGATGGGGTTTTATTAAAATTTATCATTTTTTTCTAAAGTGTAAATACAGCTGTACTTCTTCACCACGTAAGTTGATCTGCTTATTTTCAGCGTCTAACAACCTTATGTTAATAGCGTTGATTGAACTCTGATTGACGGGAAAATAAATTAAGTTTTTAGGTATTTCGATGATTCTATAACCTGGTGGTACGTTAGGCACAAATTCGTAAATAATGTGACTTGCTTTCCCGTTCACAAATGACCCGCTGATGACATCACATTCGATGCGCACTACAGTTGTTGATAAAATGCTGACAGGATACCGAGACTCAGTGCTTATATTAGCTTTTATTGTATCCATACCAAAGCCCAAAATTTTACCAAGAGAATCATTTTTATCGAAGTACACATTTTCGGAACAGTATATACAAGTTTTTAATGTATTATTATTGCAAGTTAATTTTAGCGCAGCATTTTTAATGTTACTTTTCAAAAAATCACAAATATCTTGAAGTTCATAGGACCCTTCAGGTATTTCGATAACTTTATCACTACCGTAATAAAATTTATTATTTCTTTCATCTATGTTCGGGATAGAATTAAAAGTTGAAAAATATAAGAGCCCACACTCATATTCTCCGCGTAATTGCAAGGTTGGCGAGTAATTTGTTATTAAAGATTCTCCTCTGCCAGTTATTGACACAGTGAAAGACATTTTTGTACTGATAAGTTTTTTAATTTCATTATCAATTTAAATGTTATTTCCAATAGTCTCTTAAAAATTTTAAACAAAGATGACCACAGTTTACAGCTCCAAACTTTTGATACTGTACATAATTATAGTTTATAGACATGTACCTTAAATAATTTATCAATTCTAACGGTGGCTTAAGATTGCCAAAACTATCAAAATATTCACAGTAGTCATTATGCTTAACGTAGGCTACCCAATGGGTTCCGGGATTATCAGAACTATCTAAATTTATTATAGCACACTCGATCTTTCGTGGTTTTAAAGGTAGTGCATCTCTCATGAAAACTCCTCGAAAGTGTGGAATATCAGAAGCATGCTCTAATATATCTAAATTAGTGAGAGGGCGTCTGGGTAGCCGTTTCATTCGTTTTTTGAAGGATTCAGATATAAACCAGCTCCTTTTTTATGAGGCTTGATATACAGTCCTTTTCCTAAAGCTACAGCTTCCATCATCTTGTTATGCCGTTCAGATTCTTGAAGATTTTTCTGAGCAGCCTTGTAATCATTGACAGCCTTTGCTATACCTGCTGCACCTCCAGCAAGTGAACCTAGAGCTGATAATCCAGCGAAGATTGGAATAAGAGGTAAGAAACCTCCACTTTTTGGAATAGGAATACACCGTGGCAACCGTATTCCTTTTTTATTTGTAAACAATTTTTTGGCGGCTGCATGTGCGTATTTTATAGCTGTACGATTGTCTTTAGATTTTAATTTTTTTATTTGTGTTTGTATTTTTTTTACAATTGACATAAAAGATCGAACACCAGCACCAGCTTTAAGTTTTGCTTTCATTGCATTTTTTACAATCCATGAAGCTACTTTTTCTCGTTTCCCAGCATCCTTTGATTTCAATCTTTTCTTAGCCATATTCAAAAGTTGTAAATCAGCTTTATGTCGAACACTCAAATCACTGTTATTATAGGCGATATCGTGATACATACAAGCTTCATCTAATTTATTTATACCTCGATCACCTCTTAGTAACCGTTTTTTAAGTTTTGTTCCGGGGCCACAAAACTGATAACCAGGGATATGTAACTCAAACGGTAAGTTATTTATTAAGTCGTTTATAATACCACTTCCTTCCTTCATTGATGTTCTTAAAGTGAGTTCAATCTAATTACATCGCTTCATTTATATTACAAAACTAGCGAATTTTTATCAACCCAACTATTCTCTTTATCGCTGAGACCTAACCATTTTACAAAAAGTTTTCTACCTTTTCTTTTTATAACTTTTTCGATGAGATAAAGATCAGGAAATTTAGTTCTTTGTAATTCATATTCGTAGAAAGATCCTAAAATCCTCTGTTTGTGTTTATCTTCTAAATGGTAAGTAGGTGGATTCGTATGATTTACCTTAATTATTACAAATATCTCGGTGGACCAGTTAGGGGTGTAACCCTTGTAAAAATCTCCTTTATATTTACTAATACGAACATGATCACCAAGTTGAAACTTAGGTTTGCGATCTATCTTAGGTCTTTGTGATTTAATAATGTTAGACTTTATAACCATCTGGTTTTCTTTGTTGACTTCAATAGGTTTAAATTTAGTTATACGGTGAGTAGAATTATTATAGTTTTCTACAACTGAATTTAAATTTTGCCCCAACCATTGGTAATGACCGTGCAAACTAAAAAGTTTGTAAATTTTATGTTTTAAAGTACGTATTACTCGTTCTACAATAGAAGCTTTTTTTACAGAGTAGGTAGAATAATGATTTATATTATATTCTTCTAATAATTTTTTGAAAGTATCATTATAAAATTCCTTGCCTAAGTCAGTTTGTAAATATTTAGGTTTTCGTGATGAATTTGTTAGTATCTCTTGCAGCGCATGTGTCACACATTGTTTGTCTTTTGATTTTAAAGGATTTACCCACACATATTTTGATAAAGTATCTATTACTATCAAAATGTATTTGAATCCTTTATTGGAATGTGCAAATTTCTGGAAATCCATAAGGTCAGCTTGCCATAAATCATCTATTCCTTTTATGATTGTACATCGCCGCGGGAAATTTCTTCTTGCTGCTTTGTGAAGTTCATTGACGATGTCTTTTTTACTCATTTTTATTTTTTAGTTTAATCAAATTATCTATCTCTGTTTTAGTATAATATAAATTACCCAAACGATTTGAAGTCACCTTTTCCAAGTTATTGAGATATTTTTTAACATCAAGAGATACTTTTTTTATTTCGTCTCTTAGTTCATGAACTGTTTTATCTAAATAAGCTTTATTTACTGCTTCGTCGTCTTCGTCTGGAGACGTTAAACCTTTCAATTTTGATGATTTTAAATCGTAGTGTCCTGTATCTGACTTCACTAATGTATCGCTGAAGGTATCAATATATTCTGCTAATCGTAGACGCTTATGAACATGATGGCCAAACTTGTCAATGTTCATTGCTGCTCTGATGACTTTTTCATACTGATCCATTTCCCTGTCAAGCGTTCTTTATATTTTAAATTCTTGATTATTCCTGCTTCCCACAGTTCTTCAATAATTGCGACAATTTCATTGTCTAAGCCAGTGTTACCCGCATCTCGTGAGGCGAGTAATATTTTTAATCGTTCTACTAACTCATTCGGATCATCCCAATAAACCAAATCAGTATTCTTTTTAACTTTTTTTAGTACCTTAATACCTTCTCCATGCGAAAGACTTTCCACACTTGTAGTTGCATTTCTAGCAAACTTAAATAGAGGTTTTATGACGTTCATGTACTTAAAACCTTTATTGCTGTTTATTGGTTTGGATGAATCATAATTGCGTCTGTGTGCATTGGTTTCTAATAAAAGTAGTTTATAGTTATGTAAATCTTCTTCAGTAGTTATATCTAAATTTGGTTTCTTTTTAAACAAAAGCTCTTTCAATCCATCTGTTTTATTCAATGTGTACGTTCCTATTTTTAAGATGTTGCCATCATCATAGACGCGGGTTTTACCAAGCATCAATTTTCCGCGTTCGTTTCTGATTCCAAAAGGTATATTACCCATTACATCCGAAGATGTTGACCACGATAGTGTATGTTCTTTAACGTTTGGCGATGACTGCAAAGACTTGAATGACCCCTCGCTGATATTGTGAGTTTCAGAAGGCGATACTGTAAGCGTTTTGTTTTCGTGTAAGTTGTTATCAGAATCTATTTCATCTTCTTCACTGTAATCTTCATGAAAATCTTCACTAGATGAGGACGAACTATCGAAATGATCTTTCTTATTTTTTTTCACAGAAGGCATAAACTGTTTTTCATTCCCTTGATGCTTTTCTTCATTTTTATTTGCTAACAAGTTAAGTGGTTCGACTATGGGCTTAAATATGGTTTCCAGGGCAATATTATTCGAATTTTTTGCTTCCTTTATCATTTCAACTTTTCTTTTTACAGCCGCAGCAGATTTCACGATTTTTTGCTTCAGATTTTTCTCCATTTTAGATAGGATACTGCTTGGTTCTAAATCACGAATGAGAGTGATTTATTCGTAGTGTAACAACCTGTTATGTATTTTAGTCCAGTATTATAAATGTATCAAATGTCAATCTGTAGCATCCGTTGTTTCTTTCACAATCCTTATTTATCACAAGATAATTGTAAGGCTTATTCCAAACAGCTGAGCACATTTTTCGAAATTGGGCCCAGGACATATCAGAACCAACATGTTCATCATAAACATGTTTTAAATTAATATCATCTTGTTTAAATAATATAACAAGATTTGCATTGTCCCTTACAAGCTGTTTGGGTATTTTAGTATAAGTCTGATTTATATAAAAACAATCAATGTTCTTATGACGTCCCATTGCAAAATAATCCCTTATGTTACTTTGATTTTCACAAGCAACGTCGTCGAAAATGATAATAGAATCAGGTAAAGCCTCATGCGGACTCAATATTTCACTATTATGATTATATTTATTATATGATATTTCGGGCACCCTATCTAAAACTTTTTCTAGAAATAAGTATTTTGTCTGGTACAAGGATTTTGAATAAACATACAGGTTTCGAAAATGAAGACCCTCTTTATGCAGCAATAAACTTATGACTAAATTTGTTTTCCCACAGTTTGATGGACCACAAACGACACAGCGTATTGTATTTGGTAGTAATCTACTATGTCGATTTGAGTCAGTCGGTAACGGAGAACATAGGCACTCTAACTTTAAAGATTGTTTTTGTTTTACAAACTTCATTATCAGCTGACAGTTCTACAAGACTATAGAGCTACGAGGTTTGCAATTGAATGCGTTTAAAATAATGATGCATAGATATTATATAAACAGACGATCTAATTTCACAGAGGATGCCAATCGTGCAGTTTCACTAATCTTTTATAAGAGCTCGTGGAATTAGGTGATGTGGCATGGAAATATTATAGAACAGGCCTTCACTGGCTAACACGATTTTTAAAACTGATTACTGGGCTTCCTGAAACAATTTTTACTACAGCGATCGAGTTGATTATTGGGCAGTTTGGAACACTTCACGACAGGGATCGAACGGACGTGAGAGACCTGGAGTGAATGTGTTCCAGAACGCCCAATAATCACCTACTCCTCTGTTTTGGCTTCGCCGTAGTCGGGTAAATTAATCAACCTTACCAACATCATTAATGTTTCAAGATTAATAAAAAAATATAAAGGAGTACTTTGTAGGTAGGTATGTTCTCTGCAATTCAAAATGGTGTTTGACTAGCTAGTATTGAAACTTTTACCCTCCCAACTTTTTACTAAAAGTTGGGAGAGTAAAAAAATACTAAAGTTTCAGTGGCAAAAATACTAAAGCCTAATCCAGGTTAAAAGTCAACATAGTTTCATTTCCAATTCAAATCCTTTCATTTGAGAGTTTCTGATGAAACAGTCATTCAAAACGGCATCCAGCTTCATTACCATGTTAGTTCTCAAATTCATCCAATTCGTTCATGCAGGGCTTGAAAGGGAAAAGTTATTGCATATCAAACAGATACGTCTATTCGACGCATTCAAATCACCTATGGATGCACAAAATGGCATTCGAGATTGGCCGGGATCCGTATTTCATCAGATATGACAACTTCTGATGAATGCCAATGTCTTTTTTTTTACTTTTTCTCGTTAGACTTCCTAATTTAATATTTTTACCTTATTTTAACTTTTATGCGCCTGCTGCATTGCATAAAAGAAAGAGAACCACCCAGTGGGGTGGGAGGCCCACTGGCTGGCAATATGTGAATAAAAATATGCCGTCTTTTACGAAAAACCCGATCATTTCGCAATGAGTCACTGAGTACTAGAAATTTATTAGGCTTGTCAATGAAATAAAGTTGCCCATACACGAATAGCTGATATCTATGAGAAAATAACGGCTTATCGATGCCGTATCTATACGGCCTCATGCGTTAGCGATTTTGATCTGGACGCATGCGTCCGGGCCGGCGTTGAAGAATTAATAATCGTAACCGTAACCGATAATTTTCATAGAACTTTGTTAATACCAAACTTTAGTGCTCCGCTCAGCTCCAGCCCACGCCACTTCAGCTGAGCGAAGTGGCAGTGAGCTGGACACATAGCGAAATGATCTGATGGCCGTTGAGGCGGAAAGGTTCTGGAATGGTGGCCGCGCACCGGACGACGCTCCGTGGGTAGGCCCCCGACAAGGTGGATGCGGGCAGCGCAGGACCGATCGTCGTGGAGATGCTTGGGGAAGGCCTATACCCAGCAGTGGACGTCGTTCGGCTGATATGATGATGATGCAACTTTAGTGAGAGTTTCCTGTGTGAAACTTTGATTAGCAATTTATCAAGCAAGGTATTTTAAATCATTTTAACATATTTTGCTGACAGTTATACTTAAGGATAAATTATATTTAAGTGTGAATTGATCTAACTATTAATTTTAATTAGAGTATACATTTTATACCTAATTCAAAATAAGAAGGAACACGAAGTTTTATATCAGCATAAACATTATTATTTTGTAGTAATTACCATTTTAATACTAAATAATTAGCATGGTATGAAATCAATGTTAAACAAATAGTAACACTGCGTTAAAAACTGTTACTTAGGTATCTCTAAAGGAACTTACAAATTCTAGCTACATTCTAAGTGTCTCCGGTTATTGCACAGTGGAACAACTGCACGGAGGTAGCCGCCAAGTTGCAATAAGTGATCGTTGCGGCGTCTCTTACTGCAAATGAACTCGAAAATACTCGAAATGAAAGTGAGCAAACGAAGGTAATGTTCACACTTCCCACGTTGGTGGCATGATAGTAGCTAATGGTAAGGCAACAGTAAAGTTTGGTTTGTGCAAAGTCAAGGTGCCCACCTTATAGTCTGTCCAAGATAGTGATTTTGACAGATACTTTTTCTCTGTAAATTCCGTCTTTGGAGTGCTTGATTGCCACCAAATCGTTATAAAAATAGCTGAAGATGTGGAAGCCTGCTATGACGGATACTTTTTTGTAAATAAATATGTATTAGATTAAAATAAATCTTTAATTACAGAGAAAAAGCATCTGTCAAAATCACCAAGCTATCTTGGACAGACTGTAGTTGCCGGACTGTAGTTGTTAATACGACGGTTATAATGACAAATAATTTCTATGTGGTGTGTTTTTCGCCCGCGCAACGAAGAGAGAATTCATCGTCATCTGAATTTAATGTAGGTAGGTAAATTGCAAGATTTACATTGGTGTCGCTAAAAATTTTGATTTGTTGTCATAAGTCTTTAGACAACATTTTTCTGTCATTGATTATATAAGGAGTGAAAGTGATCGATAGCTATTAGCTAAGGACTTCAAAAAAAACTTTTGATTTTAATAATAAGTATTAATATTAATTAAGTGATAAACGGGTTCTATTTTGGCTACAATCCAGCTAGTTGCTACCTTGCTACTTGCTACCTGCTTAGTGCCAGACGAAATTAGTTTAAATTGTATTACTGGTAAAGAGCTGAAATACGATCAGCTTTCTTTGATTAAGGTTTAGGTCTCAATAAATATGTTTAATGATTCAGACTCTTAAAACTAACATAGGTAGTATGCTAAGCAGTTAATTAATTTAAGATCTTTCAATTTCCGAACTTAACAGGTAAAAAGTGAACACTGATTATTAATTCCCAATTTTACCTTAAAGATAAACCGTACAGTCTGAGCTACTCTATATTCAGAGCTGCAAAATACTGTCGATTTTTGAATGGCCAAGGCGTACTTCTATGAAACACAAGATTGTTCATCGGGTACGACAGGAAACGAGTTAAACTGAGACGATACCAGTTTGGACCCGGTCCAACTACCTTATTGCACCACCAGAGGCTCTGAATATAGTAGGCAAGAAAATGTATGGCCTGCACTGAAATATAGGTGGGAACTAGGTTTATAGCAATAAATCTGCTCAAAAGAAAATGGGGGCCACCACATAATTTTCAATACAAAAGAGCTAAATTCAGAAATGTATTTTTCTGATAAAGGACATCATCCATTTTGGTCCAAATGTGAAAGTTCCGGCAAAAAGCAAAAGTGCTTTATTCTGATAGATTTTGTCCACCTAAGCATATCTTATTATGGCACCGAAGCTGTAGCACCTTTGTAGCACCGCTATACTCGATTTTAAACAAGTTCAAAAAGTTTGTTTTTCATAAATTTTGACACAAATGTGAAGCGGTGCTACAGCTTCGGTGCCATAACAAAAAATGCTTAGATGCACAAAATCTATCAGAATAAAGCACTTTTGTCTTTTGGGCGGCACTTTCATATTTGGACCAAAAATGTATGAAACGTGGATGATATCCTTAAATCAGATTTTATCAGAATTTGATATTGTTCGAAAGCTGTAATAGTCAACCTGCGGGCTTTACTGTCTAAATTACTGTATAATTTCTCCTATTTGTCGTGGCAGTTAGAATTGAAAAATGTTAAATTTCGCATATTTTTTGTATGAAACTACAATTTATTTTTATTCTAACTGACATGTGTCAGTTAGAATAAAAATAAATTGTTGCCATGTGGCAAATAGGAAAAATATACAGTAAATTCGACAGTAAAGTCTGCAAGTTGACTCTAACAGCTTTCGAACAATATCAAATTCAAATAAAATCAGATTGTTTTTATAAAAAACCTTTCAAAAATTTGCTTGTTTGTATGAAAAACTATTATGGTGGCCCCCATTTTCTTTTGAGCAGTATATTTTTCTTAGAAGTAGGACTCTTTTTACAGATTTCGGATGCGTAGGTATTTTCTGGCTTTATTTAAAAACGGAACAGAATTTGTATGAAATCATCTGTCAGATTTGATACCTGAATGAAACCAAGGAAATTATAAGTACGAAGTACTTATAATTTCCTTGCCTAAAACCTATGCCTGTGAAGCTGGCTTAGCCTTAGTGAAATGAAGGTAATATAGGAACACAGTTTACCTATATCAGTATATTTTTTTATTGTCACGGTCTTACTTTAAAAAATTGTTGATAATACAGAAAAATATGAATAATATCATAAACAAAGCATATAAACATGATTAAGTAGTATATTTATGAATACACAAAATAATGATAATTCAATAAAATTATGGTTTTACTTAATAATATACAAGAACAATTTCGACTCGCACCAATCATAATATTCTCAGACGAGAATCAAAACTGAGAATATGACTGGTGCAAGTCCAATTTTTTCTAGTATATATTATTTACATTTAGTGTTGTATAAAAATTACAGTGAAAAAATCTAGAATTTAAATATTTCTTCTTCTTGCCACATACAAGTTTTTTTTAAATTACAGGTGGGAGTAAAACAAGGACATAGTGATCATACTTTTTTATTATTATTTGCATGTGGTCATCCATAACTACAAAAAATATTATGGCACAAACTAAGAGTAAAAAAATAATAGGTAGACCTACATTTACAATAAAACAAATCAAATCTAATTATGACTCAGTAATTGTTAAAATACTTGCATTTATTTAACTAAATAAATAACATAAAATATTACGTAGGATAGACTGCCCTTAATAATTTTTAAATTATTTAAGACTTTCCACTTTCATATTACTCGTATTTTACTTTTAAAGTTTTAAAGAAGCAATTAATAACTAATCTTTAACTCCATCAATCATACCATCAGTAGAATAAAACTTTTGGTCATCAGTACCATATAAAAAAAAACTGGTAGAACTATCGGCTTAAAAATATATTAACCAATTTCCAAATCTGGCTTTGTCCATATTCGCCATTTTAATCCCATGAATTCAACTTAAAAATTAATTTCAATTAAATTCATGTACTAAGTTGTTTTGAACTACGTATTCATCTACTCAGACATTTTCACGTACACTACACAAATAAATTATTAAATATATTTATTTGTATAGTGTACGTGGTACGTCTTTAAAAGGTGACTTTGTTTAACACTTTATTTAAAAATATGCTAAAACAAACCAAAAAATGATTCTTAAAAAATTGGACATAACGCTTAGGTAACCCCAAACTGGGATAAAATCACTGTACTGGATATTAAACACATTTCACGAACCAATAAAGTAATATTAACTCTTAAATTTAAAAGTAAGTTCTCTGACCCATGAATATCTACTATGTTTATATTTACAGTATTATCTAGATATTCTTGGGTAAGTTTTTACGGAGTAGAATTAGTTAAGTTATTATTAATTTAGCATAAAAACTACATGATAATAATTTCTTGTTTGAAGGAATAGTCGCATATAACTTTATTTATAGCCCATTATAGTAATGAGGTAGAATACTAAAATAAATAACTTATATACAATTACATTACAGTAGTACTTATTACTTCCTACAATTTCTACGCAGAAAATAATTTATGAAAAAAATATTTTTATATAAGTAATACCAATAAAAACATCTTTTAGACTCGATACAATAAGTATATCCATTAGACTTTTTTTTTATCCATTAGATTAGTAAAAATATCACTTTGACAACTTTAATTATTATTTTTTACTTCTATTCTACATACATAAATCTTAGAGTTTATTCATATAAATAGTGTTTCTTCTTATTTAGTGAGTGGTTAATCAAATTTTATACATATTATTATTACCTATATCTACAAGCGTTTTGTTAATTTAATCTAATTACTAGTCGAGATTTTCGTCTAACTGTTCCCTCTCGCATCAGAATTGGAGTGCCGCCTTCTTAAATTATTTCTGTAAGAGATATTATATTTCTATTAAAATAAATAATTTAATAATAAATAAATCACGTAAGTGCACTGCTCCGGTTCCAAAGGAAATTACGCAAATTATTGTGCTTGTTCAGAAAGTTGCCATTGTATTATTTATGAACAAAAAAAATAAGATGTAATTTTTCTGAACAATTGTTAGGTCATGTATTAAAATGTTCGATACTTCTGAGGCTGAACCACTATTATTTATTATGTGGCTGAACATAAATATTATAACGCCCTTTGCTGAAAAAAATATGCAATACTTGCCTTTCACGTCTTCTTCTATTTGGATATTTTGTACTAATAGGATCCATAACTCCCACGCACAGCACTATTAGTTTACTATTACAGGTATATCTGAAATTTTAAAATATATCTGTTAAGTATTTTTTTTAAATCGAAAGCCAGAAAAGGCTTTGTCTTTAAAATCGAAAGATGACATTTGTACCAAAAAAATTAAGATACATTATTTCAAAAATGAAGAAAAGAGCAGATTTTTCTTTGAACATACAGTTAATTGAATTAGCTTTGAAACAAATAAGAGATTTTGTAGGTACTTATTTTATTGTCAAATATGTTTCTATAAAAGAAAAAAAATAAGTGCCTAGTTTCAACTAGTATGTATTTTATAAAATAAATAATAATATTTTATATATTTATAAAATGAATAAATAGTGGGAATACCCCACAATACCTTTCTTGCCCCAATAGCTCTCTATTTTCTAGCGATGATGCTATGCCGTAAAGGGCAGGGTTGTCACTCTCCCATTTGTTGCAAAATCCATTTGGCTCGACGTCGCCAGTGACTTTACTGCCGTGCCATATTGCTTTATGAGGCCTGTTCATAAAAAATATTATATTAGATTTCACAAAAATTTATAATATTTTTTGTCAAAAAGATATTTACTTAGTAACAATGATTAATTAATGTTTTACTTTAATGTAACATTATTTTATAATTAAATTTTAAATTGTGAAAATTAATATCGAAATAAATCTTCACGCAATCAGACAAATAGGTTACCAATTAATTATCCAGAGAGGCTCTAAAATGATGACAGATTACAAACCAATCCCAATGAAGTATTCAATTGGTTTTCTAATTAATCTTGAGTAACAAAATAATTTACAGTTCACATAAAATGGTAAGTCCACTCACCAAGTACTATTTTCTTTCATAACATTTTTTCCGTTGAAGCTAAACAGCAGGTTTTCAACTGGTCTAGTGAAAGGCGCTCCTGAACCGCTAAAAATGCTGGCCCACGAATCGAACAGCAACTGGCCTACTGAGTTGGTCACTGGCAGGTGGTCGTTCTTCGGCCACATGTGACGGAGGTTTTGTTTGCTGAAATAAAGTGCAGCACTTGTGATATAATGTAAAAATAACCGTCCACCAGACGAAGTTGTGGACGACCGCTAGTAAAAAGATACTTCCGTTATGTTTCGGTAAAAAAACTAATTCTCACTTATTCTCCACTTTCAAGAATGAACGGCAGTTCCCCCTAATATTTCTGGATTGTCGATGATATCAGCCAACGCTATCTACGAGCAGCAAACGCCCTGACTACGGCTCGTTGATAGCCACCATTTGGAACTATTTAATCACTCACTCCACATTCAAGAACGGACGGTATTTCCCTCTAATATTCCTGGATCTAATAATCCTGGATTGTCAGTGGCAACAGCCAAAGTGGTCTACGAGCAGCATACGCCTTGAGCAACGCTTGTTGAAAGCGTCCATTGGGATTTATTTAAACACTCACTCCACATTCAAGAACAGACGGTTATTCCCCCCAACATTCATGGATTGTCGATGGCACAGCTGGATGACCGCTGTCCAGCCCACGCGGTCTTCGAGCAGCACACACCCTGAGTACGGCTCGTTGAGAGACACTTTTTGGATCTATTTAAACACTTACTCTTCATTCAAGAACGGACGGTAGTTCCCCGTAATGTTCCTGGATTGTCGGTGGCACTAGCCAATGTGGTCTACGAGCAGCATACTGCCTGAGTCGTTAAGAGCGACCATTCAGATTCATTTAAACACTTACTCCACATTCAAGAGCAGGCGGTAGTTCCCCCCAATGTTCCTGCATTGTCGATGCCACAGCTAGGTGATCGCTGTCCAGCCCACGCGGTCTTCGAGCAGCATATGCCTTGAGTAAGGCTCGTTGGCAGCGACCATTCAGATAAATTTAAACACTCACTCCACATTTAAGAGCAGACGGTATTTCCCCCCAATGTTCCTGGATTGTCGATGGCAAAGCTGGGTGACTGGCTGTCCAGCTCACGCAGTCTTCGAACAGCGAACGTCCTGAGTACGGCACGTTGAGAGCCGCCATTTGCATTTATTTAAATACTCACTCCACGTTCAAGAACGGACGGTAGTTCCCCCCAATGTTCCTGGATTGTCGGTGGCACAGCTGGGTGATCGCTGTCCAGCCCACGCGGTCTCCGAGCAGCATACGCCCTGAGTACGGCTCGTTGAGAGCCACCATTCGGATCTACGAGGGAATTTAACAGTTTATTTTAAAGGTCTCCAATGGTAACGCCGTAGACCCACATGTGGACCATACGCACTTAACTAGAATTATAATCATCTATTATAAAATGAAATGGTGTGTAAAACATAAAACACTTTTTTTTCTAATAAGGTTGCTTTTGTTACGATGATGTAGAGCCATTAGTTTGACTATATTCATTAATTTTCACAGTAAAAT
The DNA here is from genome assembly GCA_928269145.1 of Agriphila tristella. NCBI lineage: Eukaryota > Metazoa > Arthropoda > Insecta > Lepidoptera > Crambidae > Agriphila > Agriphila tristella. Next base: position 49,636,394 of record OV743431.1, on the reverse strand, counting down.
TGTAAAATCAGCTTTGTCTTTTGTTGCGCACAATATAAGTGTACATATAAATTATGTTACAAATCGTAAAAAAACATAATTATTTGTTCTGTGAGCTGCACTATCATTGTGGCGTTTGAGATAAGTAGGTACTGCAGCGTAGTGCAGATTTTTTTAACCGACTTCAAAAATTTGAAAAGTAGGAGGTTTACTATTCGTCGCGTCTATATTTTTTTTTATATGTATGTACACCGATTACTCGAAGACGGCTGAACCGATTGAAATTATTCAAACGTTATAATATGATGTTTGTTCCCAAGTTGGTCCCATTTTTTAAAATTTTGAAATCGGTTCAGTAGTTTTCAAGTAATCTTGAAAATACTGTCGTTTTCGTTACCATTTTATATGAATTCAGGCCATAGACATAGAAAAATTTTCGCTGCGCTCAAGAAGACCAACAAAGCGTGGAAAAGAGAAGTTAACATCATACGGACACGGTCTATGTAAAAAAGAGACAAAGGATCAAGACATCACACGGACACGGTCTATGTAAAAAAGAGACAAAGGATCAAGTGACATGTGCCAACATTTTTAACAGTAAGAGCCCCTAGCGTCCCGCCTAGCAAATGAGCAATCACAGTTTGTTTAAAATATTTGTTAATCTTAATTAGAATTTAAAATAAAGGTATCGTGGAGCTATGGTGTCTTGTGCTCTAAGTTATTGTGATGTGACAAAAAGAAGTAATCCAAGTAATCACACTTTTCACAGGTAAATAAGATATTGCCACACATTTCTCTAAAACCAAATTTCGCTACATTTATTCGTTTATCGACGAAGAAAACAGTATGGAACATAGTTTATTAATTTCCTTTGCCATATTATAGTCATATTTTACGTATCTCATACAAAATGTATGCATTCGTTTTCGGATCACCTGTTTATTGTATTGACATTGTTGTTCTTTGACATTCTATTTCTATGATTCAGGCGGATTTTCAACCATTACTTTTTTGCTTATGAACCGATTTAGATGATTCTTTTTTTGTTTGAAAGAAGACACCTTAAGGATGATACCATATTAATTTCATTGGTATTGGACTTTGGATTTTGAAGATAACGAGAGAACTCCTCAAAATCAAATAGGAACTGTACAGTGATTGAAATACTGGACTAGGCTTGAACTGCAAAGGCCCAACGAAACTCTTGTGGAAATTGAGTTACTCGGGGTTTACCATTGAAAAATGTGTAACATTATAACGTTTTATTTTATAAAATCATCGCTTTTTAAAAAAAGCACAACCTCCTTCAAAAACCTTAAAAACAGCTCTATAAAAAGCAAGAAATAATGTTCAAATCGATTCATTAAAACACGTCTATTGAAGTCGGGTGGGGCTTTTAGAATATAAACAATACAATAAGTAAAAAAAAATACTTCCAGCTCCACTCGACTTCAATAGACGTGTTTTAATTAATCGATTCGAAAATTATTTCTTGCTTTTTTAACCGACTTCACAAAAAGGAGGAGGTTCTCAATTCTATTGTTTTTTTTATCGTTGTTCGCGCATATCTTCGACATTTATGAACCGATTTTGATGATTCTTTTTTTGTTCGATTGTATTTTCATGCGAGATGGTCCCATTTAACTTTTTTTCAAATCGGTTCAGTAGTTTTTAAGAAATTCTGAAAATACTATGATTTTGCATAAACTAACTTGACAACTTTGTTATTTATGAACCGAATTAGATGTTTCTTTTTGTTGGGAAAGGGGTACTTTTAGTGTAGTCTCTTTAACCGACTTCAAAAAACCTGTATGAATGTATGTTTCTCCGCGAATATCTCACGTTTGAAGCCGATTTTTCTAACAAATAATATACATACACTACCTAATGAAAAAGGTACCTACCTATTTACACTAAAAATAAAAAAATAAAAAATTGTTTTAAAAAAAACAAAAAAACCGACTTTATAAAACCTGCCTCTAAAAAGCAAGAAATAATATTCAAATCATTAGATACCTACGCATTATCATTGTTATATGTTATTATACACGTCTATTGAAGTCGGGTAGGGCTTTTAGAATAAAAAAGGAAGTTGTACCAGCCCCACTCGACTTCAATAGACCTGTTGTTATTATAACAATGATAATGCGTAGGTATCTAATGATTTGAATATTATTTCTTGCTTTTTAGAGGCAGGTTTTTGAAGTCGGTTTTTTGTTTTTTTTATAGAGCTGTTTTTTAAGGTTTTTGAAGGAGGTTGTGCTTTTGTGCTTTTTTTAAAAAGCTTTTTTTATTACGGAAAGACTTATTTGACCAATGGTCGAAATAAAATATTTTTTCAGATGCAAGTTTATCGCAATATTTCAATGAATACTATACATCTACCTATGCTTAAATACTTAATTAGATATTCATAACATTTTTCTGTAAAATATTTTCGTTTCTTAACTGTGAAACTCTAAAACATCGATGGCACCGCCATTCCACAATCATTAAAAATTGTTTAAAAAAAGCAAAAAACCGACTTCAAAAAACCTACCTCTAAAAAGCAAGAAATAATATTCGTAATAATAATAAAAACACGTCTATTGAAGTCGGGTGGGGCTGGAGTTAAGATTCCTTTTTTTATTCTAAAAGCCCCACCCGACTTCAATAGACGTGTTTTTATTATTACGACCCGTGTAGATACCTTGTAGGTATATTATTTAGATAGTAAAATCGGCTCAGCGAAACGTGTGATAATTGCGAAGAAACATACATACATACGGGTCATACTGAGAACCTCCTTTTTTAAGTCGGTTAAAGAACTACACAGATATCCCTCTTCCAACAAAAAAATAATTATCTTATTCAGTTCATAAACAAAAAAGTAATACGACCACTATCATCGAGGTGATTCACACAAAATCATATTATTTTCATACTTTTTTCAAGATTAGGTACTTCAAAAGTACTGAACCGATTTCCAAATTTAAAAAAAATGGGAATAACTTGGGAGTTTACCTAATGTAAAACCGTCTGAATCATTTCAATCGGTTCAGCCGTTTTCGAGTAATAGGTAAACATACACAAAAAAATATATACAGACGAACAGAGAACCTCCTCCTTTTTGGAAATCGGTTAAAAAAGAAATAAACGGATAAAAGAGATATAGAAGTTATTTCGGATTCAGGAGTGTTTTTTTACAGTACTCACGATTTTTTTATTTCTTGGTGGAGGATGTACGCTCGGTGAATCCGTTGATGAGAACTGAAAAACCATTTTTTCATCATCATTTACGTTATCGTGCATTTCCCTGAAGTAATAAATAGCCAATACTTACTAATAAACACAGCTCAGCATAAAAAAATATTATTAGGTAAATACTAATTATTTATTTGAACCAGAGTGCTAGAAAACTGAAACATGGAATAAAGAAATTAGGATTTATTTTGGATTTATTTCATTTCAATGTAAGCATGCCAGTTAAGTATGGCATATATAAAGAGGGAAGTCTAAGGGGAAACTATGTACCTATGAGGTATGAAAGTAGTTGCTGTTTGAAGTTAGAAACATGAAAATTTAAAATGCAGCTACTGATAGCTGATTCTGAACGGATGCTTACATTAACATGAAATAAATGCAAAATAAACCTTTACCTCAAATTTCAGTTTTCTAGACTTTGTAGTTTTGGATGTGAGTTGATTAGTATGTAACCAGTAACAAAGTAACAATACTATCTCTGGAAACTTGTTATTAGCTCGTGATTATGCTTACTAATATTATAAATCCGAAAGTCCGTTTGTTTGTATGTTTGTTACGCCTTCACGTCTTAATTACTGAACCGATCATTATGAAATTTTGCATACACGTTGTCGCGGGTTCAGAAAAGGACATAGGGTACCTTTCATCCCGAAAAAACATACAGTTCCCGAGAGATAGCAAAAAAGTGTCCACGCAGACGAAGTCGTGGGCGGTCGCTAGTTTGTGTATATTTCTGTGTTTTATGTATTGTTGTTGTATGTATTTATTTATTTATTTATAAAAAAAGGACACCAACAGCGCATGCATTAACACAATTAAAAAAAATACATATTACATACAGGTTCTGATGCATACACCTTTATAGGTGACACGACATTAGCATTAAAATCTATTTTAAATGAAATCAATATTAAAATACATTCCTCAAGTCAAATTACATTAAAAAACTTTAAAAATTTATACAATAAAAGCAATACCTACATAGTTATAATAATCAATTAATTATCTAAAAACTAAAAAGTAAAAGTGAATTTATACATTTAAAACATTATGGTAAATAAAAATATAAATTATTGAACAAGGTTATAAAATAAAATAATCAATAAAAATAAAATAAATAATTAAAAAAAAAATGTGTACAAAAAAAGCTAATTAGTGTTACAAATGCACAAACTTAACACTTAAGACATTAAGGGTGGTGGTCTGTCGACTGGTACAAAGATTGAATAAGTTTGTTACGAAACAGTCGAAATGAGTCGTGAAATATATCAATGTTATCAACGGTTTTAACAGCACTAGCGTAACAATCGGTCATTCTTGCAATAGGGGCATGCGAACCTAGATTGGTTCGTGATGGCGGACCTCGAAGGAGCTTCACTATTGGATGGCGGGGCACTTTATAGGGAACAGATAGCGATAAATGCTCAAGCAGATCACAGCAACCAGTTTGACCGTTTACTATTTTATGTAGAAGAAGCAAATCATGCACGGTCCGTCGATTCTTTAAAGAAGTTATTTGAAAGAATCTTAGCCTTTGATCATATGGACACCTATGGGACACCCCTCGGGAGATGAAAGCAAGATGCCTTGTGAATGACCGCTGAATAGTCTCAAGTCTCTGCGAGTGTACCGAGTAGGATGGGTTCCATACCGAACTAGCATATTCTAGGTGGCTGCGAACAAGTGAATTATAAAGTAAAATTTTAGTTCGTACATGAAAGCCCTTCGTACTCCGCTTGAGAAAACCTAGCATTTGTGCCGACTTCGCAACTATATTGTCAATGTGAGTTACATATTTTAATTTGGTGTCCAGAGTGACTCCTAAATCACGCACCTCACTAACCTCTGCCAATTGCGTGCCTAGGAGGTTGTATTTATACGATTGAGGTGTCTTTTTTTTTGTAAATTTAATGTGTACACATTTACTTGTATTCAAGGTCATGTCATTCTGTGTACACCAGGAGGCTAGCCTATCCAAATCACTTTGGAGTAGTAACGAGTCGGCATCCGATGTCACCGTTCTGAAAAGCTTTAGGTCATCCGCAAACATTAAAACCCTACAGTGCCCAATGACATCAGCTACATCATTCACAAATACTGAGAACAGCAATGGCCCCAGAATCGATCCCTGAGGCACACCAGAGGTGGCATAGTACAATCGAGAGGTGAAACCATTTAATGTCACCAGCTGCGTTCTTCTCTCAAGATACGACGAGAACCACACGAGTAAAGATCCGTGAATACCACTTGCTTCCAATTTAGAAATTAGAATATCATGGTTTACCTTGTCAAAGGCACAAGAAAAATCGGTGTATATGGCATCAATTTGAAGCCCTTTGTCCAAGTGGTGAGATATATATGAAGTGTAAGCAGTCAAGTTAGTTTCCGTGGACCGACCCTTACGAAAACCATGTTGCGCCTCACTCAAAATAGGCTCAATATGACGCTCAATGACGGGACGCACCATTGACTCTAATAATTTGGCAAAACATGGCGAAATTGATATTGGTCTATAATTGGCTATATTACTTTCATCTCCTTTCTTATGTACAGGTGTTACTCGAGCTGTTTTCCATAGCGTGGGAAATTTACCTGACTGGAGTGATTTATTAAATATTAAGTACAGTGGAATACTTAAATTACCTCTACACTGATACAAAAATATGGGTGGAATTCCATCGGGTCCTGCACCCTTATGGATATCTAGGCCTTCCATTGTTTTAAAAATTTCTTTCTCTGTGACAAAAATACTACTTAACGACCTATGAGAATGACATACCCTCGGAAGAGCAGGAACAGTTGTACTAGTTGTATAATTTGAACAGAAATGGTCAGCAAATAAATTAGCCATATCAGGACCCGTTTCAGCACAACACTGGCCAAGTTGCATTCGTGCAGGTAGAGATGAGTTACCTTTACGTTTAGTTTTAATAAATCTCCAAAATGCTTTGGGATCATCACACATATTGTATTCAAGACGAGATTTATATTCTGCGTAACACTTTTGAGCTAGTTTATGGCACCGGTTTCTTAGAATGTCATAATCAAATTTGTCCCTAGGATTCTCATATATAAGGTATCTACGTCTAAGTTTCTCTTGTTCAGACTTCAACTTAATCAAATTACGCGTGAACCAAGGTGGACATTTAGTTATTTTTTTGTTGTTTTTAGGTACATGTTTAAAAATAATTTTATTTAAGATATCAGTGAAAATCCTGACCATATCATCAACATCATCATAGTTCGAGATTTCCTTATACCAATCGACAGCAGCCAATTCAGAATTAATTGCGATATAATCAGCCTTATAGAAATTATAATCGGCCTGTGATCTATTTGGAAAGTATTCATCAATTGCCATATGTAATTGAAAGAGCAGATTCGGATGCTTAGGATCCAATTTGCTTAATAGATTTAATGGTTCAATTACCTGTGATTTACTTACTGAACATAATACTAAGTCTAAACTTCTGTCATCACAGTTTTGGACGTGATTGAACTGAAATAAGTTGTTAGAATACATGAAATCCACAAATGTTTCACCTAAAGCATTATTATAGTTTTTAGGTAACAAATAACTACAGCCATTTTGTCGGGACCACTCAATGAATCCCAAATTAAAATCACCTAATATGATAACTTCGTCTACATTTCCCATTACGTTACTAGCACTATCACAAAATTCCTTTAAATGGTTAGCTTTCACCGGCGGCGGAAGATAAACAACACCAAGACCCACTTTTTTATAACTATTATTACTTTTGATCTGCAGTATTACCCATATATCTTCGCAATTGCTTTCCCAACTCTGAACGCGGTAAGAGTTAATTTCACGAGAAACTGCCACCATTACCCCACCACCTTCTGACTTTTTGCTGGATGAGGAGCAACGATCTCTACGGTATATATTATAAAACTGGTTATCAATAAATTCATTGTCATGTACATTACCGTTCAACCACGTTTCAGTGAATACAATTATTTCGTAATTGGTTTGTACAATGTTTTGATAAATCTCTGAAGTTTTAGTTTTCATACCTCTTACATTTTGGTAATATATTTCCATAAAATAAATTTAAATAGTCGCAAATACATTCTTAAACATAAACATCAAATAATAATTAAACTATGTATTTCAGACTGTCAGTATTTCTAACTAGTATGGCTTGACTAAACTCATCCTTTCTGGCGTAAATACGTCCATTACGAATCCACACAAACTTATACGATAGTTCTTTAGCCTTTACACGAACTGCTGCATGCAGCGATTTGTTGGCAGGTGTGAGATGCTCAGCTACAAAAACTGGAGTACTTGCTCCTTCCAGGCCTAGGTGCACGGAGTTCAATTTATTTTTGGGGTTCTTTTTGTTGTATGATGCCACTGCTGCTAAGATAGTATCACGTTGCCGAGGACTACGAAGCTTAGCAACAATGGAACGGGGACGGTTATTGTCACGGTTGAGTTTTGCTACTCTGGTAACATGGAGCACGTCGTCGCCTGAGAGGGGACAGTTTATGGAGTTAGCCAACTGTGAGAGAACATGGACTAGGTTTTCAGACTTCTTCTCCGGGACCCCATTAATCTCGATATTTGAGTCACGGGATAATTGTTCTAAAGTGGTTAGTCTATTGCTCAAATCGGTGATCGTTAGACGGAGTTTGTTGTTATCGGATTCTAGTGTTCGGATAGTAGAGGTGTTTTTTTCGTTTTCCTTTTTAAAATCTTCATAGCAGGCATTGATATGTGTCAGGGAATCATGGAAAACCGAGAGTTGAGAGGTGATATTTGACAACTCCTCCTTAATCAGGCTTTTTATAGTTGTTTTCAATATGTCTGTAAACTCCTGCCTTATTATAACACGTAGTCGATCTTCGGACATATTGGATGTCAAACTTTCCTTAGAATGTTTGTTGCGTAGCGTGACATTAACGCTTTCAGGATCATTCATCGTGACATTCAGGTTCGATTGCTCACTGCGCACCTCTGGACTGGGTGTATTAGACGATGGTCGCAAAGGAGTATTGGTGTTATCTCCAGTTTTACGTTTCTTCATAAGGCAATTGGGACATTTCCAATTACGCTTCTGTTCATTATTCATCGATCTAAAAGTTGTGACAGGGACAGCAGCACAATCAAGGTCATAAATTAGCTCGCAGAAAGGGCACTGTAAATGTTCACGGCCTTTAATGATGTTGAGGCAACTCGAACAGTTTTTGGTCGACATAACTTTTTGTTATTCACAAGTAAAAATTTAAAATTTAAACAAAAACAAAGCAATCAAAGCCAATGCAAAAACAAAGTAAAAAAAAAAACACTTTTTAACGAATAATTGAGAAGTGAATAAAAAAAAAAGTTTGAGAAAAAAAACTTATGTGCGTAGATTCGAACCACGTTCGGAAGAGTCAAGTCTGTATTTGACACCGCGCCGCCACAGCTGTTATAACGCAAGTGGCAAATATTTGGTTCAATAGCGTCACAGCACGCACTGTATAATATTGATTGGAGGTCAGTTCAAAGTAACAGAAAAATCAATGCACCCACTTTATTTTCACTTCACAATATTTATTTATTATTTTCCCAAATATGATTTATTTTCTATACGAAGAATGTTTACACTGTTTTTACTACTTAAATCTTCTGTTCATTTCACCCTTTTTTACACCTTAAACTGTTTTATTTACGAAAATGATTCACTTTTTAATTTGAAACAATTGTCACTTATAGTCTTGAATTAATTTGTTTTTCTTCATCAGTAGGTATTCCACACGATACATTTAGCTGTTTTACTGATTTAATGCAAATTACTCTTGGATTATATTTTAAATTTAATAAAAATCACGGAGTCGATATAACTGGGACGGCAGCGCCATCTGGAATGTATGCAAATATGCAGTAAGTTTTCCTAATGAATTAAAAAAAAGTATTACTAACATATCTTTCACCATAAACCACCGTTGTTGAAGAAACGTGAGGTGAAATACTCTGCAAGAATAAATGATTTTAGTAAATATTATTATGTAGGTATTTAAAATCAAACAGGTGTCACAATTTGAAGAGTAGAGTAAAAGTGCCTAAAGTGGTTACTTTTTGCTCTTTTGCGTACATCGAACTATATTTGACTGAGGTTTGTAAATAAACTATCAAACTTTAGCTTAAATCTGTAAATGTGAATTTTCTATACATTATTTACTTAGCGAGCAATAAACTTAAGTATATGAGGGCGCCACTTTGATGTATATACGGACATAACTCACGTGAGGTCTTTCTTGAGGATATCTTCTTGTAGTAGTGGTGTAGTGAATAGGCCTCTGAGGTATAACGTTAGATTCTGAGTTCAGCATTGCACCCATCTAGAAATTAAAATTGACAATTTATTGAGTTACCTACTAGCCCGCTAGCTACCCGCCCTCGCTTCGTTTCGGTGTACTGTGGAATTTGAAACCAAGTATTATACATAATCCTTCCTCTTAAATCACAAGTTGCGTAGTTTTAAAGATCTAAGCATATAGGTACATAGGGACAGAAATCGGGTAGCGACTTTGTTTTATACTATGTAGTAATGTAAATATATACAAGGACAAAAATTTGGTAAACTGCAAACATATAGTTTACAACCTGGATTAAAACATAGGATACCTACTTTTTTCTTGGTGAAACAAGGTTCTTTAGGGATAGAAGGTACTTAACTCAGAACAAAGTAATTCGCAGAAGGCCAGTTTTAATACTTTTTCCGTTTTTAATCGAAAGTTATAACTTTACTAGCTTCTGCCCGCGACTTCGTCCGCGTGGAGCCGTCGATATTCGACACGAGGCTTCCCGTTCGCGTTCCGTTACTGTTCCCGTTCCCGTTCCCGTTCCCGTTCCCGTTCCCGTTCCCGTTCCCGTTCCCGTTCCCGTTCCCGTTCCCGTTCCCGTTCCCGTTCCCGTTCCCGTTCCCGTTCCCGTTCCCGTTCCCGTTCCCGTTCCCGTTCCCGTTCCCGTTCCCGTTCCCGTTCCCGTTCCCGTTCCCGTTCCCGTTCCCGTTCCCGTTCCCGTTCCCGTTCCCGTTCCCGTTCCCGTTCCCGTTCCCGTTCCCGTTCCCGTTCCCGTTCCCGTTCCCGTTCCCGTTCCCGTTCCCGTTCCCGTTCCCGTTCCCGTTCCCGTTCCCGTTCCCGTTCCCGTTCCCGTTCCCGTTCCCGTTCCCGTTCCCGTTCCCGTTCCCGTTCCCGTTCCCGTTCCCGTTCCCGTTCCCGTTCCCGTTCCCGTTCCCGTTCCCGTTCCCGTTCCCGTTCCCGTTCCCGTTCCCGTTCCCGTTCCCGTTCCCGTTCCCGTTCCCGTTCCCGTTCCCGTTCCCGTTCCCGTTCCCGTTCCCGTTCCCGTTCCCGTTCCCGTTCCCGTTCCCGTTCCCGTTCCCGTTCCCGTTCCCGTTCCCGTTCCCGTTCCCGTTCCCGTTCCCGTTCCCGTTCCCGTTCCCGTTCCCGTTCCCGTTCCCGTTCCCGTTCCCGTTCCCGTTCCCGTTCCCGTTCCCGTTCCCGTTCCCGTTCCCGTTCCCGTTCCCGTTCCCGTTCCCGTTCCCGTTCCCGTTCCCGTTCCCGTTCCCGTTCCCGTTCCCGTTCCCGTTGCCGTTGCATGTCCAGGTCCAATCATGTCCACCGTGTAGGACTTCAAAATAAATGTCATTTTCGCAATCACTTTCCCATGAAACCTCAAGAACGACATCCACATCGATTTTCATATTTACTTACCCCATCCCTAAGGGATGATTTTCAAAATAACAAAATATGTGTTTGCCTTTTTATTTTTAGACATGCTCCTACGAATTTTAAAGTTGTAATATCTATTTTATATTCTTTTGTCATACAAAATTTGAACCCCATCTTTACCCTTTTAGGGGTTAAATCATGTCCACCATGTTGAACTTCAAAATAAAACTCATTTTTGCAATCACCATCCCATAAAACCTCAAGACGATATCCATATCGATTTTTATGTTTACTCACCCCATTTACCCCCTAAGGGATTGATTTTTAAAATTACAAAATATGTGTTTGCGTATTTATTTTTGTATGTACTCCTACGAAGTTTAAATTTGTTAGTCTATTTTATATTACATATTTATCCATACAAAAATTTAACCTCATTTTCACCTTTTTACGGGTTAAATCATGTTTACCGTGTTGGACTTCAAAATAAATGACATTTTTGCAATCACCATCCCCGAAAACCCCGATAACGATATTCATATCTATTTTTAGGTTTTTTATACCTTTTCACCCCCATTTCATCCCCATAGGGGTTGAAATAATAACAAAAACAATATACGTTGCGTTAGATTTTCATCCATAAGCCTAAATTATAAATTTAGCGATTTTTACTTCGAAAATAAAGGATTTTCTTCAATACACAACTTCATCCCCCTTTTGACCCCTTCGGGGGTAGAATTTTGAAAAACGCTGAGACCCGTATTTATTTATTTTTAATCGTCAGCCTAATCAAAAAGTTTGAAGATTCTAGCTTCAAAACTGAGGGACTTTCATTCAATCTTTCATCCCTTATTTCATCCCCCTAGGGATGGAATTTTCAAAAATCCTTCCTTAGTGGATGCTTACACTGTATAAAGTATCTGTGTGCAAAATTTCAAGTCTCTAGGTCTAGCGGTTTGGGCTGTGCGTTGATAGATCAGTCAGTCAGTCAGTCATTCAGTTTACGATTTTATATTTAACTTTATAAAGTAAAAAATAACTTAAAACTTACTAAGACGTGTTGCCAGCCCCTGTCTATTCGCAGAAATAAGGCTCTCTCTTGCAATACATAAGCTAATGTTCCTTCACGCGTGTCTGAAGTTCTCTGAAAACGAAATATATAAATACGAGTAAATAATCTTATTATGTGCTTAATAGGCAATTGTCAATTGTTTCATACGCAAAAGGGTATGAAAGACAAATAGGAATGCCAAATTTTTCTCTTTTTAGATAAGAACATTTGTACTTATGCTACAAATATTTTCTTATTTTATTAACAGTGTTTTATTAACATTAACAATGTTTTATAATAAAAAATAAAACAACGTTAGATAGAGAGAAGAACTAAAGTGTCCAAAATTAAATTAAATTTCAAAATGAAAAGATAAAATTTATGAAAATGTAAAATCTCGAATTAACCATTTATCGAAAAAGAAAAAAGAAAATAGTCATGTTATCGTAATGTGTAAAATATTGTAATTTATGATTTACGTACCTTTAAAAGTGCTGTTGTAGTCTTATAAATAACGGTAGATACGGTCTGGGAGTCATCTTCATCATCTAGATTGGCTGAAATAATACCTAACTTTATATCTAGATAATTTATTATTTAAATTTCACTTGTAGTTAATTGTTTCGTTACATTAATTGATGGCTCTATTGTGATTATTTTGATTTTATGCTATCGATTTGTTAAGATTTTACGAACTTGTTTAATAAGCTTTTTTATTTAATGAAAAACGATAGTTAAAATTTACTCATATACTTATTTCTTATTAAGTATCTCTATATTAAGCGAAAATAAGGCCTATTCCCCTTGTCTGCTTACTACTGGGGAATATCGGAAATTGCATAGAAAAACTTTTTTTCGATATCTCCCAGTAGTAGACAAATAGTGGACACGGACAACATAACAAATACCATAACAAAATAACAAACTATAAATAATATTTTTTGTAACAAAAGTTAATAAATTAAAAAGTAAGGCTACTCACGCTTCGTATCTCCTTTGCTAAACGCCAAAAATGTTTTTTGTGTCACAATACCCCCGGGTTCACCTTTTGGACCAACTAATGATAAACCCTGAGGACCCGGTGGCCCGGGTGGTCCCGGTGGTCCCGGCGGACCAACGACTGATTCACTCTGACATTTGGAACAGGTCGCATTTGACCCTGGTATTCCAGGTAGGCCTTCTTCACCTTGTGGTCCTATTTCACCCCTGTCACCCTTTTCTCCTTTTAGCTGAAACGACCATTGAATAAACAAAATTAATTTATTATGCCTATTTTAAATTACGATTAACGCATTACTATTTATTAATGTAATAAAACTATAGTTATTACCTTTTTTACGTCTACTGGAGGTGCACTTTCACCCTTTTCACCCTTAGTACCGTCTGGTCCCGCAGGTCCCGTAGGTCCCTTAATAAAATAACATTTAAGTAGGTAAAGAAAATATTTAGGTATCTTAGAATAAATATAGAAATCATCGAAAATAAAACAGTAACGTAAAAGCAAACTTTTGAACATACCGTTGGACCATGTCTACCAGTATGCCCTCTATCACCTTTTACTCCTTTTGGTCCAATTTCTCCCTTTGTCCCTTTTGGGCCTACGTCCCCAGGTGGGCCTGGTTCTCCAATAAGACCTTGTGGACCTTCAATCCCCTATAAACAAGAAAAAAAGAATAAAATCTCATCTTCCATTAAAAATGTAAAAAAAAACAACGAAAATGAATTTACCTCGACTATAAACAGTTATTGAAATTAAGAGGGGGCATCCAGCTAGTAGAATAATAAGGATAAAAATATATGAAAACTCGCGTGAGAAAGGAACACAAAAACCGCAAACCACAAAAATTGCGAAATAATTCAAATAACCCGTAAAATATACATTAAAAAGTCTTTTATAAAATTACTTGGCAATGTAAATGAGATTAAATTTGTTGAAAAAGCTACTCAGTGATATGCATCTATTGGAAATAAATCGATTTTAGTCTAAAATTAGACGCAGCTTCGTGATACTTTTATCGAAAAAAAATATTGTTTTATGCTTTTGCTCATCGACCGAACATAATTCATGTACCTTATATTTGTATATTTTTTGGAAAATTACATTTTATTATATTGGTGATTTGCTTTATACAGGGGGCTTCAGTTTTTACTATGTCCAAAATAACTTTTATGCATAATTTTATAAGTTTTCCCATTAAATATTAGGGAGTCGTAATTACCTTTAATGCGATTTCCGATACATTTGCTGGCAAGCCAGGTGGTCCTCTTTCACCCCTATCTCCTTTTAGCCCTTTTGGACCTACTGGTCTCGTCTCTCCTTGAGGTCCAGTATCCCCCTTAGCTCCATGGTGCCCGTGGTGACCATCTTTACCCGCAATTCCTTTTGGACCAACTGGGCCTGGTTCACCGGTTTCTCCCTGTTTATATTAATTTACAAGATGAATTAAGCAATAAATTAAACGCAATATTCATTAATTAGGTTCTACAAATGTTTGGTACCTTTTCTCCACTCAAACCTATATCACCTTTAATACCTCTTAGCAAATCCACTATTCTTGCATCTGAAATTGTAAGAGATGTTTTTATCGATATGCCTTTATTTTGTTTCAGAAAAATATCAACAATTTCTGAGTATACCTTTAGAAATATTGTTACAAAGAAGCAACGCGAAACAAATGAGAACAATAAAGTGATTTAGCTAAAAGAAATCCCAACGTTTTTCCTTGGACCGAAAAATGACCGAAGCAGCTGCGGTATATAGTTATTCGAGCGAGAATATTTCTAAAGACAGACCTTGTGAAGAATCTGTGCCTCTCTTTCAATCAACATATCGACGAAAAGGGACAAGTGCAGAAATCCTAAGTAAGTCTATTGGATAATACAGCGCTGGGTCAGGATAAGGATCAAAGCCAATAGGGCCAATAGTAGCAAAAAATGTTTGGGGATTCAATCTACTTAAGTTATTACATTCACGTGACCAGAATATTTTATTAGATATTGAAATTTATTCAGCTTATCTATCTTTTTGAAGTTTGGTAAGGTTCAAATTGGGGAAACTCTAATATTAGGTAGCATAAAATGCTACTTACTTTCTTCGTTGTCATCTAGTATTGAAGACAGTTTAGCTGGCATTCCGGTTAGACCGATATCACCTTTAGGTCCTAAATTGCCTGTAAAAGATATTCAATAAAATATTCATTTAGAAATCACATTATTTTACACTTTTAAATAATTATACAATAATCCAGGGTATTATTCGAGTCAAAATTGTGTAATCTTTTCAAGTACATTAAGATAAAGAAAATATTAAAACTATATTTAAAGAGTAAGTTAAGGTCTCGATCTCTTTGGGCTTATTTTTGACATAGTTACGTAAGTGTATCCATCCGCTAGATATCGTATGTAAAGTACCTTTATCACCCTTTTCACCATGGCGACCATGTTTTCCGTGAGTTCCAGGAGTCCCATCAATTCCTGGTAGCCCTCGATCTCCTGTTTCCCCTCTAGGTCCTTCTGCGCCAATATTTCCCTGTTTTTACATTCAAACCACATCATATAAAATAATTAGTTATTGAGGAAGAACCCTAGCAAGCTAAAATGCAAACTTTCCGCTATATCTTTACTTGAAATCGGGTGAGATAAACGTTAAACATACATAATTATATTCCGAAAATCAGAAGAATTAAATATTTTCATATTTAATTCTTTCCACTTTAGACGTGTAGGTAAGTATTATTTTTATCTCGTGGTTACCAAATATGTAGTATTTGTTTTAACGAGAAAATGATATGACAAAAGTGTAACAATCTTTTAATACAAAACACGAGTTTAAAAATGTGTTTTTTTTTCAATGTCAATAAACGTCGAAATTATCTAAAAAATCCCATTGTTTTTCAATTACCTACTTTTATGATTATGATAAAGAGACACATCATGATTGTCTACTTAATTTAATATCTCTCATTAAACGAAATAAATTCATTTTTTGCAGTTTGAGAAATCGATTGAAAGTTAAAATGGTAATAAAATAAATTACTACTATCCTACTAATCCTACTAATATTATAAATGTGAAAGTTTGTGGGTTTTGATGTTTGTTCCTCAATCACGCAAAAACTACTGAACGGATTTGGTTGAAATTTGGCACACAGATAGAAAATAGCTTGGATTGAAACATAGAATAGTTTTTATCCCGATATTACCACGGGAACCACGCGGGTGAAACCGCGGGCGGCCGCTAGTAAAAAATATTTTGCGTTACGATATAAGTACTGTTTAGTTATATATTCGCTTACCTTTTCACCCTTTTGCCCTTTAAGTCCTTCATGTCCTTTTTCACCTTTTAATCCTTGAATGCCTGGAGTCCCAGGTGTACCCGGAGGACCAACTGGCCCTTGCTCACCCCTTGGTCCAGGCATTGGTATTTCTTTTCTCACTTCTATGTCCTGTCAAACGAAGTTCTGACACTACAGGGTTCTAAGTTTATTTTATATTAAAAATGGTATAGTAATCTTGTTTTTATTTGTGTTCCATAAATTATATGGAACACAAATAAAAACAAGCAACAACTTTTAACATCAAATAAATTGAAATGACTCTTCATATTTTTACATTTGAGATTTTAGCATTCACGATGCTATTTTTATACAATACAAAATCATATACTAAAAAAATATCGACTCGCACTAGATCAAATTCTCAAGCGGGAATCGAACCCGCGACCTTTGGAAGTCATGTCCAATGCTCTTACCAACTGAACTACCAAGTCGCTCGACTCGTCTCTTCATATTTCTTGACGTGAAACGTGCCAATGATTGTATTGGAGAGTTGTATTGATAAATAAATTGTGATAATTATAATCACCTTAGTTGTAGGTCCCGGTGGTCCAGGTGGTCCTTGAAGACCTTGCAGCCCAGGTGGACCTGGAGTTCCGTTATCTCCTGGGTCACCTTTGAGGCCTGAAGAACCATCAAGACCTGGATTGCCATCACTTCCTTTTTCACCTTTTTCCCCTGTTTCACCTGTATGTCCTCTTGGACCACTTTCACCCCGTTCACCGTCTTTTCCCTAAAAATGCAACTATCTTTAAAGCCACAGTTCATTCGACCAAGACCTTCACATTCGAGATGGGACTACTTTGAACATTCCATCAAGGGTCTTCAAATTTGCAAAATACAAACAACATTTACGACATTTGTTATTTGTATTTGTTATTATACAATGTCCTTCCATATGCAATATATTTTAATTAAGGAGTTGTGAATGCAATTCATTGTATATTAATTATTGCTATACTATTTTTGACGTAACATCTGGTTTAACTTACTGTTGGTCCAATTGGGCCAGTCTCTCCTCTTGGTCCTCTCATTTCAGGCATAGTTTTTAATAAACTTGACACCACAGATTCAGAACATTTGCAAGCCTATGTAAAATACATTAAATTACTGTAACTTTGTCTTATACAGAGTGTCCGGGAAGTCATGGATAACCTTTTACCTGCCGATAGGCCACATTGAGATCTACAAATAAAAAAATTATGACCTCAGTAAAAGTCTTATGGTTTCCGAGTTTTTTTGATGTTTTATGCAATTTTGGAAAATTTCTACCTTTGATCGGTTTTTTTCATGCCATTTCTATTAAAAAATTTGCAGGGCCGATCAACAGTAAAGTAAAAAAAAATTGTAGGTGAAAATTTTAAGTCTGGACCTAAATTTTAGGTTTTTAATAGATTAAAGACCTAAAATTTAGGTCCAGACCTAAAATTTAGGTCCAGACTTAAAATTTTCACCTACAATTTTTTTTTACTTTACTGTTGATCGGCCCTGCAAATTTTTTTTAAAAACTAATTCATTTTATAAGGATTTTAAAATGGTATAATAGTTAATTACTTTTTCTTTAAAACTCTAGTTATTACAATTTTAATCCAAAAGGGTAATTTTTGGCAAGTGTTTGAAATAAAGTTGTAATAGCAAAGCATGTTTATTTTTAGGTGTGTGGAGGTAAATAACAACAAAATAACATGTAAATAAAATTATTTCAATGTTTTTAATTACAGCAGGTGTTCAAAATGGCGGCCTCCGGCTTTAATGCACATTCGGCACCTTCTGATGAATGATCTTTTGATTCGGCGTGCATAACCCGCATTGCTGATTTGTTCGGCGGCTGAATTTGCAGAAATTTGCACACTCCATGTAGTAATTTTTTTTTCACCAGGGCCGATCAACATTAAAGTAAAAATAAATTGTAGTTGAAAATGTTAAGTCTGGACCTAAATTTTAGGTCTTTAATAGAAGATATCTGTAACTTTTCTTTATCCAATCGATAGCAGGATGATTCAATATTAAAATAAAAAAACCGTAATCGAAAAAAAAATTAATTTATAGAAATGGCATAAAAAAAACCGATCAAAGGTAGAAATTTTCCAAAATTGCATAAAACATCAAAAAACTCGGAAACCATAAGACTTTTACTGAGGTCATATTTTTTTTATTTGTAGATCTCAATGTGGCCTATCGGCAGGTAAAGGGTTATCCATGACTTCCCGGACATCCTGTATAACATTAAATTATAAAAAATTGCGTGAAAAAAATTGTAAGACACGTATCAGAAGAATTACTTAAAAAGTTTGTTTTACAAACTCGGCCCACAAAGAAGACTCAATATTTGTAAAACACAACTTTTGGCCCTTAGAGCATTATCAATACTCTAAGTTTTGGCCTCTACATATTAAAAGAATATGAATTTTCAGTAATGTACGTGCAAAATTGTGTAGAAGTTACTAAAGTGGCAAAGGGGGGAAATCATGGCGAAGGTAAGCCGTTCTACAAAAATGTTATGATCTGCAAAGTGGATCGGTGGAATGGGATTTCTAAAAGGTAAGCCGATAGGAATCAGCTTGTATGGACCCTTCGCCACTAAGGGGGTTTTATTTAATGCACATACGTTTTTTTTAATTCATTCCAGTATTGTTATTCCCACTTACACCTTCATCACCTTTTCGGCCTGGAGACCCTGGTAGACCTTGAGGGCCCGGAGGTCCTTCTGGGCCATCAGAACCTCTGACAAAACTACCAGCTTCGCCCTGTTCAAAGAAATACAATCATATTAAGCACGATATTGACGACTTTCGTGGTCGAGTGGCTTGTACGCTGGTGTTCAAGGTGTCGCCATCTATTATATAGAGAGGGACATCTTGTGAGGTCCCGGGTTCGATCCCCGGCTGGGGCAATTTAGAAAACGAACTTTTCTACATTGGTTCAGGTCAGGGTCTTTGTAATTTCACCGTTGTCTCTGATTCACAACACAAGTGCTGAAGGTACTTTGGAATAAGAGCAATGTTTGTGGTGTTGTCTCATATTTATTATTGTTATTATTTCTTTTTATTATTTATTACATTCACTGTAACACTATAGTGAGTATGGTTATCTCCAAATAAAATGGCTTATTCCCAATGGTGGACAACGGTGCGGGACAGCGGAAATAGGCCAATGAAAAAAATCTATTTTCAGCAGCAAAAAAAATGTGCACTCACCTTTACTCCTTTTACTCCTTTCTCACCCTTTTCACCTTTTTCTGTAAAGTAACGTTATTTATCACAAAAATATACATATAATATAAATAACGTCGTAAAAATAATTTGGGTATATAAAAAAATTTGATCTTACCTCCCGGTTCACCATTCGTAAACTGAAAATGTGAAAGAAAAATATAAGACTTTTTGATTCAAATTGGATAAAGAATTGTTTTAGTAAAGCGCACTGCATACAAGCAAAACAAGCAGTATGTAGGTAAGTATTTAATTTTACGACTGATTTCATAACAAATATTTATATCAACTGTCTCATTTTTCTAAAGAATTAACTACATTCCAACTATTTTAATTTATTGGAAAATAAATCAATGGTAAAGATAAATCATGTCCTGTCCTACGCATAATATTTTAGAAATATGTCTCTTAATTTAGTTATTATTAAATATATGATGAAATCAGTCCTTTATTAACAATGAAATTATATTCACAAAAGTTAAAGAAAGTAAACAAAATAAAAGTTAATTACAGAAATATAGTTAATACATTGACTTGTTTTGTTATTTATTATTCTAAGCGGAAAATTTAAAAAAGATACCTTATATCAAGATTATTTTAATAGTAGAATACGGTATTATTTATAAAAGAAAATCAATCAAAAACCGCAATCAATCCTAAATAGAATTAACATGATTAAATTAAAAACACTACATACTTCTTTTAGTTTTTACTAATTTTTAGTAGCATTTCTGTTGCTAAAACTACTAAAATTAATTACTACTAAATACATAAATGAAACACAATTTGATTGCACTTACATTATCATCGTTGTCGTAATCTGGCTACGAAAAAAATATTAATTTTGTTAATACAACGAAAGCAACGATACGATAAAAAAATATCTATAGATAGGTACTTAATATTAAACGTATAAACAATATACTTATTTAAAAGTATTTATTTTGTTATGTAAATTTGATAATAATTTAATCCTTGATCCTTGAAATAAGCATCATTTTTAGACAAAATCATAAACAAAATTGGTTAATTGTAAAACTTTTAGATGTTTTTTTTTCAGGGGCCAATACGCGCGAATTATTAACCAAAACCGTTACTTTGTTCTATTACTAAGTATAGTATTATATATTTATCTATGTAATATTTACCTAAAAATCTTTGGTTTGCATAATGTGCATCTTAGGTTGCCTAGCTAGGCTACAGATTAATATAATATTAAATAAAATAAAGTAAAGTATTTTTTGTAAAGGAAATTTTTTCGTTTTAAAGTTGAAAATTTGCGTGATTTGTCCCCAAGTTGAAACACATTTTAAGTCCTTATTAACTTAAAACCAGCACTTTTTTTAATTATTATTAAAATCGAAATATTCCAAATCAATTTGATTTGAAAATTTCGATGTTAACTTGATTACTTAATAAAATAAAATCATAATTTAATTGATTAACTTCAGTTTACAATAACCGGTTTTGTTAACGAGTAATATAGGTAGATTAGTAATAAAAATATGTGACATATAGCTTCAACCACAGTGGATTAAAGATAAAACAATACTTAATAGTATAATGTTATTAGATCAGTAGTATAAAAATAGCGAAAGTATTTCACCTCAATTTTGAACCAATTCTTTTTGTAATAGTTTTGTTAGACTGAAAAATAGTTAAGTAATAGAGTTTCTTTCACTAGACGTTAGCTTATCTAACAAAAAAACTATGCATAGGGAAATTATTACTGACAAAAAAACTGTGCGTAGGGAAATTATTACTGACAAAAAAACTGTGAGTAGGGAAATTACACTGAGAGATATTTTTATTTGATATGTTTTTAATTAATACTAATTATGGGTGAATTAACAGTTATTGAATATTAAGTTGAATAACATGGTGGTTATAAAGTTATTCAATAGGTAAATCTGTTTTAGATCCTGCCATTATTCAAACAAAACTAGTCTCTTGCTTTGTGCTTTTTATGTATTTTTTAATTTCTGTACTGAATCATAATCAAAGAGTAAGTAAATACATTTCCTGCAGTAATTTTATTAATAATATTATGTATGGCCATAGTCAAAGTCATATTATAATATTTAATTGAAAGAAAAAAACCTAGTGCGAGAAACTCTATTTTTTTTAAATAGCCAGAACCAATTTTTGTAAAATTATTTCCCCAATTTCATCTTGCCGATACGTAGAGTTTGTTATTTGAAAACAACGACACATGGATAGCTGCTGAAGCGATCTTTTTATTCGTTTAGAACCAAATAACAATAAAAAATACTAACGCTAGATGGTAATTTCAAATCCTGTAAAATAATTGTAATTTTTATATTAATAAGAGTACACTTGAAACTGAAATACATTCTGAAGAAATTTTATTTTATCTGACCATTACAAGAGAAATAGAGGGCCTACTTTGAAAAGCGAAACCACGATAGATAATAGTTCCGCTTGGTAAATAATCAAAGGGTACAATACGTTTTAATCTTATTGGTGGCTCGGGACATCGTGCGAGACGATACGCAGTACATAATTTCGATGTAAATGGGTGAGAGAAGCGAGTGGGGGATGTGTCACTTACATAGATAGTAACTCTAGGAACGGCTATACGCACAATATGGCCTTAATAATAAATGAAGACAACGTTTACACCTGGTTTAACCAAAAATTTGGCTTAGCAATATTATTCCTTACGTTTGACGTTTCATAGCGTCATATTTCCTAAGCAAACTTTTTGGCTAGACTGGGTGTAAACTTATACTGTCTAAGGCCGGCCACACACAGACGGAATCACGCAACGGAATTTCGAAACGGGATCCCGATTCGGAATTCCGAACGCAGCAATTGCATACAAAATCTATGGGCCTGCCACACACATGCGTTAACTTTCCGTACGTAATTTTATCCGTTACGGAATTCCACATGAGTGCCCGTGCGTTCGGAATCACGCACGGAAAAAAACCATTCCGAACGCAAGACTTCCATAGATTTTGTATTGGTCGCCACACACAACCGTTTTTATTCCGTACGGAATGCTACTTTTTTTATTACAGCTCTGGAAACCAGACTTTTGGCCATACTTTTTTATTGTTTTGCTAAGTTATTAGTTCTATTTTACCAAAAAAAACAATAGAATTGACCTAAACGTAATGTAAATAATAAATGGTCTATAATTATGCATTTTTTCCTTATTTTTAGAAGATAATTTTGCACTTTTTTTGAATATGCACTTGGCCAAAAGACTTGAAGCCAAGTTTATTTTAATTCTGATATCGAACATTTAATAATAGCTGTTGTAGGCTACCCATGCAGAGCTTTTTTTGCACAGGTAAAGTAAAAGCGAAATCGCTATTAAAATAGTACATCGTCATCAAAATAATTCATCTTCATTCAATGTTTACTCTTCAAAGTCTAGCATCTGACTGAGCCGTGATTCTGAACGAAAAAACAACGTCTGTGTGTGGTGGTATGTACGGAATCACGTACGTACGGAATCCCGATTCGGAATTCCGTCTGTATGTGGCCAGCCTTAAACAATACTAAATAATATACTAGAAAAAATACGACTCGCACCAGATCAATACTCAGACGGGAATCGAACCCGCGACCTTTGGATATCCGGTCGAATGCTCTGACCGCTGAGCTACCGAGTCACTAGTGACATCGTCGAATTTCTTCTAGTATATCCTACTCTTACGCTGCAAGCCAGCGTTATTTCACCAATGTGAGGAATTACCTCGACATTCAATTGAAATATCTTTTCAGATATTTATTCTTTTTATTTTTTATAGTATATTACTTAGTATTGTTTAAAAATAGCATTGTGAATACAAAAATCTCAAATTTAAAAATTATACTGTCTTATTCAGAGATGTTTAACACAACTCGGGGTGCAAGACAATAGAATTGACCTAAACTCTGACGCTAACAAAACCTGGTTTAATGCTTGTAAACCAATCAAAATGCACCTTTTAGTCCTTAAACGGTAGGACTAAACGTTAAACTGTCACTCTGAATACGATTTGCGCTAAAATGGCGTTAGTCCTAACTGACTGCGGACTAACGCAATTTTAGCGGAAATTGTATTCAGAGTGATAGTTTAACGTTTAGTCCCACCGTTTAAGGATGGTTTACAAGCGGAATCATACGAGCTAGTCTGGGGTCTAAGCATAAAACCAGGTTTTGTTACAACCATCTTGCACCCCAGTTTTGTGAAACATCTCTGAATAAGACAGATAGTGGCTAATGACTAATTTTACAGATGCCAATAAAATTGTGAATTCTTTCATGTTTCTTTTCGAGTTATTTGCCATATTATTACAGTAAAGTTATTTATTTATTTATAAATCTTTATTATATAATTATATATGTAGTGAGGTACAAATGACGGATCTACCAGTCATGTTAATATGAAGTAGTGAATTTAAAACCGCGTGAAATCAGCGTATGACTTTGAGCGCCTTTACATACTTACATCAGAAATGTGTCAGATCTAAGATATTGCAGCTCATAAATTATTGTTGGTTACTGTACTGCTTATACAACGTGTTACAAAATAACACCTAATGCCTAATATGGTAGATAGGGACCATCAAACTGAACACCTTTTACTACAGGACCAACTCTGAAATAGCAAAAAAATAGCTGTCCCACACAGAAAATAATAACGAAAATATCAAAATGTATGAAAAAGCTGATAATTTTATCGTGATTTCAGAGTCTGTCCCATGGTAAAATTATTCAGTTTGATGGTCTCTATCTACCATATTCGGCTTTAGGGGTTATTATGTAATACGTTGTTTAATTTTTTTTATTTATAGTAAAAGATAAGATTTACAGCTTAATTTGTAAGTAAAAAGATTTAAGAAAGTAAAAAAGTGGTTGGTAGAGCTCTTATGTTTATAGATCCCTTACAAATTATATTAGACACTAAAATTGCCATATAGTTTAAAAAAAATATTTTTTTTAATGACTGCGCTGCGGTTCATTATAACAAAAAAATATGTTTATAAGAATACTCACATCATGAGGACAAATTGTTTTATCGATAGTTGAATCCGTAACATCATAATAAATTTTAATTTCCTTGACTGCACCCTGAAACAAAATAAATTCTTTACAAACTTTACAGTTAAAACAATATCCTGTAAAATTAAAATCATTAATTGTTTTATATCTCGATTATACACCCTTAATTTTAAGCATTTCCATAAATTAAATGGGGATATCAGACCACGTAACTGAATATGTACGTTCAGTTAAAACTTAATAATTAATACTTCGAAAATATCGGAATAAATCTTAATTAATCGGCAAACTCTCAAGGATAGCATAGACTTCATTCTTTAATTTTTTCTTTTCATGATTTACGTAACCAAACCTCAATATCTTGACTAATTATTATAATATATTGAAAATTTTAACTGCACATCGGTTAGAAAAGGAAAGAGATGACTCTTCCATTACTTTTTCAGATATTGCTTAAAAATACCGTGTATTGTTAACAGAGCAGAGTAGTCATTAATTAGTATATAAAAATAACACGCACTAATGGAGTTATAATGTCATCAAAAAGAGAAAAAAAAACAAAATAAAACAAAGTTAATATTTCTTAGTAAATATTTGCTAGTGTGTTTATGTTATAATTATAAACCGGCCAAATGCGAATCGGACTCACGCGCGATGGGTGCCGTACGAAAAAACGGAAAAAAATCACGTTTGTTTTATGGGAGCCTCCCTTAAATATTTATTTTATTCTGTTTTTAGTATTTGTTCTTAAAGTAGCAACAGAAACACATCATCTGAAAAATTTCAACTGTCTACTTGATTTCGTTATTAATATCGAGCAAAAAAGGGCAAAAAAAAAAACACGTTTGCTGTATGGGAGCCCCCCTAAAATGTTTATTTTATTGTTTTAGTATTTGTTGTTATAGCGGCAACAGAAATACATCTGTGATTGAAATTTAAGCTGTCTAGCTATCACGGTTCATGAGATACAGCCTGGTGACAGACAGACAAGCAGACGAACAGCGGAGTCTTAGTAATAGGGTCCCGTTTTTACCCTTTGGGTACGGAACCTAAAAATGGAGGCATTCCTCGTTAACGTCGTCTTTGCATAATTTACATGTATTAAACTACAGTTTTATTCTAATAAAAATATTATTCTCAAGATAAGCCTGGTAAAATTATCATCCTATCAAAATAAAGGGTCTTAGAACCATATTAAATCCGTTTTCTGAAGAAAGAAATCGGTTTACTCATAATACTTATAAGTTTAAATAAGATTATTTTCAACAAATGCTTTGACCAAAGGACATAAGCCGCACTGCACACCGCAAGCTAGTCTAATAATCAGCGATACAATATACTTCGTAAAATTATATTTCTGTGCGACGTTGCTGCATTGTTCGGCCTGCAGATTAAAAATATGGCGGGAGGTCGTAATCTTTTGTAAGGAGATGGAGCGAGATTTTAATGAAACTGTAGCTTAAAAGGTTCGCTTGCCATCGACACTGACTTTACGTGATTGAAATAAGTTTTCTGCGCTAAATTATGTAATGCGTCAAATTTTTCTTTTTGTTCCGATTTTGTTATGGTAAACACTATTTATGTTTTTGTTTTTTTAATAATGAAAAAAAAAAAAACATTATTTCTAAATAGAATAAATAAACACGATTATATTATATTATTACTGCATCTTGTAACCGATTCGATCTATATCAACTTTTAGCAAATCTAATAAAATTAGATAAGAATTTACTATCATTGACGAAATAGTCGCTACATCATCAATCTTACTCTAAATAATTTGATTGTCGGTGAAATTCGATCTTTTGATCTATTCTAACATAAAACAATAAATTATCAAAGACGACATTTACAATAAACATAAAGTAAGTAATTTAATGGCGCATGTCAGCTTCGCAGAAATTGATTGCAATGATGTAAGTCACATGAGGAAATACCATAATGTGCACGGCATTATGTACATTATTATATATCTAACAATAATTTGAAACATCTAAATTCTATTTCGTGATCATAATTATTGCCAATATTTTACGCAAACTTCATGAATAAACTTTAATGAATTAATAATTTAATTAAAGTTTCAAAGAACCTAATGAACAAATCTTTACATAATCAACCATAGTAATAAATATTTGTGATAGATACCTCTACTAATCATAAAGTTTGTTTATTCTGTAAAGGCAAATTATATTTAACAGTCTTAGAAAGTAAGACGTAACTTTTTAATTGCGTTGCAAGAATAATCAGCAAAGAATTAAAACGATGTTAATTTTTCAACAAACTTTTTAATGGCCTATTTGTTTTTCCACGACTGATGGATATCGGGAAATAAGTATGGACGATTTTTTCCGTTGTCCACCACTCTAGGGGATATAGGGAAGAAATGTAAGGAAAAAAAACTTTATTTTTCCGATATCTCCCAGTGGTGGACAAAAGTGGGAGACAAACCTTTTTAATAACCCAATGACATTTCGAGTAGATTTTAACGAAATTAATTTCAGTGCTAACAAAGTTTGCTCCCAACCCTAAAACCGGATTCCAGGGCGTAAAACGACCATAACACACTGGTTTAGTCGGATCCGAATTGCACCTACTAATTTGGCAAACTTCTAATATTTATTAGTGACATCGCAACCCTCGCGACTCGAAGCGCTAAATACGTTAGCGGTTAACTCTATGCGCGAACTGTTACAGTGCAGTTTGATTCCTACACGTTTGTATTTCCTTAAATGTGTCGTTAAGCATGGATGTATGAAATTTATTGAATTTATTAGCAAAAGTTATTGTGGCAGTTTTCATTAATTTATTAATTTTCTTCCAATCATAATTTAGAGTTCCAATTTTGAAATAAATAATTAGTTATTTTAAAAACAGTAACATTAAAACTTAAGTCAAACTGAAGTTTTATAGCAATCATTAAGCAAGTCATTACCATTTTGAAATAAAAAATGTTTTTTATGTAAACTAATAAGTTGCATATGACCCAATGTCACCAAATGTTTTGTCTATTGACCGACAATTTATAGATTAGTGAAGCTTAGCTTAAATACCTACATTTATATTAAACTTGACGCAGGACGGGCTGTTTGATACTAAATCGTTTCTAGCGGACTTCCTCAATCAGGGACAGTAACTTAACTTAGATTAAATAAGAACAGAGAAGGTTTTTTAATATTTTCATAATAAAGTGTCCATTAATGAAAACAAAATAAAAAATTTCAAAAGAAAGAGACTGTTTAAACGGAAGTCAAACGACGATAATGCTATGAACGTTTGTGCGATACATGATTTTGCAAAAGGACGTTAGTTCGATGATCGTTTGTATAAAAGCACGTTCATGCGATGCACATTTGTAAAAAAGAACGCTTGTGTGACAAATAGTTGTTCGAAAAAGCACAAAGGATAAATTATTGGGGAAAGACAAATGCGCCACTTTTGGCATCCGATATCTCACTGAAACTATAATTAATTAATAAAAACTTATGATTTTTTTCATCATTTCACTATTCACTTTTAAATTAACAATTCGTCGCACAAACATGCATCGCATAATCGGTCTTTACTTTACTACATTTTGGCGCACTAATAGTCAGGGCACAGTATAAACTTTTTTTAAATAAGTGTAGATTAACAAGTTTTAAAACGTACAAAATTAAATTTTCAAAACATTAATATTTTTTCTTAGAAAGAAATACCGAATAAAAAACCACATCCATTATTTTTCTCTCCATAATTCTGTAAGGAAGCTAAACCGAAGCAGCTGTGAAGTTATGACACAACGGATATTACCCAACCGAACCCTGTTAGGTACCAACTGAAAGCTATACCTTATAGAACGCCCCTTGATGATATTTTGTCATTTTAAGTTGCAAATAATTTCAATGAAATACAGCACCCGCCCCTTAAAGCATTATCCTTGAAGCATAGGTAGGGCAGAGACAGTATTTTCAATTAAAATTAATCATGCTTTGCCTTTGTTTTATGCCAGAAGTCAATGGGGAGGCGAAGGCAAAGTGAATTACAGATGGCGCTTAGTCTTTGGAACAATTGTCAGTTTGAGCTTATATTGTCTTGACTATGTAATGCGTGATTTTACTTTCTTAGATTGTATTTTTTTCGGTTTTGCGGACAAACAATGTATTCTATGCTAACTTTAGCTCATATAAAAGAAGAATTACGGAAAAGAAAAGCCAAAACAACAGGCAAGAAAGTTTATAGCAACTTACAAAAAATTGCTAACAAGCATTACATTTCTTTAAATTTCGTGTAAGATTTACAAGTAATCTTTTTATTTCAGATTAGAAGCATATGATTTAAATTTTAACAAAGCAACTGAGTGTGAATTTCCGTGTTTATAGTTGCCAGATGATGCCTTCTGTGCAATAGTAATTTCAGGTTTCTGTACTGGAATTTCTGTACCATCCAAAATTACACGAACCGTTTTATCATATTTATTTTATTATTCTAAGTTTCTTGAATGACTCTGGCATATAAAATTCTATTAATTCTCTGTTTGGCCCCAATATTGGGCTTATTCCATATTTGATATACCTATCAAATTCATCCAAGTTATAAATATGTTAGAAACTGCTGAGGTTGAAATATTAAAGAACAAAGCTGTTATAATTCAAATGTTGTTTTATTTTGGCGAAGCTTCATCAAATTCATGAAACATTCCTTTTGATTTATAATGTTTCTCAGGCTCAGCAAAGGAGAAAATCGAGGGAAAAGCATATTTTTTTTGATATTTTTTTGCCTAATATTTTTTTTGTTACTGGGAAATCGATGAACTCCAATATTTTACAAGTTACATGCATAACAATGCGGCATTTTCTCAGTATAAAATTAAAAAGTGCAATACTGCAAGAGATTCCCATATGTTTTGACAGTTTCTTTGAGGCGGTTCGGTACCAACGACAAGACGCCACCTATCGGGATAAAATTGCGCTTTTCCTCCCCATTCAAAATTTATCAGAGATATGTTTTTTTTTAGATTTGCTGTTGAAATAACTTCAGAGCTTCATAAAAGTTTTGACTGAAAATTAAACACGACGTACTGTATTATTGGAGGTATAAAAGCAATATTGCTTTCTCAAACTAGTACCTACTAAATAACAATGTCAGGGTATAAGTTTGTTGTTTTTGGTGGGTGGTGTTTGCTTCAATTAAGTTGAACAACACTAAGTTATTGATGAATCTATAAGTTTTGGGAGATTGAATATTAATCATAGCTGGCAGGGCCGGGAATCCTGTAACGGCAATTTTAGAGGTTTGTTGACCTAAAGGGATAATTAGATGTTTTGGCTAAATTAGTTTTAGTTGTGTAAGTAAATTATTGGTTTCCAAATCTTCACGCTTCCAGAACTACGTGATGGTATATAGTATGAGTTGATACTTTTTGGGAATGGAAGTCACTGAATAATATATTATTTTATACTTTGGAACTATTTGCCAATTTGGGATAAAATACCGTTGACACATAAATAATGGATTTTATACTACACTGGCCTGCAAAAGTAAGTATCACACAGGCCTATATTCATACAAACGAGGTAACTTTGAAGCTTTGGTTCTCCGCCCAGGATTAAACAGGGTGTGATTTGATGATGGCCATTCAAAGAGTAAATGGAGGAGGCCCAGATCACCAAAGAAACCTAATGGATTAAGAAAGTCGTTTAGCTTAGGGCTGAACTTAAAAAAATAACAGGCTAAATTACATCAAAAGTATGGAAAATGTGATACTAAAAAGTCCGTACGGTCTCTGGTGTAAACGACTCTTCTTATCCATTGGGTTTTTTTCTGGGCCTCCTCCATTTACTCTTTGAATGGTCATCATCAAATCACACCCTGTTTAATCCTGGGCGGAGAACCAAAGCTTCAAAGTTACCTCGTTTGTATGAATATAGGCCTGTGTGATACTTACTTTTGCAGGCCAGTGTAATTATGAAAAACGTGATGAATTACATCCTTCGTCGTTAAAAACGTACAGATCTTGCGCTGAGAAAAAAGGAGTTTTTTTTTAATCCACAACAAAATAGAGATTGGCCTTCACTCACCTAATGTTAAGTGACGATAAGGCTGAAAGCGTAAGCGCACTACACCCGGTATCCTCACCACTGAAGATCTTATTACCTTACCTCTTACTGCCGGTACGCAATAATTTTGATATTGTTATTATGGCGTCAGACTTGTAAGATAGTAGTAGCTAGCCCGGCGGACTTGAAATAAGCCCTACCACCGACCAAACCCAGTACAAAATGTACCCACCTCCTGGGAATCAAACCCGGGACCCCTGTGTCTTATACGGACGGATGAGCGGACCACTCTAAACCACAGACCGGTTAAATTTATTCACGATTGAACCGTGAAAGTTTTTGTTCAGTGCATAGATAAAAAATACTAATGGAATATAATACATTAAGCTACTATTTTTTTAATATGTTATACCTACTGAAATGAGTTTTAAGTAAGAGTCATTCAACAATTTATTCAATAAATAGTACAATGAGAATTCCAATTTGATTGACATTTTAATATATTCGCCATACCTACAGTTATCATCAAAACGCGTAGAACAGGCTAACAATGGCAACATCACGAATGCATTTGAATTTCATATTTCATCCTTAATTCATAACACAAGACGTGTGGAATAAGGCAAATTGAGTTTTACTACATGCGCTTTCATGTTTGACCAAGTGAAAAAATTCTCAAAGAAAAATGGAGTGTACGAGGGAGTTTTGAATATACCACGCGTAAATGAGTACAAAGCGCAGCGAGAACCCCATTCAATTTTTACATTTTTATTGTGCGAAAAAAATATGAGGCCGAGGAAAAATTATAAGCCGCTTCTCCCCGGGAATAATTCTAGAAAGCGGCTAATTTGTAAGTGAGCCTCCTCGGCCGTAAATTTCACGCGTGAAGTTGTAAACTTTTACAAAAAGTACACCCATATATTCTGGAGATACATCACCGGCTCTGACGTTTGAATACCTCCGCTCTCAAGTGTTGCCAGTTGCGTTTTACCTTGTACCATTTGCGGATTTTAAGGGTAAACCAGTACCTGTTTTTGTAGCGGAAGCGGTTTTTGCGGCTGGCCCACCCCTTTCTCAATTTGTACTAACAAAGGGCAAATTACATTTTATTTGCATGTCTACTGAAAATATATGGAGGTGTTTTGCATTAGACACCTACTAATTATCCATCTTTATTATGATTTAAAATACTTTGTGTTATGTGCCTACATTTATTTTGATATTTTTAGTCTTTTTATAATACAAAACAGTTATCCTTCTGTATTTAGGTTCAGAGCAATTTTCACAATAGTGCTCGCAAAATGTGTAAAAATACTCTCTTTGAACATCATGCTGAGCCGTTAGATACCATTTCAGTCCAATCAGTAACAAAATGATGAATAAATTTTACCCAAAAAAAAGCTCGGATTATTTCCATAAGACTCTTTGAACAAAATTACTTTGAATTTCCGATTCTAAACGTGTGGGTATACTTACGAAATATCAAAATTCAGAGCAAAAAGGTTATACTTTGTATATAATTTAAGATATTGCTTATGAAGGCTCACATGACTATTTGAAATGTTACCATTTGATTTGGAAAGTATGAATATAGTTTGTATAGGTATGATTCTAGAGGTACTTTGGTCAACTTCAATCACAAATTACATCAAAAGTCTCATGTGATTATTTCCTCTATGGTCTCATGTTTGTAGTTACAAAACAAAAGAAGGCTTTAAGGCTTTCGTATGAAGTTTCATACGAAAGCCTTGGCTTCTATTGTTTCGTTAAAATAGTCAAAACCTATCTGAAGTCGGAAGATATAATTCATGATATGACTAACATGAACGAAGAGTTGATACACATTTCAGATTTTAGAATAAAGGTTTTACTCGTATTTTGTGTATTTTTTATGTCGGATTTTAATTTCAACAAAGGAATGGAAATAAGATATGTTTGTCTTTCCAGTCTTCCCAACATAAATTGAACTTTTCAGCGTAAATTAAAAAAAAAAGCTCTGATACACTTTGGAAGTTTGAAAGCAAGAATTTTTAATCAACTGTTATTATACGTTCTTGGTTTTCCTTTGTAAGACAAATTACTACGACCACAAGGTAGATTTTTGAAACTGTCACTGGATTAAAGTTATCTTAAAATTAACCCTAGACGTCAAAATAAACTCCCACTTATGTTGTTTATCGGTTTAGGAATTTAAGAGAAAAAAATCATTTCAAAGTTCAGCAACTAGTCAAACTATAGTTTTGTAACTTAAGATACATTTCGTATTGTGGAAAGCAAAAGGTATACTTACCGAGATGAATATAAAAAAATAAAGCTACATTAAACTTAAAATATGGAAGAAAGCAGAAAAAGAGAACAAAAATGATTGTTACACCTTTGCCTCATACCATGTTGGTACTATACTTCAGAGGTATCTCAAAAACAATTTCAATAGTGAGAATAGTGGGTTGCACGGAGTCAGACGCTAACTCGCCGTGAAATATGAGGGACGTGCGAGATTATGATAAGGCTTGAGCCCACTAAATCACCGGATTTTCCACTTGAGAACTGAAGCAAATTTAAAGAGGTACCCTAAAACACTCGCCTATTTACGGTGCGAGGAATGTGTTACGGTATAATGCGAAGGACTGGGGATTAACATAGGAAACGGAGCTATTATTCCACTGCTTCAACTTAACGTACGATAAGTCCGGCCTTTTACTTGTAGAGATGTAGATCTCGCGTTTGTGATAATGATTTCTCCCCATATCTTCACTATTTTTCTGAATCGACAAAATAAACCGTATAATTATAGAACCAAAATTTCACGAGAATCGGTTGAGAAATGCGACCTTCAGAGAGGAACAGATGGACAGCCGCCGCGCCGGATGGACAATAATGGACATACGAAAGCAGTTTTGCCCAAGCTGAAACGGAGACACTTTGATCGCGCTTCGCGCTCGCTCGGTCAATAATATAAAACCTATCTAATAAAGAAATGACATAATTAGTCAAGGCCAGCTTCAGATTTACAGATTTCAGGTACGTTGCAATTTAAAATACTTACATGAAGATAATTTCATAAAAATTTAGCAGAAGTAATTTTTCTAGTTAATTTCAAGATTACAAAATGTTAAGAATTGCTACAGTTAAAAAATACAATTTATCAATTCTTTACAAAAATCGTTCTCATAATCACTAATCTGCTAAATTTTGTTCTAATTATTAAATTTCCTACACTCCCCTCGTCGCTTTCATTACACACCAACATAAGTCATATTATCGTAAAATATTTAGCTAGATACAACATTCACGTGATGAGATCACGTATAAAACGGTTCGTATCAAATTCAGATGTGGCATTTTTAACGTGTCTCGTCCAATAGAACTCGCGTCGCACATGTCTACAATTTCAGATGATTTATAATACGGGGCGAATATTTTATTTCCCGTCTGTATCTGTTCATTTATTGAAACCTTGTCAAATTATAATTGGGTGATTTGTATTGTCAAATAACACATTTTGTTAAGATTGTTAAAAACTTTATAAATGCAAATCCGTTTGGTTGGAACATAATCTTTAGTGAATGTAATGAAAAGTTATCTGTTTAGCAATATTTTTTTATGTATATTTTCCGCATACATATATTTCTTGAATTATAGTTCAGTAAGCACATCAAACACTACTCTGATTCTTGTATAATACATCTAATCCGAAACACAAATACAATATTTTTTTCTGAATGAAAGTAGTATTTTTACGAAAAGAACATTTTCTGAAGATGAGGTAACATAAACAGATATTATGGAATTCAGAAGATAAACTGTCATCCTCTTTCAAAGCGATTTCAAACAAAATCTGAACAAAAACGAAACGGACTTCAGTGAGAAACCCCACTCAAATCCTCAGGAAAGAGACCCAAACCATCGTTTAGTAATATATAGGTAGTCTATGGTATAAGTTATGAAATGCAAACATTTTTGTGTTTTTTTTATTAAAACTTTTGTTTTCATTAACCTTTTAACTGCTAAGTGTCTGACAAAAAATAAATCCTGAAATTTTATGGCACTCGACGCGTGAAGAGCTGCTGTCTTGTGCCCTAGTCATGTATGTACACTAATTTGATTTCGTAACAGTACTTACACTGTTAAGCATTTCATATTTTGGGTTTTTTAATATGTATATCAAACGTAACTGTTTTTAAAGGGAACATTTAATTTTATTGATTGCAAAATTTAATTCATTGTCTTCCATCATCTTAATCATTTAACTTATCATGTTCCTCATACTTCAATACTGAAGAAATGATTCTACATAGTATAAATCAAAAGAAAGGTCAGAATTGTATTCTCCAAAATAGCCTTTCTGAATTTTAAGCTAGGTACAGTAACTTTTGACCTCTCAAATGTTGACTTTTACTTATTACAAAAGCATAAAAGTTGATGAACTCTGTCAAAGGTAGTATATACACTCAGCGTCAGAAAAATCGCACATTTTAAAAAGTATCTAATTTAATTAACGCTTCGGACATAGCCAACAGTTTCTAGAAGTCGTTGGCTATGTCGAACGGAATCAATTACTGATATTCAGTTTCCGAATAATTTACATTACATTGCCGCATTGTTTTCCAATATTTGAGCAACTTCATGAGCAAAAATATCCATCTTGGGTATTCTTTTTTTAAATTGAACTGTTGAAGTGTATTGTCTCCATCATCTCGATAGCGAATTTAACTGCATTTCCTGAATTGACCCCATTTATTTCCCTTTTATGGCGGCGCAAGCAATAAAGCTTTAGGTGTTTAATTATGGTAACTGTAATGTTAATTAAATGAAACAATTGCAAGCTCATTAAATGTACTTTCAATCGATATCAACATTTACACATTAAAACGTTAGCTAGCAATAGCAGGTGACCAAGTTTAAACTAATTTTCGAAGAGGTGCGGTTTTTCTGACGTCGAGTATATTATTGAACTCGACTGTAGCATTAATTCTTTTTTCATTTCTCCGCTATCTTTTGTCATTTGGGTGCACACAAAACAGTTCGAAGTCGGAAGTTTGCGCGCACTGTTAAGACAGGTAAAGTTTTTGTTATGTCTGCGCTATTTGTTGTATCTGTATATTATGGAGACATTGTTGCTACAATAATCTTAGAAAGTTCTGGTGAAAGGAAGTTTTGTTATTGTTGACTTGGAAAAGACCGTACGGTTAAACCGCACATGAGTTTTGTTAAAAGATATAGAACTTTGATCGGAGTGCTAAAAATGTAAGACAACTAATTGTTATTAAGAACTTGCTTCCAAACAAATAATTTGTGTAAGAAAAATGTTAAGTAAAATACATAAATATTGTTATTAGTTCTTTATTAGAACTCCATAGTCGATTGGTTTGCACACCGGTTTTCTAGGTGCCACCGTCTCTGTAGTCCCGGGTTTGACTCCCGGCTGGGTCAATCTAGAAAACGAACTTTTCTATATTGGCTAAGTTCAGGGTGTTTGTAGATCCACCATTGTCCCTAACACAAGTGCTTTAGATACTTTGAAATCGGAGCAATGTTTGTGATGTTGTCTAATATTTATTTATTTTATTATTTTTTTTGATTGAAGTACCTATACAGGGTAATTTTCCGACCCCTTTACAAAATGAAATATAAGTTCAAGGGAGTAATAAAAAAAAATTAGGTGAGATAATTATGATTTTTTTCTTTTTAAACACAAAGTTTATGCATTTATGTCTAAAAAACTTAGCCGCGCACGCTCACCCTCGCACCAGCGACGCGAGCGGGGGAAGGGGGGTGGCGGGAGGGGGGCTAGCGCGGGTCGACCGTGCGATGCGCAAACAGTGACAACAATGGGTAAAGTTTGGGGTAAAAATGTAAAAAAAAATTTTTTTTTATTCACAAATAGAATAACCTGACAAAGTTTGAAAAGGGCTCCAAAAATAACCCTGTATAGTAAAGGTAATAAGTAACTAAAACTGCCTCTTCACTAAATTGACTTAAAAAGTGAAAGCTTATTTAAACTGTGAATAGCTTTTAATAAAATTGCACTGACTGAAAACGATTCTGAGAACTTTTTCATTCTAACTAATAGTCAATTTATTTAAAAGACTCTTATTTAGTAAACGAATATGGCATATGACGTATATGACGAATAGTGTTGTGTTACAATTGAAATTCAAGCAAGTGATATACTTTCTAAGTATATTATGATAAAAAAAAACAAATACGAGTAGATCAATATTTTCAAACTTCATAATGTTACGAAGGGGTTTAGTTTTTATTTACACAATAGAACTTTCTCTACAAGGTTATTTTTAGTTACTACAAAACTTATCGTGGGGTTAATCAGACCATCAAACTGAACAAATTTCTTTATGGGACCAACCTTAAAATCGCGAAAAAAAATCAGCTGTTTCATACATTTCGATGGAGTAGGATTGTACTTTTGTGTGCAACAGCAGATTTTTTTTCGTGATTTCGAGGTTGGCCCTTAAAATGAAAATGTTTCATTTTCTTGTCAACCCCACGAGAGGTTTTGTATTAACTAACAACAACTTTGTATATCTAAAGTCTTTTTCATAACTTTGTACGTTGACCCGAGTCCAGTTCAGATAATATGTGTAATATTGTCCTATTGAATTGAAAGCAAACGCCGCAAATAAGGACGAATTGAAGGAATCGGGAAAATTGGATTCTGTTTGAGTCCTGTCCATATATTGCCATAAACTGCCATAGAACCTAATATACTGGTACAATAACTTCCATAATTTAATCAAGCTGTTTTTTTGTTGCCAATTCAATTGGATGTCCAATTAAGCTTTGCTGCGTATGTAAGATTATTTTCTTTTCCATTAGGAATAGGAGATACATTTTCTTCGGATATTATTTCAGGGTTGTAGGTCTTTTGTTGCTTAGAAATTCTATTTGTTCAAGGTTTTCATAAATGTATTTATTTGTTTGATACTAACTTTTACATCAGCTTTTGGTTGATTAATAAGGTAAAATAAGTTTCGAGCCTTGTTAAGTTTTTAATGAAGATAGCTTCAGCTTTTTTACTATATTTTATAATTATAAAGGTAAAAGTTATGATAAGTATAAGTTTTGCAAGAAAAAGTCTATCACATTCTTTTCACTATAAAATAATTAATGATGAAAAGAGTATGAAGTAGTTTTTCATCATCATTTTAAAAGTAGGAAAAATTCCAGTAGAGTCCTTCTCAGCGCACTGAGCTATTCTAAATGACATATTTATCGCCAGCCGTCAGGCGCACTGAGCGGTCGCTGCCAGACGTTAGCTCATAAAAAGTGCCAGTCTGATTTTAAAAGTTGCATCCTTGTACCACGAAAAATGGTTTGGAAAATGTGATGCCATGAAATACCTAAGTACCTCTTTGAAGACCATAGACACAACATGTAACCACTGGGAACAGAATAAACGCGATTTTCCAATAGATTTTATGTACAAGCAATCTCAGTATCTACTGTATCAGTATGACTAGTGTAGGAAATAAAACAATCTTTTGTATTGAGGCTAGTGATGTACAAGACTCGAGTCCTCCGAGTTCATTTGTCTAGAGCTCGGAGTCGTTTTACAGGGCTCGCCTCGTTTGTATGAAGCTCGATGACTCGGGAGTCTTTTTCAGAGCTCGAGCCTTTTTAGAGCTCGGCCGATTTCGAGCCATTTTCACGGCTCGAGATTTTTTGAGAGCTAGAGTCGATCTCGAGGCTTTTTCATGGCTCGAGACTTTTTCGGCGCACTAGTTGTGATGGGCTGCTTATGAATAAGGATAAGTAGAGCTAAAGCACAATAGATTAAGTATTTACGGTGCTCTTTATAACATAATAAGACTTTCATCTTTTTTAGTTCTAATTTTGGAGACTAGAATTTCACATTTTCAGGGCTCTGTGAGCTCGATAGGCTCGGCTTTAATATCTGGAGATACTAAAGTCATAAAACATAAACTCTAAGGTTTTATGAGACTCGCGTTCATTTTAAGACTCGAGCTTTCTTTGAAGGCTCGAGCTCTTTTGATAGGTTCGAGCTCTTTTGAAGGCTCGAAGTCTTTTGAAGCCTCGAGGCGTGGCTCAGAGAGCTTGTGTTTCGGCTAGGCTCAGGCTTACGACCCCGCCAAGCTCACCGAGTCCTGCCAATCCGAGTCGAGTCTTCAAAAGTAGAACTCGACGACTCGAGTTTTGGACGTCACTAATTGAGACCCCTCAATCCCCAAATCCTCAACCCTGAATCCTCAATCGATGAAATTTTGCAGGGATGTAATATAGTTAGTATGAACCAAAACATATGTACAAATATCCAAAAACAAAAGGAAATCGATTTGGATAATTTAAAAAAATTGTTTCAATTATAATACTTTATCATACTGTAAAGTTTCGTCTACTGAGAATTTACTGTGGGGATCCACTACCTTCCTTTCCTACACTACCCTGTACAGAGCTACGCGCGAATGAGACGCGTTTCTTCATACAATGTTCGCCTCGGACCAGCGACGTATGCAACGTGTGCAATTATAACAGCAGTGTTACCAAAATCGCTGTAAATTTGCCCTTTCTGGACAAGATCTTACCAAGCAGTTCTTGCAGCAACAAAAAAAATGACGATAGTATTTTTGAATACGGCCAAAGCGACACTTCTTTCTGATAAGCACTTTGTATATTTTTTGTCATAGACTGCAATATATCAGCCGCACGACACCCACTGCTGGGTTATAGGCCTCCCCCAAGGATCTCCACGACGATCGGCCCTGCGCTGCCCGCATCCAGCGCCTTCCCGCGACCTTCACCAGATCGTCATAGACTTAATTACTTACATTTACATTATACTTACATTTTATATATTTCGGTGAGGGTATAAAAGGGTGTCGAATTTGAATTCGCAGAACGGATCAATTAGCGAATACTTACTCTAAATTTTCCATTCCAAACGGATATACTCGTACAACTTTTGTATTAATCAAAATTACTGCAATGTGGTTTTAATCAAATAGAGTGGTTCGAAAGCTTTCAAACGGATTTTAATTTTAAAACTAAACGATTTACCTCTCTGATAGTCGAATGCTGACCTTCGTTCAGTATTAAGCTAAGTGTCCACTGATCCGATTCGTACGCAACGCACGCACTCGGATTTTTTTGTATAGGAAATCATACAGGCGTCCACTCATTTACATTGTACAGAACTAGGGAACTAAAATCTATGGAACAAGCATTCTGCTCCAAAAATGGCACCACATGAAAAGTACGTGCAAGTACTAAGTGGATAGAGCTAAAAATGCTGGCATTTAATTATACAGCACAAAGCGTCTGAACACTGGTTGCTTATTAGCGACCATAATTTGTATACTCATAAAAAATAAGATACGTTTTTTCTACATCTTTTTACTGCCTTCTTTGCATCTTTTTCACCATTTGACTATAGGACGTCATTTCTAATAAACTCTCTCTTTCTATCTTTTCTCTACAATACAAACTGCATTTTGTTGAAAAGAACTAGAACGTCAGTCACCGGGTGCGTGGCTGGCCCGACTAAAACTGAGCGGGTTGTAGGTACTTTTTCGGCCTCGTAATGCCATTTTTTAAGCAATATTACTTCCATAGATTTTAGTTCGCTGTACAGAACGCAGAATCTGTTTGAGCTTAATTTGCTTTATACGGTGCATGATGCGTTATTCGGTTAGCCGTGCTTTGTCACAGGTAGTCTTTTAACCGTATTCGGTAAAGATACGCCCTCCCCCACTTAGTTCGAAGAGCGCGATCATTTTGTAAAAAAGCGGTCAACGGATTCGGTGACCGATTTTATGTAAACGTGCCATCATTAGGTGGACGCTAAGCTTTGCTGTGTGTTCATAAATACATGTCAATTCAGTTACTTTTGTTGCAACTTCGCACTTCTTTAGCAAACGTTACCATGCAAGTGCGAAGAATATTTTTGACAAATATTTGAACTATTTGTTTGTGTGAACTGACCTATTCTTTTTTATTGGTTTATTGGTAAATTTTAGTACCTGCTTACCTAACTGCGGTTTTATTATTACTGTTATGGTAATAATGGGCTTATATAAAAACCTGATAAAACGGATAAAAATAGGATAGTTTTCTAATTAAAATGAAGCCAGCAACAAAGATACCAATTATAGGTAGTATCAAATTCAGAAATTGTCCTTGATTTGTGTTACCTAATCGAATCAATATCTAAACAAGTACCTAAATGTCTCAAGGCTTTTGAAATGAGAGAATATAATGTGATTTTCTATCAAGGACAAACATAATTAAAAAGTAAATCAATACGTTAGAGATAAATTAATTTGGCACTTAATAAATTACACCAGATGTTTTAACAGTCTTCTTAAATCCTAAAATACATTTGACAAACGAAACACATTAGACGGAATTCTCACAGTCTGTTTCGTTAGTTTATCTTCACACATGCCACGAAATTAGATAACAATTTTCGTGCAGTAAGTAATAAACTCAAAGTCCAATTAGCAACTTAAAGCGATGCCGCTGTAAATTGCGCTTACGCCACCAAATTCGTATAAACAGTAACTCTGAAACACGTGCTACATCCGAAAGGGAGCTAGCTTAATGAAGTCATAACGGTTGATTTAATACCCGAGGTTTGTATCAGCAACGACAGGGTTAATACGGGAATTCCGAGCACAGATTTTTGATCTAAATACTCATTTCATGATCATGATCCGTTAAATTATGGGGGTAAATATGACCAAGCATACGCTGTTCAATATCGCGATCTTGTATCAAAATTTGTTCATGATTTTATTAACCTTTAAAATCAGGATTGTCATCATGGTTAGTCTAAATGACTTCACACCGTAGATTTAATACTCAAAGTTTTACTAACAACGTTAATTGAGATTTCCAAATTCAGAGATTTGTTTTTTGGTGTATCATGTTCAATACTAATTACAAATAGATGACAATCTATTTGTAATTTGGGATCAACTAATTAACAACGAATATTTTGATTACTTTCAGTAAGATAGAAGGTTAACTAACAAACGAGAAAGCATGCTTTTTGAAGTAGTATTATAAACGAGGACATTTTGCTTTGCGGACCACCCCCTCAGAATAGGTACTTTGTCGGAAACATAACAGGGATCAGACCACAGACCTATGAGTTTGTTGCACAGGTACAGCACAGCTTTACGATACTGTGGTTCAGCGCAGCACTGCCTCAATGTTGACAAGTCACTCAAAGTATTTAAAAACTAGTGGCTTTGTGAGTGCTCCTTAAAAATGTCATAAACGCGATTTCTTTAAACATTTTACGAAATGGCTGACAACTGTTGATGAAAACAAAAATATTTAAATAATTGTCGAACTTGCTCACAAAATTTCAAGAGTATCGGTGGAGAAATGGGATCTGTAGAGGAGAACAGACGGACAGCCGGACAGCCAGACAGCCGCCGGTCAGATATACGAAAGCATTGTGCCCAATCTAAAAGCTGAAGCTCGAGCTTCACGCTCGCTCGGTCAATTATTTTGTAAACTGATATCACCAAATCAATTATCACTGTTACCGGGTTAATAATACATGTAGGTACAAGATAAACCAGTTGCAAAAGCTAATATAATTAAGTGCGTACGCTAATCCGTTTAACATTACGGACTAGCTACATGATCACAGACACTAAGTCGCCTATTACAGGATTCAGTCTGATTGATCTTCGTAATCAATCTCATTATGTATGTTAATGACGCCACAATAACATGACTAACAATAAAGCTTTACCTTGGTAACGTTGTTGGTACTGGGACGCTTACTTATTGTTCAGCAATCACATTTTGTTGATCATGTATGTGGGCCTTTAAATAATTTATTGCGTGATTTTAACGACAAAAATTTGAATGATATTATTTATACACTATCTAGTTTTACCATAATTTTATGATAACACTTCTAGACGGATTGTATTTATTACTGTACCGAACCGAATATACATTTAAAATCGTAATTTAATAAGGTACCGAAATTTTTTACCTAAAATACGTGTTTAAAAAAAACATTACCTACCATTGTGAAAAGATTAGGCTTTAAAAAAACCAGAGTGGAGAAAAGTTCTATGATGAAAGTATAGGATGACGTACTTTTCATATGACTGCAGATGAGATTTTCAAATACCGTACTGAGTGATTTAAACTCTTGAATAAAATACTTCAGCCAAAAAGCCATTATACAAGAAAGGTTCAAAAATGTCAAACGTTAGCGAACAAACTACTTCCTTCCGTCGCAAAGTCGACATCAAATAGGCTAAAGCGTACGTTTTGCACTGAAAATACATTTGAAATGCGTCCTGGAGAGTAGGTCTCTGAAAAGACAGCTTTAAGTTGTAGAGAATACCGATCACTTTGTTATAAAGGTATAATCCGTTTTCCTTTCGTTGACTGATTTGGTATAAAATAGAGTTTCATGTCTCTTTTCAATTTAATTGTCTTTTGTCATAAAACTTTCATATCATTTACATGTGTTTTGTTATGTATTAAAAATGATTATTAAGAGTTTGTTAATAAATTGCTAGAGGTAACTAATTTATGAGCTTATATCACAAGTTACGGATAGCACTGTCTTATCTTTTGGTTTAATTTAATAATGGAACAGATTTATATTTAATTTAAAATTATTTGTGAAATAAAATTGAAACTTCTCCGAAATCTGTGAAACTAACCCTAATGTACTAAAATTATATTTAGGATTTCAAAGTTTAATATAATTATTTAATATAGTTAAATATACAACGTTTGCGATACCCTCGGTACTATCGGTTAAAAAAGTTGAAGTAGAAATTA
Source organism: Agriphila tristella (assembly GCA_928269145.1). Classification (NCBI taxonomy): domain Eukaryota; kingdom Metazoa; phylum Arthropoda; class Insecta; order Lepidoptera; family Crambidae; genus Agriphila; species Agriphila tristella. The sequence goes on along the minus strand of OV743431.1, from coordinate 49,593,035 downwards.
ATTTAATAATCGTATTTATTATTACGATGTTAATCTATAAAATCTCTTTATATCTAGGTACCTCGGTACGCATGATTATTTTTAAAACTCCAACAACCTTTTTTATCTTACTAGGAAAGTCGTAGAACAAACGTTGTTGTTAATGATGTTAGTAATATTCTCTTCAGATTGTTGGTGTTTTAAAAAAATACTGTATAAAAAACAGAATGTGCCTCATTTTTAGGGTTCCGTACCCAAAGGGTAAAAATGGGACCCTATTACTAAGACTCTGCTGTCCGTCTGTCAGTCTATCTGTCTGTCACCAGGCTGTATCTCATGAACCGTGATAGCTAGACAGTTGAAATTTTCACAGATGATGTATTTCTATTGCCATCATAATAACAAGTACTAAAATTAGAAAAAAAAATAGATATTTAAGGTGGGCTCTCATACAACAAACGTGTTTTTTGCCATTTTTGGTACGGAACCCTTCGTGCGCGAGTCCGACTCGCACTTGGCCGGTTTTTGATTTTTCTCTGGCAAAACGTTGACGTTGATTTAATTTTGCATCTACGAGTAAAAGTAAAACTAATTATACACACATTAAATAGTGCGGTTTAGATTTGCTTAAAGTATGCGATCTTTTACAAAGATCTGTATTTTTTTCAGCTTCCATTACGTTGGTACGTGAAGATCACAAATATTTTAAAACTTGAGTGACGATGTTTTTTTAATAAATAGTATTAAAGCACAGAACGCATTTCAATCAAGTTGTCTATGAAGCAATTTATGTCAAAGGTGCAAAAGCACTAAACTTAAGAATCGCCAAGTCTTTTCTTATCTACAACTCGACCAAGATAACTAGGCAAATGACAGTTACATGACGGCAAAGTTTATGACACCGTTTTAATTTGGTCGTGTTGTAGTTAAGAAAAGACTTAAGCGATCCCAATCGGGCGTAAGTATACTTACCAAAAAGTTTTCTGGCTTTGGTGTACGTTTTTGAGACCACCCCATAAACAGTAATCCATCAGATGGTAAGTAAATGTCCGTAAATGGATTTCTTAAGGAAAAAGTTTCTAGTTCACTGCATCGTTGTGATAATTCAAGGTATAATACCACCACATTCTCTTTGACGGAGAAGAGCATTTTTGTCCATTTTCCCTCTTCAATAGGAATGCTTGAAAATTCTGCTCCATCATTTGATCCAAGTGACAAACTAATTTTCATGATACCTGAACCACGAGGGGTGAAACATACTGCAATTTGTACTTCAATATCGTTTTCAATAGAAAATAAACATGACTCTTTATGTTCATCCATTTTGAATTCAAGACTTATAATAAAAGGAGTATGAAGAGTTTTTTCTCTAAGATAATTTAATTGTCTCGAATCCATTACATTTTCTAATTTCACTTCATCTAAATATTCGTCATAGTCATATAAAACATTGTAGTAATCTGAAACAAAACAAAAAATGAAAAGTTATTTTAGGGGACTAAAGCAAATTCTCTTTTACACAAAGCATCACTTATATCACCTCATGTTGACTACAATTGCTCAGTTTTCTATGGATTTATAGGTCAAAATAAACCTATGGGTCTATTTTAAAAGAATAAACATCTCCATTTACACGAATTTCTTATCTATTGCAATTTGTCAAAGTGGAAGCAAACAAATTGCTGAATTAGCCGCCTCCCCGTCTATTATTTATGCTATGTTTAAATTTTTTAAATAAAGTTTTTTATTATATTTCAATAAGCGCGAAATAGTTGTTAGCGAACGTAAGACCTTCATATCACGTGAAATAATTATAAAGTAATTTCCAATAATTTACGTTCTACAGATATATTACCTTTTACGAAATAAAAGCAAATTTACATCATCTTCATCTATTTTAATTCATTAACGAATCCTTGCTACCTATCTCAAATTCACAGAACCTTTTTAAAATGAACTAAGTTTTAAATGAAAAAAGTTAAATACATTGAAAACGCATTTAGAGACGAAATACAGATAACTTTTGCGCAATACAAAATTTTCTAAACTTTTTAAATCATACTCGAATGACTGAACATTATTCATGAAATGAATTCATTCCAATAAATCCTTCATGTCAAAATTTTAATTTGCATGCATGAGTTGTTATACACAATTAAATAAAAAACCACGATGACACTTCGAGATTAAATGAAATCTCTATATAAGTCTTTCACTCATATTTTTTCTCACTTAAGTGTATTATAAGTTCAATTTCATTTTTGTAGGTAATTTAATATTGATGTAATTCTTGTAAATTGGTGTAATTTGCGTGAATAAATGAAATTTTATTCTATGTATAAGCTTGCAAACCTCGTTGATCGAATATAAATAGCGTTTTTTTTTAAACTATTTTCTTTTTCGATCTTAGGTTTTGGTTCCAGTTAAATGAAAGCCAGTTACTAACGATGTATCTGTTTTAGCTCACATATTTTCAATCAGTTTTTTTGTCTTATTAAAATTTCAAAAAACATAACGTCTACAAATTCTTGTCTTCTTATTCAAATTTAAAAAAAACCTATACAAATTTATTTCACAGAGCGTCTTTGGCTTTTTGGCAATTAGTAAGAACTTACCTACAGTTTTGTGCATGAAACCACGACTTATTGGTTGGACGGTAAAAATCTTCCGGTGTGATTAAAAGTACTGTGATATTTGTTCCATTTGTATAGAATGAAAGCATGCGTCTGGAAGTAGAAGTAGATTTTTAAATGAAAAAATAAACATGTTAAAACCGTTTCGAAGTTCAAACGAGGCATCAAGACGCACCCTTATATTAGTAGAAGCTGTTTTAGCTAATCTTGATCAGACCCTAATGGCCATGGTCACGGTAGCTGTTTGCACTAAACATAGTTTTGGTGTGAACTAATAAACCAAACGAAATTCACAAATCGTTGGGATATACAATGGGGCACGAATTGATAGTTTCTCTTTATTGTTGTAGGTGTAGGTAAAAGGGGTACAAATGAAAAGCTTATTTGGGTGTAACAACTTTTTGTTGTTTTGTGGCCTTTCTTAAATATATAATTGAGCCATTTTTATAAAGTTAATATATAGCTGCAAATATATTCTCAGCTCTCAGCTGATTATCTTATAAGAAAACTTAAAAGACATAAAATGATAATGTGATTTTAAAGAAAAGCATTGGTGATCCAGGGGACAACCCCATTTTTAATTGTCTCTTGGGTTACCTATATTTTTTTATAAACTATGGAAGTATTATTTTTGTACAAAACTAAGTATGTTTTATTGGCTATGAATCCAAATATCGTAAAACAGAGATCTTTTGAAAAGATTTATCTAGTTTTGTTTTAATTCATGAAAATTTAAACATGGTCGTTTATTCATTACGTAAAAAAATTATGCACACGTTATACTTATGTTTAGTTTGAAAATAACTTAGAGGTGTTGGTTACTTTATCGATATAAATAAAAAAAAAAACTTCAATTTATAATATATTACAAATATCGTCCCTACTTCTAAAATATTTTTATTAATGAATAAAATATGTGCCCTTCTTCTCGTCAGCTAAAAAAATCTCGAACGCTGGGCTGGCTGCGGTAGAAAAATATAGACAATTCAAAAGCACTTAATTTCTTAGTTTATTTGAATAATAAAAATATTTGATTTGATTTGATTTGTTATGATTTTGTGTATGTATATGTTGTAGGTTAACACCACCATAATATTTGCTAAACTATTAATTTAGTATCTAGCTAATAATTGCCAAAAAATAAAATAATACAAAAGTAGGCAAACTAAAGCATACAAATGAAAGTTAACGATAAACTTATTTTCACTAGCTACCTCATCTAATTTAGTGGGCATTATTGTTTGCAAACTGCAATTCAGTGGTCACATTTCGACTAGTTTATATCAACCACAATACATTTTCCTAGTTAACTAATAAAACTACATTAAAATATTAAAAGCTCACCTTCTGATTTACTTCTCATCGTGTTCATTAATAAACACAATATAATGTACCTGAAAATAGAAAAATATTTATATTAATAAATAAGAAAACATTTTTAAAGCTTTAATTGAAAATTAATGAGTCTGAATATGCAAAAATATATATCAGTATCAATAGTCTTATAATTTTGTCAAACTCTACAAATAGTATTTAAAATAATAGGTAACTAAGTATAAGTAATAATCTGTGGTAATACCTACAGGGGTAGTTAATTACCCGTTTTTTGTACGTTAGTGATTTTCTATATTTATATTATCACTATAGCAAACAAAATCTTGATCATAGAGTAAGCTAATAAACACGCTTGAAAACAAAATGGAGTCGAGTGTCACCAAACAAAACACTATCAGCGTTCTTTTTAAGAAAACATATTCAAAAAGAGTTTGCATACCAGCTGACTGCCAGTATGCAACCTGCATGGTTCCGACAGGTGCGTAAAAATGATTTTGTGTAAAAATCTATTGTTAGGGGTGTAGACGCGCATCACGTTCCATTTTTAAATTTTCAATACAAACGATCAAAACATCTCTACGCGAGCCGTAATGAGGGCAAACTTTGAAAATTCCTATAAAATTATTAAACAGATATAAGTACATATATACAAAACACGCAATACATTAGACAAATACCTCATTATTCCTATTAAAAATAAAAAAAAATACTTTAGAACCTGTAAATACCAGTAAAAAAACATGTCAAAGTGTACCAATTTGAGCATGTTCTAATATTTTATTTCTTAGTGATTGAAATTTTTTTTTTTATAATTTTCTCTCTATAGGGCACTCCTTGACAATACAAACAATAAGTGAAAAAATAAAAATGAGTTGTATTCTTATTTGTTACAGCTGAAACGTTTTGCTGAAAATTTTGAATTCCACTTGAAGAGATTGTATTTTTTTTAAAAATACCTGATAATTTATTTTTCTATTTCTATTTTACATTTTTCTCTCTATACGACACAAATTTATGAACTTTGCTTCCTAAAACGAAAGTTTACATCAATAGTAATGCTTTCATTCTTTAGATAACTTCTTTGGAAAAACGCATATTTCTTTGAGATGCGAATATACAAGGTTATTTTTAGTTTATACAAAACCTCTCGTGGAGTTGATCAGACCATTAAACTGAACAACTTTCATTATGGGACCAACCCTGAAATCGCGAAAAAAAAATCGCCTGTTTCATACATTTCGATGGAGTAGGATTGTACTTTTGTATGGAACAGCTGATTTCAAGGTTGGTCCCATAATGAAAGTTGTTCAGTTTGATGGTCTGATCAACCCCACGAGAGGTTTTGTATAAACTAAAAATAACATTGAATAGTCTTAATCTATTGTAAACTAGAATGTAACTGAGATTGAATTGATATTATATTTATTGAGTAAACGTGAAAACGGTACAATGGAAAACGTAGTATTCAAGAATATTAATTTTTCATATTTTATGACAGAGTATTGTTGTAAGGTCTGTGAATGGAAACCGTGGCAACCGTTTTCAATGTACCAAAATAATTTAAGATTCTTGTACCAATATAACAGATTTTGGACGTTTATTCGATCCTGAGTTGCAACATAATAAACAAAATTATAAGACGATTATTTTTCAAAAGAAGCATTGTAATTTATTGAACATGCGATATATTTCTAAGGAAATCTCTAAAAGTAAAACATAGTTATTTACGCAACTTATGTTATCAGAAAGTTACCTATAACTTACGTTATTCAGAACTTAAACGGGGACACTCAGTAAATCGTATAAATTGAATAGAGCGGCCGAAAACCTGTCCCCTTATTTACAAAATATGTTTCCGGGTAAACTCGGGTCTCTTTCGATCTCGCTACGAGGGAAAGAGAAGTTAAATATCGGACTGGAGCCATGAAAGTTTTCGGAAATTTTCCCAGAATATGACAAATGTTATATTTAAGTATTTAACTTAACTTACACATTGAATTCTTCTGCAAAATAATAAACAAAGCTTCCGTTTTTCTCAAGTAAAGTACGTTGAAACCTTGAGAATCCGATATTTTATATGAAAATCCTTACAAACAGCTCTCAAAAGATTTTTATCATGCGTGCGAAGAATGTAGTCGAGAGCCTTGGTCCCTCAAAAACAATCTACGTCTATTTCATGTATATTTATTACGAAGAGGATATTTTTATCTGCCTAGGAATATTTTTTTGGCGCAAAATTGCGTTTTCCTTATAGATTCTATTAGCTGACCGTTTATTAGGAAACGCGTATCATGTTATTGTAAGCATTTGGATCTATGAAGATATTGTTATAGGATGCTAGTATCTTTGTATTTTCTTTGGTGTTCTTAGGGTCTATAATAATGAAACAAATATTTGATTGAATCAGGCGTCACTTGGCGAAAGTCCCAAACCATTGGTGTTAGTTTACGCACGATCTAACTCCTGAGGAAGTTCCAGGCTGGGGCGAAACACGTGTAGAGTAGCCTAATTGGTGAAGGTGTTAGGTGTGTTGCTGTCTTGCTGAATACAGGTATTGTGCAGTTGTGCACTGATATTTTGTGGTGTGCATGTGCATTTTTTTGCGGGCGGGCGGGCGATGCATCTTGCATATCGACGCTTAAGAACCAAGACCATCTATCTACACTTTTGGCGATTTTTACTTTTTAATGCAGTTATTTTTATGGGTGATTTACGCATCGCTTCCTTTTATCAGTTACCTCAAATTCGCATTAAATAAGGAGTTATGAGAAAATACCAATACCACCTAAGTAACAAATTTTAACTAATACCAGCTATCTACAGTAATTTCAACATAAAAATAATTAAATTGTTTGAAGAAAAAAAAACTTTTTTTCGTCTCCTGTGAAATCGACTTTCTGTAAATAAATGGTCCTGGTTCTTAAGCGTCGATATATTGTTTGCGGAAGTAAGCTACATAAATTTCTTTATTCACAATTATGAACAAAATTTAATCACTATTTCAAACGTTTTTCTGTGCCAATACCTACACATACTTCTCAATAAAGTTTATTAGTTTAATGTTTTTTTATCGCTACGTAAGTAAGACCTATTAAGTAAATTAAATCAATGATAGATACCTAAATAATATACTATTCGAAAGGTCTGAAATCAGGAATAGTTTGTATACCGACCACACCATCATCCTCTATTTTTTTTACAACAATATATAATTTGTAGTTAAGCAGATGAACTTCCATAACAGTTTTTACTAGGTACGAAGGGCATTATGATGGTTTCAGGGTCAATATTGTATATCGGATGTGCAGTCGTAGGTACTTCAAATTGTTTTGTAGCGACAAATTAACATTTTTGAATCACTTAAAAGGTATAACAAAAACAAAACACTACATTAATTTCCTCTTGGTCATTTTCATTTAAATTGTTTCTACTGAATTAAATGTCACAGCTTTACGGCACATTAAATAATGCAAAAGCCAAATAAAATTTCGTTTTACGCGAAACATAAATGACTCTTAACGCAACGGATCAAGGATTGAAATCCAAGTTAACCTTTTGATGTGCCGGTAGTCATCCAGACGTGATCCGGGCCTGATGAAAAATGGCGGTTCAAAGTTTTCGAAATTGGAATAGTTGGAAACCCTAAACGGTCCCTGGAAATAGGAACAGCTATAAATATGTGTCACGTTATTTTGACTCAGTGAGCATATTATATCGTAGGGAAGTATAAATGACAATCGCTCAGCAAACCTAATTTGGCGTTCGGTTTTCTTATTAACTTCTGTTATAAGTTTGTAAGAATTTTGTATTTCTAAGAAAATATGTTATTGAACGAGCGAGTGCGAAGCACGAGCGATGCATCTCCGTTTCAGCTTGAGTAAAATGTTTTCGTATGTCCGGCTGTCCCGCTGTCTGGCTGTCCGTTTGTTCTTCTTAACATGTCGCATTTCTCAACCGATCCTTTTGTTTTGTGAGCATATCCTATAATTGTCGACCAATCTTATTCGATTATGTTTTTCGAAATTTAAATATTACGGAGGTATGGGGAATATCATGTTTCAGCTATTTTGAAAAACTATCAAATATGCCACACCGCGAGGTCTATAGTTCTACAGAACCACTAGTATGGTAAATAAATAAATAGATATCAACATACCTAGGTACCGAAATAAAAACATGTTATGTTTATTTAAACAATACCTATTTTGTGCTTTTGTAAGGTCCTACCTTATTTAATGCGAGAACAAAAGAGGTATCTTTCTCAGCCTAGTAACACCTAAAACTGTATAATACGAGTATAACCAAAAAGTTTTGAAACAGAATTTACAACATTGAATAGGAATGTTATTTCGAAGTTAGTATATAAACTGAAAATTTCACCGTAACCCGACCTTCGAAACAAATCTGAGTTTCTCCATCCGTACTCAAAGTAAGCTGTACTGTTTGATTCGGGAATTGGGATAAACTTATATACCTTTGGAAGTATCTATTTACTAAGAGATACATTAATTTGTTTGTACATGGCCGCCATGCTACCTACTTTTATATCGGGTCATTTTGAACTTACCATCCAAATTTTAAGGATGTGTCCAGTTCATGAAACTAAACAACTCTCTCTAAGAAACATGTGTCAAATTTCGCCACAAAATTTTGGTCATCCCATACTAAATTGATCACGTGATCTCTTTGATTTGTATGGAAAGTAGATTTTTATTTCACATATTTGACCATGTGTTCCTTAGAGAAAGTTGTCAGTTTCATGGACTGCATGACATCCTCAAAATTTGGATGGTAAATACAAAATTGTATATTTGACGTAAATTCGATGAACGTCTGGCAAGGGGTCTCATGTCAGAAATGAAATAATTAAGACAATTTTATTTTTTTCTTTGCACTCTGAGCAATCATCAGAATAGTGAAAGACATGGTTTGTTTCCCGCCTAAAAATAAAAAAAACAAATTTTCTAGTTAAATAAATGCAGACGTAGATTTACATTTTCTACAAAAGTCTTAAAAAATACTCTATGACCAAATTTCACTTACGATTTCACGAGTACTCATTATTATTAAAGCAAGTTTGAGTAGTTAAATTTTGACTAATTGATGTGGAGACAAGTACAAAATCACGGAGATCCGAATTTGCTAACGCTATCAATTAGTAAGCTGCGAGGGGAACGCAAAATTATGATAATAACTTCTAGTATCTTATCTCGTAGGCTTCGTTACGTTTAATTTGATATCGTTTGATTTGTACTAAGCTAGCCTGTGGGTTTGCTTAAGTTACAAACTTAATAAACAATAATACAAAATATGTATACACAAGAAAATAAATTGTGTTCACTGTAACAATATAGGGGTGTATTTGATCTTACTGAATTATGGTCAAATACTCAAACAAATCTTAAAGTAAATGCCTCCCTAAATTCAAAAAAGTCAGAGGGCTTACTCAACTGGCAAACATTCTATTCGATTGAACGCTACGCTTAGTATTAAAGCTTTAAAATAAGCAGTAACCTATAAAATTACGTGCCGGCTTGTCAATTCCATAGAATACATCAAAGTCTGTGATTCATATAAGTTTTCGACATGTGATTTAATCGTCTATTGCTCATCTTTAAGCTTTAAAAGTAAGCGTAGCGTTCAAACGAATTGAAAGTTGGCCATTTGAGTAGGGGGGCAGAACAGAAATTCTATGAAACTGACAACTTCCTTAAGCCCGCCGGTAACGATCAATTGCGATTGACAATTTTTTCGTCAAGGCCATTGTTGCAGCGATTGACAATCGCTTCATTCGCACGCGTAAACGATCAATTTTCGCATCAATGGGCGTCAATGGCGAAAAAATTGACAATCGCAAATGATCGTTACCGGCGGCCTTTAAAGTTAAAGAGACCTTAACTAAAAAGTTGTCTGTTACATTGTTACAATTATGAACTAATTATACGATTTTGATAAATTTTAGAACAAAGATGATTCAACCATGGAGAAGGTCTCAAACTACCTTTTGTTGCGAAAATGAATTTCGAAGGGTGTGAAATAGGAGATGATTGGTTGACATCGCAGGCAGCTGGTAGTTTTTGAAAGTGTAAAAACTAAAAAGTATGCTCTTGTGATACAATTTAATTAAGTTTAAATTATGAGTTACTTATTTTTAATATTCAACTGTGTAAAAGTGTTTTAGGTAACTTATTTCTAGTACATGCTACTTAAGCGGTACCCTAAAAGCCCTGCATTTAATATAACTGTAACAATGGCAGAGACAATTTTTTCTAAATTTTCTATTATACTGAAAGCTTATTAAGTTGATAATTAAGTTGAAAATTATCGTTAATGAATCTCCTAAAGATGACTGACACACAATATTACTGCTCATTATTATGTTATCCAGAAACGTTCATTAAATTGTCTATGTGCACACCAATCTGTGTCTCCATAGACACACTAATTTCTCACCCATAGACAGGGCTATGTAAATGAGACTCGCTTCTGTTTATATTTTACTCGTACATGAAATTGCTTTCGTGTAAAATTAAATTAGCTATTCGTATGAGGTTTGATGAAGGCTGCTATGGCAGGTATTAATTAAGCTGGTTGTAATATTAGTATGTATGACGTCATACGGAGTTCATTTCGTATCGTGTGCGTAAGTAATTATAACGACAATTTTCGCTTTTATGTTAAGCAATTTATACTTATGGGACGAAGCTGAATTGTACGTGTTTTAACACCTTCGCAAGTGTTATGGCAAATGTTTCATCTCGTACAACTTTGCTGTGCCAAATTGGAATTATTTGGGACAAGATAAAGGGGGTTATATTTCCGAACTTTGGAGATCATTCGTACGTTGAATTGTTTGTATTGCGTCAAAGTGTTTTGTTAATTCTAATAAAATGTAAATCCATTATTGGCATTAAGCAAAATCTGTAAGATAATAATTACCGTAAATTTTTAAGTGCTGTGGATTTTGTGATAATAAATAAAATAATCCTTACATAATTGTATTATTTACATTATAAATAATATTGTTGGATCACAAAATATATTTATCAGAACACCAAGATTAAGTACGAAGTGAATGCACCGACGAAGTATCGTAACTTTGTGTTTTATTAACTGTCAGTAAACAGTATTTAAACAAATGATCATTTAACTATAGGTAGAGATAAAGTAGTTTAAGATAACGACTGCGCTGCGATCATAACTCACTTGATACGTATCTTCTTTCAAAGGACCGATGATAGAAATGAATTCAATTGCTTTGTATTGGCTAGTTTAAGCACTAAGGTAAGGTAAGTGTGTAACGCCCGATTGCACTAAACTTAAGGATCGCCTAAGTCTTTTCCTAACTACGCTGTCATTCGCCTAGTTATCTTGGTCGAGTTGTAGATAAGGAAAGACTTTGGCGATTCTTAAGTTTAGTGCTTTTGCACCTAAGTAGCCAATAGCTACTTCGTAAAACAAAGGAATTATTTAACATACAAAAGTCATCATGTTAATCGATTCAAGCAATTCTAAAGAACAGCTATCACGATTTGTTTAAAATAGTGAACTTTCCAATCACACAATTAACGTGTTGAACTAAAAAATATACATATTTAAACAGTAAAGAGTGATCAAATTGAGTTTAAAAGTTAAACATTTAGGTTGATAAAAAGTCAAAGCTAAAACGCAATTAAATTACATAGGTGTTTAAATCTATTTTAATATCCATTTAGCTATCGGCACGGATTTAATAACTGCTCCCCTAGCGATATGTCAAAGAGATTAATCGCTTTTAAATGTCAAAAGACATTTTGACAGTTGTGTCGATAAAACACTATATCACGTGATATAATCGTGTTTCAGTGGTCATAAATATTTGCCAATTATTACTGTCATTTCCTCCATACCATTCAACCAAGAATCTTATATTAATATTCTAGTTCAACCATTCTCCTTTGGACTAATCAATGGAAAATAACATCAGAATATAATATAAGAGAAGTTAATATCGTTGAAAAGTCAATAAAACGAAAATTGATAATATCATCTAAAAAGATTTTACTCAACTTAAATACGATTGGATTTCTAGAGCAACGCTTGTTTCAACACAGGTGAACATACAATAAAATTACAAACCAGTGATAAACATTTTACGATCGCAACCATTAATGTCAAACTCGTATTATATTCAGATGTGACCTCTAGACAGACTAAAAGCCTCAAATCTAGAATGATCTATGTATTTTCCGAAGAAAAACTACCTATGAATAAAATAAACAAGATTAGCTATGAGACCCAGCTAATGTCTATTGGGACTTAAACTAAATAATGTCTAAATCCAGAACGTAATTTTTCATTGACAAAGACCTTTCCACTAGATTAACTTATTTATATTCAAGTTGATAAACTTTGCCAGATGTTTGTACTCGACATTCGGATGAGGTAACCGCTAAATAATTTTGCATCCAGACGAAATAAAATAGGGCATCTAAAATGAATCTAAAAACAGCCCATTCACACCGCCGGCGACAACGAACACGGATTTCGCGAATACTAAATGACCTAGATCTGACTGTCATTTCTGAAACTTGAATCCGAAAGTTCGAGTGACAGAACTATCACGAAATGTTGGGAAAAGCTGGTTCAATAGCATGATTTTTAAATTTGAGATGTAGCATTCACAATGCTATTTTTATTTAAAAAATCTACTCGCCACCAGGATGACCGAGTCTCGCCTGAGAGTCTTCCTTTCAAGTATATTAATTACTTAATATTATATTACATTATTGAAATGATGATAAGTGTTTTATGATCTCTTTGTGCGAGTGATTTTGAGGTCAGTTCTTAATTCATAAGCCATACATAATGTCTCAGTTTTATTGGTACCTACATACAAGTATCTTTAAAAGTAGATTTTTATTTCTTAGTGAATTGTTTCATAGAATTGAGTTTTAAAATAAAAACAGAAGCATAAATTAAAAAAATAATTGATAATTTTGATTCAATTCTTGGGAATACTTATTTAAAATGAAATAACATGATCCTTTTTAAGAAATTGATAACTGTGATTAGGAATCACTGTTATCAATTTCTTAAAAAGGATGCCATGAGGTATAGGATATTGCCGACATGTTTTAATTTTCCATTACTCTATAAATTACAATAAGTTAAATAGTCGAAATATTTCTACGCAAATTCGAAATATTTTTACTCCGTGGCGTTAGAAAAAGACAGTGTTAGTTAAGTAAAAAAACACTAGTCAATATACCGAATACAGAACAAGTATTACAGATTCTCAATACCAATAAACTTCAATAGAGAACGTACTTTCAAATATAAATTAACTATCAATACTTGTAATTACCTGCCAGACTTAAATTACCAAACTATTCTCTTAGACTCAAAATACGTACCTACTGCAAATGTCCGCCCATTTTACTTGTTTCTTTAGATAAAATTTATAGTCTTAACATTTGTAAGTAGTTTTGTGTTGCATTCTGGTTTCGAAGTGGGTCAAACTTGTATCAATGTGCATTAAGGTAACACGTTCTGAGTAATCGCACTTAGAAAGCATCGACAAAATATTTAATACTACCTTTTGGCCCCACGTGGATTACACGTTATATCGTATGGACGGAGACCCAGGCCCAGGAATGGGATAAAAAGTAGTCTATGTCCTTTCCTAAGGTCCCATCTAAATATACCAAATTTCGTCAAAATCAGTCCAGCGTAGACCAAGCGTGAAAAAATTACAGACTATATTACTAAATTTTTACTACATTAACTTTACCGAATAAACAGAACTTGGCACAGGGGCATGAGCTATACGTATATTTTATTGGCGATGTTTTGTTTCTACATTGCTTTTGTTCAAAACTGAAATCACAACTTGATTAACAAAACTGACAGTTAAGTATTGTGGCGTTAAGCCAAAGAAAATTGAGACGAATAGCTTACACTAGCTTGAACAATGAACAATCAACAAGCACAGAACTTGTACTTGAATGTGCGCTGCTCAAGTTTAAGTTACTTGTTATGCAATTTGTAAATTGTTTTTGTTAAAGCTAAATTCTGTTGATATTTCCACTTGGATTAGATATTTTGAAATAGAAAGTTTACCACCTCAAAATGAAAATAATGACATTCCGATATTGGCAAATATTTTGTGATAACAGTTTACACATAACTTTTCCATTCAATCAAGTTACGCTCAAGTGCAGACATAATCATTGTCTCTCATGTGCTATCAAAAAGTTACAACTCTCAGGTGCGATATCTCCAATTTTCATTATAATATATAGTGCTTAATTCTAATGTCAGTTTTTTTTAACAAGTAATGTACAAATCACCCCAATATCGATTTATATTCTTTACAAAAAAGTATGCATGCAATATGATGGATCAAGAATGATAAAGACGTGTGAAAAAATATGCATCAGGGAAGTATTTCAGTCAAGAGTCAAGACAGTGTCAATTGTATACGACCATAAAATTTTCTTAGGAATGCGGTGTTACGGCACTCAGAAATAAATATTGATAAACATCAAACAGTGTTTTATTGCGTAGATGTCGTAACATGAAATCATTTTAATATTAACTTAATTTTTATAAGTTGAGTAGGTACTGAACTGGACAATCTATAATATTATTGAGTAATACTTTGCGCTTGATGATGTAAAAAGATCATACTGGGTTCTTAACTAATCACAAAATCGAAGTTTATACGTCGTATAATGTGTCGAATATTTATATTTTCATGTTATTGGTCAGTTTTCGAGGAAATACTATAAAATCAAAATGTATTTGGAGAAAAGGTTAATACCACTTGACCGCAGTTCAAACCAATTTATGTAAGCATCAATGAATGTATTATGCAAATACTTAGTTCAATAGCTTACTTCACACGGAAGGTTGAGGTGATTTCAAAAATATGAAGTTTATAAATATGAAAAAGTTATTATGCACACATTGCTGTTATAAAATACCGTAAACGAGATTAAAGAGCTAATAATATACACGTTCCAACTAGTGTTGGCTACTTACATGAAATAATGTCGGAGATATTAATAAAAACATATTACTTAAAAAAAGGAAATGATTGTTTTCGTATTTTTAAGTACTGTTCAGTTAGTCCCAACAAATGCATATTTATTTCCTTTTGAATAGTTTTATTATACCTTTAATAAAACTAAATTTAAGAAAATAAACTAAGTTGATTGTTTTTTAATAATTTTTGTATGGTATCTGTCTATCACTCAATTATTTTGACATATAAATACTACCTACTTTTATATTTGTATCAAGCTTATCGTTTGATCTAACTTATTTATGTAAGCTCAATCGCAATATCGTTAAAACGTCTAAATTCTGAGGCGCAAAGTTTATAAAGTGTCAAAATGTTACTGAAACTGTGAAGTTACATCACTAGCATCAATAATGAGCCCTGGTGTCGGCGACATGAAAGTTAATCGAATGGAAACACCGCACTTTTCATAAGCATGCACTAGTGATGTGGTTGATGTGATTGATATCCGAATATTTGATTTCTGCACTTGTATAAAAAAATTCAGGTCAGTTACTGGTATTCATATTTTGTACTAGAGCACACCCCGGACACTTCATACAACCACGCCATTTTAAGCAGATGATGTTAGATTACGTTTTTGTACACGCACACTGTGTGTGCTGCCGTGCAGTTTATACTGTATGAGCGGCGCGGCGTTCAATTCATAATTAGAACTTTTTGGTAAATAAAGTCACAACGCAGGCTTTCAATATCAAAATAAGTTGACAGTTGACAAACACGACTCAAAAGTTACGACACGACGCATTGAATATCAAAATAAGTTGACGTTGACAAACACGACTAAATGAGCACACCATTCGGCACACGAACTCGCGGGGCGGGGTGAGGTAAATTGATTCTGCGGCGGGGCGAAGAGTTTCCTTTCTGTACGGTAGTTATATTTATTATGTGGCTAGAGTTTAGCTACTCCATTTGTTGAAATTATTAAATTACCTATTTAAATATTAAAATTTTCGAATATTAATCCTTATTATTTGATTTTTTATTAAAGCGAAACCTCAGGCTAAACATCAAACTCGTAGTAAGATTGCTTTCATCATATTATCAGCCGTATGATACCCACTGCTGGAGATATAATCGCTTTATTTAAATACACAAGTGTATGTTTTTGCCTTATGGCAATTATAACATCCTGCTGTTTTTGTTGTTAATGAGGTTGTTTTTGTCATCGAAGACCACTGCTCAAGACGACCAAGTACCAACCAATATGGATTATAAAAAAACAATACATTTCTGCAAGCTCTATTATTTTAATAAACCAACAAGTTTTATAATCATAAATCATAATGGCAACGAGTATTCTGATAAATATGAAAGGACCCCGCACAAAATGTTCGAAAAAAGCCAATCGGTCAATTTGGTTGAAATTTTGTGTAAATATACCTTGTAACAGGTTGATTGAAACTGTAAAGTTGCAAAGTGAAATAATGACTAGTTTTAGAGATATGGTTTTTTAATGTTGTAAGCAGAAAGTAAAAAATATCGAAGCACATCACATTTTCATGTTTCTAATTTAATTTTTAGGTTCAACAGTACCATATACTCGCATTTTTTGCATATTTTGAAATGCAGTTCCATTCACAGTACACAGAATAAAGGTTCAGTGTTCTGTTGTGCCACTTAATCATATCTGCCGTCTAGTACATAGCTAGCAAAACTATTTAAAATGACGTGACAGCAGTCAGAACTAACACCAGGGCCTGCAGTCTCGACATAGATAGCGATCGTAAAATTAACGAATTCGGTCGATATGTCATTTTAACAACTTATTTTCGATTTTTGGTAGTCTCTACAATCATAGCTACCGATAATTTTCGGTACCGTATCGATTACCACAGAGGAAAAAATCACTACGTGTCGGTACTCTCATTTTGACACTCAACCATTGACACATATTTTATATTATATTAGATTTAATATATGCTGTGGCACTGGGTTCTGTTTAGTCAGTGTTACAAGTAATAGTCATTTAATGTCCACCATTACCCGGCCAAGCCAACACAAATACAATTTATATTGCATTGTTGCAATATGGCTGCAATTGGTGTCAATAGTATGACCAACGATGCAGAATCCCAAATTTACATGAAAATGTTTTGACTTACCAAAAATATGTGGCTATAATTGCCGGGCCATACTTAAAATATTGCTTTAGTGGTATTGCTAGCAAAATTGCCGCCTGCCGGCCACAGGAAAACCGCTAAAAATTGCCGGAAAATACTTAGAAGCATCTTCACAATATTTATAATTAGTTTATTTTATACCTATCTCTCTAAAGAAGGAATGTTATAATTATTAACTTATGATGAATAAAGACAAAAAAATAAAATACTTATATTTTTTGTAATTTTTTGTTAAACACGGGTAGTTTTTAAGTACCTACCTACTTACATCTAAAAAAGTTAAATGAGCGTATCTCTTTTCCCTTTACTAATCAAGTATCTACCTATGTGCAGTGAAAAGTTTTAATCCTTATCCTTATACTTATTCCTTATATTCCTTACTCTTTATTCCTTATATAATATTTATATTATTAAAATGTAAATAAGGCGTAAATAATTATTTTATTATGTTATTTGAGTTTTTGCCAGTTAGTCAAAAAGTGTTTTTTTTTGTTTTATAGGTATTTAAGTTAATAATAATGTATAATAAACTATAACTTCAAAGAAAGTTGATGATATTTGCTATAAAACGTTTTTTATTTTACAACTCGTAACTTTTATAGAAGAGAAATTGCAATTTGAATAAGTTTTAAACGTCGGTGTAAGACAGTTGCATTTTCGCATATTTTTTAAATTTCCCTAAATCGGAGGGACAGTAATTCAATGGCCACACAATGATTTCGGTTATAGCAATATCGGGGAAAATCGCTTGCCGTAACGATCGATAAGGCAAATGCAAGTCTCTACTATTACGTTATCGCACAAAATCGTAAAAATTTTATTCGATAAGTTACCGAAAATTTTAAGTAATTATGTGGCCATTGAATTGCCCTCCCTTTGATGAAGGGAAATTTAAATATTATGCTTATTAAAAAGCAACTACTTTATTTAACCAAAAATAAAAAAAAACATCTCTTATTATATTTTCTTATTTTATCATCTGATATAAAATTCCTTCTTTTATTATTACATGAATAACCACTAAAAATATGTATCTGAACTTGTGGACATTACTATAATTTTACTTGTAACACTGTGTCATAGCCAACGGTTATGGCGTTGTCATGCCAACAGTCATATGTCAATGAAATCTGTGTTTACTTACGATTGATAACTAAAACTGTCAAGTGTATGGTGTTGATTTTTTAATAAATAAATTCATTAAAGAATAAAAAATCTCTATAATAGTGGCTTCAACTCAAAGGAGTAATAATTATTCGGTTTCGGGTTCGGTCCACTAGCTAGACGCAAGCTAAGCTGCTGTCTGCTGTGAGGAATATGCTGTAAGTACAAATACTTTTCTTTGAGTTTTCTTTGGATCTTTCAATATTTAATTATGTTTGTTATACCTTCTATACCAATGCATTTATGTTTAGTTTTACATAATATAGTATTGAGGTCAAAAATGTATTTTAAAATCTGCTCAACACGCTTCACACGGGTTTGGATGCTTGTGATTTCTTTGTTGTTTTCGATCTTTCATAGTCACATGTGATTTAGTTATTTACTTTTATGATCAATGCAATGAATTTGCTGATGTCCACTACTTACTTAAGTATTTAATTAATATCTGTCTCAATATTTTAATTTAAGAATCTATTTTTTCTAATTTAATTTATATTTTTTATTTCAGAGATTTAATCCAAGAATTCAAAGGCTCCCATGAGAAATGAGGCTACGGAGACTGAGGCATCAATGGCGTTTGGCCCCTGCATGAACTAACCAGTATATCAGTGATGGCGTGGCATACAAGCGATTTTCAGCTCACTAGTAAAGCGGAAGTATTGTCCATAGTATCTATCCATGAAATAAAAGGATATGTTGTTAACAATAATAAATACCTCAAGTTATTTGATTGTACTCTTTTATTTGAATAAACTAGCTTAAATAATTGCAATTAGTGTCCAGTGTAGATACTCATAAAGTTGGATACGAGCGTTGACACTGTGCAACTGATGATCGTCCAGGCAGTAGTGTGTGATCTGTGAGGAATTCCGTCATCCTCCAAATCAACCGGATTTCGGTTATAGCGTCAGTTCTTCCCCATCTTCGACGCCACACCATAATTTTCTTGACACTCGATAATAAGCGAATGCCATGCCAATTAGCTGCTGATGATGATGAACGAAGAGCGGTTAGTATCTAAAACAAACAGTAAAAAATAGAAAAACATGTAGTACATAAAAAAATCCAAATGAAATTTTAATTTAAAATAAGATGATGATGGTAAATTGCAAATTCTTACTGGGTAATATCATAAATGCGAAGGTCCGTTTGTTTGTTTGTTTATACGCCTTCACGTCTTAACTACTGAACTGATCATCATGAAATTTTACATATACGTTGTCAGGGGTACAAGGAAAGACATAAGGAAGGTACTTATACCTTTTATTCCAAAAAAAACTATTGTTCAGAGAAATAACTGACCACGCAGACAAAGTCGCGGGTGGTTGCTAATATATTTTATTAATTTTAGCTCAAACCAAACCAAAGATCTTACATTTCGAGTTTAAAATACTTAATTACAGTTAGGTACCTACTCACTTGCTATTGTATAGGTAGAGAATCCCCAAGGCCGCTGTCTTTAAAGATAAGGCCATATGGCCGCAACTCTTCGACGAGCTCAGCTCCATCAGCTCGGTGAACATCTTCTTATCCACCCTATAAAGTCTGAGGAACTCGTCATCCTTTTAATGGGTTTGTTTTGATTATTGCGTCTATTCCTCGCCACGCTTCGACGCCTCACCATTTTAGCTCGATGCTTGAGAGCAACTAAATCCTACGCTAAATAGGCCTATGCCTTGCCATTTCTTGCTTTTTTGGATTTCCTAAACACACAATAAACACCATGTTAACGCCTGCAAGCATAACTGTTTGTCAAGCTTGCCAACGGCGAAAAAGGCATGAGGCCAATGCCGTGGTATCGATAGACGACACCTAGAAGCAGCCAATTAGGAGCGCCGGTCTGCATCAAATGTCATCGAGACGTCAACGTCAGAAGACAATTCACTTTCATTATTTCTCTCGGCCACGACTGACATACAAACGACGGAGCGTGTACACGCTCCCATCACCCAACAAAATTTAGAATCTAAGCTTATTGCCATATTGTATTGTACCAAACAATTGTTATAAGAAGTAAAGCAGATGCTATAGAAACTCCCAAGTTTTATTTAAAGGATAAACACCATTAATTCCATCACCTCATCATTCACGCAACGTGTCATCGCAGCGAGCCAGCCATCGAGCGAGCCCTTCACAACTTCATCTACTCAACGAGCAGTACCTGGGCTACCAAGTTTTGGTCCTCGAGCCGCACGTCGAGCTGAGTTACGCGCCGCCGCCAACACCTAGGAAGTACTACGTTCGCCAATAGTGAAGTTTGTGAAGAAATACAGGTGGCCATTTTGGTATCCACACGTGTGTTAAAGAAATCTCTAAGCATCAGAAAAAGTAATATCCATCTACATATTTTATGCGAATAAGGGCATGTGATGCAAGTTCGTTCTTTTTTCCATTCCAACATTTCCAACATCCAACCCTAGTGACATTTAGTGGTCGAGTCATTTTTCAAATCAAAGTCATTTTTCATAAAAATCAACACATTTTTTCAAGTTTGTTCACATTAATTTGCTAATTTCATTTCACAGTGCAGTGAATAACCAATTTTAAACAATAAGTTTTTCCCTAGAGGTGCCTATTGTTTATAACAAAACCACTTTACTTTGCAACTTGCTAAATAGGTTATACCTATACATATAAAGGGGTGATTGACCTGTGTATTGTGTTCATTGCTAAATAAGTGACGGTGTTTTTTCGTTCCTAGAGACGCCACGTTGTGGGGCAGCGACCGCGTGTTTGGCCTTGCGCAGAACTGTGCTTTGCCTGTCGCGGGCCTAGCTTCGCTGCGCGTGTATGCTGTTTCACTGCTTGCTGCACATTCAAGCTTACGTGCACCCTCACTCATCGCATCGTTCATTAAATTTAAGTACCAATTTATTTCACATTACTTTCATTTTTATCAAAGTGCATAAACGTAACGTATTCATTTCAGTGAATTATTGGCTGGTAAGATTAGTATAGTTTCAATTTTAATCAGTTAAAAATGGATTTCAAGGATCTCATTAAGAAACGAGGTAGTTTTAAAGCTAAATTAACTCTTTTTAAAACACATGTACAAGGCGTTCGAGGCTTAAGTACCTTAAGTACATTGCAAGTAACAGAATTAAATATTAGATTGTCCAAAATAGAAGAACTTTATTCTGATTTTGATTGCATCCAAACTGACATAGAGAATTTGTGTGAAATTCCAGACGAGCAATACAAAGAGCGTGAGAGCTTCGAAACCCAGTACTTCGCTGCGGTTGCTGAGGCACGGGAGCTGACTGCTACCAAGCAGGAGCTCTCGGGGGACTTCGGATCGGCTGCAGGTTCTGCTGGTACTGTTTCTGGACATCGAGGTGGGCCAAACCTTAAACTTCCAACTATACACTTACCTACCTTTTCGGGAAATTATCATGACTGGTTAGAATTTCGTGACACATACACATCACTCATACACTTAGATAGCTCAATTCCTAAAATTAGCAAATTTCATTACTTGCGGTCATCGTTAAGAGACAGTGCTTCTTTAATTATACGTTCTTTGGATC
The DNA here is from genome assembly GCA_928269145.1 of Agriphila tristella. Classification (NCBI taxonomy): domain Eukaryota; kingdom Metazoa; phylum Arthropoda; class Insecta; order Lepidoptera; family Crambidae; genus Agriphila; species Agriphila tristella. The sequence continues at coordinate 49,571,206 of OV743431.1, read as the reverse complement.
TTTCAACCGAGAACTATGATATAGCATGGCAACTTTTATGTGACCGCTACAACAATAAGCGACTTCTTGTCAACAATCACATTCAAGCTATTTTCAACATAGATTCAATTCCTAAAGAGTCCGCAAAATCATTACGGAACATAATAGATACTGTCAACCGCAACTTAAGAGCTTTAAAAACATTAGATTTGCCAGTTGATGGTTGGGATTTACTTATTATTCACATTATTTCTAGTAAATTGGACTCGACAACAACGCGTGAATGGGAGACATTCAGAAATTCATTAACGGAATTGCCTACCCTTGCTGATTTCAATAAATTTTTAACTAGTCGAGCTGATTTGCTAGAAACTATGGAGGAAGCAAACCATAGTAACATGCGCCGTAGACATAGTGACATTACACATACACGACAAAAGGCGTTCACTGTCAAGTCACATTCACTTCCATCACCGCAAACATTTTGTTGTCCTCTTTGCAAACATAGACATGCTATTTATCACTGCACAAAATTCAAATCTTTACCTGTTGAAAGTCGGATTCAGAAAGCAAAGGCACTTAAATTATGTCTTAATTGTCTACGTCAAGGTCACAACGTTAACACATGCAGATTAGGTTCATGCCGACTGTGCCACAAGCCACATAATACATTATTACATTTAAACGAACCATCCAACTCACATGAGTCGAGTACAGACACATCCACATTACCCGCTACAAGTGCGAATGGTGTTGTTCTTTACAGTGTACAATCACCACAAACTCAAGGTACTCCTCTCACACAAACAAAGGATATATCATTATCTTCAATTCAGAATTTTCAAAACGTTTTACTGTCAACGGCTCTCGTTAACCACTCGATTGCTTCGCGGTACTGTAGTACCGCAAGCAAAAGACGGTCCTTTGTCGCGCGGTGCTGTAGGACCGGGTCGATCGCTGTTCGATTTCTACCAATTTGGTAGGTTTTTATTAGGCGGCCACACCAAAACCTCTTGGGCTGATTTAGATTATGATTTTGGCAACACTAATATCGCAAAAAAAAGTAGAAAAGGCCTGTGATTGGTTGAAAAAAATAATTTTGAAGAGTTTCACGTCAGTTGACGCCATACTTGTTTTTTCTGTGTGAAGTGCTCTAATTTGATATGCCGTAAGTATTTTGTTAATTTATATTTCTGTTTGATGTCATATATTAAAAGAATCGTCATATCGTGATTTATTCGATCATATAAATATCTCGTCACAAATTTAATGTCTAGTGTTAAAAATCATAACAAAACCGTAGCCCGGTAAATGTCTTGATGTATTGTTTCTGTTTACAACAACATTATGTTATAATTTAGATTGGTTAATCAAAGAATTATCCGAAATAAGATAATAATACTATTAGTGAACAGTTTAAAAGTGGTTTCAAAATATAACATTCATCTGTTTACACAGGATGATTGATGCAACGCAAAATAGTGAGTTTTTATTACGCCATTATCCACGGTCAAGGTAACAAGGTCCTGTGGGACCTTGAAACAAACTAGCATTTTGGCAGGGCTGCCTCACACGCTTATTATTTTCATATTAGGTTGTGTTTATGTTGTTTTTATACATTACCTAGTGAATGTTTTTTTGGTTTTGGTGTTGGTTATTGTGATTGGTGTTGGGTGTCTAGTTATAATTTTTTAGTCCACATCCATTTTATATTTTATGCTGTGTACAGTGAAAATCGAGGAGAGTGAGGCAGGGGACGAGGAAGAGGAGAACTATTAAAAAAAAATGTGATTATAAAATTAAACTTATAATAAAAAAAAATTAAGTACCTACCTAGTTTTATTTAATGTGTGCGACAACCCTGAACTAAACTCGGCTACGCGCGGCCATCTTGGCAGCGAACGGCCCGTACGCCAGCGCCCGGCAGCGCGGAATTGGATTATTTAGATCGAAATTTTACATACATTTTGGAAGAATCTTTCCTATGTATTGCATACTGTTAGAAACTGCAGGTTTTGCTCTTTCTGTACATATAATTAGTACAAGGTAATCTTGATCCAAGTTTAACCAATCAACGCTTGTTACAAAAACACAATTTTATCATTTATAGTGGGCCGCTTTAATGTTATAATTTTTTACAAAGATACTTTTCTTCAAGAGTGTCATCTTTTTTTACAAAATATGAAAGTTGAAATCTGTATCTTTCTAAAGTATATTTTATTTTTGTCACAAGCCTTCCACAATTGGAATAAAATACTACGAAACAGCGCTTAGACTCAGCAGCGAATTAAGACGCGCAGTAAAAATTTGTACGATATACAAACATTATTAAGACCGTTGAATTGCTTCCAATTCATAAAAAAAATGGCATGTACGGAAAGGGGTATTATTCTAGTTTTTAATTATGTAAAAAAAAACACTAGTTATCGATTTAGATTTAATATTAAAAATCAATTCCCATTACAAGTCGTGAATTTTCTCTTTAGCTAAATTCACGAATTTTTTAGAAATTATTTTACCATTACAGGTACTCGTTTTTTTTTCAATACTTATAGCTTCATCCATTACCTATACGAAATAGAACATTATTTGTTCGTATACAAACAGGAACGGGTCATAAAAACGGTTTTAACGCAGCTGTGCAAGTGCACTGCTGTAACGCAAAACTGCGTGACAAACAAGGAAATTGCGCGCCGGCCGCGCGACAAACGAGTGGTTAAAGTCAAGGACCACGATGGTCATGAGCATACTGTCCGGGCATTATTGGACAGTGGGAGTACTTCGAGCTTCATTACAGACAGTTTACATACAAAACTCAATTTGCCTACCACTTCAACTTCAACAACAGTTGAAGGGTTGAATGGTCAATCATCATCCATATTCAAGCGCTGTGATGTCATTATATCATCACATGCTACATCATACACAAGAACCATTAATTGTCTTGTCGTTCCAAACATTACACAGTTGCTTCCAAGCACACACATTCATTATACAACATTAGATATTCCACAAAACATTACATTAGCAGATCCTACATTCCATACACCATCCAAAGTCGATATGCTACTAGGGGCAGATCTATTTTGGAGCTTGTTGTGTTCAAACAATATCTCACTAGGTAAAAACAAACCGACATTAAGTGAGACAAAGCTTGGATGGGTCATATCTGGTCCCATACACACATCACATAAAAATCATACAGTCCATTGCAATCATTCATTAACACAAACCGATGATCGTCTTCACGAGCAATTAACACAATTTTTTGAACTTGAAACAGTTGCAACTCGTAAACCAATGTCGAAGGATGAAGAAGAATGTGAGTATAACTTTACAAATACTACAGTTCGTGAAGACGACGGTCATTTTGTTGTAACGATTCCATTGAAGGAATCGCCACAACAGCTGGGTGACTCTTATGAACAAGCGCTATCTAGGTTCATTTCCCTAGAACGTAGATTCAAGCGTGACCCAGACTTTAAAGCACAATACACTCAATTCATTAAAGAGTACATCACTTTAGGTCATATGACAGAAAATACAACACCCGAACAAGACGAGTTCACATATTTTATGCCACATCATGGGGTAATGCGTGAGGAAAGTTTAACTACTAAACTAAGGGTCGTGTTTGATGCCTCCGCTGTGACCACATCCGGTGTATCATTCAACAACATTCAAAGAGTGGGCCCTACGGTTCAGAATGACCTCATTAGTATATTAATTCGGTTTCGTCAACACAAGTATGTGGTCACGGCAGACGTTGAAAAAATGTACCGTATGGTAAAAGTAACAGAAGATCAACGTTCTTTACAACAAATCCTCTGGCGCTTTGAACCCGATGAGCAACTCAAACAATACAAATTAAATAGGCTGAGTTACGGAACTGCTTCGGCTCCTTATCTCGCCACCAGATGTTTGTGTCAGCTGGGCCGGGAATGTACCGATGAGTCAGTTTCAACTTGCATCCTTAATGATTATTATATCGATGACTATATCAGTGGTAATGACAATCTAGATCAGTTGATTTGTACTTGTAAGGGAGTAATTAAACAATTAAAGAGTGGTCAATTTAATTTAAGAAAATGGCATTCAAATAATCCGCAGGTCATTACACAACTTGTAGGTGAAGCCAGTGTTAACGAATTCCTTAATTTAAGTAATCATGATTATTCAAAAACTTTAGGTTTACTGTGGGGTTGTAAGGAAGATATTTTATTATTCTCAGTTAACATCACACATCATGAACGCATTACAAAACGGACAATTTTATCTAACATGTCACAATTATTTGATCCTTTAGGACTTATTAATCCTTGCATATTACAAGCAAAAATAATTTTGCAAAAGCTGTGGTCGTTACAGATATCTTGGGATGAAGATATCCCCACAGATTTACGTGTGGCATGGGGTAACTTTCTACAATCATTACTTTACATTAAAAACATTAAAATACCACGACACATTATTTGTGAATGTCCTACATTATTAGAAATACATGTATTCAGTGACGCATCAACTCAAGCATATAGTGCTTGCGTTTACATTAGATCTGTTAACAACAATCATGTTTCAGTTCACCTAGTTACTGCAAAGAGTCGAGTTGCACCAATCAAGCAAATGACAATAGCACGTTTGGAATTGTGTGGTGCGCTAATTGCTGCCCGTCTGGCGGATAAAGTTAAATCCTCATTAAGATTAAATATTGAGAAAACAGTTTATTGGTGCGATTCCACTATTGTCCTAGGTTGGATTAAGTCGTCTAAGACCAATTTATTAAAACAATTTGTACACAATAGAATTCATGAAATTACTACTATTTCAGAACCAGATTCATGGCGTTATGTGCCTACGCGTATGAACCCGGCCGATGTCGGGTCACGCGGCATGGACGCGAGAAAAATCGAAAACAACACATTGTGGTGGTCGGGTCCTGAATTTTTGATCAATTCAGAAGCCGATTGGCCAAGTCAAGTAACACAAGTAAACAATGTTGATTTGCCGGAGCTCAAAGTTTTAACTCATTTAAATGTTTCAGAATCACCTCCATTGGATTTTATTACTAAATATTCAGAATTCAGTAAGCTCCAACGAATCACAGCCTACATAAGACGCTTTATTCATAACTGTAGACACTCTCTCACTAGGCATACAGGCTATTTAACTTTAGATGAATTAAAAATGTCAACACTCACTTTATGTAAACTAACACAACTACAAACATTTGAATATGAATATAAACTATTAAAAAATGGTAAACAGTTGCCAGCTAAAAATAAATTGCTTAATCTTTCTCCTTTTTTAGACTCGAACGATGTCATACGCGTTGGTGGCAGGTTATCCAACTCTCATTATGATTATGACACAAAGCACCCTATATTATTACACGCATCTCACCATTTAACAAACATTATTTTTAAACATTATCATATCTTACTTTTACACGCTGGTCCACAATTGTTGCTTGCTAACATTCGTCATAAATTCTGGGCAATCAACGGCAGAAATCTGGCAAGACAAACAGTACATAAATGTAATGTGTGCTGTCGTTTTTCAGGCAGAACGAAACAACCAATTATGGGAAATCTCCCTGAACAGCGATTGCATACAGAGTATGCATTCACTAACTGTGCCGTAGATTATTGCGGACCTGTCATGATATTGAACCGAAAGGGTAGAGGTGCTACATTAATTAAAGCATATTTATGCATTTTTGTGTGTTTGGCGGTCAGAGCAGTACATATAGAACTTGTAAGCGATCTGAGTTCTGAAACGTTTCTCTCCGCTCTTTATAGATTTATTGCTCGTAGGGGAAGACCCACGAATATCTATTCAGATAACGGAACATGTTTTGTAGGGGCTTGTAATGAACTTGCAAAATTTCTTAAGTTAAACAAAGATAACATAGCATTGCACGCCTTAGATTTATCCATTAAGTTTAATTTTTCGCCAGCCTATAGTCCACATTTTAACGGTTTAGCTGAGGGTGCCGTAAAGTCAGTGAAACATCATTTAAAAAGAATCTTAGCATATGCAAACCTCACTTATGAGGAAATGAACACAGTCCTTTCACAAATAGAAGCAATTTTAAATTCAAGGCCTTTGACGCCTCTATCATCTGATCCATCCGATCTCGCTGCCTTAACTCCGTCCCATTTCCTCATCGGAAGAGCATCAACAGTCTTGCCATCTTCAGAACCTCGAGACTTAGAGAAGTTAAGTACTCTTTCACGTTACAAGAGGACGCAGGAACTGAGAGCACACTTTTGGCAACGGTTTTACAAAGAGTACATTTCAGAGCTTCAAAAACGCCACAAATGGAAACAGGATGGAAAACAACTAGCAATCGGCGAGATGGTCCTCATCAAGGATGACCGACTCCCAGCGAACAGGTGGCTGCTGGGTCGAGTGGAAACTGTGTATCCAGGCTCCGACGGTGTGGCACGAGTAGCCGACGTCAGGACAACATCAGGGACTATAAGAAGAGCTTACAACCGCTTATGCCCACTGCCTGTTCTAGACCGACCTGAGGATCCAGTTCCAGCGGCCGTCCCACGAGTGACAGTTCCTGTTCCCGAGGCGGCAACCTGTTAACGCCTGCAAGCATAACTGTTTGTCAAGCTTGCCAACGGCGAAAAAGGCATGAGGCCAATGCCGTGGTATCGATAGACGACACCTAGAAGCAGCCAATTAGGAGCGCCGGTCTGCATCAAATGTCATCGAGACGTCAACGTCAGAAGACAATTCACTTTCATTATTTCTCTCGGCCACGACTGACATACAAACGACGGAGCGTGTACACGCTCCCATCACCCAACAAAATTTAGAATCTAAGCTTATTGCCATATTGTATTGTACCAAACAATTGTTATAAGAAGTAAAGCAGATGCTATAGAAACTCCCAAGTTTTATTTAAAGGATAAACACCATTAATTCCATCACCTCATCATTCACGCAACGTGTCATCGCAGCGAGCCAGCCATCGAGCGAGCCCTTCACAACTTCATCTACTCAACGAGCAGTACCTGGGCTACCACACCACAAAAGTAAATTATATTTTATAAGTCAGTGTCACAAAAACATTAAATGGCCGCCAAGTACCTGTAACGATGAATCGCAAAGTTTGCGGGCTGTCAAATTTCGCCGCAAACTAAACAGCTAAAATCGTTTAGGTGACAGTTGTTATAAATACGCTATCGAAAATTATCGGTAGTTATGATGGTAGAGACTACCAAAAATCGAAGAATAATTGTTCGTTGTGACTTATCGATCGAATTCGTTAACTTTACATAGAAATCTACGTCGAGACTGCAAGGGAATCGTTACGGCAAGCGTTTTTTTTCGCTATGGTTCGCTAACTAATGTAGAGACTGCATGCCCGGGCATGCAGTCTCTACATTAGTTAGCGATAATATCGTTACTAACCGATCGATAACCATAGCGAAAAAAAACGCTTGCCGTAACGATTCCCTTGCAGTCTCGACGTAGATTTCTATGTAAAGTTAACGAATTCGATCGATAAGTCACAACGAACAATTATTCTTCGATTTTTGGTAGTCTCTACCATCATAACTACCGATAATTTTCGATAGCGTATTTATAACAACTGTCACCTAAACGATTTTAGCTGTTTAGTTTGCGGCGAAATTTGACAGCCCGCAAACTTTGCGATTCATCGTTACAGGTACTTGGCCGCCATTTAATGTTTTTGTGACACTGACTTATAAAATATAATTTACTTTTGTGGTGTTTATTGTGTGTTTAGGAAATCCAAAAAAGCAAGAAATGGCAAGGCATAGGCCTATTTAGCGTAGGATTTAGTTGCTCTCAAGCATCGAGCTAAAATGGTGAGGCGTCGAAGCGTGGCGAGGAATAGACGCAATAATCAAAACAAACCCATTAAAAGGATGACGAGTTCCTCAGACTTTATAGGGTGGATAAGAAGATGTTCACCGAGCTGATGGAGCTGAGCTCGTCGAAGAGTTGCGGCCATATGGCCTTATCTTTAAAGACAGCGGCCTTGGGGATTCTCTACCTATACAATAGCAAGTGAGTAGGTACCTAACTGTAATTAAGTATTTTAAACTCGAAATGTAAGATCTTTGGTTTGGTTTGAGCTAAAATTAATAAAATATATTAGCAACCACCCGCGACTTTGTCTGCGTGGTCAGTTATTTCTCTGAACAATAGTTTTTTTTGGAATAAAAGGTATAAGTACCTTCCTTATGTCTTTCCTTGTACCCCTGACAACGTATATGTAAAATTTCATGATGATCAGTTCAGTAGTTAAGACGTGAAGGCGTATAAACAAACAAACAAACGGACCTTCGCATTTATGATATTACCCAGTAAGAATTTGCAATTTACCATCATCATCTTATTTTAAATTAAAATTTCATTTGGATTTTTTTATGTACTACATGTTTTTCTATTTTTTACTGTTTGTTTTAGATACTAACCGCTCTTCGTTCATCATCATCAGCAGCTAATTGGCATGGCATTCGCTTATTATCGAGTGTCAAGAAAATTATGGTGTGGCGTCGAAGATGGGGAAGAACTGACGCTATAACCGAAATCCGGTTGATTTGGAGGATGACGGAATTCCTCACAGATCACACACTACTGCCTGGACGATCATCAGTTGCACAGTGTCAACGCTCGTATCCAACTTTATGAGTATCTACACTGGACACTAATTGCAATTATTTAAGCTAGTTTATTCAAATAAAAGAGTACAATCAAATAACTTGAGGTATTTATTATTGTTAACAACATATCCTTTTATTTCATGGATAGATACTATGGACAATACTTCCGCTTTACTAGTGAGCTGAAAATCGCTTGTATGCCACGCCATCACTGATATACTGGTTAGTTCATGCAGGGGCCAAACGCCATTGATGCCTCAGTCTCCGTAGCCTCATTTCTCATGGGAGCCTTTGAATTCTTGGATTAAATCTCTGAAATAAAAAATATAAATTAAATTAGAAAAAATAGATTCTTAAATTAAAATATTGAGACAGATATTAATTAAATACTTAAGTAAGTAGTGGACATCAGCAAATTCATTGCATTGATCATAAAAGTAAATAACTAAATCACATGTGACTATGAAAGATCGAAAACAACAAAGAAATCACAAGCATCCAAACCCGTGTGAAGCGTGTTGAGCAGATTTTAAAATACATTTTTGACCTCAATACTATATTATGTAAAACTAAACATAAATGCATTGGTATAGAAGGTATAACAAACATAATTAAATATTGAAAGATCCAAAGAAAACTCAAAGAAAAGTATTTGTACTTACAGCATATTCCTCACAGCAGACAGCAGCTTAGCTTGCGTCTAGCTAGTGGACCGAACCCGAAACCGAATAATTATTACTCCTTTGAGTTGAAGCCACTATTATAGAGATTTTTTATTCTTTAATGAATTTATTTATTAAAAAATCAACACCATACACTTGACAGTTTTAGTTATCAATCGTAAGTAAACACAGATTTCATTGACATATGACTGTTGGCATGACAACGCCATAACCGTTGGCTATGACACAGTGTTACAAGTAAAATTATAGTAATGTCCACAAGTTCAGATACATATTTTTAGTGGTTATTCATGTAATAATAAAAGAAGGAATTTTATATCAGATGATAAAATAAGAAAATATAATAAGAGATGTTTTTTTTTATTTTTGGTTAAATAAAGTAGTTGCTTTTTAATAAGCATAATATTTAAATTTCCCTTCATCAAAGGGAGGGCAATTCAATGGCCACACAATTACTTAAAATTTTCGGTAACTTATCGACTAAAATTTTTACGATTTTGTGCGATAACGTAATAGTAGAGACTTGCATTTGCCTTATCGATCGTTACGGCAAGCGATTTTCCCCGATATTGCTATAACCGAAATCATTGTGTGGCCATTGAATTACTGTCCCTCCGATTTAGGGAAATTTAAAAAATATGCGAAAATGCAACTGTCTTACACCGACGTTTGAAACTTATTCAAATTGCAATTTCTCTTCTATAAAAGTTACGAGTTGTAAAATAAAAAACGTTTTATAGCAAATATCATCAACTTTCTTTGAAGTTATAGTTTATTATACATTATTATTAACTTAAATACCTATAAAACAAAAATAAAACACTTTTTGACTAACTGGCAAAAACTCAAATAACATAATAAAATAATTATTTACGCCTTATTTACATTTTAATAATATAAATATTATATAAGGAATAAAGAGTAAGGAATATAAGGAATAAGTATAAGGATAAGGATTAAAACTTTTCACTGCACATAGGTAGATACTTGATTAGTAAAGGGAAAAGAGATACGCTCATTTAACTTTTTTAGATGTAAGTAGGTAGGTACTTAAAAACTACCCGTGTTTAACAAAAAATTACAAAAAATATAAGTATTTTATTTTTTTGTCTTTATTCATCATAAGTTAATAATTATAACATTCCTTCTTTAGAGAGATAGGTATAAAATAAACTAATTATAAATATTGTGAAGATGCTTCTAAGTATTTTCCGGCAATTTTTAGCGGTTTTCCTGTGGCCGGCAGGCGGCAATTTTGCTAGCAATACCACTAAAGCAATATTTTAAGTATGGCCCGGCAATTATAGCCACATATTTTTGGTAAGTCAAAACATTTTCATGTAAATTTGGGATTCTGCATCGTTGGTCATACTATTGACACCAATTGCAGCCATATTGCAACAATGCAATATAAATTGTATTTGTGTTGGCTTGGCCGGGCAATGGTGGACATTAAATGACTATTACTTGTAACACTGACTAAACAGAACCCAGTGCCACAGCATATATTAAATCTAATATAATATAAAATATGTGTCAATGGTTGAGTGTCAAAATGAGAGTACCGACACGTAGTGATTTTTTCCTCTGTGGTAATCGATACGGTACCGAAAATTATCGGTAGCTATGATTGTAGAGACTACCAAAAATCGAAAATAAGTTGTTAAAATGACATATCGACCGAATTCGTTAATTTTACGATCGCTATCTATGTCGAGACTGCAGGCCCAGATGTATTTAACTATATTAATTGAGAAGTAGTTTTATTAATTATTAGTTAGTTATTATTAATTAGTAATCATATTTTTTTGTCTTTTTCTTTTTGTGTGAAAATGTCAAGTATCCGTCCATGATAGCGCTTCTAACCACACTAAATGCGAGTACATGGTACTGTTAAACCTAAAAATTAAATTAGAAACAAGCAAAATTGTGATGTGCTTCGATATTTTAACACGTTTTTTTACTTTCTGCTTACAACATTAAAAAAACCATATCTCTAAAACTAGTCATTATTTTACTTTGCAACTTTACAGTTTCAATTAACCTGTTACAAGGTATATTTACACAAAATTTCAACCAAATTGACCGATTGGCTTTTTTCGATCATTTTATGCGGGGTCCTTTAGCTATTTTGACTAAAATACAATACTATTTTATTTTCATATCATATCTGACAATATTTCTGTAGATTTAAATGAATATAGTTACGCAAGTATCCGTTTAGGGTTGATACAGCACTACTCATAACTACAGGTCTTTAAGTTATTATGTTGTGTTCAAGTGGTAATGTGCCGTTTCAGATTATGATGACGTCCAGTCAATCATTTTAGCTTAACGAGGTAGCTTGAAGCCGGCTTTTAATTAAAACTTAAAACTGAGCAAATCCATTTCTAAATTATAGAATACTGTTGTACCTATTCACTTGCGCAGAGGGAAATCTGTTAAAATGTTAAGTACAATAGATAATTACGCAACTTTAGCAAAGTTAAGAAGTCTCTTAAGTGATATTTTAATATTATTTAACTTGTTTAAGACATAGCACCCACGAGCAACTTTTGTCTCTGCAACTAATTTGTATCTCACATGGTTTGTATGAAAGTCTGCCGGCTGTCGCTTCGCTACGTGCGCGCAATTTTATACAAACCCGTAGAATTGATGTGAGAGTCAAATTAGTTGCGGAGACAAAAGTTGCTCGTGCGCGCCAGCTCTCAGCGCCAGCGCAGACGAGGAACTTTTGTCTCCGCAACTATTTTGTCTCTCACATCAAGTTTTCAGGTTAGTATGAAAGCGCGCTCACGTAGCGACGCGGCAACTTCTCATACAAACCATCTGAGAGACAAAATACATAGTTGCGGAGACAAAAGTTGGTCGTCGGCGCTCTCCCTTAATTATCTGCTTTTAAGAAATTGCTTAGTGAAGTACAGAAACAAATATAATTGATCCCGCGGTGTGACATAGAGGACATGTGCGAACCACTAGGAACTGGTTCACTATGCCTTTGCCCGCTATAACGTATCCTACCATAATTATAATAAAAAGAATCGTCGACCTATTTACTATATTTCTTGTATAAAGAACTCCCAGGAGTCTTTTATTAAAGCTTTATTCCAAAAAGGGTTCTTTAATAAAAAGTTTCATTTTCATTTTTACACAAATATTCATGAAAATATTGTGTTACTAGGAACTCTGTATTAAAAAGGTTACCTCGAAAATGTTAACTAGCTTGATAAAAATTGAAAATGTTAATTTTCTATTCTTCGTTATTACTAATAAAATAAAAATACTCTAATAGACGCTATTGGTTCCACAACCTTTGTACTTTTATCAATAGCTTTTTTCGAGAACGAAACCCTATGTATAGAAGAGAGAGATTTTTATTTCTCTTTCGTGACATTAAAAGTGCTGTGTGATATGAAGGAAGCAATAAGAATGGCATAAGCACCGCAGTCTTTATACAGGAATAGAAAATGCACTCCAACTGTGAGGATATCGGAAAAACATTAGTCTTGGATGGAAGGAGAGATATGACAATGGGCGAACTCCTTTCAATGCTTTTATTGATTCTGCAGTACGTAGTTATTGCACCGGGCGTTTTGATCATTCTGTATTTTTACTTTATATTGTACTAGTTTCCACCCGCGACTTCGCCTGCGTTACCATTAGGAAGTTCTCTATATCACATTTGACTAGGATGAAACGTATCCCGTGTTTTATTTAATTCAGGCTCCCTAGTATGACAACCAAAACACGATACATATCGCGTGATATAGCGTTTTATCGACACTCAACTGTCAAAATCCATTGTCTTTTGACAGTTAAACATGATAAGTTATTGTCATATCGCGTTTCAATGGTCATGCTAGGGGGCGGCTGGTATAACCAGAGGGCCTATTACAAAAAAGAATGACGATAGTCGGACGCAATTCGTCGTTAAATTCACTTGATATTGAACCTTATTCGTGAGTCAATAGTGCCACGGAGTGGGACGAACATCGTACGCTTATCGTAATGCTGTTTTGTAATAGGCCTTCTGTATTACACTATCAGTATGCCAAACTTCATCTAAATCCGTTTTTGCGTGATGAGTAGCAAACATCCGTACTCACAGTAGGTTATTTGATACCTCGATGGCCCCACGTATTTGGCCTGCGATTGCGGCGGTTAAGCAACTATCGCTATATAGTCATCGAATGGGTGACCACAAAATTTTCATTTCGAACTCCTTCGTGCTTTCGAAAATAAATATGTAATGATTATAATGATTGTTTTATACGTGTTAAGTAGGTTTATGTATGAGAAAGCGGTATATCCACACTTGATGTTGTTTTTCATAGGTATACCTTAGAAATATGACGAAACGTGAAATGAAATTATCACAAGCTTTTAATAAAAGTACCGAAACAGTAAAATCATCTTTAATAAATTTCCTTTCATCGCAGTGCTTTTATTCTTCAGTTTCAAAAAGAAAAAAAATGTTTCGATGAATTCCGTACCAATGAAACTCTGTTCGCATGAAGAATTTAAATTTTTGAGACAAATATGGCGTGGACCGGAGAACTCACTTTGGTTTCATGAATTTTTCAAACTTAAACCACTGTCTGGAGCCGGCAAGCTCACCCTCCAAATGTAAAATTGCAGTTTACCTGAAACTTTTCTCGAAAGTTCTTTTGAAACCAAAATAGTATTGTGGGGAATTTGTTGAATCTAAATGCATTTCGCTTGAGATAAACGTCAAGAAATTGTGAATAAATTTTTCCGTTTCAAAGTTATGTGAATGAGAGTAAAAGTTTAAATTTTATTAGATTTAATGACCCCTACAGTCCACCGCTACAATCGATCCCCATACGGGTCAATAATAATAATGAAAAATTAGCGATAGATTTATTTCGCGGATTCCAAAAAGTATATATTTTTTCCGCTGTTCCACAAAAATAAATATGATTTTTATAAAGTTTCCACAGAAATATATGGCCAAAATATTTTCCAGTAATACAAAGTAATGTGTATTAAGAAATGTAGGGTATCCAATTATTTTATCTTTTTTGTTCTCTGCTTGGCATAACCTTCAAAAAATTGTATTCACAATGATTTAGTATCAAATATTCTAGTACTTAAGTATTGCACATTCTATTAAGTGACCCAGAGGAAAAACAATACCGCCAATTTGCACTAAGGACCATGAACAATCTATAATTTCAATCGTTTGTCATTCGTTCATCATTCACTTTACTAGTCTATCAAACTTTTAGTTAGGCTGCTCTCAAGCTTAGTGTATCTTAACTAAGACAAGCCTAACCCAAGTTTAGTGCAAACGGACATAAGTCACTTAAAACTTTCACGTTGCTTTACACATATATAACAGTGCCATATTTCAGACGACACGAAAACATAAAGCATGCTATTTCCCGCCAGCCATATTTCATCATCACCATCATATTATGCGCTGACATATTCACAGAGCTTTTCATCAGTAATTTCTCGTTACTGTGAAATGTGAGCATCAGAATATCGGTGCTTCTTCTATTTTTTTTTAAAGGTGTAAGCGCATTAACTAAGTTCGGTAAGACGACAGCGACGCCATTACCTGCGATTCAATTTTGGAAGCGACTTGCTACGTGACTAAAGTTGACTGTCATTCACATGTGACTAAAATCGACACATGTATGTTTTTTAATTGATAGAAAAAAAATGACCTGGATGACGAATTGTATAAAGAAATGACAAATTACCAACCAATTAATTTGGTGTTAGAGTGCAACTAAGTATAAAGTTGGAAAAGGGTAAAAAAGAAATTGTGTTAATTTTTAATTGACAAAAATTAAACTGAAACTTATTGAAAAAAAATATAATATGTATTTAAATATTTCGTTGTAAGCGATTGGCATGTTTTAATGTTTTAAGCAAATATTTTTCTGTAAACAAAACGAAACGAAAAGATTTTATTGTTCAAAATTAACGCGATCGGGCCTTAAACTTCCTTTAGTGTGAACAAGGTTTCCTAGCGTATATTTATTTGTAAAACGAGCATGCATGCCATTTATAATTCACGTGTGTACAATTTTGCTAATAAACGTGACATAAAAACCACATAGGTAGAAAACTAATAATTTTACGAAGAGTGATTTACTTCTATAATATTATGTAGTACGAAGATGTTTCATTGAGAAGTAGTCGGAATGATAAATTGGCTAATTGATAAGTAGACGCCTGGCGCCAAAAGGCTCTAGAGCGCTCATTATTCGCTCGTGCGGCTACGCAACTAAAACAATGTGCATGTGCACGCCTAAAGAGGGCTCCACACTCGCGCCGCGAACCGCGGCCGCGAATCACGGGCGCGGTTCGGGCATGAAAACGGTGCGAACAATATAGCCCTCCAGACTCGCGCGTGAACCACGGCCGCGAATCACGGCAACGTTAGTTCGGCACACAAGTCCTTTGACGCGGACCAGAAAACCGCCACCGGACGGGGAACGCCGCGAAGCGCGAACGCGAAGCCGCGAGACCCTCCACACTCGCGCTTCGCGGCCTTCGCGGGCTTTCGCGGCGCGAGTGTTGAGCCCTCTTAACAACATTCATTGCCGAACGGACTTTATGAGATAAGCTATTGTACATCAAAACTTCAAGAAGGAACTATTCTTTCCACAAGTAATAAAAGCCAATGGTTCGGCAAAGCCTATTAACTAAATCACCAAAATCGAAAGTAAACGCAATTCGTCCGAACAATTTATTAGTCTATAACCTATTAGTCAGCAATTAATTATTAGGTTAGAACAATTTAGCGTCTAGATTGGCTAACTGCTATTATTCTCTGTCTGTACATTAACAAGTGAGATAATAGTGATGTAGTACTTATGGAATTCGAATATTTTTTAGGGTTCTACATCTGTTAAATGTAGATAATGTTTCGATTTGTTAAGTGTGAAAAAAAGGTTTTACTCACTTATGCTCTGAAATGTTATCATTCCATTTGAAAAAAGAATGCGGGGCGTTCAACATTTCCGTAGGGGTCTGGTTCATCACATTCTAAATTTGAAATTTAGTGCGGAAATAAAATTTAATATTTACTTCCCGCACTAAGTGCTTCCCGCGCGGGAAGTAAGGGTTCCAAATTCAAATCGGTAGAACTATCAGCTAGCATTCTTTTTATGAAACTTTATGGTTGCATGACCGGTCAGTAAACATGGCCACGCGAACCAATTTAAATATCATATTTTTACAAAGAAAATTGTATTTCCTCACATTTCGTGAGTAAAGTATTATACAAACCTTGTACTGGAAGCTACTTGCATTGCCTCGAATGATTCAAACCATCCTCGACAATGCAATCGCTAGCTTCCCGTTCTCTGATGTAATGTACTATTTTTACAATCTTATTTCGTTTGTTATGAGGTATTTAGCAGTTAGGTTTAACTTTATTGGAAGGGTCTACATTATCTGGTTCAATGTTGATTTTATTACTTTAAACCATAATGTGGACCTTTCCATACAGTTCCTCCTCAAGAGAAACCTCAAGAGTACCTAAGAAACCGAGGGTTAGTAAGTTTTATAAACATTCTCTCTGAAAGATTAATCAAGTTAAAATTACAGTTTTTACTCCTAAAGAATATACTATATACCTTTTTATGTAGCGATATTTGAAAAAACTTGACACAAATCCGGTACAATCGGCAGTTATGCGGTAAATCGCGTTAAAGACATTTATATCTCTAAGCGATTATATTTATTATTAGCCAACTGGTTTACGGAATCCGTATTATTAAAGCTTAAATTTGTAATTTTAAGTCAAGGCCGTTCACATTTAATTTTACCAGTTATTATGGAGATGTTTACGTAGTTTATAAAATGTTGTATTTATTGAATCAACATGCTTAGTTCCATAGTAAAGCTAAGTAAACCAAGCTGAGCAATACACTCGGGCTGTAAATAAAATGATACCCCATTCACTTAAACCATCAAACGACAGATACATTAATAAAGTTTATAATGTTAGCACCACCATGTGAATCGAAACAAATACAAACTTTCTAGAATTAATCGTGTAGAACAGTGGTAGAGTCTGGCCAACAAAAGATGAGATTTATATGGTGGCGCCACTAATTATCGTTTAGTGGTTAAGTTATTGGTAACTGGCCGGCCCCTAAAATAATGCGCAAAATTAGTTCCTTTATCAACCCAGTCTCATCTTTTGTTGACCAGACTCTACGAATCGCCGAATACCTTTATAGTAGTACTTATTGATTTACATCTTGGTTGACACACTAAAGGTCCTTATTAAGTCGCATGCACACTGGATACCGGTTAGTTTTGAGTAGGCCTTTAATCACTCAACAATATTGTATTAGCTAGTATAGCACTGATTCTATTTTTTTGAATTTTTGATTTGATTTTCAACTAAATAATAATAATAATGGATAAGCATTATAAGCTATTTAGTTATCCGGAACCACAGAATATATAAGATATAAGACTGCCTACATAGTTCCGAACTATGATTATGAAGAAAATATTAAACTGGGCATAAAGATCGTTTGGTTTCGTAAATTGGTCCTAATGTATTTTAAGGTAGGTAAAGTTTTGATTACGAAATACATAATATTCCTATACAGAACCTTTAGTCTTGGAATAAGATTCCTGACTCATTTTGTATTCAAATCTAAAGTGAGCCTAAATAGATCGTGACTGACATGTCCTAGATTTTTTGCAGACACCATCGTGTTAGTTCATGAATGGATCGTTGCACAAAGTGTCAATCTTTCAACGTCAGAACCATTGTTAAGATCTATTGTTGTATTTGTTTTTTTTATCTACTGCAGAATTATATTACACTTTTTATAAGACTAATCACTGAAAAAAATCTGTTATTGGTTTTTGAGCTTAGAGTTTGATGATTAATGGATATGGTTAGTCAATATCTATTTAAAAAGAACGATAAAAACCATTACTCATATGAGATTGACAAGGGCATTGCAGACTTTGTTACTTATTGTGTCACAAAGTCTAGAATTCTCATGTATTTAGCAAACTGATACGCAATGCGTCAAAATACTTATAACATATTGACAACTTTAAAATAGCTGCAATAAGAAACAAAATAAAAAAATACAAAAGCTTTCTCTCCCGTGTCACGATTCCACAATACGAACAGACACGGCTATATTCATAACTTCTTTTTCATTCTCGTTCTCGACACAATAATGCGACAATAATAAACAGTGGATACGTGAGGCTACATGACACCGCTCTGGATCGCTGCCACGACAAAACTAGAGGAAAGGAATCCCTTGCAAATATACCGGTATTAATAAATAAGGGACGCCATTTTATATCGCCCACCAATGTATTTATTAGAACACGGAAACCATTTGCAATTCCAAATTTATGCAGGCAGAATCAGATGACGTATAAATTGAATGGTATTTTTTCTCATTGTTAGCAAAGACAAAAATAATATTTACTTATAAGATTACTAGCGGCCGCCCGTGACTTCGTATGCGTGGAAAGTTTTTTGCTATCTCTCGGGAACAATACTTTTTTCGGGATGAAAGTTAACCTTATGTCCTTCTATGTACCCCTGGCAACGTGTATGTAAAATTTCATGATGATCACTTCAGAAGTTATGACGTGAAGAAACAAACAGATAATCGTACTTTTGCATAATATTACTAAGGATTCTACGGAATGTTACGGAATATGTTTAAGAGCCCTATCACATTTTTTCGTCGAAATTTTGATTTTGACGGATTTTAGCGATATATAACCTAGAGAATTTATCCTAGAGAATTTAACCTAGAGAAACCTTTGGGTCTACTAAATACATTTATATGTGTCCGTGACAAAAAGTAATATGATGATTTACTGGAAAGTTAAAGGGTTAGAAAGGAAAATGAAAGTTGGTGAAAGATTTCTTAGAGTCAACTTTGAACATACACAGAAAGACAAACAAGCACAAACAACAAATAAAAGTATGAAATTTGATTTACTTACAAAGTAAAGATTATTATGATATAATTTTTACGTAATAATAATAATGTATCTGGGAGAAATCCACAGTTAATTCTGAGCTTTTTTAGGAGTTTTATGGTTTTTGATTGGGATTTTTTTTCACATATTCCATACATAATTTCAAAATTCCGAGGCCGCTATGAACTATTCGACTATATAAGAGATAACATTCATTTTTTTTTATTTCAATTCTTTAGCACAGTTGTTCAATCCATGAGCTCAAAAAAGTGCCTTCGCGCATTTTATGAAAATCTTTCTCTGCAATTTCGGGTTTAATTATAAAGTTAAGCAAATTTTTAAAAAAGCGAGGCCGCTATGAACTATTCCAATAGCTATTCTGCACCATTCAATAAGTCAAAAGTGTTAATGTATTTTTGTTTCTGAGATTGACAACGCCAAAATTGGTCATTTTACGCAAAAATCACAGTCGAAATGTAATATGCCTCTTAACAATAATTTTGTTAATCTGTTACTTTGAAAAAGTCAATGTTTGAATTCGTTTTTATTCCATTTCTCCAATATTTTGCAGTCTAGTCAGTCTTTGGTTATAAAAGGAATTGTTTTGTCACGAACCGTAATATTTTCCATGCGTTTTCAGTGCAATCGGTTGCGTTTCACAATCGTTCGATCGTGTGTTTTTGTTGACTATCGTTCCCCTATTGAATTTGGTCAAGTGTAAAATTTGGATAGTTCTATTGTTCTATTTGACATGAGATGAATGGGTTCTGGCATAATAATTAGATATCATTAATCAAATAGCTTAATTGTTTAAACTGTTTTGAAATAGGTTGGTAGTGATTACAGTATTGAAGTTTCACAATCAAACATTGGATATTTTCTGTTTATCGTTCGATTGTTCATTCATTATTATTTTATTACTGGCGACCGCCCGCGACTTCGTCTGCGTGGACAGTTATTTTTGTATCCCTCAGGAACAGTACTTTTTTCAAGATAAAAGGTTCCTATGTCCTTTTATGTATCTCTGACAATACGAGTATGTATGCTAAATTTCATGATGATCATTTGAGTAATATAGACGTGAAGGCGTAACAAACACACAAACTTATTTTCACAACATTTTTTGTAAAGAAAAAGCGGCCTATGTATGGGCGTTATCATTAATGTATTTTATCTACTCTCATATTGTAAAATTCGAATTATGAATTTTAAAATTTTGACATACTTTTTACACGCAATACCGAAAAAAATTAAAAAGTTATTTTATAATTATAACATACTAACCAATGTTATAAAATAACTTTTTTTCTCATTACGATACAGGGAAAATCCAAAAAGAAGGCAGTGCCGCGATATTAAAAAAAAAAAAGATATTCCCATATAACCAAGGTAAGTACCGCAGACCCATCTAGGAACTACTTACTCTTTTTATGATTGATATTTTATTTTGAAGATTCAACCACAAAATTGTATGAGAATAGATAAAGTAGTGTATAAAACTGTACATAACTTGGTATTAAAATACTCGTGTGATACTATTAAAAACCTCGCCTATGTTTTAATACCCCTCATTATGCATCAGTTTCATAAACTACTAATTTAATACGTATTTTAACAGAATGCATAATAGTGGTGTCATAAAATAGGAATGAGCGTATTGTTTCTATATCACTTGACCTACATTTCTCAAATTTTTAATCGCAAGTCATCTCCAACCAAACGTCAATTTTATTGAGCGCTAATTTTATTGTGTGTACAATTATCGCAGTAACTTTCGGCGATAAGATAAAGTTTGCGATATGTTTCTATCATAAATTATAATTAGTAGACTTTGTCGGATGTCTGCCGCTATCAACTAGGGTGCCAATGTTATCCTTCTTAATATTATAAATGTGAAAGTTTGTGGGTTTGGATGTTTAGATGTTTGGATGTTTGTTCCTCAATCACGCAAAAACTACTGACCGGATTTGGTTAAAATTTGGCACATATATAGTAGATAGCCTAGGTTAAAACATAGAATAGGTACTCGATATTTTTTCTTTGTTTAACTAGTACTGTTAGAAAATGTGTTTAAATTCTGATCTTGAATATTAATTAAGCTTTTTTTTAATAAACAAATCTTTACAAGTCGTAAATAGCTTACTACTGTAAAACCTCATTTAACGTACTAGTACCTGGGCGACTGAGCTTTGCTCGGTTATTACTATTTATTGTAATATGGTGGTGTTTAGGTGATAATCTACATTGTTATCTCAAACATTAACTATTTTTTTAACTTGTCTAAAAACAATAAAAATCATATATAAACTTGAACATAATACAAATAACAAAAGTAAGTCACCGAGCAGGATTCGAACCCGTAACACTCGTTTCTTGCCGTCCGCGTTTTAACCCGCTGGACCTGATGGACAGTGGCCGGCAGGACGAAATTAGCGACCATATTCGGCATCGAAAGAAAAACGTATGAAAACTCAAAAACACGTGTTTTCCCAAACATAAGACTAATCTAGATCGATTAAATAACCGAAAACCCCCACATACCAAATTTCAGCGAAATCGTTAGAGCCGTTTCCGAGATCACAGAAATAAATTTACATACATACAAGAATTGCTCGTTTAAAGGTATAAGATAAGTTTAATGATAAGTTTACTAACTGCATTGTTTGTAATACCTTAAGAAACACTTTTTTTAGTTTCTCATACAAGTCAATGTGTCATTCTTTTGAGAAATAAAATCTTTATCCATTATGTTTTGTATAAGTATAATATTTTTCTCATCGCGTTTTTTTATAAATCATTTAAACATTTGATTCCATTTGTTTATTTTATTGTGTGCTTTAAGACTTTATTTCAAAAAAGAACCATAGGTCGGCAATTACATGAATTAATTTTATTCCATCATAATCATAAGACTTGGAGATCCTACAATCTAACATTAGCATATTCATATCACGGACAATTATCACATTCGACTTGACTTTCTCAGTGATAATTCGGAAAGCTCAGTTATATTAGCTTACGAAATGTTTTGATGGATCCACGCCTAATGCTTACAAAGTGTGTGAATGCGTTGAGGCGATAAGTTATGTACTTAAATGGTATAATACTGGCAGAGTCTGTCTAAAAAGTCTGTTTACATGGGTAGTTTCAAAGGTAATTTTATTACCCACCTAAATCCCCAACCACCCCACCAATACACATCTAAATAAATAAATATGTTTACAATTAGAATTTTGACAGCACCAACAGGGTTACCAGAATAAGTTTTTATACATCATTTAATAATTTTTCATGTAAACAGACTTTTAGACAGACTCTATTGTAAACTTTAAGTTATCTCTAGAGCACTAGAGTAAACAGTAATATAATTTGCATTAATTTAAATCCATTAATGTTAAATGAATTTTTGAAAGTATCACATAATACCTATCATAAATTTCGAATGTTGATGTTATTTATAATAAGAATGCAATAAAAATATAAATAGTCACATAATTCGGTGGCCCCGGGCAAGAAAGCGGTATCGCCGGTTACGCCCTTTTTAATTTTACTTGATTTTTCGCTTCTCAGAATATCAATTTATCACTCCAATTTTTTTCAGATTTTTTTATTATTATTTTATTAAAATAAATAAAACTAAAAGATTTATTTAACGGAAAATTTGATACGACTAAATTATGTATTATGTAGTCTATGCATCACGAAACAAAAAAACAGTGAACATCTTTACATTAGTTTCCTAAACAAATAGGAACCGTATAAGCTATTACGCCTTTCTTCCCGTGAATTTACGGTAGGCCCGGTGACGTACTGTCGTGTTACTCTGGGCCGTATTCACTCGTCAGTCTGCTACGATGGGTACATAAAAATATGTTTCATTGATACGATTTCAAATAGCAATAAGCGGATGATACAGTTACGATTTGGTTACAAAATTTCCCTAAAAAAGGTAGTAAGGGCGATATGCTCGAGATCTAAAGTGGAAATTACGTCGTATTAAATACTAACGTTACCAAATGTCAGTGGTCAGCGCGTTTATAAAGTCGTTAATGAGGTTACAATTAAAACGGTATCGTCTATAATTTTATTATACATTTTCTTCATTATTTCATTAACTATTTAATCCATGTCAATTATTTAAATTGTATTAAGTTGGTCAAAAATTTGCTTTCATTTGATATATTGAACGCCAGTTATGGATCACCGTGCGCTGAAATATAAACAAATCAGCTTCTTTTATTTCTCCTGAACATTTAGATTTTTTATATAACCGATTTCTTACCCGGGGCCAGCGAATTATGTATTCTAGCAAATGAGAACGAGTAAAATTCAGTTAAATTTTTGAATCAACAAAAAATAAGGTTTGAAAACATTTAACAAAGTCGAGAGACCAATCAAAATCCAATAATAAAAAGCAGACATATTGTAATAGACCGTAGGTCATACACGACAAGGAAAAAAAATCTATAGTTCAAAAAAAAACATCGCCAAACATTTCAACATGTGGCTACCATTAAAACGTCTTAGAAATTCGTTGCCAACGTGATGTAGATCGATCTCTTCCTACCACTCGAAAGAACTATAAATTGCTACGAGCATGACATTTTAGTTCGTTAATATCGTTAACAAAAAATGAAAGGTTTTGTAAGTTATAATTTTTTGCCACACTTGTTTGCGACGGGCCTTGGCGACCTAAATGTATATAAAAAAAAATCTATCCTCGGAAACGCAATGTGATAACTTGAGCACCGCCTGCTGACCGAATCTGGACCTTATGTTTTGATGGATAAAGACTAGGGAGACATGATGCCACGTCTCCTTGACTATTTAAAGATCTAAAAATGCAGTTTCTACGCAAATACTTTTTATTTTTCAGGTTTAATCAGATTATTACTGAAAAACATTCTAGATTGAATGTTTGAATCCAACTCCAGACATATTTTAGATGTGAAAAAGAATCACGGATGGACCAATACGTCAACGAGAGCGTTGGAGGCGGAGCTTTAGTGCAAAGTGCAACAAAACAAGGATAAAGGAAACTGAACCCTAAATTCGACTCATAAAGGATGTAATTAGAATAAACTAGATTTAGTTCTTTTGTTGTAAACTTTGTATAGAGAAATTTGTAAAATCAGGGATTAACGGAGGGACAAGTGTTGAGAGCAGACGTGATGTAAGCTGTGATATTTTTTAGACTGTAATATTGTTGTCTTATCTAAATGTTGCGTCCCTTCGATTTATAAATTACAAATAGTTTTGGATCCATAACTGTATAACTTTGTAATGTAATAATTTAACTGATTCTTTAAATTCACGAGGAGCTCCTGCAGGAAAATTAAGTTAAGTAAATAGAGATAATGTTAATGAGTAAATATTTTAGACCGTGTCATTTAGAAATTACACTCAATCTGCTTAACTAATAAATTGATGAGCATTGATCTCACATAACTAAAAGGTCTAAAATAAATACACTACATTATATTTCATTTTATGTGTTCATGTTTGTTGTTTAGATTAAGGAACTAAATGACGAATCTGGTTTTTTTATTATCTCACTTCGTTTTTCCAGATTCATTATTTTTAGGAACTGAAGTGAGAGACCAATTTCTTACTATATCGTGAGAAATTGATCAAATTAATAATTCAGTTTCGATATCAGTTTCTATTAGAGTAATTTTATAAATTGATTGAAATAACTATATAATTTCTTTTGAATTGATCAAATAATCAAAGAAATTTCAAAATAAAGACCTAAAAATGATAATTTCATAATCCTTACTAATATTATAAATGCGAAAGTCCGTTTGTTTGTTTGTTTGTTTGTTTGTTACGCCTTCACGTCTTAACTACTGAACCGATCAACATGAAATTTTGCATACATGTTGTCAGAGGTACAGAGAAGGACATAGGGTACCTTTCATCCAGAAAAAACAAATAGTTCCCGAGGGATAGTTAAAAAACTGTCCATTACGCCTTCACGTCTTAACTACTGAACCGATCATCATGAAATTTTGTATACACGTTTTCAGGGGTACAGAGAAGGACATAGGGTACCTTTCATCCAGAAAAAACAAACAGTTCCCGAGGGATAGTTAAAAAACTGTCCATTACGCCTTCACGTCTTAACTACTGAACCGATCATCATTTTGCGTAAATGTTGTCAGAGGTACAGAGAAGGACATAGGGTACCTTTCATCCAGAAAAAACGAACAGTTCCCGAGGGATAGTAAAAAACTGTCCATAACGCCTTCACATCTTAACTACTAACCCGATCATCATAAAATTTTGCATACACGTTTTCAGGGGTACAGAGAAGGACATAAGGTACCTTTCATCGAGAAAAAACGAACAGTTCCCGAGGGATAGTTAAAAACTGTCCATTACGCCTTCACGTCTTAACTACTGAACCGATCATCATGAAATTTTGCATACACTTTTCAAGGGTACAGAGAAGGACATAGGGTACCTTTCATCTAGAAAAAACGAACAGTTCCTGAGGGATAGTTAAAAAACTGTCCATTACGCCTTCACGTCTTAAGTACTGAACCGATCATCATTTTGCATACATGTAGTCAGAGGTACAGAGAAGGACATAGGGTACTTTTCATCCAGAAAAAAAAACAGTTCCCGAGGGATACGTGAAGGCGTAATGGACAGCCATTACGCCTTCACGTCTTAACTACTGAACCGATCATCATTTTGCATAAATGTTGTCAGAGGTACAGAGAAGGACATAGGGTACCTTTCATCCAGAAAAAACGAACAGTTTCCGAGGGATAGTAAAAAACTGTCCATTACGCCTTCACGTCTTAACTACTGAACCGATCATCATGAAATTTTGCATACACGTTTTCAGGGGTACAGAGAAGGACATAGGGTACCTTTCATCGAGAAAAAACGAACAGTTCCTGTGGTGGATTGAAGGTTCAAGTAGTTTCTATAGCTTTTATATTTCTATCTCTATCTTGTCTATTTTCTGTTTTCCTTTGTTATTACTTCTTGTCAAAAGAGAAAATTGTGTGCTTTCGAAATATACTCGTATCTCTGCCGAACAGTCGCCTTGTTTTGCTATTACCTAGTTTACAGTCCCTTTCCCTTACATTTTGGTCCATCTCCCCGTGACAATGAACACGCGATCAAAAACAATGCGGCTGTTGACACCGGCAAAATCGGTTCGCGTATCGCGCTCGGACTCAGGAGCACCCGCGGCGGGTGGGCTCGGTCGGTCCCCAAAATTGGACCCCTTTGCGACCGTAGCCACTGATACTCCCGCAGCCCATATTCCTAAGAGTTCCGAGACGCCCGGCGAGTCCAGTGTCGAGCACAATAATGTTTGTCTCAGTTCCAGGTCGCACGCGTCGTCTTCGCGGTCGTCTACCACCATAAAGGCTCGGCGACTGTCCGCGGAGGCCCAATTGGCGCGTCGTAGCATGGAACGTAAGCAGCAGCTGTACGAACGGGAACAAGAGCTTGCCCGTCAACACCTCGACTATGAACGTAAGCTTTCGGAAGAAATGCAGCGAGTAGAAGAACTGGAAGTCGAGGCATCGCTTGCGGAACAGGAAGCGGATCAACGATCAACTTATTCGGTCAGTCGATCTTTTTCACGCACAGCATCATGGGTTCATGATGGTAGTAATAGCAGCTGCCCGGTCGACAAAAAAATCGATCGCAAAGCTAAAAATCATGAAAATTGTGAAATTCAGGATAACACTCGTTCTCGTATTTACAAAAAACCTGTGAATTTTCATATTCCAATTGACAAAACTGATTTACTTCAAACAACAACGTCAAATAAGGCGCTGTCATCCACACGGCCGTCAACAGAACAAAAAAATTGGCCGTCAGTCAACTCGAAGAAGGATGACTTTAATTCGCACTCTTTTAAATGTTCACATAAACTCGAACTCACTCCTTTCAGCGAGAAGACGACAGAGTGGTTAATGTTTAAGCGTGTTTATCGTGATACCCAACATTTATTTTCACCTGCAGAGAATCTTGTGCGATTGAGCGGCGCGCTACGCGGCCAAGCCCTCGAGAGCGTGTCGTCGTTGCTGTACACAGCCGAGCGACCTGAAGAAGTGCTCGATATGCTGGAACAGACGTTCGCGCTCCCTGAGATGATCGTGCTGAACGAGATTGCTCTCGTGCGGAATCTCCCAAAGTTAAGCTTTGATCAAAAAGAGTTAAATCAGTTTGCTTGTAGATTGCGCAATTGCATAGCAGTAATTAGAAATTTAGACCAAATTGAACACATATATTCTGTAGAATTATTTCATTCGGTATTGAACAAACTGACACCGATATTGTACAGTCAGTGGAAAGATTATGCGTACCGCAGCGATCGGTCTGTACCGAAAATAATACTTTTGTCTGAGTTTCTGGATATTGAAGCTGTCAAACACAATCGATTTGGTTTAATACCTGACTACACAAAGCGGCCTGGCACTTTAATGTCAGAGGGAGGTAGGCGGCCTGGTACCCTAATGTCAGATATAGGTAGGCGTGCTGGCACTCTCATGTCCGATATAGGTAGGCGGCATGGTACAGTCGGCAACAACTTTTCACACAACTTTGCACGACGTGAAAATATTAATGCTACATCTGCACGTAACACAAATGCTGAACTGTGTCGTTATTGCAATAATAAACACAAATTGACCGAGTGTAAGGTTTTTATATCCCTATCGATAGACGATAAGTGGCTATGGTTGCGTGACGCTAAAATATGCTATAAGTGTCTAAAATCTAAATCACACCGTTGGAGGACTTGCAAGATTGGTCGTTGTGGTGTGGATGGGTGCGTACGTTTCCATCACCCGTTGCTGCATGTGGCGACGACGCCCCACGTGTCCCGCGCCGCTGGCGAGTCTCCATCTACTTCCTACAATGTTGTGACTGAACACCAAAACATTGATAAAACTGTGACCGTCACTAATGTCACTGAATCACACACAAGCGACGATATGTCTACACCTATGTCACAAGTGTTTTTGAAAATAGTTCCTGTTCAAGTGAGTGGTCCACATGGAAAATATGACACTTTTGCTCTGCTTGACTGCGGGTCCTCGGCAACTTTGATTGATTTGGAGGTGGCACGTCACATTGGTGTGTCTGGCCCCATGGAGTCCATCAAGGTTGACGGGGTCGCTGGCATGTCAACACAGAAACCAATCCAACATGTGAGCTTTTCTATTAAAGGTCAACATTGTCCTGATATATACACAGTGAGTAACGCTAAGGCCATGGATTCGCTATCTTTGTTTACACAAACTATCAAACCATGTGACATCTCACAATACCCACATTTGACAGATTTGGTTGATGATCTTACGCTAACCAATGCAACTCCTAAGATATTGCTTGGTGCTGAACACTGGTATTTAACTATAAGTCGGGAAGTTAGGGCAGGCTCCAAAAGTCAACCGGTTGCAACTCGCACACTTTTAGGTTGGGTATTACATGGCAGATCCAGCAGCTGGACTAAGCCTGTGCATTTTATAAACCACACAACGGTCAAGGACGACCAAAACTCTAACCTGGACGATCTCGTAAAAGAATATTTTCGCCTGGATGCCATAGGTATCACAAAACTTGAAAACACATGCTCTAGGGAGGATAAACACGCTTTAGAGATTCTGGAGACTACTTCCAAACGATTACCGTCAGGTAGGTTTGAGGTTGGTCTATTGTGGCGTAAAGATAACCCAAATGCACCTGACAGCTATCCTCAGGCGCACTCGAGGTTTCTTGGTTTAGAGAGGCGCATGGCTCGAGATGCAGAGTTAAAAAGAAGCTATTGTGCTTTTATTGACAATATGATGACAAAAGGTTATGCGGAAGAGTGTTCAAAAAATACATACCATGATAGTGTTAAACTAAATGAAATACACACACAATTGCGCTGGTATTTGCCACACTTTCCTGTTATACATCCTCAAAAACGTAAAATTGAGAGTAGTCCATGATGCAGCAGCAAAGACCTCGGGAGTCAGTTTAAACTCACTCCTGCTCCCTGGGCCTGATCTTTTGCAGTCGTTGCTGCACATATTGTTCCGTTTTCGCGAAGGTTACGTTGCGATGACTGCTGACGTTAAGGAAATGTTTCCGCAGATTAAGATTAGAGCGGAAGACCGTGATGCCTTGCGATATATTTGGAGGGAGGATCCCAGCTGTGAGTTGAAGGAGTACAGGATGACTTCTGTCATTTTCGGTGCGGCTTGCAGCCCGTGTATGGCTCTATACATTAAAAATCGTAACGCCCAAGAATTACAGAAGTCATACCCCGCGGCAGCAAAAGCTATCATCTACGACCATTATATGGACGACTTTCTAGGTAGTCTGGACGATCTGCACGAAGCCTCTCAACTTGCAGCTGACATAGTCACAGTGCACAAGGCGGCCGGTATGGAGATGCGAGGTTGGGTCTCTAACATACCTGCCGCACTTGCAGCCGTGCCTGAAGACCTACGAGCCTCCCCACCTGAAAACGTTCACGTAGGCCCTGAAGCCTTTGTCAGGACCTTAGGGCTTATCTGGCATCCCTTGAGTGACACCTTTGGGTTTAGGATTGGGTCCCCAATCCCTGAAAAAGAGAAACTAACTAAGCGCAAAGTATTGTCATATTTAATGTGCGTATATGACCCTCTTGGTCTTTTAACTCCGCTGGTCATTCAAGGCCGCATTTTATTCCAGCAGACGTGGCGAACTGGTCTCGATTGGGACACCGAGCTGCAGCCAGATGCAATTCAAAGATGGCTGTCTTGGTCTCGGCAACTGGCTACGATTGTAGACATCAAAATTCCTCGTTGGTATAGGTGTGGGTTCCAAAATGAGGTCATCATTGACAGACAGCTCCATGTGTTTGCCGACGCTAGTGAGGAAGCATACTCATGCGTCGCATATTGGCGTTTTACATTCATGGACGGTTCAGTGAAGCTGTCTCTCATTGGTGGAAAGGCACGCCTTAGCCCTCTAAAACCTACATCCATACCACGTCTCGAGCTCCAAGCCAGTCTGATTGCTGCTCGTTTTGCGAATACTGTGTGTACCGGTCACAACGTCCAGCCAGATTCAATTCACCTTTGGTCTGACTCCACCACAGTTCTGAGCTGGATTCGCAGCGATGCGCGAACCTTCAAACCATTTGTAGCAAATCGTGTGGGGGAAATCACCGAGATAACAAATGTCAATAGTTGGAAATTTGTTCCAGGTGGTTTGAATGTCGCAGATGACGCGACAAGACTCAGGGATCGTGACATCGACCTGTCGCGGTGGTTCTCTGGACCTGATTTCTTACTATTACCATCCAGTGAATGGCCCAAAGAACCATCGATACCCGAAGCTACATCCATCTTAGAAGAGCTAAAACCTTCTAAGGTGCATGTAGGATTAACCCATCTGGATAAACCTTCATCGGTTGTGCCAGATCCCTCACGTTTCAGTGAGTGGCTACGCCTGCTTCGTGCAACTGCACGTGTTTTACAGTGCGTCAATAAATTTAGATCTCTTTTGGCACATAATCCAAATTCTAAAACCACGAACACCAAGTTTCCACCGCTATCTGCTATGGAGATACAGAAGGCTGAAATTGCCATTCTCAGAAAAGCCCAGACAGAGTCATTTGGCGAAGAGCTCTCCTTGCTCCTTGATAGCAAGCCTTTGCCAAAGTCCAGCAAGTTGAAGACTCTCTGCCCGGTATTCGATGAAGATGGCCTACTCAGACTGGACAGCCGCATAAAGCATTTGAAGAACGCCAACTACGCCAGTACTTCACCCATTATTCTTGATGGCCGACACCCTGCTGTTCGACTTCTCGTACGACACTACCATGTCAAAGCTGCCCACGCCTTCAACGAGTTGGTAACCAATGAGCTCAAACAGCGATATTGGATTTTCCGGTGTCGCAGCGAAGTTCGCATGGCCGCGAGAAGATGCGCTTTCTGTATCAAAAGAAAGGCAACACCACAGATCCCACCAACCGGCGACCTGCCAGATGTGCGTCTGGAACACCATCAGCGCCCGTTTACGAACACTGGCCTAGATTATTTTGGTCCCGTCGAGGTCTCAGTTGGCCGACGCAGAGAAAAGCGATGGATAGCTCTTTTTACCTGCATGACGACACGAGCAGTCCACCTCGAGATTGTCACGAGCCTCTCAGCCGACTCCGCCATCATGAGCATACGCCGTTTTGCTGCACGTCGAGGACTCCCAAAAAAAATCCTCTCTGATAACGGCACGTCTTTTGTCGGAGCCAACAGACAACTCTGCGAGTTTTACAGCGATGCTGTGCAAGACTTCACCGCTAGTAAATGCATAGAATGGTGCTATATTCCTCCTGCGGCACCATTTATGGGCGGTTGCTGGGAAAGACTTGTTAAAACCGTAAAGACTGCCCTTCTTGCAACACTAAAAGAACGATCCCCAAGAGAAGAGCTGCTGCACACCCTACTTTTAGAAGCAGAAGCCCTTGTGAACTCACGTCCTTTGGTATATGTCACTGAAAATGGAGAGTGCGAGAGTCTGACTCCGTTTCATTTCCTGATCGGCACCTCCTCAAACCAGCAGACGCCCGCCCAGTTAGACGATGGAGCATTCTCGATGAGGAAAGAATGGCAAAAGGTTCTTCGTTTGTCTGAGCATTTTTGGTCCAAGTGGCTTAAAGAATACTTACCTAGTCTGAGGCCAAAGACAAAGATCAGGGGCCAACACATAAATCTAAAAGTGGGCGACGTTGTATTGGTGGTTGATCCAGATTTGCCAAGAGGAGTATGGCCAATGGGGCGCATACTGGAAGTATTCCCGGGCAGAGATGGAGTTGTCAGAGTGGCGGACGTAGCTACCAAAGGGGGCACAATGAGAAGGCCCGTCAGGAAGCTGGCTCATTTGCAAGTTGTGTAGCTACGCTACACGGGGGGGATGATGTGGTGGATTGAAGGTTCAAGTAGTTTCTATAGCTTTTATATTTCTATCTCTATCTTGTCTATTTTCTGTTTTCCTTTGTTATTACTTCTTGTCAAAAGAGAAAATTGTGTGCTTTCGAAATATACTCGTATCTCTGCCGAACAGTCGCCTTGTTTTGCTATTACCTAGTTTACAGTCCCTTTCCCTTACAGTTCCCGAGGGATAGTTAAAAACTGTCCATTACGCCTTCACGTCTTAACTACTGAACCGATCATCATTTTGCATACATGTAGTCAGAGGTACTGAGAAGGACATAGGGTACTTTTCTTCCAGAAAAAAAGAACAGTTCCCGAGGGATAGTAAAAAAACTGTCCATTACGCCTTCACGTCTTAACTACTGAACCGATCATCATTTTGCATACATGTAGTCAGAGGTACAGAGAAGGACATAGGGTACTTTTCGTCCAGAAAAACGAACAGTTCCCGAGGGATAGTAAAAAACTGTCCATTACGCCTTCACGTCTTAACTACTGAACCGATCATCATGAAATTTTGCATACACGTTTTCAGGGGTACAGAGAAGGACATAGGGTACCTTTCATCGAGAAAAAACGAACAGTTCCCGAGGGATAGTTAAAAAACTGTCCATTACGCCTTCACGTCTTAACTACTGAACCGATCATCATTTTGCATACATGTAGTCAGAGGTACAGAGAAGGACATAGGGTACTTTTCGTCCAGAAAAACGAACAGTTCCCGAGGGATAGTAAAAAACTGTCCATTACGCCTTCACGTCTTAACTACTGAACCGATCATCATGAAATTTTGCATACACGTTTTCAGGGGTACAGAGAAGGACATAGGGTACCTTTCATCGAGAAAAAACGAACAGTTCCCGAGGGATAGTTAAAAACTGTCCATTACGCCTTCACGTCTTAACTACTGAACCGATTATCATTTTGCATACATGTAGTCAGAGGTACTGAGAAGGACATAGGGTACTTTTCTTCCAGAAAAAAAGAACAGTTCCCGAGGGATAGTAAAAAACTGTCCATTACGCCTTCACGTCTTAACTACTGAACCGATCATCATGAAATTTTGCATACACTTTTCAAGGGTACAGAGAAGGACATAGGGTACCTTTCATCTAGAAAAAACGAACAGTTCCTGAGGGATAGTTAAAAAACTGTCCATTACGCCTTCACGTCTTAAGTACTGAACCGATCATCATTTTGCATACATGTAGTCAGAAGTACAGAGAAGGACATAGGGTACTTTTCATCCAGAAAAAAAGAACAGTTCCCGAGGGATACGTGAAGGCGTAATGGACAGCCATTACGCCTTCACGTCTTAACTGCTGAACCGATCATCATTTTGCATAAATGTTGTCAGAGGTACAGAGAAGGACATAGGGTACCTTTCATCCAGAAAAAACGAACAGTTCCCGAGGGATAGTAAAAAACTGTCCATTACGCCTTCACGTCTTAACTACTGAACCGATCATCATGAAATTTTGCACACACGTTTTCAGGGGTACAGAGAAAAACATAGGGTACCTTCCATCTAGAAAAAACGAACAGTTCCCGAGGGATAGTTAAAAAACTGTCCATTACGCCTTCACGTCTTAACTACTGAACCGATCATCATTTTGCATACATGTAGTCAGAGGTACAGAGAAGGACATAGGGTACTTTTCGTCCAGAAAAAACGAACAGTTCCCGAGGGATAGTAAAAAACTGTCCATTACGCCTTCACGTCTTAACTACTGAACCGATCATCATGAAATTTTGCATACACGTTTTCAGGGGTACAGAGAAGGACATAGGGTACCTTTCATCCAGAAAAAACAAATAGTTCCCGAGGGATAGTTAAAAAACTGTCCATTACGCCTTCACGTCTTAACTACTGAACCGATCATCATGAAATTTTGCATACATGTTGTCAGGGGTACAGAGAAGGACATAGGGTACTTTTCATCCAGAAAAAACGAAGAGTACATGGCGGAAGATATTTTGCGGCGGCTGCAGCAATTACATGCAGATATGACTTTTAATGATCACATCTACAAAGAAACGGTGACGAAGATTGAAAACAAGGTTATGACAATGGCGGGGAAGAAGCTACAAGATTTTGGAATGGTGAGCCCTCGACGATCAGACGAAAA
This sequence comes from Agriphila tristella, assembly GCA_928269145.1. Classification (NCBI taxonomy): domain Eukaryota; kingdom Metazoa; phylum Arthropoda; class Insecta; order Lepidoptera; family Crambidae; genus Agriphila; species Agriphila tristella. The sequence continues at coordinate 49,536,866 of OV743431.1, read as the reverse complement.
TACACACACATACAAACACATACACACACACATACACACACTCACAAACACACACACACATCGTTGTTTATTTCTCAACTTTTTTTCCTTAATTTTGTAATCTGTGACTGTTTTTCGTTAAAATGTCATTCACTCATCACCATATTTTGTAATGAAATAATATTGGTTCGAGGTAGTGGGAGCCTGATGACCTGTAACACAGGTATTACGCCTAGCGCGGGCATCAGTCTCACACAAACTTAAATTGGATGAGTTCCATGTACCTATAAGTCATGTTCATGTAAGTTTGTGATGGGAAAATAAACGCATATTATTATTATTATTATTATTATTAGAAAATAACTTAAACGATGAAATTTTTCGAGAATTAAATTATGATTTCACAGCGTTGCATCAGCATGTAACCGAATTAGTTCCGCGGTTGCTTCCAGAACAAAGTTACGTCTTTCATCAGGTATTAAGTCAAGTTGAGTCAGGGAAGGGTGCACTCTTCTTTCTCGACGCCCCTGGAGGAACCGGAAAAACGTTTTTACTGAACTTATTATTGACGTTCATAAGAGAAGACCAGAAAATAGCCGTTGCCGTAGCTTCCTCTGGTATAGCCGCTACTCTGCTCAACGGTGGCCGTACTGCACATTCCGTTCTAAAATTGCCGTTAAATCTTGCACAAGAAGAGTCACCTATCTGCAATTTCAACAAAAATAACTCTCGAGGTATGATGCTACGACAGTGTAAACTATTAGTGTGGGACGAAAGTACGATGTCTCACAAAAAGGCCATAGAGGCGTTAAACCGTACTCTTCAGGACCTGCGAGACAGTACAGATATTATTGGAGGAATGGCAGTTTTACTGGCTGGTGACAAACTCTACCGGTGATCCAAAAGGGCACACCTGCAGATGAAATCAAAGCCTGTCTCAAGTCATCAATCTTATGGGAAAAAGTGAAAAAATTTAGTCTAACAACTAATATGAGAGTACACCTTTATAATGACGTAGATTCGGGACTTTATGCAGAGACTCTATTGAAAATTGGTGATGGACGTTTGGAAACAGATGCTGAAGGTTGTGTTTTACTAACAAGGGAATTTTGTCATTTGGTGGAAAACGATTTGGAGCTCATGGCTAAAGTTTACCCGGACTTGCAAAATAATTTAAATTGTGATCAGTGGTTGTGTGCAAGAGCAATTCTTGCACCAAAAAATGAAATAGTCAACAAACTAAACACTGAAATTTTGAAAGAGGTGCTGGGAGAAACAAAACAGTATATTTCTATAGATACAATCATGGACACAGAACAGAGCACTTCATACCCCGCTGAATTTTTAAATTCTCTGGAGCTTTCCGGTGTACCCTCGCATAAACTCGAATTGAAATTAGGTGTACCGGTCATGCTGATGCGAAATATAGATGCACCCCGGTTATGTAATGGGACGAGGCTTTGTATCACACAATTAGGACAAAATATCATCGGAGCCACTATTTTAACAGGTGTAGGAAAAGGGAAAAGTGTGATGATACCTCGAATCCCAATAATCCCCACTAATTACCTACCATTCCAGTTGACCTACCATTCCAGTTTAAGAGGCTTCAATTTCCAGTCAAATTAAGCTTTGCTATCACTATAAATAAAGCGCAAGGGCAAACATTACAGGTAGCAGGGGTTCATCTGGAAAAGCCATGTTTTTCCCATGGTCAACTATATGTATCATGGTCGCGTGTGTCTACTGCCCAGAATTTGTATGTATTCGCGCCAAATGGAAAGACATACAATATAGTTTATAGCAGCGTCTTTAAATAGTGCTTTATTCTATGCCCATGATTGCAATGGCCCAGGAATTAATAAAAAATATCATCAATCCAGTGGAAAAATAATATTTTATCGTCATTGCAACCTACAACTTCGTAGTAGAAATTTAAAAAAATAAGCAAATATGTATTTTGTGACTTTCTGTTTTTTTCCCTTAAGGAGTAATGCTTCTTGAATGCCTCGATTACATACGCCAATTTAGCTTCCTAGCTAGGAACCAATTTCGGGTTGCCACCCGTACTTGACAATAAAATATTGTAGTATAAGTTCGATTTTAAAATCGAATCTAAACTATAACGGAAAAGTAAACATTGTTTAAGATTGGAGATGAGAATTGAAAATAAAAAATCATAAAAAATGTTGACCTTTCCGTCATTTGTGCAAATTCACTGTTAAAATTTAACTTATTTATACGAGTGGCAACTCTAAATTGGTTCCTTAAATCGGCGTATGTAATCGAGGCTTAAACAGGGTAAATAAACCTAAAAATCTTTATGGAAATCGTTATTGAAGTTTAATGGAATGTTGATTGCAAAAATTAAAAAGTTATTTAGTGAAGGTTTGGATGTTTAGAGATGTTATAACTCAATCGCAAAAATGACGGATTTAAAATGGCACACACAGATATTTTATAGCCTGGATTAAAACAGATACTTTTCTCAGTCAAAAGTCCCCTAAGGATTTTCCGAATGTTCACGCGGACGAAGTCGCGGGCGAAAGCTAGTAAACAGATAATTTCAAAAATAATCAAATTCTCTAAATTAAACCCATTTTATCAAATGATCAAAATAACTTAACAATCAAATTAACTAAATCAAAACCAATTAAAATCATTTCTTAAACATAACAAAATAATCAAATTTTCAAAACAAACATTTCTAATAATAAATGACTTTAGCATTCAATCTGTATTCATATTTCTTTCCATTCTAGATATCCCTATTCACTGATAGGTTTATTTGCATAACCTTGTATTTTCAGGAGAGAGAGCTTGATATCTTTATAAATACCATTAAATTAATACTTATGTCATCTTCGATGATGATGCCTTTTGTCTATTGGGTTATAGACAAAAATTAGATTATCTTACTTTGAATTTGACTACCAGTGAAATAATTGAACTGGTATAATATGTTTATAGATGAAGTTCAAAGCTATCACGGTTCTTTCGAATAGAACTTAGAATTTTATTGGTTTTAAATTGATAGCCTCAGACAATTAATTTCAAGCTCAGCTTAGATAAACCCTTGACTCAAATCACATTTGTTTACATAGCTGAAGTGCTAATGCATTCAATATGAATGATTTATGACGCTGTCATAAATCTTTGACTCTATAATTGAATTTAGCTAGAGGTAGTGATTGATTAAATAATAATTAAATTTTCCTTATATTGAACTCAAGTTGAAAACGCTGTCTGGATTCAAGTTGTACGGAGTGTGACTTTCACTGTGGTCAACGTAGAAATAGCATAGGAAAAAATTTAAAGAGCTCGCGCTAGTCTATTACCCTATAGGTGGCCACCTTAATAAAGGAGAAAGGACTAACTCCGCTACATTTAATAATAAAGAGTTAATAAAGACAGCGAACTATTGACATCCGTCTAACGAGATTGTCCAAAATCAGAGTAGGGCACGCTAGGACTGCACTTGAATAGATGCTCATATCAAGATTGAATCCAAACGCGTATTAAAATCATTGTTACCATTTATTAATCGAATAATTACTATCACACCTTAAGCTCATTAACTAAAAGGCACACAATATCGTAAGTCTCAGGCGAGTTTGTTAAAAGGTACATTTGTTTAAGCTGAGCTATATTTTGGGATAATATAATCATATAAAATCACTAGACGATCAAAACAGATACAATAAGTATCATAGGTAACTAGGTCATTCTCAGCCGACAAGGAGCTGAGCCCACGACGGGCCATCACAATATTACATTTAAAATCGAAACACCGAACTAAACGAATAACGCCAATCTAAAATACCTTGACTTTTAGCAACAACAAAGAATACAATAAAAGAAAAAAAAAGTGTTTGCTTCCATTAACACACACACTGCATCATAAAAACGATAAAGACTAAAATCCATTTTCGGTAGAAGCCAACTTTAACCCTTGTCAAGACTTTGCTTTGCAAAAACATAATATACTTGAGCTTATCCTAAATAGAAACGAGCGAATTTGAACCGTATTAACATAGTCGTAAGAGTAGTTATAGGCATGCTAAGACAAGTAGAACGAAAATCCTAAATGCTAGCATACTTATACGAGGGCAGGTATTAAAAGTTCTGACAAATCCTATCCGCTAAATTGATTAGAGAAAATTCTGAAATTTTTTTTACATTTCGCAGAAATTCTCTCAGAAAATGTCTAGAATAGAAACTTGCTTTTCTACCAAAGTAATCTATGTAATTTATTCATTCAGCTTTTAGTCTTTCGTGTTGGTAAACAGGTTTCTTTGTATATTTTGACATGTCTTAAAATAATAACATATAGGTCAGAACTTAGAAGCCTTAACAAAATTACATGTGTTTTCACTTGCTATTTCATGTTGTCAGTGATCATATTTCGCTGTATTATTCACATAGTCAGTAAGGCCACGTACGTACGCACCGACTAGTGGCTTGCTTAGCGCTTAGCACCTAGATAGTCACCTAGGGTGTAGCGAAGTAAAAGAAACCTTCACGGATGTTCGGAACAGCTAGGCGACAACCGAAGGCCGGCCGCTCTGCGTATTTATTCTTATGCTGCGCGCTTGGCGCTTTCACTAGTCGCTAGTGTCGCTACAAGCTAAATGACTATCTAAGCGCTAATCAAGCCACCCTGTTGGTGTGTATGTGGTCTAATAACCCAGCGATATTTAAAGTCCGAGTGAATAGGCTTCTTCTGGGTAAGCTCGCTTCATCTTCGGCCTCTTCTTAGCCTTATGGTTCTCGAATGTTGCCAAGAGTAAGCCCAATGTAAAAAAAAACTAAACAGGAAACGAATCTTTTCACTTGCACTTTTACTTGTATTGATAAACTCACAAAGATTGTCCTGTCCACGCTATACTACGCTAAACAGTTATGTTCTAAATTTAAAAAAAAAAAAAAAAAACAAATTAAATGTCAAAGAATTGTCAAAGACCTTACTACCTTTGATCAACGACAATATTATATTTTGTTGTATTTATAAGAAGGATCTTGTTTTACATACAAATTTTAATTTTAATCTCACAGCAAATATTTTTCAGTGATTATGAAGCATAATAATCATAATATTAACTTATTACTTTGTTTCGGGTACCTACTTAATAATAATTTTAAATAAAATATTAACATTGATTGTTTACGGGAATTCATATTCTGGGTTTTAACGTACCTAATTACTTAGACAATGTCTGCCCTTTAATATTAATTACTTTCATAGAGGTATTATAATGAGATGAGACTGATGTTCACAGACAATATTAATTGATTAAGCTTCACCTATTCTATAAATAGGATATCATCGATAATATTATACTAAAGAAAGTATTGGCATGTCATAGTCACTTTCAATTAGAATCCGATGAAAAGAGAATAGGCAAAAATAAATTTTGTTATTGGCTGTAACTCAAGAATATTAATCACGTCCAGATCACAGCAACATGTGAATAAAAGTGTAAAGTAAAAAAACACTTCATCTTCCGCTATAAAATTAATCTAATTTACTTTTAGTTTTCTCTAGCATTGACACGGTATTTTGAGTCTGAGTGAACAAGTATTATGTCACTTTTATTTTTAAAACTGCAAGTACAAATTCAATGACAAGTTTCAATGACAAATTGCTTACTGAATGAAGATCACTTTTTGCAAGTGTAATTTCAACTGTCTGGCATTATTAATCAGCATTTTCATCGGTATTCTTTAATTTCCTGGGCTGAGATCACAGACCATTTACCAAATACTACTGTGATACTGGCATGGATTTAGCACTTTCCTTTTTGGATTTTTTTTTAATGCACAACGGGATAGTGAAGGCCGAAGGTGCAAGCGCACTACACCCGGAATCTTCATCACTTAGGAACTGGCTATCTCACTTCTAACTGCCGGAACACAACAATTTTTAAATTGTTGTTATGTCGTCAGACTTAGGTAAGATGTTGGTAGCTAGTCAGGCGGACTTGAAGTAAGCCCTACCACCAACCAAACTGACGAGTACAAATGTACCTACCCCCCTCCTGGGAATCGAACCCGGGACCCCTGCGTCTTACACGGGTGGGCGAACCACTAAACCACAGAGGCGGTTAACAGGTCAAACAGGCTTTCCTAGTCTAATGGATAAAGGAGGATACGCCATGGCTCATCGCGCGGATGCAGTGCGGATTGGTGGGCATAAATGACTAGCTATAGGTACTCCAGGCTCCAGCCAACTTTAAAAAGAATATTTACAAACAAACATCCCATACTTAATCTCAAAAGACTTTTTATTGCATGTTTAATAAATAATAAATATCATAGATAGCTTACCTTTGTTATCTAAGTTGTAATATGGTGTTAATTGACTGAAACTTAACGTATTTGTGGAATAATTACGAAAAATGCGCAAAGTTTCGCACCGATCCACAATGCAGAGGGCCTAGCGAGTTGATGTTTTCACATTTCACTATCGAAAACTATCGGATATGCTGCTCATAGTCAATGCGAGTGAAAGAGAGAAAACTATAGTTTTCGATAGCGAAAAGTGAAAACATCAACTTGCACTAGGGAGCCTGATCAATTTTTTTTTTGGAGAACGGCTTACCTTCGCCATAATTATTGTACCCCAGGGGGGTGATTTTGTAATTTTGTTGCAATCAACTCTGACAGAAATCGCAGTTACATTGCTGCTTTAGTTAGAACCAATGTGACAACTATCTTAACTAAAGCAGCAATACAACTGCTCTTTCAATCGATTTCAATCGAGAATTGTTAGCAACAGCTTTACGTAATCAAGGTACTGGTATACATATGCAGCCAAGAAACGGGCGTAGCGTGCCTTCCGAACCATTATCCTTTTTTGTAACTCAATATAACATCCTACTATGCTTTTAGTCACGCGGTACTAATCTCTAATCACGTGTAGGATAGGACTGAATCATAGGATGATTGTATGTATATGACTTATCTAAACAAAACACTGAGTTAATATAATGAGAAGCAATGTTGCACTTGAAATGCAAAAGTGTCACGTTTAGATACGAAAACAAAGGTCTGAAGTTAAACAAAAGCTTTCGAGAGTGCTTTTTAATAAAAACATTAAACAATGAAATCTATTGACATTGTTTTAACTTAGTTTCAAAGGCTTTTGAAGTCGTTGAAATGATATCAAAAAAATGTTCGGAGAGTTTTGGCATTGAAATGTTTTGAAACGAAATGTGGCATGGAATAGTAAACTAATATTTTGTTGTTTTAATTAGGTGTATTATACAAATAAATCCCTCCGTCCACTAGGATCCCCTGCTAGACTCCCCTGGGATTCATGTGGATATTTTGTCCACTTGGCTCCACCAAAAATTATTATGTAAATTGGATCCCCTGGGGGATCCAGTAGGACTGTAAGCCAAATAGATGGACATTTTTATTCCAAGTACCTAGTTACATTATTTAGAAATATTAATTATTTAACATAAAGTTTATGTATAAGTTTATTAATAAGTTGTAATGGGAAAAATTTTACCCCGGGGTATAGATGGAAATTACCCCACTGAAAATGTTAGTCGGTAGAGCAAAGGGGTTTTGTGGATTCGCGTGGCTCAGTCATCCATGGAACAATTATGATTTTGGGCGCCGTTAATATCAATGAAAGTTAAAAATTAAAAGATAAATTGTCCACAGATCGAAACAAAGTGAGTTTAATAAATCAAACCAATATTTACGTTGATATAAACATTTATTTAACACGTTGTATGATTAATACCAAGTTAACAACGATTCGCAGAAAATAAGTTATAAAAATATTTAAAACCACATGGGGTATAAATGGTTTAACGAAGAATCCAAAGGGTTAAAATGAAGTCACACATTTTATATTAATACATAATACCTTGAGAACCCATTATAATGTTAAAACCGCACGAAGGGCAAATGGTTTAACAGGGACCCTTAACAGGTTAAAGTGAGACCATACATTTATTACAAAAACAATACCCTTGGGTTCATTATAAGATTAAAACCATATAAAGAAGTAGGGATTTAAACTATAAACCCTTAAAAGTAAAGGTGAGGGCATATCCATTCGTTTCCCGTTAGTCAGACAGATTAAGAGGCCGGTTCCGCATTTGAAATAAGTTTTCAAACGTCACCATATCTCTCAAGTCGGCGGACCGTTAAGAACTGAACACATATGTACTCAAAAAACTTATGCTAAGATACCTATTACTTATCATCTTAACACAAGACATTCATAGTAAAATAGAATTATTTATACTTTTTGGCTCATGGACCAGAGTTACGCTGAATCTAAATAAATTTGAAACATGACTATAGGTACATTTATTGGCTGTAGACCTGCTCCGGGTTGAGTCTGAACATGTCATCAAAACACTATTTTGTACTGGATATGAACGTTAATTACTTCACCGGGTACATACTACAGAAACACTGCCGCGATGATAATAAAAGAAAGCTGCGGAATACCTTGGTTAGTTTTATAAATCCATGGTAATGGTACGGTTTAACACGTGTGCTCGTCACGCCGATATTAATGAGACATCATAGCATGGAATTCTCGCTAGGCCGCTGCACAGACGACGTTAGATCGAAATGAGCTTAAACCATAACCTTGAAAGATTTCCTGGACCAAACTGGGAACCACTTATATCTTGAAATTTTGAGGTAAACCTGGCAGTACTTATATCTTGAAATTTTGAGGTAAAACTGTGGAGCAACCTGGGAGCCCTGTAATAAAAAATCAAAGTCACCAAATTGTTCTACATACATATGAGGTTTTCCTTACAACTAACATTATAACAAGGTTGAGAAACTTACCAATTTTGGGCTTTAATTATCACAGGTTTTTATCTCATGAAAGACATGATGAAATATAAATTGATGAGCTGGAGCCCACTTAAAGGGATGCTCAACGCATCATTAAATTAATAGAAACCCATCAAAAAAAAATAGATTGGGTTTCACTTCACATGACGAAAATTTCCTGCATCTACACGACACAGGCGAAATACCACGAATGAGACAAAGACTTCCGTCTGTCGAACTACGTCGGTCATTGTTGAAACGACTCGAAAAATCTAGAATGCCATAGACAACAACCTACCCCCCAGACAAAATACATTCTATGAACATACTTACCTTTTGTCTGAATATTAATATTAAAACGTTTAACTAGCATGCGAGACATTGGCATTTACTTTATTTAATTAAAATAACAAATAGGTGATATTTATTTATTTGATTTTATCAACAAAGTGTAAATTAATTGGTCCGAAACGTTCAGTTAGCTGGAATCGGAACGCTAAACGTCACATCTGACAGTTGTCACTTGTCAATTGAAAAGACAGCTGTGAGATATGTAAACAAGAAAGTTTAGCTTTAATTATTGAAAAGTGCTAAAATTCTTTATGAATGAGGTTTTAAAGTGAATTCAAGTGAATGCCCGAATGCCGAAGTGTGTGGTACAATCACCGACATTCGTTAAACTACTGGAAATTGACGCATACAAAGGTAGAAAGATTCATGCATTTCTCCTACACAAATTGTATCAAAACAACACACTACTTATTTAACAAACCTACTTAAGCTTAATACCTAATGTTCCTTGTCCAACCTAGAAGACTATAGCGAGAATTTCGCTATAAAAAGTACTTTAAACACAAATGTTGGTTACCCCATAGGTATATAAAAAAAAAGGTGTTACAGTACCGTCTTAGTTGGGAAAGAAAAATTTTATTCAAAATGAATATTTTGAATAAAATTTTTCGTCAGGAGGAACGACGAAATCTAAAACTACAACCTAAACTAAACAAAGCAGACCTTAATCCTACTTTACTTAAAGATAAACCACCTCAAGACTCAAAACTTAGACAAAGAAAGCTTGAGTCATATCAAGGGAAACCTAATAAATAACTCAAAAGAGTGAATATGGAAAAAGGTAGAACCATTTCATAGACCCAATAACACAAAAAGAGAGCTAATCCAGGTTCTAGCCATAACCAGTGTTAAACCATAACAGGTTGGTTAAACAAAGCCACAACGTAATTTACCAAACTGCAAACATGGGTAAATTACATGAAAAGTTGAAGTATGCAAAACAGTGACTTCTAAAAGTAAAGTGCGAGGAGTGGAAATCCAACATCCCTTAAAACACACAACAACTGCTAAAGCAAATCATCACACAGGACGACACGCCATCATAACAAAGAAAACAGAAATGTTACCATCCTTGGTATCATTTGTGGTTTACACAAATGCGACAAGACCTACGGATGTAACACGGATAAAATATACCCTAAAAACTAACAAAGTTATAACTTACTGAACTAACAATGATAGAACAACATCGTGCACAAGGTAACACAAGGGCAGGCTTGAAACTAAAGCCATATAAAGGGGTTTCAAGCGCCACTACTGTGACCCCGCACAAAAAATGAACCACCGACAGGAACGCCATATGCCGAAACGGACTAATATGAACTAGTGTCCCTCGAATTGAGTTAAAAATTTTGAACGCAGTATACATATGCACCAAAAACCAACAAAAACATAACCCACCCAACTAACAACGACGAAACAGCATCATGCTAAAGGTAACACAAGGGCAGGCTTGAAACTAAAGCCATATAAAGGGGTTTCAAGCGCCACTACTGTGCCCCCGCACAACAAATGAACCACTGACAGGGACGCCATATGCCAAAATGGACAAATATGACCTAGTGTCCCCCAAATTGGGTTAAAAATTTTGAACACAAATATATAAAACACAAAATTGGGTGAGATGCATTGCAACGAGACGTAAGGTGCTCATTATCTGGCATATGAAATAATATATATACAGAACCCGTCTTATAATTGGAATTCTAAACTAAACAGACGCGAGCGAAAACTTTTTAATAAAAGGTTAACAGTAATTTTAAATTTGAAACTACTAAAAACAGCCGCAGAAGGAATTTCTAAGCTACCCCTACGAGCTAATATCAAGGTATTCATTAAAAAGTGCGGTAATTGGTCAGCACTACTATGCTCATCAAAAGAGACTTTAAGAGCGGATAATTCATGTTCAAGTTCTTCCCCGAGCAAGAAATCAACGTTACAATTAAGTTCAGCCATATTGGAAAAAAAAAATTAAATTCACGTTAAATACAGCACTAAAATATTGAATCATTAATCTCACTTTTCTGGGCCACACGTTGGGTACGCCACTGTAATGGGAAAAATTTTACCCCGGGGTATAGATGGAAATTACCCCACTGAAAATGTTAGTCGGTAGAGCAAAGGGGTTTTGTGGATTCGCGTGGCTCAGTCATCCATGGAACAATTATGATTTTGGGCGCCGTTAATATCAATGAAAGTTAAAAATTAAAAGATAAATTGTCCACAGATCGAATCAAAGTGAGTTTAATAAATCAAACCAATATTTACGTTGATATAAACATTTATTTAACACGTTGTATGATTAATACCAAGTTAACAACGATTCGCAGAAAATAAGTTATAAAAATATTTAAAACCACATGGGGTATAAATGGTTTAACGAAGAATCCAAAGGGTTAAAATGAAGTCACACATTTTATATTAATACATAATACCTTGAGAACCCATTATAATGTTAAAACCGCACGAAGGGCAAATGGTTTAACAGGGACCCTTAACAGGTTAAAGTGAGACCATACATTTATTACAAAAACAATACCCTTGGGTTCATTATAAGATTAAAACCATATAAAGAAGTAGGGATTTAAACTATAAACCCTTAAAAGTAAAGGTGAGGGCATATCCATTCGTTTCCCGTTAGTCAGACAGATTAAGAGGCCGGTTCCGCATTTGAAATAAGTTTTCAAACGTCACCATATCTCTCAAGTCGGCGGACCGTTAAGAACTGAACACATATGTACTCAAAAAACTTATGCTAAGATACCTATTACTTATCATCTTAACACAAGACATTCATAGTAAAATAGAATTATTTATACTTTTTGGCTCATGGACCAGAGTTACGCTGAATCTAAATAAATTTGAAACATGACTATAGGTACATTTATTGGCTGTAGACCTGCTCCGGGTTGAGTCTGAACATGTCATCAAAACACTATTTTGTACTGGATATGAACGTTAATTACTTCACCGGGTACATACTACAGAAACACTGCCGCGATGATAATAAAAGAAAGCTGCGGAATACCTTGGTTAGTTTTATAAATCCATGGTAATGGTACGGTTTAACACGTGTGCTCGTCACGCCGATATTAATGAGACATCATAGCATGGAATTCTCGCTAGGCCGCTGCACAGACGACGTTAGATCGAAATGAGCTTAAACCATAACCTTGAAAGATTTCCTGGACCAAACTGGGAACCACTTATATCTTGAAATTTTGAGGTAAACCTGGCAGTACTTATATCTTGAAATTTTGAGGTAAAACTGTGGAGCAACCTGGGAGCCCTGTAATAAAAAATCAAAGTCACCAAATTGTTCTACATACATATGAGGTTTTCCTTACAACTAACATTATAACAAGGTTGAGAAACTTACCAATTTTGGGCTTTAATTATCACAGGTTTTTATCTCATGAAAGACATGATGAAATATAAATTGATGAGCTGGAGCCCACTTAAAGGGATGCTCAACGCATCATTAAATTAATAGAAACCCACCAAAAAAAATAGATTGGGTTTCACTTCACATGACGAAAATTTCCTGCATCTACACGACACAGGCGAAATACCACGAATGAGACAAAGACTTCCGTCTGTCGAACTACGTCGGTCATTGTTGAAACGACTCGAAAAATCTAGAATGCCATAGACAACAACCTACCCCCCAGACAAAATACATTCTATGAACATACTTACCTTTTGTCTGAATATTAATATTAAAACGTTTAACTAGCATGCGAGACATTGGCATTTACTTTATTTAATTAAAATAACAAATAGGTGATATTTATTTATTTGATTTTATCAACAAAGTGTAAATTAATTGGTCCGAAACGTTCAGTTAGCTGGAATCGGAACGCTAAACGTCACATCTGACAGTTGTCACTTGTCAATTGAAAAGACAGCTGTGAGATATGTAAACAAGAAAGTTTATTTGCTTTAATTATTGAAAAGTGCTAAAATTCTTTATGAATGAGGTTTTAAAGTGAATTCAAGTGAATGCCCGAATGCCGAAGTGTGTGGTACAATCACCGACATTCGTTAAACTACTGGAAATTGACGCATACAAAGGTAGAAAGATTCATGCATTTCTCCTACACAAATTGTATCAAAACAACACACTACTTATTTAACAAACCTACTTAAGCTTAATACCTAATGTTCCTTGTCCAACCTAGAAGACTATAGCGAGAATTTCGCTATAAAAAGTACTTTAAACACAAATGTTGGTTACCCCATAGGTATATAAAAAAAAGGTGTTACAAAGTATATGTTTTTAGTATATGTCGGAGAGAGATGTTGAAAATCGACATCTACGCGTCACCGTTGTACCGGCGCGGCGGGAACATTCAATAGGGAATATGCATCAATTTTTTTTTTAATCTTAATCAAAAGTATAATGCGTGAGAAAATTAACTGTAATATTAAAACTTTTCTCTTGCGTTTTGTTCTCGTGATATAGTTACTTGAAGTTAACGCGCAGCTTATGTATTCTGTGGCGCAGCAGCACCCGCCGAAAACGCTCCATACAAAACGGTGACGTCACACATCACGTTTCAGGTGTGTTTCGGCGCGTTTAATATGGAGTTAGCCAATAATCTTCAATTATCTCCCTAAATTTTGCGTTTAAGTACATACGTGTCATACAAAATATTGTTTCTTATTCGATATTCTATCTGACTGTAAAGTGCATTATATCCGAAAATGAAAAAAAAAATTTGTTATTTTTCCCTGATTTCATCGTGTGATAAAACTAAAATAATACATTTTTTTTATTTTTTTTCCTGTTCCATCATGTTTTTATACGTGTCCGCAGCGATCAAGCTCAAATTCATCAAAATCGGTGACTTATGCATATTCCCTATTGTTTACTTTACAACATAGTTGCTTTGATGTATTAAGAGAAGTACCTATAACATTCTAGCAAATCACATTGTGATTGTATTAAGTTCTTTAATGGTTTTATTTTGATTGTAACCCGAGACTTTTAATTAGACATTAGAAGTACCGAATGTTCTAGTAAAATGCATTAAATTTGATACTTTTGTTTGTATTAAGACTCTTAATAGTTTTATTTTGATTGTAATATGATATTTGTAATTAGCCATTATGGATAATTCTAGTCTTCTTAGAAACGCAAGCGAGGGATGTTAACTCGTTTGGACAAGGCCTTGATTCCGGGTATATAAAGGGACGCAGCACAGCGTCAATACAGATCAGTACCTCTACCATGAGTTTCTTTTTACGTTTACTGTACAGTAAACGTAAAACAATTTGTATGAGAATCTGTACAGCGCCTCTATTGGACAGTAGCGGAACTAAAATCCGTACCATGAGTTGAAGGCTAAAATTTACTTTACCACATTAGTTTCAGTTTACGTAGAGAGTGTAGTTAACGTAGCATTTTGCATACAAATCGGTACCATGAGACACTAATTTGACAGATGTCACAGACCACAGTAAATTACTGTAACTAATGTGGTTACTTCTCTCACTGAATTTTTTATAGTGAGAAGTTTATTTACGTTTCTATAAAATGACTGCTCGACAATATTTCGCTTGGAGGATGTTTGCCGAAGCCAAAGCGGCTTATAAAAATTGTTTCTATACTAAGAGAACATGATGCGGCTATGCGAAACAAGTATATTGTCGTGAACAAAAGTGAAAAAAAATGCAAAAACACTATATAGGTTATCGAAAGAAGCCTTCTCTTACCTCTGTTATATTCGCAGAGAAAATAGCGATTTACAATCATATCAAGGGGTATCCTTGGAAACAAAAGTAAGTAGGTAGGGTTATATTAAGGTAAATGGGTTTTTGAGAAACCTACTCAAGCCAAGATCATGATCTACATTTTCAGGTTTTATGTGCTTTACTTTGCGTTACTATTATAGTATTTATAGGTATAATAATACATATAGGCAGCACAAACAAACCAACAAAACAGCGGTGACGTTCTGTCCATCAATAAAGTTTAACGGCCAAATTTAGAATTACGTGTTTTCTTGCAATATGCAACAGAAAAATAACCTTTTTAATTTTGGCGTATTGCATTCATCTTCGAGTATCACAGACCAAATAAACTAAAACACTTGTCAATGATCTATATCACAGAGTAGATACCACACCACAGACTACATCCCTAACTACACTGAAGTTAGCTTTTACTGTAATCAGTGTGGTTTTCACGTGACATTAAACGTAAAACGTAAGTGAAACCCATGGTACCGATTTAACGTTTACTATTGTGGAAACGGATTTTACGTAACGACATTATTTACGTCAGCCAATTTTACCGTACTAACTCATGGTAGAGGTACAGTACAGTTCAATTCATGATTGAGATTAGACTGCCAAGGTTGGAATAAGTGTTCCAAGGACTTGTCGGTTTCTGAAGAGGCCATTGATAAGTCATTATTGTACATTCGAGAATAAAATTGTAATTCATCTTCAAGAGTTGTTTATTACTTGCTGCCTGAGGACCCACCATGGAAGACCTTGATAACCGCCCACGTAATGTTGACCCCGCTCTCCATCATGAGGCGACATATAGTTTATGTCATACTTAATATATACTTAACATATACTAAAAACATATACTTATTTTAATGTAACTAGTGGGCTTGTAATAAAAAAGGAAGGTTTACTATTATGGCAGATAACTAAGATTGGCAATGGCAATGCGATTGGTCAGACAAAACATCTGGCCCTGTGATTGCCACGTAAAAGAAACTGCCTACTGGCAAAAAATCATGTTGATTTTTTGTCTTACTTATTAGTCATTTTACCAAACAAATTTCATCCAAATCCGTCCAACGGATCCGTCTAACGAACGGATTTGGATGAAATTTGTTTGGTAGATAAATTAGGACCTGGATTAACATATTGCTTTTTATCCTGGTCAAATGTTCCAAGTATTTGATTGAATCAGGCGTCACTTGGCGGAAGTCCCAAACCATTTTGAAAAAAGAAATATATGTAGCTTACTTCCGCAAACAATATATGCAAGAATGCATTCGGTGTTGGTTTACGCACGATCTAACTCCTGAGGATGCCCCGGGTTGGGGCGAAACACGTGTAGAGTAGCCTAATTGGTGAAGGTGCAAGGTGTGTTGCTGTCTTGCTAAATGCAGGTATTGTGCACTGATATTTTGTGGTGTGCATGTGCATATTATTGCGGGCGGGCGGGCGGTGCATCATGCATTTATTGTTTGCGGAAGTAAGCTACATATATTTCTTTTTTCAAAATGTTCCAAGGTCCAAGTAGACAAAGAGGTGGGTGGGCGCTAGTTAGCAATATTTCTGAAACATGCAGGTTATCATATTTTTTTAATTAGCGCAGTTTATTAATTTTAAATGTTTAAATACCTTATGCTTATAACAATTTATAAAACAGTCAAATTAGCAGTTACTTACATTTTATTTTAACTCAATTGCATAAATTTTGACTAATCGTAAGCTCATAAATACTAAAATGTCGTACCTTGGTCTGGCGACTCAGATCTTTATTTCTATTAAAAACATAAAATAAATAAATTACATAGTCATTAATTTCTATTGTGTTGGACAAAGACGTATTTGAAATAACCGCAAATACTTACCTGATGGAAATACGGCCAGACAGAAAACGGAGACAAGTAGAAAATTCATTTTGGAGCTTGGCCAATACCACTTTGCTGTTGTAAATGTTGTGTTAAATATAATGGTACTCATTAGAACCCCCGTTTAAGACTTTATATTAATTAATCATTTGAACCTTAAAATGCATCTGCATTTTGTAACTATTAATCATGCACGTCATTTATTATCACGAATGCGTATAGGTCCATGGAATTGTTAAATAACTATAGCGGTCACCGGCGACATCGTATATCGCGTTGCGTTGATATAATCTAAAAAAATTGACAAAAGACAGTGACCTGTTGCAGCTTCACTCGAGAATGTATGGCAAAAAGGAAATTTTACAGATTAGAATACGTCATTTTGTACTGCAAGCGCTCTGAAGTTAGTCACTTCAGTTGTATATTGTTAAAAAAATAAATAAATTAAAAAAATATTAAAAACACGACTGCCCTGCCAAAACGAACTAAAAAGTTAAACAACAAGTGTCATTGCAGTCGGGGGACCTTATCATGGAACAATTTTTGATCAAAGAGGTCCCCCGACTGCAATGACACTTGTTGTTTAACTTTTTAGTTCGTTTTGGCAGGGCAGTCGTGTTTTTAATATTTTTTTAATTTATTTATTTTTATTTCACACATTTTAGTGACATATTATATAGTTTTGGAATGTGCTCATCAAGGCCTTTCATTTGATGCCCATATTGTAATAATAGAAGAAAAAAAAATTTTTTTCACATTTGAAAATGGCGTCGTACAGTCGCCATATTGATTTTTTCTAAAAAAAATATAGCCAGTGTCACTCGGGATGTTGTAAGGATTCTAACAATACCCCATTTATCCAAATCAGTTCATGCATTTAGAAGTTATGGTGGAATAAAGAAACTCACATACTCACAAACATACATGAACCCTGAACACATAACACTCTTTTTGCTTTGGGCAGTCGTGTAATTAATCGCATGGTACCTCTCTATCTCTCGGGAACAGTACTTTTTCGGAATGAAAGGTACCCTATGTCTTTTTTTGCACCCCTGACAACGTGTACCATGGGCAACAGCGTCGCTTAACCACTCCTAATGTTAAAATCGCTTGCACGCCGCGCCGTCACAACGTAATTTAGTTCGTGCGGGGGCGATACGGTCGCACACAAATTTTGTTGCTAACTGGTTAAGCGACGCTGTTGCCCATAGTACCTATGCAAAATTTCATGATGATGGGTCGCCAAACTTAGATTTAATTTTTTCAGTAGTAGGTAAGTATAAAATGTACGTAGGTTCCAAAATAAAAACATTTAAATATCACATAATATGGTCGAGAGTCTATAGAATTATCCAAAAACATATTATAAGCATGATATTTTTCGATAAAAAATATCACAGTGATAGGTCTAATTTTAGGCAAAATATGTTGCATATTTACCGAGTTGAATTATATTTAACATTTATTTATTCTAGTTTACATTACAAAGCGACTACATTAGCAATTTTATTTTAAAATGGGTACATTTTAAGAATTTGAATTGTTTCGCATTTTGAAGTGTTTTTTTAATTTTTTTAATTTTGTATTATTGTTGAGCGGTTTATGTGTCCCTTACTTACGCAAGCTTTTATTTATATTTTTATGCTTGTTATTTCGCTAGCTGTATGCGCCCTCTTGGCGTAACAAACAAATAAACAACCAAACTTATTTTAGGATTAATAAGGCTTAAATAAATAAATAAATCACAAAAGTGCTTAAAAACAAAACTTTTGAGCGTGCCATGACATAGTCATAATGGTTTTGATATCAATATCATCAATAATAATAAAATTATAGATTTTTTTATTATTTGATTTATAGTGATTTTGGCTGTTCTTTGTGTTATTTTGTTTTTTGCTGGTTCTAAACGAAACAATAACTGAATTAAATAAAAAATTGTTAGGTACCTACTAGAAAAAATAAATCTTAACCACTCACGCCCACTCGAAATTGTGTTGCAGCCCTTTTTTGTTATTCACAACCGTTATTTTCATCAAAAAGTGAAGTCAAATGAAAATAGATCTAGTTATTCTTAACTTGCGTAAGCTTTAAAGCCCTTGTTATGCAGCCGATAAGATCTTGGATTGTAAGTAAGTTTGCTTGGCGATCTTGTTATTACAATGCCAACCTCTTTACATACAATCAAAGATTTTGTAATAATGCTAAGCTCTTATAAATATTTCGTTTAAATTATCGTGTTTCACAGGTTCGGGTTAAGTTCCGATTAACTTACTTATATTTAATTTCGGTATAATTCGGTTTTGTATTTTTTGTATTTAAACTGTGATATAAGCACTTTAGGGGTCGACAACAACCCAAAAATCTAAGCTTAATCTTAGAGAAGTTTAGACTGCCAAATATTCATTCTATTAACAGAAATAAAACTGAGAACTAAGTGACGTAATGCTGAACTATATTTCTGAATCTACTTTGATAAATGCGTATCGAATTTAGAAAAGAAATACTATTTTTGTTACTGTCAAATGCAAATAGTGTATCAAGAACGGGTGGGAAGCACCATTTTGTGTGTGGTATAAAAATTTTAAGGTTTAAGTATTAAAAACCTTCCAAGTCTAGGTCTCGAGGAGTTCTACTGATTACCTACTTATACATTTCACTTTCAAATGTCCCATTATGGCCTCAGCTAGAACCTAAAACAATACCTAGAAATTAAATCGCTTAAACCTATAAAAAACAGGCAATGATTTAACGAATTCTCTTTTAAAACAAGACCGCTGGAGTCTCAAAATTCGCATACATTCTTTAAGGTGCTAGTTCTTTGGCTTATATTTATTAATGAATAAGAACTTGTTTCGGAACCGGGTTAGTGTGTTGTTTGCCGACATCTTTGAACTGTGCAGGAAGATCAGAAAGGAAGTTTTAAGTGTCTTTTTTTCAGTTAACATTGTTGGGATATTGTCGAAATCATAATTGTTAATTGTTACCTATCTATACTATCTACAGCCCTCGCAGACTACAGATTTTGACAGTTGATAGGGCCAACTTCCTTTTCCGCCAATTCCTAATTCACCAATTCCTGATTTGCCAGTTCCTTATTCGGTAATAGGGAATATGCATAAGTCACCGATTTTCCTAAAATTGAGCTTGATCGCTGCGGACACTTGTAAAAACATGATGGAACAGAAAGAAAAATAAAAAAAAAATATTATTTTCGTTTTATCACACGATGAAATCAGGGAAAATAACGATTCTTTTTTTTTCGTTTTCGGATATAATGCAGTTTACAGTCAGATAGAATATCGAAAAAGAAATAATATTTTGTATGACACATATCTACTTAAACGCAAAATTTAGGGAGATAATTGAAGATTATTGGCTAACTCCATATTAAACGCGCCCGAAACACACCGAAACGTGATGTGTGACGTCACCGTTTTGTATAGAGCGTTTTCGGCGTGCTAACTTCAAGTAACTATATTACGAGAAAAAAACGCAAGAGACAAGTTTCAATATTACAGTTGATTTTCTCACGCATTATACTATTGATTTTGATAAAAAAAAAATTTGATGCATATTCCTTATTCCTGCCCCCATAATAACTCTTTTATTTTGCATAGTAACAAATATGACGTCCATTTGCACGACAATACAAATGAAGAAATATCTCCAAATATTTTGTCTTGAACATTGCAGTCACTGACCATTTTCTGAGTTTAAAAAATTTAAGGACCCCTGTCAAGTGTTATTTTAGGAAAAAAAAATCAAGCCTTTATTAGATTAAATTAAATAAATTACTTTTATTGCTAATTTCATTACGGAAAGGGTTAACTGTGGACCCCTGACACAGAACCCCTCGTGGACCCTACTTTAAGAAACCCGAGTCCAGAACCACAAAATAAGATTTCTGAGTGTTAAGAACATACAAACCTTATATTTGTTCCCAAGCAACCGTCGCATACACAACCAGTGTCAATGAAATGTGTGAAATTATTCCCACGTCGTATTTTTGAGTCTTTCTTAAACATCGTGTGTGAATAAAATGAATGAAGCAAAACTAAATGAACATTGAACTGTCTACTTTATATTCTCTTGGGATAAAGAAACGATAAGTACAAGAATAGTATTGTAGAGGAATTTTTATTTCGGTATACTTATGTGTATTTCCATTTTCTTATTAGCAATATGCGATTTTATTAGAAGAGCGCGATAATTTTGCCGACCAAATATTTTTCTTCGTTTTTACTAGCAAGTAGACTTTTCTTTGTTTCAAATACCGAAATTAAAAGCAGAAATAAATAGTTACAGTCACCATTTGGATAGTATATAGTTATAAGTAGAGACCGGATTATATGCAAATTTGCATATTTAACCCCTTTTCAGTGGAAGTTGCATATTTTGGCAAAAAATTTGGAAATCATGCATATTTACGCTCGATCTCGTTCATAGTTCAAATGTCTTACGTCCAAACAATGGCACTCAAATCAAAATTTTGCCCAGTGACCTCAGTACATGCCTCAGTGGACGTACAATGGTCCTTTCCGCTTACAAAAATATATTAAGCGATCATAGACACAATTTGACTTCGGAAGTTATGCTTAGTCCTAATCATTTTAAAGGTAAATTTCAATGTCAAATAAATTTTGTAATTGATATTTTCGCAAATACGATTGTTATCGTTGAGTAATAATACCTTTTAAGAATAAAATACAATAAAAAACGTCTTTTTATTATTTCATGTTGCATATTCTGGCACTTTTTATGGGTTTTCGTGCATATTTTAGCTATTTTTCTTGCATATTTTCATACATATTTTGGGCTTTTTATGTTGCATATAATCCGGTCTCTAGTTATAAGATTTTTTGTTACTGCATAATTTGTCTTGTACTATTCCCGGCATATCGATTGCCGGTTAATATTATCTTGTTAATAAGTGGAAATAATATAAATAGAATCAATTTCCTTCATATATTAAACACCCACTGCTCTCTTGTTTTTATTAAAAGGCTGGCAACCCTCCAAATGAGTGAGGGTCTCAAATATTGAATGGGTATTATTTATGTAATGATGCGGTCATTGCACAACACATAAATATAAAGAAGCTGTAATTATTGGTCTCATACAAGTATTATTAAACAAAGGGGGCATTGAACTACAACATTTATTTTATAATCTAAAAAAAAACTTTAATTTAAATTGCTTGAATATTTTATCAAAATAAATGCTGGTCTATTCTATAAGCTGCATTTTATGGAGCCTAATTGTTTTAAAAAATCTACCATTTCGATATTGTAAGACACTTGGGTCTTTCAGTACCAAAATTGTCAGCCATCAAGATGATACGGGGTAATGAAAAATATAACAAACTCACTGCACACACAAACACACATACTACGAATCGATAGATTTAATAACTACAAATGCAACAGCATCATTACAGTAAAACGTTAAAATTCGTTACTGTCGTCAACTAAGTAATTCTAACACAAATCTGCTAAGCATTTCCGAAAATCCTGTCGCCACACAAAAGCGAAATCAGATCTAAGGTGGGAAATTCGATTACATTCCGTCAGAAAGTTGTAAGAATATTTGCAGTTTTATTATAGAATTTTCAGCGATACAACTGGGTCAAGCGTTCCGCGAGTATCCGAGGAAATCTCCACTGTGGGTGTCAACATTAGCACCCGACCTTATACGAAAATAACTTTCACGCGAAAGTGTATCTTGTGTATACCACTCAACGATGATAATTCCTAGAATTTCCACCGATAAGTTTGTTGACAAGAAGACTGGAAGATTGATGGACTGGACGGGAATGAACTTAGCAAATATAATGATATAATATCATCTTTTCGCATTATTTTTAAGATAGTTCTGATGTATGCGTTGAGCATAACGATTGCTATGCACAAAAAAAGAATCAATTATTTAAATTGATTCTTTTTCGTTTCTTTATCGCTTTTATCATCAAAACATTGTTGACATAACCAGTTGCATAGTTCGATAAAAATAAACTGGCAAATATTACCCACTTAAAAGTTCATTGAACTATTTCAGAGAGGTGACGTAACTCTAAAACTAAAACCATAATTTATTTTATTGTAAAACTATTTATTCATTAAAATATGTTACATTTTAGTTCACTACCTGTCAGAATTATGTTATCAATCAATCAATTCATTTCAAAGAGAGTTCAATCCAAATCGTATGAAGCACAAAGTGTTTTTAAATATTTCATTATAACTACGAGTACCTACAATTTTTCTTTAATTTAGTACGAATAAATATTATAACATGTCAGCTACCAATCTGTGGTTCTAATCAATTTAATCTACTAACCCACATGACAACAAATTGCTTTTTGCTAAACAAATATTTGTGATACAAATTACCTACACTACAGTCCGAATCGAACACTCGAAAATCATGAGTCATGACATAGCTGAAAACTTTATTTGAATAACCTGAATCGAAAATATTTTGCAAACATTTGACTTAGAAAACAGATTAGCTAAAAGCAAATACGTATGTCATTGCTTTTAGGTCACTTTAATTTGGCGATTCGATAACTAAACGTCGCTTCGATAAGCCGATGCTCGTGTATAAAGCTCAGATGTGCATTACGAGTAGGATTTGATGTAGATACAACCTCGTTTTAAGGGTTCCGTACCAAAATGGTAAAAAGGAATCCTTATGGCGTGACTCAGTCGGCCTGTCTGTCACATAGACCGTGAGCCCGCGACAGTATTGCCTACGTCATATGAAATCACGATGAAATGCATGGCACACGGTCGGAAATGTTATGCTTAGCGAGGATCAGAAGATTATCGCAAAAAAAATTGGCCGGAAGCTTGAGAAAATATTCAACTTACGGTCAAAATTTTCTGCGATAATCTTCTGATCCTTGCTCAGCACAACTTTTCCGTCCGTGTGCCATGCATTTCATCGTGATGTCATATGACGTAGGCAATACTGTCGCGGGCTCACGGACTAACAGCTGAATATTATCTCGAGAACAGACTACTAATAGTAAGTAAGTATCAACTTTAAATCCTTATCCTTATCCTTACATATAATAAAACAGTAGAAAAAGTGTGTCTGTACAATATATTAAAATAGTAGTTTATGAAACTGACACATAAAGAGGGGTATTAAAACACGAGTGTGTGTTTAAAAACCGAGCCGTAGGCGAGGTTTTTAATAGTATCACACGAGTGTTTTAATACCTAGTTATGTGCAGTTTCATACACTACTTTATCTACACTCATACATTTGGGATTGAACCTACTAAATAAAAGATCAACGTTAGAAAAGAGAGAGAGAGACTTTGTTTGTATTAGCTAGGTACCTACCTACCTTGTAATAAGTCAATTCCTTAGCTGCATCTAAACTAAAATATCGGGCTGAGTAAGTTTTTTTTCACATTCTAAAACAAGAATAAAAAAAAACCTACAAAATTTCAGTAAGTATAACAAAATGTAAAAATTGAAATCAAAACTTTATCTGAAATGCTTGGCGCGCATTCCATTAGAAAAAAAATGAGATACTGATCTCAACATTCCAACAAACTAATCGCACTAAGTCATCGATTACCATAGAGTGCATTTTAATCATGGAAAATATGTGGGAAAGTATCGTTGTTTTTTTTTTAATGTTACGGCACTGCCTTCTTTTTGGATTTGCCCTGTATCGTAATGAGAAAAAAAGTTATTTTATGATACAGTTGACTGCATCGTAATGAGTTTATTTTTTAATTTTACCTATCCACGAAAATAAAGTACGTATTTATATTACCTTTTTTGAATTCATATTTGGAACATTACGTTGTGAGTGTAGATAAAAATATATATCTGGCGCGATGGAGACAAAGTAATAGAGTAAGAATTTGAAAAAAAAGTGTGTCTGTTTGTCTGTTTGTTTGTCTGTTTGAACACGCTAATCTCCGGAAATACTGAACGGATTCGAATAAAACTTTTTTTGTTATATAGCCGTTAAGCCTGGGCATAACTTAGGGTATAATTGATTTTGGAAAATGGAACACCTGATGCAGAAATATAATGGTCCAGCAAAACTATACAAAATATAAAAATGTCATCTTTGCAAAAGTTGTTTAGCCTGATGAGTATTTTTTGTTGAGGTATAAAAATCGAAGATCTGGAACACCCGATGCAGAACCATAATGATCCAGCTAAACTATACAAAATATAAAAATGACACCTAAGCAAAAATTGTTCAGCCTGATGAGTATTTTTTGTTGAGGTACAAAAATCGAAGATCTGGAATACCTGATGCAGAACCATAATGGTTCAGCTAAACTATACAAAATATAAAAATGACATCTTTGCAAAAGTTGTAAAGCCTGATGAGCCTTTTTTATGAGGTATGAAAATCGAAGATCTGGAACATCTGATGCAGAACCATAATGGTACAGCTAAACTATACAAAATATAAAAACCAGCCAAGTGCGAGTCGCACGAAGGGTTCCGTACCAAAAAACAGCAAAAAATCACGTTTGTTGTATGGGATCCCCCCTTAATTTTTTTTTTCTGTTTTTAGTATTTGTTGTTATAGCAGCAATAGAAATACATCATCTGTGAAAATTTCAACTGTCTACCTACCTAAGTCGTTATTAATAGCGAGCAAAAAACGGCAAAAAATCACGTTTGTTGTATGGGAGCCCCCCTTAAATATTTATTTTATTCTGTTTTTTGTATTTGATGTTATAGCGGCAACAGAAATACATTAAATGTGAAAATTTCAGCTGTCTAGCTATCACGGTTCTTGAGATACAGCCTGGTGACAGACAAACAGACGGACAGCGGAGTCTTAGTAATAGGGTCCCGTTTTTACCCTTTGGGTACGGAACCCTAAAAATGTAATTTTTGCAAAAGTTGTTCAGCCTGATGAGCATTTATTGTTGAGGTATAAAAATCGAAGATCCGGAACACCTGATGCAGAACCATAATGGTCCAGCTAAACTTTACAAAATATAAAAATGACATCTTTGCAAAAGTTGTTCAGCCTGATGAGAATTTTTTTTTAGGTACAATAATCGAAGATCTGGAACACCTGATGCAGAACCATAACACTTCTGTAAGTATTTTCTTATGTAACTACATTAGTTCATTTATATGCATTCGCCGAAGTCATAAAGTCCACGCGTACGAAGTCGCGGGCATCAGCTAGTTTGGAATAGTTTAAGATGACATTTGCCCAACTATTTAGCCACAGCCTTCTCTCTTCTCTATTGTTCTACACATTTAGCAAATAAGAAAGATTTTTTTTTAAAACAGGGACGGAAAAGGGTTCTTAAAAGGGTTTTATTGAGTTTGGAACCGAACCTGCTTTACTCCTGTAGGTCCCGGGTTAGGTTAGAAGTTAGGTTAGGTTAGTTAGGTTAGGTTAGAGGTTATTTTTTTATATATCTTAGTTGGTTAGAGGGCAGACACAAAAGCTCCGGGGTGGGCTCGGGGGTTCGAGAAGGGCTCGGGGGGCTCGAGGGGGTTCAAGGGGGGCTCGAAGGGTTCGAAGGGGCTTGAGGGGGGGCTCGAAGGATTCGAGGGGGCTCGAAGGGGGGTCGAGGGGGGCTCGGGGAGGAGGTCGAGGTGGGCTCGTGGGGAGGTTGTCAAAGAGGCTCGGGGGGGTCGAGGGGGTTCGAGGGGGGCTCGGGGGTGTCAAGGGGGGCTCGGGGGGGTTAAGGGCGGCTTAAAAGGGGGTCGGAGGGGGTCGAGGGGGCTCGAGGGAGCTCGGGGGGATCGAGGGGGCATCGAGGGGGGTCGAGGGGGGCTCATTGAGTTTGGTATCGAATCTGCTTTAATCCTGTAGGTCCCGGGTTAGGTTAGAAATTTAAATTTCGAGGTTATTTTTTTATAACAGACAACATAAAATATACTTATTTTACACATTGCCGGTAGACCAGCAGGCATTGTGTACAATGCCTAGGCAATGTATAAAATAAATCATATTTCATACATTGCCTGAAATAAAATACAAATGCCAGATAATACACATTGCCGGTAACATATATACTTATGTAGTTACATATGTACTTATTACAAAAATAGCATTGTGAATGCAAAAATCTAAAAGTTTAAAAAATTGTAATGTTTCACCTTAATTGATTGTCTGGCACCCGCAAGGGTGCTACAACCGAATGTCGAAGTAGTTCTCTTCACATTGGTGAGATGACGCTGATCTTCAGCGGAAACGTAAAAAAGTATTAGAAAATTTCGCCACAACCATCGGCGGCTTGGTAGCATAATTGGTAGTGCATTGGGCCGGAATCCTAAGGGTGCGGGTTCGAATCCCGTCTAAGTTGCTACGGGTGAGCCGATTTTTTCTAATATTTTTCATTATTTATTCATCTTAATATAAAAATAGCATTGTGAATGCAAAAATCTAAAAGTTTAAATATATCATTATTTTAACAATTCAACAAATTTTTCGGAGTCTTTGCGAATACGAAAGAACTCTATTAATATAAAAGTTTATGAGTCTATCACACAAATCTTCGTAAAGCTGACAGACGATATGAAATCAAAGTCGAATCGCTGACCTAATTTTAACGTTAACGCATCATCGGACCCATTGGTTCTTAAAATTTTACATTAAAATGATTTCAATAATGGTATTCAAATTTTATCCAGAATATTATTATGCGGGGCGTTCGAGCTAAGATGAACAATCATTTGAGCAAAAGCTCTACGAAGTGATTTCCATTTTTTATTTAAAAGCTCAAATTTGTTGTTCGAAAAGAGCTAAAATTTCGTTCTTGAACAGGGGCCTACCGGCTAACTTACATGGCTATCGTAATCGCTTTCATTTGACAGATGGATGTGATACATTGCAGTGGCGAGGGGTGAAATTATGGCGAAGGTAAGCCGTTCTACAAAATGTTATGATCTGCATAATGGTTAGTTGGGGTGGGCCTTTTTAAAAGGTAAGCCAATGGGGATCGGCTTGTGTGGACCCTTCGCCACTGATACATTGTTACTTTTCTATTGTAAGTTTTTATTTATGCCCAATGGAAGTAGCAATGTGTAACATCCATCTGTCAAATGAAAGCGATTACGATAGCCATGTAAGTTCGCCGGTACGTTCTGTTCAAAGAACATTAAAAAAGTGGTCATTTTGAACTTTTTATATTTATTCTATCGATAATCGTTCGTCTATCGTTCAAAAGAACGATAGACGAACGAATGACGATGATAAGCTATAGCTAATCACCCCACTTGGTAGGTTTTCGCTAACCTGTCAGTTGCTAAAATTCTGCGTGTTGAGTGTCATAATTTGACATTGAACTTTGATTTTGACATTCTGACAGTTAGCATTACAAAGTGAACGGTGAACGTTTAAAAGTGACCGATTGGGTTTCGTTTTACATGAACAAATCAATCATATTTATTTGCGTGTATGATTATCGTATTCAGATAAAAAAAACGACTGTTGCGAAATATTATTGTTGAGTATCATTAAAAAACCGGCCAAGTGCGAGTCGGACTCGCGCACGAAGGGTTCCCTCAAAAAACACGTTTGTTGTATGGGAGCCCCCTTAAATATTTATTTTATTCTGTTTTTAGTAATTGTTGTTTTAGCGGCAACAGAAATACATCATCTGTGAAAATTTCAACTGTCTAGCTATCATGGTTAATTAAGCCTGGTGACAGACAGACAGACATACAGTGGAGTTTTAGTAATAAGGTACCCTTTTTACTCTTTGGGTAAGGAATCCTAAAAAATTAAAACTATAGTAAAAAATATATGAAATCATTTACCGGCCATTCCGTAAATCCATATTAACAAATAAGAAAAACACAACGTAATGTACAACAAAACGACCGGAATCTATTTTATTTTTGTGGTTTATATTACAAAAAATGAGTGAGTCTAGAGATGAAGATAGTTGTTAAACTCCAAAAAAGTTGAGAGAAAAAGTTTCTAATGCTGAATTTAGCATTTTAGCGTAAGAAATGAAGCGATCTTTTGTATGGAGACCCCAACATTAAATCCTCAGTCGATGAAACTTTGCAGGGATGTAATATAGTATGAACCAAAACCTATGTACAAATATCCAAAAACAAAAAAAAATATCGATTTGGATAATTTAAAAAAAATGTTTCAATTATGATACTTTATCATACTGTATAGTTTCGTCTACTGAGAATTAACTGTGGGGGTCCTCTACCTTCTTTTCCTACACTTTTTTTTTTTACCAGGAAAATAACTGTTATTACTTATAACACTTTTCTCGCTGGTAATGGTGAAATGTTGTAGGTATGTTTAACTCGAGACAAATTTTTTGTTCTGCCTCGTGCCTTTAAATCACTCACTGTGCTCAGTAGTTTATATTAGAATCACTACGCTCGTGATTAAATTCTAGACTACTTCGCTAGTTCGTGATTTACACTCGCACCACCATTTGACTTTGGTCACTTGTAAAACAAATAACTACCTACTATTATTGTTTTTTCAAATATGGCACAAAGGTATTTTTGTCGCACTAATAAAACTGACTAAAATTACTTTATAGCACACGACAAAAAAAAACACAAAGAGACAAAAATAACGAAGAACATACAAAAAGCGGCCTTATTGCTAAATAGCAATCTCCTCCAGGCAACCTTGGATGAGAGAAAATAATAAGTAGAAGTAGGGGCATGGGTGCCAATTAAAGGACAGGACCCCTTTTCTATACCCCTGACAATTACTGTGTATGCAAAATTTCATGACGATCAGTTTAGTAGTTAAGACGTGAAGGCGTAACAAACAAACAGACGGACTTTCGCATTTATAATATTAAGTAACTAGCAACTATTAGCTAGATAAAAATATTATGTCATTATAATGCGACCTTATGACTTATTAGATAAATTGGCATCTCATTCATAGAAGAGAAACAGATAATAGTTATGAGCATAGTAGATTACGTAGGTATTCCTTGTTTACATAGTGTTATCTTTGAAGCCGGAATTTGATATCGCATTAGCTGTAAAGCTTTGTTTTACATCTTTTTTACTAGTATTAAACTGAAAAAGCAGTGTCTGTGCGTTGAAATATTCCAGAAAACATTTTTTGTCTGTCTGACTGCTTGGGCGCGCATCACGAAAAAATCGCTTAACGGATTTTGATACTTTGGTAGCTTGGGGTCCAACTTAAAATCTAAGCTATGTTTCATCTGATTCGGGTAGGTAGAACCAGGGAAAACGCTTGAACTCTCCGTGAAACTAAACACTAAGGAGGTCATTTAAACTGGTCGTATTATTTTTTTACTAGACGATGTCGCGGGTGGAGGCTAATTTCCCTATAAGTGCTATTACATAGATTGATTATAAGAAATACTTTGGCATTGACAATCATATTTGGGACGATAATCTTATTTAACTTTTTGATGGCAGATACAATATTATTATGTTGTACAATATGCTTGTAAAGAATTTTGCAGCAAAAAAAGTTGGTCATAGTAACATTTTCTGTTAGCGCAATGTGGTTAGGGTGAGTACTCATTAAGGTACGCGAACCTGGAACAGTGCGCCTTAACAAAAAAACTATTTTCACTTTGGCTATAGTGTGTGTGAACCTGTGCGAACCAGGTTCGCTGTTGCAGCATAATATGATAAACAATTAATTGTTTTTTGCAGGTTCCACGAAATTTAAAAATGCCTGTCAAGCTTAGAGCCGGCCGCATGCTTGTCTTAGTCGTAAAATGCCTGTTTAATTTAATGTAGAAAATGCCTGTCAGATGGTAACCCTGGGTGCAGACGAGCATAAGCACGGACTCGTGCATCGCTCTCGCTCCGCGCTATAGGTTCTCGTAATTTGATTAGAATGAAATTTTTGTCTAACCGGGGCTTGCTTGTGGGACAATAATTGGCGTCCCGCAAACATATGTCGCGGAACACATTATTTGAGCCATGGAAACGAAAAGTCCCGCCTGATGCGGGCTGGTTGGCAACTCTAGTACCTATACCCATAGATAAGCTAGAGTAAGTTTTATTTTAGTACTAGCGGCCGCCCGCGACTTCGTCTGCGTGAAGGGTTTTTGTTATCCCTCGGGATCAATACTTTTTCGGGATGAAAGGTACCCTATGACCCTGTACCTGCAAAATTTCATCTAAATCGGTTTAGTAGTTAAGACGTGAAGGCGTAACAAACAAACAAACGGACTTATACTTACGAATATTAGTAAGGATAAACAACAGTCAGCATTTTTTAACAACGCATTTCTACTTCATCGATTTTATTATTGTAAATCGATAATTATTCGGGAATCCCGCACAAGACGTCATTAATTTGAATTCATGTAAATTGATCGCATATTACATAACATGAATACTAATACTATAATAACAACTTGATTTATGAATAATCAACCGGTGAAATAACAATTTGGCAAAATAAGGCAAATGTAGATTTGGAAAGAACAATAAATATTTATTGGTTTAGTGATAGCTTATTAAATTCTACATAATTTATAAAATTTTGATTCTTTTAGGACTTTCTCATATTTGATAAGAATGGTAAACTTTTTATTCACAGTGCAGTATGTACATATTATAAAACAACGTACCTCGCCGCGTCTGTCAGTCTGTCTGCCTGTTCGCGATAAACACAAAAAGTACTAAACGGATTTTCATGAGAGTGATTATGCGCGCGAAATTAGATTCAAGCGTGATTGTTACGCCAATGACGTGACGGGACTCGAACGGAATGGAATGGAACAGACTTTTGGAGATTGGAGCTGACGACTGTAAGGTATTTGTTTTTATTTTGGGTGTTATTGGAAGGTTGCATTTCGCAAAAAAGGAAGGAACCAAAGCAAAACGAGGGCGGGTCGCTAGTATTATATAAACTGTGGTAGGGTCTGTCTATCAAATGGCCGACAACAGCGAGACAAAAACGCAGCTGATTGTGTTTGTATCAGAATATACATTTTTTTTCTACAACTGTGAATTTTTTTGTAAGCGGATATTTTTGTCGAACAAAAAATCATCCCCAAGGTCAAAATGGGATGTTTTTTTTTATAATACTAAACCAACAGCTATCTATATGTTATAGTCAAACCCCAAAGTCCAGGCGCTCCTAGGTTTGCCTAGTCAAACCTCAGGTTTGACAAGAAGGCTTAGTCAAAGTCCAAAACTAATAGCGTGTTTCGGGCTTTGACTAACGCAATTATAGCCAAACCTAGGAGAGACTAACTTGGACAGTCAAAAACCGAAACACCATTTGATTGAATCGGGGTTCGACCAGTCAGACTTAAATTAGGTACAGAGTATGTTTTTTTGTATTTAAAAGTATTCCTGTGAAACAAAGATTTCTGTTGTCTGTTAAAAAAAATAACCACGAAATTTAAGACGATCGCTCCGCTGCGCTTCGCGATCGTCTTAAATTTCTAACCTAAACGTGACCTACAGGAGTAAGGCAGCTTTGACTAAGATTAACCTAAATATGTATGAGAAACAGCATTCATTTCCGATGTTAAATTTAGTCAAAGCTGCCTTACTCCTGTAGGTCACGTTTAGGTTAGAAATTTAAGACGATCGCGAAGCGCAGCGGAGCGATCGTCTTAAATTTCGTGGTTATTTTTTTTTTAACAGACAACAGAAATCTTTATTTCACAGGAAGATTGTTAATTTAGTTACATTTTCACTCTAAAGAATGTATTTTTACATATTTACATACAAAATAACACATTCTGACCCTAATTTAAGTCTGACTGGTCAAACCCCGATTTGATCGTATTGAGTTTCGGGGTTTGACTATCCAAGTTAGTCTCTCCTAGGTTTGGCCATAAATTCGTTAGTCAAAGCCCGAAATACGCTTTAGTTTTGTACTTTGACTAAGCCTTCTTGTCAAACCTGAGGTTTGACTAGGCAAACCTAGGAGCGCCTGGACTTTGGGGTTTGACTATAACATCACTTTTAACGCCACCAAAACGCAGGCATGTCTATTCACTGCTAAAAGGAGTCCTCTGAACTTGACTCCTACTTTCCGAGGTGTTTCTATACCAGTCACCGACAATCTCGATCTCCTTGGCATAAAGTTGACTTCCGATCTCAACTTTGGTGACACAATTGAGTCGAAGGCTCAAACTGCGGCCCAAAAACTAGGCATCTTGAACAAGGTTAAGCGATATTTCACGCCGGGACAGCTTCCAACTCTTTACAAAGCGCAAGTCCGGTCGTGCATGGAATATTGCTGCCACCTGTGGGATGGGTCCGCAAAGTACCAACTAGCCGCACTAGACTCGGTTGAACGCAGAGCCAGAAAACTTATAGGGGATAGTAAGCTAGTAACAACTAAGCTTCATAGTCTTTCCCACCGCCGTGAAGTAGCTTGTTTGGCGGTGTTCTACAGGTTATATTTCGGAGAGTGTGCTCTTGAGCTGCATGAGCTCATTCCGCCATCCCCGTTCTATCATCGGTCGTCCAGACGCACGGCGGGGTATCACCCCTATTTGGTTGACATTCCATGCATGCGCACGAAGCGTTTTTCGTCTTCCTTTTTAATGCGCACAGCCAAGGAGTGGAATTCGCTGCCTGCGTCTTTATTCCCGCAAGCATATAACCCAGCGATATTTAAAGCCCGAGTGAATAGGCTTCTTCTGGGCAAGCTCGCTTCATCTTCGGCCTCTTCTTAGCCTTATGGTTCTCGAAGGTGGCCAAGAGTAAGCCCATTTAATGTAAAAAAAAAAAAAAACATATATACAAACGTAAACATCATTCGGCCTAAATTATGTCCTACTGCCTTAAAAGGTTTGAATTTTTTGCACACCAATCGAATTTCTTTACATTTGCATACTAGGCACATTAGAAATATTGCACACCAAAGTGAAACAAATCAATAGGAAATTACACTTTGATCACCGAGATGATATATTATTACCCGTATGTGAAGGTGTAATTGTACCTTATGATTACCCCACCGAAAGTGGCGCCCTCAGAGGTTTTTATTTAATAAGTTGTTAATAGGAAAAAAAAAACTTTCGTGAAAGTTTAGGGCTATAGTCTAGTATTTTTTAGAAGTTATCACCACATTCCCTCGTAGTCATTCGTAGAAGTAGATAGCTCGAAGCAGATGTGACAAAAACGGCCACTTTTAGCAGTTTTGCTATTATTTCTATCAGTGACTAAAAGGGAATTTACCTAACTAGAGTCTAAAGTAGCATTACTATTTTCCCAGCAAAAATGTAAACAAAGAAACGTCACTGTCGAATTGACAAACTGACCCTGATAGTGATTTCAGATATTGAAAACCTTTGGTCACTTTTATAACGTCCCATTAATGACACGCGTGCCATTGCTTCGCCATCTCTGAACTACACTATGGGCCAAAAAAACTCCAAGCGAAGTTTTATTAAAATTACAATATTATTTAAAATTCACCGCGGCACCACTTTCGGTCAGGGAAGCGCCTTAATCTGGTTTTATTGTATTTTAACCGATAACAAGCTTTATATTAATTGAGTAACTAAAATATCATATACGTAACTAGATTGGTATACGTCTTGTTAAATTTACGATTCAACGTTGTGATTTGTGCCGTGAAATTCGATATTACCGCTCGTTTCTAAGAGATGGAACTTAATTAACAACATAATTTATATTTATGGAGCCGCATATGTTGGAATATCTTTGTTAATTTGCTAGATGAGAGTATGAGTCACGAAATATCCGAGTTTATGTTTACCTAAACTTATGTATAGATTTTTCCATTAAAAAACTTATTAACGCTCGAATTAATATTGTCATTGGAATTTTCACATGTGGGTTGTAAATATTGGTATATCCTTACTTATAAATATCCTTATCTTTACTAATATTATAAATGCGAAAGTCCGTTTGTTTGTTTATTTGTTACGCCTTCACGTCTTAAGTTCTCACTCAACCGATCATCATGAAATTTTGGATACACGTTGACAGGGAGAAGGGTACCTTTCAGCCCGAAAAAAGTACTTTTCCCGAGGGATAGAGAAATAACTCACCACGTTGACAAAGTCGCGGGCGGCCGCTAGTGCAATATAAAATAGGTAGTAACATTTAAAACTAAGGGCTCTATATACCTTAAATAGTAGAAGGCAAAAGAGCAAAAAGTGGCCACTTTGGGCACTTGCTACTACTACAATGAACTATTTTTTTACCGAAGTTATTTTTCTTAAATAAACTATAGAACTTTAGCTTTAATCTGTACATGCAAATTTTTGATACATTAGAGAGCAATAGCTACTTGAGGGTTATGGAGTTTCAGTTTTTTAACTCCAAGTCTGGGTTTAACTGGCGTTACCGCCTTTGTGGTTTAGTGGTTCACCCACCCGTGTAAAATTCAGGGGTCCCGGTTTCGATTCCCAAGAGGGGGTTACAATTTGTACTCGGTTTGCTTGGTGATAAGGCTATTTCAAGTCCAACTGGCTAGCTACCACTATCGTATGTAAGTCTGACGCCTTAACAACTATTTAAAAAAATGTTGGGTTCCGGCAGTTAGAGGTAAGATAGCCAGTTCCTCAAAGATGAGGATTCCGGTTGTAGTGCGCTTCCACCTTCGGCTTTATCGTCACTTAACATCAGGTGAGATGGGATGAAGGCCAAGCACTTTCCCGTTGTGCATAAAAATAACATGGATTTTTTTTTTAATTTTGTTTGTGTACTTGATGTGCTGTTAAAGGTTTTGACTTCCTTTTCCAATGTCAATGTCAATCAAAATCCAAATTATTATAAATCAGTAAAGTTTCATTTAGGTTGTATTGAACGAATCAAACATCGGTGCTTTAAATTTTACCAGCTTAATGCATTTAAATTTGCATTAACTATTTGTGTGTTAACGATAAAAAATCAGTTAAATTAGCTCTCAGTTTAAAAAAAATGTGTTTTGTGATTTTTCAGATAGGTACTATTTCATTTATGCTTTTATAATAGGGACCTTAGACGTGAGGCAAAGTCACGTATTACTTCCGTCAATAATATTCATCGTGCGATAGATTCTAATACACCTTCAATATTGAAATTTTTAGCCATAAGCTTAAGGTCTCGTAACATAAAGTTCGTGACATAAAGCCAATTTTGATATCAAACAAGAAAATGTTTAAACTTTATAAGTTTAATATAAAAATGGAAAGGAAACCTTTTCTTATTTTATATGGAATACTTGATATCACAAAAGTATAAGTTAATGTATCTATTTATCATTATTTATACGTACAAGTTGTAAATTTCTAAAGCAAAATGGTTAAAAGAGCTTAATATGGAAGTGTAATAAATAGTTAAAACTACTGCCTACAAAATTAGAAAAAAAAACACTAACATTTTTTTTATAACATTTTTTTTCACAAAAAAAGTTCCTGTTACTTCCACATACAATAGGTATATTGTTTTGTCAAAATTACAAAAGCTTTTACCTATAAAAATTTTAAAACCAGGATTTTATCCCTTATTTGACCAAAGTAAACTACCAACTATTTGAATTTTTAGATTTTAGGCATTCACAATGCTATTTTTAAATTAAGATAAGTCAAAGTCAAAGTCAAATAAGCTTTATTCAAATAAACTTAATTATTAAGTACTTTTGAATCGTCTATATTTTCCTACCACCCGTTCCAGACTTTTTTAGCTGACAAGAAGAACGACTACGAGTACGACTACTAAGATAATACGACTCACCCATAGCGTCATCGTCCCATGTGGGTGAGTCAATTTTTTCTAGTATATTAATTACCTACCCAACTATTTGTCGCTAAAAGTAACACCATTTTATATAATCCTATGCTTTGTCGACACTGTCAGCAAATGACAATATCGTTTTTACAAGTTTCAGGCGCCCCGCCTGGTTAGGTCGGCAACGTGCGTGGGCATAGTTTGGCGCCATTTCTGTCACTTCTATTCATTCAACATTCTTGATTCTTGTTTAATTTATTTATTAAAAAAATGCACCAGACGTTTATTTGAGGTTTTCCTCCATTTGTTATTATCATTATTAACTAAAAACGTAAGCAATATTAAAGCTGATACTGTGCCGAGGTAAGTAAGTATAATGTTTAATTAAATAAGTATAAGGTATAATAAGTAAGTATAAACATTTAAATAAGTACGTAATTTTTAAAAGTATGATCGAATTAAGCAAATTCATTTTTGAATTTTCTTGTACTGTGTGAAAAACACAATATATTCTGGTTACTATAGTACACACTGTAATGCAAGTGTCAATGACCGTGAAAGCGGGCCTTAAGGGGCCGTACAACGTCAAATACACATTTTTGAACAACAATTTCACATAGTATTACTTGACTTATCGGTTCCAAAAATAATCTAGAAAGTAGATTGGAGTAGGTACCTACTCAGATGAGATTAACAGAAACGTTAGTACTTTTCTTCATCGTAAAGTGACCTCCAGTTTTGTAGTTTTTCGCTGATGTGCCAACCAATAATAAAACTATAATCATGAAACTAACTATAATATTAAAAAAACCTTAGCCAGTTCTTTAGTTTTGTGATTGACAGTTTTCCAAAATAAGAAAGAGTTTATTAATTATTAACTGAAAACAATTATATTGTCAATAATTTTAACTATGAAAATTTCTTACAACGTTGTACGGCCTCTTAATATGATAGTACATTACAAAGTCAAGGTAATATGATTAGAAATGCGTAACTACATATTTACAATATAAGACATGTTTGAAGATAACAAAAAATTTACTCTGAAACTATTTATGAAACAGTCAGGTAAGTTATTGATCAAGAATTGATCGAAGAGGTAAGTTACATAGCTACAAACAGTACGTGCGGAATTATGAATCTATTTTTTTGTAAATATTGGCCTGTTGGTACCTAATTATTCACCTTTATAAAAATAGTTTATCTTTAAGGTTAATTCCTTAATAAATTGCTAATTCAATTAAATTCCATTTATTTGCATTTAAGTTAATCTAGGTCTCAATTTAAAGATCTGGATTGGATAAAGTTAGATTTTTTTCAATCTAGTTAGCTAAGTTATTTTTTTTCAAGAAGAAAGTTACCTTATGTCCTTCTTTGTACCCGTTCCAATAGTATGTAAAATTTCATGATGATCGGTTCAGTAGTAAAAGCGTGAAGGCGTAACAAACAAACAAACGGACTTTTGCATTTATAATATTAGTTAGGATGGCACTATAATACCTATAAGTTGCATAATTTCACAACATTTTTTTACGTTCGCAGCATTTCCCAGTATGTTAGTTGTATTTTCTGACTTAACTACGCTGCTTGAAACTTAGTTACACAAAGTTGGAGGCGTCTACCTATTTAAATACCTATTAAAACTGCTTTGTAACAGCTTTAGAACTATGTTGCGATAAATAACGGCAGTTAACAACATTATCTACACAGCCGTGTGTCCCTTAAAGCCTTAAGCCTGTTATTGCATCTTGTCACGTTATGTTATAGATTTTAGTCTAATACGGAAAGCTTGGCAAATATTGACACATATTTTTTGTTATTTGTTCCCATTTACGTTTAAAATAATTAAAATTATTACTTTGATAACAAGCTAGCAGGTCTTGTTATGATAAGTATCTGTTGTCTGTAACTATGACAAAATCGAAGTATGATTAATATACGACGTGTTAAATGAATGAACCAAATTTGGGAAATATCTTTCGGACCAAACTTTTACTATGGGACCAACTCTGAAATCGCGAAAAAAACAGTATAAATGTTAAGCTTGCAAATCTTGTAAAAAAAATTATATGCCTATATTTTTATGATGTTTTTGATATTCCCTTCCATTTTTTTTGTAGTAAAGTGACACACATTCAATTCCAACCATGATATTAGTAGGTATAGCAGCAGAAACTTTTATGTTTAAAATATTCTGTCTTGATTTTTCGTAAAATACGTAAGTACTGAAAAACTATTTCGGTATCTTTGATTTTTTAAATGGGTTTTCATTAGCTCCTAATAGTATATTATGATAATTTTAACAGTAGAAAATATGCAATTTCATGATTAGGATATATTTTCAAAAATACTTACAAAATATGTTTCATGTTGGCGTTTCCAAAAAATCACTCGAAAATTCAACACGCAACTAATCACACATCACTTTATCACAGTAATATCGATTTTCAAATCGGTTTTAATCACATTTTCATTTATGAAAGCGTAAAACTTTTCACGGGTGCAACCTGAATTTGCGCGTTACGTGTGAACGCTTTCGCACGACAATCTCGACTGTTTAACAAATGCGCGCGCGCCGGTCGCCAGCTTCGTTTGCGAATAATTTGTACATAAATATGTTGTCATGCACATTTGATTGTGTGGACGTGTTAAGGTGTCATACTATGTGGTTTTATTTGGAATTTCGTTATACAGTAGATAATTCAAGAAGAAATAATTTGAAAGGTATTTTAATATTGTGAAGTGACGTCAGTAATACATTAATAACACAAATATTTGAGATAATTTTAGGTAACTTTTTATACAAAATCTGTAAAAATAAAATATTACGTTCTTAACAATTTTCTTTTGAGTTTTATACTTTCAAAGGAAATTATTAAATACAAATTAAAAAGTTATATGAAAAAGGGGTACCTATCTTGGTTTCGAATTAATCAAAAGAAATTTCCTTTAAAACAAAGTTACATCACAAAATATTTTAATTGATTGATCAGACATAAGACAAAATTTCCGATTCGATACACGCGAAGAAATTCCAACAAATTCCTAAACTTAGAGATTGCTCATTCATTTTAGTTCGTTGAACCAGGGGTCTAAAAAGTCAACCGGTTTCCCAAATTTTAAAATGATTTAGTAAATAAAAAATAGAAAACAATCACAAACTTTACTCAGACTAAGGAAAAAATTACAAAGAGACAATCACACATGCCAAAAATGAGCCATTGATTCAATAGTTCATCCAATTTTTTTTCCTTGGACGAAAGTTTTTTTTCAACAAAAATAACTGAAAGCAGTATCGATGCCAAATATGATTTCAAAATAAATTATGCATTGCAGATGTTTTATTAGTTAATGACACTATTTTAGAACCAAAGGGTTTCTGCTACTAACCTGTAGGTAGGTAGATGTTTAATTAAGAAATGTTTCATAAAAGCTTGCCTTTTTAGACCCACTGTTCATCACTTTGATCAATCACGGAATACCTTTGTGATGATTAAAGGTAAACACTTTCATCGTGGGAGGTTAATAATCAGTTACGATGTAACAATTACAGTATCGATAATTCGAATATCTATTCAAATTGTATGTGTAATTCATAGCATCATCGTTCATGTTGGGGTCATGATCGATTTGAACATTTTATCTCTACACCTAGATTCCATCCGTGACTTCATCCGCGTTGATATTTAGAAAATTCCTAGGGAACCTTTGACCAGAATAAAAAGTATCCCATACTTTAATCCAGGTTATAAATAGTGATGTTCAGAGCTCGTTGGAATTCATGTCATTTTCACAGCTCGAGCCTTTTTGGAGAGCTCGGTCGATCTCGAGGCTTTTTCACGACTCGAATCTTTTTCGGCGCACTAGTTGTGATGGGCTGCTGATGAATGAGGATAAGAAGAGCTAAAGCACTATAGATTAAGCATCTACGGTGCTCTTTATAACATAGGCTCAAATATGGTTGAGCGAAGAGATGGCTGGTTCATGCGTCATGTTCGGGAACTGGTGCTGCCAGTGGGAATGGGTCTGCTTCTGACTACCTATCTTAATGCATATTGAATTGTATGTTTTTCTTTTATTTTTATTTATTGTAACAGCCTAGACTGAATAACAAGTTCAAACTTTGAATTTAGCTTAAAATCTGTAAATTGATTAAGAAATTTGAAACTCATTAAGAAATGAGCTAATTCAATAATGTTATTTATTTGTTAATCTTTGTTAATATAAAGTCTGGAAACGATATACATATTTGTAAATATCGTTCCATCTGATTGATAAAGCTGACAAGTTTTTTGCGCCCATTTTTCTTGTCAGTTAAAAGACGTCATAATGGGTGGCAGGGTAAAAGAATTGACGATTTTAAAATGCTTATTATGTGAGCTTATTTAAATAAAATATATTTCACTTTCACTTTCACTTTCACTTTCATAAGACATTCATCTTTTTGAGTTCTAATTTTGAAGACTAGAGTCAGATTTTCAGGGCTCTGTGAGCTCGATAGGCTCGGCTTTAATATCTCCGTAATTAATAATATTGTAAATATTATTATTTACGGAGATATTAAAGTCTAAAACATGAACTCTAAGCTTTTTATGAGGCTCGCGTTCATTTTAAGACTCAACCTTTTTTGAAGGCTCGAGTTCTTTTAATAGGTTCGAGCTCTTTTGAAGGCTTGAAAGTCTCTTGAAGCCTCGAGGCGTGGCTCAGAGAGCTCGTTTTTCGGCTAGGCTCGGGCTTACGAGCCTACTGAGCTCACCGAGTCCTGCCAATCCGAGTCAAGTCTTAAAAAATAGAACTCGACGACTCGAGTTTTGTACATCACTAGTTATAAACTAGCAGTGGGCGCATTTTATTCTTTTTTTTATGCACAACCGGATAGTGTTTGGCCTGCATCTCACCTGATTTTATTCAAATGATGATAAGGCCGAAGGTGGAAGAGCACTACGCCCGGAATCCTCGTCACTTAGGAACTGGCTATCTTATTTCTAACTGCCGGAACACAACAATTTTTAAATTGTTATTATGGCGTCAGACTTAGTTAGGTAAGATAGTGGTAGCTAGCCAGGGCCCTATTCAATAAAACTTACAATTTACAAGTTACAATTACAGGTGACAGGTGACAATTTTACAAGTTTCTGTTCAATAAAAAATACAAGTTACAAATTTGTAATGGTGGAAAATTTACATATTTGTTGAATTGTACTTACAATTTTACATATTTCTGTTCAATAAACATTTTCCTGTTACAGGTGACAATTTACAAATTTGTAGGAAAATCTGCTTTATTGAACGCATAATTGTATTTACAAGTTTACTTATTTGTAGAATTGTAATACATTTCAGGACAGGACCCTCGGTAAAATTTTATAACTCGGCATTCTTTTTTTGTTTTAGCTGCTTTTTTTACCATAATCCATTATGTAAAGAAGTGATAACGATGAAATCGTGCTAATCGAACGACAAAGAAAAAAAACGTGTTAATATTTAAAAACATAATATTTTTTTCTTTTTATGTGACTGATTTTAGGGTAAGTAAGGCAACTATCGATTATTTTGAAATTCTAAGATTTTTTAAATCTATCCTCGTTAATTAAGAATCTTCAACAAAAATTTCAAGGAGCTTGGTGGCGCCGTGGTTTAGCGCCTGGCCCACCGATTGCGGAGGTTAAGCAACGTTCGCAAGGGTCGCTCATGGGATGGGTGACCAATAATTTATTATCTCGAGCTCCTCCGTGCTTCGGATGGCTCGTTAAGC
The DNA here is from genome assembly GCA_928269145.1 of Agriphila tristella. NCBI lineage: Eukaryota > Metazoa > Arthropoda > Insecta > Lepidoptera > Crambidae > Agriphila > Agriphila tristella. The sequence goes on along the minus strand of OV743431.1, from coordinate 49,494,723 downwards.
CGTTGGTCCCGGCTGCATTAGCAGTCATTAACACCCACCAATCCGCATTGGGAACGCGTGGTGGGTTATGGCCCGTCCTCCTTATCCACCCATAAGAAAGGCCTGTGCCCCAGCAGTGGGGACATAAAAATGGCTGATGGACAACAACAATTTACAAATTTATGTAATTTGTAAATTACAACTAGAAATTTGTAAATACAATATTGTCATCGAAATCTACAGGCGTTTTCTACATATGTAAACGTTTATTGAACAGCATTTATAATTGTAATATTTGTAAGAATTTTACAAGTAAAATTCTTACATAATTGTAATGTTTATTGAACAGCACTTGTCATACAACTTGACAAATATGTCACTTATTGACAAATTTGTAGGATTGTAAGTTTTATTGAATGGGGCCCAGGCGGACTTGAAATAAGCCCTACTACCGAACAAACCGAGTACAAATTGTACTTCCCCTGGAATCAAACCTGGGTGGGCGAAACACAGAGGTGGACCACAGATCCGTTAGATTTTGCTTGATTGAGAAACAAATACAAACTTTAACATTTATAATATTAGTAGGATATTAGTACGACATTTTTAGTCTATTTTATAACTAGTGGCTCCGTGAGCTGTAGACCTCGCGAAAAAATAAAATACAATGTCGCCATGAAATTTTCGAAGCACGCAGTAGGTACGTGAGTATTGCAGCTAGATGGTGCTTCTAATTTTGATCATTTTTCAAAATGGATGAGTATTTTTTTTATAAATTTGGAAAAATTGGCTTGACTGAACAGTTATATATAATTATCGAACCTACTCACAAAATTTCACCAGAATCTGTTAAGAAATGCGACTTGTAGAGGAGATCAAACAGCCGGAAAGCTGGAATAAAATATGTTTTTTTACATATCTCCGTCATTTTCACAAATTTCGAAAAACTGTCTCGACAATTTTTTTTTATATATTTTTCAAACCTGCTCACAAAGTTTCACCGAGATCGGTTGAGAAATGCGACCTGTAGAGGAGAACAGCCAGCGCTGGAAAAACGGACTGAAATTTGTTTTTTTTACATTATCTCCGCCATTTAGAAAAAAAATGAAAAACTGGCTTGACGAAAGAAGTGACTTGAAGAAATCTATACAATTTTCAAACCTGCTTACGACCTGTAGAGGAGAACAGACAGCGCTGGAAAGCCGAAAAACCTGTTTTTTTAACATATCTCCGCCATTTTGAAAAATTAAAAAAATCTGGCTCGACAAAAAAATTCCATATAATTTTCAAACCTGCTCACAAATTTATACGAGAATCGGTTGAGAAATGCGACCTGTAGAAGAGAACATACAGACATACGAAAGAATTTTTGAAAGAAGTTCTACGGCTAATATGGCCGACCCACTGCCACTTCAGCTTGCTAATCCGGTGGGCTATGTCGATGATTTTAGTTCTCTGTCGGATTATCTCGTTCCGGACCCGATCTCTCAGAGAAACTCCGGTGGAAGCGTATTCTCTCTAATAGTTCCTTCGTTTCTGAGTATCGTAATCACTGGCTGGAGTTTTGATGATTTGCTTCCATCAGTCTCGGTCCATCGTTGCTCTGACCGCCTTATGGAACTAGCTTGAGGAGGTTGCTACTCTTACTTGGTTACATAATCTGGTTTGTTAACGGTCTCGGGATCTCTTATTTTCTATTCCACTAACCCCGACCAGTTATTCCTCTTCGAATTATGTAATTATCTCCAATTATGAGAGTACGCGATGTAAATTTAAAATGGTGGACCGTCATGTTTTCACATTTAGTTGGGATTAGAATAGATAGGTACATTTGTGCGTTTGGCCGTTCAACCCCCTAGCATGACGATCGAAACATGATATATATCGCATTATTTACCGTTTTATCGACACTCATCTGTCAAATTTCGTTCTCTTTTGATAGTTAAATGTGATAAATCGCTCTCTCATATCCTGTTTCTGTTGTCATGCTAGGGGGGCTGCGTAACCCAAGCATTTGCCTCCAACACCACATCCCAAACGCACTACACCACTGACAATATTTGACTTAGAGGAGCTCGGTGGCGCAGTGGCTTAGCGCCTGACCTAGCGATTGCGGAGGTTAAACTTTCGCAAGGGTCGGTCATGGGATGGGTGACCAAAAATTTATTATCTCGAGCTCCTCCATGCTTCGGAAGGCGTTGGTCCCGGGTGCATTTGCAGTTGTTAACACCCACCAATCCGCATTGGGCCCGCGTATTGGTTTATGGCCCGTCCTCTTTATCCACCCATAAGGAAGGCCTGTGCCGCAGCAGTGGGGACATTAAAAATGGCTGATGAACAAGGTAGGTACATACTTTTTAATTTCATTTGTAATTTATTTGTAACCTGCGACCCGATGCGCGCAGTTCGATGTAAATCTTACTTTAAATTATCCTCAGATTTATCGACGTGGAATCAGCTTAAGCCGGACAAACAAACCTTTATGTCGGTGACATAAGAGTGTTAAACGATATCATTTGTATCTCGTCGACCGTGCATGTGTGCTTTAACTATTTTTGGTTTTACCGTAACATATTTGAAAAAAAGCTTATTTTTTATTTTTATGTAATTTATAAAAGACTCGTACTTAAACGACAATTTAAATACTACTTTCAAAAGTGATATTTGTTCAGTAATATTTTTTTCTAACGGTGAAAAAAAATTAACATTTTCTTTGATCATAAGTAATTATTGAATTATTGCTAAAATCGTTGGGATATTTATTTACATGGAGCGACTTGGCAGGCAACTTGACAGACGATTTTAGTCAATCAGCGCTTTTTATCGACAATCGCTTGTAAAATTTATTCGCCACCTTATTAAAATTAGGTTTGAGAATAGATTTTACAAACGATGGTAATTAAAAAGCGCTAATTGACTGAGTCGCCTGGCAAGTTACCTGCCAAGTCGCTCCATGTAAATACCCCATTGAATCAAGCATAATCATTGAGCAGAAATAAAAATTGGACCAGTGTAAAGCTTATTAGGCGGTCCAATGCATATCAAAGCTAATACGAGTGCAATTAATAATCTACATGAGAATTTAACGAGCACCGTCAAAAGTTACAGTACAATGGAGCTTTGACAACCAGCCAGGGTTGCCAATAATGACTATTTAAAAAATAAGTGGCAATTTGGTCCTTACGACCAATAGATTTGAATCGTACATCGATGGATAGGTCTTTTCAAGAGGAAAAGGTTATTATGGGGTTACATTTGGATTTGTTGTCCAATTCGAGATATCGGCTTATAAAGTATGTGTTATCAATATCTCGGATAGTACAGTCATCAATGAAAGTCGCTTAACGGCGTCGGATCCATAGAATATCAGGACAACATTTCAGGACAAGCGCCATACCCAATCGTGCTCTACGAGAATATACCTTTGTAACGATATAATTTATATCTATTAGGTCCAGGACCAGAGTCCATATATTTATACCCATACCCATTTGCTTGGTTGTTTTAGGTTAGAGTGATTCTTTAGCGAAATTTTTCTAAATCTAAATGAATTTTGTCTGAAAGGCGAGGTTTGTGATGGTACCTAACAGAGTCTAGGGTAGGTCGCTGCGTAGTTATTAATAATAGTTATCTTGGTTATTCATTAATCACGGAAACGTTGAGTCACTCCAACTGTTATTTTTCAGCTAGATAAACGGAACGGGAACTTTATGACTAGCTGTAATATTATCTTTTATATTATTTTATATACTAGAGAATCCTTGTATATCTTAACCGGTTTTATAATAATATTGTAGTCAAAGCAAAATGATTATTTGCAGTTCATTTGTGTTGGATTGGTTTACGTAAAATAAAGTTTTTAGGAATAATTGGGTTTTTAGGAATGAATGAATATAAAGGTTTTAGGCTAGATTTAGGCTCTTACGTAACAGGAAAAGGAATGAATGGTTCCGGCTAAAAACAGGGGTGAGAAACGTGGTGCAAGGAATTTCGAAACGTAAGTGAAGTTGGGCGGGTCATGTAGCTCGCATGGATCGAGGACGATGGGCGAGAAGGATCCTTGAATGGAGATCATGGGCTAACAAAAGACTACGAGGCTGCCCTCCAAAACGATTGGTTGACGACATCAAAGGACAAACAGGACACAACTGGATGACCGAGGCGCAGAACAGGACCCAGTGGAAGAATTTGGGAGAAGCCCTATGTCCAGAAATGGATCCAAAGAGGCTCATGATGATGAGGCTAGATTATTATAGCAAATGTCGCCATAAGAACAACTATATTGTGAACCGATAGTGCATGAACAGCTATAGAAATAAAACACTTTTTACGGATTACAGCGCGTATATCGGTTAATTCAGATATATTTTAGAATTATTTAGTTTCGATTTGTTGGTGAAGGACTCTGTGAAAGGTGTCGAAACGTCGGAAAGCCCAAAAAAACCAACAAATCAAAACTAAATAATTCTAAAATAACATCTGAATTAACCATTATACGCCCAAACACCAAATAAAACCAATTTAATCCGTAAAAAGTGTTTTGTTTCTAATGAACTGTACGCACGGAAGTCTTAGAAGTGTATATTGTGAACAGCTATAATTTTAGCGGTTGATGATAATAGACAAATTAATGATGAAATAATACCTTTCGCCTAAAGTTCTGGAGATAAATTATAAAAGAACAAAAACGATCGAACCTAAAATTAGACCAATGTTTTTGGCCACTTATGAATGGCACTAAAAAATTCTGACAATGAGAATCTTCTTACACATTGGATTTAAAACTTCCAGTGACAGCCCTAGTTTTAGGAGATATATTTTAGCCCCCACCGAGTATTAACGATCTATCTAATGATGCTCGCATCCGTCGCATCATTATTGATTTTAACGCGTCATCAGCAAATCATCGTCCATTGATAAAGCGCGGTTGGGTCTCATTATCGCGGATTAGTACACATGATTGAGTAGCGAAAGTCAACAATGGTGATAATGGAGAAGACGCGCAATTTTATGGGGTTGCTTGAAAATAATATATGCTACTCTCATACGTTTTGTGCTAGGAGAGTCATGGACTAATGCCCGGATTATACAAGACAGAATGCCAAGCCAGTTTCAGTGAGCCAGCAAACCAGTACTGCCCTGGCTTTGTGTCCTGGCTTGGAACACTTGCTCTTTCGCTTACTAACCTAGAGATGAAGCCAGTTCACTCTCGTTTACTAGCTTTCAGATGAAGTCAGTTCTGTTTACATAAAGCCAGAGTAATGGCCTCTTATTTGGTTGATCCAATGTTCGAGATTCCGCCCTCCTCTTTCTTTTCTCTTCCCTATCATTATCACATGTTATCATCAGCTGCAGGCCTATTAAATAAAAAAAATCTCGATAAGCGGTCGATGTTCGTCCCACTCCGTGACACTATTAACTTACGAATAAGGTTCAATATCAAATAAATTGAACGTCGAATTGCGTCCGTTTATAGCGATTCTATGTAATAGGCCTGCAGGTTAACCTGGAACGTCTAGTATTTTTTTTTATCTATATCGGTATATAAAATTCAAAGGATTGACTGACTGAGATATCAAACGCATTGCCCAAACCACTGAACCTAGAGACTTGAAATTTTGAACATTGTTTATGCAGTAGGCATCCACTAAGAAAGGATTTTTGGAAATAACACTCCTAAGGGGTAAAATAGGCGATGAAAATTTTTATGAAACTCCGTCAGTTTCGTAATGAGGATTTTCAAATTTTGTATTTAGGCTGACGATTAAAAATTAAGATTTACACGTGTCAGCGTTTTTGACAATTCCACCCCCGGAAGCCCTTCATTTCAGGATTCATTTTCAATTCAGAGTAAAACTATAAAATTTTATTGTTTAGGCTTATGGTTGGTAATTAAAAACTAATTTGCCTATTTGTTTTTAATTTCCAATACACATATATTTCGTTTTTTTAAATCATCCCCTACGGGGTCAAATGGGATAAATAAATTTTAAAATCGATATGGATGTCGTTATTGAGGATTTATGAGATGACGGTTGAAACAATGGTATTTATTTTGAAGTCCAACACAGTGAACATTATTCAACCCCTAAAGGGTTGAAATAAGGGTTGACATTTTGTATGGGAAAATAATGTAAAATAGATATTTCGACATGAAACTTCGTAGGAGTACTTTTTAACGTGGGGACGGGGACGGGCACGGGTTAGTGACAGGGTCGAAGACGGGGATGGAAATGGGATACTAATTTTTCTGGACCCAATTCTGAATACTTCAAACTAGCTTCTGCCCGCGACTTCGTCCGCGTGAACATTCGAGAAAATCCTTAGGGATCCTTAACCAAGATTTAAGTATTACTATATTTTAATTTCATCAAAATCCGATCAGCTGTTTTTACACGATTAGGCAGGCATTACCAAGCGAGCAGCCTCGTGCAAGACCTACCTGCTGCACGCGGTAAACGTCCTGCCTAGCTTTAGTATGTCATGCTCACTTTAATCATTTCTGCGGTGGTGTCGTATGAGGCGGGTCGTTACGTTCCCTCAAATATGGTTGAGCGAAGCGATGGCTGGTTCATGCGTCATGCTCGTGAACGGGTGCTGCCAGTGGGAATGGGTCTGCTTCTGTCTGCTTGTACTAAGGGCGTCGTATATTTATATATATTATTTTTCTGATTAATATTATCAATATGTATGGCACTTCTTACTCAAATTTTAAATTAATAACTAAACCTTGTTTTGATTTCTATTTTTTTTTTAAATTGCAATCATTTTGCTTTCTATATTCAGTAGTTTTGTAAGTAAAGACCTATGAAAAGCTTTAGGATAATAGTTTTCAATTCGGTGCCTTAGGATGGGTAGCCTAAGTATGTCATGCTCTCTTTAATCATTTCTGCGGTGGTGTCGTGTGGGGCGGGTCGTTACGTTCCCTCAAATATGGTTGAGCGAAGCGATGGCTGGTCCATGCGTCATACTCGTGAACGGGTGCTGCCAGTGGAAAGGGTCTGCTTCTGAGTACCTATCTTAACGCATATTGAATTGTAAGAATTGCATTTTTTTTTAATTATTTTTTATGTCTTGTAACATGTGGTTTTTTTTTTGGTAAATTTTGCCTAGGGTCAGGTGGGGCAATTGCAAAGTCGGGGGAAATGTAATAGCATGCTTTGTCTAGCTACATTGTTTTCCAACCGGTGCTGCCATCTCTGATATGATACCAGTACTACTTTAACTCAAAGCAGACCACCTGTCAATACTGTTTTACCGACCAACGATAGAGTGACATTTCATTTCGTGACAGACCTTCGAGTGGCGTGACACTAAAATTTATAACCTAACTTTTCATCCAGTATCATCTACGTTTCCACGGTAAGTTTCTGATTTGTTTTTTGTTTGATGGTGATGTTTAGTGTTATAAAGTTATTTTAATTATGTATTTCTAACACATCTACTATAGCTTACGTAATACAGCCGCTATTGCAATTGCCCCAGAATTTTGCTGACTTGGGGTAATTGCAATATAGGTATTATTACATTTACCCCAAAAACCTTTCTCTTTCTAGATGGTGCGTAATTATGTTAAAAAAAAAGACACGGACCTGAAATATTCTGAAGAAACCTATTAAAGAAACACCAGTAATAGAAGCCAAGAAAAATAGAAGCCTTAAAAATAAAAGCACGGAAAAACCAATTAATAAGCAAGCAGTAGAAGAGGTAGGAACTGAGAGCGAAAATACAGAAGAAGAAGCAAGAAAAGACCTTCCAGAAGTGGTGGTCAACAAATGGGTGATCGTTAAATATGCATTAAAAAAAGGAATTAAGTATTACGTAGGCATTCTGCAGAAAAAAGTCGGCGATCGTTGGGAGGTAAAGTTTGTAAGACGTAAGGGTAGTGTCTTTTTATGGCCATTAAACGAAGATATTGATGAAGTTATGTCTGATTCCATCGTTCAGATTTTACCTAACCCCGAAATAACTAAACGAGGAATAATATCATTTGATTTTAAGTTCAGAAATATGATTATTTCATAATTATGATTTTAAGTATTTTCTAGTAATTAAGAGAGACATTTTTTATTTTTTATAAAAGTTCATAACTTAGGCTTTAATTGTCCGATCTCATTGAAATAAAAACCAAATATTATCTTTTTCTTGCGTTTTAATTGCTATTACCCCAGAACTCAATCTATACACTTCGTTAAAAAAATAGATATGATTTATACATTTGCCCCTTTTGACGGGGCAAATGTAATAATGAGACATGGTACTTAATTTGGAGTCTCATTTTTCAAAAAATCTTTTATATCCTTTTATTCAATACCTAAAATGTTAGCCTTATATATGCTTAATAGCAGACGTAAATGATAATTCTCAACTGGTAAGACATAAATGAGCAGTATGCGATTGAATTTATAAATTTAGTTATCACACTCGCAATTGCCCCACCTGACCCTACTTAGATGCACTTTCGAGTAGCAGACACAGTGATTTCTCAACTAGTTGAAAGTTATTTACTCTCATTACTTAGTAGTATTTAGTTAGTAGTATTTAATTTCAACCTACCTACCCATTGTGTGCAAACATTTGTTAATTATTGTGATGGAAAATGACCTCACTTTAAATGTGGAGCTCATTTTTCAATGTTGACGACTCTGTATGAAATATACAGGGAGAAAAAAGTAGCCCTTGACGAGTTTCTTGCCGGTTCTTCTCGTTACAAGGTCTCCCGCTTAGGGTTTGCGAACCGATGGCGTAGCTTCTATGACATTCACAAGTGCTTGTAACAGCCTAGACTGAATAAATAATTTTTGAATTTTGAATTTTTGAATTTTGCCTCGCGAGGCAGCGCGCTTGGTGGGGAAAAATCCTGGTTAAGGATCCCTAAGGATTTTCTCAAATGTCCACGCGGACGAAGTCGCGGGCAGAAGCTAGTTGAAGATAAAATAAAAAACCATTCCTACAATTTAACATTGTATTTTCCAAGGAGTTATAATTCAAGTTCACCTTTTAACAAGTACAAATGGATCAGTTAACTACCAGATACTCGAACATTGAATGGACCTTGACATAATTTATTTTCATACAAAAATTGGTGTTCCGACAAAGACTAATTACATAACCAATCAATGTCATAAAATTAGGCCAACCCGACAGAAGTGACATGTTTTAATTATTTTTTGTAATCGACGGACCTATTTTTTTGTGAATGGCTTCAGAAAAGGAACTAATTGAGATCTCAATTTGATTCGATATGGGAAATCAGCATCTGCACCACCATTTAACGTCGACGCACCATGTGGCACGTAACATATAGTTTTTAAAATTATGATGTTCCATACTTAGAGCCACTTTCACAACTTCTGAACAAAGTTGATATACTCGTACTTTATTTCACAGATAATTTGGTAAAATTGTTCTAAAACTGTTCTATTTTAAAATTAAACCAAAACCCTGGTGATATTTGGGACCTGCGAGATAGGCAGCAGTAATATTATAAATTCAAAAGTAATTATATTTGTTACTTTTCACGCGTTGTACTATTTTTTTTTAATCTGTTCAATTTTAAAATTTAACGAAAAATCTGATGATATTTGGGACCTGTGAGATACGCAGCAATAATATTATAAAATGTGAAAGTAAATAATGTATTTGTTAATTTTTACGCATTGCACCAATTTAGAAAAGCTGGTTAAACCTTGGAGAAGGATATGGGTTTTTTCTATTATTCCTGATAATTAATCATAGTTGTTATTTCCTGTGGGAAATTAGGAAATAATAGTATCCTTATATTCTTCTTTGAGGTCTAACATATATCCCTGTACCAAAATTAAATGAAATTAGTACAGCATATTAATCGTGAAAACAAACAAATGAAGTTAGTTTCGCATTTAGTTTAGTTCAAATTGAGTTAATAACGCCATCTGCTAGAAAAATAAACGTTTGCTATGACTTGAAATGTTCAGAAAAAGGCAAAAAGTACCGTTGTCAACTAGCGTCTTTGTCCCGAAACCAGCTAGAAAGATCATTTTTAAGGGCATAATGTAAAAAAAGATGATTGTAGTTCTCCTCACTGACTCAATCCACACCGAAGGGTAAGTAGAAAGAAGGATTTCTTTCCCCTTACCCTTCAGTATGGATCAAATTTCATCATAAATGTTTAAATCTATTCTCATAGTAACTATCCTACTTTACTTATGTAAAAGTTACTGTCTACTTTTAGTCTAATGTAATTAGGCCAGCGGTACCTGTTGAAAACAACTAACTGTCCTGAAACTATACCCGCTTTCAGGTTTCAATTCGTGGTTTCCACTAAGGAATCCGGCCTTGGATTACGTAACTCTGTTACTAACAATTCTCGATTGAAATCGCAATACATTGCTGCTTTAAGTAAGCTGGTTGTCACAATGGTTCTTACTAAAGCAGCAAAGTAACTGCGATTTATGTCAGAGTTGATTGGGACAAAGTTAAAAAAACAGGGGGCGGCGTTGAAATAAGTTGTTGTACAGATAACGGCACATCAGACTTTGATCTTGAGGCTGTCTTTATACTACGTAATAAAAGCTGTGTTCCCATTTCAACTGTTTAACTTGACGTGTCTTCGTATGTATTTTGGACTGAAAAGTACGTACGGCTGACTGAATATTTTTTTTTTATTTTTTTTTATCACTTTATTGTACTACAATAAATTAATGTACAAAAGGCGGACTTAATGCTAAAAGCATTCTCTCCCAGTCAACCCTTAGGGAACAGATAGGCACGAATGCGGTACATTTAATAGTATAAAATAAAATACATACAGTATGATAAATACAATATATACCTACATATAATATATATATATATATATATATACCTATTACAACAAATCAGAATAATTATATAATAAAAAGTAAAGCAAAATTGATGATGATGATTTTCACATTATGCTCATTATAAGTCTTCTAAAAGAAAAGCGTGAACCTTCTTTTTAAAGGATAACTTGCTGGGTGATCTCTTGATAGCTTCAGGAAGACCGTTCCAGAGACGCAAAGCATGGAGAGTGAAAGATTCGGACATATACCCGGAACGAAACAGAGGAGTGGAGAGAGTGAGAGAATTGGTAGAACGAAGTTGGCGATCATGAGAGTCGCAGAGAAATTGAAACTTGCATTTAAGATAATCGGGAGAATGAGGACTATTTAAGATAGAATAGAGAGTGCAGAGCAATCTTTGCTGTCTGTGCTGACGTAAATGATCTGATATTGGCAGTTGTTACTAGTTTTTTTGAGTGATGAATGAAATATTGAAGCAAATAATTAAAAAATATCTCTGCTCTTTTTACTGAGTTCTAATAAAATTATTCTTATCTACCGGTCATATACTTATATGGTATAGGATACCTACTTAGGTACCCTACCTATGAATCGTACCTATAGTAATTAATAATTATCAACATTGGGAGTATTAAGATAAACACAAACTGACTGCGAAATAGAAATACTTAAGAGGAAACACCACGGTCGAGATGATTGATGAATTTCTATGGAAAGTAGTCAAAATCAATGTTTCCTAGTGTCCTCTTTACTTCTCCAAAGCTGGACTGATTTAATAAGGTGAATTTGTCATAAAAAATTAAAGAATGGATTAATTGACTGTGTTGTTTTTCTTCAATAACCTAAAAAAATGCCATGATGAAATTATACCTATATAAAAAAGCAAACATAGAACACAGCCAAAGCGTTTCTTTATTTTTTTATGAAAAAAAAACCGGTGAAGTGCCTGTCGGGCTATGCGCAGTAGTGTTCCGTAGTTACCATATTATACCATACCTACCTTATTTAATAGGTACCACTATAATTTTTCATCTACCAAAATAACTTTGTTTTTCATAGTGTTTTTATAAATAACAATGTTATGTTTGCAGTTTTGGAAAATATTTCTCATTTTTTAAATATATCTCTAAATATATGTTGTTTAAACCAATTTCTGTTAAAAGGGTTTATTAATATCTATAGCATATAACCTCAATGTCATTTTTAAAGACCAATCTACACCCCGAACGTAAGGTTTGATGAAAAAAATGTTTTTAGTCATGTATGGGGAGCCCCCTTAATGTTTATTTTTTTATTTTTATATGAAAATCGTAAAGTGGTTTACAGAATACCTACCTACCAAGCTTCAACTGTGTAATCTATAAAGTTTCAGCTGTGACATACGGACAGACAGACAGATAGATATGACGAATCTATAAGGGTTCCGTTTTTTGACATTAGACTACGGATACGGAACCCTAAAAAGTAATTAAATTGGTCTAGTTTTAGAGGAGAAAACAGGGGACTACGAAACGCTAATTTTGTCAATTTTCCATAGGATTTTTTCAACTCTTTCGACCGTGGTGTTTCTAAGGCGACGCATTGATAAACTCTTGTAAATTGCACTTAACTATTCCCCTATACCCTGCAGTGGGTGTCGTGCGGCTGATATGATGATTCCCCTCATGGCAAGCAGTTTTGCGACGACAAACCGGTTTTTTTTTTGTTAAAATACAAATCTATAATATTTTTTAAAAATCCAACTGGAAATATTGAAGTGTGTGTTTAGACTAATCTACGAAACAAAAAGAGGCTTAAATCGGTCAGGTTGGTCTGTAAACTGCAAATCTCTGTTTCTATGTAAAAAAGTTAAAGAATCGTATTTCTGCATCGGACAAAATGAAGCCAATAAACTAAATAATCAGATTTTCAAATATCAGTTTCATAAGACCAAAATGTCCAAAGCGTCCACTTAAGTCGCTTTCCTGACCAAAAGTGGAGCTGCGGTGAGTTTTATTTAATACTAGCTTCTGCCCGCGACTTCGTCCGCGTGGATATTAGACGAAATCCTTTTAAGGAACCTTCAACCAGGATCCGGCCAGCCATTTTTACGCGATTAGGCGAGTCCCCATCAAGCGCGCTGTCTCGCGAGGCAAGACATTTGCCGCGTGTGGCGGGCCTCGCACAAGGCTTCCAGTTCCCGTTCCCGCTTCCGCTCCCGTTCCCCGTTCCCGTTCCGTTTGCGTTCCCGTCCCGTAAACGTCCCGTAACCGTCCCGTACCCCTTCCGTTTCCGTTCCCGTTCCCATCCAGTTCCTGTCCCGTTCCCATCCTGTTCTCGTTCCCGTTCCCGTCCCGTTATATTCCCGTTCCGTTCACGTTTCGTTCCGCTTCCCATTCCCGTTCCGTTCTCACTGCGTTCCCGTCCCGTAAACGTCCCCTAACCGTCCCGTACGCCTTACGTTCCCGTTCTTGTTCCCGTTCCGTTCCCGTCCGGTTCTTGTTCCCGTTCCCGTTCCCATCCTGTTCTATTCCCGTTCCGTTCCTGTTTCATTCCAGTTTCGTTCCTGTTTCGTTCCCGTTCCGTTCCCGTTACGTTCCTGTTTCATTCCCGTTTCGTTCCGTTCCCGTTCCGTTCCCGTCCGATCCCGTCCGTACTCGTCCCGTACCCCTTCCGTTCCCGTTCCCGTACCCGTCCCGTTCTAGTTCCCGTTATCGTCTCGTTCCCGTTCCGTTCCGTTCCGTTCCGGTCCGGTCCGGTCCGTTCCGTTCCGTTCCGTTCCGTTCCGTTCCGTTCCGTTCCGTTCCGTTCTGTTCCGTTCCCGTTCCCGTTCCCTGGATGTGCATGTCCAGGTCCAGGTCCATATGTGTCATGTCCACCGCGTTGGACTTCAAAATAAATCTCATTTTCGCAATAACTATCCCATAAAACCTCAAAAACGACATCCATATCGATTTTTATGTTACTCACCCCACTTACCCTCTAAGGGGTTGATTTTCAAAATCCCAAAATATATATTTAGACGTGCTCCTACGAATTTTAAAGTTGTAATTTCGATCTTGTATTCCTTTTCCATACAAAATTTGAACCCCATTTTTACCCCTTTAGGGGTTAAATCATGTCCACCGTGTTGGACTTCAAAATAAATGTCATTTTTGCAATCGTCATCCCAGAAAACCCCAATAACGACATCTATATCGATTTTTATGTTTACTCGTCCCATTTACCCCATAAGGGGTTGATTTTGAAAATAACGAAATATATATTTGCCTATTTATTTTTAGATGTGCTCCTACGAAGTTTAAAGTTGTAATGTCTATTTTATATTATTTTCCCATACAAAATTTGGACCCCATTTTGACCCCTTTAGGGGTTAAATCATGTCCACCGTGTTGGACTTCAAAATAAATGTCATTTTTGCAATCGTCATCCCAGAAAACCCCAATAACGACATCTATATCGATTTTTATGTTTACTCACCCCATTTACCCCCTAAGGGGTTGATTTTCAAAATAACAAAATATATATTTGCCTATTTATTTTTAGATGTGCTCCTACGAAGTTTAAAGTTGTAATGTCTATTTTATATTATTTTTCCATACAAAATTTGGACCCCATTTTCACCCCTTTAGGGGTTAAATCATGTCCACCGTGGTTAGACTTCAAAATAAATGTCATTTTTGCAATCGTCATCCCACAAAACCCCGATAACGACATCCATATCTATTTTTAGGTTTTTTTTAACCCTTTTCATCCCCATTTCATCCCCTTTGGAGTTGAAATCCTAACAAAAACAATATACGTTGCTTTAGATTTCTATCCATAAGCCTAAATTATAAATTTAGCGATTTTTACTTCGAAAATGAAGGATTTTCTTTAATACACAACTTCATCCCCCTATTGACCCCTTCGGGGGTAGAATTTTGAAAAACGCTGAGACCCGTATTTATTAATTTTCAATCGTCAGCCTAAACACAAAATTTTAAGATTCTAGCTTCAAAACTGAGGGACTTTCATACAAACTTTCATCCCTTATTTCATCCCCTTAGGGATGGAATTTTCAAAAACCCTTCCTTAGTGGATGCCTACACTGTATAAAGTATCTGTGTGCAAAATTTCAAGTCTCTAGTTTCAGCGGTTTGGGCTGTGCGTTGATAGATCAGTCAGTCAGTCAGTCAGTCAGTCAGTCAGTCATTCAGTTTACGATTTTATATATTAAGATTGTAATTCTACTACACAATCTTAATAAAACATCCCCTGGAATTTTCAGGGCCCATAGTCTAGTATTTTTAGACGGTATTATTACATTCCCTCGTAGTCACTGCTAGAAGCAGATAGCAAAACTGCTAAAAGTGAAACTGCTGCTAATAATAGTGATAGCTTTTAAAAATACTAGACCATGAGCTCTAAAAATTCCACGAATAGTTTTATTAAAATCCTTTTCTATTAACAACTTATTAAATAAAAACCGCGCCACTTTCGGTCAGGGAATCGCCTTAAAGCACGATCCTTACTGAGCACCATTCAGCAAAATCTAAAAAGGTCTCTCTGAATAGCACGTATAGGGGTTAGTCCTTTTCGCAGTCGTAAAAATAATCCCTTGAATACCCTCAAAACTGTCGGCAGTCACCTAATGGTTCGTTATTTTATAGGAGTTTTTTTACCTCGTAGTAGATTTTTTCCCTTGGTCTCGTTGTTCTACAGTCAGTTCTACCAATAGAACAAAAACACAGGACGGAAAGAAAAAAATTTTTAGTTCTACTAAACGCTCTGATGGTACTATTTAGATTATCCGTCCCACTCATTATGGTTACGAAAGAGCTAAATCAGCTAATCTCAAGCCGTCAGATCGAAAGCCCTGACGAGACCATAAGAATGCAAAGTACACTATTTAACCCACAACAGTCCCCAGTGACCACGACAGTTGCGAAGGTGCCGAAACGTCGGGAAAATAAAAAATATAACCAAATACCACCTATTTACCAGTACTTTCCATAAAACCGCACTAGCATCAGCTGTTAAGAAGTGTTTTGTTTCATGTCTAGTGATACGCGTAATTGAGAGGTGATTACACTATTTAATTTGACGAGCAAACGAATAGACCGTCTGTTTATTCAAACGACAATATAAGTGGCAAATCAGTGTACTCTGGTAGTCAATACCTATAATGTTACTCTTGTGCATTTAGGAAATTCCATGAAATATGTAGATCACGTCATACATATCGAGTACTATGGCCACCGCATCGGATCCACAATGACATCATTAAACATGTCATGAGCAGTTTCACAAACTATATTTAATGCGAGTCTCATAATCGGTAATTCGTATGACACACTGCGAGCTTATTTACGATTTGGCATTCGTTATTCAATTGGCATTTATTTTAGCATAATTTGGTTAAAAAGTTATTTGCTTCTTTCAATCCGCCATTGCTGTTTTTATAAAAAACGTGAGATGCAATAAAATTGATGATTTACATAAATTGTATTGTAACATAATGTTATTCAAGAAATTACCTTTTAATGCAAATCTGTACTTTGCGGTAGGTATCAACACCACTAACATAATTTAACACTTATTTATACCTATTCCTATATCACAGTCTACCGTGTATGTTATTTTTATATCAATCAGTATTTAGGTAAGTAACTAGTGTAAAGTTTGCCTAAAAATACTAACATTCACACGCTAGTGTTCTTCTAAAGATTTTTTTAAGACAAAAATTAATACTTCATTATCTAGTTAAAACCACGGAAAGCTCTATCTAATTATTATTGCGATTAAAATCACCATGATTAAGCGTATAGTTACCTAGCTATGATCTCATTCATTTGAGCAAAAATAGAAAACATTATTACCCAGTATATTTCTTCAGAAATCTCGTGCGGCCATTATAAAAGTGATTTCCTCGAGTTAACAACGCAAGCATGAACACAATTTACGTCTATCCCACCCGTAACCGTCACTGTTGCGTGTCCGCGTGATACCAAAGTAAATAGTTACCGTGAAGGGGTTAAAACTTTGTTTTTATGCGACATATTAATGAGATCGCTTAGAAATGTGCTGAAAGGTGACAGTGATTTAGCACGTTTTTTACTGGATTTAAAGTCCTTTTAGTTATTAGGTTGTGTGTGTATCGTGGGCGCACGAACCACGTGGCGAGTTTGTAAAATGACAGTCGAAATTCCATACACATTTTATGTATTTACCCATGATTCACCTATTGGGTAGGTAGACCACGGGTACAAAAAGGTACCCGTGAAACACCTACGTGAACCACGCAGGTGTACCAGAGAAAGGATCAGAAAGGATAAGACCTAGTGTCACTTTTCAAACCTTTTGCTTAGTTTGCACAAAGGTATTGAGTTCGACTTTGGAAGATGATAAATTAAATCTGATGATCAGCAATATTTGTTCAAATATAAAGCGATGCATGCGGTTCTTAAGTGCGCTGATCATACCGCGAATAATTTTTGGAACTAAAAAGTGGTTATTATTTAGAAAACTTTCCGAGAATCACACTACTTTGAACCTTGAGATCACGAAGACCGTAATAAAATTGTGTCTTTCAAAATTCTTTTTTTCAGCCACGAATTGTATTATAATGTAGTTATAGCCCCAGTCGTAGGAAGCAAAAAAACGAAGAATACGGCTATCCATGAACCAAAGATTTCCTTCGGTAGGATTGATCCTTGGGTTCCTAAAATGGTTTCAAGCAGGTGGGGGGGGAGGGGGAATTCTGCCTTAACGAAGTCCGAGGTTAATAACTGCCTAAGTTTAGATACTAAGCCAAGTTTGGTATCATTTTCGGATAAATCAATGACGTAGAATTCATTTCTGGTATAAAAATTGCAAATTATTAAGAAGTTTCCTAAACATTACACAATAACCAATATTTTCAACTACATTTTTTTTACTTTAAGTCACCGTTAATATTAAACTGATGTTCTTATTTGCAAACAAAAAATACGTTAACAAAGCTTATAGAATGAAAACTTGAAAAAATATAACTTACATTCTTTTTTATTAACAATTAATAGCGAAAAAAAATTTCACTGTCGCGTGCCGTCAATTTCCTTTACACCTATGGAAATATTAATATTTTTTATCATAACAATATGGGTATCAAATGAAAGGTAATCAATAGCCAATTCCAAATATATATACATTATAATACTTTTATGAAACTGTTTTGAAATAAACTTAAAAAGTATAACGCAGAATTTAAAAATATCAGTAAATTATTACAAAAACCAAAAATGCCAGTCAATACCGACAAAAAAAGGCAAATATCACAAGCGCGCATGTAAGTACGATATTTTTCAGATATTGTTAGGTACTTTGAGAGTAGTTTTACCCAAGTTTTAACCCTTGGAAACCCTGTACTGCTGGAAAAACTTGGCACTTGTTTCAGTATTTTCGAAAAAACTACCTTAAGAAAGCGTTTTTCAGATGGTTTCTCTACTCTATACTTTTATAAAGCTTACTAAATTTGCTACAATTTGAGCCTATCACAAGCAAGTTTCGAATTAATATTTAAACTTTTAATATTTAATAAAAATAATAACTTACTTATTACGGCAACGAAGTTATTTTTTTTAATTAGCCAAAACAATAATATTTTCTTTCATTATTATTTTAAAAATAAAAGGATAATAAGGCTCCTACGAGGTATTTTTCTTTTTTCAATATTCCAATTTGTGTATTTAATGGCAATTTTTTTCTTTAATCAAGCGAATATTTTATTTTTATTTTTACTTTTTTTAAATAGTTTAACAATTGAATCGTACAAATATGAATCCAAAAATGAATTCGACACCCTAAATTCATACGAATATGATATCAAACTGGGCATAGCAGCTTAACTAATACATCTATCGAGATTGGGCTGAAAGCCAAAACTTCAAAAAAATTACTACAAAAATCGTGGTGGCTCCACTTCTTATATCCATCCTAGGGTCCTAAGGACCAATCCTACCAAAGGAAATCTCTGGTTCACAAAACGCCGTATTTTTCACCCTACTGACGCCACTATTACCCGGTACGCATAAGTTGTGCTTCTGTCGCTTCATCACTATCGCCATCATTACCATCATCCATTTTACTGTCTTTAGTGCTAAGGCATAGGCTTTTATTTTGTCCAAATTATTTTTTTGAAGCCAGTATGCCAACCCCTTTCAACAAGCCAGCAAGCCAGTACTGGGTTGGAACATGCTTCTTGCTCTCTCGCTTACTAGCTAGAGAAGTAGCCAGTTCTCTCTCACTTACTAGCTTTTAAATGAATCCAGTTCGTTTGGCATAACGGATTTGGCATATATTTTTTTGTCATAATAATACTTTGGCATAAATGATTTTTGGCATACTATTTATATTAGCATAATTATCATTTAGACTAATTTGTTTTCGCATAATGTTATTAGGCATATTATCTATTCGCCTAAAATTATTTAGACATAAAAATCAAAACTATAAGAATAAATATTTTTACGTAGGTACTTACTTATCAGTAGATATACTTATGAGGAGCTCGGTGGCGCAGTGGTTTAGCACCTGGCCCAGCGATTGCGGAGGTTAAGCAACGTTCGCAAGGGTCAGCCATGGGATGGGTGACCAAAAATTTAATATCTCAAGCAATCTGTGCTTCGGAAGGCACGTTAAGCCGTTGGTCCGGGCTGCATTTGGAGTCGTTAACACCCACCAATCCGCATTGGACCTGCGTGGTGGGTTATGGCCCATCCTCTTACCACACTTACTTATAGGTATATTTTCATGGAAAAGACATATTATACAAATATACAAGATGAATGAAATTTATAATCGATATTAACTTACCTATGTGTATGTATAACCAATCTTACTTGGGTAATATAGTGTAATAATAGGTTAGGGTGCGGCGTGGGTGGCCCTTGGGCCCATAGATTTAAATCGAATCGATTTAAATCTATGCTTGGGCCACCCTTAAGCCGCCAACATGATTGTAATACACAATAATTATTTCATGTAAACACAAAATTTACCTTTTCTCCAAGTCCATTTGGTTCATGATTGTGATTCTGCATATGTTTTGAAAATATTTCATGTTGTTTGTCGTCGTTCAGTTTTGTATTTAAAATATGAGTAAATAACATTATGCGTGTTTAAGTTTATGCTAAAGAATATTATGCTTAAACATGATTATGCTAAAAGTAGTTATGCTTAAAAAAGTTATGCATAAACTGTTATGACTAAGTAATATTATGCGTAAAAATCATTCGGCGAAATCATATTATGCTATGACATATTATGCCTTAAAATTTTATGCAAATACATAGGGAACCGATATTTTGGCTTCGAGGAGCTTGATGGCACACTGGTTTAGCGCCTGGCCCGGCTTAAATAACTTTAGCAAGGGTCGGTAATGGTATGGATAAAAAAACAATTTATTATCTCGAGCTCCTCCGTGCTTCAGAAGCACGTTAAGCCGTTCCGCTGCGCTACGCAGAAGTCAAGTAAGTCGGTTACCAAAAAAAAAAAATTTAATTTTCTTAAGCAAAGCAAGTCGCATCTACCATTTTTTTTTTTTATAAAATTCGGTTTAATTCGGGAAATATAGCCAATAATCTGTTTCGAGAATACTTTTCCATTTGCAAAATCTACGCTAAAACAAAGTATATTTCCCGTTTCTAACTTAAAAACAAGCAAGTCTTATTAAGATACTTGTATTTAAAATAGATTAGCAGATACTTGATTTCTATGTATTTATTTTATGTTATTAAGGACTATATTCTATGGCTCTATGCAAAGCTACAAACAAGCATCTACTAAAAGTACAATAGAGAATCTAAGTTACTTGTTTATAGTGTAGAATACATATTTCTACGCAGAACAATATTTACTTTTTTATTGTACTTAGGTAAATAAGACAACTATTTTTTTTACAAAAATATGTTTTTACCTTAAATACCAATGATATTTTAACATTTTTGTGTTCAGAATACCTATTTTTTTCAATAAAAACACTAAATAACGTTTTTAAGCTCTCCTATAAAATTTGTCTGGAATGAGATACTTGGATTTGGTTTAGGGCAGCCGCGTTGGTCCTAGCTGCATTTGCAGTCGTTAACACCCACCAATACGCATTTGGCCCGCGTGGTGAGTTATGGCCGATCCAAGGAGGATCCATCCATTAGGAAGGCCTGTGCCCTCGCAATGGTCATTCTGGCTTCAAAAACTGTCCTCGCATAATCTGGAAATTATGGATGGATAAAGAGGCATGAGTTATATCCAACCACAGGTGGCTAATGAGGATTGGTGAGCGTTGCCCGCAAGGTGCCATCCGAAGCAAGGAGGAGCTCGATTTAAAGATTTTTGGTCACCCATTCGATGACTGACCTCAGTGATTGTTGATTGAAACCGCAGACCAAATGCGCAAAGCCAATACGTAGAGTTTATTCTAATTGCATACTATGTCTAAAATTATGACAGTTTTGTTTAGATAAGCATGAAAAGATACCAACGTCCATCGGATGTTTGTGTTATCAGAATCAACTATTTATTTTGATTTGAAACAAATATCGATGGACTGATATATAATTATTACCGAGAAGTGAAAATAGAGCTTCTGTTTTTTATCAAAAAGTAATGGGTTAGGCGTTTTGTGAAAAAAAATCTTAGTAGGTAATTGCGTAAATAAGT
The DNA here is from genome assembly GCA_928269145.1 of Agriphila tristella. Classification (NCBI taxonomy): domain Eukaryota; kingdom Metazoa; phylum Arthropoda; class Insecta; order Lepidoptera; family Crambidae; genus Agriphila; species Agriphila tristella. The sequence continues at coordinate 49,473,283 of OV743431.1, read as the reverse complement.
GATATTTATTGCAAGCTGCAGTAATAAAGCAGGCTGAAACATATTATTTACATAGATTTTTTAATTTCTTACATTGTAAAGTTTTGAGTAAATATTTGTGCAGCAGAATCTATTTCATGTATTTTTTGTAGAATTCTATTGGAGCAACTTAAAAGTCAAATATCACAGTACAGTTACTTTACTACTATATCTATGTATAAATTATATATGTCGGTCGTGACAAATATAATTTCTATATAGTACTAGCTACAACTACTTACATGTAAAACAATAATATCTAAAGCTACCACATTGAATGTAAAAATAAAACTACATACATTGCAATTTTTATCGGACATAACTTACTGGCGCCAGTGAGTCACTGTGATTTATGCCTATTGGAATAAATGAATGGTTAGAACACGTAAATGTACCTATTTGGATTTATATTCACTAAACAAAGCAGAACATCAAACAAAAGTTTTTAAACTGACCGTCTCTATTAGTTTTCAAAAATTGAAATAAGAAAATAAAAATCTTTACTTTAATCTTGATGCATGCTTTGATGCATACTTTTAGAGCAACTCCCAAGGTATTTTATCACGTTTTTATTAGGTTGCTTTCTCGTTTATTTGTTTGGTTGTTTGCCCGCAAAGTTTGCGAACAATTTTATTCTAGCTTCCCGATGAGCTAGAGACTTGAAACTTTAAACATAGGTCAGAACTCAAAAACAATGCAATATTATGGTGTCATTCAGGGTCCAGGGTCTGATGATGAAGCTGGAAGGCCATGCCATAGGAACTCAATATTGAAACCGTGCAACCCCATCGAGTTAAACGAGTAAAAACGTGGGGCGCATTTTGTAAAATTTATCATCCATATTGTCTTTAGCCTGCGCCCTACGTTTTTAGGTTTAAAATTGCTGTACGTTGGGTTATAAATATTTACAGAAGAATTTATTTTTTACTTTTTAGTCCGTTTTAATGTTTTTAGCCGATTTTTTTTTTGTCTTACAATGCGATTAATTCTACAATGTACAACTGAAGTGAGTAACTTCTGAGCGCTTGCGATACATGATGACGTATTTTAATCTGTATTTACTCTTTTCTATACATTCTCAAGTGAAGTTGTAGCGGATCACTGTCTATTGTCAATTTATTCGCATTATAGAAAGTTTAAGCATAAACCGAAAGATAGTGGTACAGATTATAATCACTGTTCACAAGGGGTACAAAAAATCTAAAATATTACCCAGATCAACTGTCAAAGTAGCGCTACGTACGCTTGTTCTACGAGAACCGTCAAAACAAAGGGCTTTTACTTTAAAAATCGTTTTAGCTTTAAGGTGACCAAATTCTGTGTAATAAGCTGTAAAAATGTTGGCACTTACAAATTTCCGAAAAATCTGGATATTAAGGAAAAAATAATAAATTTAATAAGAATAAAAACGCCTTAATTTGGCTTAAAATTCCAGCCACTGACTTGCTTGGCCAAATCGCTACATGGAAAAATTTATTCATTGTTTATTACTTTTCTGATAAACAATAGTTCTTGTAGTAACGAAACGGCCAAGCCACATATTTTGACTAAGGTGTAAAGTTTTTGAAGTTAGGGCTTGTAGAATAAGGGCGCGTAGAGTTAGAAGCTTGGCTCTACATGAGGTTTGATAACTTTTTGACAGTGCGAGCCATATGGAAGTCTTGGCAACATTATGAAAATGTTTTTGGCGGGATTTCTCTTCTTTTTGTAAGATTAATATTATAACAAAGGAGTCGTCAAAAGTAAGAAGTAATATTGCTAAAAAATATTTATGGTTATTCTAAGTATGAACTTATTTTTCGTTAATTTGTACGTTTTTGACACTTACGTCATTTTCAATCAAGTGAAACAAAACACTACACAAAGTTTTGTTTTTATTAAAATAGATGAATTCTGTACAGCAAACAAGACAGCCAGACATCCTTAGAGCAAACGCAAGATACAAGGATTGCAATGCCCATGTATTTTTAATGCTGGATGTCACGGCACTGGGTTTTATCTTTTTATGCCAAACTCGTTTCTGAATAAATCTCTAAATCTTGAATTCGTATTTTCCGTTTTTGTTTTCTTTAAAAAGTTTTACATGATTACATGATAAAAGATTTGTGAATGGAAGCGACTTCAAGAATGTTTCAATTCAATTGCAATTAAAAACCATAAATAAATCATTTTTTATAACAGCCGCACGACACTCCCTGCTGGGTATAGGCCTCCCCCGCAGATCTCCACGACGATAGGTCCTGCGCTGCCCGCATCCAGTGGCTTCTCGCGACATTCACCAGATCGTCGGTCCACCTTGTCGGGGGCCAACCCACGGAGATTCGTTCGGTGAGCGGTCGCCATAATATTATAATTAAGTACTAAGTGTAAAAAGAATATAATGTATTTAGGGCTTAGGTTGATAGTCATGTATCTAGAATGGTCTGTGTGTATCTATGATCGGCATTTGTTTGATACCACAATCACTATGCATTGCAAATCACATTGAATTATGCAGTCGATTTTATAATAAGTTTACTTTATGTGTTCATAGTGTGATGAATACAACAGGTTTGACGCCAACACTTTAAACACGTAACTTGCTCTACCGACACATTTTAGAATTTGCAAAATATTCTACACAATAAATAATAAATATGGCGCATGATTTAAGAAATCCAATTCAAATAATTGTATAATTATAATACTAAATAATATATTAGAAAAAAATCTGGTGATCACATTCTCAGGTTGAAATCGAATCCTCAACCTCTTTAATTTTTCTTTTCAGGTACCTAAGTATAATATAAGTATAATTAGTTTTGTATAAAAATAGCATGGTATGGTGAATGCTAAAATCCCAATTTCAAAATAATATAGCTGTTTCATCTTAATCAATTATCTGGAAAGATGTTTCATGTATGTCGAGGTGATTCCTCACATCGATGAAATAACAGAGTGGGATATACTATATAATAATTTCGACGATGCCACTAGGACTGGACTTCCAAAGATCGCGGGTTCAATTCCCGCCTTAGAATATGATCTGGTGAATTCTGGTGCAATTGACTCGATATTATTTACTAGGGTATTGTATAAAAATATCATTGTAAATGCTAAAATCTCAAATGTAAAATTATATATTACTAGCGGCCGCCCGCGACTTCGTCTGCGTGGAAAGGTTTTTTGCTATACATATATATGGGAACAATACTTTTTTCGAGATGGAAGGTACTCTATGTCCTTTTCTGTACCCCGGACAACGTGTATGCAAAATTTCATGATGATCGGTTCAGTAGTTAAGACGTGAAGGCGTAACAAACAAATAAACAAACGGACTTTCGCATTTATAATATTATTAGTAAGGATTTTATTAGGTATTTTAAAATAAATAGGTACATTCTGGTGTCTGACTAATTGATACTTTGTTCATGTTTCATCATAACCCATAAAACGTATGTCTACCTTGCTAAAAGTTGACATCATTTTTCTAGATTGAGTCATAAATCATATTTGATATTATTTTTAATAGAAATTGGAGAAACTAATTTAGTAAACACTTTGCAAACATATTTTGGTCGGCGCCAACTCTTGATTCTGGTACTATTATTTCATCATTCATCATCATATCAGCCGCACGACAACCACTGCTTGGTATAAGCCTCCCCTAAGGATCTCCACGACGATCGGTCCTGCGCTGCTCGCATCCAGTGGCTTTCGGCAGTCTTCACCAGATCGTTGGTCCACCTTGTCGGGGGCCTACCCACGGAGCGTCGTCCGGTGCGCGGTTGCCATTCTAGAAGCTTTCCACCCCAACGGCCATCGGTTCTTCTCGCTATGTGTCCCGCCCTATGCCACTTCAGCTGAGCAATCCTTCGAGCGATGTCGGTTACTTTAGTTCTCCTGCGGATCTCATCATTTCTGATTCGATCACGTATTATCTTAAAAATCAACTATTATTTATTCTGTACTAAAGCGTGAACAATTAAACGGGTTATATCTAAGAAACACAACACTTTCATTGCTTAAATGTTCTAATAGCGTAAAAAATTAACGGCTCTAACACAGCATTCAAGTCAATTAGTTAATAACAAGATACAAGTACTTAATTACGAAATGCTTACTGGCATTTTAAATACCGACAAAGTTGTAAATTAAGATTAATAAACTCATTTAATCTCTATAGCTATTTCTGTAATATTGGGTTAACCTCATAACTTATGTGATTTGAAATATTTATCTGTTGCTGTGCTGGATATTACATCAAATTAAGACCAAAGCCGTCAACTAACAGCATAATTAAATCTTTATTTGCTTTCATAACACTAAAAAATACCTTGAAATTGCAACAGTGTTCAATAGTGTACAATTAGTGTTCACGGTTGTTAGTAAATTATGAAAATGCTTGTATTAAAAATGCAATTTGTTTAAAATTCTCCATATACAAAACATCAATTTCATAGGTAAAGACTAATTATATATCTTAAAACTTTCAAATAGGGTTCAAATTGATGTAATATTGAGTTTTCACTGCAATTATTGGCGGAAACTAATAGTATTTCCACTTTTTAGGCCTCTGTCATAAGTCATCATAATAAGTACATGTTTGGACTTCAAAAGTTGTTGGTGTTAAAAAGTCTAAGAAAAAAGTAGATTGATAACTTTAAGGCTTCCCGTACTGGCTAGCGCCGGCACTGAGTTTGGCGTGAAATAGTACTATTATATATTCTGTGGTGGAACTGTGCACGTCCTAAAACATAACGCGGCCACAAAATATATAATAGTACTAAACGCGGCGCTCTAGCACAGAATATATAATAGTATGACTAGCGCAAAGACGTCAGGTTAGCGCTCTAACGCGGCGTTAAACGCGTTCTGTTTGGAGAAGCCTTTAAAAATAACGGATACACCCTAGAATCGGGCTTCGAAGCCGGCGTTGCTCGAAGGATACACCATTTTCTCCATTATTATTTGACCAACTTACAAATACTGAGACGAGATAAAGCAATCAAAAAGTAATGTGTATTTAATAATAAAATAATATGTAATAGGTTTTATACAAAATGGATTTGATAAAAAGAAAAAGTTAAAATAAAGCACATAAAATAAATCATGGCAAACTGAAAGTAAGTGAAGAAATATTGAGAGTTTCAATTTCAGTAGGCATCTTATAAAATACCTACAATAAGTTTTTTGCGAAAGAAAATTTGATAAACTAGCAGCTTTTATCGTAGAATTATTTCAACTTTTCTGTCACAGATTAATATCAAACGATGAAAATTACATTAGCTCAGCAACATGTTTCATATTACTTTTTCTACATTAAATCTAACGAATTACGTGCCAAATGCTACGCTTTTGAGCTTAATTTTTTATAAGAAACATTAGATAGAATGAAAATAAACCCTTATTAAATTCTCATTTTTAAGGCCCTTATAGCCGTCAACTAGCGCCACCAATTCATTTATTTATTATACGTAAACCAGGTTAATATTTATAAAAATTCACAGATCTCGTGCCTTTCACGACCTTCTGGTACATTGAAAATGAATTTAATAATTGAGTTATATATAAAAAAAATCTCAGATTTTACAGTCCCCGCAAGAATCGGAGCATTGAAAATGAGAACCAAAATTTACGAAAAACCAAAATCAAATCAAATGCAAAGTCCTATTATATTTTTAAAGTTACCTAGGTAGTACCTATTTATTTTTACGATTGTGACACTCGGCTCCGCCTCGTGTCACAAAAGCGCCCGCTGACTGCCTCGACACGGGCGAAATAATATTAACCAATTTTCAAAATTCCAACGAATGCACTTCTCGTCCGCTTCAGCATCTTTTAACACTATTACCATGACGATCGGTCAGTAATCATAGAAGCTACATCACTTTTTATGTACGGAAACAGCCGTTTTTCTACAATTCCAAATCTAAAGGGACCACCTACAGGTCACAATTATAAACCGATTTTCAAAATTATTTCGCCATTTGGTAGCTAAACTAATACCCTAGGACCCTTTTTTTAATTTTTTCTTAAGTTGGTTTTTGTTTCAAAATATTTACAATTTAGTAAACAAACACCCCCCTAAAAACCCGGAATTTTTGGAATTTTGCAAAATTCCAAAAAAAGTTACCAGTAGATTTTCAAAATTCAAACGTTCACACGTGTCTCGATAAATTCCTCAACTTATAGTACTATTTTCATCTCGATCTTCTCAAAATCTTAGGAAATATGGCCAAAAATACGTCTCAGGCGATTTGCATCTGATAACCATTTTCAATGGTAAAAATCCTTTCTTTGAATTAGTACTTACAATACTTTGAAATAACAGCAAAGCCATGAACAATTTTGGATTTACTTTTCTGTGATTAGTGTGTATGAAATTCATATAAAAATATTTCATTATTATAAACATTACTATTTTATTGAAAGGTAGTAATTATAACCTAAGATATATAAAAAAATCTAAGATTTATTTTCGTCAACTCAGTCAACTCAGTGACGCGATGCGCATCTAAGGAGCGTGCTTCCCAAAATTACGCCTACACGCTACATATTGTAGCCCTCGTTGATACGCGTCTTTTGATTTGAGGTTTCAACCATTCATGTAGCCTTTAAACTTACGACACCAAGGCGATGTCGCACTCTGAGCGAAAATGGGGGCTGTACTGAAGCTATCGAAAAAACATTTTCAATATTAAAGCTACAGGGCAAACCTTTAACCCGATCGTCTTCGTTTTAGGCTCAAATTGTAGCTGACTAAATTGTTCAGAGGATTTTTTTCAAAATTTTCATATCATTCTTCGTTTCCAAAATATCGAGCGCCAAAATCAATAAATCGGAAAAAATGAGTTTTTTTTCCACTATTTCGGCCATAATTATTTACGTTTTTTATTTACTCGATTTTTTTTTTCACCTTGTAGCTCTCGTAAATACGCGTCTTTTAAGTCTTTTTGAATATCATATCTTCAAAACCTTCTGTGATATAAGGGGATCGCACTTTTTCGTGAAATCGGTGCCTATATACCGGAGCGAACGAAAAGACATTTTCAATGTCAAAAGGAAACTACTATGCCTTCTTAAATTGTTTTTAATATTTTTAATATCTTTCAACAGTTTACATTATCTCTGTAAGTTTTAAAATCCATTTAAATTAAAAGTGGCCACTGTCGTTTAAAATGAATTTTAAAACTAGTACAAATAATGAAAAATGTTAAAGAGTTATTCAAAAAATATCACAGACAATTTAAGAGGGCGTGGTTGTTTCCTTTTTTTTAATAGGTATTTACTTGGTTTACGAGTAGTTAATAAAAATAAATGTATTGGCGGCGCTAGTTGGCCTATATAAGTGCCTTAAGACTATCTTGACTGACACTTTATAATGTATACCTAATAACTGCAAATTGTTTTGTTTCAGCGAAATACAAACTTTCTGTATTCTGAAGGTTTTAAAAAAGTTGTGAAAATCACTATCGCAGTAAGATACAGAATAGCCGTGCTCCACTAAGTACCTAACTAAAATTAAGTCTGTAGGTGAACGGGGCTTAGCCTACTTCCATCGTATTCAGTGCAATATCAGAGGGCCTATTACAAAATGAGAAATGCGATAGTCGGTGTTCGTAGTTCGATGTACTTGATTTTGAACCTTATGATTTTGTACGAGTTAAGCGGGAACTACATTAGGCACACTAATTGTGCCACGTAGGTACACCGACCTGGCACGTTGGATTGCAACCCATATATTTTACATTGGGGCTAGTTGCATAGAGCTTTTCGCCATCTAAAACAATGGTTTTCTCTCCTTCACTCACATTGACTATGTATATCCGATAGTTTTCGATAGTGAAATGTGAAAACATCAACTCGCACTAGGCCCTCATACGCTGTTGTGTTTTCTTCAGGGTACAATGTTTTCTGAGTCTGACAGTGAATTTGAGGACGATTTACTACGTTTCTTATTTTTAAATGTATATTTCTGCAACAAATGAACAAAAAAATATATTCTTCCCATTTATTTATATTTCTTCCCATGCTGCATTGCGTAAAATAGAACCGCGATATTAAATGGATTTAATATTAAAAATGTCTTCATATCGCCTAACCAAATCAATAAATTGTTCGTTTCCCATTTTAAGTGAAGGGTACTTATACCGCTACGTCTAATCCGTGTCTGACGCGCTGCGAACGTAAGATCAATAAATACCCTTGACAAAAGTCTGTTTCTACGCATACAAATTCTACCGTTTAGATATAATAATGCGTTGCATACGTTGCGTACGTGGGCTCAGTTTGTCCCTAGCTTAAGTATCTCTTCTGACGTGCCCATAGAGTACATGCACATTATTGGACGCGCTCCTGATCGGTGCAAGTGACCCACGTGTGCCTAATGTAGTTCCCGCTTTAACATAATGTCACAGAATGGGACGATCATCGTTCGATTATCGTGTTTTTTTTTTTTGTAATAGGCCCTCAGGATATAAAGCACCAAGCACAAACCCGGCTTCGGCAACTGATTAAGGCTTTCAATGCAGCTTCTGATACTCGTTATAAAGCTGTTCGTATAACGAAGAATGTATCAGCAGGTAAACAGTTGAATAATGATGCAGTGTTTTTTTTTTCAATTATTGTTTAAATTTTAGAATTACCGTTTAATGTATTTAAATATTTACTACGAACCTATATCATTTGATATCTTTAGATCATAATCGTGACTTTAGAAGCAATAATGTTTAAGAACCAGTTGTAGAGTAACTTTATCTTAGAAAGGATGTTCACAAGGATAGCGGGTTCGATTACTGTAGTTGTTAGAGTGGTTTAGATTAATGTTTCTTCTACGAATGTGTATGGTATCAGTAGGTAGGTAGTAGGTCAGCTCATAACCACGGATGATGTAATTAAATTTATTCACGAATTACGAAGAAAATTAAGTCTTTATAAATTCTTCACTTGAGGATAGGCTCACGAGCAGCTTCAGTCCCCCGTGGCCACGGCAGCTGCAAAGGTGCCGAAACTTCGGGAAAATAATAATAATAATAAAAAATTAAACCAAAGACCAACTAATTAGAAAAGTTCTTTCAATAAAACTGCGAGTGTTTTATTTCACGTAGGTAGGTAACTAAACATTACTGAACATCGGGAGTTTTTGGTTTGTTTGCTATCAATCTCTGACGCATTCAAATACATGAAGTACATACCTACAATGCAAAGTTTTCAGGTGACTTATTCTAAAATTTCCGAAAACATATCGCTGAATTTATTTTGGTTTAGATGATTAGGTATAACAATGCGGTTTTCCTCTGATAATATTGAAGTTGTCCGTACATTTCATATTTGTCACCCACGGTAAATGCTCATGCATGCAACAGTTTTATTAAACATCGGTTAACTTGTTTATTCATTTCCTGTCAATTTCGAAGAGTTATAAATAAAAAAAAATAAGTTCCTAATATAGTGTAGGAAATGAAGCAATATTTTGTATGGAGACCCCAACATTAAATCCTCAGTCGATGGAACTTTGCAGGGATGTAATATAGTATGAACCAAAACCTATGTACAAATATCAAAAAGAAAAAAAACGAATTTGGTTAATTTAAACAATATGTTTCATTTATGATACTTTATCATACTGTAAGTTTCGTCTTCTGAGGATTTACTGTGGGGGTCCACTACCTTCCTTTCCTAAACTAATGATTTTAAGATAGTTGTAGTTTCTGATGACCTTTCTATTTGGAGTGTATTTTATGATTTCGAAACTACGGAGGTAGATAATATAAGCACTACCTACCGCTTGTTGCACTGTCGGACCGTCGCGTCGCCGTCGATTTTTCGAGTTGTCGCAATGGCGTTATATCGGAATGGGATGCGTCGCAGTGGAGTTCAGTCGCTATGACGATAATTGCAGGCGTCTTTTGTCGCTATCAATTTAGTTTTAGTGACAAACTATCGCGATCGTTTTAATCGCAGCTTTGTCTTTCGAAATCATTAAATACACTCCGTGAGTTGAAACTATTTGTGGTGTGACAACGAGATAAATAAAATGAACCTTATTCACACTGTTGTGGCTAGTTGGTGTGAATACGGATCGGTTGGGCGAATTTCAGATTTGGTCCAATAATAAGGAAAATATAAGATAGTAAACTAAAAGCAGATAGTAAACATAATAATTAGTCCGGTATTCCCCGTCATAACTTTAAATTCCTCCGACGTTCCGTTTTAAATATTTTTTATTTAAATAAATTCATTTGAAAAGGGCAATTATCAAACTTCTTGTCGGATTCTTTCACAACTGTTTCATCATAATAACAATATTTTTATAGGTAGGTAGGTACTTATACAACGTATATTATTTTATCCAATAACTCTAGGATATTAATGAGACCATGAAATAGAATCAAAATATATTGCAATTAAAATTTTGTTTAATATAAATTTCTGAACATTTTAAAATTCTTGAAAAAGCTTCAAGGCAGTCTCAAGAGCGGCTTCAGTCCTCTGTGAACACGGCAGTTGCAGATGTGCCGAAATGTAGGGAAAATAAAAAAATCAAACCAAGTACAGTCAGCATCAATTTGATATGAGCGTCTAGAGTAGTCAAAATGATCTGAAAAACAAAAAATCTATTTTATCTACACAGTTACAATCATCATATTGTTGTAAGCATCCAAGGTTCAAAATACTAGTCCATTGTTTCATATTTATATGAGCCTGCCGTGATATAACAAAAATGCCGTTAACTGACATCAGGGTGATTTTCAGCTTTGGATGGTACATTAATAAGAAAAAAAAACCCTATCGACCTGTTTACGCGGTTTTTCGATATTATGTATAGTTTCGGAAATAACTATAACAAAAATACCGTTATATACCTTCTTTCTCGTTTGTGATAAGCATAAATGCCGTTAAGCAACATTGCGAGTTAATATAGCCGCTAAAGTTCGTTAACTTATATTTTTGTTATAATTTTTCCCTATGATTACTTCACTAGATTGCCGTCATACGGTCTTTTGCAGACTGTAGAGCGGTTAAAGTACTTTAACTGTATTATTGTTATTATTTTTTTATTATAGGAGTTTACGTTTGCTAAGCAATAATGCCGTAAACTGAAAGAGCTAGACTACTATAACGACGTTTTAGCTAAACATATATGAGCCTTTTTTAAGTGTTTTAAGAGACAATATTTTTATTTTAAATAGAAACACTAAAATGCCGTTAAGGTATATTTAGCGGCATTTTAGTAAATTACTCATGAGAAATTAGAAACATCGATGATGAACTAAACGAAAAAAGCGTTTATTCATATAATTAAATAATATTTACAATATGACAGAAGAACAATTAAAAAGTATTTTACTTCATGTATTTATTGGTACTTTTAGGTCTCAAATTGGTGTTGTCATCGAGAAGTTACATAAGTTCAAATTTTTACCGCGTTTTTTGCTCATAACTCAAAATTGGGTTTAGGTAGATAACGGCATTATAGATATACCACGGCAGGAGCAGTCAGAGTGTTCAAAATTATCTTAGCAAACAAAGCTCTCAAAGTTATCTGTGAATAATGCATTATTACAATGTGCACAGATAACTTTATAATTGAAAACGAGAAAAATACTTATAAATTTATATACCTATACTAATACTATAAACTTACTAACATTCGAAGTAGTTGCAGAATAGCTCTGCAAATCTGAAAATGTAAACATTATTCAGAAGAAAGGTTCAATTGCCGTTGCTTCTAAATTGCAGTAGAAAATCAGGGTAATTCTACAATAGCATTTAGGTCAAGACATTTAAAAAAAGTACTGCGATTTACGTTCACTTTACCTATATTTCGTTTTCAGTCTTCAGTTCTATCAAGAGTTTTGCAATTAACAACTTCGCTTAGCAAATTATTTATTTCAAGTGCTCAGTGAAACTGCAAGTGCACTCTAAGTACTTTAGCGATTTTACAAGAGCATTTTAAAGCTTTCTTAGGAAGCCAAATTCCCTGCGTTGAATGCGCAGTTTAGATGTGATACCACGTAGCACTACATTTTTTTTATTTCATATTATGTTATGATTATTACTTATGATTTTCTGAGGTTCACTAAAAAAACATCAATAATAATGTTTTAAATACTCTGATAAAATAAAAATGAATTTGAGTTTTTTAACCAAAATAAATCCTCTAAACCAAATTCTATGATAATTATTGTGTGACCACCACGAGGTGGTAGACTGATTTTGAAACTTGATTGATTTATTAGTATTTATTTATCGGATAAGTATTTGGTTCCATCAACATAAAGTTCAATTTTATGTTGATAATAATATCATTATGGTATATAAATGAACAAGAGAAGGAAAACGTAAACTTAATTATGTGACGGTTTTTGGTTCAATTATGTCTTTGCAAGTCACCCGTAAATAATAATATAGCTTCGATTTCCTCCTAACAATATAGTGGCGGGATTATTTGCTTTCATCTTCCAATAAGCCGTGAAATCCGGTCGTGATCGAGTGCAATATATAATAATAACGAGCTTTCTGAGATCGATGTTGACGGTTAGGGATGACTCACGCTACACCGTGCCGTCCGAGCCGAATCTCGGCCTTAACACGTTTGTTATTTCCGAGCATCGTCCGTTGTTGCTTGGTTGACGGTCAGTATAGAGAATCGACCTGAAACATTTTTTTGAAAAGTATATAGAAGTCAGTGGTATAGCTCGAGCGTGCCGACCGAGACTTGGCTTAGACCCTGTACGGTATAGTGTGGGGCATCCCTTCGTGTAGAAAAGTCTAAAGAACTTGATTTGTTCCGAATTTATCGCAGGAATGCCTTTTAAACGCCATCTCACACTATACTGTCAAAACCTTAGCTTACTTTTATGGTTGTGTAGTTGTGTCAGTGACCATAACGCGTTGTGGGTATTTTTCACTCAATGAGTGATTTCGGTATTTGAGCTTAAATACACTCGAATATTTTAGAATTCGAATGAATACTCACAGTGGATTCAGATGTAAAGTTTGAAATAAAAAGATTTCAGAATCGTAACAGCTTACGGGACCTTGGAAGATCAGCACTGATCACAGCTGATTTGTTCTTTCTTTCTTTCTATTTGACGGCCACTTGGGGAAATGGTATCGATTCTTCCGTTCAAAGGCGAATACGCAAAAATGCCCGAGCTCCGGCGCAAATAAATCCTATCTCAGATTAAAGTACATTTTAAGTAGCTCCTCTGTGTTAGTTCCCGATCAGGGAGGTCACATGTACTGTACTAGGTTGTTACACAATTAATGAGTCCTTTAATCTGAGATAAGTTGCATTTGTACCGGGGCTTGGGTAATTTTCTATGTAACCTGTTTAGTAGGAATTATACTCGGCTTCGTCCTTTGAGATTAGCATAGAATATACACAACTCGTAGTACCGCGCAGCGATCGCCATTATTGCACTGTATTGAGAGTACGTCGGGTATTCGATCCCTTTGCCTCATTCTCTTTTTTTGTCACACAACTGTCATATTGACACCTCCTTCCTTTACCGCGATCTAGCTGCCATTCGCGTTTCAGTGCTCTGCCATTTACGCACTTTCTCATATTTTTTTTCAAACAAAAGTCAAAATTAGAGTTAAAATGCCTAAACGTAAGGCCCCTTATGAAGAAATAAGCAGAAAACTAAGAAAACTCGAAGAAGAACTGCGTGAAACGCATGGAGGAAGAAATGAGCACTTTTAAGTAGCTATATTGAGACTGATAAGGTGTACTCTGTTGCTCTGTTTGTATTAATCTTAAGCCGGGTACAGACCTATATAATGTACGAGGTTATTGCAACGCGAATTTTGTGTGCTGACTTCACTACGCGCATTTCATGTAACGCACGCGCTGGCGTTCGCATTATTCCAAACAAAGAATTCGCGTTACATTTCAAGTTACACTAAGTAAATTAACTATCACAAATCTGTACCCGGCATTAGGAAAACAACACATTTTAATCAGAAACGCTAACTAAATTGTCAAAATCCTATGAAAATCATGCACAATGTTCATTATAATTTCATTTCTACGAGTGAGATTTTAATCGGTAAATTGATCATTCTGATGTGTAGGTACAGAAGCCTTTTACTTCATGAATTACATCGTATCATGTTTGCTAAATATGACTCAAATCTCTGACGCATTTCAGTATCACATAATATAAAAGTATTTCTAGACATAACGTAACATTTATAATTAGTCGAATGATAACGGTCACATTGACCTTAGCAGACTACATAAAGCATTGTTTTAGCTGGTTCCGTCCTTAAATAAAATTTCTGGGTTTATTTTTAGTATATTAAAATTTTTAAATAAAATTCCTTGAAACGGCCCAAAACCTTATCTAATTTTAACACTCTATAAATTAAATATTTATTCAGACAGGTGTATATTTCAAGTATTTTTTATAGAAGGCGTCTATTTCAGAGTAAGTGGAAATTATTTCCTTTTTAGGGTTCCGTAGCCAAAATGGCAAAAAACGGAACCCTTATAAATTCGTCATGTCTGTCTGTCTGTCTGTCTGTCTGTCCGTCCGTAGGTCACATCCACTTTATTCCGAAAGTATTAAGATTATACCGTTGAAACTTGGTAAGTAGATGTATTCTGTTAACCGCTTAACAATTTTAGCACAAAAATAAAAAAAAATAAAGATTAAGGGGGAGCTCCCCATACATGGAACTGAATCTGAAAAAAAAAATTTCTTCAAACCAATACGTGTGGGGTGTTTATAGATAGGTCTTCAAAAATGGCATTGAGGTTCTTAAGACGATTTTTTCTCAAAGTCAACCGTTTGAAAGATAAACACTGCCAAAGTGGTAAAATGTGTGTCCCCCCCCTCTAACTTTTGAAATAAGAGAGTCAAAAATCTAAAAAAAAATATATGCTGTAGATCTTAATAAATACTTTCAACGAAAATTGGTTTGAACAAGGTATAATAAGTAGTTTTTGAGATATAGCACATTTTCCAAAACCGTAAACATAACTTTGTCATTCATACCAACACTGTGAAAAACAAAGTTATTTTTGCAGACAAAAAATTATAGTGGTATTAAATATCACTACGGAACCCTAAGGCGCGTGGCCCGACACGCACTTGGCCAGTTTTTTTAGATATCTAAATGAAGGAAATGTCTCCTTAAATTAAACAAAAGGAAAAAAGCTGACTGTGAAAGAGCTTTTTGCTTTGTCCTGTGAAATCTAAGATTAAACGATTAGGTCTTTACTAAATAAGTAAAGTACCTACGCAAAGCGTCTAAATAGGAAAATGTGTGATTTTAATAAGGTAAATAAACAAAAATAATTCATTTGTTTTAGTGCTCATATTTACCTAGATGTATAAAGTATATTCGTTTGATATAACAATCAACCTACCTATTTAATTATTGCTTAAACTCGTATCACTTTGCTAGGATAATAATGTTATACTAAGTTTGTCGAAAAAACCTTGTTAATTGACGAGAAAATATGATAATGTTTCAAAATGCCTTAATTGTATTTCCCAACTTACCTTTTGTGGTTATCGCTGGTTTTCACCGGTTAGGCTCGGTTGAGCATGGTTCAAATTTAATCGCTTGCCTTACTAAACGCCAGAGGGAGCTCAGCTCACCGGAAGTGATAAAACATTAATGGCGGCCGCTATTAGCATCCGCCTGAGAAAATGATATACGACAGACAATGTTGCTGGCTCAGCTTTTTTAATAAAAGTACAAATTTTTAAACAGTTGTATTCAAATTCACTATTATGAAGTAACGGCTAATAAACGATATCTTTGTATCACCATAAAAGGCATATTATTAGGACAGACACGCAATAATTTTCACGACGACAATTAAACTATGAGATTTTATGTGCTGAAATAAGCAACATACCGTAGTAATTTAACTCTCAAGTATTTGAGGGTAGAACCCACGACTACGGGCTGGGTGGTACGAAAATATAGACGATTCAAAAGTGCTTAAATATTAAATTATTAATTATTTGAATAAAGACATTTTGACTTTGACTTTGACATTATGACAAACTACAAGATATTGTAATTTTTTACACCTCACAGACCATACAACAAGTTCTGTGGTATACCTGTATTAGATTCTTTGACAATCACACAATAAAAAATTGTTTATGTGGTAAAAAAAGATGCATATAGCTCGCTTGACACGATCTTTCTTATGTACAATATTACAATGAAAATATTTACTAACTCTTTCATGGAATAAGAATTATGTTATTTATTAAAGCTTGAATGACATCACATATTAAACAAACTTAAAATACTTAATAGCTATAGTATAAGGTCACTTGGTACTTTGATGTCACTGCCTTATTATTATAATAAACCGATTGCAGGCCAATATAAAGGACGTAATGAACAATAAGTGGAAATTTATTACCATTTAGATAAAACAATAGCCCACACACATTAACAATCCATTCAAAAGTCTACTATAAAATCAATGGACCATTTTACAACCAATCTAAGTATTAAATGAAGCAATGAAGTGAGTAAACAAGTACGTAAGTATTGATATTTTTAAGAAAAACTTTTCTATTGACTAGTTTCAGCGCGCGATCTTGTCTTTATAAAGTTTTCCACCTATCGTGAAAATTTTGCTACTTTAGTTGCTGCCCTTACTCAAAATGGCAAACATTCTATGCGTTTCAACGCTACGCTAACTATTAGAGCTTTAAAATAAGCAATAAACTAAAAAATTACGAGCCATAAGCTTTGTCAATTCCATCATCATCATCATCATATCAGCCACACGACACCCACTGCTGGGTATAGGCCTCCCCTAAGGATCTCCACGACGATCGGTCCTGCGCTGCCTGCATCCACTGGCTTTCCGCGACCTTGGGCCTACCCACGGAGCGTCGCCCGGTGCGCGGTCGCCATTCCAGAACCTTTCTGCCCCAACGGCCATCGGTTCTTCTCGCTATGTGTCCCGCCCATTGCCACTTCAGCTGAGCAATCCTTCGAGCGATGTCGGTTACTTTAGTTCTCCTGCGGATCTCCTCGTTTCTGATTCGATCACGTAGGGAAACGCCGAGCATGGCTCTCTCCATTGCACGCTGAGTGACCTTGAGCCTCCTTATGAGACCCATAGTTAGCGGCCACGTTTCACTGCCGTCATCACTGGCAACACACACTGTTCATTGACTTTTGTCTTGAGACACTGAGGTAAGTCGGACGCGAAGATTTTTCGAAGCTTCCCGAATGCTGCCCACCCGAGTTGGATTCGACGAAAGATCTCTTTCTCGAAGTTGGACCTACCTAACTGGACTGCCTGTCCTAGGTATACGTAATGGTCAACAACTTCAAGTGTAGTGTTCCCAACATGAACTGGAGAGGGTACAACATGGTCATTTGACATAATGTCAATTCCATACAATACATCAAAGCCTGTAATTAATATAAGTTTGCGACATGTGATTTAATCGTCTATTGCTCATATTGACGAGATTTTAAAAGTAAGCGTAGCGTTCAAACGTATAGATAGAATGTTGGCCGTTTGGTAGGGTTGCTGATTTTCTTTTCATTACAAATTTGAAAAAATATTTTTATATAATATTATTGACTTCTTCGCTGTCGACTTTTATACAAAAAATAGTTGCAGCTTTAAAAAATTATAGGTAAATTGTAAAAGGTTTGGACTTTTCAAAAGAGCTTATGGACTTACAGATAGCTTATATTATGAACTTGAATAAAAGAATATCGAATTGTTTTAAAAGTTTTCATTTGAACTTGAATAAAAAATATTGTATTTTTTAAACAGTTTTATTTTTTAGTCTTCGGTTTTTGTTGAAAATAAGGAGGCAAGACCATTTTCATTTTCTTTTTTCGATCAAAAGATAGCTTTATGTAGAAAGTAATAGACGAAAATATATCATAAAATATCATAAAATAACCATTATTTTACCATTTAGTTATTTAAAAAGAGTCAATTTGAATTTTTCAAGAATTGTTTCAGAATAACTCTGTCAAACCTAACCATTATTCAATTAAATTCACTAGCAATAAATCCTTACTAATATTATAAATGCGAAAGTCCGTTTGTTTGTTTGTTTGTCACGCCCGCCTTCACGTCTTGAACCAATCATCTTGAAATTTTGCATACACGTTGTCAGGGGTACAGAAAAGGACATAAGATACCTTTCATCCCGAAAAAAGTATCGGCACCCCCTCACCGTACTTATTTAACTTAAAAAATATTTCTTCAGTACCTTTTGTGTATGAAGTTACTCAAAGTTATATTGCTTATGCAAATGTGTTTGTCCGTGGGAAATTGTCGCGTTGCAACTATAATTTGTTGCTTACTTAGTATGGCGTCTGCGATTTATGTGTTTGACTAGATTTTCTGTTCTCTGGGCATTTCGCGATGTTTCTTTAACACGCGATGTGGAATCGTGAGTTATCACTTTGCAGTATTTTTTTTGTAATTATAAAGATACGTAAGTACAAACGTATTTACAAAAAAGTCTGAAAATAATGAAAAATTGAGCAATTGATTTATAGTTGTACGGTTTTGATGTAGGTTACACGTTAAGAACGTATGCGGAGTAGGTTGAATTTTGAGTAGATTTACCAGATGACAGGAATTTTCCTGACATGTAAGGAATATTAGCCTTACGTTAAGAAAACAGGGAAAAACTTAATTTTCAGGGATTTTTGAAATCCCAAAAATCAAGTGTAAGTAATGAAAACACAAAGGTATTTGTAAATTACTTTGGTGAGAGAAAATAATCAAAGGCAAGTGAATCAGGAATATAGATGTACAAAATGTCAAACGTCAGGAAAATTTCTGAAAAGTTTGGGAATCCCATTATGGGATCTGCCTCCTACTAAAATGGCAAACACTCTATGCGATTCACCGCTACGCTTACTATGAAAGCAGAGCTTTAAAATAAGCATTAAACTATAAAATTACGTGCCGTAAGCTTCGCATTTCCATGCAATACACAATACATCAGTCTGTAATTTACATATGCGACAAGTGATCCTTCCTAGGACTAGAATGTCTATTATTTATATGTTTAAGTTTTAATAATAAATGTTGGCCATTTGAGTAGGGGGGCTGGTAACCCTTATTTCAAGTGTGTATTTTCGTGGTAAATAGTAAGGCACTATTGGTACTGCCTTAGTAGTGTGGCCTCTATTGTATTGATTTTATCATGCTGAAAGCCTGAAATAAACCAACAAAATCTATCTAAAATAAATCTGAGAAATTCATCAAAGTGGTATAAATTCAAGTTGAAACACCAAAAATACAACTGAAAACATTTTTCAACACCCATTTAACAAAACGTATACCAAAGCTTAATCTAATAAACACTAACAAAGTAACTGCCCGCCATATAAATTAAAAGTGATTACCTTTGCACTCATCAAATGAGTCTTTACGTGGAATCAATTTACGAAAAAGGTTTCTAACGAAGCAACAATTTGAGAAGATATATGGAAGATTACGAATAACCATTTGGCAATCAAAATACGAGATTAGTAAATTACTGTAAGTGAGATCAGGATTTCGAAGTCTTGTTCTAGCAAAGAAAGACTTTTGAGAATAGTTATCAAAGTGCTTACTACGAACGAAAAATAATTTTCGAAAGATGTACAATATTCGTCGTTCGATTTACTTAATTTTGAAAAGTGATCCTGAACCTATAATGGAAAGAAACAGACGGAACAGATCTCAATAATATTATGCGTGTAGTGTAGGTGATATTTATACCTTTAATGAAAGAAACGATAAACCAGCAATAAATAACATTGAGAAAACTCCGTAAAAACCCCCGTCTTGCAAAAAGCTACAATTGAAATCGTAATCTATTCAAAGACATTGACCAAACCTAAAACCCTACATCGGACATGTAGTGGACACCGCTTCAAATGAAAATAAACTCGTTCTGGGTTCAGAACTAAGTGTTATTATGGTCTATAAATTAATCAAGGCGGCTTGGCAATGCCCTGATCAACGGCTGCGTGTACACATTAATAAATTTCAATTTACAAATAAAAAGAGTGGAATTTCGTGTCGACAGTTGTCTTACACGATAATCAACTATATTGCATCGCTATCATAATTACCGCGAGCATAGATGACGCAATTCTATTTTCAAAGACTGAAGATTTTTGATGACTCCCATGTTTTAGTTTTAATTCAGGTATTATTTGTTTAAACATAAATATTATTATAGAAATATTAATAAGATATTTTTAGCTGAGGTTTCAGAAGCATTTATGACAGCTGTTGATAACTAGAGCCTTATTTTATCACTTTGTATATAGATAGAATTAGAAATACTATTTCGATTGTTATGTTTAGTTATAGGTACACAAAATTGCAGTTTGTAAAATAAAATAAAAGTTAGATGATCAAAAAATAAAAATAAAAAATACGAGAAAATACCCTTTTTGATCAGAAACTCTAACTTGCAGAACTTCTTTAAAATAAGAGGTTTGACAGGGTTTGACTGATAGTTTTTGAGACTGCCTTTTTTAAAAACGAGTTCATATCAATGATGTGTTTAAAAAAAATATATATTTATCGATCAACTTAACTCAGTAAATAAAAATAAACTTGAAAAAACTATATATCTAACCCTATTCTCCTTCAGTTAGGAGTTTATAAAATAAACTGCGGTAAGTAACTCAAAGTGTACTACCACAATAGTTAGGCTGAAATCCGATTAGTGACATGTGCGACCAACGGAGCCAATTTTCAGAGCAGACGCGGCGGTTTATGTTGGAATCGGTCGTATTGTGTGACCTCAAATGTGTTGAAACATCGCTAGTATGAAATATTACGGAAGATAGTGTTGCTTGATTTAAAATAAAAATGTTTTTTTTTTAATAAAAGTTGCTTTCAGAGATTTTGGTTAGGTTTCATTTTGTCATTTGTCACATTATAATGTGACGAATGACAAAATTATCTGTTAGATGTAACCTGTGAAGCAGGTCCTATTATAAGTTGCCTCGAATATAAGTGCATTTATGAATCATGTAGTATCATTGATATTTAAGTTAATCTATCCTTTCAGGTGGACGACCTCTACCTCACGTAGTTTCTCTTGGCTTCCATTCCTTCCATTCCAGTACCTTGTATGTCGTAGAAAACCGCATTTACGCGCTTCCCCTCCCGCAGGTGATCGGGAAGGGGGCATGTGGGACTCGCCAGGAGGAGACCGCAACATTAAGCGTTGTGGCTCCCTCCACGACTGCCTCCCGTGATCCCACCCAACCAAGTGGTTCGATGGGATCTCGGGAGGAGGGAATACCCACTAAAAAACTACGGCACCTGCCCACTCGCCGCTAGCGCCGACAGCCAATGGGCTGTGTGGGGGACCGTGGTGGCACTCACCCCAACGGCAAACGCGGCCTGCCCGCATCCGGGCCTCCTCCGACGGGGAATGGCCGGGCAAGTTTGGCCATCCCCCCCAACTCATCAGGACCGTGCAAGGCGAGCAGTGGTTCACCTCCCACTGCCCGCTTGGCCCCAACCGGGGGACAGATGGTATGTCCCCCCTCACCGTCAGCTCCCGTACTCCTCTCCTCATTGAGAGGGGTGGGGAGCGTCTCGGGGCTTTCCCCCTCGCACTGGGGATGTCAATTCCAATGTGTCCTGCCCATCTCCATTTACGGCGTTGGATGTCGATGACCTTCGTGTTGCGCCTAATCCATTCATTGCGTTTGTGATCGAGCAAAGTGATTCCAAGCTCTTTCCATTGCTCGCTGGGCGACTCGCAGTTTTTCGGCGGAGTTCTCGGTAAGTGTTGTCGTCTCCATACCGTAGGTCATCACCGGTAGAACACACTGATTGTAGACCCTTGTTTTAAGGTGTTGCGGTATTTTCTTTGAGCCTAGAATGTACTTGTTTGCACCATATGCAGCCCAAGCCTGTGCAATTCGGCGATCCACTTCCGTGGTTTGATTCGCATTACCAAGTGTGATCATATGGGTAAGGTTAATATAGTGATCCACCACTTCAAAAGGCATTTAAAGTTAATACAGGAAAATAATCATTTGGGTTAAAAAAGTAAAATTAATAAACTACTTTTCTTATAAGAATTCAGAAGAACCGATGGACTATTGCAACCATCCAAAATCAAAATCCAAATAATTTCAAACAGTTTTTCTTTTTTTGTAAGACGCAGGGGTCCCGGGTTGTATTTCCAGGAGGGGGGTACATTTGTACTCGGTTTGGTTGGTGGTAGGGCTTATTTCAAGTCCGCTTGGCTAGCTACCACCATCTGTTGTGTTCCATTAAGAAAGCCAGTTCCAGTGATTAGGATTCCGCATTTAGTGCACTTCCACCTTCAGCCTTATCGTCACTTAACATCAGGTGAGGTGAATGCCAAGCACCATACCGTTGTCGAAGACGAAGATGTCGAAGAAGCATATCTGATTCTATTCTCTCGGAAGCCTATATCCGCAGACGGACTCTACAAGAACTGCAATAGATAGATAGAGTACTTGATAACTCTACACACTATTTAGAAATAGAAGTCATTTAAAGGTTTATTTACATTTACCTTTCAAGGTACGAAATCATAGAAAATAATGTTTCATAAACTATATACCCGTGCCGTTAAAGAATGGGATTGAAAATGGCATCGTATATGTTCAGTTATCGCTCGCACATCGCACACCATATCACCAAACCTCACTCATACCTATTGTAGCAAGCGAGATTAACCTAAATTTCCAGTCCCATTCTTTATTTGCGCGGGCTGTACATAATAAATTAAGATTTTGCTTTAAGAAATTATTAAACTTCCATTTCATTTTTATCACGTCCAATTTCAAGTTAAAAATTACAATAACCGCACCTGATTGAACGGGAAAGCACAAGAAACTTTTATGATTTATTTAATGCCAGTTACAGAGTTACGCTTTCCGTAACTGACCCAAATTTAGAGTTTGCAACTCAAACAGTATCAGGGAGTTATGCTTCAAAGGGACAGATATCAATAAGTTTCAGTTTGTCAGATTTTGGGTTAGAATGTTTGGTATGAGCGGGGTATGTACATACACCAAGGAAGCTGATTCGTTTGCGTTGAACTTATAAACTTTATTTGTAAATTATTTGAGTCGATTTTCTTGTATGTTTAGAGAAAATTGTGTACATTATAAATTATAAACATTTAATAATGCATAGAACACCGAAATAATATTTAGATACTTCAACAAAAAGTAACATTATGACGTGTGAAATATTTTAAAGCAATTATCTTAATATTAGGTCTTTACCTATGAAATTGCCGTTTTGTTTGAAAAAAGTTAAAGTATTTTTTTTTCGAACTTATTTATTTCTTTTATTCAAAGTAATCACCCCTGCAATCAATGCATCTTTGCCAACGCTGTGGCAGTTTATGGATGCCCTTCTTGAAAAAATCAGCTGGACGGGAGACAACAAACTCTTCAAAGGCGTTTTGTACTGCCTCTCGGGAATTGAATTTTTTTCCCGCTAAAAAGTTGTACAAATTTTGGAAAAAGTAATAGTCGGTAGGCGCAAGATCTGGTGAGTATGGCGGATGAGGGAGAGCTTCCAAACCCAACTCATGCAGCTTAGAGACGGTCTGTTGTGCAGTATGGGGTCGCGCGTTGTCGTGAAGTAGCAGTGGGGCACCCATCTATCAAGCTTTTTTATCTTGCCAATCTGTCGCAAATGGACCAATATTGTTTTGATGCTAACATCAAAAGCTGCTGCCAGCTCAGCTGTAGATTGCGATTCATCTGCTTCCACAATCGCCTTTAATTCATCATTGTTGACCAAAGTTTCCGGACGACCACGAGGTTAATTTTTCAAGTCAAAATTCCCAGAACGGAACCGAGCAAACCAATAACGGGTTGTACGTTCGTTTGTACAGTTCTCTCCGTAAACGTCGTTGATGTTACGTGTCGTTTGTGCCGCGTTGGTGCCACGCCACGACGGAACTCATATTCCATAATTACACGAAATTTCGAAGTATCCATTATGGGGAACGGGTTCATCCTGGAACGGGTTCAGAATAAATTTGTCAGATACCTTTACCTAAAGTTGTATGGAGTGTACCCATTTTACCCGCTAATGTATCCAACATTATTTGTATTGGGCATGGTCGGATACAACCAACTGAGGGTAAGGAGGGACATGGCTTTAGTACTTTATATTTTTAAAATAGTAAG
Source organism: Agriphila tristella (assembly GCA_928269145.1). Taxonomy (NCBI): domain Eukaryota; kingdom Metazoa; phylum Arthropoda; class Insecta; order Lepidoptera; family Crambidae; genus Agriphila; species Agriphila tristella. The sequence continues at coordinate 49,449,106 of OV743431.1, read as the reverse complement.
AGGTAAGTTACATAACGCTTGTATACTCAGCCAAATAGGCATGTGTGTTCCGGACCGGTACGTGTGGCGCAGGCGCAGGCCTAGTCTGCTCGCGGTGCCGCAAGCGCGGACCAATTTACTTAAGGAAGCGCCGTTGACGCGGGCACTGCGCACTCTCAACCTAATAGCCAATGATATAGACGTGTTCTTTTGTCCGCTGAGTGAATTCACGAGAGCGGCTATGTTTACCATTTGTTATAAAATTAATTAGGTAATTGCAATGATTGTAAATTAATTAATAATGAACTAAATTATAATATTATTATTATTTATGAAATATATTTATGTTATAATATGTTATGTTAATTATAGTAGGTATATTGAATGTGTTAAAGATTTTTTAATTTTGTTAATTGATATTGATAAATTATATAATGTATTTAGTTACTCTATTGTAATGGGTTAATCCTGTAAAAATAGATGTAAGAGTGGAAATAAAATAAATAAAATAAATAAATAAATAAATTATGAGGAAAAATGTTGAAATGTAATGAAAATACAACGCTAATCAATAAACAAAAGACTGATTTTGTAAATACAATGTCATATTTTTAAAACAAAATTAATTTGAATTTAGAATTCATAGCCAATCAAAACTTTTTTTTGTTTGAAAAAGTCTGTACCTGCAATACGGCAATTTCATAGGTAAAGACCTATTTTTTTTTAATAATTAGATCAATCAACCGTTCAAGTGTCATTCTTCCAGTGTATAGGTTTACAAATAAACTTGTTAAACTGTACGATGTGAAATATTCTCCTGAAAATTCTGTTTGTGTCCATCATAAAAATCTTAATTGACAGCTGACGTTCTAGCGGCCGGGAAAAATGTTCTTACATTCTGATGCAAACTGGTATTTACATATTTGTAAATACCAGTTTGCACAAAAAATCAAATTGGCTAAATATTTTTATAGGAAGGAATAAGCTCCCTTATTTATAGAAAAAGGTTTCAGAATTTTCGGTTAAGTTGTACATAAAGTGAAAAAATTTAAAAAATTAAAATCACTACATTGCATCTTTAAAAATAATGGAAATAACAGCAGAATGGAGATTTATTAACTTAGCCACCATGGTATTAATAAAAAATTTCAACACAAAAAGTCAAAACTTTTATTAATACCTATACATGTTGTGGCTGTGCCTGAGGTAGGTGGTGGCTAAGAAATCATCTCCTTTCTGTTGTTAGTCCCGTACTTTTGCTAAGACGATTTTTGTAATAATTAGAAAGCTTATTCCTACATATGAAAAAAATCAGGCAATTTTTTTATTTTTTAGATATTTGCCATTCATCATCATCATCATATCAGCCGCATGACACCTACTGCTGGGTATAGGCCTCCCCAAGTATCTCCACGATGATCGGTACTGCGCTGCCCGCATCCAGTGGCTTCCCGCGACCTTCACCAGATCGTCGGTCCACCTTGTCGGGGGCCTACCCACGGAGCGTCGTCCGGTGCGCGGTCGCCATTCCAGAACCTTTCCGCCCAAACGGCCATCGGTTCTTCTCGCTATGTGTCCCGCCATTTGCCATCGGCTCGAAGAAAATTATATCAGTTACAGATTTTTTTTATGTTGAATGAAATTAACAAACTCGTAATAATCTGTAAGCATTTCAAACAGGATTAGTTGTACAAAATAAATTCATAATTTTTAACAGAGCTTTATTTATCTAAGCTCTTCAAAGGTTTATTAATAAATATGTTTATTTCAAAGTCCTTCAAGTGAAAAGAAAAATTCGTTATGACATTATTTAGTTTAAATTAAATGGAGATGAAACGAATAATAGTTATTTACAAACTTTTAATTCAACAAACACTTATAGCGCATTTTATTTATTTAGACATGTTTTTTGCTCAACTACAAGTTTGAGTGACGTGGATAAAAATAAAGTAGTTAGTATAAAGTCTTACCTAAGACTTTGTAAAAGGGAAAAGCTTTCATTATTTAATCTGCAAGTTATTTTTAAAAGTAGCTGAAAGAGACAATAAATAAGGTAACACGGAGGGAAAGTACTTACCTTAAATATTAAAGATACGAAATTTGACCAATAGAAGACTTAATTTTGTTTTCCTTAATAATTGGAACTGCATTCAAAGACTTAAAAAAACGCATACGATACGACAATACATGTAAAACTTAAAATTTCATGGTCTTTCTATTGAGGCTGTGTTATTAAAGAAAAAATAATCCTAATATGTATATATGTATCTTATATCTTTAAATGAGCAATTCTTGTATATATATATATATATATATATTTCGGTGATAACGGAAACGGCTCTAACGATTTCGTTGAAATTTGGTATATGGGGGTTTTCGGGGGTGTTTACCCCCGAAAACCCCCATTGATCCCCAATCGATCTAGATTAGTCTTATGTTTAAGAAAACGCGCATTTTCGCATTTTTTCGCTCGGTGACTTACTTTTTTTATATGTTTGTTCAAGTTTATATTTTTTTTTTTTATTGTTTTTAGACAAGTTTAAAAAATGTAGTTAGTGTTGCTTTCGAGTTTTTATTTTATTGAGACTTGTGAAGCAATAGTGCATAACAAAAAAAATACCGATACAAATTTTAAACACAGTTTTTCGGATGCGTTTTATGACGCCATCTCTGGGATGATGCCATCAAAACTAACTACTATGCCTCGCGGAATTATTATGTTATTAACTACATCTTACGAGTTATGTAATAAGAGAAATTGACAATAGATGGCGTTACTCTGTGAAAAGTCCTGTAAGGTTGAGATTACGAATATCGAAAAACATTACATACTCGTACATTGCTCTGATCCCAAAGTAAGTAGCTAAAACACTTTTGTTATTACAATAAATTATAACCGAGCGACAGTGGCGAAGGGTCCATACAAGCCGATTCCCATCGGCTTACCTTTGGAAATTCCACCACACTGAATCCACTATGCAGATCATAACATTTTTCATCATTTTTGTAGAGCGGCTTACCTTCGCCTTAACTTCACCCCTCGCCACTGCCGAGCGAAGCTCGGTTCACCCAGATATTATGTATATATTTGACAACATCACATACATTGCTCTAATTCCAAAGTAAGTAGCTATAGCACTTGTGTTATGGAAATCAGAAACAACGGTGGTATGACAAACACCCAGACCTGAGACAATATTGAAAAGTTCATTTTCTACATTGACCCAGACGGGGATTGAAGATCTCAAGGACCTCAAGAGATGGTGACGCCTTGAAAACCGGCGTGCAAACCACTCGACCACGGAGGTCGTAACCATTGCAATCGGTATCGTAAATATAAAAGATATTTTTTTCATATTTGGTGGGTTCGATTCTTGGTAAAGGCAATTTTCTATTTTCAATTTTCACCCTGTAATGCCTTGCATAAGTAAAACCTGCATTTTCTTCCGAAAAGGTTTTATGTGAACTTCACTGCTGTAGAATAAAAATATGTGAAGACTAGAAATGTGGAGCTCTGTAAAATCCTATTACAGTTGGGAAGCACTCGCGCAATGCAAATTACGTTAAAGCAAAACTGATCCATAAAATTTAGTAAAGTGAGACATCTTTGGTATTGAATTAATATACTACTCTTTTTATTGACAACATTTGTACAACAAAAACAAAAAAAACAAAAATGAGCATAATATTCGGACAGTAAATAAATGATTAAACATTAAACTATACAAGTCAGTTGGTCCCAAAGTAAAAGTTGTTATCTTTGATGGTCCTTATATACCATATTCGGCTTTATAAGGCTTTTACCAAACACCTTGTATAAGTGAAATGGAGAAGTTAAATTTATATAATTCAGTTAATGATTTCTTGGTATGATGGCATGGCATTAAGTTATTGAATATGTAAATGCTAGACAGACCTAGGGCCAAATAGTGGTAATTCTGAACGAAAAAACCAAAACCATTTCGTTGTCATATTAGGTTATATTTATCTAAAAATCTTTTGCTTAGCTTTAGACTTCTCATTTAAATTGTGCAATGTTGACATCTTAGGCTCCCCAGGCATAGCTTTCAAGATTTTTTTACAAAACTAAGTAATTATTTTTTGTAAACGATACTAAGACAGTAATAATTTAGCTTGATCGTTCAAAATTAGCGCGATTGGGTCTGATCACGGATATAGATTTAATCCTCAACCGTAGAGGATAATGCTTTTGTCTTCAACAAAAGAATAAAATATGTGTTAATACTGAGTGAATATTCAAAGTAACGGAAAGCCACATAACAATGAAAACAAAGAAAGATCATAATATAAGCTTGTTCTTATAACAGCAACGCCTACGCCCCGTCTGGAAATTTAATTACTCACGCTTGTGATGAAACGCGATCGTTATTTATCCTCACAAAGTATACAATTTACCTTCAACACTTGAAGTGTAAGCATGAATACCACATTTAAGAATGTTTCTTTACAAAACAATAAAATTGTTTCTTGTAAAATTATTTAGTTCTTTTGTAGGTCTGAAATAGTCAACCTACTCTGAAATCAAAAATCTATTAGCATGGTATCCTTCACACATTTTCTTTTTTAGGGTTCCGTGAGTCAACAAAAAACCCTCGCCATGTCCGAATGTCTTATCTAACTGTCCGTCCGCGCGGTATAGCTGTTGAGCCCTTAAGGCCCTTAGCACTAGAAAACTGTAATTTAGGATGAATTCGTTATTACGCCAAAAACTAGTAGAATGAAATATACATTTTGTTAGAGCCAAGTGTGTCCCCCTTAACCAGATAAACAGTGGAACGTTTATTATTTACTTTGGCTTGAGCTAAGAATTTTCTTTTTAGGGATTACTACATTCAACATTTATAACTACATTACATGTAGACAACTTATGGGAATCAATAAATTTGTATACGCTCTAGGGAAAGTTAGAAACGTCACAAATTTAAAAACAGCCATCATGACCTATCGTGGTTATATAGAATCTATCATTCGTTACGGTATAGTGATATGGGGCAATAGTACGGAAAAAATAGGATATTTGTTGCACAGAAAAAGTGTATTAGGGCAATTTGTGGTATTGCACTTCAACCAAATTTTAAAAGTCTTGGTTTGCTGCCGTTACCATTACTTTATTTATTCGAACACTTTATATATACCTAGCAGAAATACTTTACATCAACTCATGGGAATGCTACTGTAATCTTTTCCCCCGTATCACTTACTAGTAGTTACTGAAACTACTACACAGACTCTTATTAACAATGGTAGCAACTCCAGTTAACCAGTAATTAATTTTGCACCTTCAACTCGGAACATGCAACGTCGGCCGAGCGAACTACCTATATCGAGAACTTTATCAGAAACCTTATTAGTAGGCGGTTACTGCAAGTTAAGTTTCTGCATGTACGTACTGTAACTACGTTCTAGGTGTCAGCATGCTAATTAACATGAGGCACAGAAATGCACCAAAACATGGAAATGTACCGAATGTACAAGTGCTAAGGAAGTTTGCGTGTTATGACCTGTACCTTGATTACGTAAAGCTGTTGCTAACAATTCTCGATTGAAATCGATTGAAAGCGTGGTTGCATTGCTGCTTTAGTTAAGGTAGTTGTCACATTGGTTCTTACTAAAGCAGCGATGTAACTGCGATTTCTGTCACAGTTGATTGCAACAAAGTTACGTAATTACCCCCCTGGGTTCTTATTGTCTATTTCAATATCCATCACAAACGCTTTCAGGATGTGATACATTGATGCTTCTTTTTGGCACGAATAACAACTTATCAATGAAAATCATCCATCTGTCAAATGAAAGCGATTGCGATAGATTTTGAAAATTAGACAATAAGTTTCTACTCGAAATAAGTAAGCTACACGAAATGGTGACTAGCGATCGACGTGTCAACGCGTATGCCGATTAATCAATGAATTGGAATATTTATTACTATTTGGAAATAATTTATGCCACAAAGTAATGTGGTAAGCGTTTCCATCGCGCTGCTGTAGCTCTAAATCGCTTTCGTTCGACAGATGGATGGGACACATTGCTACTTCATTTTGGCAAAAGTAAAAACTTACCTACGAAACCAAAGGAAAGTAGCATAGTATTTGTCAAATGAAAGCGATTACGTTAGCAATGTAAGTTAGGAGGAAGAGCCCCTTTGCGTGGTCAGGCTGTTAATTTAATATTACAAGACTGGAAATCCCTAATGTATTTGTTTATGAAAACCTCAATTTCTTCTTCGTTAAGCTTTAAAAGCGTTTCTTAAGTTGTTTTCAAAGCTTTTAGTCCATATTCCAACTTCTGAATGTTATGACCGAACACAAATCTAAGTCGATCCATTCGTATTCACAACATCAATACAACGAGCTGTTTACAAGTACATACGTAGTTTGTGAACATGATAGTACCAAGTTCCGAACTAAGAGCTAACCGTATTCCAAAGACTGGCCGTCTTTACCACAAATGTATGGACAAACTTATACGGCCACAATCTAATGTGTATAACAAGAGTATTAAATTATTAGCAATAAAATTAAATATTTTTTAGTTACGATATAACATTTTAATTACGTAATAAGTGCAAAATATTAAGTGCTATTAATAAGTTTGTGTATTTATCATACTATGTATGTTTGCTGACCAAGATAAATACAAATAAACATGCAATATGCATAGTAGATAGGTATCTTACATAATAAAAATACTCGTGTATTTAGGTTTTGAACAATTAAAATCCTACTAAGTTTGTGGGTTTGGATGTTTGTTCCCCAATGACGAAAAAAAAAACTGAACGGATTTGGTTGAAATTTGTCACACATACACCGTCATTTTGTAGTCGTTTTAATTAGCTTAAGGGTGTGTTGTACCGATGAATCTAAACATTTTTGCCCAAGAGACATGGGTCGAAAAACGACAAAAAATTTTGGATCTCCCATACTAACTAGACGGCTAAAACATTTTATTAGTATGGGAAAAATTGGATTAAAATATAGAATACTTTTTATCTCAATATTCCCACGAGAACGGGAACCAAGGGTACCAAGGGTGAAACTGCAGGTGGCCTGTATTTCCGTTGTCCCCATGATTTTGTCCCCATAATGGGGACAACGGCACGTCAAAAAATTTCAGTGCCGTTGTCCCCATAATTTCTATTTTAAACGAGGGTAATTAACTAATACACTTGTACTATTATGTATTCTGTGCTAATACTCAAATAAATAAATGGTTAGTAAAGTATACACACTATATTTATGTAAAGTAAGTACATAGAGGCATCTATTAATTAAATAAATACATCATAATATATTTTTACCAGGCTCACATAAATATGGAGAAGGTCAACTTTTATATTTTCACCTTGTAATTTTTTTTCTCCGTACCCAAAACATTGGTGAACTGACTGAAAAAAATGATTGAAAATTATGGAAGTTAACTTTCTCCATATTTATGTGATCCTGGTACTTCGATGTAATAAGAATAAAAGAAAAAAAGAAAAAAGCCTTCCTGATCATGATCACACTGCCTAGTTAACCTTCTCTATATTTATGTGATCCTGGTACTTTGCTGATGTACGGAGAATAGGTATTTTTTTAACATTTCTTATATATGATTTGTAAATATTTTTTAAATACCTATAATTCATAAGATTACCTTATTTTATTGTATTGGTATCTATTTTTCATAGCTGGTTGAAAAAGGTATGAACTGCCGGTCGAAACTGGAAGTAATTTAATGAATTTTATGTGCCGGAAGAATGTGGAACACAAAGTAACAACAAAGTTCAACCCAGTTGAAAGTGGAAAATATATTCATCGGTAGAAAAATCGCCGGTTAAATGTGGAATTACCCATTGACTACCTACTTAACTAAAAGAAGATAACTAATTCTAGGTTTCTATGATTCTACACCCACACACATTATACTTTTTTTAAATGCATACCTACCTACATACTATACATAATAACAAATATATTATTATTATACTTACCATAAATATGCATGCATACAAATATTTGTCTTGTGCGGGGATCAAACCCACAACCTTACCTAAACCTATATAATAATCTCACGATTAACTTACTATTGAGGCACTCTTCCTTTAATTTCAACGCAATGGGGACAACGGGAATAAATTTTAATTATTTTATTGAATTCCCGCTGTCCCCATTAATGGGGACACGGTCAATGGGGACAACGGGAATATACGGCGGGCGGCCGCTCGAAAATACGTATTTAGGTTTTGAAAAATTAAAATAATCAATAAGTCCTTTAAAATACTAGTATCAATTAACCGGCCTATTTTGTTCATGAGGTTAAGGATAATATTTAATTATTACAATTTAAGCTGCAAACAAATGAACAACAAATTGAAGGTTGTACGATTTTGCCGAAATGCACCACGCAATTAGACAAACGAAATCAACTAAATATACAAGGGAGCTGAAATCATAGTTGGTCATTAATATGCTGCTCAGAAAGGGCTTATTTTATTATTTACAAAGTTTACATAGAATTATTTGCCATGTTACTAATAACTTCACAGAGTCAGATCGACTTAAGTTCAAGTTTGCTTTTACAAGAATAATTTCTACAAACTATCGCAGACGTGTGGGTGACCACGGCTTAGTAAATAATCAAAGGACTTAACCAACAAACTTTAAACTTCATAGAAATACTGTTTGTTCTATCATAGAAAGTTATTTTAAAGCCAATAGTGTAGTAATTCCAATGGACTATTAAATCAATAAATAATATTTACCTACATTATTCAAAATATGCGATAGTATATGTGATGCCAGACAGAGTAAAATACACCAACCCTTCGTTAAAATGATTAGAGGTAGTACAATATCTCCGTAGGGGGGGCCCAGAAAATTCGGAGCAACGTTTTTCTATTAATCGGTCCAACACTGTGATTGTGACGATAAGGCTGAAAGTGTAAGCGCACTACACTCGGAATCCTCACTACTGAGAGTAACTGGCTATCTTACCTCTAACTGCTGGAACACAACAATTTTTAAATTGTTGTTATGACGTCAGACTTAGATAATGTGGTGGTAGATAGTCAGGCGGACTTGAAATACGCCGTACTACCTACCAAAATCAGGATTTAAGCCACTCTAAACACTCTAAACTCTGCAGGTAGTGTACTACACTCGGCGTCAGAAATATCGCACCTTTTCAAAAAAAAATTCAAAGTTAATTTAATCCTATCTAATTTAATGGTGAGTGTTATATAGTACTTATACTTCTTCCCTTTCGGATCCATTACTGAGATTCAGTTTTCGAGCAACATTACATTGCCTAATTTGTTTGCAATATTTAAGCAACTTCATTGGCAATAGGCAATATATCTTGGGTATTTCTTTTTTTTAATTGAACTGTTGAAATGTTTTCTCCATCATCTCGATTGCGAATTTACCCGCATTTCCTGAATTGACCCCTTTTATTTCCCTTTTACGGCAGCGCAAGCACGTTTATTTATGGTAACTGTTATGTTAATTAAATCAAACAATTATTAATTGAAAGCTTATTAAATATACTTTCAATAGATATCAACATTTACACAATAAAACGTTAGCTAGCAATAGCAGGTGGCCAAGTCTAAACTTATTTTCGAAGAGTTGCGATTTTTCTGACGTCAAGTATATAATGTGCTGTTATGATAATGATGATACTACCTAAATTCCCAATATCTCTTTTACAATTACAAGTAAAAACCAAAATTGTGATTATATTAATTACTCGACAATAGCGGTAGTTAAAAATATTAAACAAACAAAATAACAACGAGAATTCTAAAATATTTAACAAATTATACCAATAGGTAACAGTTATTTAATATCAAATATTTCAGTAGGAAGTGGCCAGTGTTTTCTCAGAGGAAGCTCACGGCATCTGTTATTTTGAATAGAATATTAAATCCACTTTCATTTCAGTCTGATAATTTAAACTAAAATTTGTTGCAATCAAGTGACTGTTCTCTGAATAATATTAGTTCTCGAAATCAATACTAGAGTTGAAACAACGTTTTAACTTTGTTTTGCAAACGTTTGCAATAACTTAAGACTTATATTTAAATGATCACCATACAACCCAGAATTAGTAAATTATCACCAAATATTCTTGGACGGCTTATTATTTGGTGAGCATTAACTAATTTTGGAGAACAAAATGGTTTTTTTTGGTGTGCTTAAGTTCCACTACCATTAACCATACTTAGTGCTTTATTTGAAATTTTATTAAAAAGAAATAATTATCAAAAAGATTCGCTATTTCGCTTTTTTCAAGCCGTTAACTTAACGTTATTACTGCTTGTTATTACTATTTAGAATTTGCACTCAAGAAACTGACCGTATCGTAACAGAAAGCCCGTCGGGACTTGTATCGTGCTTCTAATGAATAAGGAATTAAGCTTCGCTCTTGTACTTAATACTTAGACTAGAAACTAAACAGAGCAGTTAGTATACCAAGACTTGGAAATGGTTTGTACTGGGAAAATGATGAGAGTTTTATCCCAGGAGATTTTATAATCCAGGCAAATTGCTAACGACAATTTGGAATATTATAACACGTTTAAGTATGAAATTGCCGTTTTGTATGAAGAATTTTCAAAGAATTTACATTGCCCATATTATCATTGTTTTTTTGTCAATGTTTTTAAACTTTTATGCACAAAATGTTTAAATATTCAGCTACCTAATGCTACATGTATTAAGGGGAAAAATAATAGTATCGGCTAAATAAAAAAAATAGTTAAGTGGACATTTTTGCTAACGAAAAAAGGAGTCACTTTTAAAATAATTTTTTCAACGTTAAGGAAAAAAAAACAGAATTATTTTTTTTGCTAATAATGGGCCGTTATGATCATACTTCGAAAAAATAACAAGTGACAAGCATCTTTAACATCATAGGAGATTTTAAACTTTTAGATTTTTGCATTCACAATGCTATTTTTATATTAAGATGAATAAATAATGAAAAATATTAGAAAAAATCGGCTCACCCGTAGCAACTTAGACGGGATCCCGTCTTTATTCATCATAGGAGATATTAGAGCTTCTGTGTGCGAGGACAGATCGGCAAAACCCAATTGGGGTTATAATATCATCATCTGTAAAAATATTTCAAAACATTCTTTTTTTCGTCCATTATACACACACATCTTTGAATTAAATCTGAGCGTTAGAAAACACTGTAAAAAGCTGACTTTCACTCCCGCAGTAAGGTTTCAGAGTTCTTAAAGCTTGTACGGTTTACATGTACATAATTTATTTTACTTTTGCTAACACAGCAAACGTCACGGCGGGCGCGTCATCGACCCGCAGTAACCTAAAGTATCATATTTAATTATTATAATAAATACATATTTTAGCTCAGTGCAATTTATAACGCCAACTTGATCGGTTTCATACATCAGAGAAAAGAATCTTCTATTTTAACTAACTTTGTAACTTTTACGTAAATACATCTCAACTTCAATCTATAGCGATCTTTTCATCCTGCACTCCAAGTAACTAACTATTACATCTCAAGAGTGTAACCATACATTCTTTTTGGTCCTTCGAGAATTCGTGTAAGCGGGACCAGAGTTCGCGAGTGCGTGATACCTACTTGTGGATTACCTATTCCTGCGCGCACGGACACCAACCTGTGGACACCGTCATCTGTCACCTACGGCTGCAAACAAAATGCCTTTTATTGCGATAGCGAATCGGTTCTGCCGGCCTCCCACCAGCGGGTCTCACCGGTTGAATTGAGACGAGAGCGCACATATCGTATTTAGGGTACAGGCGCGCACACCTTGTGAATAGCAGTCAGAGCTTTTAACAACTTATTTCAACAACAACAACTTACTTCAACAACAACAACTTATTAATTCAACAACAACATGACTAATCTGGAACTTCAATCAACCTGTTTTGAAAACATCAAGACCTTGTGTGCCAACTATCGCAAGGATTCTTCATCTCGGAAAACTGAAAAGTATCTCAACCTTCGTTTGACGTCGCTAACTGAGCAATGGAAGGATTTTGAGGCGCGACACGCTCTCTTGGTAAATGAACTTGAAGATAAAACTATCAACTATTTCGCTGATGACATATTCGGCAAAACTAAAGAGATGTATTTAGCAACTAAGACGGACATACGGAATAAACTAGAACAACTGGAAGAACTAAAACGCAATGTGAAGTTTGACTTGAGTGAAAATTTGGGAAACGCTTCTCAAGAACAGGAAGATGATAAAACTACGAAAATTCAACTTTTACTAAACAAACAAGAATGCAATTTTAATGCTATCTACCGAGCTATGTCCAAAATTAACGTCACGAGCGACTCCGCAAAATGGGAGTTGGAAGATAACTTAAATATTTTAAAAACTAAATGGGAGCCGATCGATAAACTTCATTGGGAAATCGACTTTCAACTGAAGGGGTCCAACAAAGAGTATTACGAAATGTTTTCGGATATTGAAGATAAATATGATGAACTACGGAAACAACTTCACTCCATGATTTGGTCGAGTGCCCACTACCAGCAATCAGTGCCCAAAATGGAACTTCCAGACTTTTCCGGGAACTACAGCAAGTGGATTTCTTTCAAGGATTTGTTTCTTGAAACCATCCATAACAACCCAGCAATAAACAAAGCGCAGAAAATGAAACATCTGAAAACTAAACTGAAGGGTGAGGCCGAAAGCCTGGTGCAGCATCTGTCTGTATCTGCTGAAAACTACAACTCCTGCTGGGAAATTTTAGTGCAACGTTACGATAATCGACGCTTGCAATTTTCATCTTTTTTCAACGCAATGATTAACCTCTCCGTCATCCAGCATCCGGACGCCAATAACCTGAAGAAAATGCATGATGTCATTAAGGAATGCATGAACGGCATAGCTAACATTGGATTGGATACTTCAACGTGGGATCCAATGATCGTCCACTTAATGTTACCGAAGCTGGATTCGACAACCTTGAACGATTACATGAACGAAATACGAGATCATAGAGAACTTCAAAATTTACAAGATTTTTTATATTTTCTGGAATGCAAGTTTATGGCATATGAAACTGCAAAAGCGACTAAATCAGTGAAAGGAAATACTACTTCAGAAAAAACATCATTTTGGAAACCTATGAACAGACAACCTATGAAAAGATCTACTTATGATTTAAAGATCGACATTCGACGTCGGACGCGCGCAAAGGACGGACGTATACTGTTATCCTTCTAGTGTGCGTATAAACGTAATTACTCATTATGGTACCTAAATGTGTCTCATGCAACAAATCCATCACCAAAAAAAGTCCAGGGCTGGAGTGCAACAAATGCTCAAAAGTTGTGCACTGTAACAACAACTGTGCTGGTCTCTCTAACAAGCAAGTATCGGCATTGCGGTCAACAGAAAACCTCGAATGGACATGTCCAGAATGTCTCAAAAATTGTTCGAAACGCAAGTCGTTAGTAGAAGTGGAAGAAGACTCGGAAGATGAAGATGAGCTAGACACCTCTTTTAACAAGTCAGCCATGAAGAAGATCTTAGCTGGAGTCGAAAAAACAATACAAAAAGAAATGAAATGTATACAAAACTCCATTGACTTCTTTAGTGACAAAGTAGACGAGTTTAACGATTCTATAGAAGCATTCACGCAAAGGATCAAGGACCTTGAAAAGAAAAACGCCCACCTTACTAACCTCAATACCCACCTGGAAACTAAACTAAATGCTGTCGAGCAAAGAGTACTGGAGCTAGAGCAAAAACAACTCTCTAACCATCTGGAAATTGCTGGTGTACCCTACGCAGAAAATGAGGAAACAACATCTATTGTAAGGATAGTGGCTGATAAACTCCAAGTAGCGAAGGAATCCATTAAAACAACCAAGCGTACGTTCCATCGAGGGGACAAAAGTGGACCCATATTGGTGGAAGTGCAAGATGGTCATCGGAATCGTTGGATACAGCAAGCAAAACAAGCCAAAATCACTGCGAAAGATATCCTGCCTACCGCCCAAACAGCCGAAAAAGTATTTGTACGCGAAGCGCTAACCCCATACATCAAATCGCTATTATGGAACGCAAAAAAAACATTAGCCTCAAACTTTAAATTTATCTGGTGCAAAGATGGACTAGTGCGAGTACGTAAGGACGATAAATCTAAGGTATTTATTTTACGAAACGAACTTGATGTGAACAAAATGTTATCCGCTTAAAGTATTTTTTATTATTAATTTTTTTACCAAACAAAATCGTAATGTTTAAAATGGCGAATGATTTGGTGTATAATAACATCACAGAGTTAAAAGATTGCGTCAACCTAACTAATTACTTTAAATGTATACCATCCCATTCATTTAACTGTGTACATTTAAACATCCGTTCACTCATCAAAAATTTTGATAGTCTACTACAATGCATAGAAGAATCGCTAAATAAAATTGACGTTATTGTTATTACGGAGGCGGGTATTCATGACAACATAAGTACGTTGTACTCCATCGACGGCTACACAATGCACACAAAACTACGTAGCAAACGCAAAGGCGGAGGAATAATAATATATATTAATAATAAATACAAAGTCAGTTCCATCGATATATCAACACTATACTACGAATGCCTGATTGTCAAAATCACAACTGCAGCGGATAAGAACTTTACTTTGTGTGCACTGTATAGGCCGCCGAAGAAGAACAAACGTCTATATATACGCGAACTACAACGTAACATTAGGTGTCGCTTTCCTAATCTGGATAACGTCATATTAATCGGAGATATAAATATAGACATAAGAACCGAAAATCCCATTAAAAACGATTACTTGAATATGCTCGGTGAGTTTGGTTTCGATTGTGGAATAACTAGTTATACCAGAATAGAAAGGCGACGTGATTTAACAACTAAGACATGCATCGATCATGCATTTGCCCGATCAAGTAGCTACGAGCTGTTCTCCGCGGCGCTCGATACCGTACTGGCCGACCATCGCATGATTGTATTGTCATGTGTAACCCCTCCGCACATACAGGTTGCGCGAAAATGTGTAACTTTATTAAATAATAAAATGGTGCACTGTAAGTTGGAGAAAATTGACTGGAACCAAACAAAAAACTTGGAATGTCCAATAGATATTTATAACTGCATTAAAAACGAATTTCATAAATGTTACAACAGTTCAACATATAAAAAACAAATAAATAACAGTGTAAGAAATAAAAAGCCGTGGATAAATCAAAATATGAATAAACTTTGCTTAAAAAGAGATGAATTGTTTTCAAAATGGATTAAGGACTTAAATAACTCTGTATTACATTTACAATATAAGGAATATAGAAATAAAACGAATAAAATCATAAATAAAACTAGAAATAATTACTATAAAAATAAAATTAAAGACTGTAGAGGAGACGCGAAAAAATTATGGAATTTATTAAATCAAATTATAGGAAAAAATGTAAACAATGTTGATGACGTTCTGATGAAATCATTTAGTATAAAAGAGGGTGAAGAAAGCAAGATTGCCAATAGTTTTGCAGTAGGCTTTCAGCAAAACGTCAACAACATGGTGCCCAAGTGTAATAAAGCTTTGCTGAATCCAAATGATTATAAAACTACATCAGATGTCACTATGCGCCTTGAACCAGCCACGTTTAGAAAAATTAATAAAATAATAAAAAACATAAATCCAAAAAAATCCCCTGGTAGTGATGGTATCCGTGCCTTAGATTTGAAACATATTTCTTATAAAATATTAAAAGTGATAGTAAAATTTATCAATAGTAGTATCAAATCCGGGACGTACCCAGACGATCTGAAAACAAGTATTGTTCGTCCTATACATAAACAGGGCAAGAAATCAGATTATGCTAATTATAGACCCATATCTATTCTACCTACACTAGACAAAGTAATAGAAAAATTCATTAGTGATCAAATTCAAAAATTCTACAGGGATAATAGCATTCTTTCGTCAAACCAATACGGATTTCAACCGCAAAAAAGTACTACACTATTACTTTCGAGGTTTACTGAGGACGTAAATACACATCTTAACGATAAGAAACATGTATTGGTGGCTTTTATAGACTTTAGTAAGGCTTTTGACACTTTAAAACACACTACACTAATAGAAAAACTAGAGAGTACAGGAATTAGAGGACCTTTGTTGAAATGGAGCAAAAGTTATTTAGAGCATCGTCGATACATGGTCAAAGTCGCAGGCAGCCTCAGTGATAGTAAGCTAAGTACCGAAGGAACAGCTCAAGGTTCAGTGTTAGGACCTTTGCACTACCTGGCTTACGTCAATGATCTAAACAATTTAATAAAAAAAAGTACAGTGTATCAATTCGCTGATGACACTTGTCTCATAGCAGCTGATCGCAATATACAAACTGCTCAGCAAACACTTCAACACGATCTAACGCTACTTACCAAATGGTCGCATGACATGGGTTTAGTTTTAAACGCGCAAAAAACAAAACTCATACACATTCATTCACCCTACATCTATGCTAATCAGAAACCTAAAATAATAGTACATAGTCATGACTGTTTGCACAAAAATAACACACATTGTACCTGTGAACCTATTGAACAAGTGCCTCAACATAAATACTTGGGGTTAATCATAGACGATACGTTCAACTGGGGACCACATGTAGAATCCGTATGTACCAAAATGCGAGTAATGCTAGCCAAATTTCATATTCTAAAATTTAAAATACCATACGATGTCCTTATAAATCTATACAATGCCATGGTAACTCCCATATATACATATGGGTTAACTAGTTACGGTAGAACTTTTAAAACATACACGGACAAAATTTACAACCTACAATTTAGAATACTTAAAGTTATAGCTGGTAAAAAAGTAACAAATAAATATAAATATGAAGAACTATTCAAATATTGCAAAATACTTCCAATAAATGATAAACTAAAATGTGACATAATAAAAGAAAACCTACATACTATACCAGAATTACCTATAACTAATCATAAAATACAAACGCGTAAAGCGACACAAAAAATAATCATTAAACCATATTCTAACAATTACTATGGTCGCAGACGATTGTGTTGTTTAATCCCTAACATAGCAAATGATATGCCCC
The DNA here is from genome assembly GCA_928269145.1 of Agriphila tristella. Lineage (NCBI taxonomy): Eukaryota > Metazoa > Arthropoda > Insecta > Lepidoptera > Crambidae > Agriphila > Agriphila tristella. The sequence continues at coordinate 49,432,006 of OV743431.1, read as the reverse complement.
AAAATTTTGTAAACAATTTGAACGAAATAAATTGCAAGCAAAAATTAAAAACATATTTTATAGATAATTTAGTTTCAGATATGTAGTTTCTAAATCAACATAATTCGTTTAAATAAAGTTACACAAAGTCATACTACTTACCATAAAATTAAATTACTTACCTATAAAAAAAAAAACATAAGTAATAAACAACAATTTTATTTAATTAATGTTCAATCAGTTTTCTCCGATCATCCTATATCGCGTGAACCAGAAACCTGTTCGTTCGGTAACTGGTGGACGCACACGAAACTATTTCACTCATGCGCAATATTGCAACTTATTTGTATTTTATTTATTAATGTGTGCGTGCGGCCGACTCCTGTCGACGCATTGTTATTGTTCTTATTTTAATGTTATCGTCCGAGTCGAATGTGCAACGCTTGGACAAACCTTGTAGGTTTATAAGAGTAAAGCCATTGTTAGTATAATTGAAATGTTATTTGGATAAATAAATAAATAAAAAAAAAATAAGAAAACTTATTATACTACTTATGGAAATTGCCCCAATTGCAACGGAAATCACGTTTTAATGCAATGTGACAAGTTCATCGACATGGACACGGCGCAGCGGAACTACACAGTTGCGAAATTGAAAGTTTGCAAAAACTGCCTTTTTAGTCATAACAATGTGGAATGTAATTCGACTAAAACTTGTAAGGAATGTAATATGAAACACCATACGCTGCTGCACAACTCTAACTGGAAATCTTCATCAAATGGGAAAAATAACATTGGGCAACAACCATCAACATCTAAACAACAAGCTTCTAATCATTTATCTTCTGAGAACACTGAGATTTTACTGACTACAACTCAACTGAAAATAAAAACTATGGACGGAACTTACGTCACACTTCGAGCTCTTCTGGACCAAGGCTCGCAGGTAAATTTAATGACTGAAAACGCTGCCCAGCTGCTGCGACTGCCCCGCAGGAAGATGGCCGCAACCATTTCAGGGGTGGGCTCCGTCTCTGGTGATTGCCGGGGACAACTTAACTTGACCTGTAAATCGATTCACTCTGACTACAGCTTCGAAATGCAGGCGCTTGTAATGAAAAAACTAACAAACAACTTACCCAATAATACTTTTGAAACATCTAACTGGCCGCACATAGAAAACCTGAAACTGGCCGATCCTGATTTCAATATTTCTCGCCCTATCGACTTGTTACTGGGAGCCGATGTTTATTCTTAAATTATCCTCGACGGAGTCCTGAAGGGAAGCTGCCAATCTCCGGTTGCACAACAAACTCATTTGGGATGGATTCTGTGTGGGAAAATGAAAACTTTTAACTGCCATGTAACTTTGATTAACTTAGAAGAACTGACTAAATATTGGGAAAGCGAAGAAATCCAGAACTCTGAAGACATTTCCAAAGATGACCAATGTGAGCAACTTTATACACAAACTGTACAACGGGATCCTGAAGGAAAATACATAGTGAAGATGCCTCTCCTACCTAATTATGAAGAAAAACTGGGATCATCAAGATCAATAGCTATTTCTCAATTTATTCACTTGGAAAAACGACTTGCAAGAAAACAACAACTATCAACTATGTACAGAGCTTTTATGAAAGAGTATGAAGATATGCGTCACATGGCGCCGGCGGCTCATATTTCACCTAACGATTACTTACCCACGTACAGCTGTAGATGGATCTATGAAGAACAGCAAAACCTAAAGAAAATCATTTGGCGAAACTCGCTAACCGAAGCTTTTCAAGAATTCAAGCTTTGTATCGCTCCTTGGCTGGCACTACGCACCCTTAAACAGCTTGCCATTGACGATGGCCACAAGCCCCCCACTGCTGCAAAAGTACTGGAAACTGATTTTTTTGTTGATGACCTTGTCAGCGGGAATAACTCACTTGAAGAAGCTAAGAAGATACAAGAGTCCCTAATCGCTTTATTGAAGGGCGGGGGGATGAATCTGAGGAAGTTGTCCAGCAACTATCCAGCGTTACTTAAAAACTTACCTAAGGAGCAGATTTCAACAACAAATAACTATAACTTCAAAACTGAAGAGCCTTCTAAAACTTTGGGGCTGAGCTGGAATACCGACACCGATACTTTCCATCTTAACTGGCATGTAAAAGAAAATTCCAAGCAACTAACGAAACGACTACTACTTTCGGAAATAGCGAAATTCTATGATCCGTTGGGCTGGCTCTCTCCTGTGACGATCACTGCAAAACTATTGTTTCAAAAACTTTGGACAAATAACATCGACTGGGATGAGAAGGTTCCCCAAGATATTGAGAGAGAGTGGACGAAACTAAAATTAGAACTGCCGCACATCATACAAATAACTTTAAAGCGATGGATTGGCGAAACTTTCATACCTACGTCACAATGGCGTTACGTCAAATCAGAGCAAAACCCTGCAGACTGCGCGTCACGTGACATGCTACCAAGCAAGCTATCAAACTTCAACTTATGGTTCCAAGGACCTGAATTTTTCAAGAAAAACGAATCAGAAGAAATTTTGAGCTGCAATACATTTTACACGAACATTGGAAATAATAATCAACTGAAAGAAACTTTACAAGACTACGAAAACGAACATTTTATAACTAAGCTGTTGACTAACTTTAGTTCAATGACACGAATATTACGAATAACAGCATGGATACTTCGCTGTATAACAAACATGCGCGCTAAACGGAAATCGGAAACTCCATACCTATTGACTAGCGAAAGAACTGCAGCAAATAAAGTTATTATAAAACACATACAGCAGAATTATTCCATGGAGGAATATAAACAACTTCAAAACAAAGAAACATTATCTAAGAAAAGTGTTATTATGAAGCTGAGCCCTTACTTAGACGACGACAAGATCAAACGTGTCGGTGGTCGCCTCCAGAACTTGAACTTGCCTGTGGAAATGAAGAACCCCATCATTCCACATACTAGCCGACTTACGCAACTTTTAATAAAAAATTCGCATTTAACAACATTGCACGGCGGAGCGCGACTAACTTTGACTCATATAAGGCAGCGATATTGGATCGTCGGCGGCAACAGGGCTGTCAAAACTCAACTACGGAAATGTGTGCGCTGCCATCGATTCAGACAGAATGTCAATCGTCACCTTCCACAACTTCAAACTCATAGCAAGTGGAACAAGTCCACAAACAACATCAAAGTCAGTAAGGTGAAGGACAACAACTTACCCCCAGCAAAATGGGCATTGGGGCGCGTCCTGGAAACTCATCCTGGTTCTGACGGATACGTTCGAGTCACTACTATCAAAACTCAAACGGGAATTATCAAGCGCCCTGTAACTAAACTGTCACCCCTCCCCTTGAGCAGTGAAATTGAAACTCCCAAACAAGATGCTGCAACTTATCAAGATCAAAACCAGAACTCAAACATTACGAAGAAAAAGGGAAGGAACAAAACATCAAATCTATTAATAACGCTGCTAACAATGTTAACCTTTTTATCGGGATCATATGGCTCCATTGACGGCGTGTCGTCAGGCGCTCAAATTACAAGCTTGGAACGTGAACGCCCTATCTACTATGACGCAGTCGGCAAAATGCAAATGATGCACGACGAATGGACGCTAATTATGTATTACAACATAACAACTTATTGGGAAGGAACTCGTCGTGTTGAAAACTATTTCAATACTGTGAAGAACTTGTGCACCAGTGCTAACTTAGAACACTGTATGACGATGACAGATCAACTAAGCCATGAGATGGAAATTCTTAAACACTACAACTCTATTCTCATGAATCCCCACAGACATTTGAGCAGTAGAAAGAAACGAGGATTACTTGATGGAGTGGGCTACGTAGCGAATAGCTTGTTTGGAATACTAGACCAACGGTTCGCCGACAAGTACGAAAATGATATTCAAGCGATCCAAACTAACGAAGACTATTTATTAGAGCTTATAAAAAACCAAACAAGCATAGTTGAATTGGAAAACAAGGTGTTGAGAAAAAGTGAAGACAACATCCAACGACAGTTTCAGATGATAGAGCGCTTCATCAACCAAACCAACGTCAACTTTGCGAACGTGGAATCGGAAATGGAAATACTTTCTGCCACTACTTACTTCAACTCCGCGTCGCTGACAGCGTATCTTCTCATCAACAGCCTAAGAACGTTCCAGAACATGCTTTTCGACTCACTCACCAACGTGTATCGGGGTCATATTGACGTGCACCTGATATCTCCAGCACATCTTATACAACAACTAACAGAAATATCTGGAAGCATCCCGAAGGATTTATCGTTGCCGGTGCAAAACTACAAAGAAGATATCAAGGACCTCTATGCTTTGATTTACGTGAAAGCACGAGTCACTGAAAATTATTTTCTCTTTGAAATGCATATACCGCTGATAACTAACGAAGACTTCAACTTGTATCAAGCCATACCGTTACCTGTGAGAATAGAGAAGATGGCGGCGGCATATGTACAAACAACTTCAAAGTACATTGCAGTGAATTTGGAGCAAAACATTTATATTTCACTGAATGAAAATGACCTTGCCCACTGTCAACAACAAAAAACTGAAAAATTCATATGCAAAACAAACAGACCTGTTTTTGATATGCATAGTGATAGTGCGCCGTGCGAGGCGAAACTGCTGTCACATCAAAACATTCAGCCCTGTGACGTCGAGCGCGCGTCATGCAAGGACGCATGGATCGAGTTGCATTCACCTAACAAGTGGCTCGCCATATGTTGTGATACGTGTTCATTACGTACCATATGCAATAGTGACGTCATTTCATACACTATGACGTCATCTGGAATAGTGACGCTACCACAAGGATGTGTACTACAATCTAAGGACTTATCGATCTATTCGCACAATCACTACAGTAGTCGAATGAAGATGAACTACAACGTCGCACCTACAACATTGGATACATCAGTAAACAAGATAGTAAACTTAACTCATCACAACACGCCACTTATATTCCGCTCTACAGCTCGTGAAACAGAACAGATCGAAGAGGACATTACAAAACTGAAGGAACACGAAACTAAACTGCCAACCATATCAAGTCATGACGTACATCAATACGTCATCAGTTACGTATTATTGGCGTCAGCTGTCGCTGTTTTTCTTGTGTTGGTTGTGAGGAAATACTGCCCTCACTGTTTGAAGAAAAATAAGAGAAGGTCGACCGCTATCCAACGACCACATCCTGTAGACATCGAACTTCAAACCTTTTATCGAAGGGACGACAGACAACGCGACGACCTGGTAACAGCGCCGCCGAAGCCGCCCCCGACCCTCAACGCCGCCGGAACAAGCAACGTTGCATTCAATTTCGATTAGTGACATTTTTTGCTTTGTGCAGGCTTTTCTTTTCTCTTTTGTTTTTGTTAACTTTCTTTGTTTTCTTGGGTTGCCAAGATGTACGGTTTACATGTACATAATTTATTTTACTTTTGCTAACACAGCAAACGTCACGGCGGGCGCGTCATCGACCCGCAGTAACCTAAAGTATCATATTTAATTATTATAATAAATACATATTTTAGCTCAGTGCAATTTATAACGCCAACTTGATCGGTTTCATACATCAGAGAAAAGAATCGTCTATTTTAACTAACTTTGTAACTTTTACGTAAATACATCTCAACTTCAATCTATAGCGATCTTTTCATCTTGCACTCCAACTAACTAACTACTACATCTCAAGAGTGTAACCATACAAAGCTCATCTGATCATCGTTTGCCTTATTTTTAACCCCTGATGCAAAAAGAGAGAGGTGTTATAAGTTTTATAACTATTTGGTTACAGGAACTCAGAAACAGACTAATAGACACGACAGACCTAGATCATAATGGGCCTTTTTAGAGTTCCGTTACCTGGAAAGAAAAAACTGAACCCTTAAGGGATCACTTTGTTTTCCACGTGTCGGTCTGTCAAGACCCTTTATCTCGGGGATGCACAAGAGGTATCGAGTTGAAATTAAAACCATATATTCAGGTGTACATGTAGAGTCCCTTGAAGTTGTGAAAAAAGCAAACTTCTAAGTTTAGGTAAAAAAAGATACGGCTGTTTATGCCGCAAAAAACGCATACTTCGACACTTTCAACTAAAGGGAATCAAATTTATAAGGTAGATAGATACTTTCCGTTGACCGAGAACTATGAAATTTGGCAAGTAATATTGTTTTACTACAAACATAGGGAGAAATCTGACAAATATAAATTAGTAATTAAATCATAAAAAATACGTAAATATGCCTACAAATTTGTACGAAACCCTCGGTGCGCGAATCCGACTCTCACTTGTCACTTGTAGATAAGGGTTACTATGTCACTGGTTGTTTTAATGTTGGCAATAAGCTAACTGTTTCAGAACCTTTTATAGAGGATTCATTTCATGGGTATGTGGATCTATGACGAATTTCGTAAAATAAAATCTTGTATGCAACTGTAAATAATTTGGTACCTATTAAAACACTCATGTGATACTATTATCACACGCGGCGAAAACACCTCTTATTATAATTCTGAACCCTGCTGTTGTAATCTAAACCACGACGAAACTCTAAACGGAGCACCTCAGCAAAGTTTTTAGCAAAGTAGTTGAAGTCGTTTCAAGAAACCGACCTCACATGTACTTTGACCAGAAACTCCTCGGGGTGTTTCGTACTTGCCCCGAACAAAGGGTAACTTTGCTATGGATACTTTACGATACTCGTTAAGGAATTTGATTCTCTTGTTCAGATGCATGTTCTTTGCTGCAAAGCCCAATTACTATAAGTAATTTATAAGTAGTAATACTTAGTAGATGTAGTATTATATGAATCTTGCATTCATTAAGCATAATTCGCAAAGCAATGAAAGTCTCGTTTCCAGTAATTCTGACTGAACGATAAAACCAAAACCGTAACTGTCAATTAGGCTATTTACATAAAAATCTTTGGTTTAGCTTTAGAATTCTCATTTGAATTAGATTTCAACAATTTTACAGTAAACGAAACTGAAACGATAACTATTTGATTTTATCGTTGAATATTAGCGCAATGAGGATCAGTAACAGGTTTGAATCCTATAGTTTTATTGATATAATATAAACACATATTGATAGCTATGAAACCTAGTGAAAGAATTTTTGAAATCCGTTTAGAAATGGTTGAGATAAAAAGGTTTGAAGGAAATGCCAAGCTCAATGCAATATGTGCTTTAACACGTACGACATAAGGTTCGCGTACGTCGCGATGACGTCATAAGGATCCCCAAAAAACCAATGTTTTAGCTCTTATAACTTCTCAGGTTTAAGAGATATCGTAAAATTTTTTTCACTGTTAATCATGTGGTGGCATAAGCTTTCTAATTAGCCACTAAATAAAAATCGTTACTGATCCTCATTGGGCCCCAGGTCCTTTCCTTCCAACGTTGTTTAACATAAAAATAAACACTCTACTTTGAAACCAGTACTTTATTATAAGACCTTAAAACACATCCAACAATCTGAAATGTGACAGTAGGTAAGTAAAAACAGCTAACTGGATTTTGATGAAAGTCACTTCGATAGTTTATAATTAATAATCTGAAATTATTTTATACACGAAGAGGTCCACGCAGACAATATCGCCGGCAGAAGCTAGTGTGGTAATAAAAGATAAATTAACTTTTATGTTTACGGTACCTAATTTCATACAAGGAAATCAACTGATAAGATACACGAAAGATCCTTATAAACACTGTAATAAAAAGATACCTTTTGTCTCTCAAAGTTTTATACAACTCCTTACAAATCGTACTGAAGTGACCACACACGCTACCGAACAGGAACTCAGCCGGGACTTACACCGTACTTACAAAGAAACAAAGGATTAAACTTTGAGAAACTAAGCCAGAAGTTGGGGCTTAGAATTAGCCAAGATGTGGACTGTGGGAATACTCGTATATTTAAAAGCAGCTAACATACGCTTGGTGTATAATATAGAAACATAGGGCTTTTAGCAAAAAAAGTATCGCTATAATCGGACGATAATGTTCGTCATTCGGTTTGCTTGATTTTAAAACCTTTTAATTAGGTCTGATACTGTTTATTTAATAAATTTTGTTTGTTTTATTGTCCAAAAATTTTGCAAACGATTTTAATCTAGTTTTCCTATGAGCTAAAGACTTGAAACTTTAAACATAAGTCAGATCTAGAAGACAATGCAGTATTATGGTGTCATTTAGCTGATCTGCTGATGGAGCTGTAAGAAGGCCACTGGAACTCTATAATAAAACTTCAAAAATCATTAAGGTGCTCCCTCACCGGGAGCATTCACGTGTACTGTAACTTATACATTCGTCTTTGAGCATTACATTACAATAATACCTCCCTGACTGACGAGCATTCGCTCGGTACTCCTCCTTCACTGATGTATTCATTACAAGTTACGCATTGTAATGCTCGGTTCTCCTCCTTCACTGATGTTATGCTCAAATCTGTAACGTTACATTACACGCGAATGTTCCCGGTGAGGGAGCACCTTTACGTATTTTGTTTCGTTGCTAGGGTTCGAAATTTGGAATTTTGACTTCTTGGCTACGCGCGGCACAAAAGTGCTCTCGCTTCCTTTGGACCTAGAGCTTGCCCCGTAAATAGGTGGACAATTTACAGAGTGACAAAATCCTTCTTCTTAGTTTGCATTCTATCATTATTAACAGATCCGGGCACCTCGCAGATTTTCAGTGGTGGGGGTGGGAGTGGTTGAGCAACAAAGGGGCTGAAAAGTGATTGAAGGTAAGTATAAAATTTGCAAAGCTCTGAATTTGATGTGGTATAAGAGCAAGCCAATCATGTATCTAAATCGATTATAACATTGCCAGGAATTTTAACTGATAAAAAAGTAGTGCCAGGCGGCATCAAAATGAGCGAAAAAGTGGTAAAGTTTGATGCCGCCTGGCACTACTTCTCCATTAGTCAAAATTTCGTCGCTCTGTAAATTGTCCACCTATTTCCGGGGCCAGCTCTTAGTATATTTGTTATCCAGAGATGACCTGAATTTGACATTCCTTCTGTCTAAAAGTCACAGAATAACAAACCTGTAGTTTATGTCCTCTTATCTCTAGGATTTACTACCGAAAATTGAGTTTTCTGGGTTTACATTATTTCAATTATTTATGTTTGCTAGAGCGGCTGATATTAATGTGATAAAGTATGATAGTAGGTCGGTATTCTCTTGGATAATTTTGTTGATATTCGATTATTCTATCAATACACAGTACATGTGATTTAGGCTTATTGAAGTGAATGAACCCATACCAGATTAGAAACAGAAATGCGTTGGTTGATTTTATACGCATACAGCATAAAACAGCAAAGTGCTAGAAAAAAAATTGCGAACAGCAGCTTTTAGTAATAAAACAGGGTTTTATTTTCGCAATAAAATCTTTACGATATTCCATGCTAAACAGAATGTCTAAAACGGTTCAGATACAAGTTCTTCTCTAAAGAAAACTATAAATTGGATTGAAAACGTAAGGAATTACAAAGTTTATAATTAAAAGAGTTAGTTATTGGTAAAGCTGAATAAAATCTGCGCTGTAACCATAAAATAGCATACCTACCATATTAAGTTGGTAGCGAGTTATCACAAATAGCTTTATATTAGCATGGACGCTAAACTGCTGCAATACATTTTCTCATTAAAATCCCAAACAAAACATTTATTATTTTTATGTACCTAACATAAAAATGATATGTTTGGGACTTTAATGAGACTTTGAAAGAAAGAAAGAAAGAAAGTAAATACATATATTTGACACAGACATGAAAATATATATATATATATATATGTTGCAGGTACATTAGTGAAAAAAAAAAAAGTTGAATCTAAAACATACCATATTATTATAAACTGGACAAAATCTCATAATTACACAGACATGATTAGTATTTGTTGTATGGTCTGAGCATTATCAGGAGTCAGGACTGTTTGGTTATATAGTCCAGCTTTGTATCTAGACATCTATATTCTTAATCTTAAGATTTAGGGTTGTGACTTGTAACTACGGTGAACCTGTTGACCATCACCGTGATCAGTATGCTAAAGTACTTAGAAGTATTTTAAAATGTTATTTCATACCTACCTATACAGTATTTTGTATCTGCATTTATGGAGGGTATTTAGTTTTAGTGAATATCCACAAAAGTTGCAATTTTTAATAAAAAGTTAGTTTTAGTGCTATTAAGAGGGGGCAAAGATTGTGACTTGTGACTAACGGCGAACCTGTTGACCATCACCGTGATCAGTATGCTAAAGTACTTAGAAGTATTTTAAAATGTTATTTCATACCTATCTATACAGTATTTTGTATCTGCATTTATGGAGGGTATTTAGTTTTAGTGAATATCCACAAAAGTTACGTTTTTTTAATAAAAAGTTAGTATCAGTGCTATTAAGAGGGGGCATCCAGCCAGCAAAACAACAAAGATAAAAATATACATAAACGCCGTAATAGGCAATCTATTCGAAATAAATCGATTTTAGTCTTAAATTAGATGCAACTTCGTGATTTTTTATCGATAAAATATCGTGGCTCAGTTGCACCACCTAATTTTAACGATTACAAGGTTGTTAAAGTACCGGTTAAGCACAAGTTAGACAAAAAAGAGGTTGTCAGGTTGCCAGCCAGCATGATGTCCTTTGACAAGTTTGACGTGACAAATAGGTAGCATTATCATTTGACGATAACTTTAACTTTGACAGCGTTTTGGTGCAACTCACACCGTGTGTTTATGTTTTCGTTGAAGCCAGATTATTGTCAATAATATAATGTAGGTAATATTTATAATGTCATTTTTTTTGTGAAAATACATTTTATAATACTACCCTAAAAATTAAATCTAAGGTTGGCGATTTTCCTTATACTCCCTCTTATGGCCGATTTCTTTTACCTATTCTTACAAAAGATTAATATTTCTGTTAAATGACGGGAAATAACAACAGTTGCTTAGTAACAGATCCATAGTAGGCCTATCTCTTAATGAAGATAGATTATTAAAATCGGCCGTTAATCAAGCAACATTTTATATTCCCTTACTGCCAACAACAATATTACAACTTGGGGAGATGGAGTGGACTGCAGTTCTACTTTTAGTGTGAAATTTATTAATTTGCATCGGGAACTTTGTCCTTTGAGTTCCTCGGGAGCGCCTTGGTATTGTTACAGTAGTTATTTGCTATTTATCACGTGAAAATTGTTAACAGTTGCGATTTAGATGGTTTCTTTGAAACGTTTCCCTTATTATATACTAGCGGCCGCCCGCGACTTCGTCTGCGTGGAAAGTTTTTTGCTATCCCTCGGGAAAAAATCTTTTTTTTTCGGGATGAAAGGTACCCTATGTCTTTTCTGTACACCTGACAACGTGTATGCAAAATTTCGTGATGATTGGTTTAGTAGTTAAGACGTGAAGGCGTAACAAACAAACAAACAAACAACCCATCATGCGTTTGCGACCCGACAGCGAGCGAGGACATCTTCCACATTATGCTGGACTGTGTGATGGCCCGTCGTGGGCTCTCAGCTCCTAGTCGGCTGAGAATGACCTAGTTATCTGTGGTACTTATTGTATCTGTTTTGATCGTCTAGTGATTTTATATGATTATATTACCCCAAAATATAGCTCAGCTTAAACAAATGTATCTTTTTACAAACTCGTCTGAGAACGGTGATATTGTATACCTTCCAAATAATAAATTCAGGTGTGATAAGAGGGTTTATACTATTAGCAAGTGATTTAAAATGATTTTAACACACGTGTGGACTTAATCTTTGTATGTGCAACTAGTCGAATGCAGTCCTATCATTTTTGCCTATTCTATGTTTGACAATCTCGTTAGACGGATGTCAATTGCTGTCTTTATTCCCTTTTAATAATTTGTTTGGGGGAGATAAATTTTCTCCCCTTCTTTTGTAACAGGTGGCCACCTTCAGGGTAGATCAGCACGAGCTCTTCATATATATATTCCTACGCTAAAACTACGTTGACTGCATCGATAAGTGTGATGCAACATACGAAACTCTCGTACGTAATGCGAGACTACGTAGGGTTTGCTAAGATAAATCCAAACAATATGATCAACTCTAAATCAATATAGAATAAGATAAATACTATTATTATTTGGTAGGCAACTACTTCTTGGCTAAATCCAATTGTAGATTATGGGTCAAAAATTTATGACAGCGTCATAAATCATTCATACTGAACGCATCAGTATTTCAGCTATGTAAATAAAATATGTGATCTGAGCTAAAGGTTTATCTAAGCTGAGCTTGAAATTAATTGTCTGAGGCTATCAAATTAAAACCAATAAAATTCTAAGTTCTATTCGAAAGAACCGTGATAGCTTTGAACTTCATCTATAAACATATTATACCAGCTCAATTATTCAAGTGTCATCGTATACACTGTAAGTCAAATTCAAAGTAAGATAATCTAATTTTGTCTATTACCCAACAGACAAAAGGCATCACCATTCGAAGATGATACATGTATTAATTTAATGATATCTGTAAAGATATTAAGCTCTCTTTCTGAAAATACAAGGTTATGCAAATAAACCTATCAATGAATAGGGATATCTATAGTGGAAAAGAAATATGAATGCAGATTGAATGCGGAAGTCATTTATTAATAGAAATGTTTGTTTTGAAAATTTGATTATTTTGTTATGTTTAAGAAATGATTTTAATTGGTTTTGATTTAGTTAATTTGATTGTCAAGTTATTTTGATCATTTGATAAAATGATTTTGATTGAAAAGATTTGGTTATTTTGGATTATTTATAAAAGTGGGTTTAATTTAGAGGATTCGATTAATTTAAAAGGAATGATTTAATTATTTGAACAATTAATAAAATGACTCCAATAGAAACTTTTGATTAATTTGATCAATTTCTCACGCATAGTAAGAAAGTGATCTCTCGTTTCAGTTCCTAGGCAATTAAAAGAAATGAATTGAGAAAACGAAACGAGATAAAATCAAAAACTCAATTCGCCTCTTAATTTACTTAACACATGAACACAAAGGTGAAATATTATTATATAGTGTACTTATTTTAGACCTTTATTTATGTGAGATCAATGCTCATCAATTTATTAGTTAAGCTACGTGGGTTCAATTTATATGTAAAACGGTCTAAAATACGTACAAACATTGTCCTTATTTCTAGTACTTAACTCAAATTTCTGCAGCAGGTGCACCTGGCTTTAATTTCTTTAATTTAATTTATACATGATTCATATTCATGTCACAAAATATGAATTTAATAATTTACTACTTTATAATTCAAAAGAAAAGCGGGGGACGCTAATTTTAGGTAAACAAAATTTATCAACACAAAACGTCCGTCTTACACTGTGCCCCCGACGCTAATCCTCTATCTTTACAAATTTCTCTATGCAAAGTTAACAACAAAAGAATTAAACCTAGTTTATTCTAATTACATCCTTAATAAGTCAAATTTAGGGTTCAGTTTTCTTTATCCTTGTTTTGTTGCACTTGCACTAAAACTCCGCCTCCAACGCTCTCGATGACGTATTGGTCCATCCGTGATTCTTTTCACATCCAAAATATGTCTGGAGTTGTTTGCAACATTCAATTAAAAATACTTTTCAGTCATTCTGATTAAACCTGAAAAACAAAAGGCATTTGCGTAGAAAATGCATTTTTAGATTTTGATAATAACTAAGGAGATGTGACATTACATCTCCCTAGTCTTTATCCATCAAAACTTAAGGTCCAAATTCAGTCGGCAGGCGGTGCTCAAGTCATTATACATCTGTGTTTCCATGCTAGCATTTTTTTATATTTAGGTTTAGGTCGGCGCCAATTTGTATACGTATCGACAAGTGACACTAATTTATAGTTAACAAAAAAAACTTCCTTTCGTCTGATGTTTGCAAGATGTGTTTTATTTTTTCTTAATATTCTCAACTGAAATGTCATGCTTGTAGTAATTTATGATTATTTGAAGTGGTAAAATATTGGCTTTCGAACGAATTATTGGTCAACGAAATTCTAAGGAGTTTTGCTAAAAGCCATATGTGGAAGTATTTGGCGATATTTTTAGAACCAAAGAGATTTTTCTTCTCTTTATGCGTGATGACATTCCATGCCATCACAACTGCCCTCTGCATTGCATTGATAAATACACATTAACACAGACACAAGATACACCACTCAGCAACCTTTTCCCTGACAATTTAAAAAATCTGTCATTGTTATAAAGAGAAGTGTAAAATGAAATCCATTTATTATGTAAAACTCAAATAGAATACTCATTTTGGTCCAAATTTACACAAAACGAACACTTGCTATGTAGTGCATCAAAGCATAATAGGTATCTTTTATAATAATCTCCGAAATTAATAACACTAATATTGAGTGAGTAATTAATATGTATTAATTGGAGTAACCAAATAAAAACATACCCATTCTGCCCCCTACTCAAATGGCCACTTTTCTATTCGTTCGATAACTTAAAATATTTAAATAAGCCGTAAACTCAAAAATTACGTTTCAGAGGCTTGTCAATTCCATACATTACAACAATGTCTGTGATTTACATAAACTTGCGTGCGACGAGTGACTTAATCGTCAAATTGCTTATTTTGAAGTTTTAAATGGGATGAAATTTAATGACCACCAAAAAAACAATCGTAACCCCAAACAGCCTCATCCAAAAAAAATATAAAATGTACAAATACATAAAACCTGTACCAAAATCTTTCAGGCTATTTGAGTCATGCCTGCACTACAAAAACTTTTCATAACCCAAAAAGGCCACGCGTGCACCAAATTTTAACTAGCAAAGTTTTGTGTCATTACTACCCAAATATATTACTACATTTGCCATTAAATGTATCCATATAACCAAGTATATTATATTGAAGGCAAATTTGCAATTGATATATTATACACGCTGAAACTTTAATCATTTGGTTCCCGCCGTGGGGTGGTTCCACTCATGATAACTTTTACTATGGGGCCAACACTCCTGCTCGCAAAAAAATCAGCTGTTCCATACATTAAGGTCGAGTAGGTACTGCACTTTTGTATGGAACAGCTGATTTGTTTTTGCGAGCAGGAGTGTTGGCCTCATAGTAAAAGTTGCTTGTAATCATGAGTTTAACCACACCACGGCGGGAACCAAATGATTAAAATTTCACGGTGTATTGAAGGCAAATTGAAGACAAATCGAGGGGGGCTCGAGAGGGGGCTCGAGGGGGCTCGAGGGGGCTCGAGGGGGCTCGAGGGGAGCTCGAGGGGGCTCGAGGGGGGCTCGAGGGGGGCTCATTGAGTTTGGGATCGAACCTGCTTTACTCCTGTAGGTCCCGGGTTAGGTTAGAAATTTAAGGCGAGCGCGTAGCGCAGCGGATCGTGAGCCTTAAATTTCGAGGTTATTTTTTTATAACAGACAACAGAAATAAACTTATTTTACACATTGCCGGTGGACCAGCAGGCATTGTATCCAATGCCTAGGCAATGTATAAAATGAATATCATTTCATACATTGCCTGATCTTTTCAGGCATTGCCGGATTATACACATTGCCGGTAACAAATACAAGGAGGAGCTCAGTGGCGCAGTGGTTTAGCGCCTGGCCCAGCGATTGCGGAGGTTAAGCAACGTTCGCAAGGGTCGGTCATGGGATGGGTGACCAAAAATTTATTATCTCGAGCTCCTCCGTGCTTCGAAAGGCACGTTAAGCCGTTGGTCCCGGCTGCATTTGCAGTCGTTAACACCCACCAATCCGCATTGGGCCCGCGTGGTGGGTTATGGCCCATCCTCCTTACCACCCATAAGGAAGGCCTGTGCCCCTGCAGTGGGGACATTAAAAATGGCTGATAGACAGTAGATACAAAAATAAAATATTCACTTTTTCTGGGTAAGTACTTACCTACTCCTGAGTTTGTATAAATAGCCTTTAGTAAATATTTTACGGTGTATCGGTAAACCTTTAGAACTTCATTTATATTTTTTGGGTAAACAATGATTTATTAGGATAAAATTGTGTAACATATTTGGATATTTTTTTTAAATAAAATGCGTGTACATATTTGGTGCATGCGTGGCCTTTTTGGGTAGCTCAGCGATTATTCTGAACATACTTGCCTTTTTTAGGTTAGCGGACTATACGTTTATTGGTTATAATTTCATATTAAAATGGGGATTAAATTCTGGTAAGTACTTACGATTTTTTGGGCGTTATATTTCATTATATCTGGTGGTTGCTTAAACCTAAGCCGTTTTAAATTAGCGAACGAATAGAAAAGTGGCCATTTGAGTAGAAGTGCTAGTAATTGCGGCGTTAAAGAAAGTAAAAAAATTAAAACTAGTCCAAGAAACGCAAGCCTTTTACTACCTCAAAAGCAATCGCGCTTGTTAAGCGTTCTGAGTGCGTGTAAAGGCGTAGGCGCAAAGAAACAAAACGCCTGCTAAGAAACGCGTGCATTCAAATGTGACACCAGTCGGCACATTAAAGAAATGACGCGTTTGCTACGTAGTGAAAATAGTATCAGTTAGTGTACGGATTGTTAAACGCGTGGTGAAAATTTGTGGCGCTTCGGCAGTTAGTGAAATATGTACAGCTCGCGCAACATAACTTGAACCAAACCATAGGCAAAGAAGCTTGCGCAGTAGCAATTTTCAGTACAAAAATTGTAGTGCGCAGATCACTTGTTACTCAAAATTGGGTCAAGTTATGTTGCGCGAGCTGTACAAATGTTTCACTTCGTTACGTTAAATTATATTTTATTTAAGTGTAGATAATACCGTATTATTCTTTGGCTATGTTTAAATGATTACCAGAATTAGTAAATGCTCACAAATGCTTTTTTTGGCGATTTATGATTTGGCGAGCATTTACTAATTTTGGGGAACAAAATCTTTTTTTTGGGAATGTATTTATTTTTTAGTATTAATTCCCTTATTTTTTGTTTTTCTCAATTAGCTTTAAATGATTATTTTGATTCGTTATAAAAATATCACACTAATTTATTATCACGTTTTCCTATCACAATCCACTTTCGTTCAGAAATAAGATACGTATGGACGACGCAATTGGCTTTGGGATAAATAATCTCTTATATAAAAATGAAGGATGACTAGCCTATCAACGCTCAGCCCAAAACCTTAAACCTAGAAAGCTGATTTAGCACACAGATAGTTTATAGGCTGGAAAACATAGGATAGTTTTTTATCTCGGTCAAAGGTTCCCTGGGGATTTTCCGAAAGGCCACGCGAACAAAACCGCTGGCGAAAGCTAGTTGAACGTAATCACAAAAAGCAAGATACACACTTTTAACTAAGTGGTTAAAAAGTTCAACTAAGCGCAAATCAAATCTTTGCTGTCATTTGTTTACCTACGCCTACGCCCATTGGTTGAATTGAAAGTAGAATTACGTACTGACATTCAATTTCACTGGTTCCTATAAGTAGTGCCGCCTATTTATTGCGCACTTTGAGGTAACTGAAGCATGATTCCTTCACACTTTCACGCCATTGCATGGAAAAAAATAAGTGTTGAAGTGATTAGCTATCAAGAATACTTCAGTAAGTTTTAACGATTTCGTCACAAACTAGTCTAACTCGTCATTTGCATCTTAAAAAAAAACCGGCCAAGTGCGAGTCGGACTCGCGCACGAAGGGTTCCGTACCAAAAAACGGAAAAAAATCATGTTTGTTGTATGGGAGCCCCCCTTAAATATTTATTTAATTCAGTATTTAATAATTGTTGTTATAGCGGCAACAGAAATACATCATCTGTGAAAATTTCAACTGTCTACCTGCTGTAGTTATTAATATAAGGCAAAAAAATACGTTTGTTGTATGGGAGCCCCCCTTAAATATTTACTTTTTTATATTTTTAGTTATTGTTATAACGGCAACAGAAATACATCATCTGTGAAAATTTCAACTGTCTAGCTATCACGGTTCATGAGATACAGCCTGGTGACAGACAGACAGACAGACAGACAGACAGACGGACAGCGGAGGCTTAGTAATAGGGTCCCGTTTTTACCCTTTGGGTACGGAACCCTAAAAATGTAAAGTTAATTCTCTTCTAAAACTACAGTAAAGTCTCAGTTATTATTTACCCCAACTATAATAATAAGAGGTGTACTGAACCTATCAAAAGTTTGACGTGCGTGTGTCTGTATGAGGCAACGTAGCTCCCAAACCAATGGATCGATTTTACTGCGGTTTTGTTAATTTGAAAGCAGCCGTGATCCAAATGGTTTTTAGCTATAATTTATGAAGATCTGTTTCGCCGTTTCAAGATCATCGACTGATTTCCTTCTTGACAAAAAAGTCTTACCAATTACTATCACAAGACCGATTGATTTAAATCGGTGGAACCTATTCCTATAACATGGTAACCTTGAGGTTTTTGCAAATTTCCGATTTCCAATCCCTCAGCAACTCACAACAGATATAGCATGTTGATGATCTCAATCAGTAGGTGTTACATAGATGATGATCGAAGCTTTATGATAGAAAATCTCTATGTATGTACACCCTACTAGCTGTGGTTTTCAAAACGGAGTAGAGATTTTATAGACCAACTGTGTAGTTAAGCACCTTATTTAGAGATAATCAAGAAATCTTCTAATAACCTAAAATTACCTGGAGCCCTATTTTTAAATCATTCGACGTGGCGTCGAGCGCTCTTTTCTACTGATTTTCGTTCGACATTTGATTTTCCATATTTTTGAATCGCTCGACCGCAACGAGTGCCCCTACCCACTCGTTTACAGTCGAGCGATACAGCACGGCGAGCGATATTCTTTTCTACTTAAAAGCAAAGATTTTTGTTTAACAGCCAATAGAAACATGGATATTACGTTCCGTTTTCGTTGTGGTAGTTACCAGTTTTCTCTAAATTCGAAAACTGGTAACTACGGATAAAATATAAAATCGAACATTTCGTATTATGTTGGCAGCACGGAAACGAACGATTCAAAAATACGGAAAATCGGCTTCATGCGACTTGGAAGATACGAGCGATTCAAAAATAGAGCCCCTGGGTGGAGGAGGGCGCGATATCTCTTTTTTGGTAGAAAGGGGCGCGTCCCAAAAGTTAGGGAACTCTTTATTAGAGGATTTTGGCACGCAGTATTTTCTTTTGATTTCGTCCCAAAAACCTTTAATATTTTATTTAATTGTACTCATAATAAAAAGATAGTAAAACTACCAAAAATAATGTTAAGTAAAAGAAAAAATGGAACATAAGTGAGGTGATCTTGTTCTTTAAAAAGGGTGACAAGTCCCTCTTAAAGAACTATAGACCCATCTCGCTTCTGAGTCATGTCTATAAGTTGTTTTCGAGAGTCCTTACGAATCGTCTCGCTCGCAAGTTCGACGACTTCCAACCTCCCGAACAAGCCGGGTTCCGAAAAGGCTTTAGCACCATAGACCACATCCATACGCTGCGGCAGGTTATACAGAAGACCGAGGAGTATAATGAGCCACTTTGCTTGGCGTTCGTGGACTATGAGAAAGCCTTTGATTCGATTGAAACCTGGGCGGTGCTGCAGTCTCTCCAAAGGTGCCAAGTGGACTATAGGTATATCGAGGTGTTGAGGTACTTATACCAAAATGCCACCATGACGATCCGAGTACAGAACCAGAACACAAATCCTATCCAACTGCAGCGTGGTGTGAGACAGGGAGACGTTATTTCTCCGAAACTGTTCACAGCTGCGTTGGAGGACATCTTTAAGCTCTTGGACTGGAAAGGACTCGGCATCAACATTAATGGCGAGTACCTAACACACCTTCGTTTTGCCGATGATATAGTCCTTATGGCTGAGACCATGGAAGACCTGAACACAATGCTCGAAGATCTCCGTAGTGCTTCCCAAAGAGTGGGTCTTAGGATGAACATGGAAAAGACGAAAATTATGTCAAATGCCCATGTTGTACCCTCTCCAGTTCATGTTGGGAACACTACACTTGAAGTTGTTGACCATTACGTATACCTAGGACAGGCAGTCCAGTTAGGTAGGTCCAACTTCGAGAAAGAGATCTCTCGCCGAATCCAACTCGGGTGGGCAGCATTCGGGAAGCTTCGAAAAATCTTCGCGTCCGACTTACCTCAGTGTCTCAAGACGAAAGTCTATGAACAGTGTGTGTTGCCAGTGATGACTTACGGCAGTGAAACGTGGCCGCTAACTATGGGTCTCATAAGGAGGCTCAAGGTCGCTCAGCGTGCAATGGAGAGAGCCATGCTCGGCGTTTCCCTACGTGATCAAATCAGAAACGAGGAGATCCGCAGGAGAACTAAAGTAACCGACATCGCTCGAAGGATTGCTCAGCTGAAGTGGCAATGGGCGGGACACATAGCGAGAAGAACCGATGGCCGTTGGGGCAGAAAGGTTCTGGAATGGCGACCGCGCACCGGACGACGCTCCGTGGGTAGGCCCCCGACAAGGTGGACCGACGATCTGGTGAAGGTCGCGGAAAGCCAGTGGATGCAGGCAGCGCAGGACCGATCGTCGTGGAGATCCTTAGGGGAGGCCTATACCCAGCAGTGGGTGTCGTGTGGCTGATATGATGAAAAGAAATATTCTTTTTGAAGGAAAAACAGGGACTATCTGTACATTTTATCTATAAATTAATAGAAGTCGTTATTTTAATAGGAATGTCAGCGATTAATCTGGTTTTAAGGTTTTCGTACAAATTTAATATCAGTAGTACGTGCTTCTTTCAGAGTAGGATTATAACAATATTTAACTACGTAACATCGTCATGGAATAATATGAAAATATGTATTATTTACATAATATAATACATGAAGAAGATAAACTAATATAAGTATTGTGAATTAAAAAAAAGTGCATTTTAATAATACCTCATTATTTTTTTCCATAAACATTAAAAATAAAAACTCAAAGCAGCGTAAGAATCAAACCAACTTTGACCTAAAAATCACCGAAAAATTATCGGAATTTATCACGAATTCCGATACTAATCGAATTCGTGATAAAGTTTCGAATTAGGTCACATCTGCACTTTTTGTCGGAGCCCGTTTCCGATATTACATTCCACCATAACTCTGACTTCCAGCTGGCTGCGGAAACTTCTGGAAACTTTGTTTTTTGTTGGTTAATTAGTGCTAAAGACAATTAGCAACTGAGCCTGAAAACTTTAATATTTATTTTTCTTTCGGATTTTAAAAAGGGAAACATATCAAAATCAGTTTAGGCATTTAGAATTTATGGTGAAATAAAGAAACCCACAAACATTCATGAACTCACAACACACTCCTTCTTTTGGGCAGTCGTGTAAAAATACTTAAACACTAATTTTAATTCTGATAGCAAGTTGACAGAGAGAATAATATTCGATTGATCTGAAATTAATTAGGACTTTGTTGTTTTGTCTAGATTTCACATTAGCTTATAGCTATTGTTTGATTGATAAATAAATTCAATTATGTTTCTAATAACTCTATTGCGATATTTTTTTACAATCTAAAATGGAATATTTTTAATTGGGTGACTGGAAATAATAAAGAGCGACTGTTAATGGGATACTTAAATAATAAACCCGGCAGCGGTTTATTTTGTTGTCGACAAAATTTCAACATACTGTGGATGACCAAAATACGTAAATCAAGCAACTACATGTGGGAGATTAATAATTTAATTAAGTAACAAAAATACTGAGTGGGTGACTATTATACCAAACCAAGTAGGCAACTATGACTGATTTAAGCTGCCACCATGGTATTTATTTCACCTCAATTAGGTGAATAGTCATTAAGGTTGTCAGCCAAATAGAAGTTTGGTCGCCCGTTTTGAATAAATAGTTACTGAATTTGTATGATAAAGTCACCCATTTTCAATGTTTGTGGTTGCCCTCAGTTCGTCGCCCATTTAGAATTTCAGTACTCTATATTCAGTATTTTTGATAACCGGAATAGGAATTTATTGTTACCCGATTAAATACTACCTATTTAGAAAACTTCTACTAGCTCATTTAAAATAAAATATCTTTTGATAAAAAGGGACCCTGAAAATCCAAGACTTGGCATTCTAAACCAGCACACTTAAAACACTTTTCTCATTAATTCAAATGAAAACTACAAACCTAGTGTTGTGCTTTTTGCTCACAGTCTCTCTCTGGAATACAGTCGAAATAAAAAAGGGTTATTAGCATTTTGTGTCCAATGTTTTGAGCATTTTTAACTTCAGTACTCGTAATTTACTGCTGGAAAGAAAATGCCGTACTGTGGTGCGATTTACTTGACTCTGGTAGAATAAATCAGAGGAGAATCCCATTGTTTTTGCAGACCACATCTGGCTTTCTGCCAGAATTTTCGTTTCATGATTACGCAGTTAATTTTGCTTGTGATTGATTGTTTATTACCTGTAGTTTTTGATTATTCAGTAGTTTAATCTGGTGTTTGCTCTTTAACATTGTGAATGATGGTTCAGGATTTTTTTACGCAACGACATTTTTACACGTATAAAGCTTTGCGGTATTGTGATCATAATCTACTTTGTTGCTATTTCTACAATCAGACCGATTAAGATTTACACTTTTTTACATAGTTCAATATTGCATTCAAAGATTTGTGTACGTAGTGGACGTACAAAAATCTTTATCATATTTTTTGTTAGTGTACAAATGTATGAAATCGGGTGGGGATTGCGCGAAACGCGTATTTTGGGTAGGTATGCGTTGCGGTGAGGGGCGCGGGCGGCGGGAGAGGGGCGCGCGCTATTGGTCGCTCACAAGAGCAGATGCGCGAACTCATCCCCACTCCGTCGAAAAATTGTCATGATTCGTGCCACTGACTGTACTAAGAGTTAACATTTGTATAATAAAAACTGCTGTAGATTAATGCAAGTGGGTGCATCTATGATTAAAGCTTGCGTCCACAACAAAGTAGAAAGCCGGCAGGTGACGAGACACCGCTTTGTGATGCGGAGCCACGTACCAGCTAATAATCCACGAACATTGCCGTATGGGAGCTACACCTGTTTATTTTGTACGAGCAATTTAATACCTTCAATCTTTGCTATAAGTTGAATTCAATAGTAATGTATAGTCCGTTTGAAATGAGTTGATTGGAAAAATCTGAGTTTCTTAACTCATTACAAATTACGGCCTGCTAATTATTTCCCTACAACTCCGTGGCCCGGGCTTTGGCGGCCCGGCGCTTGAGAACAACTTCGTACCTCGTACCAAAAAGCTGGCGATAACAAGTGATAAAACGACGCCTGTCTAACAGATTCAATGCAGATTGTGGAAACTGAGCGACCATCGGTCGGTCGGCGTCGCTATTCGGAGACGTTTTCGGTCCTCGGAGCACAAACTTTATACACTTTTGACAGTTCAACACCTTTATTAATTTGTAATAAAAGTCAAAATCTGTCAAAAACTGTACAAACACGACTCTAGGCTTAGATTATTTAAAATAATCTAAAACTCTAGGAAGATCATGACCATTTATATTCTAAGCTGTTGTGCAAAATTGAAATTTCATTAATAAACTAGCGGCCGCCCTTGGTTTCACCCTCGTGGCTCCCGTTCCCGTGGTAATATCGGGATAAAAAGTATTCTTTGTTTTGATCTAGGCTAGCTACTACCTGTGTGCCAAATTTCAACCAAATCCGTTTAGTAGTTTTTGCGTGATTGATGAACAAACATACAAACATCCAAACCCATAAACTTTCACATTTATAATATTAGTAACTAGAATCTTCGATTGAGTTTTTTTAAATTTTAATAATGAAATTCACACAAGTAAAAACTTTTTAATCTATTTTAAATTTGATAATATGATCTGTGTTCTAAATATTTTAGTACTTTATTAGATCAAAACATTGTTTAAATGTACTCATTTCAGACTACACATTGTCTCCATTGTGTATGAGTGAGATAGTAAAATTTTGTGTCTATTATTAACAAACGAACTTTTAGTTTAATCTGAGTTGTGTAGTTTTATTCTATATGAGAATATGCACCAGCGTTAATAGGATTTTGATGAAAACTTTAAAGGTAATATGAGAGGAATATTTTGCTTTGAAAGACTATGTTATATGATAATGTCAATTTTATATCTAGACTTTATTTATGATTATTTAAAGATGCTATTATTTCAATTAAAATTAGTGGTTTATTTTTACAAAATAAAAAGCTTATTAATGACCCATTAGTTTCTTTGTCATCGACTGTACTTTGGCTATTTTGAGAATCTTTTATTATAAGAATCTCATATTTTGCGAATCGGCTATTTTGCGTTTCTGATATTATGCGCCTAAAGGTGGGAAAATAGTTATTGGCTCACGTTATTATTTGCAAATAACCATAAATGACTCAGTTTCTTATCAAACTGTTAATAAACTATTTAGGTATATTTAGATACTACATTCTGATAAACATAATATTCTAGTAGATACTCATACTACATAAAATGTGCATTCTTAACGACACTGCATAGGTACATTTTGAATTGAGCTTAAAGTCAGGAGCACAGGATTTTTTTTTAATTTCTCATACTAGTAAAGTGAATGTGTATTTAAACTTAGCAACAGGTGAATAACTCTCTTTTCCACCCTAGAGTTTTGATGGGACCCTAATTTTAGATGACAGCTGTTAAACTCGGGTGTCTTAATATCTCGTATGGGAATTGCTTCTTGCGACCCTTGTTTAATAATAATCTTTTTTTTGGTTTAAAGATATTTATTTCTCATAAGAACTTATTTTTAGCCTGTGATCAAAGAAAAAAATTGATTGTACAAGTATAGAATTTGATTTTTAACCCAATGGTTTAAGATTATCGAAAAATTTAACTTAACACACCATTAAGTTTGATTTATGTTTTTTTCAGTACCCGAACAGAAGTTTATTAACTTTTACCTAATAAAGGTGTACATACAAAATCCGGATAGAGTTGCTCGCACGAGCGATGTCGACATTACGGGCCCATATTGCGTTTAAGTCACCACGTAGCAAAATGCGCCGGCGACACCGAAATTGCAATATGGCCCGTGCAGTAAGCACGTGATTACGTTTATGATGAACAAAGCAGCACGTTGCACTGGAAATGGCAGACACATTTTGTATTCACACAGATTAGCAGATACCTCGTCGTCTTTAGCTGTGTCTTGGCTGTGTCTTAAGAAGGTGATTTAAGCTTTGTGTGTAGCTTTAAGTTATAATTTCCCATTCATGCTTTAGTGCGCAGTTCTGAAAATTTTGCTCTGTGATTTACAGGGTAAGTTCATGCTAAGTGGTACTTTTTCTTTTCTACGTTATCTTAAGGACGCTGTTGCATACATGAATATATTTTATTCTATAATGAGGGGTTTTCAAATTGACATTAAAAAAAAAAAAAGAAACTATTTGCCTCACTAGATGGCGTTGATGGTAAGAGGGAAGTCAAAATTGGCTTTTAAAAATAAACGGCCAACCAACCGGCCAGTAAGCATGTACTGCACTGACCTCTATTATACAAGGAGGTCAGTTACATCTGCCTGCCTACCTGAGTACTCTTCGAAAAAAAAAACACTTTGAATCCCCTATTTTTTTCAACGCCATCTATCGAGCCTACAGCTTTTTGTCATTTTGAAAAGCCCTCATTGAAAAACTAATAGAGAAAGAGTAATCAAACCAATCGAAAGATAGGTGTAACAATTATGCACATTGCACATTCATTTAAAGAAAAACTATTAATAAAAATTAAGAGATCGATAGTGCAGTGGTTTTTTATTATTCACAACGGGATATTGCTTGGCCTTCACCTCACCTGATGTTAAGTGACGATAAGGCTGAAAAGTGGATCCGCACTATACCCAGATTCCTCACCACTGAGGAATTGGCTATCTTACCTTTAACCCTACGATCAACCAAACCGAGTACTAATGAATTCCCCTCCTGGGAATCGAACCTGGGACCCCCTACGTCTTACACGTGTGGGCAAACCACTGGACCACAGAGGCGCGAAGGCCATATTCGCGAAGGCCATATTCGCGGTCGCACGACCAGTTTCATCGGACGGACGCACAATCGCACGACCGATGGCCAATCAGGACAGGGCTTAAAACTGTTACGTAGTCATTTAGGTTCTATTTACCTAAAAATCTTTGTTAAGTTTTAGAATTTTCAATTAAAATATCCAAGATTGGCATTCTAGGCTCCCTAGGTATAGCTTTCAACAATTTTAACAAAACTAAACGAGTTTTTTTCTGTAAACGAAAATGAAACGGTTATACCTCTTTTAATTTTCTAATATAATTTCCTTTTGGAGGATTCCACGTCCTACATCACGTTTCTAAGATTTAGCAGAGATAAAGTAAAAGTTAAGACGGCCGACAACTGAGTAAGTGGAGGCCATATTTTATGAGCGTAACCTGAAAGTCGGGCATAAACCTAAATATGTGGTACATGGGGAGAGGTAATATAAATGTAAGTGTACATAATTATAGATGTAGGTGAGTGAAGAAAATTTAGAAGAACTACGACAGTGATAAATGCATTTTTTACTCAAATTATTTGGTATCTTCGTGAAGGCAACATATGATACCGACTGACAAAACAAAAGCCGATTCAAAATGTTTAAACAGGAAGTCATTGATACCCAAATAAATATTTTTGTCGGAGTACAAATCCAATTAAATATTTTTGTCTAGGTACAAATTAATATTATTTCCAAAAAGAAGAGAATACTTTGTACAAAATAAGCTCCCAGTTTGAAAGTGGGGCGTTATTTTAAGGTGCCGTTTTTGATACTTTGACCAGACATCTAGGGTATACTTGTTCGAAGGATACGAGTCAAATGAAATC
This sequence comes from Agriphila tristella, assembly GCA_928269145.1. Classification (NCBI taxonomy): domain Eukaryota; kingdom Metazoa; phylum Arthropoda; class Insecta; order Lepidoptera; family Crambidae; genus Agriphila; species Agriphila tristella. Next base: position 49,405,163 of record OV743431.1, on the reverse strand, counting down.
ATGGACACAATTATTAAGAAGAATTTTTATTTAAATCACAAATACATCGAAGTCAACAATTTTTTTATTCTGTTTAAGGTCTCAAGTCTCTTTAAGGCCTCTCCAACTAGTTTGGCAGTCAGCTCTTCATATTATCACTCTTGTTAACGCTACACATCTCTATGTCTCGCCACAAAACGCGCATGCGCTCTTGCTGCGCGTCACCCCCCGCACCCCGCCGCGCGGCTGTTGCATCTACTGCGCCGAGACGCCGCGCCGCCAGTGCCACCGCGTCTGCGCAATGTGTCACGCGCCTCCACGCTATCCAATGGGCACGCCGCTGGAGCCCGACATCATGAAAAGGCGCGAAAGAGGTCAGCTCGCGTCTGCTTCTTCAACCATCATCGGTGCATAGAGCACCTCCTTGTTTTTGTGAATGTGAACAATACTTATAAGCTGTGATTGTGAAGCTACATGTAATATTATATCTCATTATAGAATATGCAGTGAAAACGAAGCTTCTTTTATTTGTGCCCGGGATCCGGCAACGGCCCGGACATTGGCGACCACGACCAGGACTTCGCGCCGCAAACAAGTCCATGCGGCGGCGGTCAACCATCCTACCAAGAAAACGAGAAATAGGACTGCGCCGCTATCAAGTCTACGCGGCGGTCATCCATCCTGCCAAACCAATAGGGAAGTACCAGTTCTCTCAGTTATTATCAGAACCGCCCAGAGTACCATTTTTATTCCCGCCAATATGAGCGTCATCGCGACGTTCTGTGCAAAGAAGTAAATATTAGTTTTTTCTTTATAATTTCATGATTTTCCATATTACCTAATGTTTGGCTCAGATTTAATCTCGAGATGTTTGATTTGTTTTGCCTATTATCTTATTGTTACTTAAATAGGTAGGTATAACCTATACAATTATTGCCTTGCTGTGGTGTGGGCTGTAATAAAGCATGCCACATTTTCTTTTTACAGTTTAACATACGTAAAAACGTTAGCTTTGTTTATTCTGTGTTTTAATTTAACCTAAGTATTGCATTTCATGTTGTGGAACGCTTATTAATCGCAATATGCCGCAATTGTTCACAGCAGCATACGCTTAAATGCGATGCGTTGCTCGCGAGTCGCTTCAGCCTGAGCTACCTATCTACGTGCTGCTCGTGGTGTCGTCTCTTGCTATCGTGGCGGGCGGCATCCGAGCGGTCGTGCTTCGCTTCAGCCTGAGCGACCGACTAACCGCGTGCTTCATCTCACCGTCACTGGTTTGATCTGCACATTTTATTATATCTAATTCATTGTTAGACACTCATTATGCCAAATGATACTGATAATGTGAGTGCAATGGACAAGACGTCTGATTTTTCAACTTTAGTAAGGAAACGTACCTCGATCAAAGGGCGTCTTACTATTATTAAACAACATATAGATTCATTACTTTTAACTGAACCGAATAAATTGACTGGAGTTCAAATAAATGAGTTAAATATTCGCTTGGAAAAGTGTCAATCTTTGTTTTCGGCTTTCGATGAAATTCAAACGGAAATTGAACTATGTTGTGATAACATAGATACACAATTGGTAGAAAGAGATGTAACTGAGTTAAATTCATTGACTTAATATCCGTCATTCAAAATTTTATACAGTCAGCGGAGCCGAGGAAGGAGGTTGATATTCATAGTGAGCATAAATGTAGTATTTCTAATTCTCCCGAGCACAATATCAAACTTCCAACTATTAGACTTCCTTTTTTTGACGGAAATTATTCTAAATGGTTAGAATTCAGAGACACATTTGACTCTTTAATTAATTCTAATGATTCTATACCAACTATAAGTAAATTCCACTATTTAAGATCATCTTTGGAAGGAAGTGCCCTTGTTGTAATAAAATCTATTGAGTTTACTTCTCGAAATTACCCCGTAGCGTGGGAATTGCTATGTGAGAGATATGACAACAAAAATATTTTAATTAATAACCATTTAAAGGCATTATTTTCTTTGGAGTCGCTTAACAGAGAATCCTTTAAGGCTTTACGTTATGTTATTGATATTGTTACTAAAAACTTAAGGTCTTTGAACTCGCTAGGGCTGCCTACCGATAGCTGGGACGCCTTGATTATATTTTTTGTTTCGTCGAAGCTCGATACTATTACTAATTGCAAGTGGGAAGAGCACAAGAATAGCTTGCCCAGCTTACCTACACTTGAGCAATTTTATGATTTTTTGAGAAATAGAGCTGCTATTTTAGAAACTACTCAAGCGAGTAAAAATGATAAACCTTTATTTAACCAAAAGGTGAGTGTGCCTCATAAGGGTAACTCATCAAGATCTTTTGCAACATCAATTGATGAAGCTAATAATAGCACTTCTACGTCCTCTAGGAAAAGTAATCCTTGTTTAATTTGTGATAAAAACCATCTTGTTTATCTGTGTTCTAAATTTAAAAATATGTCTATAGAAGATAGGAATAATGAAGTGTCACGTTTAAAGTTGTGCTCGATCTGTCTGCGTAAGGGCCATGATTTATCTCAATGTCGTCTTAAGGGCTGTTGTCGTGTATGTAAGTCAAGACATAATACGTTATTACATTTGGATAATCCAACAAATAACAATAGTAAAGTAGAAAACTTACCTGTTCCTTCTTTACCGATTGCGTTGTCAAGTTTTTCAACCAGTCAAGTTCTTTTATGTACTGCTGTAGTTGAGGTAAAGAATATGACTAATAATAAAATTTATAAAGCTCGTGTCTTATTAGATACAGGCAGCCAATCCTGTTTTGTGACAGAAAGTTTCAAAAATAAATTAGGTTTACCTAGCAATAATACTAACCTGGTTAGTGTTTCCGGGATTAATAATGCTTCATTTAATATCAAAGAACGTTGTAAAATTAATGTAAAGTCACGCATAGGCACCTTTAACATGTGTATACAGTGTCTAGTTGTACCAAACATCACTGGCACATTGCCTTCTAAATATATAAATATAAATGATTTAAATTTGCCTTCAGATATTGAGCTTGCAGACCCGCAATTTTATCGTCCCTCCAACATTGATATTCTTTTAGGGGCTGATGTCTATTGGGATATTGTAGGTTCAAATCAGATTAAACTAGGAAACAAAAAACCTATCTTGCAGGATTCTCATTTTGGCTGGCTGATATCAGGGCCTTTAGGCAATTCCCAAGTTGAACAAAACCCAATGGTTCACTGTAATTTTAGTAAAGAGATACATGATTCTTTAAAGTTATTTTGGGAAATAGATGAGCTTCACCCCGACAAAGTTCTAACTACTGAAGAAAATTTATGTGAAAATCATTTTATTAATAATACTTGCAGATTACCTAATGGTAGATTTTCTGTTAAGGTCCCTTTCAAGGAAGATCCTGAAAAGGCACTAGGTGACTCATATATTCAAGCTAAAATGCGATTTTATAATTTAGAGAAAAAATTAAGTAAATTACCTTTACTAAAACAACAATATAAGGAATTTATTCAGGAGTACTCTGATTTAGGGCATTTATCTGAAGTAAATAAGCCTAATTTTGGATATTATCTACCGCATCATGCAGTTATTCGAGACAAAAGTGAAACAACCAAATTAAGAGTTGTATTTGATGCGTCAGCAAAAACAACTTCTGGTAAATCTTTAAACGACATCCAGTTGATAGGACCAGTAGTCCAGGATGATCTTTTATCTATTCTTATGCGATTTCGGTGTCATAAATATGTTTTAATCGCTGATATTCAGAAACATTACAGACAAATTGAAGTAGATTCATCCCAACGCCATCTGCAGCTGATTGTGTGGAGGGACGATGAATCTCAACCATTAAAGATCTTGCAATTAAATAGAGTAACATATGGCTGCGCTTCTGCGCCTTTTCTTAGTACTAGATGTCTCCTTCAACTATCTAGAGAATGTTCGGATCCTACGATAGCTTCTATAATTGAGCATGATATATATGTCGACAATTTAGCGACTGGGTCCTCTACAGAAGAAGGCATCAAGTATATACTTGAAAATGTAACACACGTTTTAAATTCTGCTTGTTTTCCGTTACATAAAATATTAACGAATGCAAATAGTGTCGAAATTTGTAATGATGATATAGGTGACGTACCTTTATTAAACAAAGAATGTTCTATCCTAGGACTAATTTGGTCCCCTAATAGAGACATGCTACAGTTTAACATTGATATGGATTCAAATCTACCTATTACCAAAAGATCTATTTTGTGTTTGACGTGCAAAATTTTTGACCCCTTGGGTCTCTTATGTCCATGTGTAATTAAAGCTAAAATTGTTTTACAGAAACTTTGGAATTTAAAGTTGGACTGGGATGATCCAGTACCGCCTAATTTATCTAAACAATGGTCTAACATTGCAAATAATTTAACTCTTTTATCTCAGTTACAAATATCACGTAATGCTACATGTGATTCGCCTATAACTATTGAATTGCATTGTTTTGTTGACGCGTCGCAGGATGCATATGGCACCTGTGTGTATGTTCGCTCTATTGATAAAAATAATATTGTTACTGTTAAATTACTGTGTGCCAAAGCTAGAGTCGCGCCTATAAAAACAATGACAACACCACGCCTTGAACTTTGCAGTGCGATTCTGGGTGCTCGTTTATGTTCTAAGTTATTAAAGAGTTTAAATATTAAAATTGATCAAGTTACATTTTGGTCAGATTCAACAATTGTATTATGCTGGATTAAAACTCCTCAGAAATTATTAAAAACCTTTGTTTGTAATAGAATACAAGAAATAAACGAGATCACCAGCGGTTGTCCTTGGAGACATGTTCCCACTGACCAAAACCCAGCTGACTTAGCTTCACGGGGAGTCGAACCCCACGACCTAATGTCAGCTTCTAGTATATGGTGGGAAGGTCCTCCTTTTCTTAAGCAGGAACATAAAGATTGGCCACAGATGGAAAACTATTTAGTCGATGTGCCTGAACTTAAAGTGCATACTAGTGTCGAAGTTCCAAATTTTATAGATTTTTGTAAATATTCTAGTTTTAATAGGTTATTAAGAAGTTATGCCTATGTTTTGCGTTTCATTAATAACTCCAATAAAAATAATTTAAAATTAACTGGAGCTCTAGAAGTTCATGAGCTTAATAAAGCACAATTAATATTAATCAAAATTTGTCAACTACAATCTTTTCATGTAGAAATAGAAAGTATCCATAATTCTAAAGAATTACATAATAAATCAAAATTGTTACCTTTGAATCCATTTCTTGATGGCGACGGTGTGCTAAGAGTTGGTGGTCGATTAAAATTATCTGATTATAACTTCAATAAAAAACATCCTATAATTTTAGATGCTAACCATAATTTTACTAAATTGTTAATGAAACATGAACACCAACGCTTATTTCACGCAGGGCCACAATTAATGCTAGCTTCCTTTCGAGAGAAATTTTGGCCTTTGGGTGGCAGATCGTTAGCACGCAAAGTCAGCAGATCATGCAATATTTGTATACGTTTTAGAGGCAAAACATTACAGCCTATCATGGGCAACTTGCCGTCACAACGCACTAATGTTACTTTTCCATTTTATAATTGTGGCGCCGATTTCGGTGGACCATTTTTAATAGCTAGTAAGAAAGGACGTGGCAGTCGAAATACAAAATGTTATTTATGTATATTTGTTTGTTTATCAACCAAGGCGGTCCACCTTGAAGTAGTCAGTGACCTTAGTACAGAAGCCTTCATTTTATGCTTGCGTCGTTTCGTATCTCGGCGTGGCAAGCCTCACACTATACACTGTGACAACGGCACTAACTTCGTAGGAGCTAACAATGAATTGGGTAGAATATTGCGGTCTAGTCGCAGGCCCCTTAGCGACTACGCTGGTAGTGAAGGCATTAATATGAAATTTATTCCGGCTTATTCACCACATTTTGGGGGAATTTGGGAAGCGGGCGTAAAATCATCTAAATACCATTTAAAAAGAATAGCAGGCAAAGCTTCACTTACTTTTGAAGAACTTACTACTCTCTTTGCACAGATCGAAGCTATCCTTAATTCACGTCCACTGTACCCCCTATCTTCCGATCCTCAAGATCTTACTCCTATCACTCCCGGTCATTTCCTCATCGGGCGGCCTCTAATGTCGGTGCCATCTGAGATCATGATAGATATGGCTAGACCCAACCGTTACCAACTGATAGAGAAACTCCGGCAACAATTTTGGAATCGATGGAAAAAGGAATATTTGTCAGAGTTACAGACAAGATCAAAATGGCAAACAAGACAGAAAGACATTAAACTAGGAGACATGGTGCTCCTGAAGGAAGATAATGCCCCGCCGTTGAAATGGCAACTAGGACGAGTCTCTCGCCTGTATCCTGGAGCCGACAACATTACAAGAGTCGTTGACGTATCCACAGCAAAGGGAATTCTGCATCGTGCCCTGAACAAACTAATCTTACTACCCGAAGAAAACGTTGAAAGCAATAGCTTTCAAGGTGGCCAGGGATGTTAACGCTACACATCTCTATGTCTCGCCACAAAACGCGCATGCGCTCTTGCTGCGCGTCACCCCCCGCGCCCCGCCGCGCGGCTGTTGCATCTACTGCGCCGAGACGCCGCGCCGCCAGTGCCACCGCGTCTGCGCAATGTGTCACGCGCCTCCACGCTATCCAATGGGCACGCCGCTGGAGCCCGACATCATGAAAAGGCGCGAAAGAGGTCAGCTCGCGTCTGCTTCTTCAACCATCATCGGTGCATAGAGCACCTCCTTGTTTTTGTGAATGTGAACAATACTTATAAGCTGTGATTGTGAAGCTACATGTAATATTATATCTCATTATAGAATATGCAGTGAAAACGAAGCTTCTTTTATTTGTGCCCGGGATCCGGCAACGGCCCGGACAACTCTTATCCTTTTTTTAAATAAGAATATTTTCCAAGGTATCGTTTCCAGCTTCAAGCTTACAAACCGTTCGTTTTAACTTATGAGTTTCGTATGTAAATTTATTGCAGTCGGCACCGAGCTAATTTGTGCCATAAATTTAGTGATACTTGTCTCAGCCCAGTTTAGACTTACACGAACAAGATACATGAAGTATTAGTATTAGTTTAGAAACATGAAGGTAATATGAATTTCTTGGAGCAATATGCTCGGTAGTTTCAGGAAAAAATATTTTTCTTTTGATCTCGATCGTTTAAGCTAGGTAACTTACATTTGCGTTTCAATTCAATAGTTTCATGGAGTTCTGAAAGCAGACAAATAAAACGAAGTTAGGATTTTTAAACAAATAAATTGGCTTTAGTAAATAATGCGGTTTTATTTTTAGGTATAATCGTCACCCAATATTCGCTTTCATGATTTTTTTATATTTAAGAAAAACGTTGAGTTTCGATTATTTATTTTTCTGTCAATACCTATTCATACTGAGTTGGAACCTTTACTTATTTTGAATATTTCTATAAACAAGAAAAGTACGTGTTTTTAGGAACTTCTGGACGAACTCTCACAAAAACAAATTATTGAAAGATCAAATAAAAAATTGCCAACTAATCTAAACATTTGAATAATAATCTTGACTTTTCCAAAAGTTCTATAACACACTCAATAAAGTTATACACAAATATGTGGAACAAACCAAAAGCTAATAAACGGTAAGAAAATATTATCCGACAAAGTTTAGGAGTGGTTCGTTCGTATTTGTATTATAAAATTATGTTTTCGTTGAGGCCCACTGCTCCGAACCTCGCAAGAATAATAAAACGAAGAAAACCGGCGTTATTGCATTTATGAAAATTCCTCGAATTTGTTCGGTTGTGCTTGGAGCAGTTTTAAAGAGAATGTAATTATGTTATCAAGAGTCACAAAAATATACGTAACCAGAGTTGGTCTTTGATAGCAATAGTAATTTTCCACTTTTCCTGCGCAAAATGCTCCACAGTTACTTAATAATATATGTCTTTTTTACCCGACTTCAAAAGAGGAGGTTCTCAAGTCGACGGTTTTTTTTCTTAGAGAATCATTTAATTTGACTTATGCTGAATTGGTAACTTATTTTAGCATAGCTGTGAGACGCTTAAATGTTATTGTTCTTTTATATTTTTATTATTAAGTTTTTATGCTTTAATTTGAAGTTTTTGATCTATTACACTAGTTTAGTATATAACTATATCTATATCACTATGTCTCGAGTCTGTGTTGAAATATATTTCCTTCTATCTTTCTTTAATTACTTACTGCAGCCTTTAAATATAAAAAATAAACATAATATATTATTTTTTTATATTATAACACAGCTACAAGTATTTTCATAAGTAACTACATTAGTTCATTATGTGCATACGCCAGTGTCATAAAGTCCACGCGTACGATGTCGCGGGCATCAGCTAGTCACAGAATAAATATTAAAACTATGCTAATTTATTTATACCCAGTTCAAACTCTTACATCTATCTCAAACGATGAGCGCAGATAATTATTATATTGCCCTTAGGATAATATAACACAAACTTTGATTAACTTGATTAGACAAACACAATTCAATAAAGTTTGTATTATGGTAGAGTTATCTTTCACTTTAATCAAATATTGCGTGATATGGGAATCGCTAGACATAAGCAAATATTTAGGTAAATTTGAAATGTATTAGCTTTTGAAAGCACATATATTAGAAACTTAATAGATTAACCTAAATTAATCGTTACATTATTGAAACTTTATTCATAGGGTTGTATGAATTGTGTTTATCTAAATTAAAAAAAGCTGCAAGACTAAAAGAGCTACAAGTGAAACTAAAAATAGTGTATTTAACTACCTTGATTGACCTTTTAAAATTAATTTTATTTTCAGTTTTTTCCATCAAAAAATGTATCTACTAGCTCTTTATGCGATGTTTGGATAGCAACTTAGCTAAACAAATAGGAAAGATCGTCTCTTTTATTTACTTTGCTATACAGCGAGAAAGAGATGAAGTCATAGCAATTGATAAACGTGTCAAGTTTTAAGAACTTGTAAACCCCCCCGGTCTGTATGTTGTATGAAAACTATCGCAAGAAACAACAATCAATTTATAGTACATTACTGACGCGGTCAATAATGACTGCATTGCTGGCAGCGCGATGATGATGGCCGATAGCGTAGCTTAGCGCAGGTCCAGGCCGTCACAGCGCGGTCAGCAAGGGCTGCAATGATGACCAAGCTTGAAGGCCGAAAGCGTAGTTAAGCACAGCTTGAGGCCATCATAGCGTGGCCAGCAGTGCAGTCATTGTGGACCAAGTCTTGTATAGTGCTTTACCCAAAAATGTCAAAAAAGTAAAATTGTCTAAAATTACCAAAATGATCATTTTTGAATTTTTTGATATTTTTGACATTTTTGATATTTTTGAAAATTTTGACATTTTTGAATATTTGAAATTTTTGAAATTTTAGACATTTTTGAAATTTTTGAAATTTTTGAAATTTTTGAATTTTTTGTCATTTTTGTCATTTTTGACATTTTTGACATTTTTGACATTTTTGACATTTTTGACATTTTTGACATTTTTGACATTATTGACATTATTGACATTATGACATTTTTTACTTTTTTGTCATTTTTGAGTAAAGCACTATACAAGACTTGGTCCAAAATGACAAAAAAATAAAAAAGGTAAGAAAGTCAAAAATATCAAAAAGGAAAAATAGAAAAAAGTAAAAAAAAAATACCCATACATCATCTACAACAATACAACACCCGCGCAAATAAAGAATGGGATTGAAAATGGCGGCTCACGGCGCTTACCACAACGAGTGTAATCCCATTCATTAACTGCGCGGGTTGTACAATGTACTTTTTTCACGAACTATGTTTGAAACAAAACTCGACAATAATGGATTCTCAAAGGAAATTGCTGGTGGCTAAAACTCGACAATAATGAAATCCCATACAACTTAGTTGCGTCACCATCGGGGGAGCACGGCAACCTCGACTTTGTTCAAAGAAGGTTGTCAAAATAATGGCCATATTACAAGCATTTTTGAGTAAATAGTAGATTATACAACAAGTGAATAAAAAGGGAATTTAGTTCGAGGGACTAAGTTGGATCCCGAGAGTAGCGAAGGATTCTAGAGTTGAATCCCGAGCGAAGCGAGGGATTCAAAAGTAGAATCCTGAGCGAAGCGAGGGATACAAAGGACCGAGATGAAATTTTTTTTTCACGAGTTGTGTACTCTACTTTTTACCATTGACTGCGAGAAAACAAATAGGTACCTAGCAGTACTTTATACTTAGTATTTATAGTTGACCATCAGCCATTTTTAATGTCCCCACTGCTGGGGCACAGGCCTTCCTTATGGGTGGGAGGATGGGCCAAAACCCACCACGCGGGCCCAATGCGGATTGATGGGTGTTAACGACTGCAAATGCAGCCGGGACCAGCGGCCTAACGTGCCTTCCGAGGCACGGAGGAGCTCGAGATAATACATTTTTGGTCACCCATCCCATGACCGACCCATGCGACCCATGCGTGAAATTAAAAGTTTTCCAATAACATAAGACAACCACGCTAAGAGAGAGATTACATGATCAGTCTGGCATCAGTCCATTTCATCAGTCTGTTTAGACTTTGTATTTTTGCAGACTGAATATCGTACCAGACTGATGGAATGGACTGATGCAAGACTGAACATTCAATGTCCCTCTAATAGATAGAAAAGAACCCAAAGATAAGACACTAAAAAGAATCTAATTAAATTTGGCGGGATATTTTTTTTTCTTTAATTTTATTGTGTAACTATGGCTCTTTGGAATAGCTCCATAGCAGCCAGTAGGTATAGGTACTTTTTGTACTAATTCATGATACGCGCTTGTTCCAAATTCAAATTATTTTTATTCACTCGGTGAATAAAAACGCTTATTATTCACTCTTATCGTTGAATTAAACGCACTTTTTAGAGTGGCGATGGTAAAAATTTGTTTCCGATTCTGTAAGTGCTAAAAGCTGTACAATGTACACGGAGTCACGTCCAAGTAATCCATTAGTATCCAAACTAAATACATTAGTGGTATTACAACTAATATCATTAAAAGCTCATCTATCTGTTGGTAACGTCTTGGTATTTCATCCGGTTTTGCGTATTCAATCGCGGTGTTAGCTACTCATGGTTAAGTTTTAACTGGGGTGTTGGGAAGTTGTGACACTAGTTTATTTGATGTCACTTGTCATAGTTTAGGTAAATTTACAAAAAAAAATTAAAGAAAAAATGAGAACTCGAGAAATGAAATTGAAGATGTAGAAAGTTGTAGGGTATGTATGTTTTGGTATGTTTGTAAAACAACCAAATGGCAATTTCAAGACGTGTTGTGCGAAAGGCACTTGAACTCCTTATAAAAAAATAGCTATCTTCTAAAGTTATATTTAATTAATGGTTGTTATTTTACTTAGTTAGATTAATTAAACAATAAAATATTTTGCACGAATAATGCTGAAACAATATAATAAGTATAAAAATATAAGTGATAATACGAATTCACTCACTTTATCTCATATTAAGGATGAAGCCACACAACCATCGCAAAATTAAAACGCAATGGGTGCCACACGGATTGTGCGCTGTCGCACCGCAACGCATCGCCCATTTCTCCGCCCGTTGCGGTGATGCACGCCACGATTACGAAGTATACCGTGTGTCGGTCCATTCAAAGCCCCTACTCAGGATTCAATTTCTTTTTCAATTTGCTGACCCAATCTGCTGAGAGTTGACAGATTGAATCGTCAGTAGTCGAGTTGGGGGCGCAACGCAACGTGAGTAGAGCACAGCCAACCGCGACTTCAACAAATTGTGTCAGCAGATTGTGGTTGAGTTGAATCATGAGTCGCGTATAAACGCACCGTACATGCGCGGAAGTTGATTCATATCAAATATAGCAAGCTGGGTTGTTAGTTGCGGGCAAACGCCCTGCGCATCGTTTACACTTTGCATTCGAAGTAGGTATCAGTTATGAACTTTATCACTTTGTTGTAGTTGTCATTTGTCATTGATTTTACCATTGAAAATGGTTATCAGATGCAAATCGCCTGAGACGTATTTTTGGCCATATCTTCGAGGATTTTAGGAGAATCGAAATGAAAATAGTACCAAAAGTTGAGGAGTTTATCTAGACACGTGTGAACGTTTGAATTTTGAAAATCTACTGTTAACTTTTTTTGGAATTTTGCGAAATTCCGAAAATTCCGGGTTTTTTGGGGGATATTTGTTTACTAAATTGTAAATATTTCGGAAAAAAAACCGACTTGAGTATTAGTTCAGCTATCAAATGGTGAAATAATTTTGAAAATCAGTTTATAATTGTGACCTGTAGGTGGTCCCTCTAGATTTGGAATTGTAGAAAAAAGGCTGTTTCCGTACATAAAAAGTGATGTAGCTTCTATGATTATTGACCGATCGTCATAGTAATAGTGTTAAAAGATGCAGAAGCAGACGAGAAGTGCATTCGTTGGAATTTTGAAAATTGGTTAATATTATTTCGGTTGCGTCGAGGCAGTCAGCGGGCACTTTTGTGACACGAGGCGGAGCCGAGTGTCACAACACAATCGTAAAAGTAAATAGGCACTACTTACCTAGGTAAATTTAAAAATATAATAGGAATCTGCATTTGATTTGATTTTGGTTTTTCGTAAATTTTTATGTTCATTTTCAATGCTCCGATTCTTGCGGGGACTGTAAAATCTGTGAATTTTTCTTATAAAGTAATAGCTTTAGAGTGACAAAGTTCTAAACTGTATACATATTTATAGACGTGACTGTACGTCAAGCACGCGCTGCGTATAAACACGTCAAAGAAATGCTACCTTTATACGACGTAGCATCACGATTCCACAATGCAACGCCAACGCATCGCGTGTGGTGGCACCATAAGTTGTCGTCTGGCTGGTAAAGTGCACAAAATACAACCAAAATCAAAACACTTGGATTGTAAACTATTTTCTTCATATTCATAGATAAGAGCTATAAAAGTCATGGAGCACTCCAAATTTTCAAGAAAGATTACCTCTACGCAACCTTTATCTGACTCCACTCTCCATATAAAAAATCTTTAAAGGGCCTATTAGAAAAAAGCATCACGATGATCGCACGACGTTCGATTATCGTGATCAACTTCGTGTCATTAGCTATCATGCAAACTTGGGCTTCTTATCTACGGCAAAATCCCGTTTTTTGCAGGTACAATTTCACAGGACCCCGTTTGTAGGAAGCTCATGTGACTGAATTGAATTGTATTGAAATACATACATTACAAAACGAGATCCTGCACTAAACCATACCTGCAAAAAACGGGATGATGCCGTGGGAAAGAGCTCTTCATCATCATCATCATCATATCAGCCGCACGACACCCACTGCTGGGTATAGGCCTCCCCTAAGGATCTCCACGACGATCGGTCCTGCGCTGCCCGCATCCAGTGGCTTCCGGCAATCTTCACCAGATCGTCGGTCCACCTTGTCGGGGGCCTACCTACGGAGCGTCGTCCGGTCCGTCGTTGAATTTACTCAACAAAGAGCTCTTATATTGAGTAAATTTAACGACGAATGTCGATCGTCCGATTATCGTGATTCCTTTATCGTAATAAGCCCTCAGGACTAACGTAATAAAATCATTTTGCGATAGTTTTATCCAACGAAAGCCGGGGTCATCTTTTATAGATCGTAGGTACAACATAAAATAATTTTATGATTCAGCTCGGAGCTTTTGTTTCGACGAAAATATTGAGGGTTATCAATGTGTGTCGAATACCTAAGTACCTATGCCAGATAGGGTTGCCAGGAACAAAAATAGAAAAGCAGAACAAAGTTTCATATTTAGCTCTGAGTCTGAGAAAAAAAGAAACTTTTATTTGAGTACTATTTGAGACCTTGAGGTTGACCAAAAGCCTAACAAAAGACGGAGTTGTATTATATTTGGCCGGACCGGACACGATTGTTAAAAGCCGGACATGTTCGGTTAGAGCCGGACACTTGTGACTTGGCAACCCTAGCTGGATCAGACGAACTGGAAGTATTTGATTATTTCAGAGCAGAGAATCGGTGAGTTAGTTTATTTCAATTGCTATTTGAATGTTGTCGGTATTCAGGCAGAAACTAACATTTTCAGTACATTATTTTTCTTAAGCGATCTGCGCAAGATTGATTGTATTTTTTAAGTAGTTCTGATATATTCACATCCTGTGATGTGTTACCTCATTGTATTCATGGGCGTAGCGAGCCACGGGCAGGGAGGGGCAGCTGGCCCCCCTTAGAAGAGCGGTTCGTTCGCAGGTAAACTGTATTTCTGACGAGCTTCAGAGCTTGCGACGCTTCTTATAAGACCTAAGAAATTAACAGACTCGAAGGCTGGCTTGCGAAATCCAACAATACGGGATGTGATATAATCTAGGATTTTCTTTGTCTCCATCAGCCATTTTTAATGTCCCCACTGCTGGGGCACAGCCCTTCCTTATGCGTGGATAAGGAGAATCCTACTAATATTATAAATGTGACAGTTTGTGGGTTTGGATGTTTAGATGTTTGTTCCTCAATCACGCAAAAACTACCAAACAGATTCGGTTGGAATTTGGCACACAGATAGTAGATAAATCCTAGATTAAATCATAGGATACTTTTTATCCCGATATTCCCACGGGAACGGGAACCACGCGGGTGAAACCGCGGGCAGCCGCTAGTGGGCTATAACCATCACGCAGGCCCAATGTGAATTGGTGTTGATGACTGCAAAATTCAAATGCAGCGGAGACCAATATCCTAACTCCACAATCGTATGGCTAGGTGTTAAACCACTGCACCACCAAGCTTCTCAATCTATATTTGAGTGACTTGAGGTTCCCCAGAGTTCTATACTATATGTCCATAAAGATTTTGAGAGATAAATTCATTATATTATGAACTTTTACTAACAAAAAATATATGAATATTTATATTAGGACTATCTACCATTGTTTTCCATAATATTTATATTCATGGGATTAATTTTAAATTGACAAAAGCTTTTGATGCAGTTGTATTCAAAATTGTAGGTATTTGCTTAAGACGTACATAATAATACAAAACACTAAAAGTATTCCATATTTCAATAACGTTTTGTATGTATCTATATGTATGCGTCTTTTAGAACCTATAGATGGAAAGATAAACTTTAGTTGGTAATTTGTGAGATGTACCTAAAATTATAATTCCTATTTCTTATTATTACTTTTTCGTTTCTTCCATTGTACTTTTAAGACATAAAACATCTACGATTACGACTTCACACGGCACTTCGCTTTATGCATTTGGCGAAATCTACTAAAGTGGCTTGCTCCAACGCCGAAATGGGAAAATTCACTAAAGCTAAATTGCAACGACAATTAAAATTCTGCGCAATCTCTCAAGCACTTTTGTTCCCGAGTGTATCGTTATGTTTACTGTTTCTTTTAACTTTTGTAGAGACAGAAATGTTTTTGTGAATTTAAAAGTGTATGACACATGTACAGTACAATGCATTTCCTTTTATAAACTCTCATAGCTTTCAGTGGCGAGGGGTCCATACAAGCCGATTCCCATCGGCTTCCCTTTGAGAAATCCCTAAAATACCACCCCACCGATCCACCATGCAGATTATAACATGTCATTAATTATTGTCACAAGTTTGTGAGGAGATTACATGCACAGTATTATTACTTCATTATTTTCAAGCGCCTACAATTATTTCCATAGCAAATCACGTCAAGGAAAGCCGATTTCGTTTAGCTTAATGTTCACACGGCGTCTGGCGTGGTTGCCATGGTATTTGGAACATTGTTATTACTCTGTCCCTTTCGCACGCACGCGTGCCTTTTGCTTAAAAGTCTCTGGATATAAGCTATGGCGGACGGGCTCCATTTTTCCATCTCTTTCTATTTCAAGCGATTTTACGTTTCCCTTCTCTGTCTATCACGAGTATACGCGAATATGTCGCGAATGAAACGAAATGACATCCGAGTGATTAATAAATAATAATTAGTACCTGTCCGCCATTATTATTGTTTATGTGCGTGTTTGGAAAGTGATTAGTTTTTTGTAAAATAGTGAATTAGTGAGTGAGAATCGATACTTTTCGCAGCTTTTGTTTATTTTACTGTGTTTATCTTATACCGATTTGTTCATTGCGGTAAGTTTTATTTGCCATAATGGCTTTAATTCATATGGAGTGTTGTTTACTATGGAGTGGATTATATTTATGGAGTGCTTTTTGAATGGTGAAAGTGAGGTCCTACGAGTAACTTCTGAAGAAACGCTTGAAGCTTGCATCACGCGGTGGTTTTTTTTTCGGCTTACCTTCGCGATATTTCGTCCCCTCGCCACTGAAGCTTTGTATGTACAAAGTTACTGCAGTTGGAATTGCTTTTAAAACACATTATTTTGTTTAATTTTAAGTTAGATAAATAACTTTATTTGATTTTGATAACATACATTTTCAAATAATGGCCTCGTCTAAAACAAACTTGGAATAAATAATAAAAGCTCTTGCTTATTCATTCGAAACACCGAAAACCAGTTTGTTTGGCATGCGAAGTGTTGTGTACCATAAAATTAATATTTGTTTACATTGCCCGCCAACCCGTTAATCAGAGCTCTTCCTAGAAAACGTCAATGTACTGACAACAGAAAAAAGTCGAGATAAAATTTCAACTTTTTTTTTGTTTTTCTCTTTCTATTTCCAGAAATATACACAATTCACAATATTGAATTTCAGAGAATCAATACACTTTCTTTAATTTTGCCAATTACTTCTTAAAATGAATGAAACCAAACCCGATCTATATGAACTGTATTTTTGTTTGTAAGTGTTCGATCAAGAAAACGTGGCGTCCGGCAGAGCAAAATAGTACCAACACTAATTTAAGGGTTACCATGGCATGGTAAATTTTATGGAGATTGATGGCGCAGATGAGCTCGATGACGCAAGGGTCAGTCATAGAATGGGTGACCAAAATTGTATTATCTCGAGCTCCTCCGTGCTTCGGCAGGCACGTTAAGCCGATGGTTCCGGGTGCATTTCCAGTCTTAAATACCCACCAATCCGCATTGGGCCCTCGTTGTGGGTTATGGCCCGTCCTCCTTATCCACCCATAAGGAAGACCTGTGACCCAGCAGTGGGGACATTAATAAATGGCTGATGGTCATGGTACATCTCACACCCGTGGACCAAAATATGGCAGCCGCTTTGATAGGTATCGGTTCCAAACTGCCTGCAAGCTGAGGAGATTATGGGAGCTTCCCCCATTGAATGTAAATTGCCTTCTGCAGTGAATTAAGATTGGCTGCTATAATGAAGTGATAAAGTAATAATTGCTGCCAGTTGCGATGTTATGACTGTTGCAGTCATTATAGCAATATCTTTAGTGTGCCATTGGCAAGTTTCATTCTATTAAAGTATCTCTATAAAGTTCCACTCAAACACTCTTACAGGAATATGCCTGATCTGATGATTTGATCAAATTATTTTATAAGGTTTTATTTTGAAAAGCTTTTTGCCAGCAGTACAAACGACGCAAACTCATTGTTTCTACCGGCCGAGTTATCAAATTATGCTAAACAAGCTGAGTTTGTACCTAGTTTGTAACGGCAAAATATAAACGAAACTCTTCTACGATTTTGTGATCCTAATCTATGCATTAATGGGAACCTGGTAATTTGAAAGGGTTTTAACTATTTTAACTTATTAATAAAAGGCTTGATAAACTAGTTTTGGGAATCGATCCAGTGTAATATGTTGCAATCCTGCCCGTAGCTTAACAAATCCGTAGGCTGATTATCTAAAAAGAAACTATTTAGCGACCGGTTGCATTTGACATACATTGCCACTTTTCTTTGGTATGTTTTTTTAACCCAAAAAGAAGTAGCAATGGATCACGATCATCTATGAACTGCAACCAGTCGCTAGGTGGTTTTTAATTAGATAATCAGCCCGCCGAAATCGGTTAGGGATTTTTCGACAAGTGAAAAATGGTAAAATATACGTTATGACAAAACTATTTGCGACAGGCTGCTAATCAGTGTTTAAAAAACTATCCGAAAACAACACCCCTATTAGACACTATTAATTTCTTAACTCTGTGCGATAAAGCTTTACAAAAAGACTTAGCTACTTGACAACAATATTGCAACTAAGCTCAATGACTGAAGTTCTTAATTTTCATATGAAATAAAGTTTAAATTTGCCGTGTAGTTACAACTTGCGACGCATCAAAACAACAGTCATAACTCAACAGTAATAGCGACGAAATTGTATGGAAACTTCTGTTCTTCAATTGAATATATCTCTGGGGAAATGTGCTCAACAAGGTACAATATTCAACTTATATTTCTCTCTAACGTACTAATGTTTGCAAAGTTTATTTATTTAGTTTTTCAACATAGATTAGTTATTTTTGGGGGAAATACCTATTGTTTTGGTATCAGGGTAAGTAACTAGGAAATTTTGAGTTTCGGTACTTGTTAATTCTGTAGCTGAGCACTTAATTGCCGGACATTTGACAAATTTGTCAAATGTTCGAATAATATATATAAAAAACACTAAACCTAAAAGTATATCAAAATACAAGTCCACCAAAGCACCACCACAATAATTGTCTTGTTTGTAAATTGGTGAATTTTTTGCCATGTCAAAAGTTTTTTAAAAGTCCTCAAAAACTTTTTAGTATTAGTCGCAAGTTTTGCACTGTCCAATGTTTTATTACATACCGAAATGATTAAAATTATACTGTTGCATAAAGTCTGCATATTTTTTCCCCGCTTCTAAAAAGTGACACGAAGGAAATCCTCGACTAGAATTGGTATAAATTCCAACGTTTTCCAAGAAATTTAACAAAGTTCAGAAGATTTAAAATTTTGCTGGCGCTGTGATTTTTGGTCTAAGTTTTACTTGTTGTGCTTCAGGCATAAACTATTGAATATCAAAATTAAACTTGAATATCTTGGCTTCTGTGATCAGATGCAAATTGAAAAATATTGCTTGCTTCTAGAGAGCATACTCTTTAGTTTTGTCTAAGATTTAAACAATTTAATTACAAATCTGAGAAAGACTTAATTTAAGTTTTCACAAAAAGATAACGTTGCAGAATATGAATATTAAAATGGATATTTTAAACTTACGAGTATCTTTGATAATATGTTACATTTGTATAAATTATTTTGATCAGTATTAAAACACCAGCAAAATCTCAACCGACTGCGTTACATTGTGGATTTCTCATCGAAAATTTTACACACGAGAGTCAGTTTCATATAAACTTGAAACGTCGAGACATTTGTATATAACATTGTGTTTCCTCCAACAATGTAGGTAAATACCTGGTAGTAAAGCTGAGCAGAACGTATGTACGTGACCAAATTCCATAAGACCCTTTAAGCTACCGACAAGCTTTGAAATCATAAAACAAATATTCTTCTGGATACGTCGATGCAAACGAAATAGAAAAATGTATTCCGCACATTGGTTCAAATGGTTAGATTTCGAATAAGTCAAAGTTGTACTGAACGTTCCAAAAGGAAAAATTTAATTACGGACTTAAAATTATATTTTCACAATAAATATGTTCTCGTTAATAGTTTTTAACAATTATAAAAAACAGACAAAAATTGATCGCTAGAAAAATTTCACTATAATAAAATAACTTATTATTTTAGTCTAACAGCAGGCCTAGTGCGAGTTGATGTTTTCACTATCGAAAACTATCGGATATGCTGCTCATAGTCAATGCGAGTGAAAGAGATAAAACGATAGTTTTCGATAGCGAAAAGTGAGAAACAACCCCTTATTCCTCGGAGATAACCATGGCCAGATAACTGGTTATCTGTGAAGAATTTTTTCTTCCCATATAACCGGTTATCTCTTAGGAATTTATTTTCCTCGCAGATAACTGTCAAAATAATTAGTTATCTGTGAGGAAAATTTATTCCTAAGAGATAACTGGTTATCTCTGAAGAATACATTTTCCTCGCAGATAACTGTTAAAATAAATAGTTATCTGTATGTATCTGGCCATGGTTATCTCCGAGGAATAAGAGAAAACAACAACTCGCACTAGTCCCTCGGTAGTCTCAACTAACTGTTAACGGGGTTAGGAGTTAGAATTGATCCTTAGTATATAGTACAGTGTAGTACATTGAATATATTTAGAATGAAAAAGAAAAATGAAAAAATATTTATTTTCTTCCACACAGTTTGCATAATGCATACAGTGTTAGTGTTAGTTTTATTATAGACTATAATTAGTTATCTAAAGTAATCATTTGTGGGACTGATGCGATGCCTAAACTAGAGATTTTTTATTTTATTTTATAAAATACATGCAGGCTTACAGACTAAGAAATCCAAAACACCAACAAGTTAGATAACATGACAGTATGTAAAAACATGACAGTACATGACAGCAAGTATAAAATAAACAACATAAGCACAACAAACATTATTGACAAAATAATAACACACACAAGAACAGTATATAAAGTTTTTTTAACATGGTTGGGACTGGGACAAATATGATACAAATTTATTAATGAGACAAGCAAGGCTATCAGTGAATACATCGGCATCTGTAATCTTCTTCAAAAACGAGTTAATCAGACTGATCGCGCGCGCTGTGGGACAGTTATTAGCATAACATGTACGCAGTCTCAGGGAAACGAACAATTGGTGCTGCCGCCGACCTGCACCACGCATGTAGTTTTGTGGAACATAAAACCCCAAACGTTCCAGAGTCACTGGATTGTCAATTTTGTTCCGCAGAAGTAAGCAGTAATGAACAAACAGGTGCAATTTCCTTCTGAGTTGCAGCGTTTCTACACCCACCATCCCAGCCACAAACAATGAGGGGTAAAGAAAGGGGTAGTAACCAAATTTCTTTTTGTACAAGAAGCGAGCAAACTTTTTTTGTAGTTTTTCAACAAGCAGCGAATGTTTGGCTGTAGATGGATCCCAGATTATAGAACCATATTCCAATTTACTGCGTACAAACGCATTATAGAGTAATATTGCAATTTTAGGGTCGTGAAATTGAGAAGCAGTGCGCATAATAAAACCAAGAGTTCTGTTTGCCTGTTTACAAAGAGTTATTATATGGCTGTTAAAGTTAAGTTCAGCGTCTAGTGTCACCCCTAAGTCACGGATTTCGGAAACTCTTTCAACGGCTACTTGTGATATTTCATATGAGTGATGTATAGCGTCATGTGATCTTGTAAATGTAATAAGTTTACATTTGGAGCAGTTGAAGGACATGTTATTGTCATCCGCCCACTTAACGACAGCATTGATGTCATTTTGTAGCGCTATACAATCGGCTGGACACGTAACGGAAAGTGACAACTTTAAATCATCCGCGAACAATAAACATTTTGCTGATGAAACAACTTTTGGAAGGTCATTAACCATTATCAAGAAAAGGGTAGGCCCTAACGTACTGCCCTGACTTACGCCAGAACGCGTATAGTAGTCAGCAGAGCGAAATCCAAATAAGTCAACGTACTGTTTACGGTCTTTGAGATAGTCAGCAAAAAAGGATAGCAGTTTCGGAGTAAAGCCAATACACGATAATTTACGCAACAATACATCATTATCCACTAAATCAAAAGCCTTTTGAAAGTCGAGATATGCTACGTCTACTTGACGACCATTATCCATTTCTATGGCGATATCATCAACAAAAGCTACCAAATTGGTCGTTGTGGATCTTGCACGTCGAAAACCGTGTTGTGGACCTACGATAAGGGAGTTAATTTGGGACGTGATATAATAATTTAAGATAGCTTCGAACAGCCGACTAAACACTGACATCACTGCAATAGGTCTATGTTTCGTAATGTCCTGTGATGAATCAGTCTTTGGGATGGGCGTGACTTTAGATACTTTCCATAATTTAGGAAAAGTGGCTGTTTGGAGTGATAAATTAAAAAATGTGAAGTAAAGGAAGCTCAATTGCCGGAGCACAGTCATTAATTAGAAATGAGGGCACCCCGTCAGGACCTGGAGCGGAGGATGGCTTAAGATGTTTAACAGCACGCCGCAAGTCTACAGCCGAGACGGACTCGACACAAACCCTGTTAGCGTCAATACAGTTATTTGTATTGTGTTCAGCCACTTCAGGATCCAAAAGCGGGGGTTTTGGATGAAAAACTGATGCAAAGAAGTCAGCAAATTTATCAGCCGCCTCTTGTCCTGAAAAAAACTCATTATCACAAAAATAGTCTGAATGATTATGCTTAGTCTTACGTTTTTTTTTAACATATGACCAGAATGCTTTTGGTTCATCTTGAATATTTTTTCCTATTGAGTAAATGTAATTGAAATAATCTCTATCAAGAAGCTTTTTGACAACACTTCTGTAATATTTAAATACTGCATTATTAAATTCAAGTTTACGAGATTTATACATTTTGAGGTGAAAATATTTTAGACTAATGTAATGTTTCAATTCTGAACTAAACCATTCTGGGTAATTGTAACGCATAGTGTTAGATAACGGTGTTCTGCTTTGACGGCGGGGCACACTCTGTTCAAGCGCAGTATTAATTTTGGAATACAGCACAGCCACTGCTTGGTTAACATCCTGTTGATTGAGGACATCGGCCCAGTCTAGTTCTAACATATTTGAATACAGCTGAAATAAGTTGGCTTTCCGAAAATCCCAATTTGATTCTTTTCTCACCAGTTTCGTAGTTTCAGAAGGAGCTGAGTATGTATCTCGCGGAAATGAGAGTGCTACTTCGAAAGAAGGATGGTACGAATCTGGCGGCACCAATGACTCGACTTCCATGATAGAAACGGTTTCAGGATTTAGATCCGTCAGTACTAAGTCTAAGATGCTTCCGTATTTGTTATTACTGATATGATTGACTTGGTGTAGTCTACAAAATTCCATAAAACATTCGAACTGTATCTTAACATTGCTAGAACATGAGTTTGGATTAAAATCCCCTAACAACAAAATATCCATGGAAGGAAATTTACAGATCGCATTCTCGATACAAGTCAAAACATTAATGTATTGATTATCATTGTAATTCCTTATCATCAGTCAAACCATCCACATCAGTTATACGTTTTAAACCATAACATTGCCGCACTGCCAATAGGACACCGCCCCAACCCTTGTCATTTTTTCTATCATTGCGTATAACCACATAATCGGCCGGGAATAACTCGCTGTCAAGAACAGAGCTCGTAAGGAACGTTTCAGTCAGTGCAACAATGTCATAAGAGTAAAGAAGCAGATTGTTGTAAAAGGTGGCAGTTTTACTACGAAGACCTCTTACGTTTTGATAGTAAAGTAGAATAGTCTTAGCATTATTACTCTTCTTTTTTGCTTTTGGAGCGAAAATTATGCCTCCAGGGTTTTACACAAATACCCTCTGCCCAGTTGTTAGATGACATTACAACTTCTGCTAGTTTAGTTGGGACTCCTAGCTTAAAGGAGGAGTAATTGCCGCGCGAGTTGAGGGCTTGAGCTGTGCATGAATCATCTCCGCATATGGTAGTCAGATGTTGGCGAACCTGGTCTTCAGAAGTACCAACCTTTAAGTAGTACAGGTGCAAGTAAGTAGTACGAGCAGAGGCCTCTAGAGCTGTGGAACCAGGACCAGCGGTGCCTCGAGTTATCGAGGATTTAGTTGAGACACGCTTCCGCCTGCCATGTTGAACTTCTTCCCACTGGCCATCGCTAATTTCATCATTTTTACTACTCTCGATCACGAGAGGGAATAAAGACACGGGCACGGTATTACCTGCAGATGTTTCCTTAGTTATGGAATAGTCGGCTACTTGAGTAACAGCATCTTGTTGGTGTTGAGGGCTAGGATTCGTTCCAATAGTGTTTATAGTTTTTTCTGGTTTAAGTGGACCTTTTGCAGCGGCTTTATTAGGTGGTGGCATGGGCATTTCATGTGATGTTTTTTTCGTATCAGATTTTTTAGGTGGTTCAGAGCTATTTTCTTTCATAAAATTTTCTAACTTATTTTCAAGGAACGTTATCTTTGAATGGAGTTTTTCAAAACTTAAGTTCACAATATTAGTTATTTGATCAGTTACAGATTTGCTGATAGTTTTTACAAGGCGCTCGCAAAACTCTCCGTTTAACTCCCGACGAATAGCCATTCCAATACTTTCTGTGAGATACGTATCTTCAAATGCGTCTGTAAAACTCTGCCGTCTGTCCATGTCCTTATGAGAGTTACGGGTATCAGCTGCTCGACGACGCAATGTTACGTTTTCATAATCAGATGTTATTGATTCACTCGAGATTTCAGTTGCTTCAACACATGGCGTATTAGTATTGTCGCCACTAGATTTCAAGCATGCTTGACAATGCCAATTATCTTTGTGGTGTTTCTGCATCGTGTTATAAAATCGACATAACGGGACATTGGCGCACGGTAGGTCATAAGCTTGCATGCAAAGAACGCATTTGAGATAAGCTCTTGTTTTGATTATTTCCAAACAACCAGCACAATTCAATTTTACAGATTCCATGTTGATATTACTTTATCGAAGCAGAAAAAATGCACCCAAAGCGGAAGAATATTGTAAAGTACAATTATTTTAAGTTAGTTTTAGTTAAAGCTGTTTAGGCAAAAAAAAAAAAAAAAAAAAGGTAGGTAGGTACCTAGGTTCTCGGCGTACACGGGCCGCACGGCCGCGCGAGATAGCTCAGGGTCAACGCACTCAGCGCGTCAAGAGAAGCGAGCGATCGCGAACCGTGTAGGTACCAACGGCTTTTTGAAAATTTTAAAATGTTTTAGCTCATTACTCACTAACGGGTCAATTTCCAGTTGAGTTATTTACACATATCAAAGCTTGTTGAACACAGATTCTAAAACTAAAAAGCACTTGCAAAATTAAACACTTTTGACACTGTTTAACGAATAAAAACGGCGGAGCAAAAATAACGCGCCTACTCTCAGAGACGCCCACCGGGCGAAAAAAGAGATACAGTGGCAGTCACATAATTAAAGACACCACTCGATTTTCATACAAACGAAGTAACTTTGAAGTCTTGGTTCTCCGTCAAGGATTGAACTAGCTATGGTTTGATGATGGCTATCCAGGGAGTGAATGGAGGAGATTCCGATCGCAATACACACCCAACTGATCTGATCAGCATTCTAAGAGATATAAGGATCAGCGTTCACAGTGTCAGGATTTCCATTTTTATGCTAATTTCGCGGTTTTTTAAAACATATCCTTACATCTCTTAGAATGCAGATCACAGGTGTAGGTGTCAATCCTTGGCGGAGAATTAAGGCTTCAAAGTTACCTCGTTTGTATGAAAATCGACTGGTAACGCCACTGTAAAATGCCTGTATGTCATGATTGTCAGGTCATCAGATTTCCAATAATGTCCAACCTCTCAGCGTAGCATAGTAATTCAATTCAAATTCAATTCAATTCAAAAATAATATTTTATACACTCTAGGCTGTTACAAGCACTTACGTTAAGGTAAGATAAATATACCGACATGTAGTTGAAAACAAACTAACACTTGTGACTGTAATAAAAGAAACAGTTGAATCAATGTTTTTTAGTAAAACTAACTAATAGAGACATCATTTTATTATAAAAGAAAAGCAAATACGAATCTTCTTTTCCAAACACTATTTCTCAAAAATTAACAAGCAAGTTAGAGTTGTTTTAGTTCTTTATTTATTTTTTATTGAAACGTAATTATTAATCAGAATCAAACTAATAGCACAGCTGTTTCACAAGTCCCGATTAAGTTTTCAGTAACTTAGTATAGGATTTCGGTTCTCTTATATAAAGCCAGACATTAGTGCCTATACTAACCTTAACTGCGTCCCTGTTACGACGCACGGCTACTAATTTTAGTTTTATTTTATTTTCTTCTCTTTGATTTACTTTTTCTGATTTTTCATTGCATTTTTTGGTATTGTGAAACGTTAGCAATAAACGCTCTTTGCAAGTGGTCTGCGTTTATTGTATACTGCTTGGTCCTAAGCAGTCTAATATAGTCCTCTGATGACGAGGTCAGAGACGAAGTAGTTTAGCGCCTTGCCCAGCGATTAAGGCTCAATTACATTACACAATTTTAAGCACACGATTTCAAGACTAAGCATGGTGTAAACGGACTAAGACAGTAAGAATCTTAAAATCGTGCGGCATAGCCCGCTCGGTAATAAGATTCTTAAAATTGTGTCGTCTAAATGCACGCACGATTTCAAGACAGTCTAACTGTACCTACGACGGCACGTCAGACGTAACAGTTGTACTACAAAAACCAACTTTATACCTAAGGCATAAAGGCGTTCTCAAGGTCAACGTGTAGAGGTAATGTGACAGACAGAGACAGACTCTGTCTGACTCGCGACAGATAGACGATACTGCCACAGTACAAGATAAGTTCAAAAAGGAATGTTGGTTTTTTAACACGTTTTCATATGGACGTTTTCTTGTTTATTTATACTTTTAATATTTATAAGTAGGTTCGTTTATTTGTTTGTCCGTAATTTTAGAAAAGAGTATATAAAATACTAGATAAGTACCTACCTACCTAGCTTCCCGATGAGCTAGAGACTTGAAACTTATAGGTAGGTAGGTAGGTTGTTTTTAACACGCTTTTATTAGGTTGCTTTCTCGTTTGCTTGTGTGTTTGTTTGTTTGTTTCTCCACAAAGTTTGCGAACAATTTAAACTAGCTTTCGGATGAGCTAGAGACTTGAAACTTTGAACATAGGTCAGAAATGGAAGGCAATGCAATATTATGGTATCATTGGGCTGATCTGATGATGGAGCCGGAAGAAGGCCACAGGAACTCTATAATGGAACCAAACAACCCCATCGTGCTTGGGATCGTTAGAATCGTCTTGATGAGTACTTTAAAGGGAGATGAGGTCCAGGCTCTGATGATTTAGCTGGAAGGCCATGCCATAGGAACTTAATATTGAAATCGTTCAACCCCATTGAATTTGGGCTCCTTTGAATCGTCTTGACGAGTGCTTTGTTGGGAAATAGTGTCCAGGGTCTGATGATGGAGCCGGAAGAAGGACACTGGAACTCTTTAATAAACCAAGCTACCCCATTGAGTTTAGGCTCGTTTGAATCGTCTTGGCGAGTACTCTAATGGGAAATAGTGTCCAAGGATCTGATGATGGAGCCGAAAGAAGGCCATAGGAACTCTATAATAAAACCATGCAACCCCATCGAGTTTGGGCTCGTTTGAATCGTCTTGACGAGTACTTTGTTGGAAAATAGTGTAACGTATAATAAAGCGATATCTAGGTAGGTCGATACGTGCGCGACCGACAACAAAGACGATGTGCACCTGCTGAGCCGGACGCCGTGGGCGGGCGTGGCGCGGGGTGGATCACGCCGAGAGGCGGGCGGGTGCCGCTGCCGCGGCCCGCGCGCGAGCCGTCGCGTTCGCGTTGGTGTGCGGTGCGGTGCGGTGCGGTGCGGTGCGGCGTGTGTGTCCGTCGAGTTATTCATAAGAGCGACAGTCTTGTTTTGTTTGATACGATTCTTGCAATTTGCATTAAGTAAGTACCTACACATTAGAGGTTTTTATCTACTTAAATAAAATGATACTAGGAAAATATACCTACTACTACTTCATACCTACTAGGTAAAATATTTCTATTCGTGAGTCTTTCGAATTTTCAACCTAGTCAGATATTAATGTTATGTTGGTTTCTAATAGGTAGATAATAGTTGAAAAATATTATTTAATATATATATATTATTATTATTTAATATTTTATTTTATTTTATTTTTATTTTCATTGGAAAACATACAGTATTTATAACTTATAATAGTATAACTAAATTTATTACAAATATACTCATTTAATTTGTTTTCGCATATAAACATCGAGAAGCTTATTTGTATTCACAAAGTATAGATTTTGATATACATTTTTGAATCGGAAGAAACAATTTTGGGATAGTTAAAAAAAAATGCTATTAAACTTAGGAAACAACAAAAAAAAATCGCTCACAAAATAAAAGAGGAAATCTTAAGAAACCACATCAAACCAGTTCTTACTCAAAACATTTCTAAATTGTTCCGGGTTAGAGTTAAAAATGTCAAGCACAGATACATCAACGATTTTATTAAAAGTAACAGCTGATCGCATAAAAAACGAGTTTTTTCTGTAGTTGGTAGCACAATACGGAACACTAAGGTTGTAGATGTGTCTACTGTTTCTGTTTGGAACTTTGAAATTTATTAGTGATAGAAGATGCGGGGAATCAATAAGAGATTGTGATAATTTTGCAAGTGTAACGACATCGGCAATTTTTCGTCGCTCAACGAGAGGTAAAATATGATGTTTTTTGCATCTAGCAAAATAGTCTTTCTCATAACCTTTACACTTAAATTGCAAGTATCTCAAAAACTTACGTTGAATAGTCTCCAACCTGTTTATATAGACGCCATACTGTGGGTTCCAAATCTGTGAGCAATACTCGAGATGGCTACGCACAAGTGAGCAAAACAATACTTTGGCGATTTTGGCACTGGAAAACTGAGAGCAGGACCGAATAATGAAACCGAGAGACCGATTGGCTTTTTTGGCTATGTGATCAATGTGCTTTTCATATGTCAATTTAGTATCGTGAATGACACCAAGGTCTCGAATTTCGTAAACTTTCTTAAGTTCGGTTCCTTTAAGCGAATATGGGAAATTAATGGTAGAAGTTTTGCGACTAAAAGAGATACTATTACATTTGGAAACGTTATTACGTATAGTGTAATTGAGCCTAGGCTCAATTACATTACACAATTTTAAGCACGCGATTTCAAGACTAAGCATGGTGTAAACGGACTAAGACAGTAAGAATCTTAAAATCGTGCGGCCTAGCCCGCTCGGTAATAAGATTCTTAAAATTGTGTCGTCTAAATGCACGCACGATTTCAAGACAGTCTAACTGTACCTACGACGGCACGTCAGACGTAACAGTTGTACTACAAAAACCAACTTTATACCTAAGGCATAAAGGCGTTCTCAAGGTCAACGTGTAGAGGTAATGTGACAGACAGAGACAGACTCTGTCTGACTCGCGACAGATAGACGATACTGCCACAGTACAAGATAAGTTCAAAAAGGAATGTTGGTTTTTTAACACGTTTTCTATGGACGTTTTCTTGTTTATTTATACTATTAATATTTATAAGTAGGTTCGTTTATTTGTTTGTCCGTAATTTTAGAAAAGAGTATTTTATACTAGGTAAGTACCTACCTACCTAGCTTCCCGATGAGCTAGAGACTTGAAACTTATAGGTAGGTAGGTTGTTTTTAACACGCTTTTATTAGGTTGCTTTCTTGTTTGCTTGTGTGTTTGTTTGTTTGTTTCTCCACAAAGTTTGCGAACAATTCAAACTAGCTTTCGGATGAGCGACTTGAAACTTTGAACATAGGTCAGAAATAGAAGGCAATGCAATATTATGGTATCATTGGGCTGATCTGATGATGGAGCCGGAAGAAGGCCACAGGAACTCTATAATGGAACCATACAACCCCATCGTGCTTGGGCTCGTTAGAATCGTCTTGATGAGTACTTTAAAGGGAGATAAGGTCCAGGCTCTGATGATTTAGCTGGAAGGCCATGCCATAGGAACTTAATATTGAAATCGTGCAACCCCATTGAATTTGGGCTCCTTTGAATCGTCTTGACGAGTGCTTTGTTGGGAAATAGTGTCCAGGGTCTGATGATGGAGCCGGAAGAAGGACACTGGAACTCTTTAATAAAACCACGCTACCCCATTGAGTTTAGGCTCGTTTGAATCGTCTTGACGAGTACTTTGTTGGGAAATAGTGTAACGTATAATAACGCGATATCTAGGTAGGTCGATACGTGCGCGACCGACAACAACGACGATGTGCACCTTCTGAGCCGGACGCCGTGGGCGGGCGTGGCTCGGGGTGGGTCACGCCGAGAGGCGGGCGGGTCACGCCGAGGGGCGGGTGGGTGCCGCTGCCGCTGCCGGTGCGGCGTGTGTGTCCGTCGAGTTATTCATAAGAGCGACAGTCTTGTTTTGTTTGATACGATTCTTGCAATTTGCATTAAGTAAGTACCTACACATTAAAAGTTTTTATCCACTTAAATAAAATGATACTAGGTAAATATACCTACTACTACTTCATACCTACTAGGTAAAATATTTCTATTCGTGAGCCTTTCGAATTTTCAACCTAGTCAGATATTAATGTTATGTAGGTTTCTAATAGGTAGATAATAGTTGAAAAAAATTATTGATTAATATATAAGTAAGGAGATAGGTACCTAAAATTTTATTTGACACAACGAATGCAAATTGAAAATATTTATAAATAACCTCTTAACAAACAATGATTAAAGAAAAGGAATTTGCTATTAGGTAGGTGCTTAAAGAACTAAAACAGAAAATAAAACAAATACAAAAACTACAATGTAAATAACTCTAATACTACGTTGATTGAAAAAGACATTAGAGACTTACTGCCTTCTCTTTTACTATGACAGTAAGCACGGCCGAGCGTGCTAGAAATTGTGTGGTGTAAATGCGCGCATTCTTAGTCGTTTTCAAGACAGTCTTAAAATCGCTTGCTTAAAATTGTATAGTGTAATTGAGCCTTTACGGAGGTTAAGCAACTTTCGCAAGGATTGGTCATGAGATGAGTGACCAAAAATGTATTATCTCGAGTTTCTCCGTACTTCGCAAGGCACGATAAGTCGTTAGTCCTGGCTGCATTTACAGTCGTTGATTCCCATCGCATTGGGCATACGTGGTGGGTTATGGCAAGGTTAAGGCCCATTTTCCTTATCCGCCCATACACTCAATAATAACAAATTTAGAAGGATGTTCATCCATTATCTTTTTGTTTATGAACCGATTTAGAGAATTATTTTTTTGTTATAAAGTAGACATC
Organism: Agriphila tristella; assembly: GCA_928269145.1. Taxonomy (NCBI): domain Eukaryota; kingdom Metazoa; phylum Arthropoda; class Insecta; order Lepidoptera; family Crambidae; genus Agriphila; species Agriphila tristella. The sequence continues at coordinate 49,374,273 of OV743431.1, read as the reverse complement.
ATACAAATGATATTACATTATTTTAATTGGTATTGGACTTTAGATTTTGAAGATGCACAAGGGATCTCCTCAAAATCAAATAGGAACTGTTTAGTGATTGAAATATTGATAGTTTTATGACAATCAAAAATAAGCTAAGTACCTATCTACTATCAAGGACTTTCTGAACTAGAATTGAAGTGTGAAGGCCCAACGGAACTCCTGTGGAAATTGAGTTACTAGGGGTATACCATTGATAAATGTGAAATATTATAACGTTTTATTTTACAATTTCATCGCTTACATACCAACCACAAAAAAGATTAAAATAAAAAAGCTTTTTAAAAAACCTAAACCTTCAAAGGCCTTAAAAAACAGCTCTAAAAAAGGTAAGCAATAATGTTCAAATCGGTTAATTAAAACAATTCGATAGAATCGATTAATTAAATGTAAATAACTAGCTTAATTTGATGAAAAATAATGAAAATTTTATTCATAATAATAATATTGTTGATTTATAATAATAAAATTAAAGCTAATTTAATCGAATTTTATTAACATTAGGATCGAATCCAAAAGTAACTAGGATTCCCAAGCAATCTTCTGATTATATCCATATACCAACTACTGTTTGTAAAATACAAGCAGGAACATAGCTTAGTTAATTGCTGAGAGAATTTTCTGGAAGGCTCGATTCCACTCACGTCTCCCAATAAACTACTGGGGGCATTTAGTTGTACGCGTCCCGAGTCCAAACAAGCCAGCGAGAGTCGTAAGATGCTTTAGATTTATTCTTCAGTAATTGTCTTGCTACCTATTTCCGCGAAAATGTGAAAAATGCGGGTCTTTCATTCGAAGCAGCGACGGATACACCTTTTTATAATGAAACTCTTTGGTGCAGCTGCAATTTTATGGCACTAAATAACCAAAAGAGGAGAGTAGGTATAAGGTATATTCCCGAATGACCCGTGGTCACTCCGTTTTACCACACCAGTGTGACTACGGGGATTTTTTTTTTCGTGGTCACACCGACTCACCCTTGACATGAAAAATTACAAAGAAAGTTATGCTATTACATGTTTGAGTCTATTTTTGAGCTATTAAAACTGTAAATAACTTAATTATGTTTTATTTCAGTAAAAGTGTTTCAAGTTTTGTCAAATTTTATGGCTGCCTGAGCAATCAAATTTCACAATACTTCTGACTATTAAAAACAAGACGACTTTTTCAGACTATTTCATTACCGAATTTTCATTTGAATTCGGATTATTTTTACTTTGACTGAATTTATTAAGTAAAAGTGTTTTCAACGGACAAATTTCGTTATTCACTCCACACCGACGTAGAGCCTGTATCAAGCCTACACAACACAAGCCCATCAATAACCCGTTTGTAAACAGTTAGGTTTACACAGCGTCCGATGCTAATCGTCCACAGACAGACGCTGGAGACAGGTCGACTTATCGACATGAGCATACGGTGTTGCATCGAATTACTATCGTTCGGTAAGAAGACTGACATATATTATGCCCATGGGCAGCTTGTTTGGCGTTTGGGTTTATTATAACAATTATCATCATTATCATCATGAGCCATATTTGATTACTCTCAGGGAGTTTTACACAGCGTCTGAAGCCAATCGTCGACTGGTAGACGTTGGAGATAGGTCGACTTATCAACATGAGCATACGATGTTGCATCGAATTACTACCTGTTGACGACAGCCAGCACCCAGCGCCGAAATTAAGAAAATTCGTCAAATTTGTGTCCCATTTAATTTAAGCCAATCAGAGGGGCTACTTAAACGCACGTGGCGTGACGTCATAGATTAGGCCACGCCTTTTGTAATTTTCCATAAGAAAAAGTTAGGAAAATATTTTTAAGCTTTGTAATGCTTAACCCCTTTCTCGTATGTATTTCATCCCTCTCTGATTTTCCCCTGCGCCCTTTGAAGGAAGCTAAAAGCAATAGGGCCAAAATGCATATTAACGATGACCTTAAATTGTATAATTTGTAGTCGCAAACGTAGTCGCAACGTAGTCGTCGAAGTCACAAAGTCGCAGAAAAGACAGGAGCGTTAGCAGTCATCGTTAAAAAGTAATAGCAGAATTCAGCGAGTGAGCAAAGAGATTAGATAGATTTGAAAGTTAAATTCCGTGTTTTAATTCGTAGACGAAATATTCGTAGCTAAAGTCGTATAAGTGTTGCATATTAGAGTTGTTATATAAAGTCAAGTGTTTCGAGATTGTTAGTTAAATTCACGCGTAATTTTCAGTGTTCAATCGCATAGTGTTTTTCTGATAGTGCTTTTATTTGTTAGTTAATTTCAATTGTATTCTTCGAACTTGTTAGATAGATTCAGTGTGCGAAAACAACCATCAATATCAGGGAATAAACTGAAGTTTTATTCCACAACCGGCCAGTGTTTTTATTTCATACAGTCCACGAAAGAAAGGCTCCAGCGTATATCTCAGTGGTTTCACAGAACATTCCTAGTTTCACAATCTTGGTTTCACAGTCTGACTGATTGATATACGTTTGGTAGCAGCTTAGATAGAGTCATCGATAAGGTCATTGTACAGGGTGAACCGAAGTACCTGTTCACCATACAGGGTATCAGCATCGTGATACGAACTCGACGTTCTGAAGTAAGTCGGAGCGTCCACAGATCGATCCGATCACCAACACTACCGTTTGGTAAGACTGATATCTAATATTCCCAAAGGCAGCTTGTTTGGTGTTTCTGTTTATTACAACGATGGTCATCATCACCACGAGTCCTATTTTATAACAGTCAAGGGGTTTTACAGTACACACACAGCGTCTGAAGTCAATCGTCGCCAGACAGACGTTAGAGATGGTTGACTTATCGGCATGAGCATTACCCTTTGGTATGCTTTATATTTTATCATCACCTACATTCTTATTTCATCTAAATTGTATCGACTTTACTATGAAATTAAAATAAAATTTCAATTGAATCATAGTGATCATGTATAAATGAAAATATTTATCAGTGGCGTAATGTCGGAGACTAAAATAATAAAAAATTTGTATAACTTCTTATTATTGTATGTAGTTATTTCTTCATCAAACTTTTAATTACTGTACTCTTCGTAACAAAACTCCAACAACAAAAATAGAATAATTCACCAAGTTATATGATATCAAACAACGTAACGACCCAGTATTACACAAATATGATTAGTTCTGTAGTTTGTAGAGACTATCCAATTACAAGTATCTCAGTTTGCGCGTTGCCTCTTTCGTCAACTTGTGTCTTTATTAGTATGTTGATTCCCATTTTGAACTTTACGGCCTCGAAATAAGAATGTAAAAATTCATCTTGTCAAGACATATGAATGACTGATGGAGTGTTTTTACGTGATAAAGCGGATAGGGTGGTACAAAACACTCGAGGACCAAATTGCGTTATTAATATTTAACATCTGCGTCGTGTATTGCCTTGAGGAAGTAATATTGCCTTAATATTCGCGGCTCTTCTGACGCTTTCATTGTTTGGGCAAGTCTATTAAGTGATAGTTCACTTGATAAACTGGGGATGGAAGTTCGAGCTACAGTGAGGTTTTTTCATCGTATTTTTTCGGTGAAATTGTATTTTTACCACCTTCTCTTCTTCTCTTCATATCAAGAGCAAGGACTACAAAATATTAAATAATTAACTTAACAATTTTAATTAAACAATAAGTTCAATAAAGTTTTGCTGCCATATTTTGACTCAATTAAAATATTTCAAACAAGTTTCAATTTAATTTTTGCTATTTTCTTTTTTTCATTAGCAATGAACTAATAAAAAGCATTTCGTCAACTGCATTTTCTTTTAATAATTTTCAAAAGTCTTTTAAGTTAATGACCTCATTAAAATTAGCTTTGTTAGGCCAAGTTCCACTCAATGGATTTGATTAAGTAGGCCAAACTTCCGTAGCCGTGGGCTGAAGGAATACGCCAGTAACCGCTGACAAAGTGTAAGAGCGCAGAGTATTCTGAGACCGGACAAATGTCTCCCAAGAATGACCCACGATTTACGGCCGACTATTCGTTAACTCGCCTCTGCAGACGGACGGTGGAATGTGTCTTCCAGTCCGCCCATTTGTGGGGTACACGTTAATCTGTAATTCTTTCACTCGAAAATGTCGGGGTATTTGTTTCGGTGTCAAGTATCTGCGCTTCCTTGTAATATACTAGGAGGTCATAACAAGTTTGGTAACGAGGGCGTAAGTGGCTAACTCTGGGTTCACAGGATGGAGAGGCACTCTCTGATGCTAAATATGTCGGTCTGTTTGCGTGAAGTGGTTGCGTTCTTTTTATATGCAGGCTGAAAAATGTGTTATCGTTACCAAAAAAAACGATAAAGTAAATGACTGACAATAGTACAGCAAGTAAGCACTAATTGTGCTTACGTGAACTCGGAGAGTGTCTCTCCATCCTGTGAACCCAGAGTCAGCCACTTACGCGATCGTTACCAAATTTGTAACGGCCTCCTAAACTATAAGATTAGTTCGATTTCCAAGAACAACGAAAAAAAATATGTGAAAAAGTTTCGATTAGTCTGGGGTATATCTGTAATTCTTTCACTCAAAAAGTTTTTTTTACTAATGTCTTTGTTTGGTTTTCCAACGGTATACATACCTCTTTGTAAACTGTGTTTTCTTTGTAATACTTTTGACTGGAAAATGCCTGTTGGCCACAGTTTAGTGTCTGATAGGTAGCTGCAATGCAAATCCCGTCAAAAGATGCATTGTGTTTTGGAAATTCAAACTTTCGAAAAGATTGATTGATACCAAAATGTTTCGTATGTTGTACGCTCAAACACGAACGATAACTGTGATAATAATTATTGGATTACCTCAAAAAAAAAGGTGACTTTTCCAATCCAAACATATATTTTTGTTAAGATGAATAATAATATAATGAAATGAAAATATATTTTTGAATTGCAATGGTAATGTTTTATTGATTACGCACTGAATAAAAACTTCGTTTCTAAAAAAAAGTTGATGTAAAAGGTGATGAAATTTTAAACTGCGTAAAACCTTTTCCAACCTATTGTTTTTTATTCATAAAATTCGGACGTTACGGATAAAAGGCGCGCGGAAATGACGTCACGCAGAGATGGTTTTTATATCGCAAATTGATGATTTATTGATGAAGTAAAACAAAACTTCCAGTTTGCTGTAAGAATGATGACTTCCTTTTCGTTGGTCATTTACAATGACGATATCGGGAGGAATGTCATGATGTCATCAATACATTCATAATTAATGATTAAACGAACTTACCTGTAAGTGAAGTTCTATCATAATTATACGAAGGATTCATCCGAAGATATTAGTATATTAACAAATGTAGTATCGCTTGCATGTATCACCACTTAGCACGTTATTTTAAAGCAATAACCTAAAAAACCTAAAAAGAGAAGGTTTTTGACTTAAAATTGACAGATATTTTGACATTTCCGGTCCGAGCTCTTCTCGTCACTACTAGACGCCAACCACTTCATTTAGTTTAAAGTCCAAATCTTATGATATTTCCTCATTTTCTTCAGTGGGTAGATAGTTATTGTAATTTACAATGATGAGAAGGGAGGGTGGGATTCGATACTAATATCTTCGGATGAATCCTTCGTATAATTATGATAGAACTTCACTTACAGGTAAGTTCGTTTAATCATTAATTATACGTCAGATTCATCCGAAGATATTAGTATATTAACAAATGTAGATGTTTAAAGCATTATAATAAGAAAATGGAAATATAATTTCTTCCGTATTAGTCTTTTAAAAAAGAAAAGAAAGTCATTTAACATAATTCTGAACGTTTGACATGATTACTACTAAAAACGGTACCTACAGATGGTTGGTACAAAAAAAAATATGCAAGGTTGGTTTGGAAAACTCAGTTTGATTTATCGATGATAATATATTTTAAGTGCAAGGTTGGTTTGGAAATCTCAGTTTGATTATTGATGATATTATGTTTTAATATTTTGCTATTATAGTGGAGTAATTAACCATCCCGCCGTGTTACCTGGAACATCTATAATATCGTTTTTTGTTAGGGCTATAAAGGTATTGGCGTACGTCGAGTGTTAAAACTGGTTGGACACGAGTCTACTCCACTATCATTAAATGTTTTATTTCAGCAATCTATTATTTACAATACATATAGGAATTTAATTTCTTTCTAAATAAGAAGTGATTATGAACTGTTTATTATACTTAATATAAATGTGTATACTAATACAATCTTGATTTTTTTTTGTCTTGTTTGCATTCTTTGTGCAATAGGCAAGGTAGTCAAAGTTAAATTTTTAAGTTGAAAAAAAAGAACAAAAGTGGAAAATATTTAAAGTTTTCCAATTTGAAAAAATATTTAAATAAAGTTTTAAGTAATCTAATATATTCATTGTATTTGAATAATGGAGTCTACGCAAAGGCGTAGGTAGTTAAATTATTTACCAGACTTGAGATTAGTTCAATTTTGTCAATTCAATAATGAACGCAATATTATCTAATACTGATATTTAAATTGTATATACACTGCTGTTAAGGAAAATGTGTTTATTCTGTCTATATTATTATTTGTTAAATAATCGAACCGTTACCAAACTCTGCTCTTCCTGATAGTATTAGTAGACAGCAGCTTCAATAATAAGATAAATAATATACCTGTAAAATCATACCACCTTGATAATGTTGTGAAAACCAATTTATTTGTGCGTTTAATTTCCGTCCCTGAAATTGAAAGTTATAGGATGTGAATACTTTATATTAGAATAAAAGATACGAAGAAGTACCTTACATATGAATAAGAGGTACCAAACTAAGGCTCAAAATTGTGACGATCAGGATGGCACAATCGTTATCACCTCTAGTCAAAGTCAAAGTCAAAGTCAAATAAGCTTTATTCAAATAAACTTAATTATTAAGTACTTTTGAATCGTCTATATTTTCCTACCACCCGTTCCAGACTTTTTTAGCTGACAAGAAGAACGGGCGCAAGAAACTTATCAGCTGTAACAGCCATAAGTAACGATATTTACAAACTTGAATATATCGTTACCAGAAAATTACAACAGGGTGACAGGATTATTGGCAACAACATAGACTTATTATATTACTTCAACAAAGTACTTATTAGCAAGTTATGTGTTACATCATTTCCACGCATTTAGATCTTTAAGATAATCATCTACTTTATAATAACCTTTACCCATGAGCGTTTTTTTAACATGGTTTTTAAATTCATGCAAAGGAAGATCAATCACTTGTTGTGGAACTTTATTAATAAAGGCTATGCCTTTCCCCATAAATGAACCTCTAGTTTTTGCAAGCCTAAATCTTGGAACGGCAAGTTTATCTTTATTTCTTGTATTGAACTGGTGAATATTGCTGTTCTTAGCAAATGAATCATAGTGTTTCCTTACATAAACTAAATTATCATAAATATATTGGCCTGCCAAAGTTAAAATATTTATTTCTTTGAACATTTCTCTCAAGGTATCTCTCCGCCGTAGATTGTATATGGCGCGAACAGCTCTTTTTTGGAGTACAAAAATATTTTCAATACTGGCAGCTGAGCCCCACAATAGCAGTCCATACGACATTACGCTATGAAAATAACTAAAGTATACTAACCTTGCCGTTTCAATATCAGTTAAAAGCCTTATTTTCTTAACAGCGAATGCCGCTGAACTAAGTCTACTTGACAAGGCTTCAATATGTGGATCCCATTGCAGTCGAGAATCTAGTGTGATACCTAGAAATTTTGTGCTCTCGATAAACTCGACTTCATCGTCATTCAAATTAATATTTAATTTCGTCTGCTCAACATTAGGTAATGAGAATTTAACACATTTAGTTTTTTTGGGGTTAAGTGCTAAATTATTACTATTAAACCAGTATGAAACTTTAGAGAGGGCACTATTTACTTCGTCCGAACAGTTATTACCTCTGTTTACTTTAAAAACTAAAGAAGTATCATCCGCAAATAGTACTGTTTCACATAAATTATTCGCGTAGTTGGGAAGGTCATTTATATAAATTAGAAACAGCAATGGGCCCAATATTGATCCCTGTGGCACACCCATATTGACGGGGGCTCCAGTAGATTCAGTTCTATTAATCACTACTTTCTGAGTTCTATTGTACAAATACGATTTCATAAGACTAACTGATTTATCAGAGACACCATAATGTTCTAGCTTCTTTAATAGTGTTTGATGATCAACGCAATCGAATGCCTTAGAAAGGTCACAGAAAATGCCAATTACATCTTGCTTTTCTTCCCAAGCATCAAGAATATGTTTGAGAAGTGCAATTCCAGCATCAGTAGTACTTTTACCGTTGGAAAAACCAAACTGATTTTTATGAAGTATATTATTGTATGTGAAGTAATCTAATAATTGGGAATATATAATTTTTTCAAATATTTTACTAAGTGCTGGTAGTATAGATATTGGCCTAAAGTTAGCTGGGTCACTTTTATCCCCAGATTTAAAAAGAGGAATCAATTTACTATTTTTCATTAGATCAGGAAAGACCCCTTCGTCAATACATTTGTTAAAAATAAAAGCCAAGTAAGGGGCTAGTATATCAATTATTGATTTAATTATGCTTGTTGACATGCCCCAAAGATCTTCTGTTTTTTTAACATTAATTGTTTTAAAAGCTTTAATGATATCTGCACTATTTATATATTTAAAGGAAAAACTTTCATTGCACTTATCAACACTTGACTCCAGAAGGGAGACAGCGATGTTGGGACAAGCACTAAGAGTACTGGTAGTTTCTACAGGTATTCTAGCAAAGAAATCTTCAAAAACTTTAGCGACCTCATTGTCAGATTCAAAAGTTTGATCACCAGTTTTTAAACAGAAGGAATTTATATTGGATTTTGATTTGCCCGTTTCTTTGTTAATAATATTCCAAGTAGCCTTAATTTTATTGTCTGCTAATTTAATTTTATTTGCAAAGTACTTGGACTTTGCTAAGATACAGACTTCTCTGAATGTTTTTGAATACTTCTTGACAAATTCAATGAAGTTAGGATCACTAGAAGTAGCTTTCTCTGCATATAGTTCGTATAATTTCCTTCTGCTCTTATATATGCCGGGTGTGGCCCAGTCACTAAATTTCGTACTATCATTACATTTGATGACTTTTTGTTTAAAAGTTTTACTAAATTCAGTTTGAACTATGCTAAATAAATGATTATATAGGTTATTGGCTTCAAAATTTGGTTCTGGTAATGTTTCAATTTTACTTGTGACATTGGTTCTGAATTTTTCAATACAGTGTTTTTTTACTGGCCTACACATTATTTCCCGTTTAGGCGGAACATGATGGTGCTCAATGGAGGCTAATTGTCCACTATGGTCGGATTTAATACAATTTAAAATTGATTTTTCAATGACATTACAGTTACAGAAAATATTATCTAAGCAGGTTGCCGATGTGGGTGTGATACGCGTTGGTTCATTAAAAACATGTAGCAAATTAAATGATTTAAATAGGTTTATGAACCTACTCGACAGTTTGGCTATTTTAGGGTCTAAGATGTCGACATTAAAATCTCCGCAAATTGCGACTTTTTTATTCTTCCTACAAGTTATTTTTAAAACTTCCTCCATAGTGGACTCAAACTCAGAGTAATTCACTTTGGGGGGTCTATATACGCATACTATAATTATTTGATCAAGTTCCACGCACGATAACTCAACGGTTCGTTCAATTGAGAGGGATACTACATCTCTACGCTCTTTACATTGTAAACTATTGTGTAGAATAATAAGTGAACCCCCTCTTATAGTAGATTTCCTACTAAGCGAGCTAACAACTTTATAATTATCTAAACTTAAAAGTAATTCGTGCTTTTTCAACCAATGCTCAGTAACACATAACACATCAATATCTTCAGAGTTTAAGAATAAGCTTATTTCTAAATCTTTGCCAGAAAAGCCTTGCATATTTTGGTGTACAATTCTTAAACACTTTGGCTTTTCTATTGTTAAGTCAGGGCTAGAGGACGCCTCTATTGTCCTAGATGGTAATTTAAATGTGAAACATTATTATTACTTGAACTAAGTAAAATGTTATAATTATTTTTATTTGGAACAGATTCCAAAGTTGAATGACTAATGTCAATAGTTAACTGCTCAATAAAAGCAGTTGTTTTACTAGCCAGATTATTGGCTAAATGTTTAAAATAAAAAGATAGCGATAATGCTATTTGTCTCCTAAAAGAACTAGGCAGATAGAACTTATCTTTTGTCAAGTAAAAACTATTAAATAATTTATTGATGTCAATTATGTGTAGCTGTTCACTATTATGAAATGCTACCGTATTCAATGTTACGTTCAACTGATACCTAAAGTTATTTTCCATTTGTGACACACTTTTGCAATAAGGGAATGTGAACAAAATCACTTTTTTTACTTTTAAAGACATTAAGGAATTACAATAAGCTATCAGTTGGTGTTTGTTCACATTACCCCTATTTCCTATCAAAATTATCAAATTAGTGTTTTTATTAAATGTTTTTTTAACAATAATTCTCATCAAGTCATCCAAAGTTGACCCAGGCATACAATAATTAATTATGTTTTCCTTGGTGTGTTTTTGAATTAATTGGCCTAAATTCTTACCCATCTCATCGCAGAACATAATTGTTTCACAACAGTTTTTATCAGAAGATCGATTATTTTTTGTTGAGTTTTTCAAATCGTTACAAGTGTATGAGACCTCTGGTTCTGGTTCACATACTGAGTGGGTAGTTAAGTTAGTTGGGTTATTATCAGAAACTTTCTAGTTAAAGAAACTGGTGGAACAAAAATAAAATAGTAGGTAGCTTAGTGTCATAATAGTCTTTCTACAATACTAAACCAAAATAGCATTGTGAATGCTAAAATCTCAAATTATAAAATAAAATGTTTTTGGGCTAAAAATGTTAGAAATAGAAAAAAGTCTACTTCATTGGATTTCTACTGCCTAATCCAACTTGCATTCGAATTTACTCACTCTCGATCTGAAAAAAAAAAACAAAACAAAACTGGTGATTAGTTTTTGATATTTTAATGAATTGAATAATTTCTGTTTAGCATCAGAATAATAACATCTAGAATACTTAACACCCCGCACTGAATGCAATTAGAAAAATGGCAATGAAAATATCATAAGCTGCCTGTTCTAGATAATTGATATGCAATTATTATTTTACAATTTGTGATTCCTGATATGATCACTAGTGTCCCCTAGTCTACCCCATTGTTTAAAGGTACAAAAGAAACGTCTCTAATTCGGTGTAAGTATCGATGATATTCAACTAAGTAAAATAATATGATGACATACCGGTATCTACCAGTTTAATCAATTCATAAAAAAAAGGTAATAAAATAAGTGTTTTTTGCAGTTATGTGAACGTTTGTCTTGTGAAGACCATATTTGCCATTACATTTGTAATAGAATGGAAAGTTGCGACGGTAGCTGTATATATAAAAAAAAAATATTGAATATAAAAAGGATGAACTTCAATAAAAAAAAAAAATAGGTTTTGAGACCCTTATAGTAAATATCGTCCAATAACAGGGAAATCATGCTGTTTAAAAAACATCATAGCCAGGCAGCGGCGGTAGTTTTGTAATAAAAATGTGGGCACTACAATGCCCAAAAGTTACGATTTTAAATTCGTGCATTTCTATCACTTTCCTTATCAAAATTAAAACCTTATAGGTGATGGGATCTCTAGACTGTGTTTTTTAAAAACAATAAGCGTTTTTTAATTGTGATATTATTATTTTTAGGTGCTTATAGTTTTACTTAAGTACGAAATTTTTTCTAAAAGCTAAGTTAACTTTTAAACAGTTATTAACTAAATCTGATATGACAACCTGTCTTTTTTTTTTTTTTAACAGAGATCACTTTCTATTGAACCTTCAACAAAATGTAACAAAACTATTATTCATATGTAATATAATATAACTGTTATGCATTCTGCCCAAATTTAAGTCATATTAATGGTAAACTATAATATATCTCTGGAGATGTTATAAAAGTGAATCATTAAAGACATAACACTCATATAGTCTGCCAAAGAAAAAAAAAATGAAATAATAATCTAGGTGCCCTGCTAGCCGGCTAAATGTTACTTCCATACATAGAAGATTACTGGCGCCAGCGATTGAGTGGACCTTTGCACCTGTAGTTGGCGACCACTGCCTGTATTCGCTGAATACAGACAAATGCCACACCAGCATGCACCCTCATGAATACATTATCCTAATGAGTGTCCTTACCCCACGTACGATGATCGAAGGCAAACATCGATGAATGCATCATCGGTGTTGGATGTGAGGGCCGTAACGCCATTTGGATGGGCCGTAACGCCCGTCTGCGAGTCTGCTATGTGTAAATCGGCCTTCCTGATGAAACAAATCGCTGATGGGGCCTCTTCGCCGTGCCCCACTGTTTGTTTGCCGTCGGAAATGAAGCATGTGGTGATGTGGCACACCTACCTACGTCTTTTGTTTGTCGTTTTTAAGGCAAATAAATATATAAATCAATTTTAAAAATGTTTTATTGAGTACTGCGCCCGACTTACTTACAGTTTTTTCGATCGTTCACATCAGGCCTGTGGCCAATGGATCATTCATATTCGACTGAACTGTCGGTGGTCTTTTAAGCAAACAGCCTTAGCTACACTATAGTTGACCGTGTACGGTATAACCGAACATCGTAATGCCCCACATAATGTAAAAAATGTGAAATACTGTCACACAAAAGGTGTATATAGTTTTGTATTGGAAAGCTGCCTTAAACCACAGATTACATAATACTATACATTAAACATAACTGGTACTTGTAGCTTGTATATTGTAACTTGTATATTTTTTCACATCAGAAACATTATTTTGTACAAATTCACACAAATTAAATTTGAAAAGTAATAGAGATAATTTTGTACAAGGGCATAGCTAGTAGAACCATACTAAATAGTTAGTGATTAACAAGTTTCTCAACATGTAAGGTCCACCCACCTGAAATACAAGGTTTCCTAGTTTAGGCAAATGTTTTTTTTTTTTTTTTACTATGTAATATAATATAATAATATAATGACCATCAAACATTATGGATGAATATGAATAAAATGTATGGATTCTGTTATTCCATTTTTCATTGAAATTTCTATCAGCATGCCAGCAGCTAGCTATTTCAGCGGCTAAGCTATTTCACATAAAAGGTTTGAAGTATCAGGTATTAGCTAGTTGCTGTATAACTCAATATTTGGTTCCATTAAGTTCTTAAGTTTTAGCATTTATAGCTAGTTCTGTCAGTTTTAAACTATCTTAATACCGATGGTATTCTATTACACCGTTGGTGTTAACTCAACTCAACACTAAGATATCATGATAACATGATATCAAAACTCATACCTGATGAGCAACGCTGTTGTCAGGGCTGCTGTTGCAGCTCCAGCACGGCGGTCGCCTGCCTGGGAGGTGGATGGCGGTGGATCCAGCGGACGGCGGAGTCACCCGATCGGTGCTCGGCAGCGGTTTCAACGTGGCAACCTTTGAGGGTAGTCTGCTTTTTACAATGTCGTGTCGTCAGCGGCACTTTGAGTTGGTGTAGTTAGTGCAGTTGCGTTGTCTGACCTATCTATGCGGTGAAATAGTCCAGTATGACTATCTCGAGTGCAATAGATATTTAGTTGATGTCTTTTGAGACACAATACCTTGACAGAAAGTACCCAGTATGGTAAATTCGTATCAAACAAATAAATAAAGTGACAGAAAGTACCCAGTATGGTAAATTCGCATCAGACAAATACATATACTGACAGAAAGTACCCAGTATGGTAAGTTCGCATCAGATAAATAAATAAATTGACAGAAAATACCCAGTATGGTAAGTTCGCATCAAACAAAAATTAAAATAAGGTAAAAGACCAGTGTGGCAGTTACGCCATCATAAAGGTAAGCAGACAATTATGCTGTTTAACCAAATGAACGGCATTTAATAGTGTACCTTCGTCTTGACTTCTTCTTCTTGTCCTCTTCCGTCTTGAAAACTTTTTCCTTTTTTCACGAAGCATTTTAAGTATAGTTTAATTTTCACTGTAAAAATATAATTTTTAAAGAAGTCTCACTTTGAGACTGTATACGTGCGTCCGTGGCGAAGCACGAAAAACGAATGAAGTGGTTGGCGTCTAGTAGTGACGAGAAGAGCTCGGACCGGAAATGTCAAAATATCTGTCAATTTTAAGTCAAAAACCTTCTCTTTTTAGGTTTTTTAGGTTATTGCTTTAAAATAACGTGCTAAGTGGTGATACATGCAAGCGATACTACATTTGTTAATATACTAATATCTTCGGATGAATCTGAAGTATAATGAAAAACCATGTCATACTAAGAGAAATATTTTTTCGTAAAATCCTAAAAAACGATAGTAGCTTCATTATTATGTGTTTCTTTATTGCGTTAAATTATTTCATAAAAATGAATAAATAAGTATACTTAGTTATAAAAATGTTAAGCTAAACAATGCGAAATATCAGTTTCCTTACTTTAAAAAACAGGTATACTTAATTTAATTTCCTTTGGGTACAGTCCGTTAATTAAGAGAGTTTTTATTTTGTATAATACAAGTCAACTTTGTTCGTAATATTTTGGAATTAAGCCGCTATTGATCCGTTTCATTAATTTATTTATAAATTATATGTAAGGACATCATTATATCCAAATATTAACTATAATAATAGTATTGTCTATGATTCTCATACCGCCTTATTTGTTTTTCAAATAAGACTCCGTTCAACAAATAGTATAGTCCATTTATTCTCTAAATGAACAATGAAAGTTTCGAGCATTGTATCAAATACGAAATCTTTAACTTAAGAAATGGTGAACAAAGCAAAGGATCTTGGAGAATTCAAAAGTATTAAAAGCATGAAAGGAAACTGCCCGGAACTTATCGAAGCAATCAGATTGCGCAGATTCCGCTTAATATTAGCGAAATTCCTGGTAGGATCCAATCGCATTAAGCGCCCATTTGAACTTTTTGCCGCGAAAGGATTCAAAGGTCCTATTAAAAAAAAACGGGATAATCAAACAATGTTCATCCCACTCCGTAACACTATACTTGACCCCTGTATATAGTTGACCCCTGTATACAGGATGTCCCAAAACTGTGCCAAACCAAGGGAAAGTACCTTAAATATTAAAGGTAGGAAATGTTACAGAAAGAAGACTTCATTTTGATTTTAAAAATAATTGAAACTACATTCAAAGATTTTTGAAAAATCTCCTGCCTTAACTAGGAATCGAACCCACAAAAAATAAAAACAAAACTGTTTTGGTTTTATTATACAAATCAAAAGGGTTACTCATGAGAATTAATTTTTCTTAAGTGATACAGCATCTTAAACAAAAGAAAGAGCATGAAATTTAACATTTAAATTTTAATTTTTTATGGAATTTGCATTGAATCGTATGCGATTTTAAAAAAAAAAATCTTTGAATACAGTTTCATTTATCTTTAAAAATAAAATGAAGTCTTCTTTCAGTAAAATTTCCTATCTTCAATATTTAAGGTACTTTCCCTCCTTGTGGCAAAGTGTTGGGACACCCGGTATAAGGCTTAAAGCCAAGTAAATCGAACGACGAACATCGTCCGGTTATCGCGATACTTTTTATATAATAGGCCCTCAGTAATTTTCCATCCCCCCTCCGTAAAATAAATAGGCTTTACAATTCAGCACGGAATGCTTAGGATAATTTTCTTTCAGATACAACGTTAATTCTAGAATGTAAAGCAATTCCACTAGAATTGCTTCACATTTTTAGGCGTTTTTTATTTGGAGTTCAGCGAAAAATGAGCACTAGGTATTCAAATAAATGAATGCTGCTCCTAAATCTGCTTTTGTTTTCAGACGGTTTATTTTATTAGCATTCCGAAACAGAACATTTGTTAATTATTAGCGGTTACGATAGCCTTTGATGTGGGTCTAACTGGATTTATTACTAAGCTGATGAAAGAAGAGAATAACAAAATGATTTAATGGAGCTGTGGGTTATCGCACTTGAATTGCAATTTTTGCTAGGGTCGGCCATCGAGTGGGTGACCAAAAAAATGTAATATCGCGAGGTTCTCCATGCTTCAGAAGAAACCTTAATCTGTTGATTCCGGCCGCATTTGCAGTTTTTAACATTAACGAATCCGCATAAGGCCTACGTGGTGTGATGACCCATACTCCCTATTCATCCGGAAGCGAAATCGGTTGTAACCAAGTGGTTACTTAGTAAATCATATGATACTGAAGCTCTTCTTAGTCGTTTTTAAGTCCTTGAACTTCATCAGTTATGATTGTAGTCTTATAAGACATAGTTTATTTTTATTACAACAAACAATTAAACTAGTAGGAACTTTCTTCCACGCTAAGTATAATTATTAACTGTGATATTAGAACTATTTGTTATTCCTTTGTTCTTTAAATAGTTTTTTTTAATAGGTAGGTTACACAGTAGCAACTTGCCAACTTGACCAAGTAAAAATAAATTGGTTTCTGGCTCTGCCTAGTTTGGGGCCTCTGTAGGTACATATTTGTAAAACAAATCTTCTGTGCTATAAATATTTATTGCATTCCATTATTCTTTTATTATTTTTATTTCACCCATAAGAAAGCACTGAGACCCAGCAGTAGGAATTGCATATAATTATCTAATTATGGGTGTGGTACCTATCAGTAGGGGGTGAAATTATGGTGAGGGTAAATCGTTCTACAAAAATTCACAGATTTTACAGTCCCCGCAAGAATCGGAGCATTGAAAATGAACACCAAAATTTACGAAAAACCAAAATGAAATCAAATCCGAAGTCCTATTATATTTTTAAAGTTACCTAGGTAGTACCTACCTATTTATTTTTACGATTGTGACACTTGGCTCCGCCTCGTGTCACAAAAGCGCCCGCTGACTGCCTCCACGCAGCCGAAATATTATTAACTGATTTTCAAAATTACAACGAATGCACTTCTCGTCAGCTTCTGCATCTTTTAACACTATTACCATGACGATCGGTCAATAATTATAAAAGCTACATCACTTTTTAAGTACGGAAACACCCGTTTTTCAACAATTCCAAATCTAAAGGGACCACCTACAGGTCCCAATTATTAACTGATTTACAAAATTATTTCGCCATTAGGTAGCTAAACTAATACCCTAGGACGCTTTTTTTCATTTTTTCTTAAGTCGGTTTCATTTCCGAAATATTTACAATTTTGTAAACAAACACCCTACAAAAAACCTGGAATTTTTGGAATTTTGCAAAATTCCCAAAAAAGTTACCAATAGATTTTAAAAATTTAAACGTTCACAGGTGTCTCGATAAATTCCTCAACTTTTAGTACTATTCCTATCTCGATCCTCTTAAAATCCTCGGAGATATGGTCAAAAATACGTCTCAGGCGATTTGCATCTGATAACCATTTTCAATGGTAAAATTACATGATTTGCACAGTGGCTCGGTGGGGTGGGATTTCTAAAAGTTAAGCCGATGGGAATCAGCTTCTACGGACCCTTGTCCATGTAAAAGTGACAACTTATTGCAATTCGCCGTTTAGATTTTGCTTACAAGATCACAGCCACAACTTTTGGAGTCATTTTTTTTAATACAAAACGTAATTTAATAACAGCGAGATGCTAGCAAAGTTATTTCTTTATTTGTGTCCCTCTAAGCCTCAATTTAAAGCGTAATATTGCCCGGAGGGGAGACAAAAATAATAAAATCCCTCAAAAAACATCCTAGCGACCATTTGTCCCCTATTCACGCGTGATAACGTCTTTCGCTTAAGGAAATGGCTTGTATCAGTCATGTTTTCATGAAAATCTGCTTAAAATTTGTTTGCGTCCAAAAAATTATTCTTTTTAATTTTTCTCCCGGCGCAACAGTGACGTGGTCCTGTAATAAAGGGGCTGAATGCGAGACCGCCATGAAGTTGCGACTAAAAAGTGACTTGTAGCATTTGAGGCCGGTTTGATGGAAAATATTAATTAATTAAAAACTACTGTCCGGTTTAAACTCCTTTTATAATTGTTATCTAGATTATTTCTGCGTGGTTAAACTTATTTGAGTTACATAAAATTATTTCGCAAGTTTCTCGCTTATTGTCACAATTCATCAATTTTGTCGTCATCTTAAATATTATATATTTACAACTCAACCTTTCAAATACAAATTTTTCACTTTCACTTCATTTTTATTTTCAAATATACACTGTATTACTACCAAGGAGCTCGGTGGCGCAGTGGTTTAGCGCCTGGCCCAACGATTGCGGAGGTTAAGCAACGTTCGCAAGGATCGGTCATGGGATGGGTGACCAAAAATGTATTATCTCGAGTTCCTCCGTGCTTCGGAAGGCACGTTAAGCCGTTGGTCCCGGCTGCATTTGCAGTCGTTAACACTCACCAATCCGCAATGGGCCCGCGTGGTGGGTTAATGGCCCGTCCTCATTACCACCCATAAGGAAGGCCTGTGCCCCCGCAGTGGGAACATTAAAAATGGCTGATGGACACTGTGTTACTAAAACTATTCCCAATCCACCACTAACTATATCTTTGGATTCACAGTGGTAATAAAAAATAATGTTGTTGGAACAGTAAAAGCGGTAGCAAATCTGTCGGGAACCTTTTACCGTCACCCAGCATAACCATATTCAAGTCACGTGGATGCTTTTCATAAATTCTGATCTTAAAACATTGCGGTGCGTCAACACGGAAAAAAATGAATAGAAACGAGCCCAGACTGCGGCGACTTATGAATTGTACTAATTCTGTCTTGTTCGGTGTCACGGTGCTTTTATAAATGTGACTGGCGTAATGGAAGTAATATATCAAGTTACTTAGGCTCTTTTTGGAGTTTCATACCTTTATAAGCAAGACGGAAACGGTTTCATGCCTTTAAAAATAAGACATTATAGGTTCACATGGTTGTTCGTCTGTGTGAAAAGATAGTTTTTTAAAGAATACGTGGACTAATAAAATTGAAAGGAGATAATGCCTAACGATTGCTTAAAACGAGTGAACCAGTCTTACTCAAATCGCAGAATCCAAACCAAAGAACTAGAGATGTTACGAATATTCGCATTCGCATATGCGAATGCTTCGCATCGTTTTAAACATTCGCATCGACATTCGCATTCGCATCAATCAATGCGAATTTTATGCGAATGCGAATGTGTGCATAACTTTATTAATTCAACCAATAGAAAGCGTTTATTACAAGCGGGTAGTTTGTGAATTGTGATTGCTTGTTGATGTGGTCTACTCTGTTGCTTGGTTTGTTGATTGTTTTAAGTTGCCAGTCTACTGTAATTCCTCTTTTTGGTAAACAAATAATTCATTGTGTTTTAAAGTAATTTGTGAAAATTTGTCAGTTTTTGCTATTGCTTTGAAAGCATGCAATTTTATACAAATTTAATTCACTAATAGATGTCTTCATAAATTATAGGTAGGTAGTAAGGTAGTATGTATATTATTTTGAATTTATATTTTTCCCGTTTTAGTAATAAAATTGATTAATTTATTAATTTATATGGTTTTTGTAATACTTGATGGCTTAACATTCGCATTCGTTCATTCGCAAACTAAATATTCGCATTCGCATTCGCGAATGTGTAAAATTTGACATTCGTAACATCTCTACAAATAACCAATTGTCCATAAGGTATTAGAGCTATATTATGAAAAATAATTGTCTACGGGGAATTTTAATTCACCAATGCCCGCGAGGCCGCATGTGGCCGGACAACAATAGAAAATCTAATAGGTGTGGCGTTTAGTGTGCGTATGAATCCCATTCTTTATCTGCGCGGGTTGTACAGATGTAATCGCGACTAGTTGCGTGCGCCGCCACTGGTGTCGTGCTTGTTCACGTTAACTCGCGGTCGCGGTGGCGGTCGCGGTCACTAAATATCAAACACATAGCTTAGTATGAAAGTTTTCACGTACAAAACGCAGGAGCGGTGAGAGTCGCGGGCAACCAGCGCGTGCGGCGTGCTCGCGACAATATCAAATGTTTGATGTCGTTTTTGTGTGTTCACGTCGCAGCGGTGAAGCGCGTAGCACACTAATTAAAATTTTTGTTGTCTCCCATTTTAAATTATAAGATTTTTTGATGAAAAATAAAAGATCCTCGTCCAATTTCAGAACTGACAACACATCTCACTCGCGCAAACGCCTGGCGGCCAACATGAACAAGAATTCACCAAATCTGCCGCGCCCGCAATCGCAACCGCGCCCGCGAGTTCAACGTGATCAAGCACCTAGTGATATGTGGCACTTACCGGACAAATTGAATACAGATTGTAACTCGTGAAATTTTAATGAAAACAACATGGTCGAATTCAGTTGCAGATTCCTGAAGCTATTGCAATCCATAATTACAACGTTGTGCTGTGGAATGTGAATAAATATGGGTTTTTTTAAAACGAATATTCCGATTAGACAGTTTGTCGTGGCACTAGCGTTTATTCCAAACCTAACCCCAAACGTAGCTCGGCTTTTCTTTTTTAAATATTTAGGACCATATTTACCCAACGAGATTAGGCAATGTCATTTCTAAACTTTTAATAGTTCGAAAGTAGTTATTTTTAAGTTAGTACTAAAATAAGAATGTGTGCAGAGGTAGGTATATCCTAGCGGGATAATAGAGAACTAAAAAAAATGAAAATTATAGGACACTATACAAATGCCGAATTTAAGTTTCTTGACTTTCTTACCAGCAAAGGGGATTGCAAACCCATTAAATTTAAAATACTCATCTACGACAAAAAGTCAAAATGTTACGTCAAATTAGATTATGAAAAACAGAACTCATCATTGTGATTTTTAGAAACGTATTTCACTACTATTTCAAAAACGTATTTCACTATTTTATAGCTTTCAGGAAATATGAAGAATTATTCTTTAAAGAAGCCTTCTTTAAATTACTTGTTTTAATATACATATCATCATAAGCTACCCTTACGACCAAAGAAATTTGGGTCGAAAATCAATCTAAAAATTCACCTTTCAATGCTTTCCATGGAAGTAAAATAACTAAAGACGATTGAATAACGTAAAAGGTTCAACAAAATTGGAGTTACGATAAAATCATTCATTTCAATTACAATGTCGTCCCCGAAAAGGCAATCTGAGCGATTGATAGTTATATCGATACAAAATTACTTCCAACTCTTTTCGATTTCGAACTTACAAAGGAATTAAATGAGAAAAACGTGACATTCTTTATAAGTCTTGGAACCCCCGGGTCTTCAACTTTTTGGCTGTCACATCCCTCAAATGGACTAAGTGAAATGTCGTGTAAATATGCTTTCATTCTGTCTAAGAAAGTGCGCATTTTATTGCACACTTTTTTATTTCGACGAAATTGGGCCTTGGGAATCACTTTTACTTGTTTGTTACTATTTAAGTAACATTCTGGCGCTTGATAACTTACACTTATTGCAGACTAGCGACCCGCCCTCGTTTCGCTTCGGTGTAGTGTGGAATTTGACAATTTGTATTGTACATATAACCTTTCCTCTTAAATCACTCTATCTATTAATGAAAACCGCATCAAAATCCGTTGTTGCTTTTTTTTTTTTTAAGTTTCGTAGTTTTAAAGATCTAAGCATACATAGGGACAGACAGCGGGAAGCGACTTTGTTTTATACCTGCTATGTCATCATCATCATCCTCATATCAGCTACATGATACCCACTGCTGGGTATAAGCCTCCCCCAAGGATCTCCACGACGATTCCCGCGACCTTCAGCCTACTATGCAGTGATTTCTATTCCAATTTGGTCGTCACTTTATTCTTTTTAGTATTTCGACGTTTCTCAGGGAAAGTTATTTAGTTTCATAGATTGAACACATTATGATTTGCCACGTGACTTTAAAACACCCTATAGATTTACACTTAACTACTTCTAAACAGCCGACTGTACCCCGCTATGCTATGAGACCAATTTCGACAAAAAAACCCTCTTATTTTACAATTAGACACTGATTTATTCCTTTTCTGGTAAATCAATCTTAAAATCGGAGTCTGACACTGGTAGCTAATTCAAGTAAAGCACAGAGATAGCAAGAATTTTATTTTTTGATTGACTGTTTGACATTTATTTTTAGTTACAAACAAATATAAAAAAACTTAATCCTAAATACAGTATTTACAAATAATACAATTCCTCCAGAGTATCCCCACGAAGCATGGTGCCCAAAAGGCTGGCAACATTTCCCCTTTGGATGGCGAGGCTTAACCTCTGAGCGAAAAAGTTACCAGCCCTGCGGTCCCCGGTGGCCTCGCAGAGACGTCTGGAGAGTTCTTTTATAAAAGATTTGGCCTCTGGACCCCACGGGCCCATTGTTTCAAAGACTATGGGTATGAATATATAGTTGCCCCCGAGGTCCCGGTATTTGTTACATTTCCGTGTTTCGGCGTTTGCGGCAGCCGAACCCGCACAACTGACAGTTGCCTGAAGATGGGATGGGGCCAATGTGTCGACACAGGTTGCGTCCCACACCAGGCATCTGCCTTGTCTTCATATTTATTTGAGATAAATACAGACAGAGGCACCAAGTAAAATATAATCCACAAGTTCTCTAATAATTAATACAAATAAAAAAAATATCAGTAAATAAGTTACCTTTACGTTACCTATGCATTTATAGGAAAATAAATTTCCTTTGTACAAGTTAAGAGCGTAGTCCTTTACAAAGTTTAACAATATTATTAGTAGGTACTAAAACCAAACAATACAATACATTTTTCGTTTTCTCT
The DNA here is from genome assembly GCA_928269145.1 of Agriphila tristella. Taxonomy (NCBI): domain Eukaryota; kingdom Metazoa; phylum Arthropoda; class Insecta; order Lepidoptera; family Crambidae; genus Agriphila; species Agriphila tristella. Next base: position 49,351,449 of record OV743431.1, on the reverse strand, counting down.
TATTTAATATTGAAGTTGTTTCTAAATAAGCAAAAAGCTAATGGTCTGTTTGAAAAACATTATGCTAATTAATGTCCCAGATAAAAGGCAGATTACCATCTCCCGTGAAATAAGTTCCTGATAATGACCTGCGTTAAAGTATTATAGAGAAAACATTTGGAAAAATAAATTACGGTTACGTTTTGTAATCTTGGTTTTACTATCATCTAAGTACTTTTGTATAGATAATTTGTAGTCTATTTTTTATAAATTGGCCTAAGCTTTCCTTTACCGAAACTATGGCTCGTATTATAGAATCAAACTCAAACTTAAATCTCTGCTTGAGTACAGTTAGAAGGGGATGGTGCTATATGGCATATACGTAGTACTTATATGCAATGAATAGCACCAGGTACTCAAGCAGATATAATATGATAGTCCAATCAACGGGGTTTATGCAACCCGAATAATTCTCCCGTCTATTAAATTTGGCATGTGATGAAGTTAGGTAATACAGATTACAGATGAACAATAATCCAATAAATTTTGTTACGAGAAGTTAGGTATTTTTACCTAAACATGAAAATCGCTTATATCTCTCTGTGAATATTTCCTCGGGCTAAAATACTTTCTGTATACGTACTTATGTATTAGTTAGAATAAGGATGTAAAGAAATCCAATATTTTTTCGATTTCAGAGATACCCCAAATTTAAATTTCAATATTTTTCAATATATCTTCTGTTGAACATTTTATTTGCTTATTATTATTTTTTAATATGTTTTTATACCTTTAATATATTGCTTTGTTCAGTAAGCCAATACATTTTCTTCTTTAATCATATTTATACATAAACTTATAAAAATGGACCGACTATTTTTTCATATTACCTCTTTAGACCAAAAAATAAAAAAATATTATTAAAGAATAAAATTTATTGGCTTACTGAACAAAGCTATGTATTAAAGGTATAAAACATATTAAAAAATAATAATCAGCAAATAAATTTTTCAACAGAAGGTATATTAAAAAATATTAAAATTTAAATTTGGGGTATCTTTGAAATCGAAAAAATATTGGATTTCTTTACATACTTATTCTAATTAATACATAAGTACGTATACATAAAGTATTTTAGCCCGAGGAAATATTCACAGAGAGATATAAGCGATTTCCATGTTTAGGTAAAAAGACCTAACTTCTCATAACAAAATTAATTGGATTATTATTCATCTGTAATCTGTATTACCTAACTTCATCACATGCCAAATTTCATAGACGGGAGAATTATTCGGAAGTCGCCATACAACAAATATCCTCATTGATTGGACTAATGAGTTTAATTCTATGACGAGCTTGTGACTTTTTTTAATTGGCTGTATTTAATTATTATACTAAACTATATCGGAATTAAACCATGTATCTGTTTACAAAAACAGGTACATGGTCACAGCGGCGGCACTCCCTGTAGGTGTGAGCTTGGCGCCAGTTTGGCGGCGGCTGCGTCGAAGTCGTGACGAGTAGTCACGACTTGTGATAGGGTTGTCTATTAGCATCATTAACGCAAGGAAATTATAAAACGATAGTTAGGTGAAGTATTGATTTTATATTAATTTTAATATTAATACATTATACTATATTACGATTAAATATACAAGGTGTTTGGTAAAAGCCTTATAAAGCCGAATAGGGTAGATAGGGACCATCAAACTGAACAACTTTTACTATGGGACCAACTCTGAAATCGCGAAAAAAAAATCAGCTGTTTCATACATTTTGAAATTTTCGTTATAAATTTTTGTATGAAACAGCTGATTTTTTTTTCGCGATTTCAGAGTTGGTTCCATAGTAAAAGTTGTTCAGTTGAATGGTCCCTATCTACCCTATTCGGCTTTATAAGGCTTTTACCAAACACCTTGTATACAAGGTGATTGGTAAGAGCCTTATAAATCCGAATATGGTATGTAGGAATGAAGTATGTAGATAGGGATCATCAAACTGAACAACTTTTACTATGGGGCCAACTCTGAAATCGCGAAAAAAAAAATAACAGCTGTTTCATACATTTTGATATTTTCATTATTATTTTTGTATGAAACAGCTGATACGTTTTCCGCGATTTCAGAGTAGGTCCCATAATAAAAGTGGCTCAGTTAGATGGTCCCTATCTACCATATTCGGCTTTATAAGGCTATTACCAAACATTCTGTAGATCAATAAATTAATACAATTTTTGATTTGCTACTTTTTCTACGTTTATTCTTCGTTTGCCCAAATAGTTTTTTTTTTTCATTACAATAAATATCAACTTATATTCTTATTAATTACAACTTAAATAGTGTGTGGGTACTACATTTTAAAGAACAGTATTTATTTTAACCTAATCTCTAAATAAAATTACAAAAATGCAAATATCTCGAACACGGTGCGTCGGAACCAAAAAATTAAGTTTTTTCGACCCCCCTTAAAACTATAGAGGTAATAGATGAGAGGCATAAATAAAATGTCAAAAAACGGTCAAGTGTATTTTAATATTTTTCTATACTTACAAAAGTACAAAAACTTTATTATGTGCAGTGTCTGTGTAATAGATATATAGTGCGGGGTGGGGTGAAAGGCAAGACACCATAATTCATTATTGTAACTATTTTAATTCAATATTATTTTAAGTACTTATTTATTTATTTTCTGTAGTATCAAGCATATGTATTACTCTGAAGAAAGTGCAATTATTACCACTTTACCCCTCAATGTACAATATTCTATTAATTTCCTCACATTTCTTGAGAAAAGCAATAATAATGCCCTGTCTTGTATTTATAATACGAAAAGCAAATTACATTGCCTGAACGATGAATGATTAAAGCCCTCGCATGCGGCTCTACACTATCACTTTAGTTTGTCGTACTTGCCTGTACTATTGCGCGGTGCGAGCGAACTAGGCAAGCCTGATAGCACGTGCCTCCGCGGAGGAGATTCCTCGCCCCGATGGCGTCGCGGCACCCCCGCGCTCGCCCGGCGCACTCACACATAGCCGCGAGCTATTTTACAGCACCCATGCGCAAGTGTCGCTTCTTTTCACGTTAGTGTATATTTTCTTTGACATGGTGTAAATCCCGATATAGTTTATTCTAATATACTTTAATAACCATGGAAATTTAAAGCAATATATTGTATTTTTATATTTTTTAATAAAACGCCATTTCGTTATCTTTTTAATGATTGTGATCAACTTTTGTTATTACCTAAACTATATAATTTTTATCAGCATTGAATTTAATCTCATAGCTTTATCCTTTAAAAGCACAAATAACAAACAACTCCTTTTACCTAGATATTTAACTTCTCAACGGAGCAGAAATAGTCTTACGCGTTCTATTAAAGGCTTTATGCGCCGTATGTAGTAGGGCCCTTGAAATGTGTCTCAGTCTCAAGTGGCTCGCTGGCTCGAATTCATTGCACTGTGCTGAATCCAGCCTTCTCATTAGAAGATGTGAAAAGAAAAAAGAGGAAGTATGTATTGTTGGTTTGAGGTGGTGCTTTCTTGTATAGATTGCTGCTCTATGGCATTACTTAAGTATTTATAGGAGGTTTCAGTGTCTCCTGATTGGCGTTTTTACCCCATAATGGGGAAAAATAAAAATGTTGGAGAGCCTTGGGGAAAATGAAAACTGTGGGGAAAATGTTGGGGATCACCTTTCAGTAATAAAATACTAGGAAAAATTAATTTCCACAATAGATTTATTCCATATAACAAATTATTTTGGGGGAAATTGTAGGAAAAAGTATCTTTTTGGGGAAAATTTAAACTTGAACCCGGGAAATTTCACATACATAATCTAGAGACACTAGAAGGTTTGGTTTTAGTTAAAACGTAATTATTAATCTATCATGTCATTATGACGATGTGGTGGAGTAGCATACGCTTCTCGACCACGTCGTTATTGTACCTCCTTTCATAGTGTCGCCATCTTTAAGGTCTTGGGTTCCATCTCTGGCTGAGTCGATTTAAAAAAACGAACTTTCCCATATATTGTCTCTACCGCCATTTTTTTTTCATTTCCATAACACAAGTACTTTAGCAAATTATATGGGAATCAGAGCAATATAATGTAATGTTGACCAATACTTATTTATTTTTAATTCATGTAATTTTTCCGAAATTCGAATAAAGCTACGAAAGATATTTTTTTACGATAGCTATTTAAATGCGTACTAAGCCAATAATCTGTGAAAAAACAACGCTCGAAAACCTAAGTTTTACACTACAGAGATAATGCGACATACACAGTATTTTGCTAATCATAATGCCTTTTTCTGCTACAAAAAATCCGATTAAGCCCATTAAGAGAAACATAAAAGTAAGCCATCCCTAAACAAGTTTAACGTTTTTGAGTCAGGTCAAATAAAAGGAGAATTATACTAAGCCGCACTTTCTTACAATCTCTTTTTACACAGTGACGTAATTTTAAATATTATAATGAGAACGGTATTATTAAAAATAATGGAATTTTCATTACTTTCACGTTTTGTTGAAAGTCCTTAAATAAATAATCAGTTAACACAAGCTGGTTTTTCATTGTTGATCGCTACACAGTTAAGGAAACATTTTATAAGTAAACTTATTAGTTTGAGAAGATTATATTCATTGTAATTAAATACAAATTAAAGTGTTAAACATATTGTAGTAGAAATATTAAGATTTTTAGGGTTCCGTACCAAAATGGTAAAAAATTCACAGATTTTACAGTCCCCGCAAGAATCGGAGCATTGAAAATGAACACAAAAATTTACGAAAAACCAAAATCAAATCAAATGCAAAGTCCTATTATATTTTTAAAGTTACTTGTAGTACCAGCTATTTATTTATACGATTGTGACACTCGGCTCCGCCTCGTGTCACAAAAAGCGCCCGCTGACTGCCTCGACGCGGCCGTTTCAAAATTCCAACGAATGCACGTCTCGTCCACTTCTGCATCTTTTAACACTATTACCATGACGATCGGTCAATAATCATAGAAGCTACATCACTTTTTATGTACGGAAACAGCCGTTTTTCTACAATTCCAAATCTAAAGGGACCACCTACAGGTCACAATTTTAAACCGATTTTCAAAATTATTTCGCCATTTGATAGCTTAACTAATACCCTAGGACTCTTTTTTCATTTTTTCTTAAGTCGGTTGTTTTTTCCGAAATATTTACTATTTAGTGAACAAACATCTCCCAAAAAACCCGGAATTTTTGGAATTACGCAAAATTCCAAAAAAAGTTACCAGTAGATTTTCAAAATTCAAATGTTCACACGTGTCTCGATAAACTCCTCAACTTTTGGTACTATTTTTATTTCGATCCTCCCAAAATCCTTGGAGATATGGCCAAAAATACGTCTCAGGCGATTTGCATCTGATAACCATTTTCAATGGTAAAAGAACCCTTATGGTGCGACTCAATCAGTATATGTCTATCACAGCTGGGTATATCAAGAACTACTAATGCTATCAACTTGAAATTTGGAATAGTTTTATATGACGTTTACCCAACTGTCACTAATTTGCAAATAAGAAAGAAATACAAAATATATAATGGAAATTATTCCATGTAGGTAATATAAGTGTTAAGTATCTAGGTACCTTGATTGTTTCTGCACAAGAAATGGAACGCATCTAAAAGAGATGTGTGTTTGCGCCGACCACCGCAACGCGGCGCTATACTACACCTTAGAAAACGCGCCCAAAAAGGCATGGTCGCCTCTCTGCCGTTCTGAACTTATTTTAATTCAAGTTTAAACAATATACGCCATGCACGTGTGTGAATCCTTATAATATAATCCCAGGGGTGTTAAGTGAACTTTTTGTTACATCGGACCATTGGTACACTATCTCAAAGTGCTGTTGTGAAACGCGGCTACCGGCGTCGGAAGCGGTGCAATCTCCAAGAAGCTGCAGGCTGGTAGATTTATCTTTAGTTATCTGACGACCAAGAAGATTAAAAAAAACATCCGGGAAAATCTATTTTATAGATTCTCTAATATCTATAAACCTCTTTACGGAAATACAGTCCAATCCAAAAAATATAATCTACCAAAGTGGTCGGCCTGTTTGCCGCCATCAAGAAGTTTAAGGATTACAGGAAAAATAAAACGATGTTTCTATATAGCACACTTTTCCACATATCATCAACAAAATTATATTAGTTTCAATATCAGTAAAGAGATGGCACTGACCTAAAGCTGCATTACACCGCAGTGTATTTATATACGATGGTACGGACGGAACGCTCAGTGCGCGAGACAGATTCGCTCTTGACCGGTATTCTTTTTCTAAAAACGCTTCTATGTAACAGCCGGCCCACACTCCCTCGGCCAAGGATCACAGCGTTCCATCATCATGTTAATGACAAAAGAAGACCAATTTGCGTCGGGCGCAATCTCATTGTTTTTGATTAAAATTATTATTGTTCGCGTTTTATTCGCTTTTCTCCGTGGGTTGTAGGCGAGACAACATCAATCTACATTCTCGGTTTGAGCACAATTGATATGGGTGCAGTAACATAGTTTCATTACCTAGGTCATTTAAGAAATAAAACACTGAGCCCGTGGGTTTGTTTACATTTTGCTGGACAATCCACAACCTAAATTAATCAAAATATTGAATTGGTAAAGGAAATATTCTATTACTTTTTAAACGTCGTCATCTTATTTTGTGTCTAAATCTATGTAAAAATATTTACAGTTACTTAAAACAAAATATGTCTTTGTCGAAGGGTCAATTAAATGAAATAAAAAATATTTTAGTGCTCAATAATTCAATTACATTATTGCGTTGAGACAGTCCCAGAGAGTAATATAAAAAGCTCAAGTTGACAATTTTTTTACTGGCCGAATGTAAAAACGTTTTACTTTCTAATACTGTGTACCTGCCAATTCTTCCGTGTTAAGTTACTGACATTTTTATACTATGTCTCTAATATACTTTAAACAAATTGAGCGAGCCCTGAAATGGGATGGAAATTAAACGAGTTTTATTATTTGGAAGCGAGTGAAAAAAAATTAAGACCCGAAGAGGATCTGTCTTTTGATCTGTTTCTTCCTTTCACAGTTAATTATGTAGGAGCCTTAGATCTGGCTAAGTGGGTCAAGTGGACTTATAAGTTGAACGGTTTCTCGTGAAAAATGCGATGATCTTTAATGTGGTATTTACATGGAGCGACTTGGCATGCGACTTTAGTCAATTAGGGCCCTCCGCAGATGGATCGTAAGCGTAGTCGTCTCGAAAACGTATCGTCAAGACGCAACGAGTAAGAGACGAGCAGAGTTCTATACAGGAATCGTCGCGTAGTAAATATTGTTCCCGAATATAAGCTTCACGTTAACGGAAATTCATCATCAAACGTATTCTTAGAAAATATTTTCTACGCTTGCTTTTTACGATAGTAGGCTACGACTATCGTAATGACAATACAAATCTCATACGATACGCTGCAACACCGCTTCGTGTGCGCACATGTTTGAACATGTTCGTGCTCGTATAGCTCTCGTTTGACGCGCGTATTACGATACGCTTAGGTCCTGCCCTAATTGGCATCGGTCGTGCGATCATGCGTTGCGATTTCATAGTGCGATGAAACTGAACAATAGACAATTTGGTCGCATCGCATGATAGCGCGACCGTCAATTAGGACATTCAATAGATATCACTAGGTTTGATCACACGGTCGCACGACCATTTTCATCGGACGGACGCACCATCGCACGACCGATGGCCAATTAGGACAGGGCCACGCTACGACGACACCGCCGTGAGCGGAGGGGCTAGCGCTTTTTATTGACAATCGCTTGTAAAATCTTATCGCAAACCTTGGTTCAATGAGGTGGCGATTTGTCGATTTAAAGCGCTAATTGGCTAAAGTCGCCCGATATTTTGCCTGCCAAGTCGACTTGTGTAAATACCACATTAACCTTTTTTGTATCATCTTTTTAATTTATTCCCAACTGAAATTCAGTATTAAATTATTTGAAACCTACTCAAACTTTTTATCAATATCGGGAAAAGTAACAAAATACGTGTAATGTCGTATTATCAAATTCTCGTAGACGAATCAGGTTATATGAGTGAGGCCAAATTAAATAAATCAAATAATAACAATCAAGATACAATTAAACTTGTTAAATAATTAAGATCATTAATAAAATTGAAAAGTATTAGAAAAAATCGACTCACCCGTATCATCATCATGTACTTAATTAAAATTACAGGAATAAACCCGTGTAAACTACGACAGGTATTTTCACACCTACCTTCCTATTTTCCCGACGTTTCGACCGAGTTGCATCGGCCGTGGTCACGGGCTGACTGGAGCTGCGGTGTTACGCCTCCTCCTCTGAGGTGGAATCTTCATCCACCGTCGAACAGTTTTTCCAACTACTGCCGCACACAACACTGACGGTGTCCCTATTTCGTATCATAGCCGTATTCTGGTAGTTAGCCGACCGCGAACAAAGAGGTAGTGCGTTTGCAAAAACTGGATTCCACACTGCTGATAATTTGTGGCCATCTTCCCGATTGAAGTTATTTGGATGTTATTTATTTTAAATCGCTTCACGTACGACTCGTGAATTAAAATGACGATCAGGAAAGAACCTGCGTGCGATAAAATTCGATCCAATGGTTTGTGCCGCTTTCCAGCAAATGTTCTGCAATCGCTGATTTATTAGTTTGGCGGTTTTTTACAGCTGTGATGTGTTCACGGACTCTTTCAGTGATAGTTCGTTTCGTCTGACCAATATAACAACTACCACAGCTGCAGTCTATCTTGTACACGCCTGGTGTTTGTAATGGTGTGGCATCCTTCGGCGAACCCAATATGTTGTTGACCTTTATGTCAGGAGTGTAAACTGTCGGTACAGAGTATTCACGTAAAACGTGGCCGATCTTATCTGTTACTCCTTTAACATAAGGCATGTAGGCTGGTTGTCTACTAACCTCGGGATGCCTACATTTTTTTCTCGGCTGTTTATGTCGTCCGTGCACTTGATATCCGTTTTTATTAAGTACCTCCTGAACATGGACCAGCTCACGCGCTAAATGTTCAGGGTCACAGAGGTCATAGGCTCTATTCTTTAAAGACGTTAACAGATTGCAAATGACGGGGGTAGTGATGTGACATCTGTGTGTGTTGGTTTGCGGTAAACACAATGTGATACGGACCCATCAGGCTTCACCAAGATCTTGACATCCAGGAACGGCAACGTCCTGTCGACTTCCAACTCGTACGTGAATTTCATATTAGAGTGAATGGAATTGAGATGCTGTAATAGGTGCTCCACTTCTCGCTCGCTTCCTTTAATGATACAGAATACATCGTCCACATATCGCTTCCAAAGCAGTATGATGTTAAGTTCGTAATCTAGAACCCTTTTCTCGAAATGTTCCATCCAGATATTGGCAAGTACCGAGGCTACTGGACTTCCCATGGCGACACCATCTATTTGGAGGTAGTACTGACCTTGGAAGAGGAAGTAGTTTCCTTCTAGGCAGTTTTTAAGAAGGTCGACGTAATTGAGCGGCATCTCTTTCTCTCTCAGGATTTCCATCACCACATCTAGGCACTCTCCAATTGGAACGTTAGTAAAGAGCGATTCTACATTTAAACTCGATTATCGATTTCCACAAAATGTCGTGAATCCTTCACAAAAGACGGTGTTTTTCCCACAAGTGGCTGCAATACTGACGCAACATGCTTCGCTTTAGGGCGGGGTTGGGTGTGGTCTCATGGGTTTAGTCCCATGGCCCTGATCGCCGAGAGCAGACCCAACCCTAGTCTGCCCTTCTGTCCGGAGAGCAGACATGGCGAAGGGTCATGGGAGGAGCGCAACAGTCGCTGATCCCCATGGCATGTCTAGCTGATTATCCTTCCCGAGGTTGCTGCCTGTTATTGGTCTGGTTCCCTCTGAAACAGACGTAACTAAAACGGCTAGACGCAATTCTTTTCCTGACCTTTCCCATCCTTCCATCCTATTCTACACCTTACTGCGAGTACTATGTGGTTGGTACTTGCGGCCTCATCATCAAACATGACTGATGGTGAGGGGGAGGGGAACAACCACCCGCGTGTTTGTGCCGTGCGCGGGGACCCGTACGGGGGGATGAAGGTGTCCTGGTGATTGAGTCGATGGAGTGTAGGCTGTTTAAACACTCCTGAGACAACACATCACTTTGGCCCGGATTTCCTCTTACACGGGAGGCCTAGGACTAGCCATCCTAGGTCAATCGGCTGGGACATCTCGTCAGAGGGCTGTCAGGCGAGAGTCCTGATATGGTAGGGGTAGACGACGGGCGGGACGACTTTGTCTTCCTGCTCTGTTCGGCCTGCCTCCTGCTATATTGGGACTCTATATCTTTGTTGTATTTCTGGCGTTTGTGTGCCATTTGCCGCAACGTCCCCACTTGAGGGCTCCATGGAGGGTGGAAAGCAACAAAGACGAATCTACTAACAACATACATGGCATCTAAAAACAAAAAACAAAAAGATACCCAACAAACCAAGGCTGCACCCCAAGGTGAAAACCAAGGCGGCGCGCCCAGCACCCAGGCTGCACCTCAGGTGAATAACCAGAGTGTCGCGCCACACAACACACCGGCAGCTCCTCAGGTGCACAACCCGAGTGTAGCGCCACAAAACACACCGGCAGCTCCTCGGGTGAACAACCCAAGTGTAGCGCCGCCAGCTAGTCACAGTTTGGACCTCTCCTCTCTGAAGGCAGCAATGCCAACGACCTCTGAACCCCAACAGGAGGAATCCGGTTGGAACGAAGTAGTCGTTAAGAAGAGGAAGCCCAAACAACCACCCAACCAACCACCCAACCCACCACCCAACCCGCCTGGCCAGTCACGCAACGCCAAACGGCTGGAGGCCCGGAGGGAAGCGAGGAAGGCGCGGCGACAGGCTGCAGATGGTAGTAGGCTGCGTGAAGCGGCCGAGGGGGCTGCAAAGCCCCACGACGCCCCCCACAGTGATGCGCCGACTCCTCATGTGGACAATAGTCCTGCTGAGGAGAAAGCTACTCCTGAAGGGGCACCATCTGTTGCCTCGAAGCCAGCTGCCGCCAGCGCACCTGAGCGACGCAGACCCGCCAGGCGAGGTCACCGGGGGAAAGGGAATACCGTTACGCCCGCCAAGCCCGTAAAAAGGAATCGCCCCGACGATTCCTTTACTCCGCAAGGAGGGGGCAAGCGCAGCAAACCCCATCCCACCACTACCAGCTCCATCGCATATGCCGACGCTCTGAAATCCGATCTTAGCGTCGCGATCATGCTGGAGCCATATTATGACCTTACCAAGGAGCAGGCTGAGGTCATCAAGGGGCAGGTGGATGGTTTGCTGGACGACGAGATTTTTTCTCCGAGACCATCAAGCCATCCATATGTCGCACCAGCTTTTAAGGAAAACGCCTTCTATAGTGACGGCGTCCTTAAATTCTGGTGCAAAGATGACCTCTCGCTCCAGTGGCTCCATCGCACTACTGCGAGAATCGGATCACCACGTCCTGGCACCAAACTGGTTGTCAAGCGACAACTAGAGATCCCCAAGCGCGTAAAAACGGGGCTCTTGGTGCCACAGTACGGACCACACGACACCTTAGACCGGGTACGCATGCGCCTCACGTGCCAGAACACCCATCTTAACGTCTCCAACTGGGCCGTCTACCACGCCGAGGAACAGGAGGACAAACAATGCCTGTTCCTCGTGCTTGGTGTCCCAGAGGAAGACGTTGAGATACTCAAGGCAAGCGAGCGTAGAGTTTACTACAAACTGGGTAACATCTACGCCCGCTTCTTTGATAACACGAGTACGCCCCCGCCGAACTCCGATGCACCCGGGGAGGTCACTAGTGACCTAGGCAGCGGCACAGCACATCACACCGCACAAGCAAACACCCCGCAACCACCACCACAAACCACCGACGTCGCTGATCCGCCCAAAGGGGACCCCAGGGCAGTCCCCCCGGAGGAGGGGATGGGGGATGCCCCTATGGATGACGAGGACGAGAGCGGAGACAGCGACGTAGACGAGGAGGCCTTGCTAGACAGCGACCATGGCGCTGCCAGCACCCCCCAGCAATAACCTCCTCGTCCTCCAAACCAACCTCCAGCACAGCCAGACTGCAACGGCTAACCTACGCAGGATGCTGGAGGTCAATCCCAAGACCGTAGCCCTAATCCAGGAGCCGTGGATTAGGAAGGGCAGAATATGCGGTCTAGGCAACATCGGAGGTAAGCTACTCCTAGACACCACCGCTGACAACCCGCGTACATGTATCTTCACACCTAAACACGCAAACACAACCTTAATGACCGAGTTCTGTTCCAGAGACCTAACCACCATCAGGCTTCGAAATGACCCCTCCCCAGGCCTGCCTGACGTGGTGATTGCGTCCGCCTACCTGCCGGGCGACGCGGATATCCCCACCCCTGAACTGGCCGCGCTGGTGCAACACTGCGAGCGCGAGGGACTGGAGCTGATCATATCAGTTGACTCCAACGCACACCATGTGCTATGGGGCAGCAAGGAAAACAACACGCGAGGTGAGGATTTTGTTTCTTTTCTACTCGCGACTAATATGAACCTAATCAACAGGGGCTCTGAACCGACTTTCGTAACATCACGAGCCCAGACAATCATTGACCTTACTTTGGCGAGCGAGCACGCGTCTCATCACATCTCCGATTGGCATGTATCTGACGAGGCGTCGTGCGCCGATCATCGCTGGGTCAAGTACAACCTAAATACGACTCTCACACCGCCTAAGCCCAGACGTAATCCACGCAAGATGGACCGACGTAAGTATGAGCTTCTGACCGCAGAGAAGCTAAGGTGTCTGGACACACCTACAACTCACGCGGTTAAAGCGGATATTGATAACCATGTTGATCGCATAACAACAACACTAACCACTAGCTTTGAAGAAACATGCCCACTTTCTACTCCCAGCTCCCGGCCAGGCAACAAGTGTCACTGGTGGGGACCTGACTTGGAGAAACTACGCCGCAAGGTAAGAAAGTTGTTCAACAAAGCAAAGAACTCGAGGGAACCGCACCATTGGGACGCATATAAACAAGCCCAATATGACTACAGGAAGCGTATTCGCCTCAAGAAAAGAGAATGCTGGAGACGCTACTGCACCAACATTGAAACCAACAACGAGGCTAACAGAGTGAAAAACATCCTGTGCAGCGAACCAACACACAATCTTGGTTTCCTGAAAAAGCCTGACGGAACATATACCAAAACAGATCATGATACCTCAGAACTGTTAATGACCACTCACTTCCCCGGTTGCCGCATAACGGAAAGTCGAACATGGGAAGGAAAAGATGAGTACATACCTGCTGAAACCGACTGGACTACCGCCCACAAGGTTGTCAACCCGGAGAAAGTAAGATGGGCAATCAACAGCTTCCTCCCATTCAAATCAGCGGGACTAGATGGAATTTTTCCAGGGCTGATGAGGTGGAGCGACGGCGGTCTTATTGACCACCTCGTAGTCATCTACAGAAGCTGCCTAGCACACCGCTATATTCCCATGAAATGGAGGGAAGTCAAAGTAGTCTTTATTCCTAAACCCGGCAAAGGAGACTACACTCAACCTAAATCATTCAGACCAATTAGCCTCACATCATTCCTTTTAAAGGTGCTGGAGAGACTAATAGACAAGGAGATAAGGAGCACTGCTTTAGTCAGGAACCCCTTAAATCCAAACCAACATGCCTACTCTGCAGGCAAATCAACAGAGTCTGCCCTACATAAGGTGGTTTCTTATATAGAAGGCAATCTCAAACACCAAATATCAACACTAGGCACCTTCATCGACATTGAAGGAGCCTTTGACAAAACCAATTTTACCAGCATAAGCCAGGCCCTCTCTAAACATGGTGTAGATCCCACTATTGCCGGGTGGATTGACAGCATGTTAAGAGATAGAGCCATACAATTTACTGTGAATGGTACTACCAGAGGGGTAGTAGCTAAAGGATGTCCCCAAGGGGGTGTCCTCTCACCTCTCTTATGGAACATTGTGGTCAACGAGCTGATTAGTTGGCTCAACGACCGCAACTTCCTCACAGTAGGCTATGCAGACGACCTGACCATACTCATCAGCGGACGAGTTGAGAGTGTGATATGTGACCGAATGAGGTCCGCATTGAAGGTCGTCGAACAGTGGTGCAATAAACACAATCTAACAGTGAACCCAACAAAGACGGAGTTGATCATGTTCACAAACAAACGAAGTCTAGGCAATCTTAAACTACCTAAACTTTTTAACACCAGTCTGTCCCTTAGCAAGGAGGTCAAGTATCTAGGAGTGATACTAGACAACAAACTCCTCTGGAATAGACATCTCGAAGGGAAACTAAACAAAGCCACCATCATCTTTTGCCAATGTAAAAGACTACTCGGCAAAAGCTGGGGGCTATCACCGAAAATAACAATGTGGCTGTATAAAACCGTGATACGTCCCATAATCACATACGGAGCCGTTGCCTGGTGGTCCAAAACAGAGCAAAGCACCGTTATCAACAAGCTGCAGAAATTCCAAAGATTGGCATGTTCTGCGATAACCGGCTGCATGCGAACTACCCCCACAGCCGCCCTAGAAGTAGCCCTGGACCTAACACCTCTGGACCTGTTTATACAACAGGAAGCCTCCATGGCTGCTATAAGGCTTAAACACCTGGGTCTGTGGTACAACCGAGAGGGTCCTCATTCCACATTGTGGAATAATCTAGTGAAACATGAGCCACTAATCGCTGCCCCATGCGATAGGATCCCAAAACAATACATTTTCGAAAAGAAATACCAGATACAGTTATTTGAAAGTGACCGAGATTACTCCGGCATACATGAAGTCCGAATTTATACGGACGGCTCCAAGATGGGGACTGGCACTGGTGCTGGAGTATTCTCACAAGACCTAAACATCAAAATATCACAAGCATTAGGCCAACACAGTTCGATATTTCAATGCGAATGTGTTGCAATAATAAATGCCGCTACCACGGCCCTGTCTAGAGGTATGAAGGAACTAAACATCCGCATACTGACCGACAGCATGGCCGTTCTAACAGCACTGGAGGCCAACACGATCAACTCCAGTATCGTATACGAATGCCACCAAGTTTTGGATCGTTTAGCATCCAAAAACAAAGTAATCCTACAATGGATTAAAGGGCATAGTGGATCACACGGGAACGACGCCGCCGATGAGCTGGCTAGAAAGGGATCTTCTACAACAGTGGCAGGACCCATACCCATTCTGCCACTCCCGTTCAGCCAACTGCGCTCATGGGTAAGACTACGTACTCGTGCTGCACATAATACTCGATGGGTAGATCTAACAAGCTGTAGACAGTCCAAGTTGGCGATGACCGCAGTCTCGCCGCGGTTGACCTGTAGACTGCTCAGCCTTAACCGTCCAGACCTCCGAATAGTTGTAGGCACACTTACAGGTCACCTTGCCTTAAACCGACAACTATTCATCATGAATGCGACAGACAGTCCCCTATGTAGAGGATGCCTGGACGCAGAGGAAACAGCCGCCCACGTGATCCTGGAGTGCGTGGTGTGATGGCATGGAATGTCATCACGCATAAAGAGAAGAAAAATCTCTTTGGTTCTAAAAATATCGCCAAATACTTCCACATATGGCTTTTAGCAAAACTCCTTAGAATTTCGTTGACCAATAATTCGTTCGAAAGCCAATATTTTACCACTTCAAATAATCATAAATTACTACAAGCATGACATTTCAGTTGAGAATATTAAGAAAAAATAAAACACATCTTGCAAACATCAGACGAAAGGAAGTTTTTTTTGTTAACTATAAATTAGTGTCACTTGTCGATACGTATACAAATTGGCGCCGACCTAAACCTAAATATAAAAAAATGCTAGCATGGAAACACAGATGTATAATGACTTGAGCACCGCCTGCCGACTGAATTTGGACCTTAAGTTTTCATGGATAAAGACTAGGGAGATGTAATGTCACGTCTCCTTAGTTATTATCAAAATCTAAAAATGCATTTTCTACGCAAATGCCTTTTGTTTTTCAGGTTTAATCAGAATGACTGAAAAGTATTTTTAATTGAATGTTGCAAACAACTCCAGACATATTTTGGATGTGAAAAGAATCACGGATGGACCAATACGTCATCGAGAGCGTTGGAGGCGAAGTTTTAGTGCAAGTGCAACAAAACAAGGATAAAGAAAACTGAACCCTAAATTTGACTTATTAAGGATGTAATTAGAATAAACTAGGTTTAATTCTTTTGTTGTTAACTTTGCATAGAGAAATTTGTAAAGATAGAGGATTAGCGTCAGGGGCACGGTATAAGACGGACGTTTTGTGTTGATAAATTTTGTTTACCTAAAATTAGCGTCCCCCGCTTTTCTTTTGAATTATAAAGTAGTAAATTATTAAATTCATATTTTGTGACATGAATATGAATCATGTATAAATTAAATTAAAGAAATTAAAGCCAGGTGCACCTGCTGCGGAAACTTGAGTTAAGTACTAGAAATAAGGACAATGTTCATACGTATTTTAGACCATTTCACATATAAATTATACATCCAATTTGCTTAACTAATAAATTGATGAGCATTGATCTCACATAACTGAAAGGTCTAAAATAAGTACACTACATTATATTTCATTTTATGTGTTTATGTTTGTTGTTTAGATTAAGAAACTAAATGACGAATCTGGTTTTTTTATTATCTCACTTCGTTTTTCCAGATTCATGATTTTTAGGAACTGAAGTGAGAGACCAATTTCTTATTATATCGTGAGAAATTGATCAAAATTAATAATTCAGTTTCGATATCACTTTCTATTAGAGTAATTTTGTAAATTGATTGAAATAACTATATAATTTCTTTTGAATTGATCAAATAATCAAAGCAATTTCAAAATAAAGACATATAAATGATAATTTCATAATAAACAGATAATTTCAAAAATAATCAAATCCTCTAAATTAAACCCATTTTATCAAATGATCAAAATAACTTAACAATCAAATTAACTTAATCAAAACCAATTAAAATCATTTTCTAAAACATAATAAAATAATCAAACTTTCAAACCAAACATTCCTAATAATAAATTATTTTAATATTCAATCTGTATTCATATTTCTTTCCATTATAGATATCCCTGTTCATTGATAGGTTTATTTGCATAACCTTGTATTTTCAGAAAAGAGAGCTTAATATCTTTATAGATATCATTAAATTAATGCATGTATCATCTTCGAATGGTGATGCCTTTTGTCTGTTGGGTAACAGATAAAATTAAACTATCTTACCTTGAATTTGACTACCAGTGCCTTCGATGACATTTGAATAATTGAACTAGTACAATATGTGTATAGATGAAGTTCAAAGCTATCACGGTTCTTTCGAATAGAACTTAGAATTTTATTGGTTTTAAATTGATAGCCTCAGACAATTAATTTCAAGCTCAGCTTAGATAAACCCTTAACTCAAATCACATTTGTTTACATAGCTGAAGTGCTAATGCATTCTTTATGAATGATTTATGACACTGTAAATAAACCTTTGACTCTATGATTGAATTTAGCTAGAGGTAGTGATTGATTAAATAATAATTAATTTTTCCTTATATTGAACTCAAGTTGAAAACGCTGTCTGGATTCAATTTAGCATACTTCACGTGGTCTTCGTATTGCGGGAAGTTGTGCGGAGTGTGACTTTCATTGTGGTCAATGTAGAAATAGCATAGGAAAAAGTTCAAAGAGCTCGCGCTAGTCTATTACCCAATAGGTGGCCACCTTAATAAAGGAGAAAAGACTAACTCCGCTAAATTTAATAACAAAGAGGTAATAAAGGACAGCGAATTATTGACATCCGTCTGACGAGATTGTCTAAATCAGAGTAGGAAATTAGGACTGCACTTGAATAGATGCTCATTGTGATTGAATCCAAACACGTATTAAAATCATTGTTATCATTTATTAATCGAATAATTATTATCACACCTCAAGCTCATTATCTAAAAGGTATACAATATCATCGTTCTAAGACGAGATTGTTAAAAGGTACACTTGTTTAAGCTGAGCTATATTTTGGGATAATATAATCATATAAAATCACTAGACGATCAAAGCAGATACAATAAGTATCTCAGGTAACTGGGTCTTTCTCAGCCGACTAGGAGCTGAGAGACCACGACGGGCCACCACAGTGGGGTTGGCCGCACACCGGGCAGAAATCCTCAAAGACGTGAGGTCGCTCCTAGAAGCCTGTGAACGCCCCAGGAGGCTTCTGCGCTTCTGGAAGGAGCTGGGATGGCTTGACTAGCCACACCAATGCTGTGTTCACGCATAACGGACCAAATAGGAGTCTAAATGCGGAAAAAAGAGCCCATCACCAATACCAATACCAATACCATGCTTCGCTAAGTCGTAAGTAGGAGACGCGACTTGACTTACGATCGGTCGCAACGACACATTGGACTTGTGTATTTTTGGCAGGCCATACAATTTCGGTGGTTGGTGTGGCTTCGGTCTGTATAAATTATCGTCATCATCATCATGTATCATAATTGTTATTATTGGAACTGAAATAATAAAATGAGTCTTCGAAAAATATAAACAAATGAATTTAAATTCCGAAATAAAAGTGGTTAAATACTTATTTTATTATTAACTTTATATTCATGTTTTTTAAAGTAATTATGTTCACCAGTTTATGCAGCAGAAATATAAATATGAACAAGTATTAATATTAATCATTTTCATTTCGTATTATGTTACGTTATAATGCATTTCCATAAAACACAGAGGTTATTATGAATTGCGTGGAAACTGGATATCATCTTTTTATGACACTGCCACGTACCTTCCATTAACATAAATTTATAACTAGAACTCCAGTGTATCAATAATAAAATAAGCAGAAGTTCAGTAATAAACATTTATTCGTTATTTGGATACTTACTAGTAACTATTTCAGCACTATAAACCTCAGAAGCCTCTTTCTAAAAACGCTAAAAACAGATGATGGAAAAATGCACGTTGCACGAAAACTAGATGCCAGTGTTGGTCGTAATTAATTACTTTTATAATTAAATTACTAATTAAATGAAAAGTAATTGTATTACTTTAATTTAAATTACATGTAATTGAAATTAATATAATTCAACTACATAAATCACTAGTAATTCTAATTACATTAGTTTGTAATTAAAATTACTTTTATGGGTAACATAAAAGATAAATAAAATTGAGCTGTTGATCGCTTGCTGCCCGCACGCAGCATATCACAACCGATGCTTTTAGTGCATGTGTGTGTGTGTGTGGCTTGTTACTGCACACAGGTATCCCTTCTCGCGCCTCCTCGCGTGCACCTACCCTCTCTTCGTCGTACCCGTCGCGTCAGTGCCATAGAGTACATTATTATACTAGGTCAGTGCATCGTTGGCAGTGGTTTCGCTACCACATACACAAATCGCTCGCGCATCTCATTTGCGCATCTCATTATTTTGTGTTTTTGCGACTAATTACCCAATTAAATGGCTTCCAATGCTAAACCAAATGAAGATGACACAAAAAGTGAGGAAATATTGCCCTGCATCTTTGATGGCAAGTTTTTTACCTTTTTTCCCGGTGAATCTACAGACAAAAAAGAGTGGCACGGTGTACGTTATGCTATACGCACCAAAAGAAGTTAAAATTAGTGGATCTCGTAATGCGACTTCTAATTTTGTTACGCATTTAAAGAGAAAACATGGCGAAGGGACCCTAAATGAATACATAAATGAATACATACTCAAAAACGCACAAGAGACCAAAAAGGCATTCGTCTAGCCAAAGGTAATACCCAGTCGTTATTAAGTCAAGACGACTTTAACCGTCATATTGCTAATTATTTTATTCATTCCATGAGTCCACTGCAAAACGTCGATAATCCCTATTTAAAAAAAAAATATTATCTGGAAGTAAGTAAATCCGGACTCACTGTTATAATTCGCAGAACACTTGGGCGATGTATTCATGACAGTTATGAGAAGACACTAACTGATTTGAAAAAACAGCTACAGGACGTGAAAACTGTTTGTACTACAGCAGGTATTTGGTCTGGCAAAAAACGAAGTTTCTTGGGTGTGACGTGCCACTAGATAAACTTGAATTTACAAAGAGTTTCCGCAACTTTAGCATGTCGTCGTTTTGCTGGTACTCATAGTCACGACAGGATTGCTTTGTTGCTGGAAGGTATCCATACTGAGTTTGATTTAGACTGTCAAAAAGTTTTGGCAACTGTCACAGACAGCGGAAGTAATTTTGTCAAAGCCTTTAAAGAATTTGGTTCGGAAGAAGAATCTTACAATTTTACTGACGAAGGATCTGAATCTGAAGGAGAACAATCTATTTCTGTAGTTAGACAAGAAAGCGGCATCAGTAGCAGTAGCAGCTCAAATCAAGTGCTTATGAATCCATTGAACGACTTAGATCCATTGTCATTATCCATGGAAGATGCGACTACCGACGAATCAGCATCGTCACCGCCATCAATTCGAAAGTTACCATCTCACTTAAGATGTTGTGCTCACAAATTGAGTTTGTGTTGCACTTCGGACAGCAACAAAGTTTTGAACGCCCCTAATACACCAATTTCCATAATGCATAACCAAATTTTGAACAAATGTACTACATTATGGAATGCTGCTAACCGACCTAAATCTGCTGAAATTATTCAGGGGATCATAGGGCATACACTATCAAGACCTGGAACTACAAGGTGGAACAGTGTTTATGACAGTTTAAAACAAATAGCGTCAATCCGTACTAAGAGTGCACAATTACACCTAGCTCTAAATATAAAAAATCCATTACTGGAAGCCAGGCACGTATCCAAGGGGGGGGATAGTTGGGATTTATCCCCCCCCGAAATCCGGAACACACAGAACAGGACTAAATACAAATTTAGCGGGCGAGGCACTCTGCGGTTTGGGGAATGCAGTTGTCCCCCCCCCCCCCCCCCCGAATTAAAAGTCTAGATACGTGCCTGCTGGAAGTTGATTTTCTATACATTGATGAATATTTGAAGTGCTCTAAGCCTATAGCTGAAGCCCTTGACATTCTACAGGGTGACAAAGATTTATTTTACGGCATTGTACTGCCTACTTTACTTTATTACTCTCACTGCGAAAAAAATTGACAAAATTGTCTGAAGTAAATTTTAATTACTGCAACGGATTGGCAGTCCAATACCTAGAAAGCGTCAATGAGAGATTTCAAGATTTTTTTTACTTGTTTACACCTACGTGCAATAAGGCAGTAATTGCAACTATTTCTTATCCTCGATTCAAGGATAAGTGGCTTACTGTTATTGAGCAGCAGTACCATCGCAGAATAAAAAATATGTTTAAACAACAAATAGCCCTAGAAACTTAAATTCTAGAGGAAACTGCCAGAGAATCTACGAGCACAAGCTCAAAGAAAGATGATGATTCATATTTTGTTTTCGATACAGATTCTTCTGAAGGTGAATTGACTGAATCACTCCGTTCGACAAGACCTGAAATTTTTATGTCCAAGTACCTAGCTGATCCGGATAAAGACACTTCAATGTTAAACAGACATCCTGTCTGTCTTTTTGTCTGTTTATTTTATGTGTGTTGATGAGGAAACTAAGTAAACACTTAAATAGTTTGCGTTATTTCTATGTACGTACATATAAACTTAAATTAAATATAGTATAAATTACTCGCATTAGTCTGTATGTTACGCTGAAATTATACTCAATTCTAGTTATTAAGAGAAATCTGTTATTGGCCTTACTGTTAAGCAATTATTAATGTTATAAGATATTGTAAAAACGCTGTTGGTTTCTAAATAAATAAAAAATAAAATAAAAAAATAAAATAAAATCCTGAGATTAAGCAGGTGTTTATTAAGTATAATACGTTAATGCCGTCATCAGGCCCTGTTAAAGAGTTTGTTATCATATGCTACAATGACTAATTTACCAAAATCCCACAAACTTTCTGATCAAATGTTTAAACAAAGAGTGGTGTTAAAATCTAATTTTAAGTAATTCACGTTTTGTTTTTGTTTAAAAATCATATAATTTCTGATCTGTTTCATAAATAAACATATTTGATAAGTAATTTATCGTATTATTTAAAATACTACCTTAACTTTTAAAGAAATTATATAAGTAGTTGGGTAATTACAATTACCAATTACAATTACTAATTTGGCCAACACTGCTAGATGCATAGCCGGGGGGGAGGCCATGGGAATTCAAACCCCCCTCCCCCCCGAAATAAAGACTTACTTAGTAGGTAAAATCATTTTTACATAAACCGATCCCCCCAAAAAACTGGCCTGGCTACGCCTTAAGATAGTCGCAGTATATACCGCATGCAAAACGATATTATGATGTAGAAAATCGGTACTTATAACAAAATGATTTTGTATTATTAGGGGTTATTCTCATATTACTAGTACACTCGATGAAAATGTAACAATTTAAATTTTTGTGATATACTTAACTAATTAATAGTTTGTCTATTCATCAGCAGATTAAATAAAAATACAAAAATACCATCCCCTAATTATAAAAGTTATTTTGAGATTTTAGCATTCACACTGCTATTTTTATACAACACTAAATAATATACTAATGACTCGTTAGCTTAGTTGGAGAAGCATTGGACCGAACTTCCAAAGGTCACGGGTTCTATTCCCGCCTAATAACAACGGTCTGGTGGGAGTCGAATGTTTTTGAGTATATTATGAGTATCAGTAACAGGTTTGAATTCTATAGTTTATTGATTGACGGATGACGTCATAAGGACCCCCAAAATAACAGTGTTCTAGCTCGTATAACTTCTCAGTTTTAAGAGATATCGTAAAAATTTCTTCACAGTTAATCATGTGGTGGCATAAGCTTTCTGATAGACCACTAAACAAAAATCGTTACTGATCTTCATTAGTATTGTATAAAAGTATCAATTATTTAAGGATGCTTCAGAGATGGCATTTCGATTTCCATTAGCAAATATAGTGCTGTACATAGATATTAGAATCTCAGGAGTAATGCAGTCCAATATTTGTGGAAATGGACTCCCCGGAGCGCACTGTCTGCTTGTACGTGGCTTAAATTCTGAAGCCGAACGCATCTCGCCTCTAGAGCGCAGTGCGAATATTGTAGTGCTGGGGATGGGATACTGATAGTAATAATAATATATTGATATTACTAAATAACATACTGAATAAAATACTCGCACCAGACCGGACATCCAAAGGTCACGGGTTCACGGGTCACGTTCCTGTCTGAGAATTTATTGATCTGGTGCGAGTTTTTTTTCTAGTATATTATTTAGTATTGTGTACAAAAATAGCATTGTGAATGCAAAAATCTCAAATTTGAAAATGATAAAATATGTGATTGTGTTAACATTTACCTTAATACAAATGAAATCCTGGTAGTAGAGAAGAAAAAGTGAAGTTAGAAGTAGAGAGTTGAATCAATTTTGGATAAAAATTGAGAAATATAAGACTTTTAAAAGTTTTTGTGGAATTGAATTTCATTCGAGCATATCAACATTTCAAACATATTACAATTTTGAATAAAAACAAAATTGTCAAAATACATTTTCTGTTTTAGGTATATTCAAAAGCGTTTAAAGAATATCAAGTCAGTATTTTTTTGCATACAGACAAAATAACAGAAATGAGTGTGATTAAAATTAAAACTTAAGTTTTAAAGACATTAAAGTCAACTGTTCGGTAGTTTTATCTAGCTCCTGTACAAAATAACACAAGCACGTGCCGATTCTAATTTCTTTATATCTATGTAAGACGTTTAGATTGCTAAGAAAATCTTCCCTCTGGAATGTTCAGATTGAATATTCTGAGTATCCATTATGTTCTTCGTTTTTCAGTTCATGGTATTTTTTCAGTTTTGTATCCAACTCTCGATTGCAAATTTTATTTTTTAAACCTGAAATGATTGCAATTATTTTTAGTTATATCTTTTATTACCCTAAAAATTTAATAAAAAAAAATCTTGATCGTATGCAAAAAAAAATACTTTTTCATTTTAATAAGGTTTATGAAAGAATTTTAGTATTTTCATTGGACATTGGTTCTAAAACAAACAAAAAATAGTTGGTAAATAGTTTTTCTGTAAAAATAAATAATCGGTGAATGGATTATGCCGATTTGGCATTTTTTATGCAGCATTATCCTTTTTTGCTTTTGAGCAAAGGCATGCCGTTTTTTGCTATTACTTAATCACAGGTTGCCAGCTCGTAACAAAGTGATCCAAAAAGTTTTTAAACCTCTTTTTGAATTGAGCTGTCAAGTCAAAGAATGCTTTACGTGTCAGCAGTTTAATATTTCAAAGTCAAATGAGTTCTTTTTATGAAAATGGCCAACCACTACTTCAGTGCTAAAGTGTGACGTCATAAAACGCTTCAGTCGGGATTCAAGTTGCCGGTTGAACTCTACAAAGGACTTGAAAAACGTGGGTGTTGAAGTCTTGAGACACGGGGTTTAACAGGAAATCGTTAACGTCCTGGTTTTCAGTTATCAGAGTTACGAGCTTGGTTTGTTGGTTTGGAGCTGGTTTCAACATATAAATAAAAACAGACTAAAAAGAATAAAATAAATTATTCTGTTAATATTTTAACCCTACTATACGTACAGAAGTTTTAAACCTAAAAACGTAGGACGTATTTTGTAAAGTTTATCATCGATATTGTCTTTAGCATGTGCCCCACGTTTTTAGGTTTAACACTTCTGTAGGTTCTTATAGGGTTAAAAATATTAACAAAAGAATTTATTTACACTTTTTAGTCTGTTTTTACTAGTCTGTTTTAATGTTATTAGTCCAATTTTTATAACTTTTTGTCCGTTTTAAAAACATATTTAAATAAAAATTCTGCTTTTTAGTTAACGAGCTAAGACTAACAATATACCATCTCCTAGCTTCATCATCAGACCCTGGAACTTGTCTCAGAGTACTCGTCAAAACAATTATAACGAGCCCAAACACGATGGGGCTATCATCATAGAGTTCCTGTGGTAATCTTCCGGCTCCATCATCAGATCAGCTCAATGACACCATAATATTGCATTGCTTTCCAGTTCTGAGCTATATTTAAAGTTTCAAGTCTCCAGCTCATAGAGAGCTGGATTAAAATCGTTCGCAAACTTTGTGGAAAAACAAACAAACAAAAACACAAACAAACGAGAAAGCAACCTAATAAAAAGGTGTTAAAATAGCCTATGATGCTATTATACAAAATTACTTTTTTTTTTCATTGACTAGGATACAACATTTCGAATAAAAATTCATTTTTTAATGGTTTTTGAATATTAAAAATATAGCATATTACTTACAAAGTCAGTCTTCTTTACAGAGGTAAAGAAAAACCCAAGGAGAGTCCTAAATGAAACCTTTTTTATGAATTTCAAAAGGGTTTTTATACCTTCCTCCAATTTCTCTAAAGTGTTATTTTTTACATTCTTTGAGTATTTGTGAAGTCTTTTTCTCACCAAGAAATTAATTTCTCAAAGAAAATGCGCTTCGCTTTCCTAGGCCGGTCACAGAGGCGCCAAAAGGGTTTGCTTCAAAAGTTAATATATTATGTGTCCGATTTTTTCAATGCTTTTGTATAGAATTACTCAGCCTCTTTCTAAACGTTTTCTGCAGATTTACAGAGTGACAAAGGATCCAAATGGAAAAAGCAACGCAGCGAAACAAAAGGTCACAGTACAAAAACAACTCTACTGCTGATACATTTGATCTTTTGAGGGTTCCGTACCCAATGGATAAAAAATAGGACTGTATTAAGACTCCACTGTACATCTGTCTGTCACCAGTCTGTATCTCATGAACCGTGATAGCTAAGCTAGACAGTTGAAATTTTCACAGATGATGTATTTCTGTTACCGCTATAACAACAAATCTACAAATAAACACTAAAAACAGAATAAAATGAATATTCAAGTGGGGCTCCTATATAACAAAAACGTGATGTTTTTGCCGTTTTTTGGTACGGAACCCTTCGTGCGCGAGTCTGACTCGTACTTTGTCGGTTTTTTTCGGTCAAAGCCTTTTTTTATTTAAACCGCCTCTTTGGTGTAGTAGTTCGCCCACCCGTATAAGACGCAGGGCTCCCGGGTTCGATTCCTAGGGGGGGGGGGGGGGTGGTATAATTTGTACTCGGTTTGGTTGGTGGTAGGGCTTATTTCAAGTCCACCCGGCTAGCTACCACCATCTGACACCATAACAACAATTCATTTTTTTTTGTGTTCTGGCAGTCAGAGTTAAGATAGCCAGTTCCTCAGTGATGAGGATTCCGGGAGTAGTGCGCTTCCACCTTCGGCCTTATCGTCACTTAACATCAGGTGAGATGAAAGCCAAGCACTTTCCCGTTGCGCATTAAAAAAAAGAAAAGTAATTCACACATACCTACAGAAAAGTCTCTTATTCACTTGGATAATTATTACTCAAAAAAGGTTATTATGAGAAGTTTAAGACAACGGTAACAATTTTTTTTATTTAATAGTAATGCGAAACATGTACGTGCCAAGAAAATGTTGTTACAAAAATTAATGGCATCGGTATTTATATCCTATTTTTGCTCGTAATAATAAATTCTCAACCATCAAAAGTATTTTTTAATATTAACAAACGAAATTAATAGCATCAAATTGCCAGATGGTGTTTCATTTAACACTAAAGATATTTCGGAACCCTTAAACTGCGGCGTAGCGACGTTAAATCATAAGTTTGTTATAGTTTCCAGTTTCTGTACGATGAAATTGGGCTTAATTTTGTTTTAAAGTTTTCTTTAATGAAGGCAAAGGATAGTCGAAGATAATTAACCTCTCCTTTGGGGCTCATTTCTCTCGTAAATAGTAATTTTATGTTTCTGAAGCTAGTTTTAAATTAAGTATTGCGACCGTTTCTATAAATTTCTATAAATCAAAACTTAAAAACAACGATGTGTTCATCTACTTTGGAATATAAATTCAAAATAATCTGACTGAAAAAAGATTATTAAAAAAAATCGTTTCATATCAAGCAAACTCTTACAAATTACGAATCCCGTACTAAAGATGGCTTATTACAGTTATTACTTAACAAATTAAAAAACTTCCCACTCGTGCCCGAAATGGGGGGGTGTTCGTAAGGTCCCCTTTAATATTTCCTCTTCTCATGAGACTTTATTTTTTGTAATTAGAAAAGTACGAGCAATTAAAACTTTTATAATTGTCGAGATGGGGAATGCTGAAATTTACTTTGGAGTGAACAATGGGTACCCAACGAAGACAATAAAAAGGGAACTTGAAAGTTTCTCAATTAGAAAAAGGTAATAACGTTACGTCGAGTTCGATGCATCATCGCAAGCGGGGATGGCTAATGTTTTTCTATGTGAAAGTAACGAAGATTAATAATACAATTAGTTGCACTTTGCTTCAACGACGTAAATAACATAATACAATAGGATTCACATCACACACTGGGAGCGTAACGAACAAATATTTTTCATTTCTCATATTCGGAATGTGATGTATATTTAAACTGAGTAGCGGGTCAAAAACTCTTCGTTCCACCCTAGGGTGTAAAAGTAATTTAAAAATAGCACTCAATTTGGTTACATAGTCAACCATAGAGTTACCTCATCAGCAATGAAAAAATTTACAATAATGAGGGCTTTTCAAAATGACAAAAAGCTGTAGGCGCGATAGATGGCGTTGAAAAAAATAGGGGATTCAATAGTACATTGTTCACCGAGAGGAGAAAGAGACCGATTACCGTCGAGGGTTTCGTTTGAAGCCCGAGCCGTAGGCGAGGGCTTTAAAACACCCGAGATCGGGAATCACACTTTCTCTCGAGTGATACATAGTGCTTTATACTACACCTACGAGGAAAATAAAAAACTAAATCTTTACTAATTGAATCCTCAAACAACACACAAATTGAAAATGGCGCCAATGGCGTCTGCAATTTTCACATGTTCTTTTTTCAAATTGTTTATCCTGCCGCCGCAGGGTCGCACTGCCAGCTCGACACCATCCGACACACAGCTAGTGGCCAGTGTCATTTTGCGAACTTGGAGATAAAATCTCACTGTAAAAACTTTTTTACCATTGCCATACGGCGAGGGCTTTAAAACACCCGAGATCGGGAATCGCACTTTCTCTCGAGTGATACATAGTGCTTTATACTACACCTACGAGGAAAATAAAAAACTAAATCTTGAATAATTGAATCCTCAAACAACACACAAATTGAAAATGGCGCCAATGGCGTCTGCAATTTTCACATGTTCTTTTTTCAAATTGTTTATCCTGCCGCCGCAGGGTCGCACTGCCAGCCCGACACCATCCGACACACAGAAAAAAAATATTAAAAACACGACTGCCCTGCCAAAAACGAACTAAAACGTTAAACAGCAAGTGTCATTGCAGTCGGGGGACCTTATTATGGAACAATTTTTGATCAAAAAGGTCCCCCGACTGCAATGACACTTGTTGTTTAACTTTTTAGTTCGTTTTTGGCAGGGCAGTCGTGTTTTAAATACTTTTTTTTAATTTATTTATTTTTAATTTACACATTTTAGTGACATAATTATTATATAGTTTTGGAATGTGCTCATCAAGGCCTTTCATTTAATGCTCATATTGTAATAATAAAAAAAAATTTTTTTTCGCATTTGAAAATGGCGTGGTACAGTCGCCATATTGATTTTTTCTAAAAAAATATAGCCAGTGTCACTTGGAATGCTGTAAGGATTCTAACGATACCCCATTTATCTAATTCAGTTCAGGCATTTAGAAGTTATGGTGGAATAAAGAAACTCACATACCCACAAACATACATGAACCCTGAACACTAAACATTTTTTTTGCTTTGGGCAGTCGTGTAAAAACATTGGGCGGAGCGGCCGGCGGACGCGGCGTGTTCCAAATTTAAAATAAGAATAAGAAAAACTATAAAATATTGGAGGGATACCTAACTCTGTGACTTTGAGCTGTGTGTGCCGTATTAAAGTTTTGTTTGTGTTTTTACTAAAAACGAGTTTATACTAAAACAAAAAGTTCAAACAAAATTAAAGAAACAATAAAACTACGCTCTAATTCGCCTCAAACAAATACTTCAGGAGAGTATCTGCCATGGACTTACCGTCTAATCAAAGACCAAAGAATATCTACAACTTTTCAGGCTTCCAACTAAGCCAAATCTGTCATAATACAATCATAATATATCAAACTGTAAATATTCCAAGCAAGAATTTAACTTAAAATTTCACAAATTGTTTTAATTTTCAATTAAATTTAAATAGGTAAGGTAGCTAGGTTTAGATGATTAAATTTAGATAGGTAAGTTGGTAAAATAATTATAAGAGCTTCCAATGTAGTTACTAAGTACATGTTTTTATTAATACACATTTTAAAAAAAACTAAGACTTTTTTTACTTTCCTTATATTCAAAATGAAAAGTAGATTGTTTAACTCGGGTAAAAGTCATTAATTCCATCCTCGAACTATAGCCGCCTTCGCTATGCTCGGGCGTCTAAATATCTCGTATGGGAATTGCTTCCTTTTGACCCTCGTATAACAATCTACTATTCAATATATTGTTTTAAATTTCCATGGTTATTGACGTTAATAGAATAATTTGAGACGCCGAAATATCGGAGTCTCAAAAATAAACAGGTACATGGTGTAAATCCCGACATAGTTTAAATCTACTATTCTACATAAATTAACGTGTTATTGTATGCAAATAAAAATTAAAGTATTATCAATTATCAAATAATAAATATGAAACTAGTTTTACGAAAAAAAGAGATCACGACATTTTTGGTTCTTCTCTCAAATTTTATCAGGCATAATAAAGTAATTATTATGTTAATTAGAAAAAGTATAAGTTATTATACTACTTATGACTGGTTGCTTTGTAAGTATATAAGTACCTTTTAAGCTCAAATAGAAGTCTTAAATTAATTTCTAGTATTCAAAACTATATTTAGATAGTCCTGTATTACAAAAAACTGTTGAGGATAAATCTTTATTGTTGTTGTAATTTAAGATATCCCAATCTATATTGCATTAACAGATCATAGCTAATTCAAACCATTAGAAATCCAGCAAATTTTATCAATTAGCAGCTGAATAAAAAATCTTGATACTTTAAAACGTCCCTTCTAGTCATAAAATTGAAAGATATCACTTATAAATCAAGAACGCAAATGACGAGAAAACGTAAAAAAAATCATCCATTAAGCCAGTCACGCGGAAGATCAGCGCTTCGGGTTGATTCATGAAATTCATTTATATCCTCGAGCTGTGACCTTTTGCATACTAGCTCGTATTAAATTAAAAAATGTATTTAATATCTTCATGGGAATATACTATAGGTACTTTTGATTTAATGCCATCTAGCGAAGTATGATGAAAAATAATATTGCTTATTTATTTTATTGTAGTAAATCGATAATCTAAGGGAAATCGATGCAACCAAAAGGAAATCTGAACAAGATTTATGGAAACTGATATTGTAAAATATTATTGATCCAACTAACTTAATAATGAAAACGGATAGATATTCGAATAAATGATTTTTTTTAATCAACCATATTATTGAAAAAAAAATCATCCCCTTTTTTTTATTTTTACCACTAAGCGGTCGAGTGCCTTTAATAACATGGAAAATATTTTGTATTCATACGGTACGAACCTACCTCGACCCCCATTTGATAATGAGACCTTTCTGCAAAGTTTCGCCTTTCCTTCATTTGCATAATTGTTTAAACATCACGCTTAATTACATTATTCGTACCGCGACAAATCCTTGAATTACCTGTTCGTTAATGCCGAGTTTGTTTGGAAACGTTCTATTTTGTGATCGCCTAATGTTTTGTATTTGTCAAATGTTTGCAAACATTGTACCCAAAACTGTAAATTTTGTGAAAACTGGGTAGGGAAGGACTGTTGTCATTGAAAGTTGAGTTCTACTAGTTGGAATATTTAGAACTTAGTATATAGGATTTTTATTCTATAAAGTGCTTCTCATATACATTTCTATCTAAGACTACCGCGCGTACAGTTCATTAGAAATAAAAACGCTTTACGGATTTCAGATCATTATTTCAGGTGTTGTTTCAGAATTATTACTTCGGATTTATTGGTTTTTTGATTTGATTTCACGACGTTTATACGCATTGTAATCAGTTAAAAGCGTTTTATTAACTGTGTATACTGTGTTCTATTTGACTTTACTGAAAATACGGGGTGTAATGATGATAAGTTAATAATAATTGTTGAAAACAAAAAAACCTACTTCAAAAATCTGAAAATAAAACAAAATTAGATTCTACATTAAATACCTCTAAAAAGCAAGAAATAATTTTCAAGTCATTAGATATACGCATATCATTGTAATAAAACACGTCTTTTGAAGTCGAGTGGGGCTGAAGGACTTCTTTTTTTATTCTAAGAGCCCCACCCGACTTCATTAGACTTGTTTTATTACAATTATATGCGTATCTTATGACTTGAAAATTATTTCTTGCTTTTTAGAGGTATTTAATGTAGAATCTAATTTTGTTTTATTTTCAGATTTTTGAAGTAGGTTTTTTTGTTTTTCTTTTTTTCTTTTAAGTGTAAGTACCTTCTGTATTAGGTAGTTTTACCTTTTTATAGGTATGTTTATTATGTAAATGTAAGCGATGATGTAATGTATTTTTTTTATATTTCACACTTTTCTGTAGTCCTTTTCCACTAAAAACTCAATTTCCACTGTTCGTGATATTTGTTGTTATGGAGTTACGTTGTTTCTTCACTGTCTAAATCTAGTCCAAAACGTCCTTGACCATAGTTAGATACCTAATTTGTTTAAGATTGTCATAATCCTAGCAATATTTCAATCACAATACAGTTTATATTTGATTTTGAGGAGTTCCCTTGTGTATCTTTAAAATCCAAGGTCCAATAACAATGAAATCGAAATGGTATCATTACTAAAGTATCTTCTTTCAAAAAAAGAATCATCTAAATCGGTACATAAACAAAGAAGATATGGCCGATCATCCGTATAAGTTCATAAAATGGTAACTAAAACGACAGTATTTTCAGGATTTCCTGAAAAACAGGACTGAACATATTTCAAAATTTCAAAAAATCGGACCAATTTGGGAACAAACCTGATCTAATAACGTTTGAATTATTTTAATCGGTTCAGCCGTCTTCGAGTAATCGGCGGACATACATAAAAAAAACATACATACAGCCGAACAGAGAACCTCCTCCTTTTTGGAAGTCGGTTAAAAAACAGGTATTATACGCAAAAATTACTTACTACTTGGAACTATTAAAGTTCCAAACAACTTACCACTTAAAATAAGAAATAACTTCATCTTCTCAGCAAAACAACATCGCAGTTTTAATATCAGACTTGTCACCGCAAAAGGAACCCCAAGGTCCAGTACGTCGATTCTGTAAAATTCAGACATCAACACGCATCTCACCTCGCTATTCACTCTCACTTCGCATAAGGTTCAAAATGACCTTGATTTTGCATTCTGTAAGCATCACCTCGTCACTTGCGAAGTGAAGTGAGCTCCGAAGCGACCAACGTTGTACTAGTGACGGCCACACTCAACAACATGTTAGTCGAGTTTTATCGATTCCAGTTTTTTGACACAATTATTGAGTTTTGGCACAGAATTTTAGCTAATTCATGATTTTATAATTAAATTCCTTTATTTAAAAAAATTTGAGACAGTTAATAAGTATAAAAACAGAAAACTCTCCATGAATATAACCTATGCTTCCCTTACGAAAAAAAATGCCAGACAGAGACAGACACAATAATATTTTGATAGTGAGTGAGTGCGACAGTGCGTTGTGTTGTTTGTAATATTTAATTCGTTCTTTCAGTAGACAATAATTGTGAAATAATCATGAAGTAAGTTTATATTGTGGTTATGAAATTTATAAGCGATATGAATGAAAATACGTAAGTACTTATTTAATTTGTTTCCTAATCCAACAATAATGTTTCAGTCCAAATGAGACGACACGTTCCTCTCACCTCAGCTAGAAACTCTGGTAGAGATCATGGAAAGAAACCCTCCCATGGTGAAGGGTTTCTTGAGGACTCAAAATGCCAGAGAGCGAAGTCGACGCCAGTGGAAGCAACTAGCCGTGCGCCTGAATACAATCAAAAATTAAAAACAGTGGACCAAGGTAAGCATCGCTTTTTTTACTACACGTTAGAACCACTTAACATTCCTGGCTCCAAAGCAAACCACTTCAAATGTGCGACGAATCTTTGTTTCTGGAATCTTGTATGTGTTCCTTGGTTTCATAAATTTTATCTTATTGTTAATTTTACTCAATCAATGATTAGGTATTAATTATAAGTAAATGCAGTTCCTTTGTGTGGTGGTGAAAGCTTTTTCACAGGAGATGCACATTTAGGCATACAACCATTTCCGGTAAGAAATTTAGAAATGCAATAGGTAGGTAGGTAGGTACAATTTTTTTTGCATCAATCCTGTCTGGCTGGTGGTGGCCAAGAATTGTGCAATCTCTCTTTTAAAAGTACATAATAATGTAAAGTATATTTTTATTTGAATTATTTGGTTATTATTATTATTACCTGTTTCAGGAAAATGATACTCTATCTCCATCACATGAAGCGCAACAAATACAAGATGCTGATATCGACAATGTATGATATTTAAATTTAATTCATAATTGTATGTGATTAATTAATGATATACTCATATTTATCTGTTTATTTATCATAGATTCCTGTACCACAACAACGCCAGAGGCAGGCGCCTACAGAGGAATCACCAGCTATGGAAATTTATGTAAGTTATATTATTCGAGTAACTACTAATAGTACGGAACCCTTCGTGCGCGAGTCCGACTCGCACTTGGCTGGCAACTGGCAAAAAACTGAACCCTTATAGATTCGTCACGTCTGTCTGTCTGTCCGTCTGTCCGTCCGTATGTCACAGCAACTTTATCCCGAAAGTATTAAGATTACATAAATGAAACTTGGTAGATTCTGTAGATCTTAATAAAAACTTTCAACGAAAATTGGTTTGAACGAGATATAAGTAGTAATTAGTTTTGAGATATAGCACATTTCCCAGAAACGCATAACTAACTAACTTTGTCATTCATACCAACAATGTGAAAACAAAGTTATTTATGTAGACGAAAAATTATAATGGTATGGCATAAAGTCTGTAACTACGGAACCCTACGGCGCGTGGCCCGACATGCACTTGGCCGGTTTTTTATGATTGTTTCCTTCGAGCAACAAAGGGCTTGCCCGTCTTACTCTAAGATTGTTTCTGTTGTTTCAGAATATCCAGTTTGCGAACCGATGGCGTAGCTTCTATGACATTCACAAGTGCTTGTAACAGCCGAGGCTGAAATATTGAAATAAAACACTTTTAAACGGATGCTAGAGCGGTTTTATTGAATGTCCATTGGTGATTAGTTTGGATTTGGATTGATTTTATATCGGGTCATTTTGAACTTAGGTACCATCCAAATTTTGAGGATGTGTTCAGTCCATGAAACTGAAAAATTTTCTCTAAGGAACACATGGTCAAATATGTAATCGACTTTCCATACAAATCAAGGAGATCAAGTGATCAATTTATTATGGGATGATCAAAATTTTCTGACAATATTTTGTATTTATAAACACATGTTTCTTAGAGAAAATTGTTTAGTTTCATGGACTGGACACATCCTTAAAATTTGGATGGTAGTTCAAAATGACCCGATATATTTCCCGATGTGCTAAAAATAGAAATCTACTGAATCTAACCATTTCACAATTTGGGTGGCCTCTCCAAGAAAGAAATAGCGAAAGAAAACTTGGAAAGGGTTGTTGACCTCCGTCTTTAATACTTATCTATTTACAAAAACAACTACTTATTATATGGTTAGATTCTGCAGTGTGTGCAGTAAATAAATTTAGGGTGGGGCTTTAACGTGAGAATTTATCACTTTTAACGGATACTAGCACAGTTTTACTGAAAGTCCATTGGTGATTTGTTTGGATTTGGTTTAATTTTACACTGCAGACTTATTATCGCGCCGCCGCCGCCGTGCCGTGACGGTCATTGTAGAAAGCTTCTGGGGAATTATCTTCAGCATGACTAATTGGCGTCATAAGGTAGGCGCGCTGAGCATATCCTGAATCACCTGAAAAATTAATAAGTATCAAATAGTTATGTGTTTTTTATACCTAATTAGGCTCATATTCTGAAGTAGGGGTAGGGAGGGATTAACTAACCGAGCAAAACAACTTCTTCACCAGCATTTGTTAATGTCTCTAAGTGGGCTTTTATAACACCGTAGTTAAAAATGAAGCTATCACGAGTAGCTCCACCATATATTGGATCCACATTTAAAATGTTTAGATCTGCATCTGTTACCTGAAAAAAAATATAAAAAATATATTAAGAAGACTAATTATTGAATACCAAATAGTAATAATTACAACATTGAAATAATTACAACATAGAATCAAAACATTTTAATGAAACACTTACTTTTACACGAGCTGAAAGTCCTTTGCCTCGACGTTTTGTGGTCTTTATCAGAGGCAGTAACTCATACTCTAGCAGCTAGAGTTTAGCTAGTGGTCAATTAATTCCTTTGACAATCTATTATACGCTTACATAATCGTCATATCGGGTTAATAGAGATAACTTCGAATTTGGTTAGATTGTCGACGCTTTACTTTCTATCTTTTATCCAAAGCATGAGCCTCTCCTAATAAAGATTTTAACAAAAATATTCTTGCCATTGTTATCACTTATGTAAAACTTTACACAAACACCTCAAAAGTAGTTTCTAACCACAAAGTATATAGTTATAGTACTAATTTGTAACACTGAGACATAAAAACATTGTTTTAACACTATTTTTAAAGGATTTCTTCTATTTTCACTCGTAAAATAGATGCTTATAATCTGACACATTGAAGCGGGTTCGAGTTCGAAGTGAGCGTCGAAGTGACCGGGGAATTTCCTTACAGAATGCCACTTCTTACGTCATCTCATACTTTATCTCTCAATAAGCTTAGTTCAACTCACTGACACGCTCGCAAGGGCAGCGCTAGTGTAAATCCGAATTATCAACCGAGTTTATAGAATGCCAATCAAGAAATTCACCGCGGATTGAGATTCGAAGTTTAGAATGAGGTCTTACAGAATCACACTGCAGAACAAACGCGAATCATATCCAACAATAGCGACAATATCACGTGTAATTCGCAAGTCGCAGCTATTATTGTTGTTGTTAATAATCACGCGGCCATAACAAAGCTGTATTGTCCCGTGTAAGAAGTGGGCTGCGAAAGAATACCCATTGTTTCGGCTCGTGGGCCGAAAGCACTGTTTTTCCACTTTCATGCACAAAGTAGGTAACGTTGATTGTTTCCTGTTTTTCTTTAACAATTCGTGAA
Organism: Agriphila tristella; assembly: GCA_928269145.1. Lineage (NCBI taxonomy): Eukaryota > Metazoa > Arthropoda > Insecta > Lepidoptera > Crambidae > Agriphila > Agriphila tristella. The sequence goes on along the minus strand of OV743431.1, from coordinate 49,314,909 downwards.
ACAAATGAATGTTAGTCAATTTGTTGTTTTGCTTAGAACGAGTAAGAAATTATAATAATTATGAAAAAAAAACTGTTTTATAAACAGAAAAAAGACTCGGCATTTTTCTTTGTCACGTTTTGGACTGTTTGTAATGAAATAATATTTACACACACACTTTCTTTAAAAAAATTGTAATTTTTTTTTCCCTACATTGAACTGCGCTTCACTGAAGTTTATTGCTGTTGTTTTTCATGTTATTATCACACCAAATATTATCGATAGCGGTAGAGGAGGTAGAAGATGAATATTCGACAAATTATTAATAATAGGCATGTTGACTATTTTTTTATTTTATGTTACATAAATTTACCCCTCAAAAAAAAGAAACATTTGTATAATAATTAGCATAGCAATAATTTCGCTAGCATGAAAACTGCCCGACATATCACCGAAAACGCTCCATACTAACGGCTACCAAGTTATGACGTCACGCCTTCCTACGTTGTATGCGACGCGTAGGAAATTTGTTCGGCAGCTATATTAAATATTGTGTTTATCAAAATGGTTTCTTTGACAAATTTGCTATAAATTTACTACAAGCTACTCCAAAATGTTGATATGTTTACAATTTTTATTAGTATTTTGTTATTTTATTCATAAAGCAACATCCCTATTATAATTGTCGTATAATACTTATTTTCTAATATAAATTACCATGTGAACTTTAAAATCAAAATTGCTTTATTATGATTAAGTAAGTAAGTTTTTACTTTTTTTATTTCAAAGATGCACTTAATCAAAGTGAAAATTACTTTTTCAATTTTCTTCTCGTAAAACTAGGTTTATTCTTCAAATCTCCTCTTTTAATACCAAGTAAAATTGTCTGCTCAAAGTTTTTGAAATACACTTGCTTCTGACCATTAACTACACTATGTTTTTGCAGTTGAGAAGAGGCGAGATGAGCGATGTAAGCAGCCTTTGCTCTTGAGAACTGCGATTTAAAGCAGTTCCGGTAGAGGCGGAATTATTCATAGACAACTGCGGAATTGAGATCGAAAATGTTTCATTTCTATCTGCGAACATTGTTCTATTGACAAAATGTCAGAGTAACACCCTTATTGCTTGGATTAATTGCAGACCGTTTTGAAATGGCCCGTTGATCTTCAAACAAATTTAAAGTAGGCAGCTGTCTAATTTTGAGCGGATTCTATATTTACAATGGAAAAGATAAGGGACGCATATCAGACATTAATATTTTACAATTAGTACGTTGAAATGCCTAATTTATGTTTAGCATTTTGGTATATAAGTTATAAATGTTTATTACATTAGTTTGAAACTACATTGCTGCCGTGTAAAATAACTCTAATATAATAAAAAAATCACAGTGAGAGATAATTTTCTAGTCTCTACCTGATTCTACTCTCTTGACTAACTTTAGTCATACAAATAAACATTAAACTCAGCTCGTAATAATTTACATGGACAATGGCCATACACCAATTCTTCTCACATTAAATTTGTATCAACGATAAACCATTTAAACAGTTAAAAAATAATAATCCTCAATCATAAAACATTCAACCGTCAATAGGATTAAAACGGCGCAATTCAAAAAAATATGAAATGCCCAACGTTTTAAAATCTCAATCAACATGAACATTGTTTAATGAAATATTCTTCGGGTAAGGCTGCCGGGATCACACCCAAAATAAGTGCTTAATGGAAGAGGATTATAGGATTTCAGCTGGTTATTTCGCAAAAATGGTTGATCCAGTAATGTACAGATTGTATTCGAAGCTTAGTATTCACTGTATAAACGACAGACATGACAGTAATACACGCTGTCATTGTTTGAAAGCTTTAGTTATTTATCTTTGTATATTTAACTTTTTTGTATTATCTCAGGGTTAATAATTATGTCACAGAAAAAAACCTGTTGTAGTTAAAACGTGTTTTGACTAGTCAAAACTAGTTTTATGGTTTCTCTCCTTTGAGCCGTAATTCAACAATCAATCGGTCAATCAATTTAGACTTTTATTATGTATAGATACTAGAAAAAATTGATACACAATAGATATTTCATTGTTATCCGGCCACTTGTCCACGTGGGATACATAATTTAGCTGTTGATAGGTAATATTACTTTTTCTTGAATTGGTTTTTAAGTCACATAGATATTACTTGGAATTCGAAGCTTATTATTTGTATCGCTTTGAATGTCAAGTTTCTTGAAAGCCACTTAGACTGTCGAATCTCTTAACGAGAACGGCAACAAAGAAACGTAAAATTTTAGCAAATCGGCAAAATAGCCCCAATCCTATTACAGTTTTCCGTCTCTAGAATTGGTCAGAGCCACATTCTTTTGTCGGATGACAGATCCTATTTGCAATTCAATTGGTGTATGCGCTGTTTTAGCTATTTCTTTAAACTTATCACTAAATCTCCATACCAATTTAAAAGGGTTACATTTTACCATAATAAAAAAACATATTGACATATTTTAACGTTTACTAAATTAATTAATATGGCATTGAAAATAAAATTAAATATTAACTAGAGATAAGTTATTTTAGCGGGACGTAAAGGAATTTTCTGTTATATTTAACTTTCTTTTATTAATTTATATAATTGTTTCTTAACAACACCGAAGATACCACCGGTTCATAAGAAAATTTGCGGTGCGAACTTTAAGCTCGAGCGGATTCTTTAAAATGGATGACTTTGAATTACTTCTGCTTTATAACTATAAAGTTTACAACTTAAATAAAATTGTTTACATACTTTTACTTCAGTTAACTAACTGAATTTTGGAAAGAGACTTTAAAGCAATAAAATAAAAGACAGAAATCCATTTCTTCGAGATAGTACTGGATTAATTAAGTGATTTGTAAGGCTGTGAGCTCTGCAAATGGTATCTAATGAGACCATAGATCACAGGAATTGGAAAGACAAAATACCATGTAGTTAAGTGCCTGTAAGGCGCCTATCCAATATCACGATTTCTATACATTAACCGCTGTAAAGCTGTTAGGTAAGGTAGTTATATGTACAATTTGGTAGTTTGTCAGTTCCATCATATTTTGTAGTTATAATTATGAAGCACTAGCAGCCTTCTTCTGCGTGGGAAGTGTTTTTGCTTTTTCGGGAACAATACTTTTTTTGCGATGAAAAGTATGTCCTTCTCTGTACCCTTGACAACGTGTATATAAAATTTCATAATGATCGGTTTAATAGTTAAGATGTGAAGGCGTAACAAATAAACAAACAAACAAGCGGACTTTCGCATTAAACTTTTTTTACTTTTCGCAATTATTAGAGCAACGTAGAAGCCGCATTGCTCTAAGGATCAGACATTCTAGTAATGATGAAAATATCAGTCATTTGCAATCCATTAAATCTAACAAAAATCAAAGAGGATTAGTGGATGCAATTACGGCTTATCCCAACTAGTCCCTTTTGTGTTGCACCATACATGTACAAGGAAAACAAGCATCTCCCGCTCTTCTCGGAACGAGATGACACCATGAGTAATAGTACTTGCGTCGCATCAGACCTTCACACAATTTTTCTTCCTAAAATATCGTGCCGCGTCGACCCGAGAAATGAATATGTACCTCTTGTTCGTTTTTGAATCAGTAAGATTGAAAATAGCACGTACGTGCATGCTTGACGTTCGAAATAAGGAATTGCTCAAAGTCATCTTTTGTTACGATGATGTAAGGCAGCGGGGTAATGTTTTACGCCACAGTATACAGATTTCAAAAAACTAAACATGGTAAAAACGGTAGCATTATCGTCAAACGATCTTCAGAGCATCTGCACATACCCTACGGCGGAATATTAATGAGGATATACCTGATAATAGTTTTTAAATAAAAACCCAATAATAATAGTTAATCGATAATATTCTTCAGTTCATGGGATAGAAGTATTAGTTTAGTGCTTTGATCAAGAATACTCTAGATGTCCGGTCGGAGTCTCAAAAATGGCACCTCAAATAGCATCCCACTTACAAACTGGGCGCTTATTTTGCACAAAGTAAGTGACAAAAGATTTGTTTTTGTTCAAAATAAGCTTATTTTGTACAAAATAAGTGATATAAAATGTAAATTTGTACAAAATAAGAGGTGATTATGTACAAAATAAACACCAAGTTTGTGAGACGCTATTTGAGGAGCCATTTTTGTTATCTAGGATATTCTTGATCGAAGGTTTTAAAAAGCTCTTTTGTTTTTGATTTGATTTTAGTTGAATAAAAACAACATAATATTTAAATAAAATAGATAATTACATTTTAGAAATTAAGATCATCTGGGTACAGAGTAAGTGAGGTAAGAAATATTTAAAAGCTATAAAAATGTCTACGTGAAACGACACTTCGAAGTTTCATAATTCAGAGAGACTCACTTTTTTTGTGTCGTAAAATTTGAATCAAGCCAACTTGCCTTAGCGCCAACATTACGAAGCCAAAACTGCAGATTCAAAAAGCCAACTCAGTTTACATTTTCATACGGGTGTTCGTCTAAGAAAACTTGAAACTAATTTCGCGGTTCAGTGGTGCTATTTTCGCACCACCAAGTTCATGGCAAAGTGATTTTCTTAGCAAATGTACGAGGAAGCAGGTTGCACGTGACTACGGTGACTTGACAGAATTAAAATTAGAAAAGTGCGTTCGTAATATAAGGTTATTGGTTTTTCTCTGCGAGTTTTTCGGGCTTGCCTCAAACTTATGCTTAACTTTTATTTTTAAATCACTATTCCGCGATTTAATTGCAATGTTTCTCAATGTCAATGTTAATAGAATAAACTATGTTGGGATTTACACCATGTACCTGTTTATTTTTGAGACTCCGATATTTCGGCGCAGTTGCATGCGCCATGATCACGGAAGAACTGGCGCATGCAACTGCGCCGAAATATCAGAATCTCAAAAATAAACAGGTACATGGTGTAATTCCCGACATAGTTTATTCTATTAACGTCAATAACCATGGAAATTTAAAACAATATAATGTCAATGTTTTTCTCAAAATGCCATTGAGTGGCTATTGTTGCTTTTGTTATATATGGGATATTTAAATGGACTGACATAACAGGCAACTTGGCAGGTGACTTTAGTCAATTAGCGCTTTTTATCGACAATCGCTTGTAAAATCTAAATGGTAAACCTAATTTCAATGAGATGGCGATTCGATTTTACAACTGATTGCGATAAAAGCACTAATTGACTAAAGTCGCATGCAAAGTTGCCTGCCAAGTCACTCCGTGTAAATACCCCATTAATAATATGAGTCAAAAACAGAATACCGTGTTTTTTATCATACTCGTACAAAACTATTGTGTGCGAAAAAAATAAGCCTACAAGTATAAAAGCTCATTAAAAACCTTAAGCTAAATATGCCACAGCATGGGTCCTGAATAACAAAACGTATAAAATAACTAGGTCATTAAAGTTACTGCTAAAAACGAGGAAAATAATTAGAAAAAAACATCCGCTTTGTATTCGAGTCGTGTTAAGCGTTTTTGTCCACAAATTGCAAAGATCTCGACTTGTATGCCCCTCCGCTGTCCCCATTTCTCATCATCATCATCATCATCATCATATCAGCCACACGACACCCACTGCTGGGTATAGGCCTCCCCTAAGGATCTCCACGACGATCGGTCCTGCGCTGCCTGCATCCACTGGCTTTCCGCGACCTTCACCAGATCGTCGGTCCACCTTGTCGGGGGCCTACCCACGGAGCGTCGTCCGGTGCGCGGTCGCCATTCCAGAACCTTTCTGCCCCAACGGCCATCGGTTCTTCTCGCTATGTGTCCCGCCCATTGCCACTTCAGCTGAGCAATCCTTCGAGCGATGTCGGTTACTTTAGTTCTCCTGCGGATCTCCTCGTTTCTGATTTGATCACGTAGGGAAACGCCGAGCATGGCTCTCTCCATTGCACGCTGAGCGACCTTGAGCCTCCTTATGAGACCCATAGTTAGCGGCCACGTTTCACTGCCGTAAGTCATCACTGGCAACACACACTGTTCATAGACTTTCGTCTTGAGACACTGAGGTAAGTCGGACGCGAAGATTTTTCGAAGCTTCCCGAATGCTGCCCACCCGAGTTGGATTCGGCGAGAGATCTCTTTCTCGAAGTTGGACCTACCTAACTGGACTGCCTGTCCTAGGTATACGTAATGGTCAACAACTTCAAGTGTAGTGTTCCCAACATGAACTGGAGAGGGTACAACATGGGCATTTGACATAATTTTCGTCTTTTCCATGTTCATCCTAAGACCCACTCTTTGGGAAGCACTACGGAGATCTTCGAGCATTGTGTTCAGGTCTTCCATGGTCTCAGCCATAAGGACTATATCATCGGCAAAACGAAGGTGTGTTAGGTACTCGCCATTAATGTTGATGCCGAGTCCTTTCCAGTCCAAGAGCTTAAAGATGTCCTCCAACGCAGCTGTGAACAGTTTCGGAGAAATAACGTCTCCCTGTCTCACACCACGCTGCAGTTGGATAGGATTTGTGTTCTGGTTCTGTACTCGGATCGTCATGGTGGCATTTTGGTATAAGTACCTCAACACCTCGATATACCTATAGTCCACTTGGCACCTTTGGAGAGACTGCAGCACCGCCCAGGTTTCAATCGAATCAAAGGCTTTCTCATAGTCCACGAACGCCAAGCAAAGTGGCTCATTATACTCCTCGGTCTTCTGTATAACCTGCCGCAGCGTATGGATGTGGTCTATGGTGCTAAAGCCTTTTCGGAACCCGGCTTGTTCGGGAGGTTGGAAGTCGTCGAACTTGCGAGCGAGACGATTCGTAAGGACTCTCGAAAACAACTTATAGACATGACTCAGAAGCGAGATGGGTCTATAGTTCTTTAAGAGGGACTTGTCACCCTTTTTAAAGAACAAGATCACCTCACTTATGTTCCATGTCTTTGGCGTTCTGCCCTGGACGATGACGGAATTAAAGAGCTTCTGGAGGACTTTGAGTATTGGCTTACCGCCCGCTCTCAGAAGCTCTGTAGTGATTCCATCGTCACCCGCCGCCTTGTTGTTTTTCAGCTGTTTGAGAGCCATACTAATCTCGTACAGGCTGACGTCCGGGATATCTTGAGTATAGTGTCGGGTAAGCTTGGCTCTGGGGTCTTTAGCCTTGCTTTCAACAGGTGTCTGCGTGGAATATAACTGCCCATAGAAGCTCTCGATCTCCCTCAGGGTTTCAGGCTTTGATGAAATGATGCGTCCGTCGTCAGTTTTCAGCTTCGTCATCTGGCTTTGCCCAATAGACAGATCTCTCGCGAACACTTTGGAGCCTTTATTCCGCTCGATAGCCTCTTTAATACGATTCGTATTAAATTGGCGAAGGTCGCTCGTCAAAGACTTAGATATCTGTCTATTAAGCTGCCGATAACGATTAGCATCTACTGAACTCTGGAGCCTCATTTCACGTCTCTGATCCATGAGTAGGAGTGTGTGGTCGGAGAGTTTCTTTATCTTGGGACGGCGGGTCTTAAAGAGCTTGGACCCTACCGTACGGACAGTATCCACCACCATGTTGTTTAGATCGTCCACATCTATGCTGTTCTCAAGGGCTTCGAAGCGGTTTTGGAGTTCGAGTTGAAAGCTCTCGGGGTTTTGAATATGGGCCGGCAATGGTCGAATTGTTGATTTTATCAGTCGAGATCCTTCCAGCTTTGGGTTGATATTCAATGTGCCACGTACCAATCGGTGATCGCTCCCCGTCTTAACAGCGTTGATCACAGTGACATCATTGAATATTTGCTTTTTCGTCGACATGATAAAATCTATCTCATTTCTGACTTTACCGTCCGGACTGACCCAGGTCCACTTCCGGCATTCCGGCTTTCTGAAGAAGGAGTTCATCATAAAGAGGTTCTCCTTCTCCATAAAGTCAGCCAGCATCTGGCCTCTGTCATTCCGTTGCCCAACTCCAAATTGCCCCACTCTCAGCTCATCACCGCATCGTTTCTACATCAAACCATTTCTCAGTCCAGACTAATTTATAATTTAAGCGATTAAGCGAAGTTTTTTTTAATTTGTGAAAGATAAAAAGTGGCGCGATACGCAAATGGAATCATAATATTTTCAGTCATTATAAAATATATTTTTGTTTAATTTTGCAAACCAAAGTCTAGATCTTAATCTGCTTTCTAATGTTTGAAATAAAATCCTAAACTTATTTAAATTCTATTGCTAACAATACAGCGCAAAGGGATTATAACTTATAAAGATTATAGTTTTCTTTTTGCAGAGTAATAAATATAACATTTATAAAATGTGAACAAAGTAGTCACGCACGCATACTGAGAACTATTTTTTTAACATCTACCGGTGAATCTCCTCGCTTTAACAAACTCAAATCCCTCAGACTTTGACGCGGAATAAAAATTTTCTGATCGATTTACACAGTTAAAAAAAGTAACGTCGTCGTTGAAAATTTAGTATTAAATCAAAATATTCTCAACAATTTAATATTGTGCACAGCAGATTCAACAAACTTTAAATTTGACAAGCAAGCAAGTTCTTAAAGATATCCTACGGATATCTCATCATTGTTGACACAGATTCTGTTCCTATTCTCTGGCTCCAAGACCCTCGATTTCAAAGGAAATTGACCTTCCCAGGGACTCCTTACGTGTCTGCCATACTAATGTTTCATGAATAGACTTGTACTTTCGCCGACAAACCATGAAGGTATTAAATTTATTAATCTGAACCTTATTTCTAAAGCAAAAAAGTTGAAGATACTTTTTCATTGTTTAGTCGGCTTTGTGGTCTTTTGTAAGTATGTAATAGAGGTTGATTCTAATTTGAAATGTGATTGGCGCTGTTAATTTTAAGGCGATAAGCAGGATGCTGTCTGGAAAGCACTATGAGCATTAAATATTCCGGTTTAGTTAATTGGGCTTTATCTGTCGTAATAAGTGGAAGTAAATATATAATGGGAGTAAGATTAACTAACAGGATCATGTTCGATTATTATGTAACAGGATAAGACGATTACTGTTTACTAACCTTGAATCGTTGAATTTTCGATAATATTACAATGTTTTAAGTAGGTATATAATAAAGATGTAGAGAGAGTCTCTCTTTTATAGTTTGGAACTTCAGAACAAAATAATGAAGGCAGTTTTCTTTTTCTTTGGCCAATTTTTTTAAGTGTAAAAATATGCCACAAACGCTCTTCAATATCCATGTTGGTGATGTTGGCATTGGCAATAACGATATCTATGGTTCCATCTTATGAACACGACCAACCAAATATTTTAGAACTTATCAAAACCTGGAATAGAACACCATTCTTTCCGATGTAATATTTACTTAATAACACACAAGACGTTCTACAAAAATTTGGTCCTATTAATGCATAGACAGGGTTTTGTTCAGATTACCGATTCTAAAAAAAATCTTTTGTAGACAGCTAACGTTTAGTGACATTTTACACGGAAAAGGGAAATTCTTCCCCGTACATCTCCATACGCCAAGTGTAAGATCACACCCCATTTGTGTTTCGTATATCTGCACACCGCATCGTCGGTTTTTATCCCACTTTCTCTATGTCGGTATTGATATTGGAAACAGTCGAGTAATACTTAAATAACTTTAAAAAAGTTATGTTAATTAAAATAAGCTACATTTTTGGCCTCAAGGAGGGAATTTTTTTCCCTGTTCGTTTTTATAATTATAGCAAGTTATAAGATCTAACCCTGGTTATGGCAAGTTGTAAAATGTGACCCCATTTGTGTTTTGAATATTTGCACACCGCACCGACGTTGTGAGTGCTGAAGTAAGTACTTTTTCCAATTTTAAACTAAAATTCTAATTTTAATTTTAAATGCAACTAAAAGATAAAATCTAAAAAAAATCATTTTACTATCTTAGAATTGTATCCAGCTTAATATATTTCCTTAAATCACAAATAAATTCGAGTGGTTTCCCTCGATACTATTCAGCGTTTCGCAACGAATGCAGGAATCCGATAATGGCTGCAATAAATCGGCGCCACTATCGAGATGTGTCTAGTGTGACGTCATTTTCCTCGAGGAAAAGGTCTAAAACCGCCGTTTTTAAGCTGCTGAATGCTTCGAGCAACGAAGGCTTCGTTGAAACCCGTCTTACTGCATTTATGCATTTCTTCATTCTACTTTTATTCTGCATTTATGTGTTCCATTCACATCCACACATATCCACACATAAATGCAGAATTTCTTACTTTTATTAATTATCATATAAACCGTCGGAGTTCCGAAATGGCCCCTTTTCTATTCGTTCACTAACTTAAAAATTAAAAATAATCCATAAACTCTAAAATTACGTGCGGCAGACTTGTCAATTCCATATAATACAACAATAATAATTTACATAAACTTGCGACGTGAGACTTGATCGTTAAATTGCTTATTTTTAAGCTTTAAGTTAGCGAACGCATAGAAAATTGGCCATTTGAGTAGGCTATCAGTTCGTAAATTAAAATTGATGATGATTGTTATTAGAAAATAATGAATAGTAGAAAAATATTTAAGTAAGTACTTATTTCAAATGACAATGAAGTTAAATTAAATTTATTTTATTAAGAATTTACGTTCTTTTGGTATAATTGAATACAAAACAACGTAAATTCTTGACGCCCTTTTTTCGAGCGTACCTAGCATAGTACCTACTTACTTATTTTAACACTATGATATTAATAAGTCGATAACAAGTGAAATTCTGAAGGATTTTTTGACATATACTAACCACACTCTGATTTTCTAATGTAATCGTTGCTAATACTACTTTAAGCGCAATCCGAAATTTAAGTGTCCTTATGTATTATTATCTTGCTCTTATTTAGTGAAATATCTGGGTAATAATATTTTGTTATAATATTAAATGACTTGAAGTTACTTCTCATCACTGACTTAGTAAAATATGAACAGACTTAAGCTACTCCCACTTGTTCTGAGAATAGGTTAATATAGGACTTAATATAATGTTTTCGTCATATTTTTGTTGTTGCTTTTTAATTATGACACAAAGTTGATCTTATCAAAAAAGACTAGTGATATTTAAACAATATTAAGAACAACGGATGTTCTCATTATCAAAAGTAAATCCGCCGACTCAAGGCGGACTGATTTTGAAATACGTATAATTACTTGCCAAGAAATGGTGCAGCTGGTGCTATGAAAACTTTATGCAGCCCGCGGCTTGAAAAGGAAAAACTTTAGTGTTCAGACGGGTCTCATAGCATAATGAGTTTTTTCACAATTCGAATTTCGGTAGCTACTTAAAATTTCAAATTCGGAGAATTTCAGTTTACAACGCAGGCGTCTTTTGTTTTAATTGGAAAATTGATGGAACGAATAAAGTTGAAATGTCTATCGGAATTTGCATTCGTTAGAATATTTAATTTTGTTTTAAGGTTGGGTCAATATTATACTTTAAAGTTTTCCATTTTGGACTGAGTGAAAGGACCTTGTCTAACGGCCATTGTCTTGTTTTCACAAAAGAGCAACGAATTGTTATTTTATTTCGAACAACTTTTAAGTTTACAAAGTTGTATACATTTGACAAATTAAATTTTGTTTGTTTAAAACGAAATTTGAACACTGTTAGACAATATTTAAATTATTTTGCTCGAATTTCCAGACAAAAGTTGGGTAAATTAAAGTCATAAATAGGTTGTCTGTAATATTACTGTTTTATTTACATAATTATTTTTCCTATGATATCATTATTCACGAAAAAATGAACACTTAAATGTATAACATCAAAATAATGTAGGTAAATGGAAAACAATATTGTTTTACTACAAATACTACTTTTACACAAAAGGGCATCTACACACTAATCACTGTGAAGATTAGTGTGTCATAGACAAAACAACTGCAGTAAAATATTAAATAAGCTACAGCAACTTAAATCACCAGGATTTACAAATGGCTAACTTTTATTTCGAGTCTCATTCCACAAAGTCGGTAGTTCCAACCAAGATAATGGGTTGCTCGGTTGTAAATCTAACATAATGGCATAAAAATAAACAGTACAGAAGGTTTCGATGGTAGTTTTAGTACGTATGCTAGTTGGTGGTAATAACTTGGTTGGGTGGGAATAAAGCTATTTGGAGCAACCTTGCTATCATTATTTAAAGCAGGATCATTATTTTAGTAGCAAGTTGGATTTTAATGCCAAAACAAAACGGAAATACGGAAAACTTTTTTATGTTTTTTTAAATATATTTAATGGTAAAACAGGATAATGTTTAATAGCCTGCAATGTATTAATTTTTGTCCGATTTAACACAAGTCAATTTTAAAAATAAACCTTTAAGAAATCCAGCAACAACTTGTTAGAAATTGAACTAGGTATATTTTCATACGAATATGAATCTATTTTTTACAGTAAAATATAAACTCGTACAATCTAGTTGTAGCATTTACTCATGTTTTCTAATTTATATCACTAGACTTTCTTGAAATAGGTACCATAAATAGATCCCTAATTCGAATTTATTAACCCTACATAAGTTAAAATTTAATTCTAAGAAGTCTTAAGAGTTACAAAGCAAACACCAAGAGGAAAGTAGCTGCATGTAATTACACGATAACCAACCAACGTTCATGAACAAATCAGTATTGGGACCAAACAAAAAAGTTTTAATACATTTCCCGAAGAAATAAATAAATTTGAAATCAGAATTTCATTTAACCACAGAGTCCGTATACCATAATCGTTAATCGAAAATTCAGAACAAATGAGTTGGGGCATTCCATTAAAAATTCAGTCGCCCGGTACAGTCTCTGGTCTCTGGCGACTGTTACTGCCACAAAACCTGCTTTGATGTGTTCAACAAAGGATTTAATTCCGTCGCTCCTTCCCTAGATAGAGTGTACATAATTACAATTCTGGTGCCCGCACGCGGCCTTTGCCTTAAACTTTTGCTTTTACAGTGACACCCTCGGTGCTTGGGCAAATTTACTTGAAATCCGAACTTAAGGTGAATATTTGCTATTGTGTCAAAGCATCATGAGATTCGTGAGGTACGAACTTTTGCGGTAACCAAAACCTTGGGTAGAATTCGTGAAATGTGTTTAATAAGCTTTTGAAGTAATATTTGATCTTTCCTTGGTTCTACTTTATTCTAAATGGGTCAGATAGAAAATGTATTTATTTGAGCTTTTGCCTGCATTTTGCCACTTCACTGTGAATTCTCCTGCCTTATTCAACCATCTCACAGGGTTTCATGAAGGCTTTGAATAACTAATAGAAATATATTTTTACACCTATAAAAATCTGGATGTCCATCCACTTGCATTTTATTTAGTTCTATAAACAAAAGAACCCTTTCAACAATGTAAATTCTTTGCTCAGTGTAGGTTTTTAGCCACTAATTTTGTTTATCTATTAGGTATTTAATCTGAAGTAATATGTTCAATATGATACTGACCTCAAGTAACTTTACCCCACAAAATGAATATGGTGGCACCAGCTATCGAAATAATTTCATGATAAGCCACGTGGTGGTAGGTGCCATAGATTGTAGCTATAATTTTCAAAATTCTTCGCAGATGAAGTTGTGGGTAATAGCTAGATAAGTATAGGTACATGAATCCCACATCCCTCAACTAATAAATAAACTTTTTGATTCTCCCAGATTAACATGGAAGACATAGGACTATATGTCTTCCATAATAATAGACCACAAATCTAAGTAAGTACTCGTATATCCAATTTTATTGGTACAATCAGCGTTTGTGGAACTCACAGCACTTCGAGGTTTCACTGAAAAAGCAAAGTTAATTCGCACCCTCTATTTCCAGTGGAATTTGCTCTTAGGTAACCTGTATGGTGTGGCGGCACTTCAAATTGAAAACAGCGTCGTACCGTTCGATGCGATTGGTTTGTTACTGAAATTGATTCCCCGCTGGTAATTGGTTATTTTTAAGTCGATAAAAAGTTTAGAACGCCTGGATTGGAATTTGGAGGTTTTGTTACGAGTCCTTTTTGTTTTGGGGTAATTGATAGATTTTAATTACTGATTTAAGGAAAGGAGTGCTTGTGTGGTTTTAGCGGTTGAGAGAAAATCTTTTGTCTAGCTAGAGATGTAAAAGAAGTCTAGCATTCAAGTTTCTTCATTAATTTCAGGTGGATAAGGCATTCAAGGGAAGCTGGTTTATCATTAAACCTGCGCAACAAGGTAATTAATTTTTAGTCTATGTAACAAAACAGATGTTCCTTTAACAGAAATAGGTAAGTATATGATAGTATTTATCTAAGGTTTAATCTTTAAAAATGTCTGAAGAAAAGTCTAAAAAATCCAAAAAAAATACAACTACTGTCATTTTTGGAGTGATATCTGAACCTTCATATCTAAAACACCATTTTATATGAGCTTATACAGCCCCTAAGGGGTGGGGTTGTCAAGGGTATGGCTGAAATGTCACGTTTCGTGGTGTAGACTTGGCATTTAATATTATAGCATCCATCACTTGTAAAATATGCAGTAAACTTTAATGCCGCATCCAAAGGTTGATAAGCTAATCATTGCCTGGCTAAACTTTTTGATTTTTTTACGTATTTTTACCTCGTAAAAATCTTTAATATTTAAGTTCATCATCCGGACTTTTTCGATGATAATATTACACTTGAGAGCAATGAAATTGCCCAGATAACTTTCTTACAATCTTTTTTTGGCTAAAATTCAATCGATATAAAAAATAAAATTGGTATCATTTAAAAGCTCATTAATAAATGGATCTTAGAAATGTATTATTTTCATTGAACATATCTCAACCGATTCTATGTCGGAAAGTATAACTTAAAACCTAGCTAGCGTGTTTCTTTGCTCTCAAATGTATTTAAGTCCCTTCCGCTATTAAGTCAAGAATGATAACCTTTAAAAATATTCATCCTACCCTGAGCAGAGCAATAAAACTCTCAAGTTTCAGGATAACTTCACCCGAATTAGCCTAACGGAAAAGGAAGGACTCACTCGTTTTGTCCTTTACGGCCTGGATACAAACTTATTTAATTAGGGAACCTATAGCATATTTAACCCGCATGCCTAGTTCTTTCTCAACAAAGCCGAAACAAATACGTAGCATAGTTCAGAACATTTTTAGCAGCTTAAAACTTCAAGCCTGCATGAATGGAAATTTTGTACGGCTTCGTAACTATGCTAACAATTTCAATCTATCTGTAAAAATATAGGTGAACAGCATATTGCTATTAAAACTTTTAGAACATTTTAATATAGATAAACCTAAATGGAAAGAAAATAAAAACTACCCGATAGTGATGATATGATGGCACCAATAATACTAATATGCATAATAAATCGGTGCTGTTCGGTTACTTACGTTTATCGAAAAACTTTTAGTTTATCTTTTTGTTAGCAAAATTGCTTTCTAAGCTTGCTACGCTTTACGATACATGAAAACTAACCACAGAATATATTTAGATTTTATCGTTGAAACATGGTTTTGATGTTGTCAATAAATAGGAAACGCATTTGGGGTTGACTTTCTTCTCATTTTTATGACAGTTGGCGTCTTTCCTGAGGAAGTTTGAAATCTAAATAACGCTATAATAACCCAAGGTAAAATCAACAAGAGAATCTTTCAAAAGTAAACCTTTAAAAGTTTAACTTTTATTATTTTATAATTCTATCAGAAACCGTAGGGCCTATTCCAAAAAAGCATCACTATAAGCGTACGATAGTCGTCCCACTCCGTGGCATTATTGACTTACGAATTAGTTCAATTTCGAGTAAATTGAACGACAAATTGAGTCCGACAGCGTATTTTTTTGTAATAGTTAGGCCCTTGTATTGCTGATTTATCATTCGAAACAGTAAACTAGGCCAGCGTGTCCTATCAAACTAAATATGAAAACTTCGCAGCGGCGGCGATGTTTAGAGTTAGAATTAGAATTTGTAAAGGCTTTTAGCAATTCGACAGCTTGGGTAGCAACTATTACACAAAGTTCCACTGAAATACATTTACCTACATGAATTTATGAGTCGACACCACTTATGATAGGAAATGAGTCAATAAGAAATAGTTGTAGTGGAAAATCGTTTGAAACACGTTAAGACTTACGTATTATTCCTAATTTACACGAGCTTAGCTACGAATGCTTAGTACTTGTCACTAACACTAATACCTTGCATGTAAATGTGCCAGTACAAGTGAGTATAAGTCATTCCTATTTAATAAGTGGCAAGTCGATTACCTTTACCACAATTCAGTAAACACTTATCGCTTGCGGACCGTGTAAACAGCTATAGCAAGTGCTTAGTGAAAAATTAAAATGAAAAGACCATTATATGCTGGCTCTGCTAATACCAACATGTTTTACTTCTCACTACTAAGCTATATAGTACTTATGACAAGTAAAAAGCTCGTGTAAACTAGGCATTTTGAAGTTTGGTATTAAAAGAGGTTGTTACAACAAAAAGGTCCGTGTACTCTTTGTCGATGAAAACAAATTACTCATAAGGATATTGAATTTCAAACAAAGGTATTTCTGACTTTGAAGTTTCGATTCGGACCTTCTAGTGTGACCTTTTCAGCACTGATTTATACATAATTTAATGGAAGCCCGACCGATTTTGTTGGTCAGCAATTATAATGTTAAGTTTAATACAATTCAGTTGCTATTCAAAGTTATTTCTTTATAGTAAGTTTTCTTCGGCAATTAACTACAAAACAATTCCACAATTAGTTACAAAGTATTAATACTATTATTATTATATGGTATTTACACGTGTTGACTTGGCAGGCAACTTGGCTTTAGTTAATTAACGCTTTTTGTCGACAACTAGCGGCCGCCCGCGAGTTCGTCTGCGTGGAAAGGTATTTTGCTATCCCTCGGGAACAATCCTTTTTTCGAGATGAAACGTACCATATGTCCTTCTCTGTATCCCTGACAACGTGTATGCTAAATTTCATGATGATCGGTTCATTAGTTAAGACGTGAAGGCGTAACAAACAAACAGACTTTCGCATTTATAATATTACTAGCTTTCGCCCGCGACTTCGTCCGCGTGGACATTCGGAAAATCCTTAGGGGACTTTTGACCGAGAAAAGTATCTGTTTTAATCCAGGCTATAAAATATCTGTGTGTGTCATTTTAAATCCGTCGTTTTTGCGATTGAGTTATAACATCTCTAAACATCCAAACCTTCACTAAATAACTTTTTAATTTTTGCAATCAACATTCCATTAAACTTCAATAACGATTTCCATAAAGATTTTTAGGTTTTTTTACCCTGTTTAAGCCTCGATTACATACGCCGATTTAAGGAACCAATTATTTAGAGTTGCCACTCGTATAAATAAGTTAAATTTTAACAGTGAATTTGCACAAATGACGGAAAGGTCAAAATTTTTTATGATTTTTTATTTTCAATTCTCATCTCCAATCTTAAACAATGTTTACTTTTCCGTTATAGTGTAGATTCAATTTTAAAATCGATACTACAATATTTTATTGTCAAGACAGTACGGGTGGCAACCCGAAATTGCTTCCTAGCTAGGAAGCTAAATTGGCGTATGTACTATCCGCGTCAATTGGTAATGCGCCTGGCGGCCATGATTTTAACCTCAAAAATGAAAAACAATTGTATTTTTTTCATATACCTAGACCCTTTCTTATTGAAAATAAGAATTCAATAATTAATATATTATATTACCTATTAGAATTTTACTGATTTTTGTCATTTTAAGTTGCGGATGACGTTGATGTGTATGTTAATTTGTCAAGGTTCCAGCGCATTACCAATTGACGGGGATAGTAATCGAGGCATTCAAGAAGCATTACTCCTTAAGGGAAAAATATCAGAAAGTCACAAAATACATATTTGCTTAATTTTTTAAATTTCTACTACGAAGTTGTAGGTTGCAATGACGATAAAATATTATTTTTCCACTGGATTGACGATATTTTTTATTAATTCCTGGGCCATTGCAATCATGGGCATAGAATAAAGCACTATATTAAGACGCTGCTATAAACTATATTGTATGTCTTTCCATTTGGCGCGAATACATACAAATTCTGGTCAGTAGACACACGCGAACATGCTACATATAGTTGACCATGGGAAAAACATGGCTTTTCCAGATGAACCCCTGCTACCTGTAATGTTTGCCCTTGCGCTTTATTTATTGTGATAGCAAAGCTTAATTTGACTGGAAATTGAAGCCTCTGGAAAAACTGGAATGGTAGGTCAGTGGGGATTATTGGGATTCGAGGTATTAAAATAGTGGCTCCGATGATATTTTGTCCTAATTGTGTGATACGAAGCCGCGTCCCATTACATAACCGGGGTGCATCTATATTTCGCATCAGCATGACCGGTACACCTAATTTCAATTCGAGTTTATGCGAGGGTACACACACGGAAAACTCCAGAGAATTTAAAAATTCAGCGGGGTATGAAGTGCTCTGTTCTGTGTCCATGATTGTATCTATAGAAATATACTGTTTTGTTTCTCCCAGCACCTCTTTCAAAATTTCAGTGTTTAGTTTGTTGACTATTTCATTTTTTGGTGCAAGAATTGCTCTTGCACACAACCACTGATCACAGTTTAAATTATTTTGCAAGTCCGGGTAAACTTTAGCCATGAGCTCCAAATCGTTTTCCACCAAATGACAAAATTCCCTTGTTAGTAAAACACAACCTTCAGCATCTGTTTCCAAACGTCCATCACCAATTTTCAATAGAGTCTCTGCATAAAGTCCCGAATCTACGTCATTATAAAAGTGTACTCTCATATTAGTTGTTAGACTAAATTTTTTCACTTTTTCCCATAAGATTGATGACTTGAGACAGGCTTTGATTTCATCTGCAGGTGTGCCCTTTTGGATCACCGGTAGAGTTTGTCGGAAGTCACCAGCCAGTAAAACTGCCATTCCTCCCATAATATCTGTACTGTCTCGCAGGTCCTGAAGAGTACGGTTTAACGCCTCTATGGCCTTTTTGTGAGGCATCGTACTTTCGTCCCACACTAATAGTTTACACTGTCGTAGCATCATACCTCGAGAGCTATTTTTGCTGAAATTGCAGATAGGTGACTCTTCTTGTGCAAGATTTAATGGCAATTTTAGAACGGAATGTGCAGTACGGCTACCTTTAAGCAGTGTAGCGGCTATACCAGAGGAAGCTACGGCAACGGCTATTTTCTGGTCTTTTCTTATGAACGTCAATAATAAGTTCAGTAAAAACGTTTTTCCGGTTCCTCCAGGGGCGTCGAGAAAGAAGAGTGCACCCTTCCCTGACTCTACTTGACTTAATACCTGATGAAAGACGTAACTTTGTTCTGGAAGCAACCGCGGAACTAATTCGGTTACTTGCTGTTGCAACGCTGTGAAATCATAATTTAATTCTCGAGAAATTTCATCGTTTAAGTTATTTTCGTCTGATCGTCGAGGGCTCACCATTTCAAAATCTTGTAGCTTCTTCCCCGCCATTGTCATAACCTTGATTTCAATCTT
Source organism: Agriphila tristella (assembly GCA_928269145.1). NCBI lineage: Eukaryota > Metazoa > Arthropoda > Insecta > Lepidoptera > Crambidae > Agriphila > Agriphila tristella. The sequence goes on along the minus strand of OV743431.1, from coordinate 49,295,417 downwards.
CGTCAGCGCTTCGTTGTAGATGTGATCATTAAAAGTCATATCTGCATGTAATTGCTGCAGCTGCCGCTAAATATCTTCCGCCATGTACTGTTCGTTTTTTCTGGATGAAAAGTACCCTATGTCCTTCTCTGTATCCCTGAAAACGTGTATGCAAAATTTCATGATGATCGGTTCAGTAGCTAAGACGTGAAGGCGTAATGGACAGTTTTTTACTATCCCTCGGGAACTGTTCGTTTTTTCTGGATGAAAAGTACCCTATGTCCTTCTCTGTACCTCTGACTACATGTATGCAAAATGATGATCGGTTCAGTAGTTAAGACGTGAAGGCGTAATGGACAGTTTTTTACTATCCCTCGGGAACTGTTCGTTTTTTCTGGATGAAAGGTACCCTATGTCCTTCTCTGTACCACTGAATACATGTATGCAAAATGATGATCGGTTCAGTAGTTAAGACGTGAAGGCGTAATGGACAGTTTTTTAACTATCCCTCGGGAACTGTTCGTTTTTTCTGGATGAAAGGTACCCTATGTACTTCTCTGTACCCCTGAAAACGTGTATGCAAAATTTCATGATGATCGGTTCAGTAGTTAAGACGTAAAGGCGTAATGGACAGTTTTTTACTATCCCTCGGGAACTGTTCGTTTTTTCTGGATGAAAGGTACCCTATGTCCTTCTCTGTACCCCTGAAAACGTGTATGCAAAATTTCATGATGATCGGTTCAGTAGTTAAGACGTGAAGCCGTAATGGACAGTTTTTTACTATCCCTCGGGAACTGTTCGTTTTTTCTGGATGAAAAGTACCCTATGTCCTTCTCTGTACCTCTGAATACATGTATGCAAAATGATGATCGGTTCAGTAGTTAAGACGTGAAGGCGTAATGGACAGTTTTTTAACTATCCCTCGGGAACTGTTCGTTTTTTCTGGATGAAAGGTACCCTATGTCCTTCTCTGTACCCCTGAAAACGTGTATGCAAAATTTCATGATGATCGGTTCAGTAGTTAAGACGTAAAGGCGTAATGGACAGTTTTTTACTATCCCTCGGGAACTGTTAGTTTTTTCTGGATGAAAGGTACCCTATGTCCTTCTCTGTACCCCTGAAAACGTGTATGCAAAATTTAATGATGATCGGTTCAGTAGTTAAGACGTAAAGGCGTAATGGACAGTTTTTTACTATCCCTCGGGAACTGTTCGTTTTTTCTGGATGAAAGGTACCCTATGTCCTTCTCTGTACCTCTGACAACATGTATGCAAAATTTCATGTTAATCGGTTCAGTAGTTAAGACGTGAAGGCGTAACAAACAAACAAACAAACAAACAAACAAACGGACTTTCGCATTTATAATATTAGTAAGGATATTAGTAAGGATTGCTTGTAAAATAGCTACCTCATTGAAATTAGGTGTGCGATTAGATTTTACAAGCAATAATGATTTTACAACGACTTTATTTATTTTTTCATAAAGTCACCTGCAAAGTCGCTCCATGTAAATACCCCATTAGAAGCACCCTGCCAGACCCTGATCTAATTTCCAGGATCCTTCTGAAATTTGCTCCTGTTAAATAAATACTAAAAATAATTTCAAAATTCTTCCCTCAAAGCTATTCAATCGATAACACTATAATAAAATCTGAATAACAATGGCGACGTTGATTTACGGCACCTTCGTCACACCAACCATCCATCTCTATTCCGAATCCCTCATCACAGGACTTGTGTAACGTAATTACGTGTCGGTACAGAAACAAGGGCTTGCTATTCTTTAAGCTAAATACACACGACTCTGACACTTGACACTGATGTCAACAATCGTATCGTATTTGTAACGTTACGTGACAAAGCCTCAAAAGACTGCTTGTCGCCTAAGACTTAGGCGAGAAATATTTTTTTATGTTAACAATTTTATACTTCCCCACGTGGACACATTAAAATGTTAAAGTTTTTTTTTTACATTAGCTGCTATGGCTTTAAAATTGCCTCGGTAAAATATACACATAATCAGGCCCAGAATGTAAAAGTACAGTGGGGGAACAACGTTTTCTGTGATATTTTTATTTTACAAAATACTATCTCCTGCTCTACAGAACTGTACTTATTTTCACCACTGTACACATAACACTAGTGTATAGTGTCGTGTATACCAAGCTTTACATTCAGGGCAACCCGACCTTCGGGTTAATTTTAATATACGTCTTATATGGTCCCGTCATTTCCGCCATTACGTTGTTATAAGGCAATGAGTTTGCGTAACGATGTATATAACGTGCGAGTCAGATGATTGGGAAACAAATTAAAAAATGAACGTGCGTGTTAGCAAGGCTCTGTTGCTTATTATTTATTTTGACAGCCTTTTTAATCGAGTTATATGTATAAAAATAGCAAGCAACTCGGAAAAATATTTCAATTATTTACAAAAAGGCTCTATCAATGACAAACCATGAAATAAGAAAGAAGTTAAGTTAGTTAAAAGCTTTTTGTTCTCCAGTTTTCCCCTACCCAATTCCCCATGGAATCCCCGTGAACTCATCTGTTTATCAGAATCCCCTTTAATCCTTCAAGCCCCGGAAAATGAGACACTAATACAAAATCATTGTTGTGCGGCCCGATTTGGCAGCTCGGGCGTTGATAAACTAAAAGAAGAATCTAAGCATAAAAAGATGCCGTCATACTCAGTCCATAAAATAATTTAGGACATGACTCGTAAGTGACTTTAAGGTTTTTCTCCACACGTCCATCTTTTCCATGTATCAATCACAGACACCATAATCGCTTAGCATTTGTAGTATAGAACACGGAGACAGCGTGTAGCATGATGCTACAATTATTACAAACAATACAATATTATATTTGTGATGACCTTCAATTAGCTCTCTGTTGCGATTTAAGTTTGATATTATGTTATAGTAGCTGTTGGTCGTTCGAAATTAAATAAAAAAATACTGTGATGCCCAGATGAAGCACGCTACTTAAAGCTGGATCCACACTTGTAACATTTTGGCGTATCAGAGTACCGTGTCTTTCTTTATCGTACATCGTCTCTTCCTCATATTGATGAAATAACGCTGGCTTGCAGCGTAAGAGTGAGATATACTAGCAAGATTTTGACTTGATTTCGACGATGACTAGTGATTCGGTAGCTCAGTTGGTAAGAGCATTGGACCGTATTTTGTGTTTATCCCTCACTCTATCACATCGCCTGATTTCTTTGTATCTTTTTCTGAAAAAGATAGAGGATACCCGCCACAAATCCAAAAAAGTTGTTTTATCTGATCTGAAGAAAAAAGAAAAATACTATTATTATTAGTAAGTTACCTTGAAAAGTTCACATGTCAAGAATTAGTTTAATCTCGTAGATAAAGTTATTTTTGTAGCACTTAAAAACTCACAATCAACACAAAAAATCTACAATCTTAAATTTATTGTTTAGACGACCGCATTCATGTTAGTGTTTATGATCATGCGACAAAATTTGCATTTGTGAATCTGACTTAGTGCATGTCATTCGTAATAGTGATATTCTTAACTTTATGCATATCGTCTAGCCGATGTCCAGCACCTGATTTGCTCAAGACATGCTAAAATGTTTGACTTTAATTCTGTGCACCAACGATCTAGTAATTTTTTCTATTAAATTAATTATCTTAATATAACATTTCTTGTTCTTCCCGCGTGATCTTCAAATATAAATAAGATAGGGAGAAGAGTCGCTCGGGACAAATCACCATTTACTGTGCACGCATGTAGAGAATATAATTCTAGTTGTTTTAGGCTATATTTTAAGCTCTATTTCTTTCCACCGCTTAGAAAAATCGATAGCAAATCGCTTGGCGCTGACCGGTTCAGCTATGCCATAAGCGTGGAACCACGATACCTATAGCAATTTATAAACTTGGTAAAGAACCACTCGGTGCTGCGCTGACCGGATCAGCGATGCCGAAGACCATAGAACTGCCCGACTTTTTTTTAACTTACTAACTTTTTTTAATTAACGTATTTAAATGTTGATGTTAATGTTAATATATATAAACCACAAGAGGTTTTAAGCTACTTAATGTTTTATTGCAAAATTGAATACTTACAAGCGTTTCAGATAAGCTCATGTTTTCACATTTCAATTTAGTTTGAGCGTATAACAAAATGCGTTTGTAGTTGTCTAGAGAATGGCACGTAGTTTTCCGGCTAATGCCGACAGTGCAATAATCGTTTAGTATCACATCTGCAACGTAACTATTTAGTTTTGTACTATTTTGTGTTTGCTGACACGTGCTCACGGATTTGCTCTAATCGTTTCTAATGGACAAATTCTTTAAAATTCTAGTCGTTGTAAAATTTAATGTTTTTTTCCAAACAATAATATAAACCCAGCAGCTACGTCTTCCAAAATGATTTCTCAAAGATCATGTTAATATTTTTCACATGGAGAAGCTCGACAGTGCAATATTTTAGCGCATGGCCCTGTGATAACGGAGGTTGAGCAACTTTTGCAAGGGTCGGTCGTGGGATGAGTGACCAAATTTTTTTTTATCTCGCGTTCCTCCGTGCTTCGGAAGGCACGTTAAGCCATTGATCCCGGCTGCATTTTCAGTCGTTAACACCCACCAATCTACATTGGATCCGCGTGGTGGGTTATGTCCCGTCCTACTTATCCATCTATAAGGAAGGCCTGCCTGCACCCCAGCAGTGGGGACATTTTTAATGGCTGATGACGAAGATTTCTCATTAATCAGCATTGGATCCACGTGGTATGTATGATTCATAGTAGTTTGGGGCACAGGCAATAAAAATTACTGGCATGATGATAATGATGAATCGATGTAATTTTCTTCGTTATTATCTCATTATATTAGATGCTTGTAATTTTTCACCAACTCCTTCAGATACTAGTTGCGGTCGAGAACAGAAACATGTAAGGTACAGTAGGTATAAGTACATATTTTTATAAAAAAAACCCCTAAATAAGTCACTTTGATAAAGAGAACCATAAACAAAAGCTTAGGCGTCAATGAACCTTCCCGTATCTTACATATAACCCGGCTGGCAGTTTCAAGCCTAAATAAATTTAAGCCGTACCTATCTGAAAAAGGGGTATGTCAGACCCGAGAACTTACGAATTGCTTGACATAAAAAATTCACAGGCCAAACCCACATCAGCCATGTGGACGTAAGTAAATATATTTTTCATTTTATATTTCCAACATTTGACATTTTTTTTGAGTGGCAATATGTTGCTATGAGTGAAAAGTGCAAGTACGTATAACTTTTGTATTAAATGAAAATGTTTGTCGGGCGTCAGCGTATCTTCGATGATACACTGTTGTTTTAGAAAAATAAAAACAACAGTCCAATATTGTTATTAGAAAAGAGTTCAAGGACATAACCTAGTGGAACGGGGTGGCTTCAATGCCGTGGTCACGGAAATATGGCTGTTCTCAATCTAGTTCTTCGCAGTAAGATATATACCTCTAGTATCGAAACACTTCGTTTATACTGTATTTGATTAAGTATTATCATCAAAATTCAATGTAAGAAGCCCATCTAGTTCACTATGTAACTCGTATTATGTAGTCTCTAAATTGTTTAAGCGAGATCCCTCTTTAACTAAATTAAAATTACCGAGTTAGCGACCCCTTGAGACTCAAGTTTCACGTAACAGTTTTAGGCCAAAACACATGTTCTTTTCCTTCCTTGTCCTTTACGTGTATTTTAATTGTTGTACTGTTTTTGATGACACGATTATCTTTCGTGCTATTTTTAAAAGTAAAACTGTTCTTAATTTAACCAGTTAGGACTATAAACATATTTTAATATAGTTTTATTATGCTGTATACCGCCCGGCACGTAACTTGGCTAGATAAAAACGAGACAAAAGATGCGCAGTAGCTATAAACACTAAACTCGGCGCATCTTTTGTTTCATCTTTGTCTTACCAAGTTATATGCCGGCATCTATAACTAGGTACTTTTCCTATATTTATAGAACTACAAAATATTACTTTACTAATATGCTTATTATATTCGCAAATACAAGTTGTTTTCATTCATTAATATATTTTTTTCATTGTTCACATTCAATTTTTTTATTATTTTTTGGTAAGCATTTATTATACCTAAGTCACGGATGATTAGATTGTCATTTGTGTATTTTTTCCCGTTTTAGTCACCAAAGTGACGGGATCAAATAATTGGTTTGACGCACAAAAGCACACGACACAATTCCGCTGACAATATCGATCCCCAAATATTAATGACATCCCTTCAACTCTTACAAACGACATTTTCATTTTCCTCCGAAAATAATACATCAGTCAGCCATATCGGCCTCAACGACTTTTTAAGGAGTTCCCTTTTATCAGAGAAGGATTTTCCTTTCAATTATTAGTACTGTGTTGGCATACTGGTGATGATATGATTGATAATTCACCTCTCTGCGAGGTATAAATTGTGAGATATGGCTTCATTCTCTAAATCGAGGATTTCCGCGTTAAAAGGATGATAAATGGATAAGTTACTTTGTTACGTGTCTTTACTTGACAGTTTAACTCGTGAATTGGCGTTGAAGGTATGCTGATCTTATACGTTGAAAATGAAACATCATCTTAATAATAATCTTTAGATTAACTTTTACAATTTGGAATAGTTTGTAGTTTTATATTATCAGCGCTGATAAGAATACTAATAAAACTTTCTGATCGCCACATTATTTAGTACTCAGATGCTGTTTAGCTAATTAGCTACTTCATGTTAGGTTGTATTAATGAGTTTGACCGTAATCACGGTAACAGAAGTATTTTCGTCATAATCTCTTTTGTTGTTGACTACCCATTATATTTTAAGAGTATGATAGCACTGCGGTATACCGCGCTACTGGCCTGAGATTGCGGTAGCTGAGCATGTCGCTAGAATTAGGCATCGGATGGGTGACCTACAATTTATTATCTCTGGATCATCAGTGCTTTGGACAACATGTAACACCGTTGGTCATGGCTGCACTTGCAGTCGATGGTACTCATCAGCCCGCCTTGGTTTAATTGTGTATCCTCCTTCTTCATCAGTGGGGATATTAAAAGGGCTAATGATAATTCCTTACCCGTAGGTATCTTTTATGTGGTATTTACACGGATTGACTCGGCAGGTGTCTAGTAATTAGCAAGTCGATTTTACTCAACTAGTGGTTTTTAATGACGATTGTCAATTCTTGCAAAATCAAATTGCCACCTCATTGAAATTAGGTTTGCAATTAGATTTAGAACCGATTATCTTAAAAAGCGCTAATTGATTAAAAACCAGCAAGTCGCTTGCCAAGATGACCCGTGTAAATACCACATTACTGCGGTACTGACTATATATTACTTTTAACACGTCAAGCCATACATAATTAGACACAATGGATTTTACATTGTTGTCCGGCCTCATGAATTATTGAATTAATAGCAGCAGCAACTGTGTGAATTTGACTAACAATGTTTTTTTTTGATGAAAATAAGTGAGCTATGAGTGAGATTTGTCCACAATCACACGATGTTAAGTGATGATGCGGACTACGATGGAGCATGCTCGCTTAGATAAAACCTATTCACTCTAGCCTTGTAAAAGCACAAGTTATGACTTTGGGAACCACATCGGCAGGCAGCCTGTTCCACTCCTTAGCTGTTCGCATTATAAAAGTATTAGCAAAATGATTTGCTTGATAATACTATGGTCACTGTTCCTGCTGTGCTTGCGAATGTGTGGCAGAGCTCTATAATTATTATTTTATTACAACCTCGCAATCACAAGCCCGAAATTTATTTCAGCATCCAGGTTTGCTGTGTTAAAAAACAGGCAGACAATAAACATAAAATATTACTCTGACGCGGCACATTACGACTGCCCCAGCATCATATTTCCATTCCCTCTGAACGAGGAAATAATTAAAAATTAATTATTCTAGATAAAATTATAACTTCTTTTCGGAGATTTGCATTTTCAGATGGAATATTTGAAGGAGTCTCCCCTAAGAGGGGCTTTATTAAATTTGTTATAAATGCTCCGGTCTCGGTGGCCCAAAACTTATGCCTTCTTTTAGATTCTTTCTGAAATCAGAGCTGATTTCATGCGCCATTATGAATTTTAAATAGTCAAGGGCAACTCGTTATTTTTACTGTTTCTTTTTATTTCACAGTGTTTTATTACGATGATTTAAGCCAAAAGATATTTTGTTACATTTTCATCAAAAACAACTTTAGAAAATCATCCCTTATTTGATTATGATTGATTCAAGTTACAATGTAAGTTAGTTTTATTAGGATTTTACTAATCCCCATCTTACAATGCACTTTCTATGACCTGCTTACTAAATCTGAAACAATGCAGGGTTGGCTGGAGGAGATCTCTTTTAGAGATAAGTCCACCTTTGTAAACAAGTTTCAAATTATAGCTATATAACTATATTATTATCAGTGATTATCAGTGCAATAACGAGGATAATAAAGTGTAGTAATTATTTAATAACGGAATTTTAAAAATAGGATTGATTCAACTAGATTTTTTAATTTTAAACTTGGAATTCGTTGTGTATTTTCATTAGTTAAAGTATTAACTAAATCAAAAAACACTAATTTGCGTTACCACAAACCTATTTTAAGTGTCTAGAATGATGGATAACAAAAGTCATTTGTTTCATTTTAAAGCCACTAGAATGCCAACAGGATTGTGGATAACCAACATTTCGTTAAGTATCACTCACTAGTCAACTATTTTAAAACATTGTTGAACTCCACCAAATTATAAAATTATCTGATATTGCATAATAAAAAAAAATTACAAAATTACCTTTTGTAAACGCACTAGTAACCGCTTGCGGTTTCACTCGATTTGAGTTTATAATCATAAATATGAAGAAAAAATGTTTTTGTAAAAAAGGTACTTACAGCAAATTTTCGTATCGTATAGTATCTTTTATTATATTCCTACTACGCTCCATTCATTACCCCCAAAATTCACAAAACGAAATTCACCACAGGTAAAGCTTAGTAAATTTAAATTTCCTATGAGAATGCCACTTACCGAATACCAGCACACCCAAATAGGTTTAAATTAATGGCTGGGAGCACACACGAATTTCCAACCGCTAGGGAACTACAGTCTGATATGGACTGAGCATAGATAAAGAGTTATTTATGGCCCACGATGACAGCTCACGCCTGTGTCCTATAAATGTTTTATTGGCCCACAAGCACTGGAACTTCCGAGCGTGCATTAATTTGGGAAGTTTTGGTTAAGTATAGTTTAAGTGCTGACTTATCATTGGGTGATAAACTTTATCCAACTTTATAATAAACGGGTTTTAAGCTCTGTGTTTTGTTTATTTATTCAAAACCGTGATAATAGAGCAATAAGACTTTAAGTGTTAAGAAAATTATGTAGAAATAAAATGCATCGCCAATATTTAGAACAGAAAATGCAATATTAGTTTACAAAAGAAAATACAAGTTATGTCTTTTCAGTCAATGAAACTGAACTAAGGAAAGAAACCTGGATTTAATTTCATTTATATCTTTTGGATATCCTATACTAATTAAAGTTTAACAAGTGATTTAATGTCTGTAAATATGAAGAATAATAAAATTTACGTATTTTAATTGAACAGTTTTATAGACTAAACGCGATCTTGAAGTTTTTGTTTGACGAAAAAGAAATTAGAAATAACCCTTTTAAATGCTTTTTATTTTGAACACATACTTACTTCCAACACGTTTTGCAGTAGATATAAGATCTTAATGTAATAAATAAAAGAAAAAGATTCAAAGAAAAGCTAATAAAATCAGCACTCAAAAGCAGACTCTTATGTGAGATTATTAATTTTCTATTTCTATTAGAAAGTTTCTAGACGTAAAGACACAAATACCAGCACTTGAAACAAAAATTCCAAGAAATTACTTATTTAGTACAATAATAATATTCTTATCAGCCGTCTTAGTATTTGATTTTGTTAAATCTCGATCAAGTCAAAAGCAAAATAACTATAGAATTAAAATAATGGAATAACTCTCACTATTATTGTTAATGAAATATAAACCAATCTATTTTTTCCAATATGAACCAAAGCTTGAGCTTTCGTTACTAGTTTTGGTAATTAAATTTTCAAAAGGCTCAAATTAACAGATAAATAAAGTAGTAAAATATAATGTACGAAAATACATATCCTTCATTAATTTATACTAATTTCGTGAACCAAAAAATGGGAGAACTGTTTCTTCGGACCATCAAACTGAACAACTTTTACTATGGGACTAACTCTGAAATCACGAAAAAAATCTGCTGCTTCATCCAAAAATTAAGTACAAAAACATAAAAAAATGTATGTAAACGATTTTCACATTTTTTATTTATTCATTAACACGTTGTAGTTTTAGTACCTTCCAATTCCATGGGTCGCGGTCACAAGGTGCCGAAACGTCGTGAAGGTAACGACACCAAAAATAATAAAAATGTTTTGTTTTAATAAAGCTGTTGGTCAAAATTAATTTCGAATAAAGCTACAGAGTACCAGTGAAAATATAAACCGCACCAAATTCATCGATCCTTTATAAACATACCAATTCCAGTTTGGTTGGTACAACGGTTCGTCACTAGAAGTATCTAGTGACGACCCGTTGTACGTAGTTACGACTTGATTTTGTGTGCAAGGGTTCGAGTTTAATTCAAATTTATGTTGATGATACAAAGATTTACAGCGGTCTTGCTGTTTGAAGTTTATTTAACGCTTGTTTGTAGATATAGCTAAGCTAAGGCAGTATATGTCAGCTTCCTTAGTTGAAAGTATAAGAAAAAATAGCTGGAGATATGCTTGGTGAAAAAAAATATATGATTATGGGGGTTTCCGTCGATCTCGTTAGCTCATGTATTTTATACTTTGTACTACATAATTTGAAAAAAAAAAACAAATTAGTACTTATTTTTTTAGCAATGTTAACAAGTTTTTGTCGCAATAAGGTTTTAATTTATAGGTACTATCTAATCTTTATATATGTTTTATATGTAGTGTAGGATATCCAACGACGCTCACTGTCTTTTTTAAATAGATGTCAACGAGACCATGCCCTAACATAACAACAAATTTATAGACTTTAACTGCATAGCTAATGTTGAAATTCATAGATATATTGTTCTGTAAGTACGGTAATTACCTGTTGCACTAAAGCTTAGGTTTAGTAACTATCGTTCTCATCAAAGATGTTACTGATATTATCGAATTTTATTAACAACTAGCGGCCGCCCGCGACTTCATCTGTGTGGAAAGATTTTTTGCTAACCCTCGGGAACAATACTTTTTTCAGGATGAAAGGTACCCTATGTCCTTTTCTGTACCCCTGACAACGTGTATTCAAAATTTCTTGATGATCGGTTTAGTAGTTAAGAATGAAGGCGTAACAAACAAACAAACAAACGGACATTCGCATTTATAATATTAGTAAGGATATCCTAGTGTTGATTCAGCGTTCGAGTTACAATCACATTTTACAGAATAATTAAACCTAGTATAAGTCAACAATTATTAGTTTGATAAAATACAAAAACCTTGTAATGATTTAATCATTTAAATATGGGTTATGTATCATCATTATTATATTTTAAAAATATAAGTACCATACGCACACTTTGAAGGACTAAGAGCAATTTTATTAAAACATATTTACAATATTAATAAGGTACTTTTATAATAATTGAGTTATCGGTAAAAGGCTTTCAATGTTAATTTATTAATCACATGAAAGGACATGAAACTTTTATGCAAGTGATTTGTCTTACGCCACTATCCGTAAAGAAAGAACTATACAATGTTATCAGTGTTATCATTATCACAAATAAACAAACTGCCATTACGATGAATTATGCAGAACTGGGCCCTGAACTAACAATCCGAGTCAGGTTGTGTTGATGTAGTTCCGTCAAAACACAAAGCTTTGATTCCGATCGTCTATTTGTATTTGGTACGTATTTCTGTGAGTTTAATAGGTCTCTAACCTGAAACCAAAATTGTAGTATATCTGGATACGACTGCATGGAATGCATTTGGTTTTTGCATTTATCAACGCCCGAGCGGTCTCCGGCGACCGGACAGCAATAGAAAATCTATTGTATCCGTTTTCCGGGCGCTGACGAGTATCATTCAGTATCATAAATTATGTATGTATAGTGGAAATATTTTCAGTCAGTTTTAATTACGTATGGTAGATTAGGTATCATGGATATTATTACAACCCTGGAAAATTATTATAAACCCTGAACCACTACTTGACTCTTATAAATATTTGTTTCTTTTGATAAAAAACTGCAAAGCAATCCTAGAGCAAAATTTTGCTTTTGCCCATTAATATAATTTATTATCAAAATCAATAATCTATCATTTTATCTGCGTCAAAGAATTAACTTATAGATATATTAGAGGAGCTCGGTGGCGCAGTGGTTTAGCGCCTGGCCCAACGATTGCGGCGGTTAAGCAACGTTCGCAAGGGTCGGTGATGGGATGGGTGACCAAAAATTTATTATCTCGAGCTCCTCCGTGCTTTGGAAGGCACGTTAAGCCGTTGGTCCCGGCTGCATTTGCAGTCGTAAACACCCACCAATCCGCATTGGGCCCGCGTGGTGGGTTATGGCCCATCCTCCTTACCACCTATAAGGAAGGCCTGTGCCCCAGCAGTGGGGACATTAAAAATAGCTGATGGAGAGATTACTAATTTAAGTTACATGTAAACAGCTAGTAGCGAGTTACTCCTCCACCGGCTCACCGAAGCTGAAAAGTGCGAAAGTACTCTCTAATCTCTCTAACCACTGATATTTCTGTGCTCGGCCCAGATGGGGCCAAAAAGGATGGGCCCAATGTATCTTAACCCTTAAAATAGCTAAAGCTGACACAGCTTATGTCCACTTTAATCTAGCCAGCAGCGGTGAGATTTCCAGCATCCTTTCTTTATCCGATTTTTTCCTAAATTCACTTCCACACGTTGGAAGCTAATTTGGTTTTTCAGAAAAGCTTCGCAGTAAAATTTCTGGACTGCAAATATTGAAGGTGATGTAACTGCGAAAATTTCAGTTAAACCTTTTTTACTTTGAAACGATATCTATTTATTAATACCTGCATATTTTTTGAATAAGTAAAGATAAATAGTAAACGAGTCTTAATATACGTTGGTGTAATAAACTAATGTTTATTACACCAACGTAAATCAGATAATAATGTCGGCAAAAAACCTAAGAAGTTAATGAATCCGAAATGGCGTGGGATTATTGAAATAAAAATTAGTCAACCAAAGAAAAATAATAACGATACTCAATTGAGATGAACCAATGCGAATTGATTTCAGAATTTTAATTTAAACGGAAACACGAGTCGAACGGACAGGAAAAGATTCGTCGGAATTGTTGTGGGGCCATCGAATATAGATTTGCCTTCGACTGTATATTTTTTATAAATAATAACTCTGCTACCTTTTCCATTTGCATCTGGGATTGAGCAATGAGCACCCCATCTTTTTTATTACGAGTACATACATACCTTTTATTTTATTTCAGTCAAAATGTATCAATATAAAATGCAAGTCAGGAATTATAAAAAATACAATAAATTATAAATCTAAGGCTATTGATTGTGAAATCTGTGCTACGAGTAATATTCAGGCTGTAGCGGCTGGTTCGTAGCGCGCGCGTAGCCAGTGCTACGGTGGCCGCGTAGCGAAACGGACGGGTGCTATGCGCTACGAAAGCGAAAGTCGAATAAGCGAGCGCGTGTCAAACGTAGTGAGCGCAAATCGCTACGACTTTTGTTGGTTAATTTGTTTTCGATAAACGTTTTTTTGTAGTGACCGTGTAGTGATATTGTGTGCATATTGGTGATTGTTTACAAAGATCAGGTAAATGTGCTGTCGTAAAAGTGTTTAAGCCCTAATAGTACTTAAGATTCCGCTTTATTGGATGGAGCGTTAGCTGCGGTTAATGGTCTGTTAAGATAGCGAGATTGTGGAATTTAGGTATGCTATCTGTTTTGAATATTTTTAGGAAATATTTATCAAAACAACAAATACCCATGCAAAATTAATGAATATAAAAAAAAATAGTTTGGCTTATTATTACCGACAGATATTTGTAGGATATGAAAAAAAATGGTTTAACATAAAATGGTATTTTATTTGCTTGCTAACCCATGTCTGCATTTAAGTAGTGATATTGACTTAACCTGGCATTTTGATTGATTTGTAAGTATGTAAATAATTTACAGCTGCAGATTTTTTCACATTTTTTATTTATACATAAGCTTACTCGCATGGAATAATTTAAATAAAAGACATCGAAGCTTAAAGACCCACATGACTTGATGCTCTTCGATCGTATATTTTTACGAACTACTTCTCAAGGTAGACGTGACCTGACGTCATACTTGACGAGGTTTATATTCTAGCCACTCGTCAAAAGACTGACAAGCATGCCAAATGGAAAAAGTATTTTAAGAAGACGAATACAATTTTCTGAAGAACCATTTTCTATTTCATTTAGAGTTGCTTTAACTAGGTCGTTTCCAAAGTTCTAATGATTATAGCGAGATAATCAGGAATAGAAATAAGTTATTGTAAGCCCTGGTGCCACTTAGCAGTACGTAGGTAGGCTGTATGCTGTTTTGCCATTTTTGTAATTCTTTAAAGAGCTTCACAGTGACCTAATATGAAAGTAGCTCGTGCAATGTTAAAATGTTATCATTGATAAATTTATTTTTATTTTTGATTATTTTTTTATGTGATTGTGGTGTAGTGGTTCAATAAGTTTGTTATACTTAAGTACCAACTATTTTTAATATTTTAAAGTGGTGATGATTACAGATTTATTTGTTTTGTTTTTTCAACAATATCATAAGTCTAATTAAGTAATGTTATTTATTTGTTAATCTTTGTTATTTGAAGTCTGGAAACGATATACATATTTTTAAATATCGTTCCATCTGATAACATTGACAAGTTTTTTGTGCCCATTTTTCTTGTCAGCTAAAAGACGTCATAATGGGTGGTAGGGTAAAAGATTTGGCGATTTAAAAATCCTTATTATGTGAGCTCATTTAAATAAATGTATTTTCATTTCATTTCATTTCATCCTTTCAGCAGGAAGGATTTACTACAACTTTATATTTTTACTCTTTATGTTTTAGTCTTATAAAACGTTACAGAAAAAACCTTTTACAATATTTTAAGCAAATAGTTTATAAAATTCAACGCATTTATTAACATTCCTAAGTTAATTTCATTATGTGGTTTATTTAATTATTAAAAATAACGTTCTACGAAATTTCGGTAACTCTTCCTTTTTAAGCATTAACATTTTGGGAAGACTCGTTTGTAAATTAAACACTATAATTAGTTTTATCTATTCTATAAATAATTCATCTTCATTATCCTCTCTCCCTAACTTTAGTCTATCTTTTAGTGCCTGCTGGCTACCTTTGAGTCATCAACAGGCGGACTTAATTGTATGGTTCACTGAAAAGAGGCAAAAAAAATACATCTAAATATTAAATTGGAATTAGTGCGAAAAAATGCAAAAAAATAAAAATTAAAAGTGGAATAGAATAAATACATCTACACTCAAGGAATTGTGTCAAAACCAGTATTACTTACGCACTGTTTTTATAGTATTAATATTTTAGGAGGTATTATTTACACGAAGTATTTTGTTTTTAAATATGTCAACCCGTCATGCGTTACAATACCGTACGAATTAATTGAACAATCATTTTAATTAATATATTTTTGAAGCCTACCTTTAAACTTCGCGAAAGTACGCAGAACAAATCACTTAAATATTATCATAATTGACTTAAGAATTTATTCTACTTTCAAGGTATAAAAGAGCAGAAAGGGATGCAAAATAAATCTTTCGCGAAATTTTGGCTCGATTTGACGAATTTAACTATGATTTCTAGGAATCTTGGTAACAAATCAAAATGATCAAGTGACAAAATAGTGTTGACTGTTAGAATCCATACGTAATTACAAAACAATGATGTTAAGGAAACATTGTTGTAAATCATTTTTTGCTTAGATAATCACTTTCTTTTGCGCACCATGCCACGCTTTGTGAAATGTGACGTCACTATTCTGTAACGTCACATTTCACACTGTGCGGCCGGCTGATATGTTTACTTTACTTAACAAAATTTTTTGTAATTACGGATTCTAATAATCAGCACTATTTTGTCACTGCAGCATTTTAATTTTTACCAACGTTTATTGTCTTAGAAATCATAGTAAAATTCGTCAAATCGGGCCAGAATTTCGTATAGGGGTTTATTTTGCTTCCCTTTCTGTTTTACTGTACCTTAAAAGTAGAAACTATTCTCAAGTCAAATACCCAATTGGATGGTTTATAAACAAAAATATACAAACATGTTTTTCTTTATAAAGATTTCGGAATATCAATCCAAAATTCTAAACTCTATTTATTGAAGAAATAACTATTTCTTGGAAACGAGAGAGCCGCTGTATCCAAGCTGTTCGTTAGGTACTTCTGTCCAAGTTTAAGTATAACTTTGTATTTCTGGGTACCAGTAACATCTTAATTATTAACTAGGTATACTTAATTGGTATTCTAAGAACTTTTACAAGGGTGTTTTTAGTTACTTATCTGTAGTTAAGATAGCTTAAAATAGCGAAAATAGTCTATTGACCTACCTATGTACTTGAATATATAGGTAATTACTGTTTCAAACAAAAAACCGGTCATGTGAGTGTCGGGCCACGTGTAGATGGGTTCCGTAGTTACCTTACACCATACTATATTAATATCTCGTTCAATCCAATTTTCTTTGTAAACGTTTATTAGAATCTACAGCATATTTTTTTTATGTTTTTCACTCTCATTTTAAAAGACACATTTTACAAATTTGGAAGAGTATATCTTTCAAACGGTTGACTTTGCGAAAAAAAATGTATAAAAATGGAACCTCAATGTCATTTTTAAAGACCTATATATAGACACCCCGCACGTATAGGTTTGATGAAATCGTACAGCAGTTTACAGAATACATCTGCCTACTAAGTTTCAACTGTTGAAATGGACGGACAGACAGACAGACATAACCAATCTATAAGTGCTTTGTTTTTAGCCATTAGGCAACGGAACCCTTAAAAGTAGATTAAAAATATTTTAAGTAAATTGTAGTGAGCTTTGCACTACAGGAAATGAAACAAAAGCTTTAACTTTTATGCAAAGCGGTCGTATATTGTATTGCGTATTTTAAATTCCAATTAACATAGTTAAGATAGGGTACAATTTTGTTCCGCATGGCCAGCGCAGAGTAAACAGAACCAAACGCTTCGTAGCTATTCCCAGAACGATCCTGTTAGATATGTTCATCCCCGGAAATTAACTATTGGGTCTGTTATAGTCAAAATAAGAGTCAACGTGAAAAACAAAAGTAAGTAACGATGACAGGAATATTAAACTGTCAACTACAAGATTTGAATAAGTACTCAAATAAGTAAATTACCTGACGAGTAAATTCGGTTGGTCTACACATGACCTTATCTGTGTTATCTACGATTGTTGAATAAATATGTACTAAGTTATTACTTACAGTACACAGTACTACACACACAGTACTACAGTAGCTACTGTAGTAACAGAATGAAAAAGACAATGAACTGATTGTAAAATTTTAAATGTGATACAATCGTTGCAATTGAAAATATAGTTTTAAAATAGGGACTGAATTTAGAATCTTAACTAAATGCGCTTGGTGGTAATCGCAGTTAATGTAATTTCTGGAAATATACGTCATAGTAATAGAACTAGAACATTAACATATAATTAAGGTTAGACATACATTAACCTCAGACATCTAAATTAAGTCCGACCAATAAATCAAATGAAGTCTAACAAATCCAAAACATCATTAACGTTCTACTTGAACCATTTATGACATAAACGGTTATACATTGCTGAAACTAGATTATTTACATAAAATAGTTAGTGTTTAGATTTCACACACATAATATTAATCAAATTGTGATTTCTCAAAAGTTTTTTTGAAGTAACTCTAAATAGTTTAGAAAAAAATGTAAAATGTAAATCGGAGTATCGTGGCATCGTCACTTGCTGTTGCTGCATATAAGAGTAAAATTCGTGCAAGTTTCTGAATTCGATTACTGAAGTAGTTATAACGTAGAATATTCTATTCAGTAAGAAATTTGACTCGCATTTGTCCGGAATTTTCCTTTTTGCGATTACTTAATAAAAAATTGAGTAGACTCGTGTCTATAAATAATTCACAAAAAATTTGCAATGCAAAATTGTTTTCACAGAAAGGACCAAATAGTTCCTAAGCAGGCCTATTACATAAAAAGAATAGCGATACTCGGACGTAATTTGTCGTTTAATTTAATTGATATTGAAGCTTACTCGTGAGGTAAGAGTGTCACTGAGTGGGACAAACATTGTCCGCTATTGTTTTTATGTAATAGGCTCTCAGTTTTCATATACCATTACATCTTTTTATTTCTGATTACCTCAAGTTTCCCCATATCAGTTTAGGTTTTTGATTTCCTCATACCGTCCCGTAAAGTTTAAAAACACAACAGGTAGTTAATATGAATATGGTTATTGAGATGGAACAAAGTTTGTTGTGGCTTTTCTCGGTAAAAGCTCTCGCGAGGTAAAGCGAAGCTTTTGAACAGCTGTTGATGTACAATAGTTAATGTTAATGTTTTTTTGAATAACAAACAAGACCTTCCTATTCTATTATAAAGGGTATTATACCCTCGGCTGTCTACGTAACCACCATAGTTTCATAATGAGGAATAATTATTTTGTATAAAACCAGTTTTGATAAAAGAATTTCACAATTTTTTACGAACACGGATATTTACAAAAACATTTTTTTCTCATCGGTAAATGGTTATAAAACTACAGTAACGTAGATGTCTAAAATGATTATAACTTGTTTCAAATGGGTTACTAAAAAGATTAATTCTCAGATAACTTCTATATAATCGACTGTACTAAAGCTGTAAGAAGATCAGTTTTAAAATTCAAAGTAAATTTATTATACGATTTTCCATTCCGTGTAATAAAACTACTCTCACTAAAGATTTATGTGAAGATCTGACACGAGAACTTTAATAGGAATCGTTGAGAAAGTTATGCTAAGAAGTTAATAATAAAAAGTTTAATGTTAAAAAGTTAACTTTTACGTATACACTTTGCTTTTTGACAACAAAATTTTGTTTTTAATGTAAGATCCAAATGGGTAAAAATTAAATTGTTTGAATTCACAACGGTTTTCTAGTGTGGTTATTCAAAAAAATCGTGGAATTATATGCTTTAGAATAATACACATTCTTTATACTTTGTTACTTTGCTTTATTATTATTAACTAGCGGCCGCCCGCGGTTTCACCCGCGTGGTTCCCGTTCCTCTAGGAATATCGGGATAAAAAGTATTCTATGTTTTAATCCAGGCTATCTTCTATCTGTGTGCCAAATTTCAACCAAATCCGTTCTGTAGTTTTTGCGTGATTGAGGAACAAACATCCAAACCCACAAACTTTCACATTTATAATATTAGTAGGATTTTGTAGTAGGTATCACCCATTTGACTTATTATTTTCGTTAGTTTGTACATACATTTACATACAAACTAAACTAAGGACAAATCGATTTGATATCAAAGCTATTATTTGAGCTATCTCAAAACTCGAACAGTTTACTGGGTCTAGGTAAAGGTAATTAGAAGCTTCCGTAAGGTCAAGAAGTTAGGTTATCGGTAAAGCAAATAAGCACAACCGGAGAAACTAGGCAAGTTTATTTTTTCATTTTTATAAATATTAAGAGAGTTTTTTTGTAGGTATTTAATTTTAAAGGTTGACTACCTACAGCTTAACACAGTATACTTTCTATCTGATTGAGCCCTCCTCCTAATGGTCTTTTCATAGTTCAGGATCGTATCTCCATTTCTCCACATCCTAAAGGTCCTGAGCTTGACGCAGCATAACTTTCACTGGCATCACTAGCTGTTCTGACACCTGCTATTTTCATTGACAATTGAAATATGAAATACAGGTCTGACCAACCTTTAAGGGGGTTTTATGTAGGACACAAGCGCCACCATTGAAAAAAATCATAGTGCTTAAGGGTGCACCGAGCGTCCACTAGCGCCGCCAATCAAAAAAAAATCATTACAAAGAAATAACTATGTTTAACAAAATTCTGAAACATATAAAAACTAGTATTAGTTATAAACTATTTTTGTATGCGTAAAATTCTAAGTTTAAATGCGTTCGTGTGGTTAAAATCTGGATTTACGCCTAAAGTGGCCACTTTAGGCGTTAATCCAGGTTTTAACTACACAAACACATTTAAACCAGGAAAAAAACGCATACAAAAATAGTTTATAACTAATTCTAGTTTTTATATGTTTCAGAATTTTGTTAAACATAGTTATTTCGTTTTAATGATTTTTTCTTGATTGGCGGCGCTAGTGGACGCTCGGTGCACCCTTAAGGTACCCCTCCGCAAGTGGCGCACTCAGAGGTTGTTTTTATTTAATAAGTCGTTAATGGAAAAAGAATTTTATCACTACATTCCCTCGTAGTTATTCGTAGAAGTAGATAGCTATATGCCTTAAATAAAGACGAAATTGTGAGTGTGTGCTTATTCAGTGCACTTCTTCGTTCTTCGATGACTATGATTTTTTTTGCTTTTTTTTGCGCTAGTGTGCTGCGTAAAACCTTCTTAAGATGGCATCCTGAGCGAAAGTGGTGCCGCGGTAAATTTTATTTAATATTATAATTCTAATGTACAATGTTAATAATGTTTTGCGTGGAAGTTGGGCCCACAGTCTAATATTTTTAGACGGTTTTCGTTATATTCCCTCGTAGTTACTGCTAGAAGTACATAGCAAAACTGCTAAAAGTGGCCGTTTTCGACACATTTGCTATCTACTTCTACGAATGACTACGAGGGCATGTAGTGATATCTTCTAAAATAGTAGACCATGACCCTTAAAAACTCCACGTAAACATTATTTAAAATCTTTTTCTATTAATAACTTATTAAATAAAAACCTATGAGGGCGCCACTTTCGGTCATAAAATGGCCTTAAAGATTCTGCCTCTCGATCTTTTTACCTTCAATCTTATCTTACGCTCTCTCTTGCAAAATTATTATCAAATACAAAAGTTGCTGGACTTTACAAAACATCTATTACTATATTAGGTCTATACTGTATCATCATAATAGCCTCTTTTCAACCTAATGGTCACTTTAACGAACAGTGGTTTGTTTCATAGAAAACCCGTTTCCATTGTAGCTACCACCATAAATTATTACTACGACGGCTTTCATAATTTAGAAGAAAAATGCTTCCTGTCACCATTACGTGATTTATGATTAATGCTACCTAGTAACTATCGAGTTCGACAGAAATTTTCTTTCAAATTCTCTGAATAGCTATCAAATGTTTGACGGTAAAATAACGGAGTTTTCTGCTGACGTGATTAAAGTGATTAACTTGATATTTTAATGATTGAAGTGTAATTAAAATCATAGGCAATGTTTCAAAGTAGGTATTTTAAAGTAAGAAACCTTGATATTTATACTACTTAAGGATTTTTAACGTATTAAGCCGCCAATTTGAAAATGTTTGTCATTCGCTTGTCTATGAAATGTTTTGAATGCCATTTATTTTATTTGGTTAATTTTATTTTATTTGGTTAATAATTTAACTGACTGATATATGTTATCTGAGGATTGAAAAAACAGCCCTTAGTAAAAGTATGATTATGAAAGTTAGAAAAAGTAACTTCGAAAAACAGAGGAGCAGCCCTATTAATCCTATCAAAATACCCAAATAGTTATTTTCGAGTGCAATCATTGTTAACGTTCGGTACCTGAAAAAATCCTATCGGCGTCGACGAACTCAAACAATGAAAAAGGCTCGTCGAAAACTCGTTCGGAGCCGAATCGCCTTCAATAATATTTGCATTGGGCCCAATCCTAAGGGGCTACCCTGGAAACTGAACCACGAAAATCGGTCGGATTTCGTTCTACTTCGTGATGTTTTTACTTCAGGCATAAGGTCTAAAATGAAGTTTATCGAACGACAAAAATTGTCTGTTTATCGCGATTTGTTCTTGTAGTAGACCCTCTGAATCGCACGCATTATCCTATGTGACAGGATCAAATCTCTGAGTCAGCGGATGGGACCGCCAGATAAGTAACTAAATTATGGCCAGTGTTGACCGAAACGACGTCGCATGTAGCGTGTGTAGGCTCTGTATAATTGGAGTAATGCCCTTTTGAAATAAAAACACTATTCATTGAAAACGCAGAGATAATGTTTTGAAATCGGAATGAAAAACATGTTTGTATTAAAACTTTTTCTTATTGGAAGCTTCGGATCCCGATTTAAATTCTTTGAATTCGTAAAAACCACAAGCGTTTAACCCAAATAATCTCGTATGCAAAACACCAACTACCGATAGCACAAGAAATTTTCTTCCACTCGGAATTTCCTTCGTAAAACTTATAAAGTATCGCGCGCGCGCGAGGAACAAACAAAAAATATAAAATAAAAATAAAAATGAAGTCGGGAAACACACGGTCGTTGAATCCCGCAATAAAAAGGACAAAGTTTTGTGAGTAGGTTTCATAAAAAGAAAGCAAACGTTTGTTCTCTCCAGCAAATATTGCCTTTCTAAGGCACAATCGAAATCTTCGGGCGTAATATTCGAACGTTCACACATTCTTGGGGGTATAAAAGGGCCCGATAAGAACGGTCTTCTTGCCTAATAAAGTGATTACGTATCTTTATTAGGCACAGCGCTTTGCCTGTTTTATTTCTATAGCAGCTTTAAATTTCGCAAGCCAATGGCAGCTTTATAATGGTACAAAACTCCAATGAAACATAGTAGTAAAACTATACCTACACAGGTTGGTCAAAAGTTCTGTTACTGAGTTTCTTTATCGATTACTGGCCATTAAAACAAATGAAAAGAAAAAATAAAAATGACATATTATTGACAGTTTTATAAGCTATAATTCCATACCACACGTATATCATATTTTGTTTATATCACCATGGAATGGGGGTTGAAGGAGAATCGTGTCGCTGTAATTGCTCTGCACAAATGTGGGCAGCCACCGAATATGATTTTCAAGTTGCTACAAAAGTTGAACATCAACAAGCAATTTATTTATCGCCCTATCCATAGGTACAGTAATACCTTGACCGTCGATGACCGAAAAAGATCAGGAAGACCACGCACCGTTCGGACACCAGCTGTGATCAAGGCAGTGAAGGCGAGAATCACGAGAAATCCCGTCCGGAAGCAAAAGTTATTGGCAATACAGATGACTGTGAAGAGAAGTTCCCTTAAAAAAATTATCAATGATGACCTTGGGCTTCACGCTTACCGTAGACGAAAGGGCCATCTGCTAAACGCACGATTGAAGGCTATGAGGTTAGCACGAAGTCGCGCTCTACTAAAGCAGTACGCACAAAACGGCCATCGAAAAATCTTGTTTACTGATGAAAAAATCTTCACAGTCGAAGAAAATTTTAACCGTCAAAATGATAGAGTATACGCTAAGAATAGTAAAGAAGCCAGCATGGTTGCTCCGAGGGTCCAACGAGGTCACCACCCCTCATCAGTGATGATTTGGCTGGGGGTGTCCTATTCAGGGCTAAGTAAGGTTCATTTCTGTGAAAAAGGTGTGAAAACTGGCGCTAGAGTCTATCAAGATACCGTTCTGGAACCTGTTGTCAAACCCTTAAGCCACACTTTATTTCAAAACCAGCCATGGGTCTTCCAGCAGGACTCTGCCCCTGCGCACAAAGCAAAATCTACACAAGTATGGTTTCGGGCTAACAAAATTGATTTTATCGCGCAGGAAGAATGGCCATCCTCCAGCCCAGACTTAAATCCTCTGGATTATGCCATATGGCAACTTATTGAGGAGAAAGCATGTGCTAAGCCCCACATGAATCTCGACTCTCTTAAGCGCGCTATTCTCAAGGCAGTCGCAGAATTGGATATGGTGGTAGTTCGTGCTGCCATCGATGACTGGCCTCGTCGTCTAAAGGCGTGTATTCATGCCAGAGGCGGTCATTTCGAATAATTTTAATACATGATAATCTTAAATATTTGTGCTTTCATTTGGTATATAATTCATTGTAGCATTATTTGTAAATTTAGTATTATTCATGTTTTCCATAGTTACAGAACTTAGTAACCAACTAGGTATATTCCGAATGTGAATATTATTATATTCATAAAATGCATGATTTAATCCTATAGATTTACTTAGGTGTGATTTCTAATTTGGCTTCTAAGTTTCTTGCGCCCGTTCTTCTTGTCAGTAGAAAAAGTCTGGAACGGGTGGTAAGAAAATAAAGACGATTCAAAAGTGCTTAATTATGAAGTTTATTTGAATAAAGCAGTTGACTTTGATATTGCTTTATTAACATAGCGCCAAATTTAGATTTTTTTAAATAATGTGCTTTCAAATTAATATCTCATTAAACATCAATAAGACATCAAAAGCTTATTTTAGAAACTTAAGCCCAACTTTACAATAAAACAAACTTTTAAAACTTTTCAGTCAAAGTTAGCTATCTGTTGTCTCTATAATTAGCTATTAATTATCTGTTAATAATTTTACAGAACTTTTGATAGATGATTAGTATGACGAACAAAGAATCCAATTATAATTTATGCCGACAACATAATCAGTAATTAAAAGTTTTGAACTGAAATAAAAGTTGTACAATGTTATTTTCTATTTCCAAAACTAGGTGTCATGAAATGAAATGATTGAAATGTACATTTTAAGGCCTCAAATTATCATTTCAATTATTAAGCAATTTCCTTGCATATTTAATTGACATTAGATTATAACTACGATATTAGTTTAGTGGTCGTACAGTCTCTTCGCTCTTTTTATTTTTTTTGTTTCAAAGCTAAACTAGAAAATTATAATAAAATAATGTGTTTTTCATTAATGAAATAATAATGTTTTTCATAGTGCTTCCTTTTAATAAAAAATATTAATGAAAAGACAAGAATGAATTTAAGTCAGTATTTTTACAATAATATAAGGGTTGCTTAAATACTGTTATCAAAAAAAATTTTTTTTCTAATAATTTTGTAAACAAAAGCTCACAATACTGAGTTGAAATGCAAATAATGAAAAAGTAAGTTTGAATAGTGACTGACATTCTAATCCTAACGGATTTTAAAAATGTTCAAGTGTGTTTCTATCATTATGAACTTTTGCTGTCATTACAAAAGAGGACACATCTTTTATCAAGAAAAAAAACCATTCCTGAGGAAAAAAAAATAACTGTGAAGACACGCATACGAAGTCAAAGGCCGCCGCTAGTTTTTCAATAAATACTCGTATTATTATTGAAGCAGGTGATTGCTGTTGGGGTTTCTTTCACACTTCGTTAATTTAATCGCAGTACAATCAATAATGAGGAGATCAGTATCACAGTTGTTTAGCACCTGGCCCAGCGATTGCGGTGGTTAAGCAACGTTCGCAAGGATCGGTCATGGGATGGGTGACCAAAAATTTACTATCTTGAGCTCCTCCGTGCTTCGGAAAGCACGTTAAGCCGTTGGTCCTGGCTGCATTTGCAGTTGCAGCATCAATAATAAACAAGTGGCTACTTCAAATTATAGTAATAAGTACACTTATTTAGGAGTGTAAAATTTAATTATGGGGGCTCGAAGCCTCGGCCCACGTTTTAAGTAAAAAAAAATTAAAAGCACTGACACTACCTACATTAAAACTTAAAACAATAAAGAAATTGAAAATAAACTTTTTTAATTGACATTTTTAATGCAAGTTTAATGTGATCCGCAAAGGTAATCAGCCTTGTTGGGGGAGGGGGCCAGGTCCCCTGGGCGTCCTCCCTGGATGCGCCCCCAGGTCTAATAAAAATTGGACAATATAACAATAAAATGCGATTAAATTGACAATAGGCAGTGATCTGCGGCAACTTCAATTGAGAATGTACGGTGCGCACAGGCACACTGAATTTGTCCGATTCTACATATAGTAAGTACTAACAAAAACACGTGTTATAAATATCAGAAACAATGCATCGTTGTCAACGACGATATCTAGACGATATAATACTCAGATCTGAAATAATATAAACAATCGTTTTCAGAATTAACCTAGCCCCCAGGGTCTCAAAGATGGTGACACTATAAAAATTGGTGTAACAAAGTCACTCGACCACGGCGGCGGTCAGCAAGGTCAGAAATTTCGACATCAGCGATTTTTATTTTAAAGTCTATACTGCTGGGGCACAGGCGTTCCTTGTGGGTGGATAAGGAGGATAGGCCATAACCCACCACACGGGCCCAATGTGGATGTTTGGGTGTTATCGACTGCAAATATGCAGCCGGAACTTTTCACCATCACCCATCCCATGGCCGGACCGACCCCTGCGAAAGTTGCGCTAAACCACTGCGCCACCAAGCTCCATTGTTATTAATATTATATTATTTTTAAATGATTTTAATCCATGTTTTAATCAATACCTATACATATTTATTCCAACATTTTTATTTTATAGCCTTGCATTCTCATTTGCATTGTTTCTGTCTTGACAAACAAATAATTATAAGTTCCTTCTATTTGAACGTTAAAATATTCCCCGAAAACAAACTTTTTCTATCGGTTCTAGAAACAGGAACTCAATCACCTATTTTTGTTTTAGAAATATTTATAAGCGACAATCAGTACCTACATCAAGTTTCTTAAATACTTTTTTGACGTCAAAACTTGCGTCAGGCACATCTCCTTATAACTACTACTTTTTGCTCACCCTGCATTGCTACGTTATTCACTACTTAGACAACAATTTTTTAATTCACAACATTAGGTAAATCACACGGCAATTTGCTAATAATAGTACTTTCTTATTAACTTGACTAATCGTTCACACTTAGCAAAGTTTATCGTGGCGCAATCTGTATTAACACCAGGCGCGTGAGGTCAAAAGACCACTACCGTACTTATGAGTATTATGCTTGGAATAATGCAGTTGTCGTTAACGACTTTCTATGAATCGACTTATGAAAAGTGGCTGCTTCTGTTTTTTTTTTTTCATAATTTTGCTTAAATGAAACACTACTCAATTGACACATAAGACATTTGCATGTTATGAGTAGGTACTATGGCCTATTAAAATACGTAACGCAATATTGTGGGTAACTACATTCAGTAGCGACAAGACTCATCAATCTTTATCAATTCCGTATTGAAATAAAATATTTCAGTCAAAAGAACAAATTGTAATGTAAAAATATAAAAAACGTACATCTAACAACTCCAACTACACTAAAGATTAAATGTAACTTTCGAGGGATTGAAAAACCCCATAAAAGCTTACGAGAAACACCTCTAACGTATTCGCAGTCCTTATCCGAAATTGTCTTTTCGAAACTCGTCGCAAACAAATGAAAGTTTAACTTTTCATTCTCCCAAGATGGTTTCTGAATAACTTTGGCAGCGGCCTATTTGATACGGTTTCTGGTCAAGGCAAGAAGTTCATGTTTATTTACGTTACATTTTCGTCTTCGTAAATTTTCTATTGACGCAATTTTCTCAGTTCGGACGGGGAAAGTTGTACGCGTAATTGTTTATTTATGGTAGAATTATCTTAACACTTTTGTTTGTTCGGTAAGAACGTCTCGCTACTTTGTTTTTTGGAACTGCCTTTTGCTTTTATAGTAAAAAAATCAGTCTCTTGTTATTAAGATATGTTGGTTTTTGGATTATCTTTTAAAATATCTAAATGTAAGTGTACCTTTTGTTACTATGCCCGGTTTCTGAGGAACTTAATTATCGAAGGGATCCACATTATCTAGTTTAAAATTAATTTTATTATACAATACTAGATAATATACTAGAAAAATAAAAAATAAATCAACTCGCACCAGATCATATTCTCAGGCAGGAATCGAACCCGCGACCTTTGTCAAGTTCAATGCTCTTCCAATCGAGCTACCGAGTAACTAATTAGGTATTCCTTAATGAACTAAATCGACCCCTCCGAAATAGTACCTCAGAAATCAGGGTGTATGTATACATTTTTAAGCATGAACAAGGTTTCATTATAGACGTGGTTGACTTATGTGGTACTAGCTGCCGCCCGCGACTTCGTCTGCGTGGAAAGGTTTTTTGCTATCCCTCGGAAACTAAACTTTTTTCGGGATGAAAGGTACCCTATGTCCTTCTTTGTACCCCTGACAACGTGTATGCAAAATTTCATGATGATCGGTTCAGTAGTTAGGACGTGAAGGCGTAACAAACAAACAAACGGACTTTCGCATTTATAATATTAGTAAGGATTTACAGGAGTCGATTTGGCAGGCGACTTTAGTCAGTTAACGCTTTTTATCGACAATCGCTTGTAAAACTGAATCGCCACCTCATTGAAATTTGGTTTGCAATTAGATTTTACAAATTTTTTTTCTCTTTATATGGCACAAACAGTCATTATATAAACTGCTTAGTAACGTGCTTATGTTACAGTCAAACCGACTAGTTGGTTTTGTGGGACTATTTTGTAACCCCATATTGTATCCTCTTTGTTTATAATAAATAAATAAATAATAAGTAGTCTATAAATTTATAGACAACGAGTGCCGAAACTCAACATATATAATAAAAGAAGAAAAATAGGAAGAAACTTGTTGAGTTTCAGATTTTTTATGATCTATTAAAAACATAACCATTGTAAATTATACAGATATCTAGCCTTTTTTTATTAGCTTTTGGATTTTTTTTCGATAAAAAGCGCTAGTTGAATAAAGTCGCCTGGCAAGTCGCTCCATGTAAATACTCCATTACCAATTTAATGAAAAAAATTACTCAGCTTCTAGTGAATCAACTCTAAAATTACAATATTAAAACAATTCTTAGAATTAAACGACCTAAAGTTTAGTGTGACTAATTTTCAATTGATCCATGAAACTGAGGTGTGATTGTTTACTGCTAAACTTCCACGTCATATTAAGTACAATTAGTATAGTATGTTACCAACACTCTGTGACGTAATATCACAGAACCCACACGAGTCAGGTGGGAAATAATGTTCAGTGCAACCCTGCTCGTACACTTTGACAAACTGTTACGCAATTAGGAACAGTTACGTGTTACGTAATAAGCAACATGGTTACAGCTAATATAGAACAGTCCCTTTACTGGTACAAAGCAGTTTGGATAATAAAGCTCTGGGTGAGTGGAAATTATTTCGGAAAAAAAAAAGTTTTTTAACATTAGCGAATTCGTAATACTGTATGATACTAATCTTTGTAACTGTGTAGGAAGCGTTTTAACGAGCAAATTTGCTTGCCTCGCCTCCCGCCGGTCAAATTAGCCGCAGTATACAGAGTGGATTTTTAAGTGAACCTGGATAAAAAGTACTCTAAATAAACTAAATAGAAGTTTTTGCTCAAAGGAGACAATCCTTTATTATTTTTTAAGAAGCAAAACTGCATTTAATTGTTTTTTTAATAACACTTGCCGTATTTGGGAACCGAACTGATGAAAAAAACAAATCCTGTACTATTATGACATCAATCGATAGGGTCAATCATAAGAATCAATTCGTTCTAACAAACATGGTAATCTAAATTGAAGTAAGACTATGAAATAAAATCTAACAAAAATCATAATAGAAGTCGTCTTCTATTCACTTTGAAATCTGAAGGGGTGAATTTGATATGAACTGATTCAAATAATGGGTTATTAAAAAAGTATTCATTATAATACAACGGACTAGAGCACCACCTTGTAAAATTATTCGATTTTGTTCTTCCTGGGTAAAAAATAACTAATTTCTTAGAAAGCTTTGTCCCTAATTTTTAAATTATTGATAGATTTCATGATCTTCCTTTAATTTAAAATAGTATTTTTCTAATAGAGATATTATTGATTGATGAAAAATGCAAATAATATTTTTTTATGGATCCTATTGCATTTGCATTTATTTGATCTAGTGTCGGTTCGATTCCGGTCTACGGAAAGCGTATTTTAAAAATTCTTGAATGGAGTTATTTTTCTTTTCAAAAATAAAGGAATGTATCCTTTAAGCGAAATCTCTTTCATATCTCCTTTATTTAGAATATTTTCCCTCCAGGTTCACCAATAAAATCCAGCCTGTATAAGGTGCTTTAGCGTAGCCTGCGTAGGCTGCACAAAATATTTATTTTTTCTATGCAGAAGAAAATTAATGAATGCATCCCGGGCACGTGATTTTAATCCCTAAGTATCATAAGGTTTCCGTGAGATACTTAATGTCTATAGTCTGCGCGGATGACGTCGCGGGAAAATGCTAGTCGTAAATATGTTCGATATTATACTGAGCTATTGTAAAAATATTGATGGGAAATATGACTGTTTTATACGTTTAGGTGCAAAACCCCTAATTATTTAAGTTTCATTCAACCGTACTCGGGTTTTCATTGTTCCTTTATAATAGTTTGTGTTTACTATAAGGTCGTTACAACACTTTGACAAATGGCTGCGCAATTAAAATACGGTATGCGTAGTATAAATAATGGAGGTAGGTGCAGGTACAAAATGAAGCTTTAAAGTGATTTATTGAAACTACGAAAATCCTGAAAATTGTTTTAGGTTTGAGGTACCTAAATAGAAGTTAAGTCGTACCTACAACCTCAGATTAATAACAACCTAGAACGATAGTTTCCTACAAAGCGCACTGTCAAAAGTGAAGCAAATAAAACTGTGCCAAAATTTCAATTTTCTGATTTTTATTCTTCATACGTTACCTAATCGTACGTATAAGAACAAAAAAGTTTAAATTTTCTTACCTTTAGGGGATTAGTTACTATTTTATTTGATTTTAGTAACGTATGAAGGACATAAATCTGAAAAATGGAGCCATCTTGGCTCAGAACCCTATTACTAAGACTCCACTGTCCGTCTGTCTGTCTGTCTGTCACCAGGCTGTATCTCATGAACCGGGATAGCTAGACAGTTATTTTTTTTACTGATGACGTATTTCTGTAGCCGCTATAACAAAAAATACCAAATATAGAATAAAATAAATATATAAAGGGGGCTACCACACAACAAAATTTATTGTTTGCCGTTTTTTGCTCGATATTAATAACGACAACAGGTAGACAGTTGAAATTTTCACCGATGATATATTACTGTTGCTGCTATAACAACACATACAAAAAAGCAGACTAAAATAAATATTTAAGGGGGCTCCCATACAACAAACTTGATTTTTTTGTCTATTTTGGTACGGAACCCTTCGTGCGCGAGTCCGACTCGCACTTGGCCGGTTTTTTCTTCCCCATTACCTATTTGACTATAAATTGCAGCTTGATCTTCAATATCAGCACATGTTTTAACTTAGTTATCCAAATAAATACCTGCTTTATGTATTTTTTTTTTATAAATTCGAGTTTCATTTAGACTTCTGAATTTAAAAACTTATCTTGTCGACAATATTAAAAATAGTTTGTGAAACGTGTCAAACAATTTATAATAATAATAAATTATGATGGACACAAAAAGAGAATCACAATATACATTATATAAAACGTGTTAAGTGTTTAATTTAACTTCTCCTTTATAAATTAATTAAAATTATTAATTACGCAAGTTACCTTCATCAAACGCTAAGTATGCTAACATCCTTCATTAATAAACGTAATAATAACATTTAAGGATGTACCTACAATGTTATTATTACATTTTGAAGACAAAAGCTGGTAAAATTATTATGCTAGGTTAGAAAAACATGGTTTTAAACTTCGAAACCCTACTTGGTTATTTTGCAGGTGTAACGTACAGACGTAATTGATTTCAAACTCTATATATAAGGCACTAATTTGAAAATTGGTTTGAAGAAATTTAGAAGTGATTATTACATTAATTTTACATTTTCTATTATAACTCATAGTTCGACGACTGGGGCGATTAGCAACTTGCGTGGTGAATAACAACAGCAAAATTTTCGATAGAAAAAAATAAAAAAAACTAACCGCTTGGACCTATTCATAGAACATTTTTCTGTAAAAATGTTAAGGCCGTTTTGATTTTTTTTTCTATCGAAAATCTTTCTTTTATTATTGTTATTCACCACGCAAGTTGCTAATCACCCTAGTATGCTGGTTTTTTTTTATTGTTCTGTACTTATTATTAGAATTTGCCGTCTAGTCGAACAAAAATACCTAATAAATAAATTTGAACTATGTTCGCATTATTTAAAAAGGAGAGGAAAATTTTAATTTGAATCCACCCACGCCCTCATTCTTAACTTGGAAAAATAGTATATAAAATAACGTTGGAAATAAAAAATTCAACTAATAAAAATAAATTATTATACGGTTTTAAGGGTCTACCCATGTAGAACATTATGTACTTACCAATAATCATGAAGAAGATAACCTTAGTTTGCTATCTATTCAAAGCTGCACAATTTATAGAAAAATGCTCATAATACCTCCGAATGGACGAACTGATACACCATTGGATGGTCTACTCTACACTTCAAGGTTAGGCTAAACTGCACATAAAATTACTTTCATTGTTTGCAATTTCTTTTTGAATACCAATTCGCACATCCTCTTTTCTTTGCTAATAAATTCAGAAATACCAAGAAATAATTAAACCTGAAATCAAGTAAAAGGTTGGTTATTTCAATAATACTATGCTCTTTAAGTTCCAAGAAAGTTGCTTTTTATGCTTCACTTATCATGATTTATAATAATAACTTTACGGTTAATAAGTTTAAAATAATCCTAGGCGTGAAAGACACGCACGGCATGAATTTAATATGATTACGACTTCTTTCGTGAAAGCCTGCCACCAACCGTAATTATGAATGGTAGTACAACACGTAACAGAATGCTATAATAATCTCAATTTTCTAAAGTGTCGTGTGTTGTTTGATACTTGACACCTGGATTTGAAAACCTAAGTAAATGTGTATAGGTTAGCACGACTGTTGTGCGTATAACATTTAGGCCCGCTCTCAACTTTGAGAGCTATGTTGAGTAAATTTTAATACAAACTCTTCAAAAAAAACAATTATACAAACAAGTAAATGAAAAAACTATACGCCATGTTAAGCCGATGAAGTTATGCAATATGACTGACTTTAATTAACTGTTGACTGTCCTTAATTATTTTGTATTAGGTTAGTTACGAGGAAAATTATTTTTCCAAAGAACTAAGGCAATTCAATAGAATTCACTTTGATGGATTCTCATTGTTCTTCTTTTAAAAACACGGTGTTAAAGCACTTGTTTAGTAAAACAATAAAGAAACAAAAGGAAACAAATGAAGTTGAACTTGTATTGGTAAGGGTGGATGCAAAAATAACGTGTTTGAAAAACATAAAAAACCAAGTGCGTATCTGACTTGATAGTTTCGTATAATACTTATATGTACATAAGTTATAAAACATTAAAAATAAATATTATTTATTCTGGACAACATAAGTCACAACCATACATTCAAACTAAGCATAGCTGTATCATAGTGCCTAATCGGATACAAGAATATCCCTGACTAGGGAACAAATAAACGAACAATATATTCTCACCTCATAAATATTTATGGCCAGGATTTGAACCCGGCACCTTTGGATCATGAGGCAGTAACACTGTACCAAGCGGTCGCCGTAAGAAAGGAATACTGAGGGTATTTCATCACTGGATCTTAGAATTACACCTAGAACGATAATTCCCTACAAAGCGCGCTGTCAAAATTGAGGCAACTAAAACAGCCAACATGGCGCCGTTTTTAGATTTTTATTGTCCATTATTACATAATCATACATAATTAGTATAAAACAGTTTCAACTTACCTTAAAGAGATTAATTATTATATTATTGGACTCTAGTTACGATTAGGTAACGTATGAAGGATATAAATCTGAAAACTGAGCCATTTTGGCTCAGTATAAGTTGCCTCACTTTGCATACGCGGACAAGGCTTCTAGGTGTAATTATTCTAAGCACAAGAAAAGAAGAAGAAGAAAAAATAACAACAAAAACGCAAGATAGTACAAAACCTACGTACGGAGCTATAGTATAACAGACACGAAAAGAGATTGTATATCGCATATAGAATAAAATTACATTAGTTATCACGGTTTAGCATAAATATTTTTCGCATGATAGTGGAATTACGAACGTTTTGCTATGTTAGCGGTGACACGCCAAGTAGGTATCTAGGTTATGGAGCTACTTGTATACAACAGCTTTCCTACAGAAGGTAGGAACTTGTATTGACTGCTACAGAATAGAATATTACGTATAATAACTTGGTTGTGTAGATTATGAGAAGCTTTCTTTAATAACATTAATGGTATCGCGTCGACATTGGCAGTTTGAGCTTGTAAACTGTCTGTCATACCTAATCATATTATCAATGATGCAAATTAAATTATATATGAGCACATACTTATGTTTATTTCACTTTTAATATTGTGATATTACATTGAGTTATGTTTTTAATTCTTATCGTTATTTTGCGGTTGTCAAACAAATTATTTAGAAAAACGTGTTTGTCATCCTACTATAATATTTTTATTAGTGCGATATTTTGTGGGTTTGGATGTTTGTTCATCAATCACGCAAAAATGGCTGAACTGATTTAGATGAAACTTGGCACATATATGGTTTATAGCCTGGATTAAAAAATATGATACTTTTTATCCCAGTCAAAGGTTACCTAGGGATTCTTTTCGAACATCCACGCGGACGAAGTCGCGGGCGGAAGCTAATGAATTAATATTAACAAAATTAATATTAGGACAAAATTTAATTTTTGCTACTGACCAAGTCTGAAATTTTTAATGTAACACATGGCTACAGTTACTACAGTGTTTTATATAATTTTAAAACAAATATCCACAAATCAAAACCGTAAATAATGTTTTTACACCGCCATTTCTATAAGGATAAAACTCCAATTTACAAGGGGATCCCAATTTTGTTGCGTTAAATTTTCTGGAATAATCCCTACTGCCTTGCCGCTCCGAGATGGATTCTATGCAAATGGAAAATCTTCCGAAGTCCGTGGATAGGTTGAAATTTCCAGAAACTTTTCATATAATAAGTATTATGTTCTATTTTACTTCGAGAGGAAGAATTAACTTTGGTATGCGTGGAATAATTCTTCGACTTTTTCGATTACAAATTTTTCATAAAATATTTTGGTTACTAAGTTCTGTAACTATGGAAAACATGAATAATACTAAATTTACAAATAATGCTACAATGAATTATATACCAAATGAAAGCACAAATATTTAAGATTATCATGTATTAAAATTATTCGAAATGACCGCCTCTGGCATGAATACACGCCTTTAGACGACGAGGCCAGTCATCGATGGCAGCACGAACTACCACCATATCCAATTCTGCGACTGCCTTGAGAATAGCGCGCTTAAGAGAGTCGAGATTCATGTGGGGCTTAGCACATGCTTTCTCCTCAATAAGTTGCCATATGGCATAATCCAGAGGATTTAAGTCTGGGCTGGAGGATGGCCATTCTTCCTGCGCGATAAAATCAATTTTGTTAGCCCGAAACCATGCTTGTGTAGATTTTGCTACACAAGGGGCAGAGTCCTGCTGGAAGACCCATGGCTGGTTTTGAAATAAAGTGTGGCTTAAGGGTTTGACAACAGGTTCCAGAACGGTATCTTGATAGACTCTAGCGCCAGTTTTCACACCTTTTTCACAGAAATGAACCTTACTTAGCCCTGAATAGGACACCCCCAGCCAAATCATCACTGATGAGGGGTGGTGACCTCGTTGGACCCTCGGAGCAATCATGCTGGCTTCTTTACTATTCTTAGCGTATACTCTATCATTTTGACGGTTAAAATTTTCTTCGACTGTGAAGATTTTTTCATCAGTAAACAAGATTTTTCGATGGCCGTTTTGGGCGTACTGCTTTAGTAGAGCGCGACTTCGTGCTAACCTCATAGCCTTCAATCGTGCGTTTAGCAGATGGCCCTTTCGTCTACGGTAAGCGTGAAGCCCAAGGTCATCATTGATAATTTTTTTAAGGGAACTTCTCTTCACAGTCATCTGTATTGCCAATAACTTTTGCTTCCGGACGGGATTTCTCGTGATTCTCGCCTTCACTGCCTTGATCACAGCTGGTGTCCAAACGGTGCGTGGTCTTCCTGATCTTTTTCGGTCATCGACGGTCAAGGTATTAATGTACCTATGGATAGTGCGATAAATAAATTGCTTGTTGATTTTCAACTTTTGTAGCAACTTGAAAATCATATTCGGTGGCTGCCCACATTTGTGCAGAGCAATTACAGCGACACGATTCTCCTTCAACCCCCATTCCATGGTGAAATATACAAAATATGATATACGTGTGGTATGGAATTATAGCTTATAAAACTGTCAATAATATGTCATTTTTATTTTTTCTTTTCATTTGTTTTAATGGCCAGTAATCGATAAAGTAACTCAGTAACAGAACTTTTGACCAACCTAGGTATAGGTACAAATAATGATAGCAAATATTGTTTTTAAAACATTTCAACTATGGGTCAGTCATAATATAATGCGTAATTTAGGGAACTTACAGACGAGCTTACGTTTCTCATGACAGCTTGCGATATGTATCCGCATAGTCAAAAAAAACAAGGTCTGATATTCTGGGAGATGCACTGGCGTACGTCAATATTCAGTTACACGACTTTACAGTAATGAGGATTTTTCCTGTCAAATTTATTACAATGCATTTTCCCCTAATAAACAGTTCAATTAAAATTAATAAACGTTATTTTTAAGTGCTTTTGAATCGTCTATATTTTCCTACCACACGTTGCAGACTTTTTTGAAAGTTACTACTTCTAGGTATATTGTAGATTGAATAATTTTCCGAGTCACGTAAGCAGCATTTTTTTTGTTGCAGGTGCAAAGTGGTGCTAACGAAACCTCATCGAAGAAAATGTGTTCCAAATTAATTGTGAAACTCAAAACGGACCAGTGAGAAACACAGTAAATCAATAATGACAGAAAGGTGATAAGTGCTACACAAGATGGCGATGGTGATTTCACAGACGACTAAAGCTGCGATTGGTGGATTTTTGGCTTTGATGGTGTTGGGGGCTGTTTTGGTGGTGGGTGCGGCGTTCGGGTGGTTTGATCCGAAAAGGGAAGACGAGGATACGCCTGCAAAGATCAGCGCGAGATTGCAAGGGCGGACGTCTTATGTTACACATCGAGCAGTAAGTACTTTATTTTGGACTTAAATATCTGGTATTGTTCTATCACATGAACTAAGTTCGGCTATGACTGTTGTTAGGCGTGTATGTAATACCGCTAAAGTAAGGAATCCGTTAATGTGTGAATTAAATAGTTAATGTGCACATGAACTGATCGAGTCACATAAAGTGCAAAATCTTTCTTACAATAGCAGATTCCCGGACTTTAACTAGTTAATATGCATATTAACGGATGCTACACCTTTGAAGTGTGAAAGAAAGTGAGTAAAATAGCCAAGGCTTTACGAAAGTTTGGTTAAAGACCTATATTAAATATTACAAATCGTCGTTTATGGCGCAAACCTATTTTCAATGAAGTGGCGATTTTATTTTACAAGCGATTGGCAATAAAAAGTACTAATTAAAGACGCCTGTCAAGTTACCTGCCAATTCGAGTCGTGTAAATACCACATTATAGTTTTTTATACTTCTGTAATAATATTTCCTTCTTCGACATTAGTTTATATGAAATAAATTGGATAACGGATTTAAGTACTCAATTATTTGTCTCAAAAATCGACAAAAGGTAATTTTAGCTTCACCAAATAGCCAACAATATTGAATTTTTAACGAGTTTATTACCATGAAAGCTATCGTGTATACTTCGTTTATGAGTCATAATTATGTCAAACCCTCGTAATTTAAAAAAAATATTTTAGTACGCTTTGTTACTTTTATGAATAAAATCATAATGTTCGTTTTTACGGCCAAAGCTCGAAAAAATTAAACGAAAGTTATGTACAAGATAAAAATTATGCCTGAAGATCTTTGGCTATGATGGCAAAATAATTGTAGGTTTGACTTCCGTGGCCCAAAATATGCAAATAATTACATTATTATAAAATTATAATAAAACGGTTATCATTTGATTGTAATCATGATCATAATATAACGAAGACCGATCCATAAAATCATAAACTCAGCACCGTAATCAATCAATCTAGAGTTCTGATTTTATTTTATTATTCTTATCTGTCATCGATCGTCAAATCATCAACCATTTCCGTGATTTCCGTGGTTTTATATGGATAATGAATCGTGTTTTTGACAATCTATATAATTTTATTTAATAAATTAAATGCCTTTTTTATATTTGAATTAATTTTTATGTTTGAATTAATTTTTCACATTTTTCAGTTCCACCATCATCACATAATTCTACAAAAAGCGATGGAAAAT
Organism: Agriphila tristella; assembly: GCA_928269145.1. NCBI lineage: Eukaryota > Metazoa > Arthropoda > Insecta > Lepidoptera > Crambidae > Agriphila > Agriphila tristella. The sequence continues at coordinate 49,256,910 of OV743431.1, read as the reverse complement.
ATCTGTCAAACTTGAAACCGGTAAATCTCAAATCTTTTGTCAATTGATAATATTCGGAAATTTTTGTCAATTCAGTTAAAAAAACATATTTAAGATATTTCAAAAAATTATCAAAATTAGTAGCGCCATTTTTTTTAAACAACATACAATTTGTGTTACTGAGCTCATTGCACTGAGCCACTAGTAAGTTAGTTGTCTGTGCTTAAAATTCTCTTTAAAGGCTTCTAAAACGGTTAGCTTACTGCCAACATTACAATATCCGAGCGAGAGAATGCCGTGCTCCACCCCGCGCCCACGCGCTCGAGTTACATTATGAAATTCAGTACAACATTATAACACTTGTTCGGATGATATAACGACGAGGAGGAGCAGGAGGAAAGTCAAAGTCAAAATCAAAACCTTTTATAAATCAATGGTGTAGATAAAATCTTGTATGCAACTGTACATAATTAGGTATTATAGTACAGTTGCATAAATAACTATTATGACACTAATTGATATTCAGTGAGTATATGGCTCGTTTCTAATAACGTCTACATCGAAAACAATTGAACTGTGAAAATTCAAATCGAACTCGATGACGTCTGATTCTCGATCAAATTGCTTTATCGTTCCTATCGCGCTCAGCAGACCGTGTAACAAGCCCGAAAAGTTTAAATGAAATACAGAACAAATGAGTTTTAGTGATGTTTCCAATGCCCTTGGATTTACTCGTCTGACTTTTTAGTATTCTATGAAAGATCGCTGATACGCATTATGTTGTTAAAGGGCCAAGGGCGTAGCCAGGATTGTATATAAGCGGGAGGCAGTCACAGAAAATCCTAAATTATATTGTTTTAATCGTTGTTTTGTTGGGTTTCACAAGGCAGCCTTCAAGCCTGTTAGTTTCTTAGGTCTTTGCAGAACCGTCGCAAGTTATGAAGCTCGTCAGAATTACAGTTTACCAGTGAACGACCGCTCTTCTAAGGGGGGGCTAACTGCCCCCCCCCCCCCCCCTTGCCCGAACCTCGCTACGCCCATGTATAGGGTATAGATCAGGGGTCACCAAACGGTGGACCGCGGTCCACATCCGGACCGCCGGCCGACCCATTTCGTGCGGACCGCGAGAACACAGGAACTTACACTACAGTATACATAATTTAACAAAAAAATTATCGCATTATCTTTGTTGACGTCGACTCGAAAATGGCCGGGCTAGTACGACAGTACAGAACAGTAATTCGTCTTCATACAAACTGTCCGCAGCCCGTTAAACTTAATAATTACATTTCTGTCATACATATTGTGTATTCAATAAAATATTGTGCGGACCGCGATGGTTAATTCATTTCTTACATTTCACCCGTGGTATAGATTATCTAATTACGAGTATCTTACTTTACGTATAAAAATTTATGCAATGTCCCTTTATTGTTAAGTAGCAAATAAGGGTATATTACCTACTTTCTTAAACAAAATCTTGATAAAATATTGAAATAATACAATATTACATTTTTCTTGACGCTAGTTATGTTTTTAAAGATTTATTTTTATATCGTCACGTTTTGGGGCACCATGTATTAAATGGTGCCCCAAACCGTGAATACAAAATTATCAATATCTTGAGCTCCAGCAGCGTATGTAAGTATAAGGTCGATACACACGTTGTGAAGCAAAGTGTTCGTGTATAGACCCATTATGTGGATCCTGGGTCTGATAACAGAAAAAGCGAGGCGCGCATTTTCACCTCCCATGTTTTTGCACTCAAAAAGTAAATTTGTATGCTGTCCGTATCTGCCTGAACCATTTCGGAATAAGTTGATTTTAAATTAATTTAAAACATGAGGTAATCTAAAATTCTATACAGATCCGAGTACCGGACGAAGATCTGTGCTGTTTTATTCATAACAAAGCCAAAAGGCAATTGCTTGAGAGAGCAATTTTTAAAGACTTACACCCCAAGGCCAGAATAAATAATAAGTAAAAGTAGAGATGTTCACTATTTTACGTTCTGTGTCGGAGAAGATGAGTATTTTTAAGGTTTTCATACAATTCATATTTCATAGAATTCATTTTCATTCTTATAATTCTGCAGTAATTTATTTTTATATTTCATTTCTATATGGAAATGAAATATAAAAATAAATTTATATTTATATAAATGAAGTTACTAAAAAAGCCTTAAGTACCAAATAAAATTTAATAAGCGAATGAAAAGCAATAATACGAAAAATAAAAGAGTTAAACATTATTTCCGTTCTTAAGCTATTAAACGCATGCCATTTCCATGTAAAGTGATGGTAGCTCACATTTCTAGGATATTGAGTCTTACCACTTGCAAACTAAAGTACAGTTTCTCTCAAGCACCGCCTTTGGAGTGCAATTTATAATACGAAATAGGAAATTGAATTGAAATACCTGTGTGCAGTATTATTAGTAAGGTTTACATTTGCATGAAATTTCGACTCGAGATTGCGCAAGGTGGGAACTGAATTTCAGTATAGATGAATACAAACTTAAGTTACTCTATCGATATTTCAATTTTTATTGTGATACATTACCCCAAGAAGTTTGCCAAAATATAAGTCATCGAAAACTATTGCTTTTTTTTAATCTCCTTTACTGTTTAACTGTCGTACACAAGCAGTAGAGGTACAATTCTGATAACATTGACAGTGGCCTTGTAGGTCCAGATGGCTATGATTACTGTCCAACCTCCGATAGGAGCGGAACACGACGAAGAAGACAGTGCTACACTGAGCCCTATTTAATAGACGTAATTTTTTTTTCACCTTTATTGATAATTTCATATCCCTTGCGTCAACCAATTAGAAAATAGAACAAACTACTCAAAGCTGCACCGCAATGTTTGCATTATGTTACACTTTTCTTTATTTCACTTGAACCAAATTGAGTGACATTTTATTAGTTCTTAAACATTTAAAAGAGTCTCCTTTACAAAATTTTAGCCACATCTTACAAAATTTTTTTACAGAAAATTTTACTATTAACCGTGAGGTAAACATACAAAATGCTAATCATCTCCGACAAACATTTTTTTATCCAACACCAACTTGCTATATCGAGATAATTACACCGCAGGGCAAAGGTTTTTGAGCAAATTGCCTCGCTTGCATATATTTCTAAAGTTTGTTTGCCGTAATTAACCCACTACTCCATTTAACCGAAAGCCTAAGGCGGTTTTTATTCCGTTCGGTAAAAAGTATTTTCACGAAAAACAAAGCAAGAAGGGATAATGCGATTCGGAGAGAAGCTGTTGATAGAATAAAAGTAAGGAAGTGAGAATATGTCGGTTAAATCCGACGCGCATTTTGATACGTGGTTTAGCGTTTCTTTTGTTAGATGAAAAGAAAACTATCTTCCTATTTGAATATTGAAATGGAGAATGATGTTGAAATTCAAAGTCGCTTGAATCAAAAATGTAGCTTTTGTTTTTTTTTTCATTAGAAAATATGAGATACTTAGTAACTTTACTTTGTAACACTTTTTTAACTAAAACTCCGCTTGGACACTTCTAACAATTACCAATATAAGCGATGTACACACGACATCACATAAAGTTGAATACTTAGTTGAACGGCGACAACAGCTTTTCATCCTAATCCGTTCAGCCATTTTTGCTTGATTCAGTAACAAATATCCAAAAATCCAAACATCCCAAATGGCTTAACAGATTTGGATGAAAAATATAATTCCAATTTGAAATGAATTTTTAAAAAAAAAGTTATAGGTTTTTGAAAAAAATCCTGCAACAAATCAGTAAATGTTTCATTATATCATTTACAATATTGCTTTTACAGATATACCTACCTGTAGCTGTGGAGTTAAGAATCCTGGCTGCTGTGTTTTTGTTTTTAATTTTAGTTGTATGACTATATCTGTATCTAAATTTCTATTAGATAATACTTCCTTGTGTGTGTTTGATAAAAAAAATACAGAAACAGAACCAATATTGATTAGACTTCTCATTCCAAAACCAAGTTAAAGATCTTACAAATAATACTTACAAAATTTATTAATAGTTTTGGTATTCCATTTATATAACATTTTCTTACAACTTTAGGGCCACCAGGGCAATTTTCAATTAATTCTGAAAATAGCTTTTTGAGTTATTTGCCCAGTACAGTTTCTTGCCTTCAGGCCAAGTTTTAACTTGGCACAACCAACTGTTCAAAAGCACCGTGTCATAACTCTGACCTCTTTTATAAAGTTATAAATCGTAAAAAGTTTAACTCCCGAAGGTAAAAGACCAGATTATAATTCACAAATTAGCTCTTTTCTTTTAAAAAGACGTTGCTATTTTGAGTCTTTAATAACTATTAAACTCAAATTTAAGAAATCTTGAGAAAACATGAAAGTGCGACCGAGAGAGCGGCAAAAGATGGACGGCCTCTTAATGATTATATTTTTAAGAATGAAATATATTCGTGAAATAAGGCTAGAAAATATTGTTTAAGTGACAAAAAGTAGGTAGGTAATATTCACAAATTTGTCTTTGCGGCGCTAGTGTGCTGTGAATACTACATGTCAGATTTTTTGACTTTTCTCCTTGTTCTACATGACTTCTCGTTTTATTTAACGGATTACTCTAAAGTTTTAAATAAGCATGTAGGTACTTTAAGTCAATAAAAATCACGAAACATATTTTTCACAGTTTTGTATATAAGAAAGTTTTATTTCGTTATTGCTTTTTTGCCAATTGGTTATTTATTACTTTTCATTACGTTATATTGCCATATCACTTTTTTATGTTGGAACAAAACGACAATATTCGTAATAGCGTGCTTCAGAATATTTACAGCCTCATTATTTATGAAAAAACCATGTGTATCGTAACTAGGTATTATGCATGTTATTGGCTGTTGCTTTATTTGTTATTATGGACATTATTATGTCGTCATTGGAGATTATCTGAAAAATAATTTATCTGCGTATCGATTTATTAGTGTTTATGGAAATTTTGAAGTTTATTTTTACAATAGTATATTATTATATAACAATTGTCGGCGATAAAACGTCTACAAACGGTCTAAGGTTTGGAGGTTTGCAAATATGTATGAATAATAATTAATATTCAAATTGCCCATCGAAAAAAACTATCAACGTTGACTGTATTCTAATTAAATTCGATTTATTTCACAATGATTACTTACCTATATTTTTGATTCTTGTTATCATGATATAAATTATTCATTATACGGGTAGTACGTACGATTAACTTATAAAATTAAAAAAAAAAACAATCATTGAATAAATATTCATCAGAACCAACATTATTTTGCCCTCTTATCTTTATCTGAGATTTTCTTTAGTATCCTTGAAAACAAATTCATTCGATTTCTTTCAATATTTACTAGATCAGTGGTCAATCTGGTCAGCTATCCCATATGGATGATGAACCTTTAGTATTCTTAGGGCCTGTTTTAGATTTAATCTAGAAATGATCGAAAATGTATATCACATTGAAAATTATAGATATCGAAACAAACAAAACAAAAACAAAGTCAAACTATAAGTTGGCTCAATTTTGGTGTTTACTTAGGGCGAAAAAAGTATTCTTCTTCTTAAGGCCGATTTACACATCCATAAGTAAGTAAATAAGTTCAACTGTCCTTCTACTTACTACTTAATCGGAAAACGGACAGTTGCGTCCAAACGGTGAATTGACTTTGGCAAGTAAGTAAGTTCATAAGTCGACCGCGCGCGTTGGATGACGACATATTGCTACCCTCTTTATAAATAATTTTATTTACATCGCGACCAACCATGGATTGTGGTGAAGTGCGTGCGCAACTTCGTGATTTTGTTAAAGAGTCATTAAGCGTGATTTTAGGAGAAATCGAAAATCAAATAAATATTGAACGCGAAAGTCCTACACGAATTTAGGAACGAAAATGGATTAGCAGAAGAAATGTTCATAACGCAACTTATCAGCTATTCAGAGAATTGTCTGATGAAAATCCACAGGAACTGCAATACTCATTAAGAAAGAAAAAATTCAAGTACTAACTGCACAAACATTAACAACATTATCTTTAAATCAGGTGTTCCTAAGCTACAATTATAGTCTAAGCAAGCTTAAAAGCATAAAAATACAAAAACCGCTCATGTAGCCAACAGAAACTGAGACAATCACTAAAAAAAATATTTAAATGAAGCTCAAAATCTATTCATCTAACCTGTTTAAGGATTTGTTTATGAATGGTATTCGATCGGAATAGAAAATTAATTACGATAATAAACAAATACCATTGGCATAAGTTTTTTGTATTAGAACGGAATAGATCATTCCGCTGCGACAGATGTCAACTTATGAACTTACTTACTTGCCTGCGGACAGTGCCGTTTACACGGCGGCAAGTAAGTTGGCGGGGAGCGGGAGACGAAGCGGGAGGGGGGTGCGCGCTACTTGCCTGTCCAAAAAATAGAACCCGATCCTATCCTGCGGCAAGTTGCTACTTACCGGCTTACTTACTTGCCGGGCGGTGTCCACACGCGGTTTCTACTTACTTACTTACTTACTTACTTACTTACTTACTTATGGATGTGTAAATCGGGCTTTAGTCGTATACTCCTGGCGGAGTGGTCGTGATCATGGACTGTCTGGTGGGTTGATTGCGGCTTTCGCGATACTCCTCCATTTCTCTCTGTTCGTGGCACTGAGTGTGCATTCAGTGAGGGAACACTTTGTGGTTGATTTTATTATGTCTGTCCATCTTGTGGGTGATCGGCCGCGAGAACGTTGACCTTCCACTCTCCCTTGTACCATCAATCGTTCTATTGAGCTTTCGTTTCGGATAATATGCCCAATTGCCCAAACATCTTTAGGATTCGTACTTGCACAATCGACGAAAGTCTTTGTTTGATACGAAGCTCTTTCAAGATGGAAACGTTTGTCCGGTGAGCTTTATCCTCAGTAAGCGCCTCCAGCACCACATCTCAAGGGCGTCAATCTTCTTACGGTATTTTTGGTGGATCGTCCATGTTCCAGCTCAATATAGGAAGATAGGAAATCTTAAGCATTTCATTAAGCGAACTTTGGTGTTTTTAGTTATGCGGCGATCTTTCTATATCTTTGTGAGCTTTTCCACGGCTGATCGTGTGATGGCACACCGTCTACTGATCTCTTCCTCACAACTTCGAGTGTTTGTGATTGTGGATCCCAGGTAGATGTAACTCTGGACAACTTCACAATTAGCTATTACACTTAAGTCAGGTCGATTGTTATTATTACGATCCACCACCATCATTTTGTTTTTATCGTGGTTTATAGTGAGACCAAAATCAACACTGGTTGTTTCCAGAAGCGCAAGAAACCGTTCTATGTCTGCTTGTGACGTTGCAAGAAGAGTAGTATCGTCAGCATATCTCAGGTTTGATATCATCCGACCGCCAATTGATACACCCTTGTCCCAGTCTTCCAAAACTATCCGCATTATGTATTCGGTATAGATGTTAAATAATAGAGGGGAGAGGATACATCCCTGTCGAACACCAGCCTGAGTCTTGAAATCCCCAGAATCAAATCCGTCCACGCGAACAGCAGCTGTACCATCCTCGTAAAGTCTCTTAATGAGGTACACTAGATGTCGTGGTACACCCATTGTCGATAGTACTTCCCACAGCTTCCACAATTTAACGGTGTCAAAAGCTTTACGAAAATCCACAAAACAAATAAACAGCGGGGTATTGAACTCTTGCGCTTTTTCTATGATTTGTCTTAGGTGTTTTTAGTTTGAGAATCTGTTCTCGTGTTCCCAAAAAAGTATAGGACAACCTAAAGCTAAAGGTACAACAACTCTATGAATTTCTGAGTGTTTTTTTTTTTGAAGAATCATAGAATTGTTGTACCATAAGGTTGTCCCATACTTTTTTTCCAAACTAGACAATGTGACCCACAGAACAAAGAAAAAATGTAACCCATTATGTGGAATACTAAATATCATTCTGCTACGTCCATTAAATTTGCTTTCGAAATCACCTATGACTTTTTCTCATACATTATTCATGGAGTTGGAAAACTTGATAGCTAAACTGAGCATGAATCATAAATTATATGATTCAACGGACATGCAACCGTCATAGCTAAAGCAATTTTATTGGTAATTACTTTTCACACCATACTTAATGAGCCAGTTAGAGGTGAGGATATTTTAAGTCCTGTAAATGTCATATAATGTCATGTGTCTAGGCACATTAAAGGACTTTTGAAAGACATCATAAAGTGGAATCGTTGTCATTAAGTACGAGGATCATCTAATTAGACTAAAGTTAAACTTTAATTACAGTAAAGGTAAAAGTCTGTCTATAATTGTACATTTTTTTAATGGATAACATAAGAGATGTAGTTAGATATCATACACACATAGCAAAGTTAATGATTATGCCTAGTTCCCAACAAATAATTTATTGAATAAGAGAAGATTCAAATTTCCATACATTCGGAATGAAACAAAGTTTATTTATCCAACTTTGATTTTAAGCTTTTGGAAGCGAAAGCTCGAGTAAGGACTGCTCAAATCTACCCACTCATGTCGACACATGAATTATTTATGATTATCGATGATAAAACGGCTTAATGTTCCGTAGAGGGAGTGAGATGTGTTATCAATTATGTAAACTGTTAAAGACTACTAATGGATTCGAAACGTAATATTGTTATCAACACTTTATGCACCTGAGATACAGGTTTCCTAGTTTGGGTGCAGATGTTTTTAAATCTAAATTGTAAATTCTTAAGGTTTAATCAAAATTTATTGTTTTCAATAGATTTGTTTTGTTTTTGTAAATTTTGTGTCAATATAATATTTTATTTTATTATTTATGTGAATAAATGACTAAATTTTTGTATCAATAAAGGTACGGTAAATGGAAATTTAAGACATTGCTTGATGATATAAAAATTAAAAGTACGTTTTGGGAGCTATTCATATAATTGAACAAAATAATCAATGTTTGACTTTGCTATATACCTATATAAAACTCCAAGTCTTCTATTCTTATAGTCCTTAAAATTATCTTCAGGCGGTGCTATGACCCTTAATAATTTAGCTGAAGGATCAGCCAGCGGTTTCAATTCATACTATTCCAAAAATAGTAACCATTCAGTATAATGCCTTCTATTCAGCTTAGATGCAATCTGGATTAAAGGCTAAAGATATTATCTTCAACTTCCTAAAAATCAAATATTTGCGTTACATAAATGGAACATTATTTAAAAAAATGCGCCATTTACAAATATGTAATGCAATAATTTGATTTTTAGGATGTTCTTTTAGAAGTTAGAACGCACAATAATGTAAACCCAAAACATAATACTTGAAAGTTTTTTTTGATACTTCGTCACCAAATATTTCTTGAAGATTAAAACTTCACAGTCTGAAAAATAATCTCAAAAGTGGAAAGGATTCTCTTGTCAACACTCGGATTACTTTACACTTCGCCTTAAGCCGAAAACATCGGGAAAACGCAAGAGCGGATTGTTTCAAATATCGACGCACTCGACTCTGCGTATGAATTATTTATATGTATCGTTGATACTGAGGCTGTAAGCTGAGCTTCGGGCGTGCCTCGACTTGGATTCACTCCGTATAACACCCCACCACTGACTATAAAGTATATTTGTAAGGCCTCTTTGCTTATGGAAGCAATCCTTTCAGATGTTTTTCATATAAGGTAACACCACCTAAAGTGAACATAAATATGATGAAATAGTGATTCTTGCATGACTGAAGTGACTGAATGATGGAATGCGCGGTTGGGCGATCCATTTGTGAGTTTAGGACTTTTTCACAGCAACTAAAACCTTTTTACTATACTTTATCCTTATAACTACTTACAGCCTCAGTATCACGTGACGAGGTACTAACTAGAGTGATGAGCTACTTCAGGGGCTGACTGTACAACAGCACGTGTGAGTGTACCATTTCTAGATACGTTAACCTTACTTTGATCACAAAGGCTTGTCTTTCCAAAAGAAATTAACGTGTACCTTAACAAGTTTTCAAAGGGAATGTCAAGGTACACGTCAGGAAACCAAAAAAAAAAAACAAAATTAAATACCTAATTCTGAAATAACATCTGAATTAACCAATATACTTGCTGTAATTTTATTCCTAAGGAATATTTTTCGTTCATATTTATATTACTCAAAAGTCTTATTTCTTTGATTTTCTGCTAGTCAAGATGAATAAATAATGAAAAATATTAGAAAAAATCGGCTCACCCGTAGCAACTTAGACGGGATTCGAACCCGCACCCTTAGGAATCCGGCCCAATGCACTACCAATTATGCTACCAAGCCGCTGAGGGATGTGGCGAAATTTTCTAATACTCTCCACGCTTCCGCTGAAGATCAGCACCATCTCACCAATGTGAAGAGAACTACTTCGACATTCGGTTGTAGCACCTATTGCAGGTGCCAGACAATCAATTAAGGTGAAACAGTACAATTTTAAACTTTTAGATTTTTGCATTCACAATGCTATTTTTATATTAAGATGAATAAATAATGAAAAATATTAGAAAAAATCGGCTCACCCGTAGCAACTTAGACGGGATTTCTGCTAGTCATTTCTTTATGTGATGTGGGTTAATAAAATTATTTTCATCATCAAGACCATCCCAGGATACTGTACTGATACGATAATGAATTCCAATGTCTTCTGAAATTTAAAATTGCGGAAATAGATCACCGGAAGTGGAACTCGCCTTCTTTCAAACGGCGTAAACAGAAAACTCATTTGCAATGGACAAGCGCCTTTGCTCAAATGGAGCCCAATTCAAAGTTTGTTCTAGAGTTCCGTACCATAAAAAAAAATACTTTTATAGGATTGGCCGAAAAAAAAAACATAAAAATGAAACCATTAAAGGATTGGCTGTCCAAACAGATGGCTGTTTGTCAAGATCCCTTTCACTGAGAAACGCATGGAGGTCATCGTTGTCATTATTATGCGTTCCATATGGATTTATAAGGTGGGTGGATGTACCATAAGCGTGCCCACAGACTACAGACCAAACTGTCGGCCGATAGTTGGAATCAGTATGAAGAAGTCTTCATACAAAACAAACTATCGGCCAACTAACGGCCGAAAGTTTGGTCTGTAGTCTGCGGGCACGCTAAGACAACAAACGAGCCCAATGCAGATTTTTGATTGCGTGAGTGGTGGCAAGTTGAAATTATTATTAAATATCATAATCTATGATCTCTTGGAACTGTGACTATATCAGGCTTCTAAGACAACTCAATGAAAGGTACGGTCATTGTTAACCTGTCAAAGAAAATTTTACAGAAAGCAGATCTTACATTACATGCATAGGAAAAATCTTGAAAACGTATTTTTTGTACATAATATCACATAAAAAATATATACGAAACCCTATTAGTTTATAGAGCTCTAACTAGTCAGTTTTTATTTTTGTCGGCTCTCTATTTCGCTATTTATCTTCGTCAAGTCGACACCCATGTTTGTGAGCAGTCGTGAGAATATACTTCCATTACGCAGTGTTGAGTAGATATCTTATGTGTCAGATAAGTAACTTGCGTTTGGTAAAATGTTTTGGAATTAGCTCGTAGTTTTGGTTTCGATTCGTCTAATGTGTTCCTTATATTTCATGTTGTATCTAAAGAACACCATTTGAGACTTGAGTTTTGGCATATGTAATATATTTGGTACCTATTGCTTAATTTAACATTTTGTTACAGATATAACGAATGATTTAAAATAGTAAGTATTTTATTTACTTGCTATAATCTTGTTTGGCACTTTTGTTGATAAAAACTCAGCTTATTTTTATGATTACTTTTTCAAGGAAATATCTTAATTTTCCAAGGAAAAACTTGAGTCTATTAATACAGCCATACCGTTATCAATAGGTACAAAACTTGCAATAAAAGAAATAAAAATTCCACGAAGGCAAAAGAGAGATGATATCAAGTATCGTTTCCAAAAGGGATCCAACGAAAGGAATCGAAAAAGCGAAAGTATTATGCGATAAAAGCACTTACATTCGCCGCAATCTGCGTAAAATATTTGTTCAATCCGGCTGACTTACAGTTGATAACGGCCGGAATCCATCCATACAATTGAATACGGTCGTGTCATCGTTTTCAAATCGTGAACAATTGAAGGGCGCGTATTTCATTCTGCAGAACATAATACGTGAAAAGCTTAGCAAAGTTTAGTATGTAACGTTTTCGGTTGCCTTAATTGATTGGTTCGAGTCAAACCGTATAACAATAATACAAGATAAAGAATGCACATCGGCAAACATCAGAAACAATCGTTTACATTAACATAACAAAGAAAATTTAAAAAAAGTAGTTTGGCCCTAAAAGTTATTTACAATTTCAACTTTACTGCAATGAAATAAATGTCAACGTCATTTCTAAGAAAAGCAAAAACATGATGCCCTTTCTTTATCTTGACGTACTGTACTTATATTTTTATAACATTTGGAACATACATAAAATTACCACATTAAATTATACATAATTTGTTTGTTAGAAAAGATACAGCATTTTATTTATACAGAAAACTGTTTAAGATAATTAATATATCAGAAAAAAATACTAGATAAATCGACTCACCCGTAACAAACAAGGACGGAACTACGCTACGGTCGAGTCGATTTTTTCTAGTATTTTTTTCTAATATATATTATCTTATTATAAAAATAGCATTGTGACTGCCTAGCATCTAAAATTTCAAGAAAACCAGTTCTTACGCCAGCCTTAATTTGTTTCCACTACTGAATTTTACATTGTTGAGATTGACCACGTTACATTACAAAATAAGTATATGTAGTAAAGTGAACAAGTAAGTCAATAAATCATAAAATAATACAAAATTGTAACCAAAAAATATACGTAATCCAGTGAACTATTCGCTGACGTCACCGATTAAACAAAGCGTGAGTAAACCACATTTCTAAAATCTACACTTTTTTTCCGATTAAACACACTTCAGTGTGAAAAAACCCCTTAATAGCTTCTAAAGATTCATTCCATTATCTTAATTATCACCTAACTTAACGTGGTAGCAAATTATCAGGGAAATAAACATCGTTTTCAACATTTAAATGTCGTATCTTATCTACGCGAAGGCAAATAACACACAATTCGGTTGAACTGCGGGGTCGCACGGCAGAATCTCATTATTGTGTCCGATGTTATATTGATTACTTCGCAAGTTACCAACACCGATACAAGTAAAATGTTATATGAAATCCCAATTTCGGTTGGCTTTTAATGTTATGGAAGGTAAATTAACGCTGGGCAGATATTTTACTTTAAATTAAAACATCAATCAATAGGCAATGTGGTCGTTTAAATGGGTTTAAAGATAATACACCTCTGTAGTAGACACATGGGGAACTCTGAAAGTTTTGCGAAACTCGTAAATAAATCAATACATTCATGTCAAATTATATTTATTGCGTTTCACAGTATTCTCCATTACAATGTATATATAAAGTTTTCAATCTGAGTTTTGTTCCTCAAGTACGTTATTTTAGATAGGATCCGTCTGGGAGAAAAAGACTGCAGTCAAATCTTAGTCCATCTCGATTCTCCCCAGTCAAATTTTGTCGGTTTACTATCGACTTAGTATAAAAGACTGTTGCTATATTTCTGATTCCGGAACAATTTATAAGTACATGTTTTATGTTCTATAACAATGTACACAACATTCAAACGACCGTGTTCGCATTATCCTACTAATATTATAAATGTGAAAGTTTGTGGGTTTGGATGTTTAGATGTTTGGATGTTTGTTTCTCAATCACGCAAAAACTACTGAACGGATTTGATTGAAATTTGGCACACAGATAGTAGATAGCCTAGATTAAAACATAAAATACTTTTTATCCCGATATTCCCACGGGAACGGGAACCACGCGGGTGAAACCGCGGGCGGCCGCTAGTAACAACATATTTTTACATCGATCATTCATGAAGAATCCAGCGGCAACAAAGCTTCCTAACTTTTGCTGATGAATATTGTTTATTTTAAGTCAAGTATCCTCGAATGCTCTAATCCTACTTCCTACTAATATTATAAATGTGAAAGTTTGTGGGTTTGGATGTTTAGATGTTTGGATGTTTGTTCCTCAATCACGCAAAAACTACTGAACGAATTTGGTTGAAATTTGGCACACAGATAGTATATAGCCTGGATTAAAACATAGGATACTTTTTATCCCGATATTCCTACGGGAACGGGAACAACGCGGGTGAAACCGCGGGCGGCCGCTAGTAGGTAATATGCCGGTTTTCTTCAATTAATCATGTGACAAATAGTAATCTTTTCCTGAGTGATCGCATTTGAATGCCTACCGTTACCAATTTCATCATAGTAGAGATATAAAAACAATTACATTCTGCATACCGACGCTTTACGATACTCAAGTAAGGTACTCCCCTTTTTAAAAGCGTTTAGAAGTGAAGTATAAGTGCAAACTTGTGGAGAAAGCGAAGTTTCAAAATCATAAATAATCGTCACCCTGGAATCTTTTCGCATAAAGGAGATGGTCCAAAAAAACCCAGAATTAATACGAAAGAGCTGTATATCAATCGATTGGTTAGATCAAGAGAAATAATCCTACCTTAGTCGCAGACCCCAAATACATGGGGTATCGGAGATATACGCTGACAAAGTATGTATGAAATATAGGTAATATTGGTAAAGTCCAGCATTTGACATCAATCAATACGAACGAGCTATATACCAATCGATTGCTTAGATCGAGTGAAATAATACTATCTAAGTCACGAACCCCAAATCCATGGGGTTTCGGGGATATACGCTGATAAAGTATAAATAAAAAATCAATTACATATTTTTTAGCGCACTGAATGGACGTAAACCACTTTCCTAAAATATTTTAATAGATATTTTATCACTGAAGTAGTAAAAAGTTATTTTAAATGCATGACCTATATTTTATAAATAACTTTGTCAGTGAATATTTCCGATACCCCATGGATTTGGGGTCCGCGACTTAGGTAGGATTATTTCGCTCGGTCTGAGCAATCGATTGGTATATAGCTCGTTCGTATTCATTCTGGGTTTTTAGTCCATGTATTTTGGACCGTTCCTTTCATTTTTGCTACGGGCGAATAACTCGCGACTTCCGGCCAAAATTTGTTATTTCATGAATGAGTTTTTTTTTAACATAACATTTTATATTCAAATAATTGTGAGTTACAAGATACGCAAAACTTTCAGAGTAATTAGCAGAGTAACTTTCGCTGTCTTTGTGGTCTAGTGGTTCGCCCACCCGTGTAAGACACAGGGGTCCCGGGTTCGATTCCCAGCGGGGGTACAATTTGTACTCGGTTTGGTTGGTGGTAGGGCTTATTTCAAGTCCGCCTGGCTAGATAGATAGATAGATAAACACTTTATTGCACACACACATAACAGGAAATACAATAACATAAAGCTTAAAACTATGGTGAGCAAAGGCGGCCTTATCGCTGAGAGCGATCTCTTCCAGACAACCTTTGAAACTTAGGATAGCTGGAGAGATATATGACCAACGCTACCAACCAACGCTACCATATAGCTAGCTACCAACATCTTACCTAAGTCTGACGCCATATCAACAATTTAAAATTCCGGTAGTTAGAGGTAAGATAGCCAGTTCCTCAGAGATGATGATGAGGATTCCGGGTGTAGTGCCCTTCCACCTTCGGCCTTATCGTTACTTAACATCACAGTGAGATGAAGGCCAAGTACTATTTTGTGTTTTCGTTGTGCATAAAAAAAGTAATCAATGCGTTGGTCAGGTCACTTTACGTTAAGTGCGTTTAATGACGTGGTATTTAAGTACTCAAAACATCATTTCCTTCTCTTTTATTTAATACATTTTATAATTTTTTACGATATCTTAAAAAAAATCAAATTCGACATTAATATCCTTTTCAAAAAATTGATTTTTTACTAATCAACTTAAGTTCTGAAGCAAAATAACACCCTTCATCTAATACTTTGCATTTTATGTACTGACTGTAATTGACTTAGCTGAAACAATCATATCTCACACCGACACATCGTTAGTGTATTACTTAACTTGAAACTGAACTATTGTACATGCGACAGCACATCAAGATAAACAGTTGAACCGCAAAAACAGCTTTTATATCGTAGGACATAAAGACGGTCACAACGTCTGCTCTGATGCGCCGTCGTGTGTACATAAAGTCACACCCCGGGTAGTGCTGAAACAGAATAGGGGTCTACCCCTATTCAGGAACACTATTCAGTAAAGCCTTCATTAATCTTCGTATAGGCACGTCTTTGCCCAATGCTGTTTAGGGTGTATCAAACAAAAAAAATGTACAGACTAACACAGGAGAATCTTTATATTAATTAAGATCGAAATACTAGTACCTATGTGGGCTGTAGACTTCGGCAGCAATATTTTCTTTCTTTTAATTTCGAAAAACGGAATCGATAAAATACTGCTCACAAAATTTCACGAGAATCGGTTGAGAAAGTATTACATAAAACGTGACCGATCTTATCTGTAAGTTCTTTGACATAAGGCATATATAGGTAGGTATTGTCTACTAACCTCGGGATGCTTACACTTTTTTCTAGTCTGTTTACGTCGTCCGTACACTTGATATACGGTTTTCTAAAGTACTTCCCGAACATAGACCAGCTCACGTTCTAAATGTTCAGGGTCACAGAGGCTTTAATCTTTAACGACGTGATAACAGATTGCAAAATTGAGGGGGTGGCGATGTGATATAGCGTATGGGTATGGGCACTTATCCATGTGTTGTTTTGCGATAAATACAATATGATACGGACCCTTTAGGCTTCGTACAATGAAGTCTTTCCTTTTTCTTAAAATTTTATTGTTTCAGATTCCAAATAAAAAGTTGCAGTTGAATTGGTTCAAAATTATAGTTTTTAATTAGACAGCTAGAAGGCTGAGGAGTGCAGAAAATTATTTCCAATTTTAACTGTAAATTATTTCAATTTGGCACCGTCTGCATTGTCGTCCGCTTCGTGAAACTTCTCGAAATGCACAAGTTGTCTTTTATAATTAACATTGATTTTACCATTGAAAATGATTATCAAATGTAAACCGCCTGAGACTTATTTTTGGTCATAGTTCCGAGGATTTTAAGAGGATCGAGATGGGAATAGTACCAAAAGTTGAGGAATTTATTGAGACACGTGTGAACGTTTGAATTTTGAAAATCGGCTGGTAACTTTTTCTGAAATTTAGAAAAATTCAGGTTTTTTGGGGGGTGTTTGTTTACTAAATTGTAAATATTTCGAGAAAAAAACCGAAAAGAAAGGGTCCTAGGGTATTAGTTTAGCTACAAAATAGCGTTTTTTTTTTTTGAAAATCGGTTTATAATTGTGACCTGTAGGTGGTCCCTTTAGATTTGGAATTGTAGAAAAACGGGTATTTCTGTATATAAAAAGTGATGTAGTTTCTATGATTATGGACCGATTGTCATGGTAAAGGTATTGAAAGATGCGGAAGCAGACGAGAAGTGCATTAGTTGATTTTTGTGAATCGGGTAATAATATTTCAGCCGCGTCGAAGCAGTCAGGTGCGCCTCGTGTCACAATCGATCGTAAAAATAAAATAAAAAGGGACCTAGTATACCTTAGAAAAATTATAGGATTTTGCTTTTGATTTAGTTTTTTCGTAAATTTTTGTATTCATTTTCAATGCCGATTCTTGCGGGAACTGCGAAATCTGTGAATTTTTCTATATTTTCTTTGGAAGAATTCATTGGAATAAAAAACATTTGAATGTACTATTTTGATAAATAGTATTTACCTCATACTATGTAAGTATAATAAATTATGACTAAAATCATACTTAGGTATGTGGCATCGTAAAAACTGTAAATTACCTATATAAAATCTTTACTTAATAAAACAATGAACGTATAAAGTCACTTTACAAACCGTTTAATTATATTAAATTTATTCGCATAGCAAGGTTTGTTTATTACTTTTAAAATAGACTCGTGCGTGTCAAAACACATTTTAGGAACCCAGCCCAGTCGCTATTGAGTGAAAGTTTTAGTCGTGATATTTTATATTTACATAAAATGACTATAGTTTATCTCAACTGCATTTCAATAGACAATTATTATCAATAACAACTTTTTCTAAATTGATTTTTTGTATAAAAAAGTGACTGAAAAAATAATAATTATTATCTTTAAACTTGAACTAACAGCGTGTTTCTTTGTTACCAGGTCAATCCAGATGAAAATCGACTACCTGTAGTATCGCATCCTTCATCCAGTAAGTATTTTATGAAATTGAAATTAACAAGTTGTAGTTTTACAAAAATCCAAAATCACCTCATGTTTGCTCAAATGGAAATCAAAACCACATCTTACGCAATCCTGCTGAATTTGTTAATTTCGCTATAAAGGCCGTGGCTGAACGTGCGTCGATTGCAACTCAAACGGCGATTTCGTGAAAACTAACGACATAATCTGCTGACTTCTAACTGAAACGTGGTCGCTAACTATGGGTCTCATAAGGAGGCTCAAGGTCACCCAGCGTGCAATGGAGAGAGCCATGCTCGGCGTTTCCTTGCGTGAGAAACGAGGAGATCCGCAGGAAAACTAAAGTAACCAACATCGCTCGAAGGATTGCTCAGCTGAAGTGGCAATGGGCGGGACATATAGCGAGAAGAACCGATGGCCATTGGGGCGCAAAGGTTCTGGAATGGCGACCGCGCACCGGACGACGCTCCGTGGGTAGGCCCCCGACAAGGTGGACTGACGATCTGGGGAAGGTTGCGGGAAGCTACTGGATGCGGTCAGCGCAGGACCGATCGTCGTGGAGATCCTTAGGGGAGGCTATACCCAGCGGTGGGTGTCGTGCGGCTGATACGATGATGATGAACGATATAATCTGCAGTGGCCGCAAATTGTTGTCTGTAGTATGAAACGTCGCAACGCAAAAATCGCTGCAGCAATCGGACTACAGCCTAAGCCAGCATTATACCCTTATTATTACTTTTAAAACAGCCATTACATATTTGTAATGGATGTCCTAAGTACTTATATTTTCACTTTATACCAAAGTTACTGGGACCTTTTTATCAACATTAAATTGTTTGTATCCATTTATCTGGATAATTGATTTCACTGTCTGGAGGTTGAGTCAATCAATTGTTTATTCGACAATACGTCCAAAGACTAAGTTCAGAACTAATGCGGCCAATGCGAAGTGAAGGTCTCGCCCTAATAAAATATTCAATTTGGCTGGACAGTTAGGTCCATCCATTTGTATTTCACTTTAACAAAGTCATGACCGATCCGATAACAAACAAATATCTGAATATATTTTCCTATCTACGTATTCAGTATTATGTTCGATGAGTATTGTTACTAATTGACGAGTATATGGCATATAGATTCAGGACCTTTTCCCGGTAGCAAAATTCTATGGTTTGATTTAATAGATTTTTAATGATATTTTCTCTCAAATATATTGAAACTTAACTGGAAACTGTGAACCAGACTTTATCGTGACTTTAGAAAGGTGTATTTTATGGATTATATAATATTACTTTATCAACTAAAAGCGTCACATATTAGGTATTACTTTAGAACTTAAGCACTTTGTTGTTTTATTTTTGATACAGGATACTAATATGGATTTATGTTTTCAGTTTTTAGCTCGGACAAGGAAGGAAAAGAAGGTTCAGTAAGTAAACATTCTTATTATTATCTTTTCTTGGTTACGTTGCTAAATAATTAAAGCAGAACTATCGCCACATCTCAATCCGTCCAGCCATAAAGGGGTAACAAACACACACATACACAAACACAAGCACACACACACACACATTTTTGTATCTAATTTATAGTAGGGTAGGATACGATGACAAAATCTGTTAGTACTTAGTCTCAAAAAAATAAATAAAATTCCGGAACCACTTTTGTATGCGGTTCTTCCTTGAATTTTGTATCTTTCCGCAATATAATATTTTGTCGATAATTATTAACTTAGCCTAATAAAAATGCTCCCGACTCTAATAAAATGTTATAAATATTTTCTAAACAATTTTCATAATACCACTTGTGACGTAATGAAAACAAATTAAGTAAAAGTTGACGACGTATTAGCTCCTCTTTACTTATTCATATTTCAAACACTCAAAGGGTCTATTACAAAAAAATTCACAGATCTCGTGCCTTTCACGACCTTCTGGGTACATTGAAAATGAATTTATTGAATTTTATACAAAATATATTCCATTGTTTGAATTGTTACTTACAATACTTTGAAATCACAGCAAAGCCATGAACAACTTTGGATCTACTTTTCTGTGATTCGAGTGTATGAAATTCATATAAAAATATTTCATTCTTATAAACATTACTATTTTATTGAAAGGTTGATTAGTACTACTATAACCTAAAATATATATTTTTTTTCTAAGATTTGTTTTGAAGCCCTCGGCTTCGCCTCGGGCTTCAACTACGTCAATCCTTCATAGCAACTCAGCGACGCCACGCGCATCTAAGGAGCGCGCTTCCCAAAATTTCACCAACACGCTATTGTACCCCTTGTTGATACGCGTCTTTTGAGGTGGAGCTTCATGTACCATTCAAGAAGCCTTCAAACTTACGACACCAAGGCGATATCGCACTCTGAGCGCAAAATGGGGGCTATACTGAAGCAATCGAAAAAACATTTAAGGTTAGGGTTAACAAAGGTTAAGCTACAGGGCAAACCCTTAACTCGATCGTCTTTGTTTTAGGCTCAAATTGTAGCTAACTAAATTGTTCAGAGGAATTTTGCTCAAAATTTTGATATCATTCTTCGTTTCTAAAATATCGAGCGCCAAATCAAAAAATCTGAAAAAAATGAGATTTTTTCCACTATTTCGGCCATAATTTTTTTCGTTTTTATTTTCTCGAATAATTCTTTTTGCACCTTACAGCTCTCGTAAATACGCGTCTTTTGAGTCTTTTTTGAATATCACATCTTCACGACTCCTTGTGATAAGGGGATCGCACTTTGTCGTGAAATCGGAGCCTATACTGGAGCGAACGAAAAGACATTTTCAATGTCAAAAAAGCTATAGTCTGACGATTTTCGTCGTTCAATTTACTAACAATGAGTTAGTAATGTTTATAATACTGTAAACGGTAAACATCGTCCAGTTTATCATTCTTTATTTTTTTGTAATAGGCCCTCAGTTCTATAGTACAATGTCGTCCAAAAGTAAATATCGTGTGTGAACGAAATTAAACTGAATATGCACATGACGAAACGGAAACTCAAAACATTATTTAGGTTAAAACGGGTGTATTATCTAAAGGGTCAGGTGATATAAACGGAATCCCTTCCTGAGAAAAGGGAGTATCTGCAATGTCCCTATTTAGCGACACTATTGTATCTCTACATAAAGGATCCTAACAAAAGATATTGTAAGCACAATTCGGCTTAAGTCGACCTCAAGTAACTAAAGTCAATGTAAAGATACGAAAGTGATAGAAAATTCTCCAAGTTTTGGGTTTATTTTGAGGTTCGGTTTTATCTCCGCTTTGTAAGTTCAGGGTCTGATTATCATATTAAGACAAAGAAAACAACTTTTCTTTTTGAACTAATAACCTGGCCTCAGATGTATATTTTTTATTTATTATAGTCATAATTTCTTATTTACGAAATACGCTAGGAAACGTATTATATTTTTAACGTACAAAAGTAATCAAAGCATTCTTAAAAATAAAAATAAAAGTTACGTCAATTTAGTTTGCGAATTCATATGTAATTCATGTAGGATATTTTGAAATAAATATTTATTAGACCCATGGGCCAAAAAGTCACCGTTACCTATGTGACTTTGCACAATCCGTAGATGAAGGTGACCTATAAAGTACATAACGTTATTATTACACTTTGGGAAATCTTTAAATTTCGTCATTAAAATGTCGTATATTTCAGAAGTTACCACTTTTGGGTGTAACTTCAAGTAAGTATTGAACGCGAGGTTTTTAGTGCTGGAATACTAAATTACGAACATTATCATTATTATAAATCAATTTAGACCGTCGCGTTTTTCGTTGCCTGCAAAAACGATAGTTATACCCACAGAACAGAGACTTTTTTAACGAGGTTATAACAAATGCTCCACTCACAAATAGGTCAACCATGCCTATAATGTTGAAGATATTAAAACGCATAAAAAAAACCTGTTACCATTAAACAAACAACAGGTATGGGTTTTTTTTTTCCTTTTAGCGGAGACGGGTCCTTAAGAACGTTTTCTAAGTTGTTGAGTAGAAAATATGCTAAATATTATTTTACTTTTAACTGCTTCTTTATAACAATATTTTAAGGGTTCCGTTTACCCGTTTTAGTTGGTCGTATTAAAAAGAGGTTTGCTTTTAGGGACAAAACTACACCCACAAGATATTATCCACAGATTGCCTTTTTCCAACTTATTTTTTAACTTTCAAAGAAAATATAGTGTTGACCGGGTACATATCATGGGCTATTCAGTAGCCTTATTCTGTGTTACCATTGTGTGCCATGTGACAAAGCACTTTCCAACAATAGCCGTGAGATACAGTCAACGATTCAGTTCGACGCGTTATTCTGATCTATTTAATTCAACTTGTCAATAAATATCAGCACCCTTTATCTAGTAAAAATATTGATAAAATAGCTTCTTTCTGCAACCAAGTTTATTCATAATGGGTTTGGTATTCTGCACGTTTGGAAATACGATTAGGTATTTTGTTTGAAAATAATATTCGTTAAGTTGTCGGTATAGGTCCGTAGTTTTAAAAAGTAATATTTTCATGAAAATGCTGTAAATTCATTCAGTTTAGCATTCCTAATGTGGTATTTACATTGGTGACGAAAGCCTCATAGCTTTCGCCGCATGGCGAAAATCGACAGTGTAAATGGTAATTCGGCCTAGGCCGCAGGTCACTGAACAAAATTATCTGATCCGGTGGCCAAAAAGGGAACTACCTACGTTATTAAACATTTGCCTAGGTCACACCATCAACTACATAGTCGACAGCGACGACATTACTTGCAATTCAATTTTAGAAGTGACTGACTAAAGTCGATCGTCACAGGTGACTAAAATTGGCCTATGTAAGGCTTTTTTTATTGATGCTGAATTAACGCCTTTACAAATAATGGTTTTATATAAGGTTTATATATAGGTTTCATAATTAGTTACACAGTGTTTTGTCTCTTTCTTTATAATGCCAACGTAAGTAATTTGACAGAAAGATACAGGTCCAGTGTGTAGCTATACACTTAATTGCAAATTATGGTAAGGGCATACAAGCTCTATAATTTAAACGCTCTTTTGTTCATAGGCCTATATTTCAAAATGGCTGATATTTAAACAAGTCATTATTTACTGCACGCTTAATAGCCTTAACTACGTCTGCTCGTATCATTATTGTACATTTGCCATAACAAAGGAGGAGACAACAAAAGACTAGGAGATTGGGAGGCTCTCTCCTGAATTGGATTTTAGCTAAAGCTTTTGTGCCAACCAGCTTTATAATATAATCGGTAAAGTTGGAATTTAAATAAGTTCTTAACAAGGACTTAGGTTACATTTGAGATCTTGAATTACATTTTATTTATTGAGTGTGGTGTTTCGTGTTGAGTTTATAGTCGTAACGAATAATTAAGGTTGTAAGATATTTAAAAATTAATGGAATTACACATTGGAAAATCCTTTAGTAATTATATAGCGTAGTTACAGTTCTTTGAAATTAGATGAATATTTTATCAGCGAAAACCAAATCGGACACTTGATTACTGGGCTGTCATAGGTCACCTCTGGATGGCTGCTATTATAATTAGTGATGTAGGTAGGTCCATGAACTAAAAGCCTCTACTGATTTTTAACCACTGACAGAAACTAAGAGAACTAAGAGAACTGATTTATAATAGTTATATAAAATAGAATGACATCATTTTTGTTTAATGGGGAGGCGAAGGCAAAGTGAATTACAGATGGCGCTCAGTCTTTGGAACAATTGTCAGTTTGAGCTTATATTGTCTTGACTGTGTATTACGTGATTTTACTTTCTTAGATTGTATTTTTTCGGTTTTGCGGACAAACAATGTATTCTATGCTAACTTTAGCTCATATAAAAGAAGAATTACGGAAAAGAAAAGCAAAAACAACAGGCAAGAAAGTTTATAGCAACTTACAAAAAATTGCTAACAAGCATTACATTTCTTTAAATTTCGTGTAAGATTTACAAGTAATCTTTTTATTTCAGATTAGAAGCATATGATTTAAATTTTAACAAAGCAACTGAGTGTGAATTTCCGTGTTTATAGTTGCCTGATGATGCCTTCTGTGCAATAGTAATTTCAGGTTTCTGTACTGGAATTTCTGTACCATCCAAAATTACACGAACCGTTTTATCATATTTATTTTGTTATTCTAAGTTTTTTGAATGACTCTGGCATATAAAATTCTATTAATTCTCTGTTGGGCCCCAATATTGGGCTTATACCTTATTTGATATACCTATCAAATTCATCCAAGTTATAAATATGTTAGAAACTGCTGAGGTTGAAATATTAAAGAACAAAGCTGTTATAATTCAAATGTTGTTTTATTTTGGCGAAGCTTCATCAAATTCATGAAACATTCCTTTTGATTTATAATGTTTCTCAGGCTCAGCAAAGGAGAAAATCGAGGGAAAAGCATATTTTTTTTATATTTTTTTGCCCACTATTTTTTTTGTTACTGGGAAATCGATGAACTCCAATATTTTACAAGTTACATGCATAACAATGCGGCATTTTCTCAGTATAAAATTAAAAAGTGCAATACTCCAAGAGATTCCCATATGTTTTGACACTTTCTTTGAGGCGGCCGGGTACCAAAGACCAGACGCCACCTATCGGGATAAAATTGCGCTTTTCCTCCCCATTGATAAACACGTAAAAAAAGGAAATAAACACAAACAAAACACGAAGGTGTAACAAGGTCGAACTACACAATTTTTTGCACAAACGTACATCGTACAAAAGGACTTTTACACAAACGTTCTTTCGACGTAGGAACTTGAAAAAATAGAAATATATATAAATACATTTATTCTAGTATAAATAAATATATTATTATGTTCAAAATAGTCTCTCTTAATCGTTTCCTCATAACTGAGGATTGTGATCACCGGCTGCTTTTACGATTTGCCTCCATCGGTCTCGGTCCATGGTTGCTCTCACTGCTTGATGGTATTTGCTTGAGGAGGACTCTTACTTGTTCAAAATACATTATGGTCTTAAAAAGGGAATCATGTTTAAACAGTAGTATTTTTTCCTGTTGTAGTGCCCTCTTAAGCCTAACCACAATGATTTTTTACAGGTCCCTCCTCCAGGTTACTGCAGATGCAGTTTAGGTGACATCTCGCAGATATTGGAGACCACTCCCCAGCTAAGAGGGCCCCCTGGACCACAAGGCCCTACTGGGGCTGATGGGACTACAGGGACTCCAGGAAAAACTGTAAGTACATTTGAAATACTGTTTGGACCAGATGACTAATTTTGCAATCACTATTGATTGAAAAAAAATTAAATAAATTTAAAAAATATTAAAAACATGACTGCCCTGCCAAAAACGAACTAAAAAGTTAAACAACAAGTGTCATTGCAGTCGGGGGACCTTATTATGGAACAATTTTTGATCAAAGAGGTCCCCCGACTGCAATGACACTTGTTGTTTAACTTTTTAGTTCGTTTTTGGCAGGGCAGTCGTGTTTTTAATATTTTTTAAATTTATTTAATTTTATTTCACACATTTTAGTGACATATTATATAGTTTTGGAATGTGCTCATCAAGGCCTTTCATTTGATGCCCATATTGTAATAATAGAAGAAAAAAATTTTTTTTCACATTTGAAAATGGCGTCGTACAGTCGCCAACTTGATTTTTTCTAAAAAAAAATATAGCCAGTGTCACTTGGAATGCTGTAAGGATTCTAACGATACCCCATTTATCCAAATCAGTTCAGGCATTTAGAAGTTATGGTGGAATAAAGAAACTCACATACCCACAAACATACATGAACCCTGAACACATAACACTCTTTTTGCTTTGGGCAGTCGTGTAAAAAACGGCCAAGTGCGAGTCGGACTCGCGCACGAAGGGTTCCGTCAAAAAATCACGTTTGTTGAATGGGAGATCCCCTTAAATATTTATTTTATTCTTGTTTTAATATTTTTTGTTATAGCGGCAACAGAATTATATTATCTGTAAAAATTTCAACTGTCGCGCTATCACGGTTCATGAGATACAGCCTGGTGACAGACAAACAGACAGTTTAGTTTTAGTAATAGGGATCCGTTTTTACCATTTGAGTACGGAACCCTAATAAAAGAACGGTTTGTATTTGATATAGATCAGTCACTTTATTTCTTATCTAATTTATTTCTTGTGAAGTTACTTGCGTATATTTGGAGAACTCATATCCAAACTGCGTAAATATGTGTCAAAGATAAACAAAATAAGAAACCTTATTCACATACTGTATTTTTATTAGAATGTTGGATTAATAAAAAAGTCATCACTCCCTTGACTTAAACGGGATCACCATAAAAACGAAATTGACACGTAATGTCGCCAAGATATCGCCTTGGGAAATTACCCCCAGTACTATTAGAGGCATTTTCAAAAGGATGTTTGTAATGTTTTCTGTTAGAAAATTGTCTGCTTGCAAATTAGGTAATACACGAAAACAGTAAAGATCATAAAACTCCTATTCAATATAGCAAAAACATTTTTGAATTAACTATGATGCTATAATAATTCTAGTATAATGATATTACAGTTTTATTACAAAAACAATTTAAAAAGAGGTATATATCATAGAAAAGGTACTTACGCATTGAATTTTTTTTTCTTGTCTAGGGACAAATGGGAGACCCAGGTCCTCCAGGCCCTATTGGCCCGAAAGGTGATCGAGGTGAAAGAGGTGATCAAGGTTCTTCCGGGCCTGAAGGCCAACCAGGGCCTAAAGGGGAACCAGGCGTGGACGGCATCCAGGGCCTACAAGGACCAACGGGACCACCAGGCCCGCCGGGCCCTGTGTCATCTGCTTTGATGGTTGGTATTAAATTAAATATTTGACAAGATCAGACTTTCAAATATCATGCGGCGCATTGGGCCCGCGTAGAAGGTTTTGTTTGGTCTTATGTCTTTATCCATCCATAAGGATGGCCTTTACCCCAACAGCAGGAATATCAAAAAAGGCGTTGGTTATGATGATCATACGTACCTAAAGTACTTCAGGACTACATCCATATGTACTTAAGGTACGTATGATCATCACAACAAACGAATACTCATAACTCTCGAAATGCAAATTTAGGACTTCGATAGTTATTTGTATTAACTGGTATTGTTAATTTATTGGATTCATTTGTATTTTCTATTAACCTGTTTGAATAGTTAAGGTGATAAGTATAATTGTTTGACCATATTTTAAAATAGAATTCCTCTTGTCTCCTAGGAATCAACAGTATTATACGGAGCCGGTAATGGAGGCTTACCAGGACCTCAGGGTGAGAGAGGACAAATGGGTCTACCTGGCCCACAAGGGGAACGGGGCTACCCTGGAAATAAGGGAGAGAGGGGTCTTCATGGCCTAAAGGGTGATAAAGGAGAACGGGTAAGTAAATTATTTAGGAGTGATTGATGACCAAATTTTAAAAGCTTAAATGAACCATTCGTGAGTTCCTTTACATTTACGGCGTGATGGCAATACCTACTTGTATATAGGTTGATATTTGTGAACACGTTCTAAAACTTTCGATTGATAAATTAGTGTGGTCATTTCGTACTACTTTGATCATTCTTTTAAAACCTTATTCAAATGAGAAGACAATGCTAATGCAAAACGGATTCCATTGTAAGAAAAATCTTTCCCCAAAATAAAGGGTCAAAGAAATAACTTTAGCGACACAACTTGCAAAGGGAATTCCGGGGAAAACTAACAAAATCAAAGTGAAATCTCGCAGACCGTCACTAATTTTGTAGACGCACGGATAATAAACGAGGGGCAATGCAATAAGCGCCCGGTTTGACCCTCGTAACACAGTGTTACGTTACCTTCGGCCTTAACATTATAAGTTGTTTCAGGGGTACATAGGTCTAAGAGGTCCACATGGCGCCAAAGGGGAAAGGGGACAACCCGGCCGCGATGGCTCGCCGGGGCTCCCGGGTGCCCACGGCCGGCCAGCCGAAAAGGGCGAAAAAGGTAACAAACTAACTCAACCATAAAATTTTATGTTTCACTATGAACCTTATTTATACGCGGGAAACACGTTCACAAGATTTTAGGGCTTCATAGTAACGATTTGGAAAATCTTTATGTCTTTGCACTAGACCTGAGTTTCAAGTGCACGACAGCTTTTGTTTATTGTTAACGTTTATTTTCTTTCTTGTTACTTCCTAGCAAAAAGTTGATCTAGGTTTATTACTTTGATATCAAAAATATTGTACAGAACTCGATCCGAAACAAAAAACGACAGTAATTTAACTGCCACTGCACCAAGTTAGAATAGAAAAAGTTTGTTTTGGTATATCGATGTGGCCTAAAATGGAACGAAATCGAATCCATACTTTACGTACCTACTAAGTATTTACCTAAATTATGTGCACGTTTAGTATTTTACAGTATTCAAGCCTGTAAAATATTACTGGTTTTTTTATGTCTTATTTTTCCGTTTGTAAGTTAAACAACAACGTTTCGTTTCTTTAGGAGCACGAGGTCTTCCTGGCCCGCCTGGGCCACCTGTTACCACTATATCAGAAAATGCAGTGTCAACAGAATTAAAAATTAACGGTAAGAATTATCCTCGTTGTCTATTTATTTAATAGAAGGAGCTCGATGGCGCAGTGGTATAGCGCCTGGCCCAGCGATTGCGGAGGTTAAGCAACTTTCGCAAGGATCATGGGATAGGTGACCTCCTCCGTGCTCGATCGGAAGGCACGTTAAGCCAATCCGCGTTGGGCCCACTTGGTGGGTTATGTATGGCCCATCTTCCTTATCCACATATAAGGAAGGCCTGTGCCCCAGCAGTGGGGACATAAAAAAGGTCAGTTTATTTGATAGAGACAGATTTAACTCAAGTCTTTGATAATTATGTAGGAAAAAATAAACAGATTGTGAAATTGAGAAAATTGATAACGTCATTATATGCATGATAACGTTAACTTCAGTTGGTTTGTTAGTTGCTTAGAATGAAGTATTACGCGATATTACAATACATTTGTGAAATCTGAACAACTTAATGTACTGAGTATATTAATGTAGCTAATGAATCTAATAAGATTTCACTATCTATTGAATACAGTAGTTTTGAATTTTAAACAGCCATTTATAATCGAGCCGAAAACCCTCACTAATAACTATGCGTCATTTTATGGCCTTTTCGAAGCTTTACCTGAATATAAACGACGGTCTGTGAACCCCGATAGCTCACTGTATCTAAGACTGAGAAAGTAAATTCTCTTTAGAAAACATCAGTTCTCTGATTAGTTTTATCATATTTTACATGTATAAAGAACTGCTAAACATACTAGAAAGCCACGAATCGATTCTATTACGCAAGTAGCCTGTATGTAGTATTGAACATTACACGCAAGTGTGACGTCATACGCCTAATGATGGAATGTTACAGGTGCTATAATTAAATACAAAATCCTAACCAAACTAAAATAGAATTTCTCAATTTTTCGCAGCAAAGTGGCACTCCTATTCAACAGTATATGATGCACCGCATCGGATGCTAACAAGCGCTAACTTTCCTCATATGAAATTATTAAGCTTCCTCTTGTCATGTTCTTCTTACATTAGTTAATCTAGTTTTTTTTCATTTTTCCCCTAAAAAGTGTGTTGATTTTCCAATAGATATTTTCTATAGAGATTTTTTGTGTGTCATAGGACCCCGAGATGTACAAAAGGCAGTGAAAGGAGACAGAGGAGAAAAAGGAGATAAGGTACTAGACTTTTTAAAAGAATATATTTTTTTCGATTTCGGTTTATTTTTTTGTAAATCATTTTCAACTTTTTTAATATTAACGCTTTTCATCATTTAATAATGGAATTGCTAGAATTTCATAAGACATTCTTGAAAATTTAACAATTGAGGACGACGTGATCTCCCAAAGTAACGAAAATGAAAAGTAATAAACTGAAATTATTCATCTAAAAAAAAAGCTAAAATTTTCTAAAAAGTCCGACGAAATATTAACATACTTTCTTACAGAACTTTAAACGTTGTCTTAAGAATATTCTGAAGTAATAATTATTTGAATAAATCTAAAAGCTGAATATCTTATCATTACTTTTTCAGACTTATCTCGTTAATGAAAATAAATATTGAGTCTCCTTTTCAATTCGTCTTATGACAATATAAGTTACTTTTCTTATAGTTAAAATTATACGTATAGCTATTACATTATATTCGTATTCAATAATCTATCTTCAGTAAGAGATAGGCCTGCTATGGTTACATGGACTACTGTTACCTACTAGGAACTGTTGTGATTTCCCGTCATTTAACAGAAATACTTATACACTCGGCGTCAAAAAAACCGCACCTTTTAAAAAAAAACTTCAAAGTTAGTTTAATCCTATCTAATTTAATGGTAAGTGTTGTTATATGTTTCTTCCCCTTCGACCATAGCCAACAGTGTCTAGAAACCTTTGGAATACTCGTCGAACGGAATCAATTACTGAGATTCAGTTTCCGAGCAACATTACATTGCCTCATTTTTTGCAATATTTGAGCAACTTTATGGGCAATAGTAGCCGTCTTGACAATTCCTTTTTTTAATTGAACTGTTGAAGTGTGTTTTCTCTATCATCTGGATAGCGAATTTACCCGTATTTCCTGAATGGACCCATTTTATTTTACTTTTATAGCGGCGCAAGCAATAACGCTTTAAGCGTTTAATTATGGTAACTGTTATGTTAATAAAATCAAACAATTATTAATTGAAAGCTCAATAAATGTACTTTCAATAGATATCAACATTTACACAATAAAACGTTAGCTAGCAATAGCAGGTGGCCAAGTCTAAACTTATTTTCGAAAAAGTGCGATTTTTCCGATGTCGAGTGTATAAGCAACAAATCTTTAGTAAGCCTATCTCTTACTGAGGTTATTGAAATCGGCCGTAAATAACACGTAGGTATCGTAAGATAGTTTTTTATTTATAGGGTGAAAAGGGGATCAGAGGTATGGAAGGTCCTCAAGGTTTTCCTGGTAACGATGGCAAACCTGGAGAAAGAGGGGACATAGGCCCATCAGGGTTGCCTGGAACCCAAGGGGTGCTAGGCCCTTCAGGGCCAAAAGGAGATAAGGGTGAAGCAGGCCCTCCTGGCCCAGTGGCCATTTCAAGGGAAGAAGCTTTAATATTGACTAAGGTAGATATTGATAAATACTTTTCCTTTTAATTTGTAATTAAATAAGATTGTTTTACATGAAAATTAATTTTTACTTTTAAATGTTTTGTTTGAATTGAAGTTCAGTCAAAAAAGTCTGGAACTGGAACGGGTAGGAAACGGGTATAGGCGATTCAAATGTAGTAGGTAAATCAATTTTGACTTTGAATTTGACAGTGTTAAGTGGAATTCACTTCGATCACATAATTGAAAGGAATTTATTAAAAAGTATTGCCGTTAATCAAGCTTATGTGTTTAAGTATTAGGGTAAAAGTGCACAATGAATTTGGGCAAAAATCACGTGTATAACAAGTATTGTGTTTTAGGGGGACAAAGGTGAATCAGGTCCACGGGGCAAGCGAGGTCACCCTGGGCCCCCTGGACCTAGA
Organism: Agriphila tristella; assembly: GCA_928269145.1. Lineage (NCBI taxonomy): Eukaryota > Metazoa > Arthropoda > Insecta > Lepidoptera > Crambidae > Agriphila > Agriphila tristella. The sequence continues at coordinate 49,225,065 of OV743431.1, read as the reverse complement.
GGGCCGCCAGGTCTGCCTGGCCCTCCAGGTACCCCAGGCACGAATGGTGTGTCAGGAGACATCGGGTTACCAGGATGGACGGTAAAATATTTAATTAAGTAAATTACCTATTTTTTTTTAGATAATTTTGATGACCTGAGTGGTGCAGTGGTTAACATGCCGGTCTACCACGTAAGAGGTCTAGGGTTCAATTCCCGGCCGGGCAGAAATTGAAATGATTAATTTCAATTTCAAATTTTAATTTTTGACATGATGGCTTCATACATCCCAATTCTATAATAAACTCTACGGATGCCAGATTTTTTGGCTTCATAAAATATCCCTAGTATTTTACAAAATAAGTTTAGCAGTATGTTACGAAACAGGGCCCACCAGGAGCTGCAGGGCAGCCTGGCCCTCAAGGTGCAAAAGGAGAGAAAGGTGACCCTGGCTTGAGTATACATGACTTAGAAAAGGTAATAAAACTACATTCGATATTAACTTAAAATCAGCTAGTACGTCGGATTATTATAATAAATACATACGTGTCGGAACTTTGTTTTTTAAGTTCAAACTGCTTCTTTTGCGCTTCATTAAAGGCTAATCATACTAAAGTGAATCCTAATCCTCAGCTAATCACTAACTTACCCCTGGTTTCTGAGGTACTTTATCGGATGTTTAACTTAATCGAATGGGTCCACTATCTAGTTTGAAGTAATCAAATTAAATTTAAACAAGATAATGTGGACCCCTCCGATAAACCACCGATAGTACCTCAGAAACCGGGCAGTAGACTTTTGAAGAGCCAACATACTGTAATAATTCACCAGGTTTATACACGTTCGTTAGCGCAATCGCCTCAAGCTATGTCTCGCGTTATATTCGAGCCGTTTCAAAATTTCGCAAAGACTATTATTAGACCAATTATAGCATGCTCATACATGTAAACGACGCAATAATCGTTATTGCATATAACGCACTCATTTGCTTTAATTTATCTATATTTATAATGGTGCAGAACAATTAAAAAAACAACTAGAATTTTCTTTAAAGATAAAAGGAGATAAAGGCGACAGGGGTCACGATGGTACTCCTGGCGTGCCGGGGAAGGATGGGCCGAGAGGTCCACCAGGCCCCCCCGGGGTACTCGCAACGAACGTAAAACATGTGCCAGTGCCTGGACCCCCTGGACCCCCGGGACCTCCCGGACCACCTGGTTTTTATCCAAATGAAGTCCCTGATACATTGACTGATAGTCCTGGGATAAATCGCCGAGAACCAGGGACAGGTGGGCATTTAAAAACATTAGTTTGCTTATTATCTAAGACAATTGACTACTGATTTAGTTTTTGTTACAATTCTAGTCTAAAAAAAGTTTTTCTTCTGTTAACAGGAAAACAAAGGGATCCCTTACAAATTCTCAGAAATTTGAACCATTTAGTTAATTTTCGACAAGAGCCTTACGGTAAGTGCTCTTTTATTAATATTGAAACTTTTGTTAAGAACAACAATAAGTTTTGCTGTAAAAATAAAAGATCATTTGGTCAAAATTGAAACTGTATTAAAACAATTTTCATGGAACACTTATATTAAAACTAAGTGATATTTTACTTAATCTTTGGTTACTGTCGGTAAAATTTTTATTGACATTGATTTACGTTGGCCCTGCGTAGCTGCCTTTTACAGCGAAATTAAAACAGACATTATAATATTTCACATTATGCTACACTTTTTGCAAAAAGTTTCGATCGGACGATGGCCTTCTAGTCAAGTGGGAATAGCGTGGCGTAAATCGGTATCAATATGTATGTAAATGCGCATTTACAAATAATATTATAAATGTAATTGTACTACTATTTGCTGATAGATTGTGAGAGTTCTTATTTTCTTCTTTTCATAGGTTTCATGGATCCACTATCTGATAATCCAGAATTTGAAGACGATGAAGATGGTAGAACTATTGTTGGAACTATCATATTCAAAACGACTGATTCTTTAATTAAAGTAAGTGATTCTTTACAAAACATTTTGTTTTTTGTAGAAGCAGGAAGTACGTTGTAATTAGATATTGTACAAAAAAAGGGTTCGATGATTATACGTCATTAAGGATACTTTTGTAGGTCGTTATTAGATAATACTGAAAGATAGGAAGTTTCGATAATGTATAGGTAGGGGTTATTTGTAAAACACCAACAACCTCGCAGGAATAGACTACTAACATCATAAGTACCTAATAACGTATGTTCCATGACTTTTCCAAAAGTAGACAGAAATAGTAGATTGTATTACAAGGGAGCAAAATAATATTTTTACGGCGAGGGCGCTTATTTGAATCCAGAGCGAAGTGAGGGATTCTAGAGTAGAATCCCGAGCGTAGCGAGGGATTCTTCAGTAGAATCCTGAACGTAGCGAGGGATTCAAAGTATGTCGCCCTCGCCAAAAATATTTTGCACCCGAGTATATACTCTACTTTTCATCCCCTTTCTATGAGAAAATAAATAGGAGACTGTGTTTATGTAATTAATGAAAATGTTCTTTATTTAAAAAAGACACGTGAAAAGTAAAAATAATTACAAATTTATAGTTACGTTTGATACACTAGCGCAATTTTCAAAAGTTATTGTACTAAGTACGTAAGTATGTACTAATTACAAGAACACAGACTTAATTCGCGCGCTTATGTTTTTTTTAGTCTACTCCGCGCCGCCGTCTATACAGCCAGTCAATACATACCAGCCGGCGGCGGCGTTCGAATTCTTTGAAAGATACATGTTCTAAATTCAAATCTCTTTTCCTCCCACTAAAAAGTTCTTACCAGAAAAGAGCTATTTTGGTCCCACTTATATAGGAACAAAGCATCATTTTTCGAATAGAAGGGATGAAAATCATTTTTCACTTCTCATGCTCGTAAAGTTCGTCTTTATGTTGGGTATAGGCTGCATAAAATCGCTTTTTATGCTCTAGTGCATAAAGTAAAATCTTCGTCTAAGTCTCAGACTTTAAGACAAAGGTCGTCAGGTAAACAGCCACACACGCAATTTAACTTCGTTGAATTAACTTGTTTCTTTATTTCTTGTTGTGTTATAATACTTTTTTTATTTTTGAAAATGGGTATCAATTTTATTGAAAGGCCTTGATAACAAAAATTTTTTTTTTCAATTTTTTGAATATCAAATGAAAGGCCTTGATGAGCACATTCCAAAATTATATTTTTTTACAAAAAAATGTTTTTTTTTTAATTTTTTTAAAAATGGGTATCAAATTCCAAAATTATATTTTTTTTGTAAAAAAACATTGTTTTTTTTTTCAATTTTTGAATATGGGTATCAAATGAAAGGCCTTGATGAGCATATTCCAAAATTGTTTTTTTTTTTTTTAAATGAGTTTTTTTTTCAATTTTTGAATATGGGTATCAAATGAAAGGCCTTGATGAGCATATTCCAAAATTGTATTTTTTTTTTTTTAAATGAGTTTTTTTTTAAATTTTTGAATATGGGTATCAAATGAAAGGCCTTGATGAGGACATTCCAAAAATATATATATTGTCACAAAAAATTAAGAAAGAAAAAAAGTTTTTTTCGATTTTTGAATATGGGTATCAAATGAAAGGTCTTGATGAGCACATTCCAAAAATATATAATTTGTCACTAAAATTTGAGAAAAAAAATTATTTTTTACACTATTGTTGTTTAATTTCCTCACAATCGAAGTGAAAAGCAGAGTGTATAACTCGTACATAAAACCCATTTTACCCTCGACTTGACTATCCACCCTCGCCTGCGGCTCGGGTGGATATATACGTCTCGGGTAAAATGATGCGTTTTATGCACTTGTTGTACAATCTACTATTTCCATATAAATGTCTGAACAGCTGATCGATATTTGTATGTATTTATATTTACTGTTAAATTAAACGGGGTGAGATTTTCTACTTATGTTTCTCGAGTAGTATTCAGAACTTACAGATAAATAATGAAATTAAATACAGAAAAAATATCAATAATTTATTTTGATTGTTGTATTCTGATAGTCTATAGTACATTAAACACTACTTTGAAGTTTGTGCAATACTTTTTGGTAAATTAATTACAACAACAATATGATAGGAGTAATAGAATACTTCTTGGTTGGACCCCCAGCCAAGAAGTATGTATATGATTTTGTGTCAATATCCAGTGTGATAATACTTTTTTTTTCTACAGTTTGGAGCAAACACACCATTAGGAACACTGGCATACGTTATTCAAGAACAAGCACTTCTCGTTCGAGTCAATACTGGTTGGCAGTATGTATCGGTAAGTAATTTAGAATTTCCGGCAACGGCGCAACATCATCATATCAGACGTACGACACCAATTGAGGGTGTTATAATATTTTTACGTCTACAAGTATTATAAACTGTGATTTTTTTATTTTAGATGGGATCACTCTTAGCCATACATACTCCACCATTGAACGGCCCTACAAAATTACCGGGTCAGAGCAATCTAGAAACTTCTAATTTAGTTCACCATAAAAATGCAGCCGTAGAAGGACCTGTGGTGAGTTAAAATCAATTGTATATTGACAAACTTGTAAAAAAATTTATTATCAAATCCCGATTTTTATCATATTTTTTGGATTTATTATTTCAAATTCTCTCCTTACAGTCATATCAAATAAAAAATGATTAATATTGATTTTTAAACAGTTAATTATAATTTCTGCTCATTTTGAACTTTCTGAGAATTTTCTGTTCTGTCTGCCTCTCAGATAAGTCTGTCATTATAGAAAGAAATACTATTTAGGGTTCCGTACCCAAAGGGTAAAAACGGGACCCTATTACTAAGACTGCGCTGTCTGTCTGTATGTCTGTCACCAGGCTGTATCTCATGAACCGTGATAGCTAGACAGTTGAAATTTTCACAGATGATGTATTTCAATTGCCGCTATAACAACAAATACTTAAAACAGAATAAAATAATCATTTAAGGGAGGCTCCCATACAACAAACTTGTTTTATTTTTGCTGTATTTTGGTACGGAACCCTTCGTGCGTGAGTCCGACCCGCACTTGGCCGGTTTTTATGTAATGTTCTGTGCTCTATTCTTTATTGGGTTGATTCTGCAGATGTCTTACATCCATGGACAGTTTTGATCCATTTTTTATTGTATTTTTTGTTGTATACAGTTTGTAACTTTGACACTTTATTGTAGTTTTCATTTGTCGTTGATTTCTGTTAAAAAAATTGCTTTGGAGTGACATAGTTCTAAACTGTATACATATTTATTCACAATTGCTACCCTACAGCTGAGGCTAGCAGCTCTCAATGAGCCTCACACCGGAGATTTGCATGGAATGAGCAGCACCAACTATGAATGTCGAAGACAGGCTCAAAGGTTTAACATGGACGGGAACTTCCGTGCATTTGTATCTACTAGGTTTGTACCTATGTTAATAAGTTTTGAACACTATTACCACAGTATATATATGAGTTTTTCAAATGCTGGAGAATGCCAACCCTAGCGATCCGACGGAGTGCAATGACAAAAGGGCCTAAGTGACGTTAGCTCCTCTACTGTTTTGAAAAAACTTATATATAATATACAGTGCTATTACAATGTATTATTACATTGTGAGATCAGTTTTCTTGAATGAAGAAACATTTTTAAACTTCCGATTAGCTATGTAAAATATTTTTTTGAAACGGTACTTGTATTACCGCAATATGAAAAGCGCCATGTAACCATTCTGGGTGGTAAAGATATCTAAAGATTTTTCAAAGTTTTGACATGAAAAATACGATTCTCTTAAGAATTAAAAGGAATAATTCAAAGGTTTTTTGGAATCCTTTACACGCTGCGACTTTTTGGAGTATTCCTGACTTTATCCAATAGCGCTACAGTTGCTAATCCTCTAGCTTGCAAAGACACGCGCTCGTCTTTGCAGTCACTAGTCGTATATTAGCTGCAATAATCTTACGAAGAGTTTTATAAAGAGTAGCTTAAAATTTGCATTTTACACACTGCAAAACTGGATAAGTACATGAAAAGGTTTAAAAATCACACCGATTTGCATATTCCTTGAAAGCAACTTTTTCGCTCAGCAGTCCGCCAGTGACTTTAAACCACTCCGGCTAATATCGCACCCGCAGAAAGATTTGTGGCCTCTGCAGATTATCTCTACCCTCATGCTTACCTGGACTCACCCTTGTTACATTTGATAAACGACATTGCGCCATAGATTACGTAAATCGGAATAGGAATTGGAATTTTTCGATTTTTATTCGATGTTCGAATGTCGCTTTTTGATTAGCGCCATTCGATAAAATTGACAATAATGCATTGTAGCGTGATTTTTGGTTGTTATTCCGTTGTAATGAGCTTATAATGTGGGTAGAATCATATTATCAAAGCCAATTTGATGTAATTTCTATTCCAATATTTACAATGCACATTATTAAAGCCAATTTGATGTAGAGATTTTGTATTCCAATATTTCTAATGCATTCCAATAATGTAATAGATATTTTATCCAGCTTAGATTTTACTTTGAAAAAGCAATCAATAATTACTTCAATAGTTAAATACTGTACTTTTAGGCTTTTGTTGTGTAGTGAAGGTTTGTTATGTAGCACTTTTCTAAGTTCTGTAGAACTTTTACAAAACGAAATACGATCAATTTATCAATATAAAATTCTAGTGAGAACAATTTTTGTTATCTTGATACAACACCTTATTAATATTGTGACTATGACAGCCAAAACAACATAATACATAACTATTTTTTAACCAACATCCCCTTGTTTTAATCTAAACTAGTGAATGCTAATCTAAACTCTATCTCCTTACTAATAGGACTCAATCAATGGACTCCATAGTCAGCTGGGCGAACCGAGAAACTCCAGTGGTGAATATAAGAGGAGACGTTCTCTTCAACTCCTGGTCGGAAATGTTCGACGGCTCTGGAGCACTGTTTGCTCATGCCCCAAGAATCTTCAGTTTTAGCGGCCAAAATGTACTCACGGATCCTACGTGGTATGTGAAAATCTTTTTTGGTTTATTTAGTTCTTAGTATGCTAAAAAAAGTTTATTTTAGGATACTTAAACATTAAGGCTCGGTTAGGCGGAAACATTTATTGTCTCTGTTTTTTTCTTTACTTGTAAAGGGTATGGAAAATCTGCACTTTTTCGATGTTTTTCGTTGTTTTTACATCATTATCTTTAGCACAATTATCTTTATTGAAAAAAGTTATTGGAGCAACTTCACAGTACGTTAAGTAAAATATATTTTGATGTAGAATTAATTAGAATTCATGCTATTATTTACGCCAAAAATATGACCCGTGACAAGCGCTTTTATTATTTCAAATATAAGATTCTGTTTTTTTTACAATCATCTGTGAGGTTTATACGCATCTTAATACTTGTAGCTACTAGATAATCTCTTTATCTTGTCGTATGTTTTTTTTTGTGGCTACAACTTTACGTTTTCAATATGAAAATATGGCCCTCGCAAACCATGTTTTCCTATCATGGACCCTTAATAGGAATGACACATGGAAATGGGTTTTAATAAATTGCAGAAATACTAAAATATCTCAAGGAATTAAATAGATTCTATGTTTGTTTCCTTATAGGACTAGAGGTGCCTGACATTCTTTCTATAGACCATAATGAATAATTTGGATAATGGATAAATTGCTTCACGAATAAATAAATCAATCGAGACAATCTTGCAGGTGAAAAGGCACTCTCAGATACTGTACGCCCGGCTAATAGTACATTTTAAAACGTAGTCAAGGAGTTAAAATCCTCTTTTTGTTCTGTAATCTGTAAAATCTACTAGAAAGAACCACCCTTTTGTAATAAATACCCGAAGATATAATACCTTACAAATAAAGTCCATTTCTCCCTAGGCCAACTAAAGCCATATGGCACGGAGCCAGTCCTAACGGGGAGCCAGCGATGGACGCGTACTGTGATGCGTGGCATAGCAGCAGTACCGAGAAGTTCGGACTCGCTTCATCGCTGCACTCCAACAAACTGTTGGATCAAGAGACGTAAGTAATCACGCAATGGAACTTCTGGTCTAAGTTAAAATCGTTTACACTAGGGTAGGGTAAATTATGGGCCAAATAATAATAAAAAATTAGGCTAGTATAAATTAACAAAATGCAAAATTTTGCAATAAGAAATATTTACCACAACAAGTTACACGTGTGTTTTATGGTTTGGAAAATAATTGATATATAAGTAATTTTTTTTTTAAGTTCAACAAAAGGTATACATTTTGCATAAACATAGAATTTCTTCTCAGCTGGAATCATGATCCTTATTCTTGTTTATTAATTATAATTTTTCCTTGTTTTAGGTATCCGTGCAGCACAAGATTGATCGTTCTTTGTGTAGAAACTTCAACTGTAAATACAGTTAGAAGAAAAAAGCGATCTAAGTAAGTATTTAGTTACGTCTACGAAGTAAGATCAAAAGAAAAAAGATCCAATCTAAAGATGCTTAGCAACGGAAATAATAAGATCTTTTAATAACACAAGGAAGGAAATGTTTAAGTATTCAAAGTAAAAACAGTGAAGTTATTTTTATTTTCTATCAACTGGCTGGAGTTTTAAGTAAACAAATGGGTAAAATAATTTTAAAATATCATTATGTTTTTCAACAGGTATAGATCCGATTTACGTTCAAACGACATTGAAGAGAAAAACAGAACTAGTATACATTTATAGACATTAAATTAGATATTTTTAGTCATAAAAAACATGAAGACTGTAAATAATTTTTAATGTAATAATATGTACCGTTTTGTAAAGCCGTCTCCGGAGGAACATATCGATAATATATTTCTAAAACAACTTAATAAAAAAAACCCTCGCTTTGAATATTATGAAAATTTCTCGACTATAGAATAAAAGTTATCTTTAAATCAAAATGTTCATGGTGAAAACAATTTTTCATGATAACGCACCACCTTATTAAAATCTTATTTAGTATACTGCACAATTTTTTGATAGAACAAAATCTGAAAAACCAAAATTGGAAAGAAATTATCATTATGAACAACTTTGTGTATGGAAACAACCCTGAAATCGTGAAGTAAGTTTCAGCTGTTTCTTAAATTTTACTAGATTTAAAAATAAACACTCTACAATATATTTTTCAGATTTTGTGTCAAAAAAAATAACATTAAACTTATAAATTCGAAGTATCAATTTTTAGTTTCCAACATATCGCATTACTTTTATTCTGTAGCCGAGAAAATCTTTCCATGTGTAAGGATCTTGTAGTTTTGTAAATAACAAGCTTCGACATACTTTGACGATCTGAGTTGCAACTTACAGACATTTCCGGAAGCTTGAAGTGAGATGAATATATATTGTGTAATATGATTTTCCCTTTTCAAACGTTTGCCAGTTGTTAAAACTATTATACAATAATTTGTTAAGGTGAAAAGAGAGTTCTCTCAGAGAAAATTCCTCCATCTATCGGTCAGGATCATAGTTCAATAAAAAATATCCTTCTGCTAACGTAAACAGTGATAACAAAAAGATCATCGTATTACCGTGGATTATGATAATAATTGTATTATTATATTGGAATTACCTATCTACCACATACGCGTAGATAATCTGGACCCGTCTATTTTTATTTTTATTATAATTCTGAATATATTATATGACCCGCTCGATATTTAATATTATCAGGTTTTAAAACTAAAAATAAAACATAATCTTCCGTTTGTACCGAAATGTTTGTACGCTGCTTGTCAACCCAAAGTTATTCGACTTAATAAAGAAAACGAAATTTCAATTTTTATTCTGTGTTACTAATGTAAATATTTCTGCATAGAGTAAAAAATAATATAGACTAAAAATGCCATACTTACAGCATTCGCTCACTGCTGTCGGATATACTTTTCTATTATCTTTTTTTCTTAAATCAATCTGGTATAATTATTTAACTAATGTTATATTATTATACCAGATTAACTAATAGATTACTAATAGTTAACATTTTAGCTGTGATTTAAATTTCGAAGTTATAATTTTTAACTTGCATAATCCAACTTCCATGTTAAAACTAAATACCTATTGTGAAAAAGCCAAAGAAAACTTGTAAAATACCTATGTGAAACATTTTTTTAATGGTAACAAAAATTTTTCTTTTTACTTTCTCCTTTATTTTGCCTTTGTGGCAAGTTTGTGGCATAAATATAAACGTGTATTATAGTGTAATATTAAAAAGTTAGTTTTTTTATATGACGCGATCTTTTAAAACTCAACTAGGACATTAGAAATGTACTGTTTTTATCATGGTTATGAAAATAATTATTATGTTGAAAACATAAGATATTCATTCAATTAATAACCGAACTACAGTTTTTGTAAATACTATTTTGGTTTCAAAGTAGCAATTTTTCCATGTTCTTCCTTAGGCCCTTTACTCATTTGTCGGTACGGTACAGATACTGTACCGAATCGTACCGCATTGAGCTGATATTGCGCAGACAAATCAGAAACGCTCTATTGAAATATAGGCGTCCAGTAAGCTTTCGGTATGTTTTCGGTACCGCTTATACCGAACACGCTAATATAGAGTACCGATGTTGCACCGATAAACGAGTAAAACCCTTAATTTGTCACATAACAATTTATTGACTTCCATTTAATCTTTATAGAATATTTTTGAAGACAGTATTTACTTAACGCTGCTATGGAACCAAAAGGACTTTATCATTATATTAGATAATGTTTGATAATTTTTTGTTACCGTTACTGATTTGATACTAAGCCACAAGATATTATAAACCACTAGCTATTCTAATTACTAGCTATTCTAATTATATTGTATAAGATATTTAAATAACAAGAGTAAACGAAATTCAGAAATCTCAAAATTGTAGTTATACCTGTGAACATTCCTGGCATTCTGCCATTGAATTTACCAATATTTGGAACAATTTACTACCCAAGAGACAATAATATATTAGTGGCAATCTCGAGGAAGAAACAAGCTGGGTGTCTCTTTTATACGAAAGCAAGTCTTGCTTACTTGTCTTATCCCATTAACATTATTTTAAGTTCAAAGTTTTAGTAGATAATGTATCTGTTAATCACTACCGTACTCTATTATGACCTGTATGACACATTGTTTAGCGCTTACTTTTCTACGTAGGCTCCGCGCTGGCCGTTCTATTGACTGCGATGGCAAATTCTATGCTGCAAAAATTAACAAAGGGGCACAAATAATAGGTCTTTACCTATGAAATTGCCGTATTGCAGTACAGACTTTATCAAACAAAAAAAAGTTTTGATTGGCTATGAATTCTAAATTCAAATTAATTTTGTTTTAAAACTATGACATTCTATTTACAAAATCAGTCTTTTGTTTATCGATTAGCGTTGTATTTTCATTACATTTCAACATTTTTCCTCATAATGGATACTTCGAAATTTCGTGTAATTATGGAATATGAGTTCCGTCGTGGCACCAACGCGGCACAAACGACACGTAACATCAACGACGTTTACGGAGAGAACTGTACAAACGAACGTACAACCCGTTATTGGTTTGCTCGGTTCCGTTCTGGGAATTTTGACTTGAAAAATGAACCTCGTGGTCGTCCGGAAACTTTGGTCAACAATGATGAATTAAAGGCGATTGTGGAAGCAGATGAATTGCAATCTACAGCTGAGCTGGCAGCAGCTTTTGATGTTAGCATCAAAACAATATTGGTCCATTTGTGACAGATTGGCAAGATAAAAAAGCTTGATAGATGGGTACCCCACTGCTACTTCACGACAACGCGCGACCCCATACTGCACAACAGACCGTCTCTAAGCTGCATGAGTTGGGTTTGGAAGCTCTCCCTCATCCGCCATACTCACTAGATCTTGCGCCTACCGACTATTACTTTTTCCAAAATTTGGACAACTTTTTAGCGGGAAAAAATTCAATTCCCGAGAGGCAGTACAAAACGCCTTTGAAGAGTTTGTTGTCTCCCGTCCAGCTATTTTTTCAAGAAGGGCATCCATAAACTGCCACAGCGTAGGCAAAGATGCATTGATTGCAGGGGTGATTACTTTGAATAAAAGAAATAAATAAGTTCGAAAAAAAATACTTTAACTTTTTTCAAACAAAACGGCAATTTCATAGGTAAAGACCTAATATATGGACTCTGGTCCTGAACCCAATAGACAAAAATAGTATATCGTTAGAAAGGTATACTCTCATAGAGCACGAATAGGTATGGCGCTTGTACTGAAATATTGTCCTGATATTCTATGGGCCCGCCGCCGTTAAGCGACTTTCATTGCTGACTGTACTATCTTAAATACTTTAAATACATACTTTATATACACTTTAAACTTTCGCGTTGCATTTTATTAGATTTGGAACACAGGTTTTAACGCGATTTTAACTAAAACATAGGTGTTGAGCACCTACCTTTTCCCGACGTTTCGACCGAGTTGCATCGGCCGTGGTCACGGGCTGACTGGAGCTGCGGTGTTACGCCTCCTCCTCTGCATCGGTGGAATCTTCATCCACCGTCGAACAGTTTTTCCAACTACCGCCACACACAATACTAACGGTGTCCCTATTCTGTATCATAGCCGTATTCTGGTAGTTAACCGACCGCGAACAAAGAGGTAGTGCGTTTGTAATGACTGGATTCCACACTGCAGATAATTTGTGTCCATCTTCCCGATTAAAGTTGTTAGGATGTTTTTTAATTTCAATCGCTTCACGTACGACTCGTGAATAAAAATGACGATCAGTGGATAGAACCTGCGTGCGATGAAATTCAATCCAGTGGTTTGTGCCACTTTCCAGCAAATGTTCTGCAATCGCTGATTTATTAGTTTGGCGGTTTTTTACATACTTTATAGCCGATATCTCGAATCGGACAACAAATCCAAATGTTACCTCATAATAACTTTGATTCCTCTTCAAAAGACCTATATCCATCGATGTACGATTTAAGTCTATTAGTAATAATAAGTTAAGGACCAAAGTGCCCGAACCCCTCATGTTCTAAATTATTTGCTGATAATTTTGTCTTATGGTATACATTTTTTTTTCATTATTCGCAATCAATAAACTAATTTTATTTACCTATTATCACGATATCGGAATAATTAGAAAACACACTGATGGACACGCACAGCACAACAATAGAGAATTATAGCAATCAAATTTCTTCATTGTGTTAATTTAACATTTTTAGAGCATGTCGTTCGAATTCGCATCTTCGGTTTACGGATATCGAGAGTTGACCACTAGACGATGGCTAAAAGTTATGAAACATGCAATATAGGGGACTGTTGAACCAATACAGTTGGGACACCAATCCCACCATAACTCAGTTGGTTATATACCACTTAACCCGATTGCGAGAGATAGCGGGATAGCATCCTGTGTAGAATTTCATTTTTGTTTCATATATTGCAAAAATTGTGTTCAATGTTTTTATTAGGCATCATTTTCTTACGGTAGAAATAGACTACGACATTTAAGCGGCTTTACACAGATAAACTATTGTGTACGTGTGCGAGTGAGTGTACACAAAAAAGTCGTAGTTTAATTAATACTTACATGTAAAATTATTTTTTTGGAGAAAATAAACCTTCAATTCTTAGATAGAAATAGGACATTGCATTTAGGAGTACTAAATAGATTTGCAAAACCTGGTACAGTTAATTTCAGCCTGTCTCACAAAATGTATTTCAGGTGTTTTATATTTAGTTTCAAATTCAATATTCATTTGCAGGGACTGACCTCTCTGAAATTGAAAACTCTGTTTCGTGTAAAAGCGTTCGCTTGATATGAAATTCTAGCACACAGGCGAACTTGTCATTCTTTACCAAAAACAAATTGGAAAGCTTTCCAAATTAGACTGCGAAACAATTTTTTTTTAAATAAAATTGTCTACTGTTAAACATTGAATTGGAAATAATAAACTTTAGGTCAATCGAATTCCTATAATTCCTTTTCAATCAAAAGATATGGCATGGATGGATTTACACTTTAGGTTATGGTTTTGGATTTTTTAAACACAAATGACACTCTACATTACTTATAATTTTGAAATAGTAATTAGATTTAATTGGTCGTTATTTTTATTTCTCATTTACGCTTACGCCTTCGAAGATAAATTGATACTTACTCTGTTTCTTTAATTTTATTTCCAATCATCATCATCATATCAGCCGCACGACACCCACTGCTAGGTATAGGGCTCTCCTAAGGATCTCCACGAGACGATCGGTTTTGCGCTGCCCGCATCCAGTGGCTTCTGGCAATCTTCACCAGATCGATGGTCCACCTTGTCGGTGGCCTACCCACGGAGCGTGGTCCGGTGCGCAGTTGCCATTTCAGAACCTTTCCGCCCCAACGGCCATCGGTTCTTCTCGCCATGTGTCCTGCCAATTGCCATTTCAGCTGAGCAATCCTTCGAGCGATGTCGGTTACGTGATTTCCAATAATTTAAGAAAATTAAAAATATATTGTATTATTTGAGTATTATTTTAATTCTGTGGCTTAGTATTAGCGGTGCCGGTGTACCTGTTGCTTATTTTTTTTTTTATCATACCTTGATTTGTGGCTTAGGGTTAGCGAGTACCTGTGATTTATATTTATTTTTTCATCCCTTTATTATAATTTCGTTGTCATAAATTGTGAATACTTGTTATTGAATGGATAGTTGTGCAGTCAAAATATCGAATGTAAACTAATATAGAACCCTGTAATTTTTCATTGTTAATAAAACAACGCTAGGTAAAATTTTATTGTACTTCTTAAGTACAGATTGTTTTGAAAATAAAAAAGATTTTTTACTTTATGTATTTTTATTGGTGTTCTGCTATTACCTACTTTTATATTAGTTGATGCACAGGCTAGTTTCACTGGGGCTCTATTTTCGAAAAACGGTGAGTGCTCTTTACCACTCATTTTCATTCGACAACAGGTGATTCAATAATCGCCTGTTGGTCAGTAGTTGTTATGACTCAAACTTATCTGATGCGGTAGCCAAAACTAGAACTTAAGTGTTATTACATTTTGTTACCTAGTTACGCCGTCGACGTCAGATAAGTTTCTGTTTTTAGCATAAAGTTAATATGAGTACGTGTTGCCAATTATGATAATAATCCGCATACAATGAAAACGAGTTGTAGAGCGCATCGCCTCTTTAAAAAATAAGGCCCCAGAGAAAGGAGAAAAGTTAATTAAAGTTAGTTATTTGGAATGGTCACTGTCGCGTCATTGCCGCGGTTTCTCATCGCCATGGCCAGTCGCCATTTGCCGATTCACGTGGCATTCACGTGGACAGCCAGGCATAACATGAAGGTACCCATAATCGTAACTATTATTTAAAACCAATACAATCACAAGTGAACTGCGTGGTTCGTTTGTGTAAACTAAGAGTTGGCCTAATGATTCTAATAAAATTCAGTAAAAAATAACCTCTCATTTTACTGACTTCAACATACAGCATGTAATATTTGTATTGTTTTTTTAAAGCGTAGGTATTTTAATGTACGAGTCAACCTATGTACTATCGACAACACTTCCGCTTTGCTATTCTAATGTTTAAATCGCTTGCATGCCGTTTCATCGCTAGTATACGTTTAGTTCGTGCAGGGGCGATACGTACGCATAAGATTTTTTCTGCAAAATGGTACAGTCAGTGGCACGAATCATGAATATTTTTCGATGGAGTGGGGATAAGTTCGCGCATGTGCTCATGTGAGCGACCAATAGCGCGTGCCCCTCTCCCGCTGCCCGCGCCCCTCACCTCAACGCATAATACGCGTTCCGCGCAATCCCCACCCAATTTCATGATTCGTGCCACTGACTGTAAAGCACGTGGGTTGCCGATCGTACTTCTTATTTTAGATATTATATGCTAATAATGGATGGTACATAAGTATAACTTAGGAGTTCGATCTACTTTCTGATTAAAAATAGATTCTTATTATGCAAAACATTTTGCCTGAATATAGAGGAAAACACAATTTTCCGTGACGCCTTTTAAGAATACGCTTGTCATGAGTCGCTCATAAATTATTAAGCTACTAAAATTACTTGAACTTATTATGTGAACGCTAAGTATAGTAAAAGCTATTTAAAATATCATTAGCTGAATAAAATGCCTTAAAATATTTTCTGAATTCAGCTTTTAAAACGAATTGTATCTTCAATATACTTCCTATACGATTATTTTATTACACTAGTACCTAAGCCTCTCTCTTGAGACGATGCTGCCATATTCTCTACGCATAGATAGATTGCAGTACTGAACTATTTTAATCAGAAAACACAGCTGCCATTTTCTGTAAAAACTAATAGCTCGTTTATGGAGACGCGGGACGTTGCGCGTTTCGTGCGGCGGCGGCGTGGCCCTGGGGGGTAAGTATTGCAAAGTTTTCAAAACTTGTAAGTTTTATGAATGGCTATCAATGCGTTCTTTCATTTGCTACATCGAGAAAGAGATTCGTTGATAAGTTCTGAGTTTGTAATACCCCCCTGAAGCGATGACCGCACTTTCTCTCCCCACTTGCACGCTGCACGCGTCGCTGCGTGCCCGCCCTGCTTCTCTGTGAACGAAAAAAAACGAAAAAAAAGTCCCCCGCCACGCCGCACGGCACGCCCGACGCCTCCGTAAACAGGCACCAAGTCTTCGTTTCACTGAAGGGCAGCTGAGTTGAGCGGTGTTTAGCGGTGCATCATGATATTCGTGATTGGTCAGTTTATGCACCGCTAAGCAATACTCCGCTCAGCTCCGCCTCAGTGGACCCTAACTCTAGCCTTGGTCTACCGCCCGACGACGTTACCTAGCCGTCACGAGAACAAGATGAGGCCCGTAAGTACTATGACCGCCTGTCCACTGCTCGCCCGTCGCGTCATCTTCATAACCATAATAAGATATCAATATAAAATAATCTCGTGACGGGCGGTGGCGGCGCAGCGGTGGACAAACGACGTAACGGTTCGGCCACAGCCCGTGGCAAGCAAATTCGGTAACCATTGAGCGGTCGTGACGAATGACGATGACGTGCTGAGACGCCGACGGCGCAGCGCGCAGTGAATATTGAATTCGCTTGCCGCGCCGCCCATTGCGGTGGGCTGTGGCCGGGCCGTAAGTGTGAAAGGTTGGTGCTATCCAACATTGTAGACACTACAGCTAACTTATTAATTAACACACTGTAATATTACTTCAATTCCCATTAAAACTTTATGAAACGGAATTGACTCTTATATTTGTACTAAAGGGAGGACTTTTTTGACCGGCTACTTAGTTTATAGCTGGCAATGTAAGTAGAAAACATTACCTTCATAATTCGACAGGAAAAAAGTTACGCCTACCGGATGTTTTATACAGTGTGACAGAGAAAAGGCGTTACTTAGAGAATGCCTATTTTAAGGCTTTTATACGGTCGGCTATAATTTTACTGTCAAAGCTAAAGGAACCTCTGAAATTCTTGAAAAATCTTTGAAAAAAAAGTTAGGTGTAATTTAATTACATCTTAGTAAATAAAACAATGTCGGATTATATCCACCATTTATAATTGGACAACGGCTGGAGAGATTTGGTTGAAATTTGTTGGTAGACCGATTAGAACCTGGATTAACATACCTAAAGTCTTCTTTTTATCCTGGGCAAAGGGAAAGGATCCCTAAGGACCACGCAGACGCGTCGCGGGCGGCCGGTAGTCTACTCTAAAATCTAAATTACAAAAACGTAAATATAGCTCACATTATTTTAAATTAAGAATACAATTTCAATTTGGTAGAACTAAAATCATGATATAAATCACTTTTAAGGGATACTAGCGCGGTTTTATTGAAATTTCTTTGGACATTAGTTGATTTATAAGTACTTTGTTTTTTATTTTTTACCGACGGCGACGTTTCGGCACCTTTGCAGTCACCGTCGTCATAATTATGAAGCTGCTCGTGAGTCTAGCGTGATTTAATAAAGACGTTCAGATAAAACCACGCTATATCCGTTAAAAGAGTTGATAGGGACAGGGAATGAAATGAAAGCAAGAGGACTGTTAAATTGATAATGAGTGAATAGTGATGCAATTAAATTACCTTTTGAAAACAAGCTTATAGGTAGTAGAAACGATAACAGCAGCAGATAGTACTTCTGGCAGATAAAAAAAGGTGACAATAGCACAAAGAATTTTGATTTAAGGGGCTTATATAGGTCAACTAGCGCCACCAATACATTTATTTTTATTAATCGTAAACCAAGTAAATATTAAAAAAGAAACAATAATGCCCTCTTAAATTCTCATTTTTTTATATACCTAACTCTTTAATACCCTATTTTTCATTCCTTGTACTAGTTTTAAAATGCATTTGAAACGACGACAGTGGCCACTTTTGGTTTAAATGGATTTTATAACTTACAGAAAGAATGAAAACTGTTCAAGAGTTTTTCAAAAAACATTAGAGACAATTTAAGAGGGCATTATTGTTTCCTTTTTTTTAATTATTGACCTGGTTTACGTATAATAAAAATAAATGTATTGGCGGCGCTAGGTGACGGCTATAAGGTCCTTAAAAGGTTCCTGAAAAATAAACTTAGACTTTACACACAGAAAGGAGGTGCGCACTAGTGTTTTATTTCATGTCTAATAGTGAGCGTAGAACTAAAATCGAAAATCATTTTATTCACTCAAGATGAGGAAAGCCCGATTATTATTATCTCTAAGTGAACAAGAGAAGTACGTGACCTATGCGAAATCACACGGGATTTTAGCTGGATCAAGTGTTTCAGATGGCTCTTCCAGCGATTTTCCCTGAACGATTTCAGATTAGTGTTATGAAGGAAATTCTTAGAATAAGTAGGTACCTATGAAAAAATACTGGACCTAACCAAAAAGTTTAAAATAGATTGTGGGATCAATAAAACAGATGGTTTCTCCAAGATATTGTATTTCGCGATAATCCTTACTAATATTATAAATGCGAAAGTCCGTTTGTTTATTTGTTTGTTTGTTACGCCTTCACGTCGTAACTACTGAATCGATCATCATGAAATTTTGCATACACGTTGACAGTTCCCGAGGGAAAGCAAAAAAACTGTCCACGCAGAAGAAGTCGCGGGCGGCCGCTAGTCAAATAAATAAAAGTCAAATCAAGTTCCTTTTGCGTCTTTCCATGATTCATGAAAATATATTATTGTACATAAGTATGTACAATGATATATTTTCATGGATTATGGTAAGTACCGACGTCTTTCCTGTCGTCCGTTCGTCAATCGTATCCTCATACTATGCGTCTTTCCCAAGAACTTTAAATTCTATCTTGAATTGTTGTTGTTCTTGGTCTTTTCTTTCGTCCGTCCGTCAATCAAATACTCCTTCTCCCTCGCACACACATACTGTAACTGTCACTCTTCCTTTCTTTCCATTCAACATCTTTTACACATTAGCTGATTTCCCAATACTTCGTTAATGGCAATTAAAATCAATTGCCATTAACGAAATATTAGGAAATAAAAATCAAAGTGGACTATAGGTATATCGAGGTGTTGAGGTACTTATACCAAAATGCCACCATGTCGATTCTAGTACAGAACCAGAACACAAATCCTATCCAACTGCAGCGTGGTGTGAGACAGGGAGACGTTATTTCTCCGAAACTGTTCACAGCTGCGTTGGAGGACATCTTTAAGCTCTTGGACTGGAAAGGACTCGGCATCAACATTAATGGCCAGTACCTAACACACCTTCGTTTTGCCGATGATATAGTCCTTATGGCTGAGACCATGGAAGACCTGAACACAATGCTCGAAGATCTCCGTAGTGCTTCCCAAAGAGTGGGTCTCAGGATGAACATGGATAAGACGAAAATTATGTCAAATGCCCATGTTGTACCCTCTCCAGTTCATGTTGGGAACACTACACTTGAAGTTGTTGACCATTACGTATACCTAAGACAGGCAGTCCAGTTTAACCGCCCCCGTGTGCCCCGCGCGGGGGGGGGTATGCGAAGGCATTTTCCCCGGGTCAAAAAAAAGGTAGTCCACTTAAAGTTCAACTTCGAGAAAGACATCTCTCGTCCAATCCAACTCGGGTGGGCAGCATTCGGGAAGCTTTGAAAAATCTTCGCGTCCGACTTACCTCAGTGTCTCAAGACGAAAGTCTATGAACAGTGTGTGTTGCCAGTGAAACGTGGTCGCTAACTATGGGTCTCATAAGGAGGCTCAAGGTCACCCAGCGTACAATGGGGAGGGCCATGCTCGGTGTTTCCCTGCGTGATCAAATCAAAAACGAAGAGATCCGCAGGAGAACTAAAGTAACCGACATCACTCGAAGGATTGCTCAGCTGAAGTGGCAATGGGCGGGACACATAGCGAGAAGAACCGATGGCCGTTGGGGCGGAAAGGTTCTGGAATGACAACCGCACGCCGGATGACGCTCCGTGGGTAGGCTAGGCCCCCGACAAAGTGGACCGATGATCTGGTGAAGATTGTCGGAAGCCACTGGATGCGGGCAGCGCAGGACCGATCGTCGTGGAGATCCTTAGGGGAGGCCTATACCCAGAAGTGGGTGTCGTGCGGCTGATATGATAATGATTACTTAAAATCAATATCTATTCAATAGTAGACGATATGAAATATTAAAATTAGCATGCATGCAATTAATAGCAGCATGGTACCAAATTTCGAATCACTAGGACATATGGAAGGTAGTCAGATCCCCTCATCAACTATTAAAGAGCTGATGATCTTCAAACGGCTGAACAGTTTTTCATGAAACATTGCTAAGAACACTCGGGATAAAATTATCTATGACACATAACAAACTAAACTAAAATCGGTTCGTTTAGGAGCTACGATACCACAGACAGAAACAAATACGTCTCTCTCCTTTTGCGTCGGGGGTTAAAAAATACTAGTGTCCGACTAAAATGTCTGTTCATCCATAGAAGAGGCAATAAAATAAAATGCACAATGTAAGAATTGTAATTCATTGCAGTTAAAATAAAAGTGTAAGTCTTAGAAGTCCTTGGCTACAAGGAGCATTTTTATGTTTACTTTCTTTACGCTGACAGATTAAATCGTAAAACTTTGATGGCCCATTTCGCAGAGTGCACACGGAAGTCAGAGCAGAGGTCACCAGTTTGATTTCCACAGAGGGACAGATAAAAATTAATGAAACCAAATGCAGATGTAAAAATACTTCAGTAGGTACGTAATAAAAAGTTTAAAAAATCTAATATTGTGACAATACATTATTTAATAGAAAGTTTAATGGATCGATTTCTTTTAATAAATAGCACGTAGGAACAAAAGTGAGAGATAAAAAAAAATTGTTATAAATCTTGATAGAAATTATGTATTTTTTCAGCATGTACAATAATTTGTTATTATTTATCGATTTAAGAAATATTTTTGATATAAAATCATTCAAATTCTCCCTTGCAGCCAAAATCTCGTGTAAAATAGTATTGTTGATTGAGAAAATTCAGAAATGAAGAAGATTGCCTTGCAAATATTTACTTTGGCATTATGACTGAAGGAAAAAGCTAGGATATAACAAAATACGCTTTGTGTTGCTTATTACGATTAACAATGACTGGTAAATATCGATTAATATTATTGAAGTGTGCAGTTATGAAAATTACTGACAGCGTCACGCTATCTTTTGAAAGCTGGAACTACTTAGGCATTATTATTATGGTAATAATTTTAAACTGGAGGGTACTAACCAATCTAGCTTTGCCTATCACTTTGTGTTACAAAAACTATAATAGTATGGTTTGGTTTGTAACTGTTTTACTACCTATGCTATGCAAAGTTGGCATTGGAATTAAAAACTAAGGCTAAAGAAAGCTATTTTTTTATGTTAAACTTAAATAGTAGTGATGAACTGATTTATTATAAAATTGTCAGTGTTGTGACTTGGTTTGCTTTCGTCATTCATCGACATTCTTCAAATTCCGGAGCTTGTCCTGAGGCATTTCTTTACCTTAATATATTTATTCACTTCTGACTTCCGCGGCGAATGATTATGCGGTATTTACACGGGCTTTTTATCGACAATCGCTTGTAAAATTGAATCGTCACCTCATTGAAATAAGGTTTTCGATTAGATTTTACAAGCGCCACCTGCCAAGTTGACTCGTGCGAATACCACATTACAGCGCGTATTAATAATTCAGATGTTTTTTAGAAATATTTACCTATACCTACATCAGCGTATTTTAGACTAACTACCTTCAATCTATACAACATTAAATGATGGTAATGTACTTTTAAGTGTGTACTCACCCACCAATATTTACTGTTTTATCATCAAGAGCTTTACTAAAATATTCAGTGCTTTTATATTTTTCTTTCGTATTTGAAGTTTATAAACCCATGAGTAACTAAATATAAAACACACATAAATAATCACACTATAATATGGTGGATATTGACCTTATAAACCTCGCGTGCACCTTAGATATGCAATTTAATGGTTGAGCATTATTCTTTTAAAATACTAAGTAAACACAATGGCTTTTATACAAAGAAAGAATGCTCACGCGATTAAATATAATGTCCAGAAAACACATAATTTACTCCCAAGTGCTTGAATTTTATTCGAGCCCTATGTGAAGCTAAATCATTCGAATGGCTGCACTGAAAATGTATTTTCAGGTATTCATACCACGTAATTTTTCACTATTAAGAATACTTATTTCCGTAAATACTCAACTTTACACAATAAAAGCGAAAGTTATTTAAAAAAACGATAAATTTTATATGCGTCGTGGAGTTAAATGATTTCTTTCTTTTATTACCTACTGCTTTCAATTATTTAGATTGTTTATGGAATCGCTTATTAGAAATGCAAATATCCTTACTAATATTATAAATGCGAAAGTCCGTTTGTTTGTTTGTTTGTTAAGCCTTCACGTCTTAACTACTGAACCGATCATCATGAAATTTTGCATACACGTTGTCAGGGGCTCAGAGAAGGACATAGGGTACCTTTCATCCCGAAAATAAGTATTGTTTCCGAGGGATAGCGAAAAACCTTTCCACGCAGACGAAGTCGCGGGCGGCCGCTAGTTGTATTATAAAAGTTGCCATAAATTTGTTAATAAGTAGTATTAGTTATCAGATAATAAGTAGAAATTCTATTTTTTTCATAATTAAACCATAAAATATTATACTAGCTTCCGCCTGCGACTTCGTCTGCGTGGAAAGGTTTTTTTGCTATTCCTCGGGAACTATACTTTTTTTCGAGATGAAACCCTATGTCCTTTTCGGTACCCCTGACAACGTGTATGCAAAATTTCATAATGATCGGTTCAGTAGTTAGGACGTGAAGGCGTAACAAACAAACAAACGGACTTTCGCATTTATAATATTAGTAAGGATTTTGGATAACAACTAGAACATGTGGAACAGGCTCTTCATGTAATTATACACAAATACTCAGTAAAAATGTAATACTTTGCTGAAATTGTGAGTAAAACCATAGAGGAATTTCGTGAAATAATAAAACAAGGAAGATGATAATCGTCTTCGTTGGTTCCATGTAAGTAATGTTAATTTCAACAAGTTGCTTTTGCAAAACAATTGCTATAAAAGGTCAGGTAACCATTATTAGAATATCCTATGAATTTTAAAAAAATACACAAAATAAGTTATGAAAATACCATGAGCATTGGAACATTCCGCGTACATATGTTTTATCTTTATGGAAAGGTCTTTACGATCGACCGTAGAAGGTATGGGTAAAACAATAATTTCACCTTACAAGGAAAAACCATAAAATAAACGTGTCTATTTCTCATGCAGTATGTATCTGCTGTTACTTTTTTCTAGTAAAACGTCTAAGCATTATAAAATCTGTCTGCCGAGAATGAAATTATATTTAGAATAACCAAAAATAGTGTTTTGATTACTTAAACTTTTTTAATTCATTATTATTAATTTATAATTTGTTAACTGTGACCTTACTCATATTTGTACACGCTTGTTATTGGCCTACACGTCAGAAGTGAACTTTGATTATTGTTCCAATGTGTATGTTTTATTGTGTATGCTGTTGGTGTGTCTTAAACAAATAAAATAAAATAAAAAAATTAACAGCCTCTATCGTCTAATGGTTTGCCCAGACATGTAAGACTCAAGATTTATACTCGGTTTGGTTGGTGGTAGGGATTATTTCAAGTCCGCCTGGCTAGCTACCACCATCTTACCTAAGCCTGACGTCATAACAAACAACATAAAAATTGTTGTGTTCCGGAAATTGGAAGTAAAGATAGTCAGTTTCTCAGTGTGGTAAGGATTCCGGGTGTAGTGCGCTTACACTTTCGGCCTTATCGTCACTTAACATGAGGTGAGGTGAAGGCCAAGCACTATCCCGCTGTGAATAAAAAAAGGAGTAAGTAAGTAATGGCCGAATACTCAAACGCTACTTAACTTTGAGCGACTCTCAAACAGCATACTGTCTTTGTCATATCTTTGACATTTAATGCGACAGGACGACGTTTGAGAGCCCCTCTAAGTTAATTAGCGTTTGAGTATTCGGCCATAGAGTTCTAGACAGAAGCACCGCTTTGGGCGAATACGAAAACACTTCCGTCATTAGTTTTGTTAGTCATTTTGGGCGCTGTTTGTGCGCTAGGACATCGCTAAGAAATGCTACTATCTATAGCCCGATTTTTTCTGAGATCGCCTGTACGCAATGTTTATGTGTGCGTGCACGGAAAATCTCGATTTGGCTCGGTTCTACCACAAAATAAAGAGACTAACAGAAGTTGAGCTTAGTACTACGGGTGCTCGAGCATCGCACACACACAAAGACAGCTCACGCCGCTGCGTCACGAGGCACTCGCGCTTGAAGTGTTTTAAGCGTGGCAAAGATTCCGTGTCGGTGAGAGGTGTCTATGTGTGCGTTGTTCGAGCGCGCGCGGCTAAGCTAAACTACTGTACTCTCTATATATTGTGGTTCTACTGTCTACTTTATATGTTGTGGTGTAAGCAACTTTGAATAGCAAAGAACATGAAAGCTAGACGATGGTTATCTAGAACAATAAAATGTGTCGTATAAACGTCTCGAGCTAGGTTTATGTTGCTGTAACGCTATTTATTATCTTGAGTATACAATGGACACAATCTACAATCCACAATCAACATATACCTAATATCAAGAATCACTCATAAACAACGTGATTTATTTGTTGGTACCACGAACTATTTGTTTCACGTCAAGCCTAGATATAGTCAGAAAGTACCAAATTCTACCATCTAACCTTTTTTTTTTATTTCTTGGTAGCAAACTGCGGATAAGTTAAGGCAGGGATAAGGAAAAGAATGTGTGTAGAATGCGATTAATTTCACAATGTACAACTGAAATAACTAACCTCAGAGCGCTTGCGGTACAAAACTACGTATTTTAATCTGTAAAATTTACTCTTTGCCATACATTCTCGAATGAAGTTGCAGCGGATCACCGTCTATTATCAATTTAATAGCATTGTAGAGTGCTAAATTTTTCACAGCGCGGTACAGTACGAGGCAAACATCTTGAAATCAGGTGGGGATTGCGCAGAAGGCATATTTTGGGGGGTTACCTACGCCATATCGAATACCAAATGATCGAAAATCAAAATATCGAACACTGTACATCGAACGCTCAAAACATCGAACGGTTAAAACAACGAACGGTCAAAACATCGAACGTTCAAAATATCGAATTTACAAATAACCGAACGATCAAAATATCGAATGGTTAAAATATCGAACGCTCAATACATCGAATGATTAATTTATCGAAAATTTATATTTTAGGTACACAGTTTCTTCCATCATGAACAACCAGTAGATATTTCAATGAAATTTCATAAAACTTAATTTCCGAACTAAGCTATTGCGTCAAATAATTTTTGTTCTACCCACTAACGGAGTAATATTTTGTATACAAAGCAGTTTATTTATAACTTCATAGCAGCAGTCTTGTTTTATCAGTTTATGTGTGAATTGAGTATTTTTGTGCTGAAAAGTTAGTAAATTTGGAGAATAATATTTTTCTATAAATTAATCATTCGATGTATTGAGCGTTAGATATTTTAACCACTCGATATTTTGATCGTTCGATTATTTGTAAATTCGATATTTTGAACGTTCGATGTTTTGACCGTTCGATGTTTAGACTGTTTGATGTTTTGACCGTTCTATGTTTAGTGTTCGATATTTTGATTTTCGATCAATTGGTATTCGATATGGCGTAGGTAACCCTATTTTGGGTATGCGTAGCGGTGAAGTACGCAGGCGGTGGGAGAAGGGCGCGCGCTATTGGTCGCCCACAAGTGCACATGCGCGAATTTATCTCCACTCCCGTCGAAAAAGTGTCAAGATATTTGCCTCGTACTGTACACACTTCAGTTTTAAGACCCCACACACCGGTGCGATATTAGACAAATTTCAGGTTTTAGTTTTCTACGGTCTGTAATATAGAGTCGATTATTTTAACACTCATTCCGAATGTTCCAAAGCCAATAAATTATAATTACAAAGAGTACTACGTTACACCTGGCTCACACTATGCAAGCAATTTTAGATAATCAACTCGAAGCAAACATATTTGCAAACAATTTAGCTACTATTACCGGAGCTTCTGATACAAAAGGTGCATTATTCCTGCACGCAACGATGAAACAGTTTATAAATTGGAAAATTTTATAAAATGGTTGAGGGGTTTGCTTGCTCATTCTAAGGTATTAAAATTAATATCCTTACTGACACTACTTATTATAAAACAAAGTCTGTCTGTCTGTCTGTCAGTCTGTCTGTCCCTATGTATGCTTAGATCTTTAAAACTACGCAACGGATTTTGATGAGGTATTTTTTAATAGATAGAAGGTTTAAATGTATAAAACATGGTGTCAAATTTCACACTATACTGAAGCGAAGCGAGGGCGGGTCGCTAGTCCTTATTTGTTTGTCTGTTTGTTACGTCTACCTTCACGTCTTAACTACTGAATCGATTATCATGATTTTCACGTTGTCAGGGGTACAGAGAAGGACAAGGGTACCTTTTATCCAGAAAAAAAAAAGTATTGTTCCCGAGGGATAGCAAAAAAACTTTCCACGCAGACGAAGTCGCGGGCGGCAGCTATTATTTAATAAATTTATTCATTAGCACTATTTATATAAAGACATTTAATTACCTAAGTACTGAAGATTTTTAATATTGTTTAAATGACTGCAGAAGTTGAATTAAATTAAAATTAATTTATTTGTATCCAGCAGTACAAGGTTCTTATAAAAATACAGCTAATGATAGCAACTTAGTATGAGTAAGTTACGAGATTAGGCAATTTGTCCACGAACTGAACCACTGAGGTGATTCATGTACCCTCCGTATCCGTATGTAAGAAGTTGTAAATAATATAATTGATTTATACAGAAACCTCACAATTCGTTTTCTTATAACTCAAAGGAATTAGGCAGCGTTTTCGATGAAAGCTCCCATGTAAGGCGGCTTAAATTTTTCCGACCCTTCCAACAAATCGTTAGGTATTTCAACCAATTTACACAAAACCTTGTTATAAAGCAAATTATATTCATAAACCTTCCTAATTAATCACTCTATCTATTGAAAAAAAACCTCATGAAAATCCGTGCTGTAGTTTTCAAGTTTATCGTGAACAGACAGACAGGGACGCGGTGGAGAACTTTGTTTTATAATATGCAGTGATGAAAATGTATTCTTCGTTTATTTGTACGGCAGTATAAGTTTAATCCTGAATTACTTAGTAATATCACAGATAATATAATACTACACTAGTATTAGCCACTACCAGCTACTGTTTTGTTCCTATAGGAACGATGCAAGTATAGCCAGGTGGGCCATAAAACTATGTTACTGGAATAGGTTAAAGGACTTATTTCAAAACCAGTAGAGTTTCATGAAAGCATACCAACAAGATTGCAAAGCCGAGCGCCTACCCAGAATTTATACTTCAAACTTAGGGGAGGCCTATTTTGTTTATGATGATACTTTAGAAAGAAATAAAACACTGGTGTAAATTTAGTTGGCACAACTTAACTAAATTGACGACGGGACCAAATTTAATTTAAGCATCGTATTCTTGACTTTTTGATTCAGAAACAAAAGGATGGAAATCTAAATTTAGTTTAGTTCTATCAGTTTGGTTAAGTCGTTGCCACCCAAATCGACACTACTATCGAGATTACATTGCTCGTTAGGTACCTTTTAGGCACATAATTATTATTTTGAATGTCGGTTTCTTTATTATTTATGTACTTTCGTTACGGATTTTAATTATAGTTAACCTAGTTTAAGATGCAGATTTCATAGTGGATTAGTGATTTAACAATTTGTTTCGAAAAATGAAAAAAAAATGTCTGGTTGTTTTTTGACTATCAACCATTTTAGCGTTCCCACTGCTAGGGCACAGGTGTGGACAAGAAAGATGGGCCATAACCCACCACGCGGGCCCAATGCGGATTGGTGGGTGTTTAAGACTGCAAATGCAGCTATGACCATCGGCTTAAAGTGCCTTCCTAAAAGCATGGAGGAGCTCGGATAATACATTTTTGGTCACGCATCCCAAGACCGACCCTTGCGAAAGTTGTTTAACCTCCGAAATCGCTGGGCCAGGCGCTGAACCGCTGCGCCATCGAGCTCCTCGAGGTTGTTTAATTTATTATTTTTGAAATAATTTTAAGGTTGATTTTTTTATGGGAAGTGTATTTTCGACCGATTCAAGAATAAAGCAAATCACTAATGTGACTTCAGTGTTATCTGCATGGATATGCGGTTTTGCCCTAGGGCCTGTTTTGCTACATGCAGCCAAAGGCAGTTAGTGGATAAGAACTTACATCCAACTCAAGTTATAACCGTAATGACTGTAACTTCTTCGATATTAAGGAGATTCAATATTAGATTTCTCATATTCGTATTGAACACATGTGGAACAGTTGTTTTATGGATCAAGAAATCGAAAATTAATTACTGAAAGAAGTAAATATGTTTTGTACAGTCGAATGCACATAAGATTATGACATGTTGACCTTAATGCCGTATTTATGTACTACGTAATAAAAGCTGTTTCCGAAGTTCCACTGTTTAACTTGATGTGCTTTTGTTTAGGTACGGCCAACATTTTTGTCTTTCGGTCGGATCAGAGTAATCCAAGTTGAGTCTGCACGCGCGACGCGAGATCCACATAATGCAATTCTATCTATTCTCTTTGCAGTAAAAACTAAAACTGAAACTGTCTATTAGTAGAGTAAAATCAGTTACAAAGTGAACGCACCTGACTATTCGGGTTGACTCTCGAAATTCCACAAAAAGTCATTGACGTCACAATCCCACAAGTATTTTTTCAACGGCTTTCATTTGTTTCAGTGCTCGGCTATTAAGCTGACAAGCAATTTGTTTGCGGGCAACATTTGAGTCCTTTGGCTGGGCCAGAATAATCCAATTTGGGCGTGCACGCGTGAGGTCCACATCTCACCGCGACCTATTCTCGATTCACACATGTCGACCGTTCGGCTGTTTGATTTGATTTCAACGTTTGGGGGATTTGCGAAAGTTTCCCGTTCCGAGGTCGTAGCTGTGTGATTTTTGGTCGTTAGTCGACGTTCTATTGAAATCGCTATTGGTTTTCACGTTTACGTTATTTACGACCTAACAATGTTTTATTTACTTAAACTGAAAACGATCATAATTCTGTGGGTCGAGAACTTGAAACTAGAAATATAGGCCCATAAATTTATTATTTGTTTTATTACCCATCATAACATTTTTGATAAGAAATGTATTCCAAAAATCAAAACACAACTTTTACTAATTTAGTCTAAAAGCTAATAAAGTTAAAAAAAAAATATACGTGATACTTTCAAGGAAACAGGCAACTTTGAAGAAACTTGCCTCAAAGGATTCCCAAGCATATTAAATCACGAAATAAGTGTAAGCCAAATGCACTTTTTCCGTTTTTTCCGCGTTCCCATAACAAAATCAGTGAAGCGTCGGTTGAAATTTTCCGCCCGTCCATCTTGCAACTTATTCGTTTTACTATTATATGTCAAAATCGCAAGTTACGGTAAAGATGTTGAACATTACGGAGCATTCCTCGCATACCTTTATCATGGAGTCGCTCAAGTGATACGTAATCGGTATGCCTTTGACGGCACCTAGGAATTTCCACCTTCATACGTGTACATAAATTGGACTTCCTTGAGTCCACGGATACAGAAATAGTGTAGGTATAAAGTTTAGGAATTATATTTTTTGCATACTTGAGCGCGCAGTTTGCACACTAATGCTACCAATGAAAAAAAAAACATAGTTCTTAAATAAAGACGAAATTATGAATTATCTCTCTATAATGCATTTCGAAGAAGCTTTGTTTATTGCTTAAACAACATTTTATAGTCTAAAGTTTAGTTTAATGTAGTTTTATTGATAAAAATAGCAACTAAGTCGCTATTTTTATCAATAAAACTACACTGTACTATCGTTTACAAGCTAGAAAATATTGTTTAAGCGATAAAAAATATACACAAAGCTTCTTCAGAGGGTACTACAGAGATATTATTCTCAATTTTGTATTTATTTAATCTCATTTTTTTCCATTGGTGGCTTTAGTGTGCAGAATAAGCCCTCTTAAACCACAATAATATTGACTCACAACTTCCTAACTACAGATTGGAAAACAATTTAATGTAGGTATCAATGAATTTGATGTTCAGCTACGCATGCTGATTATATTTTTTGTTAGTATCCAAAAATCACACATTATAAACTATTTTCATCCCCATTAATCTGAACAAGCAATTAAAACAAAAACCAAACGCTAAAAGCTTCATAATTCCACCGGGAATCTGTTTATTAAAACATGCACTATCCCATTATGCGAAAATCACCCGTTGAATCCCACTGACGTTACATGCTGAATTGAAATGTATGTGTCACATTGCGGTTATCATCACGGGTGTCACAAAAGGGAATAATGTGTAACGCGAACGCGGTCCGTAGACGTGTGTACGATTGAATCCATTATGGAAACCATTAATTGTGTATGACTGGTGCATTTTGGTGGGCGAGTTGATCGGTGACAGGTATTTATTATGTGGTTATTTCATTATTAGTCTTTTAAATGAATGAATCTATCGAAGTACGGGTCAAGCTGATGAATAAAAAAACTATTAAAAAAAAACTTTTAAGACCTAATAAAAAAATCACGTGATTTTGCATGGATTCGCCAAAAATCTGTACACTGTTGCAGTAAAGGTACTAAGTGAGTGAGTACCACGTACTTAAAGATGATTATATTAATCTTTAACCCATTCTAGGACTTCTTTAAAGATACTGCCTTTGCAAATCTGAAATTGCAAATAGAATAAAGCAAACCAATGCGCTATGAATTTAATTAAGATACCTAGTAGAGGAAAATTTAAAGACAATCTTTTTAGGGTTCCGTAGTCTAATGGCAAAAAACAGAACCCTTATAGTTTCGTCATGTCTGTCTGTCTGTCTGTCACAGTCACTTTATTCTCAAACTTAATAGTTTTTAAATTACACAGTTGTAACTTGGTAGTTAGATACTGTATTCTGTGAACCGCTTTTACGATGGGTTTTTTTACATAAAAATAAAAAAAAAACTGTTTTTTTTATCAAACCTATACGTGCGGGGTCTTTAGAAAGGTCTTTAAAAATTACATTTACATTTTTTTCACCATATACGTGTATATCTTTCAAACGGTTGACCGTTTGAAAGATATACACGTCCAAAGTGGTAAAATGTGTGTCTCCCCCCTTTAAATTTTAAAATAAGAGAGTGAAAAATCAAAAAAAAATATGCTGTAGATCCTAACAAATACTTTCAACGAAAATTAGTTGAACAAGATATAGTGAGAATTTTTAGAAATATAGCACATTTTCCAAAACCGCAAATGTAACTATTGGGTAAATATAATATACGGCTTTAGCCGGTATTAGCTTATTATATATATAGCAAAATATATATAATAAGCTAATACCGGCTAAATATTTAGTATTGACAACAATACTAAATATTTAGCCGGTATTATTTATTAAATATGCGAAAGAAGGAACTGACATTTTACAAAACAAAGTACCTATTGTCACATAATTTTCAAGCAAATAACACATTCTCACAATTTAAAACGAGGATCTGAAAAACATGATAAGCCCAATTTCACGGCCGAACAAAACTGTAATACTGGCCGAAATACTTTATTTACAATGCTGTGAAAAAAAAACTCTCCGCACATTTTACACGGCCGGCGCAGTCGCGCGTGACTGCCCAGGAGTCCACCTGAACGATTTTCATTGTTTATTTTTATTGCCGGCTTCGAATTCACGCCCAAACAAATGCGGGACCCTTGGGACGTTAATTAAGTTCTTGGCTTTTACGGCCCCCACGGCTGCGGTTTGTACTAATGAGTATTACGGGTTAGAAACTCTACGTATCGGAAACGTTTTGTGAGACTTCCACCGGTCTTAATCGAACTTCACTTGTCTAGTGTGACGGGGGCATTTCTATGTTAATTAGGGAACATTCTGTGTTCGAATTTTGAAATTTAAGGATATCTCTCGTCTGAATTATAGTGCGTTAATTATTGGCATTAACCCTATGTAGCCCCAAGAAGATTTAACCAATGCACAACTTTTTTCCAATGTGTAAAAGGCGTTATTACAATGTCCAGTTTGTTCTTACATATAAGTTTCGTATATTTTATTGTTAATTTTTGTACATTGCTTATTTTGTAGGATCGTAAAAGGACAATTTGTAAGAAATCGGTACATTAAGTCGGATAAAAATTATGTTATCTAAAATTAAGAAACATATGATTTTATCATGAAAAAGATATACAATAACTGCAAATAAGTAAGCACATTATCAAATAATATTATTTTAAGAGTAAAAAAAACAAACGAAATTCAGATCAAAGAAAAGTCAAAGTGTTAAATTTTAATTAAAACTTTATCTCAAATGCCTGTTACGAGAAACAACTAAATCCTATTTTAATGTTCTCCAAAACAATAACTTTGAAATTAATATACTTTGCAAGCACACGGTATGCAAATAAAAACAGTTTTGATAACTCAAGTTACATAGAAAGTTAAAAGGCTTATTGGAAAATTGAAGTTAGTTAATTCAGGGTCTAATAAATTTATCACATACATATACTGACATCATTTATTTCATGAAATCAACAGCATTTCGTTATATAGAAAGAGAATATATAATTTAGAATTAAGTTAATATTGTGAATAATGCTTCAGGTGGAGTTGCTATGTAAGAAAAATTTGCGACTTTTTTTAGAAAGAAGGGTTTTTTTTTTAATTTCCATTACTCTTTTTCTGTCCTCCATATTCAAATGGCTCACATGTATCTTAACATAAATTATGTTAGCACATGTGCTCTCACGTTGATCTTCCCGTGATCGCGTCAATAACGTATAGTTTAATTTGAAAAAAAAAAAATCAGGAGCATCGGCGTTACGTTGCGTTGTGGTGTCGAGAAGATGCTTTGAAAGTACCTAAAAGGGTACGACGTTGCACCACCAACCCTTTAGGGTTGTTATGTCATACATCATGGCAACGTAGCACACCGGACGTAAATAGGTACATAGACGAGGCAAGTAGGAGTAATGTGCTGCGTCGTTGGAGCAGCAACGCAATGCACTTAGAATAACACCTATTGCATCTCAATCTTGCGTTGCATCGTCACAAAGCCGTTGCTCCGCGTGGCGCACGCTGTGCACGTTGTGGAGCATGTTGATGCATTAGAAAAAGATAAAGAAACATTTATTGGCCTCAAAAAGCATGAAAATAGATAAAAAAATATCAGGAAAAAAACAGAAAAGAGATTACTAAAATTATAATAAGGTACTTATGGGTGGGACCAAAGGGTAGCTGTCTCAGCTGTGCTTCTACGGCATTGCGCAGAATGCCGCAGAAGCGCAGGTTTTCAGTCAGCTCCCTGGATGATGTGGTGCGGTGACACAGTAAAAGAAGGAAGAAGCGGATTAAATAAACATAAATACTTTTGAAAAAGGAGCACAACAATAATTAATTCAATATACACTCGACGTCAGAAAAACCGCACCTCTTTGACACTAAGTTTAGACTTCGCCATCTGCTATTGCTAGCTAACGTTTTATTGTGTAAATGTTGATATCTATTGAAAGTACATTTAATGAGCTTTCTTTTGATAATTGTTTGATTTAGTTAACATAACAGTTACCATAATTAAATTAAAGCGTTATTGCTAGCGCCACCACAAAAGGGAAATAAAAGGGGTCAATTCAGGAAATGCGGGGATGATGGAGAAAACACACTTCAACAGTTCAATTAAAAAAGGAATACCCAAGATGGATACTATTGCCCATGAAGTTACTCAAATATTGCAAAAAAATTAGGCAATGTAATGTGCTCGGAAACTCAATCTCAGTAATTGATTCCGTTCGACGAGTATTCCAACGGTTTCTAAAGACTGTTGGCTATGTCCGAAGGGGAAGAAGTATATAATAACACTTATCATTAAATTATATGGGATTAAATTAACTTTGAAGAAAAAGTGCGGTTTTTCTGACGCCAAGTGTATTAACTAAATAAATATAAATTGTATCCTTTTGCCTGTTGTGTCGTTGTGTGGTAGTATGTGTGGGATAAAATAAAAAAAGTATTAATTTGTCTGTAATTCTTGATCTGTACTGTGTCTGACAGTGTCAGCTGCTGTGCTGATTATAAAAAAATAAATAAAATAAAATCCCATGCATTAGCTGCATGGGATTTGTTTGAGAACGTGGGTTTAAGTTTCCACTGCAGTACCTACACCGAATATTGACTGACCCGCGATTGTGTACAACTGTAGCGCAGCACAATTTCGAATCATACGCCTTGTGGAATAAATGCGTTTGCCATGTACCGCGTGCATAGCGTTGACAGCGTTGTTAAGCTGCGTTAGTGCCATAATCAAGAAAGCCAAGCGAATAACAATAACGTCATAATCTCGTATTTGTGCGTTGCGTGTTCGTGGGTTGCAGTCGACGTTAGCATATACATTTTCTTGAAAAGTGAAGCTAGATGATCGTCATCTCGTATGTGCCTTACTCCTTCTGGCTTCTGAGCTTCAAAAACCTTCAGTGACGGATAAACAATTTCTTATTTTGGTATTCAGAACATTCGTAACGCTAGAATTTATGAATGATTGACGTTTGAACATGGTCCTCACGAAATGACACTGAAGATCATGGATGCTGGAAATAACAAAAACTAGCTAGCGAAAGTCCAGTTTCACTTCCTAGATGCTCAGTGACGCAAAAATAAATAAGATTTAACATTCGAAAATCATACAAAACCGAACAGATCTCATAAAATCGTTGTTTAAACGTGGCACACACGGAACCGTATGTGCCAGTTTTCTTTTGTCAAAATATCGACAACTAAACCGTTTGGAGCCAAATGAAGCAGTCTAGCAGCGTTACGTTTGATACGTAACAGCATATAACACTTCAAATCCATTCTCGTAACAACACATCAATAGAAAAAGCAAAAACAATATTTCGACCCATCAGACTGTGTGGCCCACAATTAATACTGTCACGTTACGTGAATTTTGCGTCACTTAAGTTTTAAAGCAGTTAATAGTAATAAGATTTTCCGGCACTGAGGATCTAGCTTTATTTGGAACCAATCACTGCAGTACTTACGATGTAATTCGAGATTCAAATTAGTATGTAAATCACCTAGGGTGACCACGAAGTATTTTTTTACGGACATCGCATCGTATTGATGTTGACTGAGACTGCAGCTTAGCGCTCCTGTACACGATCCCTGATTGCGATTTGCGATACATGATTTTACCGTTTTGTTGGTATGGGAGCAATATGATGAATGTCATACACTTTACGAAGATCTCCGAAAATATGAGGACAAGTTTTGTGATTACTTTCGGATGAATTACAAGACATTTGACAAATTATTACGCGGCGGCAGCGGCTTTGACATTCACAAGTGCTTGTAACAGCCTAGACTGAATAAATTATTTTTGAATTTTGAATTTTGAATCCTCGTCAAACTGAGAACCTCCTTTTTTAAGTCGGTTAAAGAACTACACTTAAGATATCCCTTTTCCAATATAAAAATAATTATCTTATTCAGCTCATAAACAAAGAAGTTATTGACCATATCACCGAGCTATTTCATACTAAATCATACTATTTTCGTGCTCTTTTCAAGATTAGGGGAGAGTATGGTATTACCGAGCCCCTTAGGAAATTCAAATATAACTAACCTCAGGTTGGGTTAAAATAAAAACTAAATATGACTATAGATGGGGAATTTATCTAGCTACGCTAACGAATCAAAAATTTCAAAATCATAAAAATAAAACCCAAAACAAAAATATAAGCAAATAACAAAAGAATGGGAAAACACGATATTATCAAACTGGTCTGATAATATCGTGCCCCTAGGTCAGTACTTTGCACTGGGTCTGATAAAACCGCGCTTCTAATTAAAATTGACAATAAACTGATATACTATTACTACAGCGTATGGAAAAAATGAAAATTGTAGATATTTATTTCTTTTAATATTCAATAATCAAGTTAGTCTCAAAATTATAAACTTAGAAGTTTCCTAATCTGAAATAAAAAGATTACTTGTAAATCTTACACGAAATTTAAAGAAATATAATGCTTGTTAGCAATTTTTTGTAAGTTGCTATAAACTTTCTTGCCTGTTGTTTTGGCTTTTCTTTTCCGTAATTCTTCTTTTATATGAGCTAAAGTTAGCATAGAATACATTGTTTGTCCGCAAAACCGAAAAAAATACAATCTAAGAAAGTAGAGTTTGACCATAAAGAGTTGAAATTAAATAAAATGGAACTAAAATTTTTCAGTACAAAATTTAGTAAGTGTTGCCAAATTTTTCGTGATTTTGACGTGTTTACATAGAAAGTGGCGCCCTCAATTTTTGTCAACTCTTTATGGTCAAGCTGTAAAATCACGTAATACACAGTCAAGACAATATAAGCTCAAACTGACAATTGTTCCAAAGACTGAGCGCCATCTGTAATTCACTTTGCCTTCGCCTCCCCATTCAGGTTTACATCTGCTTGCCTACCTAAGTATACTCTTCGAAGCTTAGTAAAAAAAACATATTGACACATAGATTTTTATCAACGCCATCTATCGAGCAGACAGTTTTAAGTCATTTTGATTGAAAAGCCCTCATTAACAGGACGGTTATATCCTTTCTGTCCATCAACGTAAGCACATTAATGTCACCCTGTCTTAAAAATCTCATACAAATTGTATCATGAATTGTACTGTAACTACTGCAGTGATTGGTTCCAAATAAAGCTAGATCCTCAGTGCCGGAAAATCTTATTACTATTAACTGCTTTAAAACTTAAGTGACGCAAAATTCACGTAACGTGACAGTATTAATTGTGGGCCACACAGTCTGATGGGTCGAAATATTGTTTTTGCTTTTTCTATTGATGTGTTGTTACGAGAATGGATTTGAAGTGTTATATGCTGTTACGTATCAAACGTAACGCTGCTAGAGTGCTTCATTTGGCTACAAACGGTTTAGTTGTCGATATTTTGACAAATGAAAACTGGCACATACGGTTCCGTGTGTGCCATGTTTAAACAACGATTTTATGAGATCTGTTCGGTTTTGTATGATTTTCGAATGTTAAATCTTATTTATTTTTGCGTCACTGAGCATCTAGGGAGTGAAACTGGACTTTCGCTAGCTAGTTTTTGTTATTTCCAGCATCCATGATCTGCAGTGTCATTTCGTGAGGACCATGTTCAAACGTCAATCATTCATAAATTCTAGCGTTACGAATGTTCTGAATACCAAAATAAGAAATTGTTTATCCGTCACTGAAGGTTTTTGAAGCTCAGAAGCCAGAAGGAGTAAGGCACATACGAGATGACGATCATGAAGCTAGCCATAATACGTGCATAGCCTCTTCAAGCACAGCAATGGGCAAGCACCCATCGTATTATGACGTTTCAATACGTTGCTTGGCACTGCACGTCGTTGTCTTCCAATTTTCGCTATGAGCTTTATTGAGTCGTAATAAATATTATGTCATTCTTCATAAAATCTAACTCTCCATGCACCCATCAACATTTCATTCGTATTTATTGCAAATGTAAAATTTTATTCAAGTTGTCAATCCCGTGGACAAAATTAAGAGCGATTTAAAACGTGTCCAATTAAAGATCCCTCGGATCAGTGGAGAGGGCTCTGTAATTAGTGGTATGTGGTCGTTGTGACAACCGATTTTAGCAAAGTGCGGAAAAGGCCTTATCTTTTACACGATTAGGTCTATAATCGAACGGCGATTCTGAAACGTAATATTACGTACATTCGAATTTCTGTTTAATGTTTAACGAGATAATGGTGAGTGCCGAATTTATACAGGGTCATTTTTGGACCCCTTTTCAAATTTTGTCAGGTCATACTATAACAGCAGTACAATCGATTTGTGAAGTAACTGTGAATTAAAAAAAAAATTATAATTATCTCACCAAATTTTTTTTTATTACTTCCTTGAACTAATATTTGATTTTGTAAAGAGATCGCAAAATTACCCTGTATTACGATTTTTTTTAAGAAGGTTAATCATGTAATTGTTGTACTTCGGTGATAAACCAAATGAAACAAGCAAGCAAAGCTTATATTGTTATACATTTGTTTGCATACAAATAAAAGTTATTAAAAAATGAAATTTATTAATAGAAAAAAAAGAATTACAGAATGCAAGAGCTGCTGTATCTAATGTACGACATTTATACATATATTACATGCTTCAAGATAATAATTTACTTAATTTTAGAGACACAAATACTTTTCAAATATCTATTTTTTATGCACAACGGATTTGGATCAAGGAATGACTTATTAATGTTTATTTCACCTCCTTGACATAATAGTTAGTCTGTGTCTTTTAGACTTCTAAAGGCCTCCTATTTTTTCACTTAAAGTTTTAAAAAGTTTTCCAAACGACTGACAGAAAGTCCTAAGTGACAAGATAAGTGCGACTGTCGGTACATAAGAAATCAACGTTTAATTAAATAGGATCTTAACCCTTGTCACCTAGCTCAGACATCAGAAATGACGGCGTCTCTCTCAAAGAAGCTGCCAGTTAACAGCCAAAGATAAGGAAACCGTTTTAGGAACACAATGAGATAAGTTCATTTCCAGAATTATATCTTGGGAAACAAAAACAGGAGTCCTCTTGGCATTGTCGTCCTAAAAGATGATGAAACTGATTTTAAAAAGGTTTACTTGAAAACTAAAGAGGATTAGGTACAGAGCTTTATGACTCTTGCAGGCTAGTTGGTTAAGATAGGGGAAAAAGTGTTAATTAAATTTGTAGTGGTTGGAAAAAGTAATGGTGACCGAATTCGCAATGTGCCTGACCCGTCTTTGCTATTCATGGCAGTTGTTTGCTTTTCTAAG
Source organism: Agriphila tristella (assembly GCA_928269145.1). Classification (NCBI taxonomy): domain Eukaryota; kingdom Metazoa; phylum Arthropoda; class Insecta; order Lepidoptera; family Crambidae; genus Agriphila; species Agriphila tristella. The sequence continues at coordinate 49,185,581 of OV743431.1, read as the reverse complement.
TACTTTCAAATACTACACAGTTTAAAGGGTTAATCCATATGAAGACAGAATGTGTGCTGTCTATTCGCTTGAGGATAATTATAGTAGTTTATGCTTGGACGAACTCGTCCAAGAGTTTATGATACAAGGTTGGTAAGGAGGTTTTAAAAAACCATAACAACCGTGTGCCATACTACGTTTTTCAATACATGTGCGAGAAAACATTATAGTCCGTTGGAAATAGACAAAATAAGAGGCTAAATTCGCAAAGCGTGATGTAGTTCTGCATTTTTGGTATGTTGTATGGGTCTGTTAGGGTAGTGTGAATTCAAATTTGCAACTTCGATAAACCTGTGGAAACTGAGAAAATCGAGAAAAACTGGGACTTTTTTCACTATCTGCTTTCCAGGGCCAAAACTATGCATTTTTGCGAACGCTGTCTTCTACAACTGTAAACTGTATTAAATTACCTACAATTTGAGCCTAGTTGCAGCTCTATTGACTAAATAGGAGCTAAGCTATTGCACTTCGAAGATGACCAATTTCCCTCAAAAATTAAAATTTTCCGGTTTTACTCACTTATTTCGTGAAATATTGGCAAAATCGCTTGTCTTATGAAGAAAGGTTACAAAAATATTTTGTACTAAATTTATTTAGCTTTTATTAAAGCCCAAAATGAAGTCTGTGAGACTTTTTAGTTCACTCACAATCCTAAAAAAAATAAAAAGTTGGACGCTTATGACTCAATGTATACAGGGTTATTGGAAATTAGACTGGAATCATATAAGCGGTGATAGGGGAGGTCATTTGCAACAATATTGGCCAAAAATAGTGTAAATTTTCAAGATATTTTAAAATAAATATTTTTCTAATAATATCATTTTCATTCATTCAAAAGTTAATTAAAAAAACTTAGTAATTCAAATTAATTTGTTTTCTTGACATATTTAGAGAGTTACGATATTGGTCTACAATGCACAGCAAAAAAACTCGTGTTATTCTTTATCCACATGGAAATTAAAGAAAATATTTAAGAGAGCAAATTTGTTTTTGTAAAATTTTGAACAAAAAAATCCAATTAAAATACTTAAAAAGTTATTGCTAATTTCGTAAATGCTGCATTTGAGTAAAATGCTATTACTTCTTGCTATACAACAAAGTAAAAATTATTGCTTTATATTACTCCATTGCAGAAAAAAGCGATAAAAGCATAGGTGGCAGTTTCTGAAAAACTGAGAAATTTTTGAAATGTTTGCGCTCCAGGGTCAAATCTATGCATTTTTTGTGAACAATGTTTTCTACACTCATAAACTGTTTTAAATTACCTACATTTTAAGCCTAATTGCAGCTCTATTGACTCTATAGCAGTCAAGCTATAGCTCTTTGAATATGACCTAATTTACCCAAACATTTAAATTTTCAAGTTTAACGAACTTATTTCGCGAAATATTGGAAAAACCACTTATCCTATGAATAAATATTACTGAATATACTTTATAGTCAATTTAATTAGATTTTATTATAGACTAAAACAAAGTCTGTGGAGCTAGCAGTTCACTTACAATCTCAAAAAAAACGAAAAAAAGGTAAAATGGGTTATAGAGAATGGAATGGATTATACAAAAATATACAACGTGTTGCAAAAAAAAACCCCTAATGACGAATATGATAGATAGGGAGCATCAAACTGAACAGCTTTTACTAATGTACCAAGTCTTAAATCACAAAAATCAGCTGTTTCATACATTTTGATATTTCCGTTATTAGTTTTTATATGAGACAGCTGATTTTTTTTTCAAAGTTGGTCTCAAAGTAAAATTTGTTCAAATTGATGGCCTCTATTTACCATATTCGGCATTAGGGGTTTTTTGTAACATGTTGTATATTTTTAGTCTTTTGTCTCTTTAACCCATTTTACCTTATTTTCGTTTTTTTGAGATTTTAAGTGAACTACTAGTATCTCGGACTTTGTTTTGGCTTTTATAAAAGCTGAATTAATTTACTACAAAATATTTCAAGTAACTTTTCTTCATAAGACAAGCGGCTTTGCCAATATTTCACGAAATACGTGAGTAATACCGGAAAATTACAATTTTTGAGAAAAAATGGTCATCTTTGTAGTGCAATAGCTTAGCTCCTATAAGGTTAATAGAGCTGCAATTAGGCTCAAATTGTAGGTAATTTAATACAATTTATAAGTGTAGAAGATAGCGTTCGCAAAAAATGCATGGTTTTAGCCCTGGAGAGCAGATAGTGAAAAAAGACCCAGTTTTTCTCGATTTTCTCAGTTTCCACAGGTTTTTCGAAGTTGCAAATTTGAATTCACACTACCCTAACAGACCCGTACAACATACCAAAAATGTAGAACTACATCACGCTTTGCGAATTTAATGTCTATTTCCAACGGCCTATTATAGGTACTACTGAAATTGTAATTTATTATGATATATAATTGAATTACACAAAAACCGCTAAACGAATTTTGATGGATTTTTCACAATTTAGTAGATTGAGGTCCAAATTAAAATTTAAGCTATGTTTCATCAAATTCAGGTGGGTGGAACCAGGGAAACAGGTTGGACTCTCCGTAGTACTAGCTTTCATAAACTAAAGGGGTCATTTTAAACTGGTTGCTATATTTTTCTACTGTCCACGCGGATGAAGTCGCGGGCGGAAGCTAGTAGAAATTAAAAAAACGTTCGTAAACAAAAACGTACGGCGCCGGCCTGCGGTAAAATCAACTTTCCACACGCTGTACTCTTCCGTAAACAAAAACGCACTGCGCGGCGTGCGGTAAAATCAACTTACCGCACGCTCGACTGTCATCCTAAACTTACATTTTCAAGCAACTGTTTTGAAATAGTACCTACATTATGATACAAGTTAGCTTAGGTTGCTTAGAGCTCACGAGTTTCATACGACGTTTTTCAACACATTTGCGAGAAAAAAACAAACTAATTTACCACACAGCAACAAATACGACAAAAACAAAATATGATAATCATGAGTAGAAATGGCGCGCAGGTTTTTTTTGTTTTTTCACACGCCCAATGCAAGAATGTTTTGCGAACAAAAGGGTTAGTGAGCATACAGCCTACTTCAAAATTATAAAGGAGAATGGCAAACTGGGAACCATTTTCCAAATTCATAAATACTGTGCGTGCCCAATTCGGACCTTATGAGATTTAAAGGTCATAATTTGGTGTTTACTTTTCAATTTAAAGTGTTCGTAAAGAAGGAGGCAACATTCAGAAAAACATGATCGTAATATTCTTCTTAGCTAGAAACAAAACGCAATTGATCTGAAACAAAACGCTTTTGTGAGGTTTGGTTTATTATTGTTATATTGGCCCCTCTTGAAAAAAAAGACAGGGGACCAATCACGTCACGTAAATATATTCCAAGACAGCCAACATGACAGCAGTCTAAGAACGGCAATATTAAGCTGTGCTGCCAAAGTAGAATAATCGATTAATTACAAATCGATTATTCTAAAAGAAAACATAAATACTTTTTATTCGTTTTTTTACGGTCTATTACGGGCTAATGACTAAATATTTGTAGATTTCATGACCAGCCTTACCTAAAGCTTTTAAATAAAAACATTCTGTGTAGGTTATGTATCCAAAGTAATTGCCTACTAGGTGCTGTTTTGAGGTTAGATTTTAAAATCACCTTTTTATCCCCAGCTTTAAAGTGTATCTTACGATTACATAATTTATTAGGCTTTAATAGAGGATTAAAGTCATGCTATTTACTTCTTGGCACGCTAAGCCTTTATGTGGTTCTGAAAATATATGGGCACCTGCCATTCTCCTTTAAGTGCAAAAATGCAAATATTTTATTATTTTATAACAAAATATGGTAAATAATGAATAATTTGATAATAATAAATATTTGTTTGACTTAATTAAGGACTTACACATTTATTTATTCCAAAAATGCATATGAATTTTCAACAGCATAAAACTTCTTTGTTGTTACTAAAAAAATAACTGTATTACCCGGTTAAATTGAAAATGCTCTGTTTACTCGCATAGAACTTGCAGTAAGGTACCTATTTAACTTTGTAGGGATAATTTTATAACCAACTAGTGTTTTATATATTATTGCACGCGTTTGTTATAGCTCAGTTTATGGCCCTAAAAGCGATGTATTAGGGCTCACTTTACGAGCAAGTGTGTTGAAAAAAATTAAACATGATTTTTCAGTTCTTCAAAACAAAACAAAAACAGTGTAACTTTTAAATCAATTTTATTTTATTTATTTATTTATTAATTCTGTACACACACAATTACAAACAGAAAAGAAATAGACAGAAGAATTTGTACAAGGGCACAACTTATTTCACATTGAAATTACTTCCAGCAGGCCCGGGACAGGAAAGAATATAGAGAAGGGCAGACAGTGTGTACCTCGAAAATATATGATATAAATATAATAATATGTATAAATACACATACACAAATAAATAGAATAATAATAAATACCTACATATAAACATATTTTATTATTACACAATAATAATATGGACAGATGTAAATATAAATAATCGAACAATGTTAAGAACAAGTAGTTAGGTAATGGTATTTATTCAGCTATCAATAATAAAATATTCTTACTGCTTTTTTTCCTGTAAAATAAAAGTAGATTACAGCTGCCTGTACTTTGCATTAATTGACCGTGTTTTCACAGGAAATACACTATCACTACAATCATTAAAAAAAATGGTGTGTATTTTCCTGTGTATGGAAAATGTATTTTTTTATTACTATCATCATTATTATTATCAACATTTTTTTAAAGTTATGACAAACTGATAAATACTTCTCCGAGATAAGTGCTTAAAAAATTTAACATGAAAATTACATCCCTCTTTCCCCAAAGCACTGATTCTAACAGCTTAACTTTTAAAATAAGGTAATATATTCATACTCTCTTTTGCGTACGAAATTTGTTGACCAAAAAAATGCCGTGCGTACGCCACATTATCATTCTTAACCCGTGTAAACCTGACCCGGTCGTTTGTGAAATAATAAATTTAATATGATCCCTACAAATTAGCGCTAACTCAGTTAAGTTAGCAAACATTTGTTTGTTCTTGTATTACCTAAATATGTGTAGGTAACACAAGAACTTTTTTTTACATTTTTAATTCGTTCCATCATCCATGAAAAGAGATAAATTTTTTTTTAGTGCATTGGCTTAACCGCTTATGTCAAAAAACGAACTAAAAAGTTAAACAACAAGTGTCATTGCAGTCGGGGGACCTTATTGAGGAACAATTTTTGCCCAAAAAGGTGCAATGACACTTGTTGTTTAACTTTTTAGTTCGTTTTTGGCAGGGCAGTTGTGTTTTTAATATTTTTTAAATTTATTTAGTTTTATTTCACACATTTTAGTGACATATTATATAGTTTTGGAATGTGATCATCAAGGCCTTTCATTTGATGCCCATATTGTAATAATAGAAGAAAAAATTTTTTTTTCACTTTTGAAAATGGCGTCGTACAGTCGCCATATTGATATATTTTTTTTAATATAGCCAGTGTCACTCGGAATGCTGTAAGGATTCTAACGATACCCCATTTATTCAAATCAGTTTAGGCATTTAGAAGTTATGGTGGAATAAAGAAACTCACATATCCACAAACATACACTCCTACACATATACACTCTTTTTGCTTTGGGCAGTCGTGTAAAATAGTAGAGCTGATTAAACACACGATATGTTGCTAATTCGTGTTGTTTTAAACTAGTATCAATCAACGCTTTGTTATTTTTAGTTGGAGCATAGTAAATAGCGGGGTTGAAATATGTGCTATTATAATAGCAAAGGCACCTAAATATTGGCAAAAAAACCGGCCAAGTGCGAGTTTGACTCGCGCTCGAAGGATTCTGTACCAAAAATCAGCAAAACAATCCCGTTTATTCTATTTGAGCCTCACCTTTATTTTATTATTTGTTGTTATAGCCGCAACAGAAATACATCATCTGTGAAAATTTCAACTGTCTAGCTATCACGGTTCATGAGATACAGGCTGGTGACAGACATGGTAATAGGGTCCCGTTTTTAACCTTTGTGTACGGAACCATTGAAGAAAGATTTTTTTTTATTGGGTTACAAATTAACACGTCATACAGAATTAAGTATATTTTAACACCAACATCAGTAACAAAAATATTTACCGATGTGATTTATAAATTAATGAACGAATGAGTAATATTGCTGTACACGGATTGTCAATAAGTTTGTAATAGCGTTTCCCTGTCGACGTAAAAGTACTACAGCAAAGTGTCCATTAAAACCTACGAAAAATTGTGCGAACAATGTACATTAACGGTCAAATCGAATTGTTTTAAAACTGCTATATTGTAAAGAGGACTTTATTTACCTTATTTTTTGTGATAAAGAAAATTGATGCGTATTTAATTTTATAAAAACCGGCCAAGTGCGTGTCGGGTCACGCGCCGTAGGGTTCCGTAATTACCTTATACCATACCATATGTAATACCACTATCATTTTTCGTCTACAAAAATAACTTTGTTTTTCACAGTGTTGGTATTAATGACAAAGTTATATTTGCTGTTTTGTAAAATATGATATATCTCGAAAACTAATTACTTTATCTCGTTCACACCAATTTTCGTTGAAAGTTTTTATTAAGATCTATAGCATATATTTTTTATAGATTTTTCACTCTCTTATTTCAAAAGTTAGAGGGGGGGAGGGGGGACACACATTTTACCACTTTGGCAGTGTTTATCTTTCAAACGGTTGACTTTGAAAAAAAATTGCCTTAAAAACCTTAATGTCATTTTTTAAGACCTATCTATAGTGCCCCGCATGTGTTTGTATGAAGAAAATTTTTTTTTTCAGTTTCAGTTCAATGTATGGAGAGCCCCCCTTAATCTTTATTTTTTTTTATTTTTGTGTTAAAATCGTTAAGCGGTTAACAGGATACATCTACCTACTAAGTTTCAACAATCAGTTCAATGTAATCTTAATACTTTCGGAATAAAATGGCTGTGACATACGGACGGACAGACAGACAGACAGACAGACATGACGAATCTATAAGGGTTCCGTTTTTTGCCATTTTGGCTACGGAACCCTAAAAACGAGTAGTACCTATGTATTGACTGCGTATTATTTTAGCACTTTATTGAACGCAAAATCCCCTTGAAAAGGATTAAATTTTTTGTTGTTTCCTGGCGGAATAAAAGTGCATTTTTTTAAATTACAAAACAATGAACCACATGAGGTAGTATTGAAAATATGAAAGGAAGTTTAATGGCGCAGTGCTGTAGTAGTTTAGCTCATTCGGTGATTGTGATTTTGGTGGTTGTTGTTGTACTTTTTATTTGTTGTTGATTGTAAAAAAAAACATTTTGGATGTCCTAAACCAGAGAGCACTTTATGTCCTTTTTAGACCACAGTACATGGTTGGAAAAGGACATAATGCGCTCTCTGGTTTACTGCCGTCGTATCAGAGAACACAGTAACTTTGAAAAAGTCGTTTCGAGAAAAACGCGCGAAAAGTTTTTTGGAAACTATGTTCGATTGTGACAAATTTATGAAAGTTAGCAAACTAACTAGAATGTAGAGTGATTAAAAATAACGTTGCGCTAAAATGTGTATTTTTATTTTTTATGTATTTTTATGATATTTCGTGTTAAATGCATAACTGTGTTCTTGTTGGTAAAAAGAAATAAGAAAAATTAGTTGTACTAGACTAAATGACAGTAACTGACATAGTTACTGTGTACTAGCTAAGATTTACTAAATACTGTGATAAAGTTAAGTAAAGAAGCTGCTAAATTCTTTACTTCATCACAGTAACTGTTAATATACTGTTTTTTAATCTAATTTACTTAACAAAATTTAGTTGACTGTGAATCTAGTAAGTCAAGTTGCTGTATTTTAAGTTAAAACGATAAAAGCTAGCGATGGTTGTCTAATCCAGTATTTTACAATACTGTGTTATAGACTAAACTTTGCAAGTTTTTGTACTAAAAAGGATATAATTTTCTTTAGTAAAATGAATTGAAAAAACATGAATATGGTCCAGGTAAATAAAACAAATAATTACTAATTATATTTTACTGGTAAAACAGCTAAACTAAACAAATCAGTCTCAAATCAAATGCCTTTCTAGGCTTTTACATTAAATAATAATCTTCTAAAAGTCTTATACGGACGGGAACATGATCTGGTGCGAGTCCTGTTTTTTCTAGTATATTTATTTGTATTGTATAAATCGCATTGTGAATGCTAAAATCTCAAAATTAAAAAAATCTAAAAGTCTTTTTAATCACTACCTATTTGAAAAAAGTTGTCCCTACAAAAAAATAAAAAATTAGCAAACTTCTAACAAATTATAATAATATCTAGTTAAAACTTTTACTTATTAAAAACATGAGATCAATCAACCATAATATTTTAAAATAATTATAAAAACAGTAACTTAAGGCTCCGGCGAACGGTGAGCTTCCCATACAAACGTAATACCAAAATGATTTTCAATTTGAGCACAATTTACTATTCTTGTGATATTATTTGGAATAATATAGTATTTGTCTAGGTTTCTATTAAATGAAAATTCCAAAATACTAACCCAATTCAAAATAAATGCCAATTACATTTATACATACAAAATTGTAAATCGCATACATTTTTATTTGCATTTGTATTTATATTATGTTTAGTATTTTGGATTTTTTATTTAATAGAAACCTAGACATATACTGTCTTAATATGAATAACATCACAAGAGTTAATTATGCGCAAATTGCAAATCATTTTGGTATTACGTTTGTATGGGAAGCTCACCATTCGCCGAAGCCTTAAGGAATATGTTTGTAAATAACGCAAAATCTCTTATTTGGTAGCTCAACCTTTTTTACTTTACGACCTTTTAAAACTGATATTGTTCGTACAAACTAACTTTACTTTTTTACGTGATGGTATAAAAATTATTTAGTTTTATGCCCCCCTAGCATGACCACCGTCCTTCGGCTGGAGTGAGCTATCACTCAAGAGATCTTGCATTATTAACATATTAAATAAGGCTTTCGAAAAACAACAAATAAATGTTTACATAAACTCAATAAAAGATCAAATAAAAAATTATATAAAATTTTACATTATTATGTAATCCTATTCACAGCCATTTTCAATTTCTGTACACAGATCCAGAGCCATATCATTTGTGGGTAATTCTCTCCAAAATATAAGGCGACTAGAAGGCATGAGTGGTCCCAATTTACCAATAATAGCATTTTTTCGTTGTGTGGTAATTCCTCGCGGGGAAGATTTTAAAACAGGACATGGAATACCATTTTTTTCACACTTCGCTTTCAAAAACTCAAATTTAGTATAATTTTCTTCTTGAAATGACTCTTTATTATATAATCTGTAAGAATTTCGTTTGACTTGTACTTCTACCAATTCACGCAAATAAATTCTAGGACATAGTTTCTTGAGGCGTTGAGCAGATGAATGGTCTTCGAAATTAGCGAAATCGCTAACATTCATGACCTTGACGTCGACTTTTCCAGAGTTGGATGATTTGACAACATTCTCAAAATCATTAAAATCGTATATTTTTGGTTTGCGCTTCATTGAAAGTTCCACTTGGTGATGGAAGGAATCAGCTGACATGAAGCTGTGTCCTGGCTCAAAGTATTTGAGGGTTATACTCTTTGTGGATATTTCATCGCTGTTGATTATGTAAATGAAAAAACAAAAGAGCATCCAGCACTTATTTTGTGAAGCACAGTTATCAGTCCAAATAATTATGTTATTAACATCTCTCTTGTGTTTAAAAAACTGGTGGAAAGTGTTGGTTATATCTTCAGCTCTACGTCCAGACACAGCTTCATGCCAGATGACGGCAAGTGGTTTTAAATTTGCTTGATTGCCAACAGGCACAAAACTTACGTTAAAAACGATCAATCTAGGACAAAATATAACTGACTTAAATGAATCTAATCGTGGAAGCATTATAACCTTTTGAAGATCAGCCGAAGAGTAAATGTTTTCCGAATTTTGTTCCTTTGCAGCATCATCTTGGTACTGTTGTCTTGTTTCCGTAACACGTATTTTATGAGATCTGTAACTTTGGCAAATGGTACAGTTTTCATCTATACTTTGAATGTGATTAGGATCCCTTCGTCGCATAATGTACAAATCATGTTTCTTAAAATATTCACAAGCCTCACACTCTTCATGGCCTAATTTTGTAAGAGAAATATTTAACTCTTTTTTGACACAATTTCTGTACAGTTCATATGAACATTTAACATTTGGATAGTTTTCTCGAAAATGATTAAACATTGAATTCACCGTTAAATCTGAGGGCAAATATTTTTTATTTGGTGCATGTGCTCTGCGATAGTGTGATACAACCGGATCAAATGATACAATGTGATTGTAAATAATTTGTCGATCAGTAAGACTGTTTTTTTGATGTTTCCCTCTTTTGTCTTCCATAGCAAGATTTGGATTAGAAATAGCTTTTAGGACAGCATAGTCGTTTTTATGGTGATAGCCTAACGTAGTGAGAAAAAAATGCTTGCAAACTTCTATTAGCTCTTGATTTTCAGATGACAGTTTGAGATTATATTTTACTGTAAAATGTCGTTGCGAATCTTCCGTAGTTTTTTGTTTCGTTGGTAATCTGGTTGTATATTGGTTAAAAATGTGATTTTACTTTGCCTTTCTAGATTCCAATATCCCTTATTTATTTCTTGTCTTCTTTCTTCGGTAAACAATTTACATTTTTTTTCACATTTGTCTGAACATGGTTCCTTCATAGTATACTGTTTTATTTTCTCCTGCAACTTCGTTTTCAATCTGTCTTTTAACTTTAAAGTGTAAACTTTCCGCTTTCTTATAGTACCTTTTTTTGTTAATTGCTGTTGTTGTACAGTAGTCTCTTCAATACCTTCTTCGTTTTCTGTTTCCAATTCTATTTCGTTAATTAAGTTTTGTACATTCAGTGGTCCACAATTTTTAGCCTCTACTGTTTCTTCATTAAATATCACACTTGCTTCATTATCTGTGTGCAGTATTTCTTCTTGTTCGGTCTCTGCCGCTACTTCGTTAATTTTCTCTGTCGTTTCTCTATTGGTTTTACCTAGATCACCATCATTGTCAGTATTTGATACACCGCCATCGGATGTTACTCTTTTGTGTTCAGTATTTATCGTTTTGTTTTCATCCTGTAATGATCCTTCTTTTTCATTTTTGCCATTTTGGGCTGTGTTAAAATTTTTTCATATGAAGTTTTGTGACATGTCTTTTTCCAGGTTCTGGTAGACATAGATTTCTTACGTTTTTTAACTTTTTGGTTTTCATTCTTCGTGTCATCTGGCGATGATGCGAAACTTGTATCGGATACCGGAAAATAATCTTTATCTATTAAAGAGTCATCTGAATTTTCAATGTAGTCAATAATTTCATTGCAACACAGCCATCTTGTTTGTTCCCCTTCAGCCATGGTCGAAATTAAGTCAGCTAAATTGTTTACAGGTAGATTCAACTCATCACCAGAAAATTGAGAATAACTAGATTTAGTAACATTTACGCTCAAATCTCGTCTCGGCACCGTCACTCCCAAATCACACACGCCCCTCACCGCCCACCTACCCCGCACGTCCCTTATATTTAGTTAAAACCCAGTAAATATTGTTTCCGCGCTCGAAAGGTCTAGGTAAAAAAACAGTATGTAGTTAAATACTGTTATTTTGTTAAGGAACTTAAATAATCGATTGCCAGCATAATTCTCTTATAACACAGTATCTTAGATACTGTATTGTTGCTAGGTGATACATTATAATCTTGAAATCTTGAGCTAATCTATAACACAGTATTTAGAAAAAATGCTGTGTTTTATACTAGCAAGAGCGTTTTACTGTGTTCTTATCTAAAGTGTATTTCTTACGGTATTTATTGTTTGTTACCATTATCACAGTAACCTCTTACTTACTGTTTTCAAATTATGTAATACCTACATGTTGTGTTTTGTTTTAATAATTGGTGTTAGTTCGTAAAAGTTACTGTGTTTTTAGTAACCGTATCTCTGGAACCATAAGTGCTAAAAATAAAACAAAAATTTTGCCGGGTAGAGCTCTTGCTCATTATTACAGTAATACAATAAAAGTGAAAACACAGTAAGTAAAGATACTGTGTTCTCTGATACGACGGCAGTAGGACATCCAATTTTTTTTAATATTATTTCATGATATCCTGAAAATCACAACATTTCACAGTCTTTGAAGCAAATACTGGAGATTGAGATTATGATCAAAGAAGAATTAAGTATACATTTTACAATAAAAAAAGCAGAAACAAAAAACACAATAACAGTTGTGATAGTGTGTGAGTGATTGTGGTGTTAAAATACTACCTATCCTATACTTTAGCTAAGGCCGGTCATCGGATGGGTGACCATAAATATAATAACTGAGCCCTTCAATACTCTGAAAGGCACCTTAACCCGTTATACTGGAATTACTGGATACATTCGTCGTCGTACAGTCAACCCCCAAGCCGCTTTGAACCCGCAAGGTGGGTTATATGAACCTCTGTCGGATGCGGTTGGGATGCTTTGCAACTTATAATAATGATAGATAAGTAGGTAGCAGATAAATTTTAATAATATAAATAATGGTTTATGATAGGACTGACATGTCTATTTACTTTAATTAAATAAAGAAAAAAGTGTGTTATGTTTCATCTTGGTGCACAATCGTACCCAGCATTAGTGACATTAAAATGGTTGATGATGACCAAAATTATGGCAATTGTCATAATCACAAACACTTTGATCAATGTCATGGATGTGACATAATGGGAATAGTAGTTTATGATACAAGGTTGGTAAGGAGGTTAAAACGAGTTGAACTTTAAAGAGAATTTTCAAAACACCAGTTCTGCCAGTTAAAACTTCTTTTGCTAAACGTTTTTCTCCCTTTATTAATTGCATCATTTACAGTAAAGTAGTGAAATTTTGTGATATTAAGTCCTCCTCAGTATATGACGCCAAAAAAATCGTTACAAAATGGCTCAAAACTCTTACATATGCTTCCACAGAAAATTTGATCATAACGCTGTCCTAATTTCTAAGTTAACTACTTAAAATGTAATTATTAATATATATTTTATTCATTATATAACATTATTATTATTTTATTTTGTTTTATTTAGAAATATATTATAAATATTTGATATGTGAATAAATGTTCAGACTATTGTATATATTTTAGTTGTATACATATTTATTAAGAAGTACTTACAGTCTGTTAAGCATTTGTAGAATTCTATTGTTAATCATACAGACACCAACTATACAGATAAATTCTAGTGTTGGTGTTACAGGAAAACTTACATGTATAATTCCTCTCAACAAAGTAGGATGTTATCTACGCATTATTGTATCTCAGTACCTATGATATATCTTGTACCTACCTATCCACAACTGTTAATCTGTGTAACTTTAAAAGTGTTAATCTTACTTGTTGGAAATAAACATTTTTGTATTTTTTTGTATTGTATTTTTTGTATATCAAATCATTATAATCAAAAGTTGATCAAATCTTCCTATTATCATATTTGTCAATACGAAACCACATCCGGTTCAAGTTTCCGAGTTTGTAAATCGTCGATACACGGAACAGAATTTGTTCACAATCAAAGTTTCGCCGTTTGCTGCAGGCGTGCTGTGTAAACACTTGTCAGAGGGCACGAATTGAATATATATTGCTTTTAGACATGCGATCGAAAATATTATGAAAACCACTGGATGAGATATTGAAAATATGAAATAACATTCGTTGGGCGTCAAATGAATCGCTAAACTACATATTTCACTGCGATTTTGTTGGTCTTACATCTTTTCGGTGTCCTCTTATGTAATATTCATAATTCTATGGTATTTTTTTAATTGATTTCTTCCTAGTACTGTAATAATATGGTTTCCGTTTACTTTTGCGTCTATAAAATTTTTTTGTCTTTTTTACAATAGTATTATACTGCAACGATTACTTTGATCAACTTTTCCTCGCACTTTTCTTTGTAGAAAAGATTCGTTTTGTTACCACGATTAGATCGTAAAAGTAAGACCATTTTAAATTATCCTACAGCTTTATTATTCAGCCATTGTATAACACGTAAAAACAGCTTTTAAAATGTCTTTATAAACATAATGAGTCTAAACTTACTTTCAAAAGAATGTTACTTTTGCCAACTCTATTAATTCATGACAGCTATTTACTGTAGGAACAGTAATTGACCGTTGCGCTTCATTACAAACTGAAGGTTAAGCTATTTTAAGCTCTATGACTCAGAAGATAGGACCGTAATGCAAGTATTTGTGTGTATCGGTTTAGTTGACCTTTCATGTAGGAAATTGATTGTTGAACCCGCTGCATCGCTTGATAGCAAAGTTAAATTGCTGTTTAAGGGGCAGACTGGTGCATGTTTAAAATAAGAACCCGAATTTTCTTTGACTTCCTTTAATTTTATGTTTCTTGGAAAGTTCGAAGCTTACATACATACATACACACGCCATTGGCGTAGGCAGAGTCTATGGATCGCCACCTGCTACAAACCTTGCACACTTCTTTCGCTTCATTCACATCCATCAATCTTTTCATACATGCCCTGCGGTTTTTGTCACTGCGTACACCAGCCTTTTTTATAATAACCTCTATTTGGTCCGCGTAGGTTTTTCTGGGACGCCCTTGTGCAATCGTTCCTTCCACATTCGCACAATATATCTCTTTCGTGATTCGCCTTTCATTAATTCTCTCTAAGTGACCAAACCACCGGAGCATTCCTTTCTCAATTCTTGTCGCTATATCATCTTTCAGACCACACCTTTTACGAATCACCTCATTGCTCACTCTAACACTCTATTTTTTTTCTCAACGATCGCATCTCTACCGCATTTATTCTGCATTCATTCTTCTTCTGCCATACCCAAGATTCACTTCCATACATCAGTTCGAAGTTCGAAGCTTAGTGTATAACAAGAACTCTAATATCTGGTGACAACCACCAAGTAGGCTGACAATTAATGTTCACAACTATTTGGGTAACTACCTATCCATACGTAGGGTGTTAAACACGACATATTACGATAATATGAAGTCAAATCAAACAAAAATAGCCTAGCCAGTAGCCACGGACATGGTGGACTTATGTGTGTGAGTGTCTGAACGCCAGACAGTCACACCATGAATTCATATCATGAAAACTTACATTGGAATACGAAAAATATTGTTTTTCTATATATTCAAATGCACTTTAGGTGTAAACTCTAAAATGGTGTGATTACATTAGATCTTGTACCCAAATTTGGCTAGCGAAGGACTACAGTAAAGTCAAGTTTGCCCACATTCGTACTAATTCAGTCAGATTCATCCTCGTTAACATGAGGATCTGATTCGTTTATCCAAATTCGTGGAAACGAACAATGATATTGATACTTTTTCATCAAATTAATGCCAATTATCAAAAACAATATTAATTAAAATATTCTGCTAAGAAGCAATCAGACCCTTAACAATCACCCGACACGATATCTAAATAGGTCATAAATAAAGGTTGAAGTATAAATACCGTTACTCGTTATTATGTACGACCGAATGAACTTCCGCCCAGTAAATTTTGCAACGGAAATTGCTAAATGCCCAGATAAATTTTGACGACTATCTCAATCAAATTTATAGTCTCTGGATTATTTTCCATCGAGTTTAAAGCGTTCAACGTAACTAACAGTAGCTTTTGTATATTGAAATTCCCTTTTGGATCGCAATTTTAATGAAATGTGGATAAAATGTTGTAAGTAATTGTGTAAAGATAAAAAATAGCCTACCTTACTAATATTATAAATGTAAAAGTTTGTGGGTTTGGATGTTTAGATGTTTGGATGTTTGTTCCTCAATCACGCAAAAACTACTAAACGGATTTGGTTGAAATTTAGCAAACAGATAGTAAATAGCTTAGACCAAAACATAGGATAGTTTTTATCCCGATATTCCCATGGGAACGGGAACCACGCGGGTGAATCCGTGGGCGGCCGCTAGTTTACTAATAAACGGAGAACAAAATTTATACAAAACTACGTTCGGGGATTTTTTTACCATTGCGTGTAACACAAAACGTTACTTCACTTAATCTTTGGTCAATTCTTTTACAGAAAGGTAAATAAATCCACAAAATTAACACAGTTCTAAAACAATAAAGTGTTGAAACTAGAATGAACTAGAAGAACATACAAACTATTTTACCATTCACGTTATTT
The DNA here is from genome assembly GCA_928269145.1 of Agriphila tristella. Classification (NCBI taxonomy): domain Eukaryota; kingdom Metazoa; phylum Arthropoda; class Insecta; order Lepidoptera; family Crambidae; genus Agriphila; species Agriphila tristella. Next base: position 49,169,288 of record OV743431.1, on the reverse strand, counting down.
TATACCATTTTTTGGTGTCGGATTAATGGTGAAATAGTGAAAAGCATATAACTAGTAGCGTGCAATGAAGAACATTCACAAGTCGCGTCTTTCATATTTAATGATGTGATGCCACTGAAGTTGTGTGAGCTTGTTATGTCATATAACCATTGGATATGTTTGTTGAAAAGTTTTATTTCACGACATGTTCACCAATAGGGAAAAAATCTTGTAGTTAAAATCCCGTAGGTAACATAAAGTTATGACATAAATTATCTGCTTCCATTGGTTTCTATCTGAATAATAAAATAGTTTTTCACAAAGGTTTTAACCCAAAAACGTCAACTATGTACAAAATATTTCCTCAGCAAAATACTGTCTTTCCACGAACAAGGCGAGAGCTCTTAGAAACCTCCCCATTTCAACAATTTACCGCAACCTCAGGATGCCCAGTGTTCGCTTCATTTAAACATTACTGTTCCCTAAAATTACATTTTGCTAACGAAATTATTCATGCAAACAAGAAAGACTCTTACAATAATGGATGACTCTTGTCTTGTCTTCGCCTGTTTGAAGTGCATAATTTTATGGCCTAATAACTGATTAACATTTTCAACAGATGTTTACAATCTGTGACTGTGACTGCAAAATTTTCCTAAGCTTAAATTTTAAAACTAATAGATACGATGTCCACATCTGTATCTTTCCAAAGGACGGAATCGTTCATATATTTTTAAAACTTATAGTTCATCTATCTCACGAAGACGGTTTTGTTATGAATGTTGTTAGGCGTGCATATGCACATTGCGCGTAATACAAGAGCTTGCAGACGCACACTAAAATAATGTGCATGTGCGTGCACGCCTAACATATTCATAGCAAAACGGACTTCGTGAAATAGAACAACTTTATAATATTAAAGCGTTAGGGTGCCCGCATATAGAAAGCAGGTTACAAGTCGGTACTGGTCGGTACAGGGTCTGTACCGATCGGTAAAGGTAAAGTAGCCCATACTTTTCTATGGGAGGCCGCATAAAGAAAACAGGTTGTCGGTACTGGTTTACGCGGACATAGGTACGCGGCACAAACCGGTAACGACATGTCAGGACCGGAAAACCTGCATCCTTTATGTTTGCACCCTTAAAAACGACATTGTATTATCTTCGCCTTAACAAAATTTACTTATCTGTAAGGGAAATAATTTATTTATAATCAGACAACAATGGCCCATTGATACATATCTTAAAACTAAAACATTCAACAATATTGTTAGTAAATACAACTTAATATTACGTTAGTAAAAAGTCAAATCGCCACTTTCTGTGTCAATTCAGTGGCACAAGGCAACGCCCTTCAGAAGCGCCTGTATACCACGCCCTGCGGCCAAAAGTTCTCCTTCATGAAAGTGTCTAGCCTGGCGGTTGGGATGCGCACCACAAACGTCTTATAAATAATGTATCTATGTACTTAGATAGGACTGTCGTGTCATACATAAGAGACATCTGCTCCATCTACTTGCATCGGAGAGCGTGGAAGCGGAAGTAGCCGAGTGATTTGCTCGCTCTGATGAGAAATGTTTCTGAGTGACAGAAAGAAATAGAGAGACGGAAAATGCTCTGCCTGGTGCGGCGCGGTCCATAACAGATTTACAACCATGTTATGGGTGACTTGTGTCTTATTAGTGGTACTAATAATGTGTTGTTCGTGTGAAAATAGTATTAAAACTCTGAGCTGCTTAATCAAACCAACCTATCTATTGTCTAATTTTAAAATCTAACGCAATGCTTTCAGAATGTGACACATTGATGCTTCTTTTTGGCACAAACAAAAACTTTCCAGAGAAATGCAGCAATGTGTCACATCCATCTGTCAAATGAAAGCGATTGCGATAGATTTTGAAATAAGACAATTAGCACCCAGGCAGTAATCACTACATATTATAAAACAAAATCCTTCGCCACGTCTGTCTGTCTGTTCGAGATAAACTCAAAAACTACGAAACGGATTTTCATGCGGTTTTCATTAAATGATAGAGTAATTCCTGAGGCAGGTTTAAGTGTGTAATAAGTTGAGGTTTTATTTAAATTGGAAGAAATATGACGATAATTGTTGAAGAGGTCGGCAAAAATTAAGCCGACTGGGAGCTTGCATTGAAAAAGCTGCTTAAACCTTTTGAGCTATAACAAAATAATATATTTATGATTGTTTCTCTTTTATAGATGTACAAAAAAGTCCGCGATGGCATATATCTATCTTTTAAGAATAGCTTACTATACCCATTATGTTCTAAAAAATTGGTCAAGTACAACGCGATAATTTGGAAAGCTATTTAGAAGGATAAAGTTTTAATCCTTATCAAATTAATTACGTTACTTACCTTAAGTATTTGATACACATTATTTAAACCTTTAACACCATACCATTTAGATGAATATCTTAGGAGTTGTTGCTAAAAATTATCACTCGCGAAAATGAATCAAACGCCTTTCTTACACCGATGGCGGGACAGGACGAACGGGAGGGTAAAAGACTTTTGGAGCAAATAGATGTGAAAATGTAAGGTATTCGTTTCCTTTTTGGGTGTTGTTTGAAGGTCAAATTTGGCAAAAAAAAAAGAAGGGACCGAAGCGAAGCAAGGGCGGTACGCTAGTTTTAAATAAAAATTAAACAGATTGTTGTAAAGTCCAATAAAAAAGTTTTCCAAATAGCCCATTTGTTTCTATCGGCCGTCGTCGTTACGTTCAGTGTGCTAAACGGTACTTTTTATTATTCCCTTAGCTTTGGGATCTTTTAGGAAATTGATTGGAGTTTAATCTGCCTTTCTATTCAATGAAAACCAAAGATTTCGAAGTTTCGAAACAATTGCGAATTCTATTGTTTAAACGTTTCTATCGAAATGGCGTTAATTTGTATTTTCGCTTTTGACAAAATACAAAATAAATGAAATGAGTTTTTTATAATCTGGGTGAACGTACCCAAATAGTAGTTTAATGAACCAGTCAACAAATTTACAAAATATTAAATTAAGAAACCTGAAGCAGTGGTTTGACTTTTATTGATAGTTTCAGCAAAAAGAAAATTGCCCTAATTAAAACATTGTGTTTTTCAAAATTTGTGGTTTCTATGTTGAAAACACTTTTGCCAAAATTGCACACCTACTCCAATAAGATCAGCTTTTTATCAAAATTTATTTGAAATAGAGCTTTACATTTAGTCAGCAAATGTTTAAGCATTTCTTTTACCTACTGCTTTTATCCTATTCATCAAAGCAGCGCTTGCGAAACTTTATATAGATGGACTGGTTGAAATTCTTAGTTCTTGGCGGTTCAGTTCTTAAGAGCGCCGATTAAAGACTTCATCTGTTCTAGTTTTGTTCTGCTAAACTATTTCTTTGATAAGTTTCAATTCCTTTAAACCATCAACTATGCTCAACCACTTAGTTCGAACTATCCAGCTGTCTTTTTTAAGCACAATGAAATGATTTTTAGAAGTCTTTTAAAGATTTGTTTTATCTTCTTCGTATGCGGGACACGAATTAAAATAACAAACTTTAATTAATCATAAAAAAATTATTAAGTTCCATAATATTGAAGTAACGAAACATGTACAATGTACAGGGTTATTCAAAATTTTGAAGAAGTCTATGAAATTCAACTCTCCAAGAAACATGTGTCGAAATACTCCTTCCTCTTTATTTACATTATTATGGCCTTTTGTTTCTTAGAGAAAGTTTTTCAGTTTCATTGACTAAATACAATCCTTACAATTTGAATAGTGACTAAAAATAACCCAGTATAGGCATAAGCATAGCGTACCTTTTGTCGCGATAATTAATATCAGAAGGAGTGAAATAGAGTCTACGTGGACAAAGACCACCAAAGAGGTGACGTGAATCAAAGGTAAAACGTTATTACGCTAGTGACAAGAGTCACAAATTATAATTTTGATATGAAGCATGGTTTTAAACATTATTGTTATAGGTACCTTCCATTAACATACATACTGAAATTGTACAGAAGGTAAACCGTTTTTGCACAACGAATACGTCCGTGTGAAATTGCTTGAATGTTTATAGACGAGCGAGCGAGCAGCAAAATTATGCACCAGGCTTTGTAAGAAAATATTTGCAATGTCTTATTAAGGCAGGTTACTGCGTTGACGAAATTGTTATGCATGGAAACAATTTTACAAATGACTAGCTATTACTGAAAATATTTTATGAAAAATTTCTTGCAAACGCCATTACGCTGGAACTGGCTTTGTGGGTTTTGGTCGTAAAATTACACTAACTGCATTAAAAGTTTTATAATAAAGGTATTTTTTTAAACGATTTGCTTTATACACTTATAAAAGAAACTTTTAAAGTTTTATATTCTTACATCTCATGTTTTTACCGACAAAATGGATTCGAAAATGGCATTTTAAAGTTGGAAATTATCATTATCAATACACCTACAACTAAATCTGCGTTAAATAAGTACTTATTACTTAGGAGTGAATACTGCAATAATTTAACAATTTTGTCCTATTCTTTTTAGGGTTCCGTACCCAAAGGGTAAAAACGGGACCCTATTACTAAGAGTCTGTCTGTCTGTCACCAGGCTGTATCTCATGAACCGTGATAGCTAGACAGGTGAAATTTTCACAGATGATTTATTTTTGTTGCCGCTATAACAACAAATACTAAAAACAGAATAAAATAAATATTTAAGGGGGGTTTCCATACAATAAACGTGATTTTTTGCTGTTTTTTGCTCGATATTAATAACGACTGCAGGTAGACAGTTGAAATTTTCACAGATGATGTATTTCTATTGCTGCTATAACAACAAATACTATAAACAGAAAAAAATCTGTATTTAAGGGGTGCTCCTATGCAACAAACGTGATTTTTGCTGTTTTTTGGTACGGAACCCTTCGTGCGTGAGTCCGACTCGCACTTGGCCGGTTTTTATTTTATTTTACATATACCTAATAAGTATGGCATAAACTAAGCCAGCCTCCTACCATGACAACGTGTATGCCAAATGTCATGATGATCAGTTCAGTAGTCAAGACGTGAAGGCGTAACAAACTAACAAACAAACAAACGGACTTTTGCATTTATAATATTATTAGTAAGGAATATAAGTAAGGATGTTAATATTTTTTTGTAAAATAATGTTTAAACATTTATAAAAATCTAGTATCAAACAAAATACTAAAAGGCACGCTGAAATTATGCAAGTAATAGTAAGCATGAGAAAATCGCTGCCCTTTACGTATTTGTAATGTCTCATTCAGGGTGATAATGGGGACGATTAACCGAATGGGAACATTGTTCTACAGATAGTGGGGCGCCTCTGCAAGTGTAATTAGTACGGATTGAGGTGAAGGTTCCCCCGTTTCCCCTTTTATTCGTTGTGAAATGACGGGAAAAAGCGAAGGTGGGTTTTGTGGATTCACATTGTAGGGGTTGTAATATTGATGGCGCCTTCAAATTAGTAAAGAATCGCGGCAAGGCTGCCGCGCTACTACAGATTTTCAAACAATATCTAGAATATTGGCAAGCATAGGACTGGATAATTTCTTTGAGAGATATGCCTGATATTGGTAATGTTTTCTTTTGTGCCTGTTTATTAAATAATAATAAATACTTAGTTTTATATTGATTTTAGATACAAAATCTATCGCGGCAGATGTTAGGCAGATTTTTTTCTACTTCTATTTTGTGAATTTATGTTATTTGTGTTCTTCACAAAAAACTACACGTATCGATAATAGTTAAATCATTCTAGTGTTGTGCCTATAATTTGTAATTTAGTTTAATTTCAACTCAACTGTATCATTAGCTATACCCATTGTTGCTATCAGTTGAGACTTTTAAATTACTCTTTGTTGCTATAATAGTGGCTTGAATATATTTAAGCGGAATTGATAATAAATAAACTAGTAATTTTTCGCACAATTTTGCAACGAAATAAATGTACTTATGCTTTATACTTTTAATATTTCTGCATAGTTACATAAAACAACAAAATCGTTACCTTTCAGCTTTTTCACAAAATTTTAAACCAAGTTTTATCTTTTGTCTATCACTCAACGCCTAGAATGTCCGTCATTGTCGACTGACGCGCTAAAATCCATGTTGACTGACAAAAATACAGAAAATAAAATAGCTCTGCATTTTTCTCAAATCTAAAAATCCACTTTTAAATGAACCGTTTTAAGGCCCGTAAGGTTTATTCAAAGTCTAGTTAGGTAGTCATTTTCTATGTAATTTTAAAGCATGAACAAAAGTTAGACGTGGTTTTTAACTGATGTTGTCTCTTTGTTCTAGCAAGAAAAGAGTTAAGTTACATTCTTGGATGAAAAATGTGAACTTATTGTGTACCTTTTTGGTAATTTTATTTGAAACGGACTCTATGATAATTGTTTTATGCTACATTTAATGGATTTACGAATGACTAGACACAGTGATTGACTATTATGAGAACGCAATGTATGTTATGTAGTGAACTGTAATAAGCTTGGAGTAAATTGATTTGGATTATTAACAATTGCTTAAGCAGATAATAATTAGAAGCTGAATATTAAATGATAATTTAGACACAGAATATATAAAAGCGCTACATTAGATTCAATTTTGTCAAAATAATAAGAAGTTAGTGTTTTAACAGATGAAGACTTAAGATAAAGATTGCAAAAAGTTTTGAGATAGAATTCGAAGATAATAATAATTAGAAGCAGAATATTAATGATAATTCAGATTCATTTTATAAAAATTATAGAAAATTCGTTTTACTTAACATATGAAGACACTAGATAAAGATTGAAAACTTTTGAGCAACCTTTTGTCATAGAATTTAGTTATGTATTTTTCAATTACTTACCTACTATTAAAAAGATGATTACTCGAGTATCACTTTTTTCATTTTGCTTGCTGATTTTACTGCTGGAACTCCCGACATTTCATTTATTCGATACAGGAAAAAAAGTTCCAATAAAACATTTCCTCGGCACTCCAAGTATTAAAACCCAAAAAACATGAATTATTTCCGTTCAAAAAAGTCGCGGGTGTAACAAAAGAAATATACCAAAAATTTAAATCATCCCTTGTTCATAGCGAGGCGAAATACCTTTAGAAAACATCTGAGTATCAACTCGCACCTTAGAGAAAAGATAAAAGTGTCCCGAACAATTCATAGATAAATTACACTTACCTTAAAAACGTCTGAGAAAGAGACAGGTTATGCGGCTGAAAAGAGACGGCGTTTTACCCGACATTTATCATTAAGGGTAACAATGCTTTTTGCGGGATTTCCTTCAAGAATCCAAGAGATTAATGAAGGTGGCAATAACGGCCGACCATCCGATAAATAACAAAATAACGCACGTTCGCTGTAACGACTGAGATTAATAAGAAACATTAGGCTGCGCAGGATAAAATAGACGAAATATCCTGAACGCTGCGGATTTCAATGTTTAAAGAAAAACGGCGCCAATTATCAATCGCACTTAACCTTGCGTCATTGGGGTTGGGATAAATTGCCCGCCATTTTTAGGTCTACCTACAGCTTGAAAATTAAACATGTTAGTCAATAGCTAGACTTGTTGAATTTCTTTAGACATTTTTACAAGAAATCAATCGGGCAGTAACTCCACTAGGAGCTACAATTGATCAAAGTTCAATAAGGTAATTATGGCCCAATCCTGCATTCCGTGATTCGGTGTAACATTTTTGCTCTATGATAGAATTGTCGCGTTATGTAGGTATGAGATTTTTTATTTTCACAAATATTTGACTTTGTTATTTTTTTTTCATATATGAGTTGAGTTCCTATAAGTGCCATTCATAATCAAAACATAAAAACTGATAAATTAACATTCTAAGTGAGTTTATGGAAGAGAAACCAATTTGGATGATTTTATAAAATTCTTTTAAAAAATTGTTGAAGTTTATAAGGTTTTATCTGTTCATTTTTTTTAGTTTGTGATTAGGTTAGACGTTACGCTTAACGTCTAATATATCGCTATAGGCAAATCAAATTATTTTCCAAAACTTAAAAAGAGTATTCGGATCATAATGACCCCTCCTTGACATCCGTGTACCTTTTGTACCCCTGTTTGGATGCTTTAAGTTGTACCCTCACGACGCTGGGTTAATTATTTTAAAGCATATTTTTGTTATTCTTTGAAACGTTGACATACATTCTTAAAAAAAAAAATATCTGTTTCAGTTTATTGAGCATTCTACAATCGTCATCATTCTAAAATTCGCTTGCGATTTTTCCCATGTTTGAAGGAGTATTTAGGCGAAACTTCATAATTCTCTTATTATAAAAATAGCATTGTGAATGCCTAAAATCAAAATTTTCAATAATTATAATATAGCTATTTCATCTTAATCGATTGTCTGGCATCTGTAAAGGTGTTGCATTCGAATGTCGAAGTTAATTTCTTCACATTGATGAGATAACGCTTGCTTATAGCGGAAATGTAAAAAGTACTGGAAAATTTCGCCGCTCCCGCTGGCAACTCGGTAGCATAATTGGTTAGTGCATTGGGCCGGAATCCCAAGGGTGCGGGTTCGAATCCTGTCTGAGCTGCTACGGGTGAGTCGATTTTTTCTGGTATTTTTTCAATTATATTTATTCTCTTAATATAAAATAGCATTGTGAATGCTTAAAATAAAAATTTTCAATGAAACTACATAAAATAAAATAATGCTTATATAAAAAACTAGCGGCCTCCCGCAACTTTGTCTGCGTGGAAAGTTTTTTGCTATCCCTCGGGAACAATCCTTTTTTTCGGGATGAAAAGTACCCTATGTCCTTGTCTGTACCCCTGAAATCGTGTGTGTAAAATTTCATGATAATCGGTTCAATAGTTAAGACGTGAAGGCGTAATAAATTATTAGTATTAGTAAGGATCTTATGAGCATGTCGTCTAAAACGCAAAATATCTAAGTAACAAAATGCTTAAAATCAATGTCTAGCAATAATTGTAATCGATATAGTTACAAAAGGTCAATTCAAGCATGACGTAACTGAACTTTGACATCATCATTTCTAATAAATTCCATAAACCAAGTTACGTAAAGTAATAGATCTACTCCATCATTTTATTTCAGTGCTTGGATATTCAGAACTTAATAACTGGATTCGTTAAATTGTGCGGTAAGAGGTACCAGTAGAATACGAAACTTTGTTAATGGCGAAAATTGCTTGCAATCAACGTAATGGCCAAGTTGTTTGAAAGGTTGTCGCTCAAATCTCTACGGCCTGGCCACAAGGGGCGGCGATATGCGACTCGACTCGCGAATTCCTCACGCCTTTACACGCCTCCAATCTCTTTACCAAGGGGTCTCCAAATTATGGCCCGCGAGCCAGATCCGGCCCGCAAGCACCAACAATCCCGCCCGCGAAAGCGAGCGAAATCGTACCAACACACTGTAATTTGCAGTATGTTAGTAAGATGAGCTAGTTAGGTCCTGGCCCTTGGAAGTTCAGTCCAGTTAGCTTGGCCCTTAGGCTAAAGTGAGTTTGGCGAACCATTTCTTTACCGATCAAATCTCTTTACGGCCCGGCCATTGGGAGCGGAAAAAGGGAATTGACTCGTGAATTCGTAACAATGTGTGATGGCGCGAATCGTGAATCGCTGCCGTGGTGGGCATGCCAAGCGCGCAAATGCAGAGACTATTCGCGCATCACGTCGCAGTCGCTGGTTCGCGTGGCCTGGCGGTCAGATGAGTGGATGGATTTCAAACGACCGCCCTTGTTGCTTTTTTTCTCATAATTCCTACAAAAGCCTTGTAAGATTGGGGAAATGATTTTGTGATATTAACTTTACATTAATATTTCATTTGGAAGGAACTTGGAAATTGTTGGGCTAAGCAGCTTTTTGATATTTTGTTTTTTGTCTTACTCGTGGTTGTAAGCTTTAAAGTAATTTGTGAAATATAGTTTTGTTGATTTTCTTTCTCCAATAGAAAAAAGATATGTCAGCGCACTTTTTTTCAAGTGGTTAAAGATAATGCACATATTCAAAAATATTAACTTAAATTTAACCATTTATCGTCATAGGATGGGATCTGGTAAAAAGTAATAGATAGTCGTTAGAATATGAAAACTCTGAATATGGCAAATATTTTGAACTAGCGGCCGCCCGCGGTTTCACCCCGTGGTTCCCGTTTCCGTGGGAATATCGGGATAAAAAGTATTCTATGTTTTTATGTAGGCTATCTACTATCTGTGTGCCAAATTTCAACCAAATCCGTTCAGAAGTTTTTGCGTGATTGAGGAACAAAGATCCAAACATCTAAACATCCAAACCCACAAATTTTCACATTTATAATATTAGTAGGATAGGTAGGATAAGACCTCAGTCAGAATACGTATACATAGCTTATTTATTTATTTTCGCGGATGGACCGAATAGAATAGAATATTCAATTCTGAATTTCCAAACAAAACAAAAGTTATTCACAAAGTTGCTAAAGAAAAGAGTTGCTATTGGTCATACAGCTGCCGCACGCTATAAATCATTTTATACGTATCCATGATTGATCACTCCCACCGTGTGGACGAAATTAACTTTTATTTCTTATTTACGGAAATTTTTCTTTGTAAGTTAAGTGCTAGGTTCACGTGCGATACGGCACTTAATGGTAGTCGGTTGGTTTCTTTTGTTACTTATTTTAAACTAACTGTTGTTAATGCAATAGAATAGGTATTTGAAAAAACTTCAATCATATCAAGCATATCGAAAACAATGCTCAAACTTTCGTAATCTCTCCAAATAATTAAATTTTGTTATATATCTGTTATGATAACTGTTATTAAAACATCCTCTCCTCCTTCAATTGATATACCCTACTGCGTCCATAATGTTCTCTTTCTATAAAATTACTACCTATGTATTTACTTTATGGTATGCAGTAAAACGCTCAGCTGAAGTGGCAATGGGCGGGACACATAGCGAAAAGAACCGATGGCCGTTGGGGCGGAAAGGTTCTGGAATGGCGACCGCGTACCGGACGACGCTCCGTGGGTAGGCCCCCGACAAGGTGGACCGACGTGAGGGTGAAGGTCGCGGGAAGCCGCTGGATGCGGGCAGCGCAGGACGGATCGTCGTGGAGATCCTTGGGGGAGGCCTATACCCAGCAGTGGGTGCCGTGCGGCTGATATGATGATGATGATGCAATAAAATATTGAATTGAATAGAATTTGTTCTTATAATAAACTTGTGATATTTGCCTATACTTTTATGTCATACAATACTGGGCGTCAAAAACCGGCACCAAATCGAAGGCGGCACGCACAGAATACGTCACTATGCCCGCCATTTCCATTTGCAATAGTTCCGTAAGTCAAAACTATTTTTTTAGTAAATTGAGTAATGCCAATTAGGTAAATTACTTTAAATCAGAACAGAGATAACGTTCTTTTTTTCAATATTCATCTATCTTTTTTTATAATGATAACGCAACCAGGATTTTTCAGAAAATCTTTTTGATTTTAATACTTTTCTCCCTAAGTATTGGAACTTGAAACTTTCCAAAATAGTTTGCAATACCGTTCGTTCACCTTAAAATATCCAGGGGCTCAATCACGCTAATTTTCGACGATTAAACTAAAGCTAAATGGTTACCGTTTCAGTTTCGTTTACAGCAAAATACTTGATTTAGTTTAGTTGTTGAAAGCTATACCGCTAGGGAGCCTAGGATGCTAATTATTTTACAATTTAAATGGAAATATAAAGCTAAACTAAAGATTTTTAGGTAAATAAAACCTAAATGACAACGTAACGGAACATCGTATTCGTATCGTATATCGTGTTTATCGTACAGAAGTAGCGCGATTGAACCCCAGCTTTATATAACGTTGGTAAATTTTAAACCAAAGTTTACGACGTTCACATGTTTCGAGGTTACCCCGCGGTCACAGGCAACTTGCAACAAACTCAAACTCATATATTTTTCACGCAAATGCTCACGACCTCACTCAAGCTTGGCGACATGTTTGAACTGATAAAATAGGGCTGTTCAATGTTGAAAAAGGTGGTGTCGTGCCCATTTCGTTTGATGTACGTGTAGATACAAGAATTTAAGAACGTTGATGACGTAGCTGACACTTGTATCAGGTACTTTATAAGGTCCTTCTAAAACAGTGCACATAATTTTAAGGGGTCAATGTACTCATGCATACAAACAACTTTTACTATGGTACCAACATTGAAATCGCGAAAAAAAAATCAGCTGTTCCATACATTTTGATCTATTCGATTTTAAATTTTGTATGGAACAGCTGATTTTTTTTTCGCCATTTCAATGTTGGTACCATAGTAAAAGTTGTTTGTATGCATGAGTACATTGACCCCTTAAAATTATGTGCACTATTTAAGAAGGACCTTATATATGAAGGTGTTTGTAAAGAACTGCGCATTTTATGTATTGTACACAGCTGTAATCAATTAGATTTTATGTTTTTTCACAGGTATTTTAGACTATTTAAAAATACTTCTGAAGGTGACATTCGGATCACTGCAGTCGCGACCTGGCAGTGGCGGCTAACTGCCACGGCCCATTGTTGCTGCTGTGCGGCGCTGCCAGAAGCTTTCAGATAGCAGCGTCCGCGACCCGGGCAGCGACTGCCACGCGCAGTAGCCAAACAAGAGTCGGTGCAAACGGTTAAAGAGTCTGTATAAAAATGTTATAAAGTATTTTCGTGTTAATTTTTATTTCCGTATGGGCTATTTATGTGGGTCGATTTTAGTCACCTGTGACAGTCGACGTTAGTCACCTATCAAGTTGCTTCCAAAATTGAATCGCAGGTGATGGCTTATTTCCAGTTTTGGCCACCGGATCAGATACTTTTGTTCAGTCACCTGCGGCCTAGGCCGGATTGCCTACAAGGTCGATTTTCGCCGTGTGGTGAAAATTGTGTGGCTTTAAACACCCATGTTAATACCCCATTATAAAAAATCTTTCTTAAAATTGATCTATACAATTTTAAACTTTCCCATTGCATTGTACATAAAAGTATTTTTTTATTATTTTTAACAGGAATTAAACGCGTACCTACGTTACAAATTATAGGTATCCAATTCATCCAGCCTGCCTAGCATGACGAATTTATATCGCGTGATATAGCGTTTTATCACGTTTAACTGTCAAAAATGCTATATCACTCGATATACTTAAATCGGTCATGCTAGGCAGGCAGGATTCCTATTCCATCCATACAGTATATTCTAATATAAGTATTCCAATTATAGGTCAATAGAATTAAACAAAAAAAAAACTCCCATTAAAACAATAAAACCGTTTGTAGGAATAAAATCCGATTTAAATTCTAACGCTACTGAACTATGATGTTTTGTGTGCGGAATAACTATTCAACGGTGGACAAAGACTCCGGCCGATGAAACTCAGTCAAAAAGTAAAATAGATTTTACCAAAATTTCTTATTCGTTTTATATAAATAAGTTTAATCAGTAGTGGGTAATAGGGAATATGCATAAGTCACCGATTTTGATGAATTTGAGCTTGATCGCTGCGGACACTTATAAAAACATGATGTAACAGGAAAAAAAATAAAAAAAATGTATTATTTTAGTTTTATCACACGATGAAATCAGGGAAAAATAACAATTTTATTTTTTTATTTTCGGATATAATGCACTTTACAGTCAGATAGAATATCGAATAAGAAACAATATTTTGTATGACACATATGTACTTAAACGCAAAATTTAGGGAGATAATTGAAGATTATTGGCTAACTCCATATTAAACGCGCCGAAACACACCTGAAACGTGATGTGTGACGTCACCATTTTGTATGGAGCGTTTTCGGCGGGTGCTGCTCCGCGCTAACTTCAAGTAACTATATCACGAGAAAAAAACGCAAGAGAAGAGTTTTAATATTACAGTTAATTTTCTCACGCATTATACTTTAGATTAAGATTAAAAAAAAATTGATGCATATTCCCTATTGATCGTCCTTCTACTTGACTCTTTCTATCTTCAAATTATCTAACAAAATTAGATTGTCTCATGAAATAAATTATTCATGCTATGTCTAGCAAAAAAATCGACTAACATTTTTGCGCCATCTCAATTTCGCTTCATTTTACGTACTAAATGAAAAAAGAAATAAAGTGGGTTCTTTATATAGAGTTCACTAAATTCCGTTTGTTTGAAAAAATATAGAGACAAAGACAATTCCAGTTATTTGTAGTAGGTAAGTACTTTTCAACTTTATTTCAGCTTACTTGTAAGTGAATTGGAACAGACATCAGACAATCCAAAAGATATAAAACCTAATTCTATCAATTTTGTGTAGCTACTAATATTTTACTGACAGGAGTTCAAGTAGAAATAACCCTTATTATTATTCGATTAAGGTCTTAATTAACAGAATCTTGAACTTTTTCGTATGTTTGAGGTAGATTACATGATCAGACTGGCGTAAGTTCATTCCATCAGTCTATACATCTAAACAGACTTCGAATTTTTTCCAGACTGATGATCCAAAATTTGTATTGCAGACTGATGGAATGGGCTAATGCCAAACTGAACATTTAATCTCCCTTTATAGAACATCTAGATTTGTCATTAAAGAATCATTAATGAAGAAGCATTATGTGGCAGCCTTAAATATAATTTTTCATTTTAAGTACTTATAAAAAAATTATCTGGTGGTCCTAGCAAAAAATTGTTAAGCTCTTCGTTTCGGTGGACTGTAGGTTCTTCGTATGATAAAAAAACACCAGTTAAACATGTACGAGTTTATTTGCACACTCAATTATTAAAAGGCAAAATCCGCGTTACAGGTATTGCTGCCGTGGCAGAGATCGGATGCGGAAGTCCAACTTTTTACTTTTTAAATCTAGTTTAATGTTGCCAGCAACAAAAATAATTTTATTTTTCATAAATGTTATACAGACAGAGTGTTACAAAACAACCACAATGCCAAATAAAACCACAAAACTGAACAACTTTTACTATGGGACCATCTCCGAAATCACGAAAAAAATCTGCATTTTGATATTTTTGTATGAAACAGTTAATTTTTTTACGCGATTCTAAATTTGGTCCCATTGTAAAAAGTTGTTTAGTTTCATAGTATTTAACTACCATATTTGGCATTGCGGGTTGTTTTGTAAGACGTTGTATACGTGAGGTTTATGAACTTTATTTCTCATAAAGAATTACATTGATTCACTTACTGAGAAAACATGTTTTTTACTTTACATTAAATAAAACATAATGAGCGTACACAATATTAACTTATAAAAAAGATTTAAAAAAAAAATATGTTGGGTATATCATGAAACTGTCGTCACTTTCGACGTGAATTGTATTCCTCAACAAGCAATCACGGATTTAAGACGCTCGAGCGTACTTGCATACTGGATGTGGCAGATCAACTGGCAAAGTAGTTATTACTATTAGTAAGGTAAGATAGGCGTTAATAAATGTCTGTAGAGGTGTTATTGACTATTGGATAATTTGCAAGTTTTGTTATTTGATTTAGTGTATGTATAGTATACTATTTTTTTTGAGTTGTTATTGTATTTCATCAAATATATACATATTAAGCTGTCTTTTAAAACTGATTAATGATTTTGCATCTTTTAATTCTACAGGTAATTTATTGTATAATCTTACACCTTCAAATTCAATGTTTTTTTTACCGTAGTTAGTTCTTGGAGAGCGAGAAATCAAGTGGTTAGCATTTCTTAATTAATTTTTTTGTATTTTTTCCTTTTTATGGAACGATAATGATGTATGTATGTGTTTGTTTAGAATTTTGTTGATTAAAATGCATGTGTAGTAAATGTAGGTTTGTATTATTGTCATTATTTAAGTGTCCTCGTAATTTTTTTCAGTTGGTGTGTACGTTAGTACCATTATAAGGACGATTTTACCTGCAAGATTTTAATCTAGGTGAGATGGAGACTATGTGAATAATGCAAAGACATTGAGTAATGATGTTTGAAGAAATATCGGATACACCAATTCTGCACAAATCCTTGGAGATTTGGCTGAAGTTGAATTTATATACGATTAGAGATTTATTACGTCCGTATAGATTACTGTGACATCTCAAAATAGGCTGTAATCACAGAGAATAGAAGAAAATAAAAGTCATATTTTGGCTCTGTAGTATTACTTGATTTCTACGTTACTTATATCACAGAATATGTAATAGTAGTACAAAACGTACTTATGCGTTCACTGATCTCATGTAACTCCTGTCAATTTATCTTTCAAAACAATTAAAAATAGTCCTATTCTGATTTTTAAGCTTAAACTTACGGGATTATGAGTTTAAAATTAATTGAAAAAGATACATACATTTTGTTGCAAATTGTTTTTAAATTTTATTTTTAATTCCTTTCCACTGTCAAACTTAAAAATAATATAATTATTAAGAATATTATCAAAAAAATTTTTTTTTTAATTATGACAAATTTCACATGATTTAGATGTTTACAAAAATACCATTAATGAGATTTATAAATAGGATGTTGCCAACGAATAAGATTTATATTTTTCTTTCAAGGTTTTACCGAATTTCCTCTTGAAAAAGAAGTCTTTATAATTTCGGAATGCTCCAGATATTTCAGATATTTATTGATTGTGTTATCGTTTTATAGATTAAGTATCTGAAAAGCTCCAAATAATTAGGCCGGCACGTGTAACCTTCAACAGTTCTTCTTATATAAAGCGAAAGGTAAATAACTATAAGACCCTGGCAACATTAGGGCGGAAATATATAAAAGGTTATAATTTATTTTGTAAGACCCAAATCGTATTGACAAAGTTTTCGGAATAAAATTTTGTTAAGATTTTCAGATCATTTAACAAGATTCTTATCAGCAATTTTCCCACACAAGATTTTTCAACAACCTACAAGACAGCTTTGCTCAAAGTTCGTATTAAGGTTTGCATGCAAAATAACGGGGTTGAAATTTGTTTTCAGGTAAAATCCTTTTTAAGTGAGCAATGAGGTATCATTGTTGTTAAGTTCAATTGCCATTTCATTACTTTTGTTTTATTGACTTTGAGTATTTTGCATATTATGTCCTCCATTTATGGCTTCAAAAGTATACAATACTGCTAGGTAAAGCAACATTATCTGTCTCGTAACGATGGCATACAACTCTTAAATTCTAGAAAACCGATATTTTTAAATAAAAATAACCCACAGAAACGATAAACTTAGTTTCTTGTAAACTTTGACTTTCCAACTTGAAGCGTTCGCGAGAAAGGATCATATTTTCCCTGGCACGGACCAAAAATATGTAAACACAAAATAAGTAGCATCTACTTGGTAGATAAGTTCACATAAGTTCTGCATACTGAGCAAGCGGGATCGAAAAGTTTGGGTGCCTGCAGCATTACTAATGAGTTTCTGCTATGTGCGGCTAACGAGAAAAGATTTACAAGAGTTTTATAAAAAGAAAACAGGTCAACGGTCTAAGTTTATTACTTCCTTTACAATATCCATATTGATTTACAAATGTGATGTTAACTCTTTTGCAATTTCAAACCTACACCGCTGAATTTATTGATGGTATTTTGATAAATTTTAATACTTAAAAAGGTAGATGCGACTTCAGAAAAGAACATTTTCTTGAAATTATTACGTTAAATGTTTCTCGCGGACAACATTGCAGGCAAGGCTACTGAATTTTAGGGGAGGTTGAAAATCGTGTTCGACTAAGTATATATCGTAGATAATGGGTGACATTTCCACTCTGGGCCTACTACTAGGTTCAAAACTGAAAATTCTAATAGGTAATGATATTTAAATCGATACTAGTATTGGTATCGGTATCGAATGTATAACCGGTATCAAAATTAGTACGACAAAAAAAATATCACAAATAGGAAAAATACTTTATCGTTATCCGGAACAAAACGCTTTAACTATATTAATATTGCCATAAATATCATAAAAATCAACACATCGCACTACGTTTTGTAGCCACAAAAAGGTTTGGAAATATCAGTCTTTTAAGAGGTCTGCGTAAACAGTGATAAACGAATTTATTGTTATTGTCGTCTATTTATTATATTAATATTTTTACTAAGTGTTTATATGACGTCGTTTGTCTTGAAGAATAACCTTCAAAATTAAATGCAATGCCCAAGGAATTTGTGCTAATTCGTATAATAGTGGTTTTGTGTATGGGTAGATTCAGAACTACTTATTTGGACACTTTAGTACCATATCGAAACAGTTATGGAGTTTACATAGTACTTAGGGTGGCAACTTATTGAACAAGGATTTAGTGTAGGAATTGAAGCGATCTTTTGTATGGAGACCCTAGAGATATTAAATCCTCAGTCGATGAAACTTTGCAGGGATGTAATGTAGTATGAACAAAAATCTACGTACAAATATCCAAGAACAAAAAAAAATACGTGTGGATAAATTTAAAAAATACGTTTCATTTATGATACTTTATCATACTGTAAAGTTTCGCCTACTGAGGATTTACTGAGGGGGGCCACTACTTTCCTTTCTTACACTATTTCCCACTCCTCTATACAAATTTTGGCGCCCACCCTGCACACCAACAGCATCACAAATCTAGCTATAACTTTTTTGTCAAAACCAAATCAAGTATTTGTACAAGCTGAATGGGAATACTCATTCATAAAAATATCAAAACCATAGTCTTTTGATATGAAATTCAATTTGCTGGCAGTTTCCAATCAAATGGGTCTGAAATTGAAATGTATTTTTTCTGATGAAAGCATACAATGAGTATTGTGAAAGTATTGTGCAATCATAATTACGCAACAGTATTTCATGCTACTTTATGCATGAATTGTTACTCAATCGGAACAAGCCTGATGATAAGCTTTTGTTTCTTGTAGATCTTTCTGCAGTATTTTTTACAGTACAATGCTATTGTAAAGTAAAGCTGTAAATGAGCTGTATCAGGAAAATATAATGGATCTATATTTTTCTGATACAGTTCATTTACAGCTCATTCGATAACAGTATTGTGGTTCGTGTTGAAAAAAAACCGGCCAAGTACGTGTCGGGCCACGCGCAGTAGGGTTCCGTAGTTACCTTATACCATTACCATATTAAATACCACATTCATTTTTCGTCGTCAAAAATAACTTTGTTTTTCATAGTGTTTGTATGAATGACAAAGTTATATTTGCGGTTTTGGAAAATGTGCTATATCTCTAAAAGTTATCAATATATCTTGTTCAAACCATTTTCGTTGAAAGTATTTATTAGGATCTACAGCATACATTTTTTTTAGATTTTTCACTCTTTTATTTCAAAAGTTAAAGGGGGGGGGGGGGGACACACATTTTACCACTTTAGAAGTGTCTATCTTTCAAACGGTTGACTTTGAGAAAAAATCGTTTGAGAAACCTCAATGTCATTTTTGAAGACCTATCTATAGACATCCCACACGTATAGGTTGGATGAAAAAAAAATTTTCAATTTCAGTTCCATGTATGGGGAGCCCCCCCTTAATCTTTTATTTTTTTATTTTTATGTCAAAATCGTGAAGCGGTTCACAGAATACATCTACCTACTAAGTTTCAACTGTGTAAACTTAATAGTTTCTGAATAAAGTGGCTGTGACATACGGACGGACAGACAGACGGACAGACAGACAGACAGACATGACGAATCTATAAGGGTTTCGTTTTTTGCCATTTTGGCTACGGAACCCTAAAAATAGCACCTCTACGTATTTTTCGTTGTAGGTTCGGTTGCCTTTCTCACTTCTCCATTCACACCAGATGAAGTGGTCCTAATCCTATTATGGGCTATTTACATGGGTAAATTTTAGTCACCTGTCATAGTTGACTTTAGTCACCTAGCAAGTCGCTTCCAAAATTGAATCACAGGTGATGGCGTCGCTGTCATCTATGTAGTTGATGGCGAAACCTAGGTAACAATATGTAATAACGTAGTTCCAGTTTTGGCCACCGGATCAGATAATTTCCTTCAGTCACCTGCAGCCTAGGCCGAATTGCTTTTTACACAGTCCATTTTGTTGAAAAATGTGCGGTTTAGTTGCCTATATAAATACCCCCTAAATCATCAAAGTAAATAAAACAAAAACTAATGACACAGCAACTATTGGTTTAAAGTTTGCTTTATTCATCAATTCTGCTGTGCAAACCCAGACAGAATAATGAATAGCACATCAAAATAAACATATTCATGGAAAATCAACAGTTTCGTGAAAATAACGAAAACGTTGAACGATATCGTGAAAATTGGTGGAACTGCGTGCGGTCGCGCGGGTCATTTTTCAAAGTGTTGGCTTAGCAAGCACGTTTTTACAGTTTGTGGTATTTTTGTGTTGTTTATTTACTACTAATGCTGTATGACACGACAATGCAGAAAGGATGAGTAAAAATGTAGATGAAACAAGTTTGGTTGTCAAAAAGTATTTTCCAGAAAACAAAGTTTTCATACAGTTAAGTTGTGTTGTGGTGAGAGATCAATACTATGATTTACTTTTAATTTCAGCTTCGTCACTTTTAGATTTCGCATCGGTTTGCCTTGACCCTTACTTACTCCTGAAATGGAGGAAGTACTAATTTAACCTATCGAAAGCATGGAATCCAGGAGTTCCTCGATTTGACACTAGTTGTCCCGTTTGTGAAAAAGTAATTAAGTTTAGGCTGGACACATAGCGAGAAGAACCGATGGCCATTGGGGCGGAAAGGTTCTGAAATGGCGACCACACACCGGACGACGCTCCGTGGGTAGGCCCCCGACAAAGTGGCCCGACGATCTGGTGAATCACGCGGTGCACCGCTGGATGCGGGCAGCGCAGTACTGACCGTTGTGGAGATCTTTGGAGGAGGCCTATGTATATACCCAGCAGTGAGTGTCGTGCGGCTGATATGATGATGATGATGAATTAAGTTTATTCACTTCCTCAAACGAAAACCGAAACTAAGAATAAACTAAGTATGATAATTATACAGAGAATTCGTTATGTTACATCATTAAACCGGGTCTTGCGGCGTAAATGATTTATCATTCCCTTTGCGACCGATCTGTTTAATTATGCACCCTGGACACGGAGATAATTACGACCTAAACATAACCCCTTTAACTCGATACAGTTGCTAATGATTACATCCGGATTCACTTTGATTAAATAATAATTAACGCATTACTACGATGTATCCAATTTGAAAAGCGTCTCTTTGTGTGTGTTTAAATTATATTGGGTTGTGTGTGTATAAGCTAAGCATTAACAGAACTTTACAGAACTTATAAAAATTACGTAAAAATAATTTCAATTAGAAGTCTTGCGTAATGGAATTAATTGTTGTAAATTGGAGTCGCCCAAACCTGTTAGTATAGGAAGTCTTTGTAATCACAACAATGTTATTGAAAGTCATAATTATTATTTCAGATTTCCTTGTGAATTTTACCACCAAACATTTACATTTCAAATAAAACCGAATCGCATCAAAACAGCTTTATCATTATTGCAAACCAAACCGGTTCAATTTATAATAAAAAGCGACGCTACCTGAATTTCATAAGGGTATTTTAAGGCCCCAATTTAGTGAAGATACCTGCCGTATTGGGCCCGACTGGGAATATTACTGTAGGCGATCGCAACGATTTTATTTTCCTACAGCTCGGAGGATCTCGTATTGCAATTTCCCCTAAGGGCTTTCTCTACGTGAGCTCAATATTCAAAACGAATGATGTTGCGAATCTGTTTTGGCGTCAATTTATTCGACCATTTTCGGGGTAAGTTCGCACGCTTAGTTTAATACGAAATGCAAATTCGCTCCAAGATTTCAATTTCGAGGCGACTGTTATATTTCAGTTTGTAATAGTCTCCCGTTAGTTGGAACTGGAGATGGGTTTTTTCGTATCAGATTAATAAAAATCTAATTTGAAAAGTACAAACGGCTACTTTCATTTTCTTCTAGATTCTATTTAGCCACAAAAATATACCTACAGTCATTTTAATGCCCCCACAGCTGAAGTAGTGCCAGGCGGCATCAAACTTTACCACTTTTTTGCGAATTTTGATGCCACCTGGCACTACTTTTCCATCAGTCAAAATTCCTAGCAATGTTATATTCGATTTAGATACATGATTGGCTTGCTATTATACCACACCAAATCCAGGGCTCTGTAAATTGTATACCTTCAAATGTTTTTCAGCCCCTTTGTTGCTCAACCACTCCCACCCTGACCACTGAAAATCTGCGAGGTGCCTGGATCTGTTAATAATGATAGTATGGCTAATTAACTAGAAGGATTTCGTCGCTCTGTAAATTGTTCACCTATTTCCGGGGCCAGCTCTTAGTATATATCGACCATATTCCATTCCATCCCAGGCTTCTTACTCTAAAATCACTAATCATTTTTATATTGAATGTCTATTACGCAGGTTTAGATATTGATTACGCAAATATATTTTCAGTCAGTCCAAAATGTGTAATTATGAAAAATATTCTCTAAGTTTTGTATTTTATTAAAACTGTATTGTATTTTCGCTGTGCTAATATTGCCATTACGTAAACAAATGACGGGCGGCAAACAGAGCAGTCAGAAACCTCAATCGATTAATTGAAATTTTCACTGAACAATTTCCTTTATTATTTACAGTTGAAATTCAAAGGGTCGTGCAAAGCGCAAACAAAGCGGACGAAAGCCGCACGCACAAACTTGCCGATCTCCACCTTTTCGCGAAACTTTTATAATTTCACTCCTTTGTATTTGTATAGACGACGTTCCGTTTTCTGTTGATTCTCAAAACTGGGGAGTCAAACGTTCACGTTGAGCAATGAATTATTCAGGTCAGAACGGAAACTGCGTATTTACATAAGCAAATTGGGTGGGACGGCTGCCTACGGCTCGCGACATCACGGCTGGAGAAGAGCGCATCGGACCGGCATGCCATTTAGGTAATTTTCTGTGTTCGTACTACTTATAGAAAATAATAATTATCAAGAAACTAATATCACAGTATTATAATCACCTACCAGTAATCTGACTCCTTTGTTGATAAACGCTTGCCGCCACTGTGTAGGTATAAGCACAGAATTTTCGCCAAGGGTCAGGGTTGCCATAACAAAAACTACTCAAATATATTACATAAAAGTTTGAATTTGTAATAACGAAAGAATAAAAATAGTCAATAGAGCCTTTTCAAGAATATCATCGTAACAGACAAAACAGAAACAGCAAATATGAAACCACTGATTGTTTTTGTGCGATTTCAAAGTTTGTCCCATAGTAAAAGTTGTTCAGTTTGATGGTCCTTATCAAACCTAGACGTGGATTTACAATTAAACACGGAATAAATCCTGTAAACCATTATGACGTTTTGAAATTTAGTTACGCTTCTTAAACCGTACACCCCTTCAAGTTAGAAAGCGCAAACTAGAGGAGATTGCGCTCGCCGACTCTGCTGCTCACTTCCCCGCGTAACCCCCATCGTTGCCCCGCGCAAGTACATGAGTCGGACAACTGTTAGTAATATTAAAACTGTGCTAATATGTAGCAATCAAGTGTAAAGCAGTTATCATATCATAAGTCGAATGGATTGTGGTTTGCATTGTCATAAATTAAATCCTGACAGCGATGACACCTTGTTTTTTCCTAATTAGATTTTCTACTTGATACTACATGCATAGGATTGGCTTGCTTACTGTGATCGTAATAGTAATAGAAAATGATAATCTTAAACTTAACATATGGCAATCAAGTGTCTAGTAGTTATTGTGTGTTTTAGGAAAACATTATCCTAAATCAAAAGCAGATTGGTTTGCATTGTAAAATCTTTTACAATTTCCTACTTAAGTTTTCTTATAGACTAAATTATTTCATAGGCGCTTAAAACCTTGTTGTTTGTTAGCGTTCACCATACCTATATCACACACAACCGTCTAATTTAAGGCTAATATTTTAAGATGCTTTGTTATGAAAATGAAAAGCAAAATGCTTTAACTATCACGCGACTCTCGTATTCATGTTTGAATTTCTAACTGTCCATCAGTAATTTTTTTTTAATGTCCCCACTGCTGGGGCACAGGCCTTCCTTATGTGTGGTAAGGAGGATGGGCCATAACCCACCACGCGGGCCCAATGCGGATTGGTGGTTGTAAACGACTGCAAATGCAACCAACGGCTTAACGTGCCTTCCGAAGCACGGAGGAGCTCGAGACAATAAATTTTTGGTCACCCATCCCATGACCGACCCTTGCGAACGTTGCTTAGCCTCCGCAATCGCTGGGCCAGGCGCTAAACCACTGCGCCACCGGGCTCCTCATTTCCTCCTCCGAATTTCTAACTAAACCATGATTATTTTTAACACGTTTTTATTAGATTGCTTTCGCGTTTGTTTGTTTGTGTGTTTCTCCACAAAGTTTGCGAACGATTTTATCCTAGCTTCCCGATGAGCTAGAGACTTGAAACTTTGAACATAGGTCAGAACTGGAAGGCAATGCAATATTATGGTGTCATTGAGCTGATCTGATGATGAAGCCGGAAGAAGGCCACAGGAACTCTATGATGAAACCATACAACCCCATCGTGTTTGGGCTCGTTAGCATCGTCTTGACGAGTACTCTAATGAGAGACGAGGTCCAGAGTCTGATGATGAAGCCGAAAGGCCATGCCATAGGAACTCAATATTGAAACCGTGCAACCCCATCAAATTTGGGCTCGTTTGAATCGTCTTGACGAGTTCTTTGTTGGGAAATACTTTCCAGGGTCTGATGATGGAGCCGGAGGAAGGACAAAGGAACTATTTAATAAAATCACGCTATCCCATCGAGATTGGGCTCGTTTGAATCGTCTTGACGAGTACTTTGTTGGGAAATAGTGTCCGAGGATCTGATGATGGAGCCGGAGGAAGGCCATAGAAACTCTATGATGAAACCATACTACCCCATTGTGTTTGGGCTTGTTAGCATCGTCTTGACGAGTACTCTAATGGGAGATGAGGTCCAGGGTCTGATGATGAAGCTGAAAGTCCATGCCATAGGAACTCAATATTGAAACCATGCAACCTCATAGAGTTTGGGCTCGTTTAAATCGTATTGACAAGTACTTTGTTAGGAAATAGTTTCCAGGGTCTGATGATGGAGCCGGAAGAAGGCCACTGGGACTCTGTAATAAAACCATGCAACCCCATCGAGTTTGGGCTCGTTTAAATCGTCTTGACGAGTGCTCCGATAGGAGATGGTATATTTTTAGTCTTAGCTCGTTAACTAAAAAGCAGTAAATAAAAATTTACTGAAAAAAAAAACTTTTTTAAAATCACGTTTTTAAAACAGACTATAATTATTACAAAAAAATCGGACTAAAACATTAAAACGGACTAGTAAAAACAGACTAAAAAGTAAAAAATAAATGTTTCGGTAAATATTTGTAACTAGAAATTTTAAATCTAAAAACGTGGGGCGCATTTTGTAAAATTTATCATCCATATTGTCTTTAGCATGCGCCCCACGTTTTTAGATTTAAAATTTCTGGTTATAAATATTTACAGAAAAAAATATTTTTTACTTTTTAGTCTGTTTTTACTAGTCCGTTTTAATGTTTTTTGTAATAATTTAGTCCGTTTTAAAAACGTGTTTTTAATAAAGATTTTTTTTCAGTAAATTTCTGTTAGACTATCAGCTTTAAAGATAAACAAAAATCAACAAAATAACTGGTAAATGCAAACAGAGAGCATAAAAGCAAAGTAAAAAAAACTGACAGATACAAGACCCCTTTAGCTAAAGAACACAATACTGTGTAAAAGTATTTGACTGAGGTTTACTATGGATTTTTATTAGAGGGTGAATTCTCTTTGAACCCACGTCATATGTGAACGGATAACAATTTTAAGAGTTTCACTGAAATAGCCGAATATAAAATTGGCTTAGCCTTCCGAGCTTGGAAGTTAGGAAAAAATAAATACTCGGTATAAAAAAATGGCTTAGCCTTTTCAAGTTGGGTGTAAGACGAGGATTACATAAGAAGATTTGAAATGACTTAGTTTTGAATACACTTGCATTTAAAATAATACTAGCCCGATATTAAAATATATGCATACTAAAAAAAGACTTCCACTTGATTAGACTGAAACTGATGCGCATTAAAAATACGCCAAATTACTTTGTTTTCTATTGTGTTGGTATTAATGACATTGTGTTTACTAAGGTTTTTTTTATGATACTTGATCACCGATTTCTAATTAGTAAGAGTTAGGCCTACCACGTATTAGTTCGGGTTGTAATTTTCCACAGAAATATCTAGACAACAAGTCTAAAGTAGATCTTGCTGAGGCTAGATGATTGTAATGAAGCATAAAGACTGAAAACTGAAACTAATCTTTTTTCCCCAAGGTAAAAGGGGGTAAACTTTTTAATGAAAATTGACAGAGTTTCTAATTATGTTTCCAAATTAAAAATTATGTAAAAATTTAATGACTTTTGAATAAATTAGCTGAAGTTTTTTGTTACCACGATGTGACAGTTCAATGTACTTTTCACAAAGGGTCGTTTGCACAACTAATACCGAATGGTGGTCGTTCATTGTTTACGACCCACATGACCTACATACTAATGACCCACCAAATAGTTGTACGAAACAAAAACAAAATTCGAAAGCAATTTCAAGCTCTACAAATTGTAACATCTACGTAATTAGTTTGGGAACCACCTACAACGGCTGTCAGGGTACAAATTGTTTTTGTAGGTTCCTGATATAGTTAATGAGACACGTACATTTATAAACAAAGAAGACTGAAGGGCTTATCGACCTTAAATGGCTGTCAAATTAGCTTTTGATTGTGTTTTGTTTGCGTCGGTATGTGTGAGAGAGTGTGTAAGTCCAAGTCTGTGTCAATTTTTTTTGTTCTGATGTTCGCTGTTTTTTGGCGAAAACACTTTCGTCTTTTGTTTTCACTCGTTTTACAGTACTGCTGATTTGTCCAATGGTACAGTAATATGCCAGAGAAAGTCATGTGAGTTACACTTGCTCACGTCATCTCCTCTATCGGTATTGAAAATTATGTTGATTCATCTTTTACTTGAACTGTATGCACTATAATAATAATTTTGTAATGAGTGTGACAAATCCTTCATTCTTTGCTTGTTACCATAAAGTTGCGCAACAGTATAGTGACGTAAGCAAGTTCACTCCTGGAATGCCATGCTTTCTTGGAACAAGATTTGATATAAAACTGCCTGTATGTAATATCTATGTATGCGTTTACAGAAAGCCGCGATGTGTTCTGAGCGGCGGCTACTTTTGTACCTACGTTATATTTTGGTCTGAAATCTTAAGGTGATTTTCACCCTGCGATGCGCTCCCCAAAGAAAACAGATTTTTGAAGAAAATTATTACGCAGCGATAATAGCGTAGTGTGAAAATTGCATCCTGATTGGGGAAACAGTAGTATGATAATCTCAATTGGGCCATGTTCATGCAATCTTCATTTGGTATGGCATGGCGTTGCTAAAGTTTACCACGTGTAGATGTACCTTTTTTTGACCCGGGGAAAATGCCTTCGCATACCACCCCTACGCGGGGAACACGGAGGCGGTTATGTGGTGCATCCACTAAAAACCTCGGGATGTTCCTTCCACGCATTGGACGAGTACAGTCGGGATCGGTGTGGCAGTCATCGCGTCCCCGTCCTACGCCAGTCCCTTTGGACTCCGGTTCCATGAGGACGCCAAGCGTCTCCTACGGTGTGGCACTACGGACCGGTTGTCGCGCATGCTTATTATTCAACATCCCCTCTCTCCGCCCACCTAAATTTGGCGGGCGCTGGCCGTCTTTGTGCATCAAGTCCCTCGGGAGCTCGGGATCTTGCCTCTAGTCAGCGGGGGTTTACATAACCTACTGCACATGGCGCGATTTGCCGCCATCCCATGAGCTGTGCATACCGCACAATGCGCCTATCGGCCGTAAAGACATCAGCCTTGTGGCCCACCCTCCCACACTTAAAACATAAACCGCTCCGGTGCACGTCTGAGGGGCACTTTGGTTTGGTATGCCCCACCCCCATACA
The DNA here is from genome assembly GCA_928269145.1 of Agriphila tristella. Taxonomy (NCBI): domain Eukaryota; kingdom Metazoa; phylum Arthropoda; class Insecta; order Lepidoptera; family Crambidae; genus Agriphila; species Agriphila tristella. The sequence goes on along the minus strand of OV743431.1, from coordinate 49,141,274 downwards.
CTTAAAACATCGAAGGGGAGGGGTGCGGTAGCTCGAATCTCCGCCATTACCCAGCCCACCTTGATGTGGCCATCTGCACGTGTAGATGTCATCATCATCATATCAGCCGCACGACACCCACTGCTGGGTATAGGCCTCCCCCAAGGATTTCCACGACGATCGGTCCTGCGCTTCCCACATCCAGTGGCTTCCGGCAACCTTCACCAGATCCCGGTCCACCTTGTCGGGGGCCTACCCACGAAGCGCCGTCCGGTGCGCGGTCGCCATTAAAGAACCTTTCCGCCCCAACGGCCATCGGTTCTTCTCGCTATGTGTCCAGCCCACTGCCACTTTAGCTGAGCAATCCTTCGAGCGATGTCGGTTACTTTAGTTCGCCTGCGGATCTCCTCATTTCTGATTCGATCACGCAGGGAAACGCCGAGCATGGCTCTCTCCATTGCACGCTGGGTGACCTTGAGCCTCCTTATGAGACCCCTAGCGATCACGTTTCACTGCCGTAAGTCATCACTGGCAACACACACTGGTCATAGACTTTCGTCTTGAGACACTGAGGTAAAAAGGTTGTAAAAACGTGTAGATGTACCTAAGGTTAATTGTAGATTTTAGTCACCTGTGGTCGCTGTCATCTATGTAGTTGATGGCGTAACCTAGGTAACAATATGTTAATAACGTAGTTCCAGTTTTGGCTACCGGATCAGATAGTTTTATTCAGTCACCTGCGGCCTAGGCCAAATTGCCATTTACACGGTCGATTTTCGCCGTGCGGTGAATGTTGTGCAGCTTTAGTCACCCATGTAAATACCCAATTAAAAATTTACTCCTCTCTGTATTCAATGGGTGTACCACAATCTTACAGCATACTGGCTCGGATTCAATTCCTTGAAAAAAAATGAATCTAGGTACTTAATATCCTACTAATATTATAAATGTGAAAGTTTGTGGGTTTGGATGTTAAGATGTTTGGATGTTTGTTCCTCAATCACGCAAAAACTACCAAATGGAATTGGTTGAAATTTGGCACACAGATAGTAGATAGCCTGGATTAAAACATAGAATACTTTTTATCTCCATATTCCTAAGGGAACGCGAACCACGCGGGTGAAACCGCAGGCAGCCGCTAGTTTTATAATAATTATGAAATTGTCGTCAATGTCTACTTGAATCCAAAAAACTGAACCTATTAATAAAAATATGTTGAATAATGATTCAATATATTTTTAAACAGATTGGATGGTGAATTTAGAATGATGAGATATAAAAAAAATATTAAAACCGCCACGAAAAGCAATTATAACAAGGGATTGATTCTGTAAATAAAATCGTTTGGTGGGACTTTATGTTGACTTTTAAAAATAATTTATTAATATCAGAACCACGAAAAGTTATTTACCTATTATGAAATACAAAATTTTGCGTTTCACTGCTTTCCGTAAACTTAACATATAATATTAACTAGTGGCTCTGTGAGCTGTAGACATCGTGTTTGTGATATTTTTGAAAATTCTTCGAAATATGTTAATTTTTTGAAAAATTTCGAAAAACTGAATCGCAAAAAATGATATACCATTATTGAAGCTGCTCACAAAACTTCACGAGAATCGGTTGAGGAATGTGACCTGTAGAGGAGAACAGACGGACAGCCGGAAAGACACACGAAACCAAAGCCCAACCTGAAATAGAGACGCTTCGCGCTCGCTCGGTCAATAAATTAAAGGATGGAACTTTAAGTACCTAAGCAATTTAAAAGGGAACATATTTATTATTATTTATTTTTACCGGAGAGCTTCACTTCATGATTTTTATTTAATTTAAATATTACTTCACCTAAAATATTTCAGGCTTAAAATTTTAATCAATACACGGGCTAAAGTAAGGTCTTAAGCAAAATGTATGGGTTCTTTACTAGGGCCATCTAATCCCAGGCTGAGGACCCGACTTAATATGAAGGGACAGCTATTGTATGAGGTGTTACGCACATTTACCCTTCGGAGATTGCGAGGGCGAGTTTAGCATTAATTTAGGAACTACCTTCAAGTTAGTTAGGTGGGTCAAACCAATTCGCAACAACAATGGAACGTGTTTACGTCAATTTTCTTGGGGTATTGCTGACAATTATGGTGCTAATTATGATTGGGTTAAGAAACATAATTCCAAACATTTCACAAATTCAGATGCGTTTTTAACATATTTTAATAAATGAAACTCGAAAGTAAATACTGCCGTGTGATCAATAGTGTATCAATAGTGTGGGGCACCATCAGACAATGTGGAGAAACCATCTTCGCGAGGTGGCTGGCAAAAGCTGGATGATAGTAGCTGCGAATCGTGCTTGGTGGCGTGCACTTGGAGAGGCCTATGTCCAGCAGTGGAAAATGAACGGCTGATGATGATGATTTTGATATCAACTAAAGAAAAGCGAAGATTCAATTTACTTTTTACTAATTTTTTATTTTCTGAAAAATTTCAAGGTGAACGGATAATGTGTATATTCAAAACTAGCTTCCGCCCGCGACTTCGTCCGCGTGGAAATTAGAGAAAATCCTTAGGGAACCTTCAACCAGGTTCCGACCAGCCGTTTTTACGCGATTAGGCGGGTCCCCACCAAGCGCGCTGCCGCCTGTCGCGAGGCAAGACGTTGCCGTGTGAGGCGGGCCTCGCACGAGGTTGCTCGCTTGGTGGGGACCCGCCTAATCGCGTAAAAACGGCTGGTCGGAACCTGGTTGAAGGTTCCCTAAGGATTTTCTCTAATTTCCACGCGGATGAAGTCGCGGGCGGAAGCTAGTTTATTACAATAATCAGAATTGGGTTCTGTTCCCGTTCCCGTTCCCGTTCCCGTTCCCGTTCCCGTTCCCGTTCCCGTTCCCGTTCCCGTTCCCGTTCCCGTTCCCGTTCCCGTTCCCGTTCCCGTTCCCGTTCCCGTTCCCGTTCCCGTTCCCGTTCCCGTTCCCGTTCCCGTTCCCGTTCCCGTTCCCGTTCCCGTTCCCGTTCCCGTTCCCGTTCCCGTTCCCGTTCCCGTTCCCGTTCCCGTTCCCGTTCCCGTTCCCGTTCCCGTTCCCGTTCCCGTTCCCGTTCCCGTTCCCGTTCCCGTTCCCGTTCCCGTTCCCGTTCCCGTTCCCGTTCCCGTTCCCGTTCCCGTTCCCGTTCCCGTTCCCGTTCCCGTTCCCGTTCCCGTTCCCGTTCCCGTTCCCGTTCCCGTTCCCGTTCCCGTTCCCGTTCCCGTTCCCGTTCCCGTTCCCGTTCCCGTTCCCGTTCCCGTTCCCGTTCCCGTTCCCGTTCCCGTTCCCGTTCCCGTTCCCGTTCCCGTTCCCGTTCCCGTTCCCGTTCCCGTTCCCGTTCCCGTTCCCGTTCCCGTTCCCGTTCCCGTTCCCGTTCCCGTTCCCGTTCCCGTTCCCGTTCCCGTTCCCGTTCCCGTTCCCGTTCCCGTTCCCGATCCCGATCCCGTTCCCGTTCCCGTTCCCGTTCCCGTTCCCGTTCCCGTTCCCGTTCCCGTTCCCGTTCCCGTTCCCGTTCCCGTTCCCGTTCCCGTTCCCGTTCCCGTTCCCGTTCCCGTTCCCGTTCCCGTTCCCGTTCCCGTTCCCGTTCCCGTTCCCGTTCCCGTTCCCGTTCCCGTTCCCGTTCCCGTTCCCGTTCCCGTTCCCGTTCCCGTTCCCGTTCCCGTTCCCGTTCCCGTTCCCGTTCCCGTTCCCGTTCCCGTTCCCGTTCCCGTTCCCGTTCCCGTTCCCGTTCCCGTTCCCGTTCCCGTTCCCGTTCCCGTTCCCGTTCCCGTTCCCGTTCCCGTTCCCGTTCCCGTTCCCGTTCCCGTTCCCGTTCCCGTTCCCGTTCCCGTTCCCGTTCCCGTTCCCGTTCCCGTTCCCGTTCCCGTTCCCGTTCCCGTTCCCGTTCCCGCTCCCGCTCCCGCTTCCGCTCCCGCTCCCATTCCCGTTCCCGCTCCCGCTCCCATTCCCGTTCCGCTTCCCGAATCATGTCCTGAATCATGTCCACCGTGTTGGACTTCAAAATAAATGTCATTTTCGCAATCACCATCCCATAAAACCTCAAGAACGACATCCATTTCGTTTTTTATGTTTACTTCCCCATTTACCCCTTAAGTTCCCGTTCCCGTTCCCGTTTCCGTTCCCCCTTAAGGGGTTGATTTTTAAAAACACAAAATATATGTTTGTCTATTTATTTTTAGACGTGCTCTTACGAAGTTTAAAGTTGTGCTGTCTATTTTATATTCTTTTTCCATACAAAATTTGATCCCCATTTTCACCCCTTTACGAACTAAATCATGTCCACCGTGTTGGACTTCAAAATAAATGTTATTTTCGTAATCGTCATCCCAGAAAACCCCAATAACGACATCCATATCTATTTTTAGGTTTATTTACCCCATTGCACCCCCATTTCCTCCCCATAGGGTTTGAAATTCTACCAATAACAATATACGTTGCGTTAGATTTCCATCCCTAGGCCTAAATTACAAATTTAGCTATTTTCACTTCAAAAATAAAGGATTATCTTCAAAACACAATTTCATCCCCCTTTTCACCCCTTCGGGGGTTGAATTTTGAAAAACGCTGAGACACGTATTTATTTATTTATTTTCAATTATCAGCCTAAACACAAAATTTTAAGATCCTAGCTTCAAAACTGAGGGACTTTCATACAAATTTTCATCCCTTATTTCATCCCTTTAGGGATAGAATTTTCGGAAATCCTTCCTTAGTGGATGCCTACACTGTATAAGGTATCTGTGTGCAAAATTTCAAGTCTCTAGGTTCAGCGGTTTGGGCTGTGCGTTGATATCTCACTCAGTCAGTCAGGACTTTGAATTTTATATATATAGATATAAGACATAAATGACTGCTTTGATTGAGTTGGTTGAGAACTTTTTATTATTAATAAAGGTCAAAAGGACATAACGCTTTTCCCAAAAAAATAAAAAATAAACCTTTTTGAGAGGTCTTGCTTGTTTTTCGTTTCTCACATATTTTTTTTACAAATATCTTATATATTATTTCAGATTCTTGTTACCTGACCTTTTTCTCTGAAGAAAAATATAATCCACATTTTTCAAGATCCAATGAAATGGCTCAAAACTCCTTGAACACAAAATTGTCTTCATTAAGATTACGCAGAACTGTTTTTATCTTAAATTTCCATGAAATTTAAAATTTACCTGCTTTTGTTGATTGTAATCGATAGCTTTTGTTTTGGAGTTCATTAAATGATTTATTTAATCGAATTTAATAACTTTAATGTGACATCTGATATTGATGTTTTAATGATGTTCAATTTTTTTTTAACTAATAATGACAAATTGACAATGTATACTTTTTTTTTCATTTTTGCAGTGCACTCATAAGATCTTTTTGTTCTACCACAAGAATAACAAATAAATGAGTCGTCTAGTTTCAAAACCCCCTAAAACCATTTTCTCCTCAAATCAACCTTTTATTATTAATGGAAAGAGTTTTATTCGTACTTTAAATTTGGTCATTCGGTTAGTGTTAAAAACGCTAAAAAAATTGGTTACAAAGTCAACGATTGGGTTCAAAAGCCACTAAAACATTGCTTGTGGCTTTCAAAAGCCCCTATAAACTGACTGACCAATAGTAGCGCGTCATTTTTGACACGTGACTTTGTCTTAACTATGCAAACAAGATGGCGATTTCTGTTGTGCGGTGTAGATCTGTGTTTGGTAATTTAATGATTTAATGCGTAAAAATGGAGGAATTAATGAAATTTGTGAGAAAATGTGATCCAAAAAAGACAAGGAAACGACCTGTGAATAAAGCAACCTGGAAACGTGAGATTATACGCGAAAAACGGTACGTGATTCATCCTTAATAATCAGCATCGACATTGGTAGGAATGGTATTATGCAGTAGGTACCTACGGAACATAAAACTGCATCTGTTCTATATTAATATTGTTTAATTAATCATGGTCACATGAAAGTTTACTTTTATATATCTTTTGTAGGTATGTTTATTTGTTTACATCATTTGGAGTGTAATAATTGTATTTATTTTCAATAAATTTAGAAAAGATACGAGATGTTGATGGAAATGTGGTAAACTAGTAACACAATTTTTTTTTTTAAACTATAATGGAGAGAATGAATACGGCTGAAACGGGAGATTTTCTGAGATTGTCGGAAGAGACTGATTTGTGTGAAGCAGGATTTACGGATAATATTTGTCATGTTTAAATTCTTTCATTTTTATTGTATTTCTAATAAGCACACCGTAAATTAAAATATAAGAACACAATAACACCTTTTATTTCATGCCTATAACAGATTTATCGTGTTTATCAAAAGAAACTACTTGATTCTGGATTTTTATGAAAGCTACGGTACATTTACCTACTATCTTGCAGGTTGTTGATATCTTGTATAGCACCATCCCTTAATAAGATTTTGTTAGTTGCAAAACCCACTAAAAAGTAACATGTTACTATCAAATTCCTCTTAATTCAGGAATGAGTTTCATAATCCACTAAAATAAAAGAAAAAACCGCAATTTTTTTGTTTATTTAACTAATTTGTTGCTGAAAAGGGAATTTAAAGTGTTGCCATATTATGAGGGTTCATATTATACAAAAAAGATTATTGTCTATAACATCAATCGACGACGAGAAGTTTTTAGTAGTTTATGGAAAATAATCAAAACTTATTTTAGTGGCTTTTGAAACTAGACGACTCAAATGACTATTGACTAAAATACTAAATTATAAAAAAAAACTTCGCCATGTAAACACGACAGCATGTCAGGTTATACAGTTAAACTGTGAAAACAGCTTTTATGACGACGGGCATAAAGGCGACATGTATATTCTGAGGTGCCGTCGTGTGTACAAACTATAATATTTCAGTCTCAATAACCAAACCATTTTATAGTCAAGTGGTATTGAAATACGCGTCAAGTGAAAGATTTTAACTATGCCATAAAACCTCTAGTTATACCTACCTTCGTTATTTATAGGGACCCTCTTTGTCGGGCCTGGAAAAATTCACGATAAATTCTGCAAGTCACTTTTAACTCGTTTGTCAAGCCCAGAAAATTTCAACTGTCTAAACCCTTATTTCAATGGAATAAAGTTTAAAGTTCTTTGGCAAGACTGCATAGAACTATCGCACAGCTTTGTGTCACTGTGGTTTGAAAATATGAGAGTAGTGTATGAACAAAAATAGTGTTTTGCGTTATAAATGCATGCAACTGAAGCTTTCGTGAAACATTTCAAGATGGATGTCCAAATAATATGTTGTAAGTAATCAATAACCAAGGATTATTGTTTCCGATTATCAACAATAATTACAAAATCAGCTGTTTCATACATTTCGATGGAGTAGGATTGTACTTTTGTATGAAACAGCTGATTTTTTTTTTCGTGATTTCAAGGTTGGTCCCATAATGAAAGTTGTTCAGTTTGATGGTCTGATCAACCCCACGAGAGGTTTTGTATAAACTAAAAATAACCTTGTATATCTCGATGTAGTATTTAATCTGCATCGGGTTCACCAATTTGCCCACCAATCCGTATTTGGCCTGCGTGGTGGGTTATGGCCCATCCTCCTTATCCACCCATAAGGAAGGTCTGTGCCCCAGCAGACAATAAAAATGCCTGATGGTCATAGTCAGTAGTATTTAATAAAAAAAAGGTTGATATCTTTATTTTTTTATATAAAAATATCTCTTGTCAAGACGTTTAAAATTTACGCAGAAAATGGGAAATTTTACACAAAAATAGGGTGATGAAAGTCCGAAATACGAACGTAAACTAGTATTTTTTTTACGCTAAAAGCCTGTAAAATTTTAATTCATATCTGTAAATATACTCTACATGTCTAATTTGTTACAGAATTTTCAGAAATAAAAGTAAACCTCAATAATTACGTGCAAAATTTTAACCCTTAATCAAAAACCTCATTATTCAAAATATAAATTTATTTGGGCATCCAACCCCTTGGAGTACGCCGTTCCCCATAAATTACCCACAACTCCTGTGTCGCTAGCATTTAAAAATCCATCACAAAGATACGCAAGTCACCACCACCCCATTAATATACCGTCAAAAGGAATGACAGTTTGGTTATGCGGACTCAAAATAAAATTACTTAAATGGATTACCACAGCACTGGGCTTTCGCTTTATCCAGTAATCATAATGGGATAGATTTTTTCATAATGCCTTTATGAAGGCCGCCAGATGTTGAAAAGGAAATTAAAAAATATTTCTCTTTTTATGCTCTGACGGGAAAATTTATGGTTCACGGCAGTTAACTAAACATTTTGTTAATATAAAGACTTTAAAGGTACTTAATTTACTAAGGTTTGTGAATTAAATAGGTGCATCGTAGATTTTTTAAGTGCATGACCATCTGAAAAAAATACCAATCGCTCAAGAAGCATCTTAAAATGGTGGAGAAAAGGTACCTACGGTTAATAAATTTCAATATTTTGAACCTTACCATTTAATAAGGCAAAACAAGCATTAAAAAGCAAAATAAAATTTTATACTTGACTTCATACCCAGGGAAGCAAAAGAATTAATGACGATTTAAATTTTATGTACGAGCATTACAGTTGTAAATTCAGTGAGACGATTCGCCAGTTTATTGCAATAATCTGAGTAATGGATATCGCGATAATATAAATAACTTTTTACCTCGACATTAAACTGTGGTTTTAAATTTTTCACTGGAGTCATCAAAGATAAGGTACCTCTTTTATTTCTTTAGTTACGGCGACTTCGTGTAACGATTTTATCGTTAAATTGATTGAAGTTGGGAATTCAAAACATAGAATTTGTAGTCAATCTTAAAGAATGATGACCGTACTAATATATAACTACAGCTGCTGCAATCTGAAACAAGTTAATGAAGTTTTTATGAGCTTTTTTTATTAGTGTAATATAATATAGCTGCAATCCAAAAAAAAATATGGAAGTTTGAAAAGCTCTTAAAAAAACGCTGATATTTCAGTAAACTTAAAAAAAAACTTAGTTTAAAAGATCTCTCGTAATCAATTACCATGAGGTTTTGATATGAGACTAAAAGATTCCTAAAATAAAACCTCAAGAAAAATAATATAGGTACCAAACTGAATTTTACTTATTTTACTCTCCTCGAAATAATAATTAGTACCACTTACTTAATTTATAGTCCTGAGAATTTAATTAAAATGGAGACTCAAAACGGACAGAATATGAGGTGGTTTTTAAGAGTCGTCTTGCTAAGCAACTACAATTTTAATGAGAATTCTAAAGCTAACGCAAAGGTTTTTAATTGAACTTTGAAGCTCTCGGACAGACGCACATTTTGACATATTATGGTTTATCTACGTACAGTCAGCTTCATATTGATATGAGTGTCTAGAAAATGATCTGAAAAACAAAAAATCGATTTGATCCAAGTAGTTAGAATCATCATGTTGTTTTAAGCACATAAGGTGTTCAAAATATCTGACTGCTCATTGTTTCATATTAATATGAACAGTGAGAGTGCTTAAAATGATCTTAGCACTTAGTTTAATTAAATGATCTCTTGAGGTTTTGACATGAGACTGAAAGATTTTTAAAATATAACCTCAAAAAAATTAAAATACCAAACTGAATTTTACTTATTTCAGACATGGAAATTATCTTCAAAAGGGCTATTAAAATTCTAACTAGAATTGATCAAGTACTTTGTAATTCTAAGTTTATTCATTATTAAAGCAAACAGAAGTGCTAACTCCCATACATATTCACAACTGTACTGAACTGGATTTAAACTTTCGCCTGATCACGTACTTAAAACCGGCATAATTTCTAAGAAATTAAAGCAAACGAAGCCCTAAACAAACTTCCTAATTACTTGTCAAGTGAAATTAATTATTCATAACAATTAGTGGATCAAACAACGGAAGAATGGAACATGTTTTATGTTTTCGTATTTTTGCATATATGTATAACAATACCTTTTATCATTATAATAATAGTGGATGTAATAAAAATCTTAGTAGGCAAATATGGTAGTTTTACAATACGATGACGTTTGCCTCTTGAAAGCTTTTACAGTTGGTCACTTATATTATAACACCCAAACACAAGAAATTTTTGCCGCCAACATGCCGCCAACGTTCCGCAAACTTACAGTATTATTATGACTCTTCAAATAGAAAAAAAATAAGATTTTCTAATAAGTATGTCACTTAACCTATTTCAAAAATTCTTCGTTCATGCAAAACATTAAAAAACACCGCGTGCTAAATCCGTAAAAGGGTTTTAATCTAGAGACGAGTACCTTGCCAAATAAAACTGTCAACTTTCCAATGTGTCTAATATTATATTCATATGCACGAAATTTTCAATAAAACTGTATTTTACTATAAATTGCATGTGAATTTAGAAGCATTTGAAAATGACAATAGACGAGTAATTTCTTAAACAAGCAATTACTCGTCTATACCTATAGATGGCTGAATTTCCTACTTCCTGCGTCATTGTCGGCACCCGATTTTTTTTTAAATCCAATGCATCACAAGGAATAAATCAAAATATGCAGATTAATATAATTTAATATTGTACTCTAATGAAAATTATCGCATATTTTTGATTTATTCCTTGTGATGCATTGGGTTTTTAAAAAATTTTCGGGTGCCGACAATGACGCAGGAAGTAAGAAATTCAGAGATTCACTCAGATACGATAGGTACTTTTTTATTACAGCCGTACATAACAGTTTCAAAAAATCCTATTCAAATAACATTGGTAAAGGGATCTGTTTAGTTATGCACAAGTAAACCTTAAACAATTTCCCCTGTAATCGGATTATGGGAATACATCGCGGGAAGCATTGGGGAAGCATTTCTGTTTTTACATTTCTGCGCTTCATCCCATCAAAAACAGCTCGTGAAATGGGCCGAGTTCAACTTAACGTACCAGCATGGTTCATTGATTACGTTCGTAAAAAGCAAGTCACCGAAGGTGTATTTATCAATATAATATTTTGGTTTATGAAAAGATTAAATATTATTAACCACATCTATGGTCGGGATTGGGCTAGGTCAAAGTCAACTTGGCTAGTACCATCATACATAATATCCTATTTCCATCCATTGATAATTACTTCGTAAGTAAGTAAGTTAACCGCCTCTGTGGTTTAGTGTAGTGTTTTGCCCACCCGTGTTTCGGTCCCGGGTTCAATTCCCAGGTGAGGGTACATTTGTACTCGGTTTGGTTGGAGGTAGGGCGTATTTCAAGTCCGCCTAGCCCACCATCTTACCCAAGTCTGACGCTATAACAACAATTTAAAAATAGAGCTTCTATCTTCGACCTTATCGTCACTTAACATCAGGAGAGGTGAAGGCCAAGCACTATCCCGTCCCGATCGTTGATAAAAGTAAAAACTTTAAGCTCGTAAGATTTTAAATTTTCAAACCTGAGGTTTGTCTTACTTACCCAGTGAATAGGGAATATGCATAAGTCACCGATCTTGATGAATTTGAGCTTGATCGCTGCGGACACTTATAAAAACATGATGGAACAGGAAAAAAAATAAAAAAATGTATTATTTTAGTTTTATCACACGATGAAATCAGGGGAAAATAACGATATTATTTTTTTCATTTTCGGATATAATGCAATTTACTGTCAGATAGAATATCGAATAAGAAATAATATTTTGTATGACACATATGTACTTAAACGCAAAATTTAGGGAGATAATTGAAGATTATTGGCTAACTCCATATTAAACGCGCCGAAACACACCTGAAACGTGATATGTGACGTCACCGTTTTGTATGGAGCGTTTTCGGCGGGTGCTGCTGAGCGCTAACTTCAAGTAACTATATCACGAGAAAAAAACGCAAGAGAAAAGTTTTAATATTACAGTTAATTTTCTCACGCATTATACTTTTGATTAAGATTTAAAAAAAATTGATGCATATTCCCTATTGTTATAAAAAAACCGGACAAGTGCGAATCGGACTCGCTCAATGAAGGTTCCGTAGATACATGTTATAAATAGTTCAGGAATGGAGTCTAGCAGTTTTTTCCGAGATTTTTTTTATGATTTGATTACAAATGTATATTTTTCGGATTTTTCCCTGTACTTGCAGTAAAAGACAATATTGCTTTCCTATAGTTTTAGGTCAACGGGAAGACCCTTTAAATTTTGATTCTTTTGAAAGAGTCCAAATATGCGTTTTTTGCGGCATAAACTGCCGTATCTTTTTTTCGTTAGCTTAGAAGTTTGAGTTTTTACAGTTTCAAGGTTCAAAGTAGACTTGAATGAATAATATTATGGTTTTAATTTCAACTTGATACCTCTACGTGTTCCCGAGATATACGGTCTTGACAGACAGAGACAGAGGACAGTCGGAAAACAAAGTGATCCTATAAGGATTACGTTTTTTTCTATTTGAGGTACGGAACCCTAAAAACACTACACTCCTTTTGGCAGTCGTGTAAAAACATTTTATCACCCAGCTGCTATACCAACACATAAAGGCCTTGTATACACAGGTACTTATGCGAGTCTGTTAAGCCCATACTCAACATGGCAAGCCTTGCCCCAATCTTTCAACGTTAAATTAAATTAAGTGCCGCCTAACGTTCTCCTGTGAGATTAGCTTTAAGTTTGGTAACATTTTGTAGCTCACAAAATCTACACAAACGGTCTATTCCCATCAGAGATTATTCCAAGCATTACGATTTTCTTGAAAGCTTTTAGTTTCAAGACTTTTCAATTTAGTTTTATAGTTGGTTACTTAATTGGCGTGAAGAAATATTAGAAAAATCTAATACCGATTATTGGACATTCTGGACTATAAAATTTGATAATGATGATCCTACTAATATTATAAATGTGAAAGTTTGTAGGTTTGGATGTTTGTTCCTCAATCACGCAAAAACTACTGAACGAATTTGTTTTAAATTGGCACACAGATAGTAGATAGCCTAGATTAAAACATAGGATACTTTTTAATCCGATATTCCCACGGGAACGGGAACCACGCGGGTGAAACCGCGAGCGGCCGCTAGTAGATAGATAAAACACTTGCGGCAGCTTTCAACTTTAAAGGTTAGAATTTCCTCGCATCTTCAAGAAAATAGAGATGCTGGTACACCTGCAGTCACTCATAAAAATGCAAAATACTATTTATACTTGAAAGTTGTTTTGTTTTATAAATCATTTAAATATTTTCAGTAAAACTGAACACAGTAAAATGTCGATAGATGAATCTGTATGCGTTTCATATTTAAAAGCTTATTGATCAAAATTAACTAACACATTGTTTAAAAAAAATTAAATACTTTCTAAGTTACTATACTAGTTCCAATAGCACAGCGGTTAAAGCATTCACCCAGCAAGCGATGGTCACGGGTTCGATTACTAAAGACTAAACAGCACTGACCTCTATCTGTTTCATAGAGGTCAGTGTCAGTGCCCAACAGAAATAAGTAGATTTTTCTAGTAGACAATAAGCTTTAAAACAATATATTAATAATTGTAATTTCCCTTAACGGTATATAAATTGGAGGGGCAAATTTCCAATAGAAACTTCCCCGATGCGTAGTAAATTATCCCGACCAAAACTGAAATAGCTTTATACGGTTCCAAAGTGTCAAGCATTCACTTAGCCCAACACTTACCACACAGAACCAATTACAAAGATGGATTACGCTAACTGCGAGCGGAATCGGGAGCCCAATTTGTGGACCTATATATTTTAATCCCAATTTACGCATGTCCAATGAATGAAGTTCCTCAGAATGAAAACGGAGTAACTGATTTCAACGATTTTCCTATTTTGAAAATGTATCAAGTCGTTTACCTACTATGTTCATATACCAGATTAAGGACCTGTAGGTACTTCTCTAACACATGTGATAAGGCGTATTAGTCAATCTAGTGCTATCTTGACCATCAGCCGTTTTTATTATTCCCACTGGCCGGGGCACAGGGCACAGCCTTCCTTATGCCATAAACCACCACGCGGGCCCAATTGGTGGGTGTTAACAACTGCAAATGTAGCCGGGACCAACGGCTTAACGTGCCTTCCGAAGCACGGAGAATTTCGAGATAACAAATGTTTGGTCACCCATCTCATGACTGACCCTTGCGAAAGTTGCTTAATCTCAGCAATCACTGAGCCAGGCGCTACACCACTGCGCCATCGAGTTTCTCCTTGTTCTTATCGATTTCGTTTAGTCTAATCGTAAAATACCAGGTATTCTCTTCCCACGAATGGCCCACGATAACGTCACGATAAGGGTTACATTATTGGTCGTTGGACCGCATCGCGCGACATTTGATTGGTTGTGACTTGGTCGTGGGCCAGTCACGTGACCCAGCTGTCACGGGAAGAGATCTGAGGGCTTAGTACGAGTTGTGTTTCTCACCTCACTTTGCGAATAGAATCGAATGAAAGAGAGGAAATCATGCGAGTGAGTGAACGAGTGAAAGAGAGAAAACGATAGTTAACTATACGCAAAGTGAAGTGAGAACAAAAAACCAACTCGTACTAGGGCCTCTGGTTTTATTGTACCATGAGTGTTAACACCCTTAAATTTGAATTTGCTAAAGTGACGTAACTTTGGCGTCTCTTAGAAAAATCGGAGTTAATATCTATGAGACATAAAAAAAATTCACAGATCTCATGCTTTTCACGACCTTCAGGTAAATTGAAAATGAGTTTAATGAATTTAACAAAATATTTTATTATCCTTTTCTTATAGACATTAATATTTTATTGAAAGGTAACCTAAGTACTATGTCTAACTAAAACATCTGAATTTCTAAATAAATTAACCCTAATAAAAAAATAAATCAAAATCAAATGCAGCATGCGAGACTCTCGCGCCGACTTCATCATCACTCGAATGTGCGATAACAACCCTCATGTTGCCTAGGCATCATCATCACACTCTCATTCTCAGAGATCATTGTAAAATTTAGAATCGCAGAGTCACTAAGAAAGACGTGACTGATCGAGTAATTTCAAATCTCGAAAATGAAATAATAGCAACCCACGATATATCATATTTTGGATCTAAAAACCTCTCTTCTGTTCAACTTTCGCTCAAGATTCGTTTATCCGTTTCTCTACACACAAAAACTCACTACGACGCCTAGCACGTAGTGTACTGGAGATAATAACGTCATCTCTTTTGCTCCTACAGTTATTGCTAACACTACTTTCTCTTTCGTTTTCACATAGTGAGCGACGTAACTTACTTGAATATGGACTTATGGAGACATTTCAATGCAGTCACACTATGGTACCGCCCCGCGATGCCGTATCTAACGATTTTTAAATCTTTGACTAGATCTGGAATCAGCTCTCTATTCACGTCATACCATCTGTTGACCTGCTATAGCTAATTAATATCAATATCAATATTATGGTTTTAATATATATCTAAATACTTTTTTATTTATAAAAAATGTGGAAATAAATACAAAATACAAAATAAAAAACACTATTACAAGCTTTGAAATATACAATTATTTAAAAACTTCAATCGTACCTACTACGTATTACCATTATCCCGCGCCGCGTACGTGTCGCCCGCGGTATCCCAACATTTCGCTTCATAAAGGATAAGCTACAGCCCAGACCGTAAAAGTCAGGGATATGTACTAATTTCAGTAGGTAGCCTAACTCAATATCTCTAGGGGTTTTTTTCATTTTTTCGATATCGCTTTTCGCTTTTGAGAAATTGTCGATTAAGTGAGAAAAGACCCCGAAAAAGTGTGTCATTTTTCTACATTTATGCGATATTCGAAAAAAGTTTTTGACTTTTTCAAAATTTTTTTTCACCATATTGTAGCCCTTGCTGAGACGCATCTTTTGACATTTAGTACATTCACGTAGACCCAAAACTCACGGGACCAGGGCAATGTCTCACTTTGGCTGAAATTGGGTACCTTACCGAAGCGATCGAAAAAACATTTTCAATGTTAAAATCTAAGATTTTTTATTTATAACAAAATTCAATAATTATTTGATTGAATCAGGCATCACTTGGCGGCGTCAAGTGGCAGGCAGCACTTCTATTATGTAGTTTACTTTCGCAAAAAATATATCCAAGATACCGCCCGCCCGCTAAAAATGCACATGCACACCACATAATATCAGTGCACAATACCTGGATTTAGCAAGACAGCAACACACCTTGCACCTTCACCAATTAGACTGCTCTACACGTGTTTCGCCCCAGCCCGGAACATCCTCAGGAGTTTGATCGTACGTAAATCAACACCGAAGTAGTTCAGAAAATTCAATAAAACCACAAAATATTGCTATAAACTTTGTATATTGTACAGTTGGGAGGATCCATTTTGACATAAACATTTGAGAAGATTTTAAAAGTGGAATCAATGTAATATTATGGAAATGTCAAGTACTTTTATGTATTTTTATTACCTATGTCTGTAACGCGTCAAAACCTATACAGAGTTGTGACAAACCCTAATCCAATGGCTCAAATTGGATCTCGATTAATGAAAGCCAATTTGGCGCGTGATGTTAAATCTTTGAAAGGGTCTTTGTGATAACACTAAGGCTTTAGGGTCCGGATTGACGTGGGTACAATAATATGCGTTATACTGACCGAGAGCATGCATGACGTAACAAAAGGGAATTTCCGTAGCATGCCTTACAATACAATAGATAGAATACCGAACTTAGTAACGAGAAAATGCAATTGCTGTGAAAATTACGTCTGTTTTCAGTTTATTTTCTCAAGAAAAATGTCATAACTAAATGCTAACATTGGTAAGCAATCTTGTAAAATGTTACAAACCACTTAAAAACATAGAAAATGACTTTAATTTATTAGTATTTCTTAAAAGAAATGCTTAAAGTTGTAAAATTTAAGTACCTACATTTTTGTAAGAGCAGAAAAAGTTTATTCAAGCCTCTTACAAATTTTCTACTAAGTTACTTAGCATACGCATGCACACTGTGTATACCTACCCTTAGGGTTGGATTGATATGGGTACAAAACATTACTTATATCGGTGTTCCACGAACAAGGGATCTGTCCCTATTGTTATTTAGAGACTTTTTTCCCGAACAGAGGGTACAAATTGTTTCTGTAAGCTTGAAAAATTTACGGCACCCGACATTTTGTTAATAATGTTAATTGGCAAATGTTGTAGCTTTTGGTGGCATTTATATCATCGCTGGTTCTTTTTTGCGTATTATGAAACAGACTTTTTTATATTTCTGGATATTTATAGGTTATAATTATGTTCAAAAGATGTTTTACCATTAAGGCCTGTAACTATATTCATAAGCTTCTTGCTATATTCCTATGCTGTGTTATAGATAGAAACATAGAGGGGAGTTCAAAGTATTCTCGGTATCGGGATTTTCTGGTTAGTAATGAGGGTAGTTTTTGTCTATGGTTCTCTTACGTCATTATCCAAGGTGACAATTAGAAAATTTCGTCAGTTTACTATCGTTAGTTTTTTTACAATCGTGCTTCGAGTGCAACAAAATGTCTGAACGCGAAATGTTGACTAAAATTGACCACGGTGGTGCTCGATGCACTCGGCGCGCGGTGCCAAGGCTGCTATTGGATTATACAGGAGTGTGGTTTCAAAGAGATCCATCAACCACCTTACAGCCAAGATCTGGCACCGATAGTGACAATATTTTGTTCCTGAAGCTGAAAAAAGAGCTTCGTGGAAAGCGATTTTCCGACGATGAAGAGCTTAAGACGATCATTTTTCAGAGATGGAAAGTTATTTTTCAGAGGGTACTGAAAAGTTAATTCCGCGTTGTAAGAAGTGTATTGAGGTTCCAGGGGACTAAATAAAAAAATAAAATTATTTCAGATTTTTCTGCATTTTCCTACATATCCATACCGAGAATACTTTGAACTCCCTCGTATAATTAATATGTAAGATATTTATGTTCAACTATATGTATAACGATGCTGGTAGTTGGTTGCTGTTAGTAAGTGGATCCTAAATACATTTCTTTTTGCGAAAATCTTAAGATCTGAAAACTTTTTTAGTAAGGAAACCTACTTACTAAACTTACACTTATCAATACATCACAATATTCTAAAACTAATTAAAAAGTTAGAAACAATTCTAACAACGAATGCTCTCGTATCGAGCAATAACAAAAGTCTTTGCAACACCTTTCTCAAAATGAAACGACCTAATTAGTCCAGTATAATAATACTTTAAGTGCTGTTTTCGTCTTTTTATGGGTGTCGGCCAAATGAACTACTCGAACAAACTTCGGTAATAACCAACGGACACCGTTGCGGCACCAAGTAATGATCACGTTAACGCAAATGACAAGCGAAATTAGAAATTTGGCCTGAAATTTGCAGCACCCCTGCCACCGATCAAAATGAACTTGTCCAAGTTTTCGAAAATTTTAATAAAGTCGTTCGCAAAATTTACGAATGCTCAGAGTCGGAGTGAGGGCTAAGATTTATTTTCAGGTAAGGAAGTCTTCTTAAAGTGACATTAAGCAAGGTGTAATGGTCTAACGAATGTAGAAAGTTAATAAAATAATTAGATAAGCTGAGACCTTCTCAGGCGTTTAATTACGTTGAACGATACCAAAATAATTCTTAACTATAAATATATAAAGTAAAATAGATAATTAAATTGTAACCAGACATTTAATTTTCATTAAAATAAATATTTATATTGGGTTTTAAAAAAATAAGTAAGCAACAAAATTGAAAGCATTGAAAATGTTTAAATGCTGTCATTGGATATATAAAGAAGAAGGTAATTATACTAACTACTAACGTTTATGCTTATAAGTAATTATATTCGAGGCCCTAAAATATCAATTTGAAATTTAACCCAAGTCCATCCCAGTTTATTGTCAACGGTTAAAGTTAACCGTTAATAAATTTATAAAAGTTGTTACGTATTCGATCATCCAATTAAAACTAAATGAGCTTCGTCGTAAAATAGTTATTTATTACTTCATTACCTCACGTTAATGTTCTATGTTAAATTTATAAGGTACAGTATACACGCGACAGAGCTTAACTGTACATTAATTACTTTCAGGTTTGCGTAACAGAAAGGAACGCTTCCATTTTGTTATGCATAAATAAACTTTATGAATAGATTACAATGGCTTTATATGGCATACTGAAACTAAATACTACATGACTTCAAATTATTTTTGACTATTGTATTGACCCACCCTCGCTTCGCTTTAGAGTACTTAGTGTCGAATTTGACACCATGTTGTATCCTTACTAATATTATAAATGCGAAAATCCGTTTGTTTGTTTGTTTATTTGTTTGTTTGTTACGCCTTCACGTCTTTACTACTCAACTGATCATCGTGAATTTTTTCATACACATTGTCAGGGGTACAGAAAAGGACATGGGGTACCTTTCATCCCGAAAAAGGGAACTGTTCTCGAGGGATATACAAAACATTAAACAAGCAGACGAAGTCGCGGGCGGTCGCTAGTACATTATAAACCTTCCTCTTGAATCACTCTATCAATTAAAAAAATCTCATCCGTTGCATATTTTTAAAGATCTAAGTAGGTACACATAGGGACAGACAGCGGGAAGCAACTTTGTTTTATACTATGTGGTGATAAGAAAGAAAGCACTGAATAAACTAGCTAAATGAATATAATAATTAGGAGCTCGGTGGCGCAGTGATATAGCGCCTGGTCTAGCGATTGCGGAGGTTAAGCAACATTCACTAGGGTCGGTCATGGGATGGGTAACCATAAATTGTTTATCTCAAGCTCCTACGTGCTTCGGAAGGCACGTTAAGCCGTTGGTCCCCGCTGCATTTGCAGTAGTTAACACCCACCAATCCGCATTGGACCCGCGTGGTGGGTTATGGCATATCCTCCTTATCCACATATAAGGAAAGCCTGTTCCCAAGCAGTGGGGATTTTAAAATGGCTGATGGTCTTGTTTTGCACTTAAAAATATCTAAACTAACAATCGTGAACAGCTTCAATAAAGTTTACAGCAACTAAAATTTTCTAGTGGCAGAACATGTAACAAATTGCCTAGGTGAAATCCCTGTGGCACCGTAAAGATCTTGCTAGTTTTCTTAGTTGAGGATGTGTTATCCTCTTAGGAGCACCTTTACAATATAGCAAAGCTTTATACTAACTATTATATTGAGCAAACATTTTTCTAGAATATTTTAAAATGTGACTTTACTTAAAAGGTGTTGCTTCGGTTGTCTTTTGTAAACTTTGCTTCTGATACTTGTGAAAGAGATATTTGTAAATTACTTAAAAAGTTTTAGTGTGCGAAGTTGTTTTGATAAAGTTTGAATAAATAAAAATCACAGTGTTATTTTCAGATGAAAATCAAAGTATAAATCAAAATAGAATTTATTTGAACTCGTTTTCACGTTGTAGCAAAAACGAATAAAAATTAAGAATATTTGAACATATTATTTTAACAAGAATTTTTCCCTTAGCCAAACTTTAACCAAATTAACCAAAAAAAAAACAAAGTCCCCAACATTCTCATACCGTTTAACTTTTTGTAGCGTAATCACAGAATAGATATGTGGCATAATGAGTAGTTATTACAAATATTTTCTTTTGTAACCTCATAATAGATTCTATCAAAGAAATTATAAGTACTACGTACAACAGTACTTATATTTTCCTTGGATTCTATTCATTTAAATGGCGAGACTTAAATGTTCAGTTATTTTGACATAACAACGATCTTTCACCAAAAGTTTCAATTGCAGATGCAACAGATGGCGTCACTTGTCGCCTGAGTCATGCCGCTAAATTTACCCGCAAAAGCAGCAATAATTTATATAAGTTCTAAACGGGTGCATGCAGGAAAAGACAGTAGTAGAGTTACGTAGAGTTACTAAGTAAACGTACATTAATTCAACTTAATGACGTTAGTAGAATTATTAATAATGTTTTAATATTAAAAAAAACTAAAAATAACTATATTTATCTAAAATTTTAGCTTTTTCAATACCACTTTAGATAGACGTATAAAAAAGTTATATTTTTTTAGTAACGATCAGAAAATAAAAAATACTTAGGGTTAGCAGAATCATGTAAGATCTCAGTTGCTAGCTCACTAGTAGTATGCTAGTTCTAGTAGTACCTATGTTATTTGCAAATGTAACTTTGTTTAAGGGGGGTGCTCTGCCCGTTATCTTCAATCGGGTGACGCGGGTAAAAATCCGGATGACAGGAAAAGCGATATAAGTTTTTTTTTTATTTATAAGTTGCGTATTTATAAGTTATTATAAAAAAAGTGGTTAGTGTCAATAATAATTTGCATGTTGCCAGCCCTAACACCCTACCGAATAGAGTTTTGTTGTCTAATGTGGGATTTGTGTAAAACCTAATCGCAAACCTAATTTTAATGGTGGCTGAATTAGATTTTACAAGCGATTATTGATAAAAAGCTCTAATTAACGTCAATCGACCAACAAGTCGTTTGGAAAGTCGACTTATTTATTTAGTAATGTACGTCGAGGTAATGCTTGGCCTTCACCTCACCGTCCTCACCTGATGTTAAGTGATGATAAGACCGAAGATCGAAGCGCACTAAACCCGGAATATCTTACCTTTGATTGCCGGAACACAACATCTTTTTAAATTGTTGTTATGGCGTCAGACTTAGGTAAGATGGTGGTAGCTAGCCAGGCGGACTTGAAATAAGCTACCACCAACAAAACCGAGTACAAATTCTACCCCCCCTGGGAATTTAACCCGGGAGCCCTATGCTTCTTACTCGGGTATGTGAACCACTAGACCACAGACTAGGCGGTTATAAACCGTAAATCGTGTAATTCCCTTAATAATCTCACATGAGAATACAAATCTGTAATATTATAGTGTTCTGTTAATGTTAGTTAGTGATCTGTTAATCCTTACTAATATTATAAATGCGAGAGTCCGTTTGTTTGTTTGTTACGCCTTCACGTCTTAACTACTGAACCGATCATGAAATTTTTGCATTCACGTTGTCACAGGTACAGAGAAGGACATAATAGGTACCTTTCATCCCAAAAAAAATTATTGTTTCCAAAGGATAGCAAAAAACCTTTCCACGCAGACGAAGTCGCGTGCGGTTGCTATTGTTAACTAAATGTCAGAATCGCAAACTCAACAACGTTACCCTTGTAACATCGTTGAACGTATGCACGTAAGCTGCAATTAAGGATAAGCTTTAGGAGATACTAGAATTTTATTGCATGATTCGCTTACATAGGAATTACACCACATCTGTACTGTAGATGCTTAATAATAACAACGGCACTTAGATACCCCATTACAGTACTGAGCGCGTAACTGAGGGTGGAATTCAGACCACACAACAATACTAGTGGGGTGGAACTACGAATGTGTGTGTACGATGGATGGATAATTAGTATCGGAATGTCTATAGTGCTATACACCGTCAATCTGTAATCTGTTTTAATCCTCTTAAGGCGACTATCACCACAAGCAATAACCTCAACGATATTATAATTCGTTGTAGTAAGTAGTTAGCAAAAATGTCAAAAGTGGCTACTTTTTGCTCTTTTTTTAACTATTACTGAGAACAACGAACTAGATTTCGCTGAGGTTATTGCTTGTAAAATAAACTATATATACCGTAGCTTTAATCTGTACATGTGAATTTTTTATACATTATGTACTTTGCGAGTAATTAATTTTATTATGATGAGGGCGCCACTTTGAGGTATGTAGGGGCCTTAAGAGAGTGTTTTACCAATGAAACTAACTATTTTTGCCAAAAAAATATGGGTCAAAAAACGACAAAAAATTTGGTCCTCCCATAATAACAGCTAAAACATATTATTAGTATGGAAAAATAAAAAAAATACGTTTTTCGACCCATGTCATGTTTCATTGGCAAAAATATTGTGTTAGAACACTCCCTTAAAGACAAAGATTACAAAACGACGGTGTATAGTCTCTATGGGATACAATAATAGGATATGATAGAATGCCTCTGTGATCTAGTGGTTCGCTGAGCCCTGTTAGACGCAGTGGTCCCGGGTTTGATTCCCAGGAGTGGGATACTTTGCACTCGGTTTGATTTGTGGTGCGGCGTATTTCAAGCCCGCCTGCCTCGCTACCGCCATCTTATATAAATCTGATACTATGCCAAAAAATTAAGATTATTGTGTTCTGGCAGATAGTAGTAAAAGATAGCCAGTTCGTCTGCATACTCTAAAGAAGCCCAGACCTTGCGTAATCGAGAAAAGCATCCAAACACAACTTACAAATGTTCACATTAATTCAAGTATTTGTAGGATTGAAGGACTGGAAATAAGTATTTATACAGCTTATTTTTTATATACGAAAGCCGAAACACGGGTTAGATATTTTCATTTTCAGAATTAATTAAAAAAACCGGCCAAGTGCGAGTCGGACTCACGCACCAAGGGGCAAAATAATCACGTTTGTTGTATGGGAGTCCCCCTTAAAAAAATATTTTATTTTGTTTTTAGTATTCCTGTTTCTACCTCTATCTACCTCTTCCTCTATCTACCTGTTGTCGTTATTAATATCAAGCAAAAAACGGCAAAAAAAAACATGTTTGTTGTATGGAAGCCCCCCCTTAAATATTCATTTTATTTTGTTTTTAATATTTGTTGTTATAGCGGCAACAGAAATACATCATCTGTGAAAATTTCAACTGTCTTGCTATCACGGTTCTTGAGATACAGCCTAGCGACAGACAGACAGACAGACGGACAGCGGAGTCTTAGTAATAGGGTCCCGTTTTTACCCTTTGGGTACGGAACCCTAAAAAAGATAATGATACCTTAAAAACTCACGCAGTTACAAGCTTTTTGTGTTGTCCCGTTAGTAGAATGTGCGTTGTAAATATTATTTAGTCAAAATATGATATGATATAGGTAATAAATATTGCATTCGATTCTATTAGGTACTGATTCTGAACAAACAGTTTTCAGGTTTCGTATACTAAAAATAACCTTGTATAAACTTAATTTCAATGTTTCCTTAATTACGACAAAGAAGTCCTATCGGTAATAAAATGTAGTATATATGCCTTCAAATAACGTACATACTCTTATAAATAATACAACAGAAACATCAGCATCCAAAACCATGTTAGTTAATTTACGAGAGTATGGTATTTAATAATAGGTAATAATTATGTGTTGTATACGATCGGTATTTGGCTGCGGGTCGTGTTGTTTTAGTGGAAATGCTTTTGGCAAACACACTAATGAGAACAGAACAAACGAGTAGAGATACTCATTGAAATCATTTTAGGGTATTTAAACGATAGTATTTGGTTAAATTAGTTATTTGACTAATCACAATATTCGTCTTTAAAAAAATCATATTGAAAAAATAAATTAATTCGGTAAAAAACATGTGCAGCTGTTTAATTGTATTTTTGACTAAAACGAAAACTATGGGCAAAGTAATTAAACGTGCTATGGGCAGTATAGGGAGCTAATTTGCTGTAGCGTCACGATAAAATAAAAAAAACCCGGAAAGTGCGTGTCGGGCCACGCGCCGTAGGGTTCCGTAGTTACCTTATACCATACGATATTTAATACCAATATTATTTTTCGTCTGCAAAAATAAATTTGTTTTTCACAGTATTGGTATGAATGACAAAGTTATATGTGCGGTTTTGGAAAATGTTGTATATCTCAAAAACTAATTAATATATCTCGTTCAAACCAATCTTCGTTGAAAGTGTTTATTAAGATCTACAGCATATATTTTTTAAGATTTTTCACTCTCTTATTTCAAAAGTTAGAGGGGGGGGACACACATTTTACCACTTTGGCAGTGTTTATCTTTCAAACGGTTGACTTTGAATAAAATTCATCTTAGAAACCTCAATGTCATGTCTAAAGACCTATCTATAGATACCCCGCACGTATTGGTTTGAACAAACCAATTTTTTTTTCAGTTTCAGTTCCATGTATGGGGAGCCCCCCCTTAATCTTTTATTTTTTATTTTTGTGTTAAATTCGTTAAGCGGTTAACAGAATACATCTACCTACCAAGTTTTAACTGTGTAATCCTAATACTTTCGGAATAAAGTGGCTGTGACATACGGACAGACAGACATGACGAATCTATAATGGTTCCGTTTTTTAGCTACGGAACCCTAAAAAAGGCCAAACACCTTTATAAATTCTTTGAAAGATGGTTGAAAAAGGTTGTTAAAAAGGTTAACTCGATTAAACACTAGGTAGACTACCAAAGCAACGCAACTAAAAAAAAATCACAGATCTCGTGCCTTTCACGACCTTCTGGTACATTGAAAATGAATTTAATGAATTTAATGAATTTAACAAAATATTTTATTATTCTTTTCTTATAGACATTAATATTTTATTGAAAGGTAACCTAAGTACTATGTATAACTAAAACATCTGAATTTCTAAATAAATTATAAAAAAAAATCAAAATCAAATGCAGCATGCGAGACTCTCGCGCCGACTTCATCATCACTCGAATGTGCGATAACAACCCTCATGTTTACCTAGGCATCATCATCACACTCTCATTCTCAGAGATCGTTGTAAAATTTGGAATCGCAGAGTCACTAAGAAAGACGTGACTGATCGAGTAATTTCAAATCTCGAAATTGAAATAACAGCAACCCACGATATATATAATATTTTGGATCTAGTAGAGGCCCGAGGCGAAAACCTCTCTTCTGTTCAACTTTCGCTCAAGATTCGTTTCTCACTACGACGCCTAGCACGTGTACTGGAGATATAATAGCGTCATCTCTTTTGCTCCTACAGTTATTGCTAACACTACTTTCTCTTTCGTTTTCACATAGTAAGCGACGTCACTTACTTGAATATGGACTTATGGAGTCATTTCAGTGCAGCCTTTCGCAGGTGCAGTCACACTATGGTACCGCCCCGCGCCGCCGTATCTAACGATTTTTAAATCTTTGACTAGATCTGGAATCAGCTCTCTATTCACGTCATACCATCTGTTGACCTGCTATAGCTAATTAATATCAATATCAACATTATGGTTTTAATATATATCTAAATACTTTTTTATTTGTAAAAAATGTGGAAATAAATAAAAAATACAAAATATAAAACACTATTACAAGCTTTGAAATATACATTTATTTAAAAACTTCAATCGTACCTACTACGTATTACCATTATCCCGCGCCGCGCACGTCGCCTGCGGTATCCCAACATTTCGCTTCATAAAGGATAAGCTACAGCCCAGACCGTAAGAGTCAGGGATATATACTAATTTCAGTAGGTAGCCTAACTCAATATCTCTGTCAGATATGTAGGTTGAGGGTAGGCATGAGAAATAAATAAATCAGTCTAAGCTCGACCACCGTGTTTGATTGCCGTGCCTCCGAACATGACATGGCGCAGCCGGATATATAGTTGAAAGTCGAACAATGGAAGCGGTATTGCAACCGCCGCGGCCGTTCAATTTTGAAAATAATTTAACCAATATTACTTCGGGAAATTTGTGCACGGAGTGGGAAAAATGGAAAAAAGCATTTATTGTGTACTATGAAGCATGTGAATTGTCAAAAAAGGATCCCAAAGTGCAAATAAATATTTTATTACACGTGATTGGAGATAAATGTCGCGAAGTATACGACCAGTTTCAAGAAAATTTTAGGGATGTGAAGCAATTATTAAACAGATTTGATGCATTTTTTGTACCTAAAAAGAATTTGGCGGTGGAAAGACAAAAATTTTTTAAAAGAGATCAACGAGAAGTGGAGTCCGTGGAACAATACGTTTTTGAATTGAACAAAATAGCTGCAAAATGTGATTTTAAGGACTTAAAGGATGATCTCGTGTGCAGTAGATTGATATGCGGAATAAAAGATGTGGCACTTTCGGAACGATTATTACGTGAACCAGACATCAAATTATCAAAAGCTTTAGACATCTGCAGTTTGGCCGAAATGTCACATATTCAAGCATTAAACATCAAATCAGAAAATTACAATCAGCATATTCACGAGATAAATCGAACTTCGGAGCATTCGGAAGAAAATTGTCTCCGAGTCATGGCTTAAGCCTTGTTTACCTTCCGCTTCTTATTCACTGCCAGGCTTTAACCTAATAAGGAATGATCGTACGGTGGGGGCTGGGGGCGGTGTCGCTATTTATCTCCGTTCACATATACCTTTTACTGTGGTTGACATGTCTCCGCAGCCGCCACCGCAACAAGCTGGTGAGCATCTTTTCCTGGAGGTTAGCCTGTGCCATTCAAAAATACTTCTCGGCGTTTACTACTGCCCTTCCTCTCGTTTTAATTTCTTTTCATCACTGGAAAGCAAGATAGAACTTCTCTGTCCCTCTTACAGTCATACTATTTTAATGGGAGATTTCAACACTTGTCTTCTCAAAAACGACTCCCGATCGGCTAATCTTCTCTCTGTTGTACAGTCTAATAACTTAGTTCTCCCCCCATTAAATGCCACTCATAATTTTCCAAATTGTACACCTTCACTTCTCGACCTTATTGTTGTCTCTTCCTCCCAACACATCGCCAAGCATGGTCAATTCCCAGCTGATGCCTTCTCATATCATGACTTAATTTACGTCTCGTACAAGTCTCGTCCTCCAAAGGCAAAGCCCAAAGTTTTAATGCAGCGCAATTTTAGTGGTATTAACCTAGAAAATCTGAAGGAGGATGTCGTTAATACCGACTGGTCTCAGCTATTTAACTGTGATTCCGTTGACGGTAAACTTAAACTGTTTATGTTGACGATCATCATGTTGTTCGACATTCATGCTCCTTTGCGTCCTGTCAAAATGAAGCACCGTCCATCACCATGGCTTACCGACGACATCAAACGTATTTCAAATTTAAAAAATATTGCCAAAGCTAGGTATAAGCGTCCCCCCACACCTTACAACTGGGAAAAATACGTCAAAGCTCGCAATCGCTGCAATAAGGTGTGTAGAAATGCGCAACGCCAACATATCCATAAATCGGTTGATAATGAAGATCCAGCAAAAGTCTGGCAATTCCTTAGATCTTTGGGC